>OZ020481.1:6712209-7996876 GCA_963971345.1 Andrena flavipes
AGCAAATACACTTACGATATAATAAATTTCGACACCCTCGCGAATTTCAACTACCAGCGGAGCGTCAATAGTGGAGCAATAAAGTCTCGAGACATTCGATTCAGCTGCTCGAAACCTGGGACATTTAATATTCTAAAAACCGTTCGAGACGTTGAAAGCTAGCGCCCCGAGGCTGTCAATAAACGTCGCTATGCCTGAAACGAATGAAAATGTAGAAAAGGAGGAGAGGGGCTCTCTTCTCCGACGCTTCAAAATTAAATAGTGATACAATCGTGGCAACGAGACGGGATAGACGCGTTCCACGTCAATCCACTGATCGTTCACGGATGACAAATAAAGGGGCCATAATCCCAATAGCATCGGTGGATTTACCAGATTCTTTCATCGATCTGTGAGGGACGTGTAACGCGTGAGAAAGGATTTACATTCTCTGAGGAACCACGGAGAAAGAAAGAATGCTGGTCCCAAGGAGACAGTTGAAATTTAAAATTATTCAATTTATGGCTTCGACGAACACCTCCTCTTAAAAGTTTTACTGTTAATAATATTTCGCGCATCGAATCAATAGCTGCGTCGAATTCCACGTTAAAAAGAATACCAATCACCCTTCGAAAACCGTCCCCCAATTTTAATTCGAGCGAGTGACAGTCATCAGTTAACTTTAAAAAGATCGCGGAGGCAGCTCCACTATTTCGTTGTCCGATCGATTTATTTCCAGCTGTTTCCTCCATTGGCATTCAGCTACAAGCGCGTGGATATCAGTCGGTGCGAGCTGACAAAAGATCCCACGCGGCCTCGACTTCGAGGGGGGCGAAAGTCGGGGCCCCAGCCCCCTACAAATTCAATAATACTTTGTACGTAGAAGCGGAAAGTAAAGGGACGTGTAGGTACACGGGGAGACCCGCGTGGGACTGGGGAAAGACACAGAGTGGAAAAGGGGCTGAGCTTTCGTTGATTAGATCACTGGAGAAACTCCACGCGATATCCGCCACTCGTGTAACCCGTGACCTACGACCGAAAACCTCCTACCGTGCAGGTCGACTCCAATCGTACAGAATACGCTTTATAAGTAGCTCGACAGGCTTCGATAATTTCCTCTCTGATTAGAAACAGTCTCTCTTTCTGTAAAGTGTCTGGAGACTACATATCGAGGTCCCGAATTTAGTCACTCACCTTACCCGCGTTGTCGATACCGATTCGTCTTCGATCCTCTACGAATCGCACGCCTCAACTTTAAATTTGAAAACTTCCTTTTCTGCCTTAACCGTGGAGAAGGATAATGTTCCTTTTCTCGGTCATGATAGCTGGAAGTTTCATTACTACCCATCCACCTCCACTCTATTTTCGTAACTGCGCTGTCATTATTACCCACCAGCGTCCAACCCACCTGATTACAACGAATTAAATACTATTATGAAGCTCGAGCGAGCAAGTGCATAAATTAAGAAGCTTCCGAAGACAAGAGAGCACCCTTCAAACTTCATTTCACCGAACATTCTCCACCCGTAGCGACAACCAGGACGCGCCACCATGGCGTCGCTGCTCTCAGGAGCGAGGGTAGGTTCTACCATGCCATATACGTCGCCCATTATACATTGTGCGTTACGTATTAGCGTGAAATCTGATGCCATCCTCGGCTGCGGTTAACAAGGACTCCTGGAATGGCCGGGCGTCGATTGTATCACTAATACTTAATCAAGGACAGTGGCCCTCCCCCTAATCGGGTTACCTTTGTCCCGTACGAATATTAGATATCCAGTCGATCGCTACAAGTCGCGAATCAAAAGGCTCGATGTACGTTTCGGCGATCAAAGGCTCCTAGATCGCCGAGCTCTACGGGATTATTCCGTTGCTGCGTCAGGGCGGCGACGCGAAGGTGGTTGAAGGAAGAAATAGCGATACAGAGATCCTTTGTTTTAACGAAGGCGCGCGACGTCGTAATCAAAGGATCGAAACTTCGTTAGGGAGCGAGGGCAGGGGGTGGCCGAACTATGCAGGCAAGTTTAGAGGCGACCGTACCGCGACGCGGACCCTTAATGAGATTATCTTTACGGGTATGTTAGTAAATACGGGGAGGAAATGCTTGGAAGCTGATACACTGTGTGATCAGCTGATGGAGGGGTATTTTTGAAAGACTACGCGTGTTGGCTGCTTTAGAATTGTGAGGGGAAGATTGATTGGATGGTGGATGCTTTGAAAAGTGAGGAGAGGGTTTGGATTTTGGGGAAAATCTTTCTCCAAGTACGGGAGAGATTTTGTGAAAGGAGCAAATCATTCGTGACGTCTAATGTCCCGTTTAAGACTACTTAGTCGCGAACGTGATATTTTCGACTTATTTTGTTATTTTCTGTTATTATTAATGAGTTTTTAATATATTTTTATTGAACGTTAATAACGTGGCTGTTAGTCGTTCATGTTTTAATATTTTCCTATAACAAAATTACTGAGGGTTGCTGAATATATGTACTTCTAAAATAAGAAAATAGTTGTAAGAAACATACATCAAATTTTTTTAAAAAAATTCCCAAAAATGACGCTCTTTTTCGCCTGCCAACTAAGCTCTACCTTACACAGATATATAATTCATTGCTTTCAGGGATGTTAGTTCGACGCTCATATCACTACTTATAAGGAACTTGATTTCACAGTCTATTCTATGGGCCGAAATGAAAGGAAGGTTGAGAAATGCTAATTGAAGGGGGCGTTGTCTATTTTCCAGTCACCCCCGTCTGCCACCATGGCCAAGTGAAGGTGTACGGCGTGGCGCGACAGGAAACTACGAGGATACCCTGCGAACTCGAGGCGAACCCACCGGAGGTGGCGTTCACCTGGAAGTTCAACAACACCATGGAGGCCGTCGACATACCCCAAGCACACGTAACCAGCGAACGCACCCGTTCGACTGCCTCTTATACACCGATGACCGAATTGGATTACGGCACGCTCCTCTGCTGGGGCACCAACGATCAGGGCACTCAGCTCGAACCCTGCGTGTACCACATCGTGCCTGCTGGTAAGTGCAACTTCGTCGAGCTAATATTTTCAGGACACGTAGAGGAAATGCCAGCCTTATTAAGTTCCGTTTCATCAAGTTCCACACCATGGTTCAAATGGCTTAAAAAGTAATAATTGGAAAAAAATTGCTCTGCAGCAGAATTTTACTGAATAGCCTTTTCCTTTGATTCCATAATTCTACTGTCGCGATGCAATAATAGATATTCTTTATATTGCTCAAATATGGTTAATTGGTTTCGCTCTTAAAGCTATGTTCTACGGCACTTGTGTCAATAGAGGAAAGAATGGAAGCATTAATTTTTAACGAGTATTATGAGCACTCAAGGGGTCAACTGCATTTCACCCGCGAAACCCTTAATCCAAAGAAAATTCGCATTAATTTCGGCGCGGAGGTGTTGAAATAATACGCGCTGAAATGGCGAATCCGCGGCGGAAAATAGCGGAGTGCTTTATGGAAAAACTTAGTTTTTAATTATGTAACGGTCGGCGGAACGGAGGAAATTAAGATTTTCGTAAATATAAATCGCGGGGATTTATGACGGAGAGACTGGCGCAGAGTGGTACAGAGAGTGGAGAGGGGAAGAGAGTAATCCAGAGAAAAGTGTCTCTCCGGGGGATGCTTGATAGACGTAAATTAGATTTAAAAAGTTTCCTCATTATGCAGATTAGAAACAACCGACGACCACTTCCTCGTCGCTGGACGCCCGTTTCCTTTCTCGTGCCTCGCCATCCTCTGACCTCTTAACGAGATGTAACGGGGAAACAGCTTCCATTTTCCTCGCGATGACAGAACTGCACCCACCCTCGCCCAATGGCCGACGCAAGTAAATCTGATTCCTGGTAACTCTGTAGTCGCTGTTATTGCGATTGCCTTGCCGGCTCCTTTGAATCCCTTCATCTTCCCATTCCAATCGCTCCAGCTCCTCCGGTGTCCTCTTTCTTTCCCCCGGCTTAACATTGCTCCCCGATCGGCGATCCCTGCGTTCACGTGCAAAGACTCGAAAGCTGGAATTTGTAGTGGAGTCGCCATTCGAGAGATTCTAAATAGACGAGTTCGTGCGAAAGCTTGAAATTGATACTTGGAGGTGCAGGTAGTTTAAGCCTTTGAGAAATATTATTGCCGTTGGATGAAACTTCGATAAATTCGATGAAATATTCAAGTTAATCTTCAGAAAGATAGAAGGTGCAGAATAAGCTTATTCTATAAAAAAATTCAACGATCAAAGTTGACCGCTTTGTGGTAGCGCCTTACTCTCCAAAATCTGCCACGGCTTTGGAGAACAATCGACCAGCCAATAATATCAAACGAGCCGTTGCAACGCTAAAAGGATCCAAGCATCCCGGCCAGCAACCCAGAAAACACGTTTAGTGTCCTTCGGGTGCTCTCTCGCGAACTCCAGAAACGGGAAAGCAACGAACCGTCCTATCTCTAGAACAGGGAAGTGGGAGGGGAGGCTCTTGTGTGTAGAGGCGCGTCGATACGTGACAAACGCACTTTAGTGCCTCTGTGCGGCAGTAAAGTGCCGAAGCAGCGCGATAAAAAGCGTCATTAAGGGGAACGTTGCATGAAACGTAGGTGGCGAAAGGCAGGGTAGAGATACATTTCGATCTGAGTGCCACTAGCCAGGCGAATGGAAACGGAAAGCCTAACTAAGCCGGTACCGCTTGATTAAAGACGGCGAAACGCCGGGCACTTGGACGCGTACGTGGACCCGCGGAGGTTATCTCCTCGCCCTCTCTGTATTCCGTCTTCGCCGGGGCTTTAGACGCCTGCCCTGGCAGTTTACTCGCCTCGGACTCGCTTCATCTTCGCTCCTCTCCTCGTAGTCACGAGCCAGGAGATCTTGGTCACCGAGGATACGAGGCGAGGCGGCACTTTGGCCTGGTTTGCTTTCGCAAAGTCAAAGAGGGTTCGCTGGCTACAGCTTAATTTTTAACAGCTATCTTTGGGTAGAGCGATGGCAAGCTCGAAGGTAGAGGGAGATGCGATTAAACGTGGTCGCAAGAGGCGTGGTAAGGAAAGATATTCCGGGGCTGTTAGATAAGGTTGTAACAGTACCAAAGTAGATTTCTTGATTTTTAGAGAGAAGATACAGGAGGTAGTAGACTTGATCCTTACGATGACATATTCAGAACTGTATCCACGTGCAAGCAATCCTCTTGATCCTCGAGTTATGGAAGCCGATAGAGCCCCTGAGTTGTAGAAGCGATACTGATTACTTAGGCTCTATCGATACTAGCACCTACGACCCTAGTTTAACCAGACTCCCATCCCAGTGTCAAGGAACCGTATCCCCAATCATCCACGTTCCCACCTACGAATGAATCTTACATAAACGGTGATATAAAATATTTCATCCTCCCTCTTCGATTCTCCAAAAGTCGCTCGCCTACCGCCACTGTTTCTCGACTTTTAAACAACTTCTCTATCATCGCAGAAACTTCTCCCCAGCGTGCAACCTCGCCTGAGCCCTAAAACACCGAATTCTCTCTCTCTCTCTCGCTGCCGGGACCTCACTAATTATTTACTTTCGCCAGGTCACCCAGACACGCCGCACAATTGCTCCCTTCTGAATCAGACGACGGACTCGCTGTACGTGGAGTGCACGGAGGGCTTCGACGGCGGTCTGCCGCAAAAGTTCACGATACAGGTGGACAGGGAGCCAGGCACCAGCAGCACGTCCACGAAACCGAGCACGACCATCTCCAACCAGACGAGCAAAGTTCCGTCGTTCTCCGTGAACAATCTCGAGCCTGGGACCACCTACGACGTTCGCATATACGCGAGCAACAGCAAAGGTCGCAGCGAGACGGTCCACTTCCGCGCCACCACCCTGAATCTGCCCGAGAGGCGTACAGGTGAGTGCGATCCCCCTTTGAATCTAAACGGAGAGGAGGGACGGGCCCGAGGAGCCCCTTCCCCTGGCTCCCGGGGAACGATCAAACGACGGCTGGACACTGCCTCGTCGACGCCGAATCGACGATGCACACACACACACACTCTTTGCGATTTCCTTTTGAGCACTGTCTGCTACGCTGCACGGCCTTGCATCGTAGAGCTCACCGTGACTATCTATATATCTCTTCTTTAGTACACACCTCTGCTCTCTACGACCCTCTGTCTCACTATTTTGTCTCTCGCATCCCCGACGTCCCGCCTCGCCACGTTCAGACTACGTCTATTCGTTGGTCCTCGTCCTGCGCGCGCGAACTATGCCCAATCCGTCGGGCGAGGCGTCCGCCTCGCGGACCTTCGGTCAAGATCGAGGGAGCGGGCGAGCGTCGCGATACGACGAGGCTCAGCGTCTCGAAGGGATCGTTCAGGGTTTCGTTCAGGGGTCGAACGGTTTGGCGGAGCAGCTTGGGGAAACGGAAACGTTGCTTTTGCTACTTCAGGGGTTCTGGTACTTACGCAGAGGACTAATTCTTGCATCAGAGGGACTGGGGTTTCATGTTCTGGTGTTTTTCGAGGGGTTGCAGAGGTGGGGATGGAAACTTCGGCTTGCAGGTTCTGTAGGTGTCGGGAGGAGAGTTTACAGTGATCGGAGAAGTAACTTTGAGAGAATATTGGTTATTAGATATTCAAATTAAGGAGCAGGTACTATTGGACAGCAATGTTGATGATATAGACCCGTCAAAAGAAGTCACTTTTATAGTTTTCATGTTCATTAGGGTGGTCCATTTTTTTAAGTATAAACTGTAGGTTTTCAACGAGGTTGCTTTTATTCCCAACTTGCTGACTAACACCTGTACAAAATTTGAGCCTAATCAGACAATATTTGGAGGTCACTGGGATCAATCGTTTTTAGGGTCGTGGGAAAGAGTTTCTGTTTTTCTTCCAATTAATATTTATACCTGCCACAAAAACAACATTTTCTTTACGCTATTGCGGAATAATATACAATTAATTGTATAAAATAATGTTGCAAATCGTGGCGACCTGTAAATAAGGTTCATATGGTCCAGTTTTTTATATAAACACTCTAGTGAAGAGCAATAAAGAATACAAAAAGAAAATCCCGTAAGCCTGTGAACCACCCTAATGTTCATGCAACAGAAAATAGTTTCCAGTGTCTGAATTAACCTCACGGCTCTTATTTCACCCCTTCAGATTCATTTGGTGGAAAGTGTGCTCTGATTTGGTACTGCAGTAGAACTTCCTTCATCAAGACCAAATTCAGAATTAAATCAAACCAAGTCCCACTCGAGTCTACTTACACTCGAACACCTAACTAATCTAAATTAAGCTACTCCCAGATCCCGTCCAAACACTATTCCCAAAATTAAACCCACGCCGAAAGCATGCAACATCCAAAAATTCGAAACTAATCCCACAGCTCCTCCAGCCAAAATTCTTAAAATTTACGACAAGTCCAGCTACCCTTAGCTTCGCTCTAACTCAAGCCCAGTTCCCCGCGATCGTAACACGCGCGCACCACTCGCGGCGTGTCTTCAACCCCCGATAAATCTGACTATCTAGGACACAGACGAGGCGTCCAAACACTTTTCCATCAATACACAGCTCACGCCCCCCCGAAAACCTCGGACAGGAAAAGGGATGACGACGTCGTGTCGCAACGTTTGCTCGGTCTCGTATCCTAGACGCGCGATTAGGCGCCTGACACTGGTCGTTCCGTGTCTCCCCTCGGCCAGACCCACCCTACCCTTCTCCCTGAATTAAATCGACAGACTCCTGATTCCCGTCGGACTCGATTATCGTCCCCCGTGTTTCGTGGTCCGTGCGCGTGGTTAGCTGCGTCTTTAGTCACGGACCGATGAAAAACACTTCGCCCCGCGCCAGCGGGGTCCGCGTTCACGGACCGTTCGTCGAAAACTCAGCCGACGTCCGCAGTCCCATAATGGCGGGCCGATAATTGCACTTCACCTGGGGCTTCACCCGGCGCCGGGGCTTTCCCCAAATTCAGTTTTTTCCTCGTCTGACGGTCGAGGCCGTCGAAACCGCCCCCGTCGAAATAGAGATTAATCATCCTAATTGGCGATGTGATTTATTGCGGTAATTAATCGGCTCCGATGGATTTAATTAATGGGCCGATTATGGTAATTAATTTCACGCGGCGCTCGCTTACGAATTTAATCGCGCCGGATTTTAGCAGAAATCTTGGACAGCCATCTGATGCGATTCAAATCGACGCTTTCGACCAGTGAGGCTCCTTTAAGTAGGTTCTCCTATACGCGGCTGGACGCGACGTCCAGAATTTCAGTCTATTGTCTCGAAAATGAAGCGCGGTATCAGAAAAGTATATTAAAAAAATGTTTTATGTTAAACGGTTTTATTAATAATGCACTAAAAACTAAAAAATAATTATATTCTTGAACCGCAATTTCGATGGTATTTTTCATTTTAAATAAAATCGTGGAGCAGGGTATCTCGCAACAATGAATTTAACAAATTCATTTCGACGCTGATGCTGTATTAAATTGATTCATATTCTGTTAGGAAAAATCCTGCGCCACAATTTTATTTAATGTGAAAAATACCATCGAAATTGCAGTAGAAGGAAAGAATTATTTTTTAGTTTTCAGTGTATTTTTAATAAGATCGTTTAACGTAACATTTTTGTTATATATATTTTTTATTTTCAAGTTTTTACTGTTTATGAATTTATTTCGCAGCTTTGACTTCTTTAGAAATATCTTTTATTCAATTTCAAATCGCGATGCGACTAACGACCCGAACGCAGCGGCTTTTTGTCGTTTTCGTAAAGAACGCGAGAGGTGTTGAGAAAAAGGGATACAATTTTTTGATACTGAGCTTCATTTTTGATAAAATCGACTACGAAATTCTTGACGTTGCGTCCAATCGCGTATAGGAAAGCCTAACTTTCATCCCCCCCCCCACCCTCCTAAAAGAATCCATCCTATACTGCATCCTATTCTGCGAATGGAAACGATCTTTACACTCTGAAAACGCTATTCTGGTCGACCTTGGTAATCTAGCAAAAAGTAAACAGTGGGAGCTCATTTCTTTAATAGTAAAAGAAAATATCAGGGATCCAGACAGCTGAATAATTATGTCGCTTCAAATTAATGGCTGGCCATTTAAAACGCGAATCGCGGATGCTGCATCGTGTTGGGAAATGCTAAATTAATTACGAGGAGCGTCAGAATCACAGATTACAGTGGACGGGCACGAAGGGAAGGGGATTCGGTTGGTCAGAAATACTTACCCCCTCCATTTTTTCAAGAGGTCAGTAAGCAGCTTCCGAGGAAAAAGGACACCCCTTCTGGGCTGCCAAAAATAATTTCATCCCTGTGACTCTGCCAGATTCCCGGGGCTCATTCTTCCTGCTAATTGCTAACAATTAACCGTGGAACGCGGGGGCCAGCTTTCCCGTAAACGGCCTGTGTACAGTACGCGTTAATAATGCGTGGCTAATTGGGATGGGTGGCCGGATGGGTGGGCCGTTCTCTTCGTCGTTGACTCTGCCTATTCTGTCCGTTGGCTAACTGGAAATCGGTGTACTTCATCCGACTGTTGGCTCGCGCTCTAATTGTCCGGGGGCTATCTTTTATTACCAGCAGGGGTGGGGGTGTGAGGGGGAGGGGGGCCCGAATGCACAGTCGAAATTACGTGTTTCTCGAATCGAAAAGGTGGGGACACAGGCTCTGTCGAATATTCGGCGTGGCGACGGGTGTGATTCAGACTTGAACGCTATCTGAGTAGTCGTTGATCAAGGAAGCAATCTACCACGACTCGGGTAGTAGAATAGAATGTTTCGAGTAACTTCCGTAGATAGTCGAAAATGGAATGGGTGATTCTGCGTGACAAAATACGATCTTGAAAATTGGAAATATAAAAATTCAGGTGAAGATATTACACACAAGGGAACATATCGAAGTGATTTTGTAAGTTTAAGCGATGGCTTAAGCTGTTGTAAAAGCAAAAAATATTTAAGAAACGCATTTTAACGCTTGAAGTTTATAGTTTTCGAATCTGGGACTCAATTTTGTTCGTCACAGGAAAGCACATGAAGCACAGGAAACGAAGTTTCAGAAATTTTTGCCTAGTTTGAACGCATGCCTGAGCCAAAAAAATTTTCCGGTTCATGGATTCACACCCGATCTTTCAAACACCTCACTTTCGGCTTATTTTGTCGCATAGAATCACCCTGTAAATTTACTTCTGCAGGTGTAAGATGATTTTTGAAGAACGAAAATCGGATTCGACAGTCTCGGTTTTTGATATAGTTTAAACTTTGCCTCGTAGACTGTCCTGTGCCTCTGATTCCAACGGAGATACCCCACTGTCCCGTTCCGCGTGATTTATCCTGTATTCCGCTGCTTTAAAAGAGAAACAGGATCGAATGTCGCTAAAACGGTGCAGAGGCGTTCGATAAAGGTAACACGAGATCGTGGACACGATAATTTTGTTTGTTTTCGGGACACTGAGCCGGGGGAAGTGGCCCCAGCAGTGGTATGTGCCAATAAATGAGCTGGCAGAGTGTCAAGTAGTACGAGTCAATGATATTTGCCCCCGACAGTCGATAAAACGCGCGGCTTTTTCCCCGTTGCAAATGATTCTCGATTCTTTTTTCTGCACGGTAGATAACGTTGCACCCGTGCTATCAATTGCATCGTCGCTAGTTAACAATATACAAATTTGTTTTTTTGCGTTACATCGAAGAAGATAAACATATCCGAGATATTTAATATCGCTACAATTAAACGCTATCGAACTTTCCTTAATTTACTTCAAAGTTCACCCAACATCAACTGTACAAAACATGCTACCAAAATCAGCCGCACTTTCCCCTGATAAAATTCACGAATATTATAACAGCAGAATAAACGAGAAAGAAAACGAAAATCTACATCAGCGTTCACCTGGTTTACCAATTTAAAACCGTATTCGCACGCCAGATTTTCAAGCAGACCAAAAAAGAAGGCACCAGCAGTAAACTCAAATTCACCCTGTACAATTGAATCGCACGAGTTCGCATCAAAGAACAAAACGTCGGACCCGTAATTATTCAGGAACAAAGTGGAGTCAAATCCGCGTTCAAATGAAACCGATATCGTTGACCGGCATCACTTGATTCCCGTCCGTCGGTTTATTGGCTCGCACCACTGTCGCGCTCGAACTTTCACACCGGGCAGAAGGAAAAAGGGGAAACAGCAGAGGGCGGAGGGGGAGGGATGGGGGTGGTCTGTCTAGCCGTTCCAGATCGTTCACGCGTGTAATGCTTCTTCTACCGAGGCTCGTGAATATTTTGTCGTTCGATAAAACGTCCGTCCGCCGAATTTCCGCCACAGACTTAGTCCCCCTCCGCTGAAAGTCAGATACCCTTGTTGCGCGACGTATAAATGACGAAATCGAGCGGCACGATCGGCCCTCGTATCGTATGCCCGCGCCGGCGAATGGCAGATATCGATTGCGCTGTGACATTTATATTAAAGCACGCCCGTGCGACTCAACGGCGAATGAGAAACGAGGGAATGGCAGGTTTCGGGCGGAAATCCATTGCGATCGGCTCGCAATCGAGTCTGCCCCGCGAAAGAAGGGAAATTTATGACCCACGGATCCAGTCTCCCCCCCCCCCCCCCCCATCGACGGATACACTTCGATAGGTACTCTCTGTATTATTTTCCTTTTATAGATCCACTTAAAGATTCAATGTTGCTCGCGACCTGTTCTCTCACCTCTACTCGTCGCTCTTGTAAGTCTCTGTGGGGGAAAGTTCTTTTCGGGGCCGAGGGGAGTGTATGGATTCCCTGCTGATTTCAGTTACAGTGGAGACGGAGGGCTGGGTTTATGGAAATTGAATGGGAAATGGGAATTTAGTGAGACGTTTCACCGATACAATGTGCGCGAGTGTAACTTTGACCCTTTCGGTGATGAAGTATTTCTCCCTATAGTTTTGGAGGAACGAGCAAATATAGAGCAAATAGTAGGTGCGGTATTAAAACTAAAGTTCCTGGGATTTTGCTACAGGAGCCATTTACGTTTCGACGGTCGAGTTAGAAATTCGGATATTTAGAAGTAGAGGTGACGTTGCGAAAGGAGAGCACAGTATCTAAGTAGTTCCTGGAAATTAGTAAACCCTCTTACCAGTTAATAACCAGTAACGAGTACTGAGTAACTATTACGAAACCGTCGGTATTACGAAACCCAGCCTAACAGCACTCAAACCAGTATCACGATTCGCAACTGAAAGGGTTGAAGCGTTGCACCCCTATCTCGAAGCAAACGAAATCCTAAAATCCCCAACGGACAAGACGTATTTACAACCCGAGCACCCCGGACACGCAACTCAAAGAACCGTCCACACTGAACACCTCGGAAACTGCTTCCAAAGAAACCCTCCAACCCCCTCATGGAAATAACACCAGTAACATCTCCCAACGTCTGGCAAACGAGCACACAAGAAATCAGTACGTATCCACATTAAAGGCAACGCAACGTTCAAACCTCTTGTATATATCACTCGTGCCCCGTTCACTTCGAGCCTCCGCACACGCACCCATCCCGGAGGGCGCCCCTGTAAAGAGAGCCCCAGAGCCACGTTGTGTTACCTCCGTCAAACCTAACGCAGAAATAAAAACGCGTCCCGTCAGCCTCCACGAACCCTCGAACCAAATCACCCAGACCCCTATAAATAGCCCACCACCACCCCCCCCCTGAGACAGTAGCTGTAGAAGAAAGGCTGAGGCTGGTGTGTTGTGCCGGTGTGGTAGCAGGTGAAAGGCTGGCGCAACCTCCGCCCCCGGAGAATTGTACGATCAGGGAAGAGAGTCGGACAACGGTGAGGGTGAGCTGCGCCGAGAGCGAGTACATCGACCCGCGCACTGCCACCTATGTGCTGCAGGTCTTCGACGCGGACACCAGGCGTCTGCTCGCGTCCGCGACTAGCATGACGCCTAGCATGCTCGAGATCACCGATCTGCCGGCGGAGAGGAGTTACTCCGGGCTGGTGCTATCCCTAAGGATCATGACGGAGCACGCGATGAGCGACGCCACCGTTCTCCACAGCCCGCACTATGTACAGGAGGGTAAGACACAGGAGCATCAACGATACCCAGGTAGGGGCCAGCTAGCGTTCGATTTCGAGTCCAGCGCGCGTCCATCGCGTAACTGTCCCTGAAAGTAGCCCCCTTCTTCTTCAAACATCTGTCGAGATCCAGACCTGGGATGTAGCGTCCACGGGGATCGTCGCTTTAACGCCGATTAGAACAGGTATTCTTGTTGCTTTCGAGGGTAGATGAATGGAGGGTTGGATGCTGCGATTGGGGTTCTTTTGGAGATCGAGACTTTCCAGATTGTTAGAGTCCTTTGAATGGGGGATTGGGGCAGAGTTGAATATTAACTAAATTAAAAATTATTTAAATAACGGGTTACTTTAACTTTAGATTATTCGACATATTAGAATAATTTTTCTAACTTTTATTAGTTATTCGAAATTTTTATTTAAATAAAAATTGCACCCCTCTCGGATCGGGGGCTTCTTTGTGACACGGGGTTGTGGCTAATATTGAAAGATCTTGGGCACAGGAGAAAGTAGTTTTATTCTGGGATTAATGATATTTTTAATAGAATCATGTGGGTTACGATCGAAGTTTATGAATACTAAATTATCAAAAGTTTCTCTTAGTATCACCAACACCACGTCACTAAAGACAGAATCTCGTTCAAAAACACAAGAGTAGTCGAGAGATTTTGAGAGAACTGAATCTAAAAGAAATCCCGTATCTCGATCGCAACATTTACCTTTCACCGATAGACTCGAGAGCGACAGAAATATTTCGACTGGTCGTGTTACGTGGGACACCCCGTACAAAGCTACCCTGGCATCGAGGAATAGATAGCGATTTGGTCGCAACTGATACGCATCATTAATCTCGCGGGTCATCAATCTGCCGCGACTAATAGAATCAGCAATTTCTGTTTCTTTTTTTTTGTTTCGGAATTCCTATCAAATTTTCTGCTCGCCAGGTTTCAAAGCTGCGAATCAGTTAGCTCACGGCAGTTCGCATCGGAGTCATGGAATTTGATTAGAGGATCCGCTGAGTAACTGAGTGAAGTAACTGTTCGATTTCGAGTTTGTGCATACCGGCCTGCAACTAATCGCTAATTGAAATCCGATCGAAATTGCGTTACAGCTAGTTAGCCTCCCGATTTCAGTTTCGCGCGCCATCGATATCGCGACTCGCCCTGTCGAATTTACATCGGTGCCTGATCAGGGATCCTTAATCTCAATTAATCTATGTCTCGCGATATGATATAAAATGTGCTATAAAGCTGCGAGCATCGAATAATGAGATTCATACAAGCCAATTATTATTCAATCTGAGAGTTAACTCGATACTTATCATTCAATACCCTGGAATCTTTCCAGTAATCACCACTGTACCTTATCATCGCGAATCGATCAACTAAAACATCTACAATCATGTTGGCACTCACCTGAAAGTTGACAGATCTAAATGTCACTATAAGAATAGTCGAAGATGTGCGTCGATATAGAGTGAATCACTGTTCGATCATGAATCAGCGAGCGATATCAAAATGTCAAATTATGCTGTCAAACGTTGCATGGCCAGCCAATCCAGAATTCACGACGACCGAGCATAATCCAGACTAAATCCAGGATCGTGTAGAGATCAATTGGCCTCCGATTTTAATCATTAAATCACTGGATCATCCTCCACCCCCCCTGGACGGTTCATACGGCGGCAAATCCGGTTGAAAATCTGATCCAAAATTAACGTTCACCTCTGCCGGAATTAACCGGTACCTGGGAACGGCGTAAACACGAGTCTCGACATATGTACCTTGTCAAATTGTTTGGACCTAACTGTCAAAGCTGACTCAGGGCCCGTGATATAACGCGATCTAAAACTAATCCAGGGCCGAGTGGCGGTTGAATGGAATTCAATTTTCCTACTAAACCGCTGGATCACCTTATCGGATCTATCTATCAGCACGCCAGGGAGTACAATCCGCGTTTAATCGATTCCGATCGACGCTGGATTACTCTACCTTGAGGCGGCTTTACAGGCTGGACCGTGTCCGACCGAAAACGCAACAATTTGCCGCCGTAACGGTCTGCCGCGAAAGTGATTCGAACTACGCTTCGGCGGACATTTCGCCTAACGAATAGCGAATAGATTCGCGAATCTGATTTGATCGAGTGACTTTCGTCTTTCTTATAAACTGGGATAGTGGAACCTTCTATGCGAATCAGGGAAGATACTCGAATGCAAATTAGCGTGGAAAGAAATATAGGGACACAATTGGGTTTTATTATTCATGACTTCTAATAGTTGGCAAAAGTTTCCTTTTATCTGGGCATTTAACCTGTCAAAATCTGTACTTCGATAAATATATTAAGCCGAGGCAAGTCAATTAAACAATATTTTTTTATCGATCTTGTGAAATTTATTCTATCATGAGATAGCACATACAAAACTTTAAAAGCATGTTTAAAAACAAAAAGTTCAAGTGTTTTTCATTATTAGAGAATAGTCACTAAACTTTGATTCTTTCGTTCCACCCTAATTCAAATATCTTTAAATATCTGGAGCACACATGTACCTTCAGTTTTAAATACAACAGTATTCCCTTTCCAGTCGAACTATCTCTCAAATATCTCGGAGCATCTAGAACACAGACATACGTTCAGTTTCAACTACAACATAGAACCCTAAGGATACGGAGAAAGTTTCCATCGAAGGCTTTACACCGCAATGCCGCAGCAGAATCTCAGAAATCTCCTACAGAATTTCAGACTTAAATATACAACACTCCCGAAGCGAATAGCATTCCTCAAAGACACAACCCCGAACGATCGAACTCGCCCCGAAACTCAGCCGGTGAATGTACCTTCAAGAAACTCCACGCGGTCAAAACGAGCCATCTAAAAAACAATCAGCTCGTTCCCAGGGTCCACCAGTTTCGAGCTGGCCGTTCGAATCTAATACCCTGGATTAAACGATCGGAGGGGGTGGGGGGTGGGGGTGGGGGGTGGGGGGGAAGGGGGGAGTTGATCGCGGGAGCAGGCCGTTGCTGATTAAATTTGTAGAGGGACATTACCTAGACTCCGCGTAACGTGTCGGCGGTTATTAAACCGTCCGTTCACCGTCCGTTAACGCTTAAAGCAGACCGTAAACGGGGCCGCAGAACCTGATTACAAAACGTCTTTCAGCTAACCGCCTCGGATATGCAAATGGACGGTGCCCGCCCCCCCCCCCCCGCCCCCCTCGCGGATTCGTGGCCACCCTCGTGTACACCCTGCAAACGTTTGGCACGTACGCTAGAGGGAGGGGGGGGGGGGGGGAGGGGCGAGATAGAGAGATGAGGGTAGAGATAGATAGGGAAAGTCGAGAGGACTCGGCTGGTTCCAAGGGGACACCACTAAGGCAACAGCCACTTGAACGTGCGAACCTGAGAACGTTCGACCGAAATTGGTCTGTGGCTGAACCAGGCGGTCTTCGCCCAGAGCGACGAGGGGAGGGGGTTCGATATACGACGGTATTGTGCGCGTACGAGTGCACCGTAAATCCACCGCCTGATTGGTCTTATAAATAAATGAACGCCGTAATTGGAAGCCGATTAAACTGCTGGCTGATACGTCGTTCAATAACTCAACGATGCCACCACCCACCCTTCATATGGAGTATAGAGAGATCGTTCTTTTACGTGTGCAAAAGGGTGGACGACTGTGTGGATGTGTAATGGATAGAGTTCGTGCTGGTTTCAGTTTCTTTTGAGTACATAGGGTGATCGGTATTGGGGAAAACGAAATGGGTGATTTTACGTGGAATTGGATGGAAATCGAGGGTAATGAAAGTGCGGTGGAGGCTTTGGTTTTTGGTTATTGCTGCTTGAAAATTTGGGGAATGGGCGCCTGAAGAACGGCATTCTAGCGATCAGCGACGCAACGCGACGCAATTTTTAAAACGTATTAGGTAAAAAGTAAAGCCTCTACTGCAATTTCTTTACTTTTAACTTTCGTTTAATTTTGTCAGTCTTCGGACGACGGACTCGGGGTCCATTTTGACCCACAAGTGTGCCTTATCCCATATTTTGACACCAAATTTTGTTTCCTTTAAAATTAGATTTTGATGTTTTGCGATGATTACTTTGGGTTGAATGGAGATAAAGGTGTGGAGAGGGATAATCGAGATTCGTGGAGTGATATTAGGTGTGAGACTGGAAAATAATAGAAGCGTCGCTAGAATAGTATTTAAATTCAAGGGGAAGAGAAAACGGTTCTGGGGAGAGGCCGGCTGTAATATAAAATCGCTTTCGAATTAACTCGGCTCCATCTTGGGAGTAGTGGAGAGCGTCAGGCTTTCCTCGGGTTCGAAGCTGACGACGGCCATCCCCCGTTTAATATCAACTTAGAATCACGGGGGCAGAACAAGAGGGCCCACTCGTTTAGGGGAGTTCGTGAATTTAAGTGGATTTTGATTAGTCTCGAACTTGAGTGTCATCCTAGTTCCGGGCAGTGCATCTGAATCCCAGATTTATTACTAGCCTAACGATCATTCGCGATCTCGACGAGGGCTGCACCCTCGGGATAATCATTCTCACGTTTTGCCTTCACCAAAGGCTCGAGCCGAAGTGACGTGTTTATTTAAATATCTATATAGCGCTTGCACAAAACTATTCTCAATATTGAAAGAAAGAATCTCTTCCCATCGGATATACACATTCTCATCCAGACCTCCTTAAATGATGAAGAAGTCAAGATAATTAAATAGCACCTGTGGACTTCTGTGTATGTCAGTTATGATCTAAGAAAATCCCTCTTTTCGAACCTTTCCGAACGAAGTGGTCCGACACTCGTCAAATCCTATTAACTCTTAGGGATCAAGAAGAGCTCACGAATCGTTCTCTCGAAAATGAGTTCCTGTATACCCCCCAAGACACCTTTCAACGACAGGAAGACCAATAACTCGCTCAGCCTGTTGCAGAAACGAACCCCCAATCTGTCTTCCCTTCGAGAGTATCCTCAGCATCGGCAATTATCTTTCGACTGAGCCGAATCAGCTAATTGGCGGTCAGTTGCCCGCCTACACGGATCAATTCGATTAACCGGCGTCGCGGGCACAAACACAGCCACCGTTACGCCGTTGATACAATCGATTAATCCGAAATTAGCTCGGCTCGGTTAATCCGCGAGGCGCTTGATGAGTTGCATCGACATTTCGGCGTGCACCGCGATTAACAATCGCGAAGAGGGGAAGACGAGGTACTCTACGCAAAAATTGCCCGGGCTATAAACTTGTAGCCCCGGCTATGCAAGTTACGTAGTCGGCTGTCTCCGAGCTTTCTAACAGAGTCAAAGCCCTGCATCCCTGGTATCTTCGAGGCACAACTTCAAACCACGAGAAGCTAAACCTAATTGCCAGCTGGCTGATCATGGAGAGTGATTACACCTTCGCTCACTGACGAGCACTGGGCTCGCAAGGCAAAGGGGAATACTCGAACTCCGCACTGGAGCTGACTGAGGACTGTTGGTAGACCAGATATACCGAACTGCTTCAGCTATCTAACTCTATTGGTCCATAAAGTGGCACCTTTAACGGTAGAAGGACCCTACAACCCAAAATACCTATTCACCTTGGTCTCGGAGTGTTAAAATACTCACAGTGGTGGTCAAAAAAAAGTTTCGCAACTTTTTACTAGGCTTTACATATTATCTTGGTATCATAGCTCATTTCTGTTACCGTTCACAGTTTCAACTTTCTTTTAACCACTACTGGATGTCTAAAAACTCTACAGAATGCTCTCCAGGGCAACTGACACTCAAGAACGCTACCATCTTCGACCACCCTCTGTTCTACCAACAACTTAACACTCCCACAACCGCACAGACCTCTTTAACTCACAATGCTTAAATCCTAGAGATGCTCCAAGGCGTGGAGCCAATAGGATTCATGATTCCATTCCGCGCATTGACACTTTTTACATTATTGAGGAGTAAGAAAAAAGCACTGAGTGAACTCTTTCTAGTTAAGTCTATTTCCTATGTATACATAAAAATGGCAAAAGCTAATAAAGAACATACTAAAAAAAAACACAGAGTGCTATAATCAAGGACTCGAGGACTCACAACTGATAAGCTAGCTGAGGTACCCCGTCTTGGTATCACGCTCCTGGGGTTGAAAAACGCTACTGGGTTAAATCCCAATCCCTGGGGAAGGGGGGAGGGTGCTTCAGATGAAAATGAAAACAGAGGGTTCCACGCCGGTATCAAAATCGAAATATCGATCGTATTGCACAGAAGGCCCGACTTATCGTTCGACAGCTTCGGAAAAACGTCAACGCGCCGGGGGTAGGGGGTGGAAGAAGGATGGAAAGCGGAACTGCCTTTACGCCCGCGTCACCGGAAGCGTACATTTTTACGAGCTACTTTTTACGAGCGACCCTCTCTCTCACTCGTCATCCCCCCGATCCGTGCGCAGAGTACGGAAAGCTCTGCCACGGGTGGAAATCTCTGCAACGCTTTTAGAATGTCATCGTTCATTTGACGCGTTCGCTCGTTCGTTTGGCCAACCGCCCCCTCCCCATCCCCTCCCCCGCGGTGAGTGGTCCATTTTCGTCCCTCCACACACTCCCCGATTGTCTTCGAAACTGTTTGTCGTCTCGGAAGAGAACGGTCTCCAGCGACAGCGCGGGCCGCTTCGAAGGGAGCGGCATTGTGCTTGTTTCTGAGCTTCGGGCGCCCTCCAACACCGCCATTTTCCTGGTTCCCTTTATCTGGCCACTTCGCGGCCCGTATCGAAATGATCGGGTGGAATTAGAGTCTCCGGGGACTTCGTCGAGGGGGTGGCCACGGTCGTATGAATCCCGCCGATGGACGGAGTATTTTTGGGCGGAATTTTCGGAAAAGGGTGGCGAATTTGGGGAAGTACCGAATAGGAGGGGATGTTTTCAAACGAAGAGAAAGTGGGATGAAGGTCTTCAAGTAGTATAGACACGTGTTACGCGCGCCTTCGGGAATGGGTTGCGTTGGGAACACTTTTGTCTTCGAGGGGAGGTTTGCAGAATGTCAGTGTAAGTAACCAAAGTGTACTGAATATTGTTGTAATTATTTATAGTGATTCAAGGAAACCGGAGTTCGGGGACCTTCAAGTAGTAGAGATCCGTGTAAGCGCGCCAACTGCGGTGTTGCTCTCTCTCGGGACGCTTTCATCCACCCCCCAACCCCCCTCCGAAATGGTTTCATTCCCTTCGATAATGGATACTCGCGGAAAATCATGTAGAACGGAAAGGTCGATGCGAACCACCCTGCACACTTAGCGAATGCGATGAACAGTTAAATGAACTAGAAAGTAAAGGATGACCCGGGCAGTAGAACGTGCCAGAGAGAAGCAGACATTTAGGGGATACTTTTTGCTTGCAACGGCGCGCCTATCGCTTACAGATCGTAGATTTATGTTACACCTGTTTCTCTGTAGATCTTGTCATTGCATGCGAATGATATGGAGTCTTGCTACGGTATCTCGTAGTGTGAAACATGCCTAGATGACGCACAGCTTCTTTTCACTGCCACTGACAAATTCACGTCCGTTGTCGCCATTGCGCGGGACGTTGTTGCTAATACTTTTAACAGACTTACGTTTGGCGCTGATCGATTAACAAAACGAGGGGATCGGGATTGACGCTTTAACACGGTGTGCTTTAAGTATATTTAAGACCAAGAGAAGATCGGGGAACGGTGACCACTTCGCAACACCGTCACTCGTCTTGAATTCAGTGATTTTGAGAATTCAGGGGATAAGATTTTCGTGATTCACTTAAATGTAACCTGATAGTTTTAAGATAAATCGTGTACATTTTGGAAGATATTTCAGTGGGTGCAAATTTGTTAGAAACTACTTCTTTCTGTGAAGCATCTAATTTCAAAATAATTCTTCACAATAGAAGCACAGTATTGCTTTGAAAATAAATTTACACTCGCAGGGGATGCGAAATTGTATATCGATCTCAGTATGGTCTATAAATACCTGAAAGAGTGAATTTTGAATTGCAAAATTAAGAGTCTAATTAGATCGCGAAGAACCCTTAAGGAAGAAGAAAAAGATTTGTTCGAATCACGTTTTGCATTGGAAAGTATATGTCCCTCGCAAGGGATCGCCCGATATATCCTCGACAGTCGATTAATTATACAATGTGCGATATTCACTCGATAACGAGAACGTTTAAACTTGGTTCTAATCCCATGATTGCACTGGTTTCCTTATTTTGCGCTAGACTGGAGGGGCTATCGATAACGCTGTCGCGACCGGAAACGACGATCAGCCCCCGCGATGATTTCATTTACATAATTGTCGTTGGGCTAAATGCGAAACGCATTGGACCGTAGTTAATCAGACCCAGGCTCGTTTATTATCGAGATATTAATCCATTATTAGCTACAATGGCACCGTAAACGTAAATCAAGCTGCCGGGCGAAATAGCGCGAGCAAATAAATCATGATCACGCCCAATGTTGTTTGAATTTCTTACATTGTCGTATTAAACACCATAGAAGGGTGCTACCTATAATATAGCAGACTGAAATCCCAGTTTTCCACTCGATCTTGAGGATAAAAATATTTCACAAGAAATGGAACACGTATCTTTTAAAATTTCAAAGTCAACACACTAATTCCTCTTCAAGTAAATTAAAAATCAGGTGAAAGGTTTAACAATATAATTACAAGACCTATTTTGCTCCAGTTTCTTCTTCTTCTGAAATATTTCATAGCACGCACATGGTATGCCAAAGTCACAAACACTCTTCTAATTCCAAAAGATTTCATCAAATTCATATAGTGAAAGAACCAGGCGAAAAACCACCCTTCCGTGCAATCTGTATCTCGATTGCATTCACAACACGCGATTCTTAAACAAAGAGAATGACAAAGAATGAGCACGGCGCACCGTCGAGTCGTGTTCACTCGTTTTAAACGAACGCATAGACGAGAAGTCGAGCCTCGCGGACCCCTTACCCCGTGATCCCTCTTAAATGCGAGCCTCACGATGGTGAATCCTCGCGAGATCATCCTTCCGACGATCGAATCCACATGCACGTCGAAGGAGCTGGGAAAGTAGAGGGCGGTGTGGACTCAGAGCATTTACCACGATTTTCCAGCGCTGACGCCGGTGATGCTGTCGCTGTCTGGGCCATTGCTGGGCGCGGTGGTCGGAGCAACGGCGGGTCTTCTGCTGGTGATCTTCGTGATAGTCCTGGCGGTGAGATTACGGTATCGACCGAGGCCTCAGGAGGACAAGGACTCTCACGACGACGGCGGCATGGCGAATCTGGCCGCGTCCGGCACCGGCAGCTCCTCTCCACGTGATAAATCGTCCACCTTGCCCCTCAACTCCGACAGCATCGAGAGCTTCGAGAAGGACCCCGATATAATTCCTCACGCTAATGGTGGGTAATTTAACGAACATCTGGCGTGTCGTCTGGTCACCCAACCTACCCCCTTCAGAAGGGACCGACAACACTCGTGATAAAGTATCCTGTCATGTGTGATTCGATAATTTCTTCAGCCAACCCTTTGAGTGGCGTCCGCGTGTCTTCGCGTGGATAATTCTTTTGGAACCGGTCGAAAGAATTGTCTGATCGTACCTGGAGTTTTTGAAAGACACCTTTTCGCCACTCGAAGTGTCAATTAATATTCTGTTACGTTGCGTGCTCTGTTTTTAGAAGTACCTATGTAACGTTTATTGGTGTCTCTGGTTTTAATGACAGAGCGCGGTGCCTTCCGCGCAAAATTTGCATAATTATCTACAGCTGTCTTTCCGCAGAAAATTCTTACGCGGAACTGTGCAAGGGTACCTCGCCGCGCTACGTGCTACACCAGCAACGAACGGACCCAACTACCTTCGCCCATGTCAATAACGTGAGTAGAAATTGCATTAATTGAACAGGGCGCTGAGCGTTCCGCGACGAGAATTCCGTACGCGCACCAAGTGAAAGGCAACAAGAGGTCCCCCGATGAAATGAACACTTGGAAGGGTGGCTCGCATAATTTTCAGACCATCGTACCTGCCATTTTTTTATGTTTGCCTTGGCGACAGACGGTGTATAGTCGAGAACGCTTTTAATTAAACATTCTGAAATTAATATCAATTTAAAATTCGACGCCGGCTACAGAGTGTCCGGGTGACGGTAGAGATTTAAACAAAACGATACAGTGTGTTTGACGATACGCGAGACGAAACTTCAACGGCGTACATAATTGGCACAGAAAGGGAATAAAATAAGTTCGCGCAAACTTGTTTTATGCCATCCGAGTCCACTCACCCCCTGTCGTCAAGAACAATGGAGGTAACATCAGTTTGCACCGTTGGGAGACCCATCCGACGAATTAAACTGTTATACAACTTGCTTGTCTGTTTAAGTGGTTACAAGTTGTACAACTCTGTACGGTTTTGCAGGGAACGGAACTAACGTACGCCGAGCTGTCGCTCCGAGGCAACCGACGAATACCGCCTAATTGTTATCAGCCGGTACAGGTATCCAATATTCAGCGACCTCAACTGCTACCCATGTCGACCCTGACGCGTAGGCAGCCAATCCAGGAACCGACGATTTACGCGCAAGTCGCCAGTCATTCCAAGCCGATTTATGTGCCGCCCCCGCATCCGTACATGAGTCGCGCCAGCGACGAAACCACGGCAGAAACTCCGTTAATCGGACACGACAATAAGGTGACAAAAAGTAGACGATTCGCTATATGTGCGTAAAGGCACGGTTATCGTTGTGCCCGCGACACGCGAAATTCGTTTTAATTTACAAGTGCATGTCGGGTATATCTTGGATAGCAACATTTCCGGGAGAAATGACGAGGTGGAGTCGTCAAGGTTGTTTCGTGGTCATTTCGGAATTGCTTAGAGTTGTTTTAGAATCGTTTCGAGGTCATTTGCAGATCTCTTCAAGATTTCTTCAGGGTCTCTTGAGAGATTTCATCAGGGTTTCTTCGAGATTTCTTCAGGATCTTCCCAAGATTTCTCAGGGTCTCTTCGAGATTTCTTTATGATCTCAAAGATCTCTTCAAGGTCCCCTCAAGATTTCTTCAGGGTCTCCTCGAGATTTCTTCAGAGTCTCCTCGAGATTTCATCAGGGTCTCTTCGAGATTTTTTCAATGTCACCTGAATATTTCTTCAGGATCTCCTCGACATTTCTTCAGGGCTTCCTCAAGATTTCTCAGGGTCTCTTTAAGATTTCTTTAGGATCACCTCATGATTTCTTCAAGGCCTCTTCAAGGTCTCTTCAAACTCGTCTAATCTTTTCGAAACAGATTTATATTTACCAGAAAACACTCTTTACACCTCCACACCCTGCCAACGACGTTTCAATAAAATTTCGAAATCGTTCTGTTCACAGATCACCACGATCACGCAATCGGGGAGCTCAATATGGCGCACCGACGCGCCGCCAACTTCGAACACACCAACGACATGATTCTAGACCGCTCGATGTTCAATCGACGCGAAACATTTAGCTCTTAAACGTTTCTCGACGCGCCCGTTACTAAGTTAAACTCTCTAATAGAAAGAAGGAAGAGGAAGAAACGAAGAATACTAATAATAAAACGATAAAAATGAAACGCACGCACGGCATCCCTCGTGTTCTTCGTTTGCGCGGAACGCCGTGCGGCGACTGTATCGTTGAGGCCTCTCGTGTCGCAGGGGGTTCGAATAAACCGATGAACGATGAAAGTAATTTAAAGAAGAAATACTGTTCGCGCGAAGTATAGGTACGAATTATATTATAATATGCTTTCCGAACGATTCGTGATAGTGTTGTTTAAGCAGTAACGAGAATCCGATCGCGATACCTCGGCGCGCGCGTCGAGATGCCGCGATCGCGATTCACTCGGCCGGCAAGACATTTCTGTTTCGCGGGTGAAACGACCGATGGCATCGATGGTCCTAAAATATCGAAGGGCGTCAAATTGGCAGGCCCTTTTCAGCCGTCCGTAAAACAGAGAAAGAGAACAGACGAAAACAAGATCTCTCCAGGGACTGTGCGAGGTTTCTTTGCTGCCTCGGTTCTATGGATTCGATCGATGACGATGTTACAAAAAAGAATAGAAAGAAAGAAAAAAAAAAGAAAAAAAAATACACGATCACATTGCACACTTCGATTTAGTTCGTAAGTAGAACGCGTTGTCGTTTGCGATGCCACCCAAGTACAATCAAGACGGCGAATCTGTACAATTGTTTCGTTCAGTATTACGTTTGCAGAGTGTAACCGTAGAGAAGAGAAAGGAGAGACGATAATTCTATGATGACAATGATGATGTATGGATATATATGTATATTAAGCGTGCGTCGAAAATTGACACGGTCTCGTGGTGTTTCTCAGCAGCTTGGTTATTTATTGTTGGACATAGGCGACGCGAAATTTTCCGTGTACAGTGCGGGTCTAGATAAAATGCGGTGTTATTATAACGATGTTACGTAATCGTGAATAGAGTTTTTAAAAAAAGAGAAAAAAATTTTTGACCGTTTCCGAAATTATATATATATATATGTATATGTATATACGCGTCTGTTGGTTATCTTAGACTCATTCTGTAACTACGATCGTTGCTCATTTCGAAGCTTTAAAGATGGTTCTTTTCTTCTTAAATCGACTGGTTACCCGCTATTTGCGCGCTAACGTTCATTTAGCCTAAGTCGTTTAAGTTAGAATATTACGGTAAGGTAATCGTATCTTTGCGCCAAGTTAAAAGGGACCGCGGGTGAAGTGAAAGGAAATGGAAAGGCAGAATTTAGCGTCCTTCTCATTTGTTAGTGTTATTAGAATTTAATAGAAGCTCCGTCTTAACCAAAGTATAATATTTCAATGGGGAAGCTTGCATTGAATGATAAGATCGTTATTAGCCATTAGCACACAATTTCTTTTATATTAATATTAATGATAGCCCGTACGTCGATATATCAGTTTTCTGTCAATTTGCTAATAATATCAGTTCTACCGTAATTCAATATTAACGTTTACGTGTTACGTCTCGATTTAATTATTTTCTACTACCTTCAAAAGACCCTTTTCAAAAGGATTCTGAAGAATGCTCTAGTTTTATTTCGTATTTATTGTACCATATTTTTAATATTATTTGTAGTCTAAAGGGATGTGGTTGTTACACGAACGAGAGGTATGGTCGCTCTCCGTTACCGACAGATGGTTGCACATTTAACGGGTGAGAACGATAAGACATTTCGAGAACGACAAATGAAGTTCTCCGATGTTCCGTAGCGTTTCTAATAGAAATAATAGAGACGTTATCAGATGACTGATAGAAAGAGAATGTAAATGACAGACGAAGTGTGCAGAGAATTTATATTTCGCGATACGTGCCATATGATTGCAGCGCCATCGGGCGCTGCGCCTCGAAGTGATTCGACATTGTTACATAACCCTAATAGCATAATGCAAGATCATACGTCCACGGACGTTTATTCAAAGCTCGTTTAATTTCACGGGGCTTTAAGCTTCGCGTTCCCTTCGTCCCGTTTTATGAGTATTAAAATCGTTCAGTACGTCTATGCGCGAATGATTAACGGGCGGCAAAGCACATAACGGATCAGTAAACTTCCTTTCGAGTTACCGACACAGTCACGCACAGAATCCGGCAGCGCGCGAAATTCCGCTGTTTGAATCCCGATTCTGCGCACTCCTTTCAAGCTAAACGATCCGAGTTAACGACAGTTAACGGTCGTTTGACCTGAGAAGCCGAATTCGAATGTTTTTAAACTAGCGTTCACTCGCAAACGATTATCGATAATCTCGTAGCTCTGCGTACCATCGCATTACGTTAGTCAACGACGACACTTACATCTTAAAATGCTTAACACCCCAATTTAAACGTTTCTTCCCGTTCGATCGATTCTGAATTTTTCTCGTAAGCTCGATTACACGATACGAATTTTATACCGTTTTTTATAATGGATCATCCGATCGGAGTGGTCGGGTACGTTTACGAACGACAGCAGCTTGCGTGCTGTGTCTGATCTTCGTCTCCGCAGACTTCTTTCCGAAATGTAACGGAGATAAAAGAGTTTGGCAAACTTTCTTACCTTTCGGAGATTCGAGGATAACCAATCGTGGATCCATAATGTTTACGAGGCGAGGTGGAACCGTAAAAGATAGCTGAAGTGTGGTTAAGTAGATAGTTGACATGATCTTATGGCGCCAAAATCTTCTGCCTCCGTTATCACGCGAATAGAACGTGAACACGAATTGTCGCGTCGCGGGTTGAAAGCACGAGACTCGATACACTCGGCGCTTGAATGAAATTATCGAAAGCCGAGCAGCTCGTCCACCCCCACGATTGATGACAACTGCTCTGTTTGCCAGCGAAACATTCTCTTATACTAAGCAGGGTTCTCACATAGGCGCATGCGCGATAGGAATAGATGGTGAACGCGCACCGGCGCGAAAATATAAATAACCGAGAAGACAAGTGAAGGAGAGAGAGAGAAAGAGAGAAAGTGAGAGAAAGATGAAGAGAGAGAAGAGATGGAAGAAATATTCAGTATTTTGTCAGAAATTCGTATTACCAGTGTAACAAAAGACTTTGATATATTGTTAGTATGCGTTGTAGGTATTACGGAATAAATTTAAATATAAATATACAGGATATATTAGCATACGCATTTATAAACGTGCGTGTGCGTAAGAGATAATTAAGATCTTATAATTTTAAATGACTTTTAATATAGGTTTACTTGTGTAAAATAAGAAAAAAAAATAATTGTGCTCAATAAATTTCAATAAATAACGATTTTGCCTATGCCAATAACGGTTATTATTGTAATTATTTTTGTATAGAGACGTAAGATGATATTATCTGGATTATATGAATACATTATAAATATATAATGGTAACCACAGCATACATGTGTAATAAAAGTATTTAACATTGCATGCTATGTGTCTGTAATGTCCCATACCTATCACTTCCTTCGTTACGATTTATTCAAAGTAAATACGAATCCCAAAATTTTTAACTCTCGGCCACTACATTTAATTCTTTAAACTTTCCCAGAGGGCGACACGCGAGCTTATTCACGCTGCTGAGTACCGCTGACAGCAGAAGTGAGGTTCAGTCGACCGTAGAAATAAACATTGCTTGATTGAAATGAAATGATTAATTAAATGAATAACTACTAACGTTATCCAATATAAAAGTATGAATATGAGTGCATCCATGAAACATCTAAATTACAAGTTATGCAAAATATATCGTCGCTTCATACACATCGAAACTAAACAAAAGAAACAGATACAGTGGTTGAAACCCACTGGATATGAAACAAATGTTACAGTGTACAATCCTATAGCCAAGTGTAAAGTACCATTAATTTCGAAAAATAAAAACTTACTGACTTGGTATGTTTGCGGGCCAACTGTTTACGACTCTGCACATATTGGGCACGCTGCGTAAGATATTTTCACTTATCATTACCATTCTCACGAGACACCTTTCCTTCGCTTTCATTTTGATTAATCGTAAGAACTATTATTCTGCTTTACAGAACTTACGTGAAGTCAGATATTATTAGAAGAATATTAACGGACCATTTTAACATAAACATTGTAATGACCATGTGTATAACGAACATAGATGATAAAATAATAATGCGCTCAAGGGAAACTAAGCAAAATTACAAAGACCTAACGGAATTCTATGAAAATGAATTTATCGAGGATATGAAGACTTTGAACGTTATGAAACCCCATTTGTATTGCAGGGTAACCGATTATATACCACAAATCATCCAATTTGTCAATAAAATTGTAGACAAAGGCAATGCGTATGTTGCGAAAGGTGGTAAACAAATTTAAAACGACGATTGTTTACTGTAATTTTCAATCGCTATGAATGTTAATTTCCTTCTTGTAGGATCTGTGTACTTTGATACGAGCAAGTATAATTTGTATGGCAAGCTCTCGACTCCATGTTCGGAAGGTAATCACCCTGACAAAAAATCCGCGTTAGATTTCAGTCTGTGGAAGGCAGCTAAGGAAGGAGAACCATTTTGGGAATCTCCGTGGGGTCGAGGGAGACCGGGGTGGCATATAGAATGCAGCACAATTGCAAGGTAATGTGCATCTTTGAAGAACAAGATATGTTTTGTAAGAGTACAACACAAGCAGCAAATTGTTATTTGCGTAATGTGAACAAAAGTTTGTATTTCGATTAGCACAGTTTTTGGAAATTCTGTGGATATTCATAGTGGCGGAATAGACCTTGCTTTTCCGCATCACGAAAACGAAGAAGCGCAATCGTGTTCTTACCACGAAGTAGAGCAATGGGTGAACTATTGGCTACATTGCGGGCATCTATTCTTAGAAAACGTAAAAATGTCAAAAAGTCTCAAGAACACGATTAGTATAAGGGAATTCCTCAAAAAGCACACTGCGAATCAACTCAGGATGCTTTGTCTACTTTCCCATTATAAAACTGGTATATTTGAAATGACGCATAAAACGACTAATGATTTCGAATTAAACATGAATTCAGTAAATGACTTCTTTATTTGATTTCCAGGAATCAAGTATTCCGAGGATATAATGTCCAATGCAGTAAATTTACTGAACAAAGTGGAACATTTCATTCACGACTGTGATAATTACACCGCTGGGAGATGGAGCATCGGCAATGTCGACGAAGTTACTTTACTTCGGGTCAGTCAATCTTATTACTAGACTCGAATGTTTATCAAAGTTTTGTTTATGTTTAACAAAGACAACTGGACTTTATTTTAGTGTTTAGACGAAACGATGAGCGATGTTAACACATCACTAGCGGACGATTTTAATACAGCACAAGCCATGCAATCACTCATGAATCTAGTTGGTACAGGGAATAAAATGTTGCACGACTCCCAAGTAAATATGAATATGTAACATGTACAAATATTAACGGGTTATTAAGAACATCTTTATCAAATTTAGGAATCTATTACGAACAGAGGCATACCTGCCGTAGCAGCAGTATCGAATTATATATCGACGATGTGTTCAAAACTTGGTATTTCGTATTCTACAGTGGCAGATGAACACAGAACGAATACTATCATCGAACATTTTGTGAAATTCAGAAATACGATACGAAACAGAGCTATAGAGCAAAAAGCGAAAGATAAAATTTTACTCGCCGCGTGCGATGAAGCACGATTGAACCTCCTCGCGTATGGAATAACAATAAAGGTATTGCCAATGGTAGAGAATTAGTGGGCTCGTAAATGAGATGAAGTGGCTGGTACAAACTTAAGCACCAGCACCGCGCACAACAAATATCGACGTTTGCGTTGAACCGATCAACAGAAACTATTTAATTTATATCAAGATAGGTTCACGTCTTATTTAGAAATTCACCATTTCTTTGCCGTGGATAATCAATACTCAAATAACTCAAATAATTTGATCGCAAAATCGTGCACACCACACACGGCACATAATGAATTCGTTCTTGTTTCAGGATTTCAAAAATGAATCCACTTGGAGCGTCAAGAAATATTAAACTGGATACTGGATACAGTAAAAGGATTTTATATTGTAAATAAACATTTGAAATAAAAAATGAATTATATTTACATTCCGCTCCGTGCCGAAATCCATCAATCAGCTGAGTCAGTAACGTTCTTCGATTTCTTTAAACTACTATCGTTATCGTTATCAGAAGTTTTTCTTTTAATAGCGGCTTTCTTTTCTGCCATTGTTTTCTTTAATCCTTTCATCTTTCTTGTTTGAATACTATTGATATTCTGTGCTCCAACATGGACACGACCGAATGTGGTTCCAAGTTTGCTCACAGATATATTCTTCTTCTTCTTCACCTGTAATTATATGTTCAATGAACGAATCGTGTCATCGAAGGATTCATCAGAGTATTATCGTGTAATAAAGGAATATTACTTTAAGTTCCTTCGGTTTCTTGCATGCCTGTTTAAACAAGTCCGCGGAGGCAAGTTTTGTACGTCTACATATCAAATCCGCTCTTGGGCCTATTTCTTCCAATTCAATTCTTGGTATTCTGCAGTCGGACTTTTTCAAAAGTACCCTGAAACAAAACAACCCTCAACAATAACAGCATTTCACCGGGTAACGTAAATTCAACTCACCGATAACTACGTAGAAGTATTTTATTTTCAACAGCGGTAAAACTCAGAACGTGTTCAAGACCCTGTAACCTAATCTGTTCAACTGGTTCCCTTTGGAACATGTCCACAAATAAATTCTTAATCCTATCGAGTTCGTGGTTATTTTCGAAAAGTTCTCCGTTAAAGACTAACAGAGGTTTCAGTCCCTCAGAAATTTTTGGAACTTTAAAATCCTGCAGACCTTTATAATTTTCTATACCAAATTCCACCATATCTAACAATGTATGCTCATACATTCTTCCCATCACGAGATTATGAGGACGCTTCTTATTATGTAAAGCGATCATGAAAAGAGGCACATTGTGTTTGACAGAAAACTTCTCTATAAGCGTTATGTTTTCAAACGGCACCACATCATTCTTTTTCTGCATCAACTGTGCGTCTGGTTTCTTCAAATCATACTGAAACAACGCATAGCAATTACGGTACATGTTAAAGCAAAACATAAATTTGTTAATAATCTTATGATCCAACTTACCAGATCTTTCATGAGACCCACTACAGTCTGTGAAGTCTTTTTCCCTTTAAAACACATGGTCTGTTTGACATCCTCTATTAATTTGGGCTCCTTTTTTAAAATAGCCCTTTTGCCTCTGTGAGTAGTAGGCTTCCTATAAAGAAACTCGAATTTTAGGAACAGAAATACACATATTTACGGAGGTACAAATTTTTCTAGTCATACGGGAAAGACAGAAAAACAGACACGTAAAACAATAATATATATGAAAAGTAGAAAATACATATGTACATGTAAACATATATAGCAATGCTTGTAGTACATTGAAAACATAACCGAAAACTGTTGTTCCGTGTATAAGATGAAAATACTCACACTACTCTATTTATTACAGGCATTGTGACTGGTATCCCAAAGACTAATATTTTTTAAAATATCTAGCGTTTGAAGCACTACACAGCAGTCAGCACACGTGCTCGTCAGTAGTTTTACCACTGGTCAACCTATTCCCCGGCAACGCAGGTTGCCCGTGACGTTATTTGGTTAATGTTGGTTTGGCTTCGCGTTGGCGTCACTTGGCTTGACTTGGCGCTGGTATTCGTTCGTTTCCCATTGCAGGAATTCCGCCATTTGGGCTACATTTCAAAACCAAGTGGTGCTCAAAAATTGAAATTAGCGGTTGGCGCCTGAATTGAGCTACATTGGGCGAATTCCACTTTACGTCCAAATTGCCCGCGACCATGACCGTAAGAATTTTCCATTTTTGTAATAAAATGAATATCATAAATTATATGTTCCTGTTTTCGACTCGTGATTTATATTTAAAAACCTGTAGTGTGAAATTCGCCCAATAAGTGGAATTTGGCCAATATAGACCAGGGTTTCGGTATTTCGGCCAAAATTTCGGTATTTCAAAGAATATACACCCAATTTTTTAAACGACTTTTATTTCTTATTCTTTACAGCAAGAGCATGAAATAATATATTTCTCGCAGATCAATTTACACTAAGTAAAGCAAAACTAAAATATAAGTGAAGTTCGTTAAGCAGTGTCAAAACCCAGGCGTGATTCAATCATTCATTTTGAAGATACACATCTTTGCGTCTGTTTCTCTGCAACATCAAAATATGACAAATTAATAATATTCATAGAACATTTGGAAAATATATATTTATTAGTAGTTACATAATTGGAGAGCCGTTGCCTATTCTTTGATAACTGCTCCTCATTTATGTCCTTTGTTTGACTTCCAAAATATGTTACATTATTCTGTGCCTGCAAGTTTGTGTTATTGCGTTCAGCATCAGCAGAGTATGAAACTGTCTGCTTTTGATCATCAGGTGCTGCAGTCACTACATTTGTAGAAACGTCTGTGGCTTTGTCAGTTCTCCATATTTCAAGCAATGTTTCAGAATTATAAAATGGATGTAAGGTGTAAACAAATGGCCATGAATGTTGATCAGAGTATTCATAAGTATTAGCTTGACTCAATACTTGACCCGCAAACGTACTCAAGCCCACCATTACCTGAATTAAACAAACGTTTATATATATAGTGTTGTCCCGTTATGGGGGCGGGTCTTCCGTTCCGTTAAGAGAACATTTCTATCCCCACTACTTCTGTTGTAGCCGCCGCGGCGAGTGCGCGAGATTAAGAATGAGCGATAGGGTACGTGACAGCGACAAGTAGTCCAGTGCCAAAAGTATGAGGGTTGAAACTTGGTAACCCGTTATACATGGAAATAGTTAGACTTACGAAAAATCTCATATAACCTTTTTTGTAGAGAATTTCCTAAGCTACAAATTTCACTGGACTAAAGTCATTTTTGTTCGAGATAGCGGCGGTATCGTGTTACTAAATGAAGATGGTAAATACATAAGGCGAGCCGAATAGCATACTTGCCCCCGAACATCGTCTCCTTAACGGGACAAATCTGTACAGATAACTATATAGGTAATATATCTATGCAAATGAGTACTTACAATCAAAGGGAAATACATCTTGCTGCTGTAGTCCAGTACTGACTACCGGTCCATAGAAATCGCCTGATTTTATACCAGCTCTGCCATTTTAAATCTGAAGCCCTCACTTATATTAACGGATTATGCATATAAAATTTCACGATCTGAATGTTACATCTTAAGATAATAACTATCAAGGCTATTTGAGGTTTGTAGAAATAAATGCAGGGGTTCTCAAACTTTATTTTACGCGTACCACTCAAATATCTACACGAACGAACGGCCACTACAACGAATGTTAGAACATGTAAAAAAACATGCTACGGATCTAACTGATTTATTGCGCACAAAAAGTATTCGAAAAGCATTCATATACCATAGTTTGAGAAACCCTGGACTATAGGATACATTGAAATCATTAAATGTACATCGAATAGAATAATTCATAAATATTCCTTTATTAATAAAATATACAGAAAAATAATTTATAATCAGAAACAAAGAATTCCTCAGAAGTTTTATCTTTCAACTGTCTCTATGGGTATTACATTGCAGCCCAGAAGGCCCTTACCAGCCCAAGGACGCGGAGTTAAAGTCAACGATAGGGTACTAGATCCTCGTTTAATGTTTACATTGATTGTCTTGTATCTGCTATTTTGTACCAAAGTACCAATATCCTTCAATGACTTGAAATTCCGATAATCAATTGATCCGAATGCCATTATAAGATCTTCAACTTGAATCCCCTATGGAATTTAATATTATCCAAGACATATAATCATTTGTCATCTTTTTGATACAATAATTTGTACTATATATCTCACCGCCAACTCTGCTGGAGAACCTGGAGATACCAAATTTACTCTTAGAAATGGTTCTAAGTCTGTAGTATCTACAATGTCGTTTGCCGTAGCTGCGGTAGAACTTTCGGTCTGATCTCTTGCCATGGCATGCACTTTGTGCAGGCCCTCCTCTATTTTATTCATCAGTGCTTTATGATCATTTCTGAGACCTATTTAACAACGCGTTAATGAGTTCGAAGTATTAAGGTGTCGCGCAGAAAAATTATACTGTAATTATATAGACGCACATATTATTTTATGCCTCGCGTGTCTGATTTGGTAAACATCGATATCGTTCCGTGGATATCCTTCGGAATCCACCAACGGATCATCCATGCCGACATGATTCTGCAAAATAACGTAAACACTCGGTAGTAGTATTCTCGAAAATGACAGATCATGCTGTTTACAAATTGTATATGGATTCCATTCATTTTGAATGGCACAGTCAGACGAGCGTTTGCTACGAGGCTATATTATGTTTCAATATACATACGGCGTCTAAGATATCCTGGAGGTCTTTTAATTCCGATTCAATTTTATTTTTATCTTTCATAAGCTGAAAGACATAATCCTTAGCTTCCTGCAACTCCATGTCGACCACCATTTTTCATGTACAATGAGCACGTAATGGGTGCCAGGGCCGTACTCACTGGGGTACTTAACGGGATGGTCTTCGAAAGTGTATACGTATCGATGGATTTTTGAAATCGTGAAATTATGTTTCAAAATATTTTAATTTTCTAGGAGCAGTAACGTATAATACATTTATAAATAATAGTTCGTTTATTTTTAACACCTGAGAATAATATACACATGTTTGCTTACACAGTACCGACATATACGCATTTACACGCCTACGCCATTTGTAGTTTCAAAAATAAAGCTTTCAGGTATCGTGCCTCGTATACAACTGTCTGTTTGCCTTGTGGAGCAATGGACAGCATATCTTGCATATCGAAAGGTTGCTCTACCGTCGTCACCACGTCCCTTCCGTAAACTAAAAATAAAAAAAAATTTTAGAGAGAGGTAAATATTACGTGGTCTAACGAATGACGCTTGTACCTTCGCAGTGTTCTAAAAATTGTATACATTCCTGAAGCGTAGCGTCTTTTAAGATTACTAGTTGCTTAGCCAGTTGTTCTAACAAAGATAGGAAACACCTTTTTGCATAGAACCACGTATCCGTCCCTAACTTTTTATTATATGGCTCTAGACTTTTCATTACTCTGGATATACCGAACTCATAGTTTCCTTTCGAGCAATACAATGTCCCAATAACTAAATTTACAATACACAAGTGAAACAACTTTTTATCTTGATCCTCCCGAGACACTACTTGCTCTTCTTTTTCTATTTTCTTCATGAGCCCTTCAGCTTCCGCATTCTGAGAGGTCATGATATAACTTACGCACAGATTGGCGAGTACAATAGCGCTTACGTCCAAAATCTGAAATTTTAATTTTAATGACTTATAATTGGTAATTTACGAACTGCAAACAGACCGCTAAAGAGCGGATAGTAACTAACGTTATCGTATTTCTTTCTAACAATTGGCTCGTAAAATCCTGTTGCTTCTTTAAATTTGTTTTCTTGCATAAACAAGGTATGAGCCACGTTTAATTTCCATACATCGTGTTCGTTGCAGAATTCCACGCTTTTCCTAAAAATCTTTTCCACCTGCGTGTAATTTCTCAGCTCCCAGTAGATTCTAGCTTGTGCCATTAAAACGGGCACGTATCTTTCTAGAGCTTCTTCGTAATCATTGACTGCCTTTTTAACGGCACTATCATCGTGATTCAGTCTCGCTTCCTGCACCCGTTTCGTTGCTTTCCTCAATATTTCCATATGTTTGTTGCCAAGGTCGTCGAATTTCCGATACGCCTCTTCCGGCGAGGTCTGTTGTGTGATTAATGCATCCAGGAAATCATATAAATACTAAAAAAATAAATAACATCGATTCAGCCGGAATTGCAGTCGTTGCCACCCTTAATACCATACACTTGCTACAGCCCTGCCTTCAAATGTTGATAAACTAAACCTAACCCAAACCTAGCAACTTTCCTTGCCACCGACCTATCGCTACTTTTTTTCTGTGCGAATGAAATGGTCGTAGAACCTACATACGGAAACATTTCTGTTGAATCTTCTGAAAATGGTAAACTGTGAACTGAATCAGATATTCCTCGGGGAAATCTCGTCCGTACAAAATTACGGAGCTTTCATTAGAATCCCAGGCTGTTCATCGCAGGGGTTGATACATAAGTCACAGGTAGCGAAACAGCACATTCAAGATTAATCGTAAATCAATCATTCATAGTGTGTAATGTAAATGAATTATATCTTTTGTAATTTTGTTAGGTTAGCGCTGCCCATGTCGACAATGTTGCGGAGGTTTTGCAAAAAGGCGAACGCGTATGGTGCAAAGTTATTTCCGTGGCAGATGACGGTAAAATAGGATTGTCTATGAAATATGTAAATCAGGGGAACGGTACAGATTTAGATCCAAACGGGATAGAATTACACAGAGACTCGCAGAAGAAAAAGGCTGCAGGAAAATACGAACGCAAAGCTATACATTTGGAAGCTGTTCTTAATACTACTTGCGCAAAGTGTGGAACAGCCGGTCATTTGTCTAAAGACTGCTTTATGTCTCCCGACGGAAAGAAATACGAATTGATCCCAGAAATCGAGGAGGGAACCGCCGTTCAGTCGCAAACCGAAACGAGCGAAAAAGAGAAAAAGCATAAGCATAAAAAGGCAAAGAAAAAGCAAAAAGCTAAGAAACATAAACAGGACGCGGGTGATATCGACTCTGATGAAAAAGAAGTAGTCAAGAGGAAGAAGAAGAAGCATTCCAAAGACCAGAAGAAAAAAAAGAAAAAGAAACACGATAGCTCTTCCAGCGACGAAAGTTCCAGCGAAAGTTCTTCTAGTCACGATATAAAAGCTCATAAGCGAAAGCGTTCGGAAAGTTTGGAGAAACGTACAAAGAAATGTAAACATTCGAAAAGCAAATATCCGGATCGATGAGAAACTGTAACTTTAACAGAACTCGAAGCTGATTTTCACGTTACTTTTACCGCTCTTTAAATCACTAAAATATTTCTGACAGACAATCTGTGACAGATGCATTTAACGTACATGTAATAAAGTAATAATAAAAATCATACTTACTGGTGTTAAATATTTATAAGTCAAATGTACATTTTCAGCCAGAACGTCAGCAGCTAAATCATAATATTGATATTTGCAATATAACAGCAATAAATTAGCAAACGTTTCGGGGGGAAATGGATTCTGTTGCAATAAAAACTGAAGTTTCTCAAATCCCTCGCTCGGTTTCGTGTCCATATTTATTAAAGCTTGATTGTGCAAAGTAACGGCGTCGAGCTCTTCTTCGGACCTGGGTGGCATATCGGTTAATGCTTCTTTTGCTGCTTCGTCTAAAAGTAATATATAAAAAGTATAAAATTCTAGTAACATAGTAGGTAACTGTAACTTGTTCCGTATAATCACAATTCTGCAATTGATATTCTATGGCTGCCTTCAAGTTGAATGCCTCTGTTAACGCTGTTTCATGAAGCGTCAAGGTATTTCCAACACTGCGCACTTCTATACCTTCCGTTGTCATGCCTACCCCTAGTTCTGGGTGTTCTCTTATCCCTTGTTCAATAATGTCAGCTAACGCAGGATATAAATTAATTTAACATGTATACCTTAGCGAGTAATAATAGTAAAAATTTTACCAATATGTTTTAGCGACGCTGCATACTCTTTTAAGTTAAAGTAACAAAGTGCTACGTTATATGACAAATGGGGCTTGAAACCCGCAATTTGCAACGCATTTCCAAATTTCTTCAAAGCTTGCTCGTATTGTTCTTCCTATGAAAAGAGCAAATTGCAGAAATTTCTGAGGACACTTGTGCTTTTACTTTGATACCTTGTATAGAAGGCATCCTAAATTAACTTCTGTATCAACATCATCCGCTGGACATTGATCAACGAGATTCTTTGCAGCAACCATATCGTCTTGTCCATATTTTATTGCCGCCTGTAGTTTCTTCACTTTAAATTCCAGGCTGCTCTGATTAATAATGTTAGAGCAGATTGTCCAGGCCTCTTGATACATGCACGCTTGGTGCAAAGATTGAGCATGGTACAACTTGTATACATTTTCCTCCGGACACAATTGAACTAATTTTTCATAACATTGCGCGGAAGCTATAAAGTCTTGCGTGTAAAAGTAACAGTGGGCAAGCAATGATAGACAAGGCCTGGACTGTAAAATAATTTATCCAACATGTACAAAGCGTAGGAAATTATTATTAAACCGGGAATGCACCTAGAAGCTAAGATATACTGTTTTAAAAAAATTATTTTCAATACATTCTTATGGAATCATTTTCACCAAAAGCTAATTTAAAACGTAGCATAGTATAGCTTAGCTCAGCTTCCTAGTGGATTCCCGGCTTTAATGTAAAAGCTACTGTTCCCATAAAATTTTACGTACAGAGGGGTAAGAATCTAGAAGCATAATTAAGACTTTAATGGTTTCCGCATATCGCTGTTCTTTAATCTGAAAAACAAGTATTCCAGAATAAAAAAACCTGATAATTATAAGTATCTCTATAAGACAGTAGATATGCAATCTACCATTGTATAAATTGTCTTTGTATATTCTCCATCTTTTATATGCACATTCTGTATAAAAGTACTCATGATTCTGATAATAATATTTTTCTATTCACCAGCTTTTATTAATTACGGATTCCACAAGTTCGACAGTTTAATCGTCGAATATATACAACGGCGCGTAATGTTTTGACAAAACGTGCACATTGTAACTATGGAAACAATTGGTCTCCCCATGTACAAGAGTAAAATTTTATAAATGTACATATTATTTCTACACAAAACAAAACACAGGGAATATGCGTAAAATAAGTCTTTAATGCAGAAATCGAGAAAGTACACGATCCATTTTAATCTAACTATATACTATAAATTACAAAATACTGTATTCATTTACTCAAAACACAAACAGTAATTGATCTATATACATATTTTGTGTTCCGCAAATAAAACGGCAACGCCAACGGTGCCGTCCCTACGTGTATTCAGTGCAAAGCACTTTGTAAACCAAGCAATAAATTTTCCTCGCGAGAAACATTTTTATCAACGACGTACACATCGCTAAAGAGGAGACATAATAAGAGGCGTCACTCGACAAGGACAGACATAATCTGGGGAAATCACTAAGACAACCAATTTAAATGCCCATTCGGCAATGATCGCTGGGCTTCGGCAATGATCGCTAAGCTTCGTCAATGATCGCGGTAAACTTTGGCAATAATCAGCCAATGTGGTAAGGTACATTTAGTCGATTTGAATATCCCGCTCGAAATAGACAACCAATTTAAATACCAAGGTCAAGCAAGGACTTCAAAGGTTCCGCCCGGAGTGACGCCTCTTATTATACCTACTCTTTGACATCGCGTTACGCGATAAAGAGACGTTTCATGACCTAGCTCACAGGTAATCAAAGACCATTCGGTAAATCGCGCATAGCAGGAAAAAAAGGTTGCCTATAAAGTGGCGCTATCTTAAGGATAGCGAACGGTTCGAGACGCAAATGCAGGCCTAACTTTTAAATAAATTTTCAAAGAAAGAGTTGATACAGTGCAGGTCCGATATTAAACGGACGGCCGTATATACGCGCGGCTACGTGCAGCCGCAGTAGGAACTAATGGATACTGAGGATTTGGTGTTTTGGCCATCGTCGTGCTAATAGGTATTTTGCGGATTCGATAATGTATACATGTATGTAGCATGTAAACCAAGTGTTCGTAGGTATAAGTCAGTGGCGGTGTCCCGATAGCGCGGTACAGCGCGGTAGTACCGTAAGCAGAAGCCAGTGCGTGTGTGACTTCCCTCGTTGGAGAAATGTCGTCGGCACTCGTGGCCGCGAAATAAACGACGAAACATGTCCGGACCGACAGTCAGTCGTGCGCAGACACCCGGCGGTGATGTTCAAATAGGTGCAACGGTGGGCTGTGTAGTCTGCAACAGGACTGACAAGCTGTTAAGGTGTTCACAGTGCAAGGCCGTCTTCTATTGCACTAAGGAGCACCAAAGGCGGGATTGGAAACGTCATAAAGAATTTTGCGCCACTCATTCTGTGCGATCGATCGTGCCGGATACAGTTTCGACCGCTAATCAAAATTCCCTTCCGAATTCCGTCAAGGATTTCTCCCACGGGAATTTCCAAATTTTGAGTACACCTGTGCTTTCTAACCTAACCGAGAAGCCAGTGTCAGAAACAACACAGGGAACGAACATTACTCCGAAAGTCCATCACAACGCGAGATATCATAGAGGTACGATGGAATTCGATCCTAATTCTCCTCCCGTTTCTGCACGACGTTTCTTGGCATTTTACGTTTTATTATGGCATACATTCTGTAGGTGTCTTATACCGCATAAACTAGACTTCAATAAAATATCATTTCCGAACGGCAAACTTCAAATAGTCTATTTTATTTTCAAGTCTGACCTAAGCTCTGATGTAAGCAGAAATTCAAGCAGTCATTAGTCACAGACCTATTACTTTTCCTTGTATTCTATGTACGTATATACCGTACCTATATACTCTACATTTCGAGATTCAAAAGGAGATTATTTCCACTCCATTTTATTTTCTTTCTCGCATTATTTAAAATACACGTCGTTTCTCTCTCGATTCTTTATTAACGCACGTTCCGCGATGCGAATCGAGGATTGTACATTCGATTCCATTATTTATAGGAGCCAACGAACAAACAGAAAAAATAAAAGGACCATCGGAGCATAAAGAAAGCCAGGATCCGAAGAAGAAACCCAATAGCGCGAAGACGAAAGGGACGCGCAACAACAAAGCCGATGGTTGGACCTCTCCAATAACGTTCGAAGGAAGCTCCGAAGATACAATCCTGGGTGCCAGAGCGGAGTTATTGAATCCTGCAGTAGAAAGTTCAAGAATCCTTGATAACCTACAAGATAATGAACTAGACATGCCTACGCAGCATCATAACGGTATGAAGAACTTCCCCGACGTCCATCTGGCGCAGGAGGAAGAACTTTTGCCGCCGTTCCTTCACAAGAACAGAAACAATCTTGAGGAGTTGATAGACGAGATTTGTAGAAATGTGATCAGGGACATGGACGAGTACGGTGTGTGTGTGGTGGACAATTTCCTCGGCACGGAGAAAGGTCTCGCAGTGCTGAACGAAGTTTTAAATATGTACAGTGCCGGATTATTTAAGGACGGACAGTTGGTTTCTAACAAAGCAGGTACGAACGACTTAAAAACAATTCGCGGTGATCAAATAACGTGGCTAGACGGGAAAGAAAAACAATGTCAAAATATTGGGATGCTCATATCCCAAGTCGACGCCATTATCATGAGGGCGAATAAAATGCGAAACAATGGAAAAATGGGCAACTACACGATTAATGGGCGAACAAAGGTGAGTATAAATATAGTTTTCGTAGATTTAAAAGGCTATTTTAAACTTCTGTTTGGACTATAATGTATCTGGACTGTAGTTGTTCATTTGCAATGATAATGAAATGAATTTTCTTCCCCGAAGTTCGTGTTTAGACAGTGTAGTTAATAACTGGACATTTGCCATGTGTCCAGATATGTACAGAAAAGTAGCTATACTTGTGCACATAGAAATTTTTTATGGAATGTTGTATTTTAAACAAAGTATCGTTAGTTTCGAGCATGGAACATAGGATTGATCTCTGTAGTAAATTAGTTTTCAAAGCATTTAGAGTATTTCGTTATTTAAAATTTTTATTTCCGATAAAGTTTCAGTTAGTTTTGTTTAACGTCACGTCGGTTATGCGTAAAATATCGATTTGTTGGACGCATAATCGGATAAAGTTATTAATTAATCTCTAGAAACTTTCTCATAAACACGGTTCATCGTATCAGATATCAGGAATAACATTAGACGCTTGAATTTCAATTAAACGCATCAAATTTTAAATTAAAGCACGGTCGCGTTATATTTGAAGGTTATACCCACAGAAATTTGGGGAAATATCTATATTTGAGCATTCTCTTAAATTTCCCAAATCATTGCGCTATATCATATATCTTCAGGTATTTCAAAAGCCTCGTATCTTTAAATAAAGCAATCTTATAGCGGCAGGTTTATACGTATAAAAAAAAATATCAGTTTGATAAATATCGATAATTCGAGCAATTCTCGGACTTCCTCGTTTCGCGAAAAGGATTAGAATAGTAAAGAATGGGTCGTATCAAGAATCGATTGCAAGAAAATCGTTAGATTTAGAAAATGCTTCTACAGTGACACTGGGGGATGAATTACGCAAGAACGATTAAACGTGCTTCTCGTTGAGCCGCAGAACAATGAAAGTACGAAATTATTCATGCGATTGATCGGGTGGAAAAGAGGAGATCATTTTCTGCGGTCTGTGCAATGGAATTAGTCATCCGCGAACGCAGAGCTGCTACGTTTCCTGTTATAAAACTGCGCCGAATCAACGACACCGTCGCGCATTTGGTATCGGCAAAAAAGACCATCGTCGTTCGATCGTATACGCGCCGTACGAAATGTAGGAGGGGTTAGGCGATGGTAGGCAGAGAAGGTCAGGATCCCGAAATTGCAATGATCTTTCGAGGAGTTCGGGTACGAAACGAGCGGAGCCAAGACCAGAGTGAGACACACGCGTTGCAGTCGGTCACGTACGCCGTACGTCTGGCTCGCTCCCGTTATCCTTTCTCTTTTTCTTTCACCGACTCTCCCTTTCGTCTTTTGTCCCAGAAGGCGGCCGGGCACATATGTATATATATATATATGTGTAATAAACGTTCTCCTCCATTGCCCGTTTTGTCTTTTGTAAACAGAATCCGAACCGCGCACGCAGTATTCAGGTGAAATGGATCTGTGTTAGAGACGCCGTATGTATAGAGGTGAAAAAAGTACATTGGTGATGTGTCAGGCACGCCACAGGCGCATATACTTTATGCTGAATTATTTTGGACACTTTTAAAGATAGGTGTGAGAAAATTGTTTTGATTTGAGGGGAAGAACGCATCGGTGGAATTGCTTTTGGTTGTAGTTGGGAAGATTTTGAGGTCACCTTCAGGTATTTCGTTGCTTAGTTTCGCAGTGTGTCCTGGGGCAAATGCAGTGGGATAAGTTACGTGCGTTTTAATTGATCTTTGATGAAATGATTTCGGATTATAGTGCAGCAAGAAATTAACTATTCCAAGGTGACATATTAGGGTAGTTCAGGAATGCCCTCTCTTCAAGCCCAAACACTATATTTTATTGTATTAACGTCAACCCATAACTCGAATGTGAAACCTTATTTCTCAGTCGAATTGTTTTACATTCGTTGTGACATATCAATGTAGGTATTATAGAGGTAGTTCCACCGACTGCCATTAAATGGATAAGTAATTTCTGTCGTGCCAAGTTCGCTGGTTAACTGGAGCAACCAATCAGTGTACCGTTCGTGCAACATTATTTCCTTAAACATTCCTTTCCAGTTATACGTTTCTTCTTTTCGTCATCTAGTATGCAAAGCACTTTTCTGTATGATGAATATTCGTCTCGTAAACAGAATTTTAATCGCGGTGTTTAAGCGAAACGGTGAGGAGACTAAAAAAGAAAAGAGAAATATCGCCGGTACGTCAGATTCGCCGAGTTGTTGGTTTTGAAGGTACATTATTTATGTACATATGCCGTTGCTGTTCCACTTATAGATCGCAGAAAATAATTCGGTACGTTTCGAATTCCTTATTGTGCCCCGATTTAAATTTATCCGTCGACTAGAGCATGCGATTAATCCTATAATTTAAAACTCTCATTCGCGAGCTGAATGAAAGCACGAATACAAGGACAATACATTGCTCCGTACAAACGCTTCGGAACGGTGTATTCTTAAAATACATTAACATGCGTGGAGGTTTGAGTCATCGACGATAAAAGATATTATAATGAATTCGAGATATTTCATGAGTGTCATGGAAAAATCTCTGAAATGTAGGACCAGGAGAAGATTGTTGCATATTTCACAAAGTGTGTCGGCTTCGAACGACCGACATTTGTGTAAAGGAAACACGATAAATCGATACTGATAGGTACAGATAATGTGTATTGATTAAACCTTCGATTGGTATAAATTTTATCGAAAAGTAATGAGAATGTAACATTTCCTTTCATTTCTTAAAGATTAAAGAAACAAAATTTGAATTTCCATGGGTATCTGTTTTAACATTTCTTCCCTTATTATTTCATTTTCTTCACGCGCGTTACTAACACTTACAGCTGTCAAAATTCGATACACATCAAGTCTACTTTCCCATTTTCACGCAGCCAAAGTTTTGTTACCCAACAACGATCGTTATGCCTGCTACAATTAAAGTTTCAGGCGATTGTACACTCAGGGTATTTTTGTAGCAGACGAGTTCGTAGGTGTCATATAATTAGCCGTACGATAGCGTAGATAGATTTATAATTTCTAAAATAACACTGCACGGAGAAAATTAAAATCTACCTGATGATGCGATGCTGCTCGACGCCAGCTGTATTTCTTTTGCTTCGTCGATAGGTACCTACTTAAAACAGAGGATAAAATCTCTGATCAACTCAAAGTGTGAGTTGAATGTGAAAATAGCATCTTCTACTCACATTTTTCTCTACAATAATCAAGGTCGTCAGTATTTCTTAACGCAGACATTTCACAAAGAAAAATTTAACACCCCACAACATGGTACATATTGAATCGTCGAATCCGGTTACGTACTGATTAGTTCCACCAGGAAAAAGCCGCTGAACAGTTTCGTGGAACGCGAGACGTAATTTTGCAGCCAACAATAGAAGCGGGGAATACCCGCAACGAGTGTTCCAACCATTACTCAACCGCAGTTGATGATAAATTATTTTTCTACTCAATTAATATCTGCGCTCGAAATTCGCTCGATGCGATAGCCTGGCCGATCATGATTGTTGACCCGCACGCGTCAGACGGGCTGTCCACTTTCGATTAAATCCTTACACGCAGTTGGTTACATCTGATTCTTTAACCTTGGTTGAAGGTGAGGGTATGCACATATTTACCGTTGCGCGTTGACTTTCAAAACGGTTCAGGACATTTTCCTTGTTATTGTAACGGGCGTCGGCTGCGCCACATTTGCGTTTTGCCCGGGCGGACCCTTTCTCGCGATACACGCGATGCGGATCATGTGTATCTTCTTCAGTTTCCCCATAGAGTATTTACGGCTGAATTATTATTCAAACCGTCGTCTTACGTGTTCCCCACTTTCTGCGAAACTAACCAGACCACTACTTAAAGCAAACTGATACCGATGGCAGTTTAAACTAGAGGTGAGAGTTTACATTCAGAGCTCCTGTTTCGTAATTACATGTCTGTCCTGAAATATCTTAATTGGGTGTGAATCAGTCACCATTTGTGACTTGGAAAGTAAAGGAATGGTAGGAGGGAAATATCCAGGATACATTTTGCTTCTACTAGGATGTTTACACACGTGTAGATACATTTAGAGTTACCAGATGAAAAAATGAAAAAGGAGGATAATCTAGTTTGAAATCACTTGAAAAGGGGAAGTCCTCCTGAAGGACAGTACATTTCGAAGTTTTTTCCCTAAACTTATGCTTTAGATCACTTATAATGATCTGATGATAGTTCACAAGATGTGGTTCAAAGATATAAAATAGTACAATCTGTTTCAAGAACGTGTCATCTGTATTTTCCACTTCGAAGTACAATATCTATAGGAAATATAAACAAACGGGATTACTGAGAAAACTTTACAAGCAGAAAATGCAACTGAATGGTCAAATCTCACGGATTAGCACAGTTGTAAGCCTTGTGGCTTATGATGCATTCGCGCGCACACACAGAAAACTATATTCGTGTTTTTACGTTCGAAGTAAATTTAACGCAGATAAAAACGTAGTCCCCCTTTGTGGAATGTACGACGACGTATATTCAAAACATGCTTCCACGAAGCAAACTATATAGATGTTTCAAACATTTTACGCGGAACCGTGAGCGCACGGCTGGGCTCTTTATAAACGATTTTCGCGATAACCGAATCGAGCGTAGCTAAGTAGTTACTTACGCGTGGGCGAAAACACTTGCTCCCGTGGTTTCGATCGGTGACTCACGGAACGCAAATATTTTCCCGATTTTCAGTGCATTGATCGCGTGTTTTGCCTTTGGTCCTATGGTACGCGTTGCGATAATTTTGAATAAATATTTTTTCACGAATATAACACATGTTGTTTTGGCACTGAAGCGTTGGGTTTATGTTCCTTCTCTCAGAAGCAGAATTACAATTTGTAATCCATAGATATTTGGCTTTATTGTATAAGTTTCTTCCCTTTTTCGTTAAATAATTGATAAATTAAAAGACCCTTGCTCTAAATATAAACGAACGCTGTGCTACGCGAAATTTATTCCGACGAAATGAAGTTTGAAATACTTCTTGGATGTCATTCAAACGTTAAGAATCCCATTGTGACGTGGCGTAATGCAAATTTAGAAAATGAACGGGAACTTTTATCGAACGTTCGGTTAACAAAAGTCGTACGCGGATTGGCGTGAAATGCTACCCGAAACAGAACCTTCGTGAACTGTGGTACAGTTATACCGAGATCAAGTCTGGACGAAGCCATATTTAAATAATAATAAGTAACGAACGAACGCGACGGATGACGTTTTATTTACAACTGACAAATACATAATTAAATATTTATATATTACAAAAATGTAAAATCTAATTTTGAAATATTCACTACGCAGAAACTCATTAAATTCATCCAATATATTCGCCATTTGCAATTATAATAATTAGAAAATAAATCATACCTTCGTTGAAAGTAATCGACATTTCAGTGCGCCTCGAAAAGATCGATATCGTACGTCGAATTTCCTGTAACGTGAATTTTTAACACGAAACATAACATTCCTTTTTCTTCCCCCGAGCTTTTATTAAACTTTCGGTGAGCACTGTACATGGATCTCATAAACAGCAATGTTTGTAAGTGTATATATTTATATTACTTAGTCAGCTCTCTCGCGTTTGCTTCAATGACTCAAGAGCGTGCGGATTTTTAACCGCGCCAGTTGTAATCTAATTGTAAGCCAGCGATTGCCACCGTTATCGACACATGTACTTTCGGCAGGTTATGTTCCTTATCTGAGGAACGTGACAAGCTACACGTAAAGCGTTCGGTTCGGTATCGAGTGCTCCGCCTCTAACAGCCGGTATGGGTTAATAAATTTAATTATCATTTCAAACAGCAGTCGTGCACCTATCAATGCGCATTATGAGTTTGCGCAATTACATTCATCGAATCGCACGGATAATATAATTTACTGGAAAAGAGAATCGCGTATTTTCGCGTTCAATTCGTTCGAACAGCTCCGCTGCTGACTGACGGCACGGAAATCGAAATAGATAATAGCTAGCTGATTACACGGATGGCTCTGTGTTGCTTCAACGTTAAAACATAACGATTCATGCTTGACGCGTCGCGTTCTCATTATCGATTGTCTCCTCGAAGGTGATCTAGCGCAGCACAATGGTCGTTAAAAATTAAAAACTATCGGTATTGCGCGGCGTTAAAGTACTGTGTATGTTTATAAAAGAATAGAAGTAAGGAGTAAAATTGTTTCCTTTGTAATTCCATGTGCTTCTCCGGTCGATCGTTTTCCGCCTACATCCTTTACCGTTTCGCTGGCACGGTGAAAGGCATTTGCTATTCTGTTAGGCTGCTAAAGAACACGTAGCACGAGTGTCTTACTTACTTCGATTAGAATATAAATCGTTCCCGTAATTTAGTTTTTAAGGAGGGTAATGGCTGTTTCGTGTGTTTGTAAGCGTACAAGGACTTGTGTCTTTTAAATGTATTTATTGCTTATGCAAACTGACGATGGCAATACATAGCTGCCGGAGTTTAAGGCGGGACACCACGGTAATGGCCCGAAATGTAAAGGTATCTTTGGAAATTTATTAAACTTTTTTAAACTTCCAGGACTTTTTATTGGATATTTAAATTACACGAATATATTTTTTTAAATTTATTTAAAGTAGGTTTATAAGCTGTACAGGATTAGTAACTTAGGGCTGCAAAAAATTGCCGCTGGTGTGGTTGGCAGTTTTTCGACGAAACGGTTCTTCGGAAATAAAAAACCAAAAGGTTTTAGAAACAGAAAATGGTGAAATATAGTTTTTAGTAAATTAATCTTTTTCGTTGAAAAAGAAATAGAAGGAAACGACCAATCAAGAAAAAAGAACTCCCGACGTGTCATAGTCATCCGCATATAGTTCCTAAAATATTTTGGTTTGTTGATTTTAAAAGCACCGTTTCGTCAGAAAACTGTCAACCAGATTTTTTTCAGCGCAAAGTTACTGGTCCTGTACAGTTTGTATATCTGCTTTAAATAAATTTAAAAAAAGGATATTCGAATAACTTAAATATAAAGTAAAAAGTCCTGAATGTTTAAAAAAATATTCATGACGTAGTTTGCTTTTAATAAATTTCCAAAGATACCTTCACTTTTCGGACCATTACCGTGGTGCCGCCTCCCCCCCCCCCCCCCCCTTAATGAATGAGTCATAGCTATACTCTGGTTTCGAAGTGGAGATGCATTATCGTATCTGTTATCTTGCGTCAACTCTGAGCGAAAAATGGTTCTAGACGCAGACTGATCCAAGTTAAACCTGCCTCGATTAATAACGAGAAGTATATTAGATAAAAGAGACGTGTCTTGCTTTATATTTCAGAGGACAAATTGCTCGAACTAGCTATCACTATCAAACATAGAAATAAGTTTCTCGCATTCAAATCAGAAGCCACGTCGAACAACTTTTTATTCCACAATTCGTTTGCAAATCATTACTAATACTGTTCCATTTACTTTATAAATATCATTCACCGAAGACCCGACGCATAGTTAGTGTAGCTACTTAAAAGTAAAAGAATAAATACCTAGGAAAGCAGATGTGTGTCGTTGCCTTAACATTTGGTGGCGTTTTGAGTGGAGTCTTCATGAATATCCCATCCAATTAAGACCTTCGTCCGAATACATCAGCAATTTCCGGTTTTACGAAAGAAAGGAAGGAAGATGTTCGGATCGACCATGTTTCGCTGGGTTACGTGAGGATCCACACGCCAGCGAATGTGGTACCAAGGTTAGCGTGTCATTCGGGCCAAGGCTAAAAGGTGCTCCCTATATTTGTACGTCTCCCTCTAGAGACCTTGCGGAGTATCACAGCCCTTTTCGAGCACGCGTATTCAGGGACTTCTGATTACACGCGTAGAGCTCCGCGAGTGTTCCACTGATATGCCCCGTTGCACAGCATCCGCGTTGCGTTAACATTGAAAAGTACCAACTATGCTCCCTCTTATCTTTACTCTAATGGACTGAATTCACGTGAAGAGTCACGGGTCGAATTCGATTAAACCAAACATTCTTAGAGCGACGATAACCTTATGGAATAATTAGAAAAACTCGACGACTTCGTTTCTCCGCGTATAAAGTTTCGTACGGGCCGATTCAGGCGAGTTACACGTATCGTCTTTTTTATTCTCAGAATTTTGCTTGCCCCATTTTTAATTATTAAAATATTTAGTAATACTTTAAGCAAGATTTCGATGCTCTCTTCCATTCTGTGCTCGTTTTGAGTAATACCTGCTGGCTTTAATTAACATCTTCCTTTTCCTCTGATGGAGTATTTAAATAGAGTTCAGTGTTCCGCGTGCTCTACGTCATGATGATGAAGCATCACGTAATAGAAAGCAACAGGAGAGCTCCTATTCCAGTTCCATTGCTTCTCAACAATTACTGCATTATTTGGAGCTTTAGTAACATCACATTTCCTTTTTCATCTCTTATCTATAGTGCGGTCTCCTAAATTGTCAAAAGATTCGATCCTCTTGGACGAAGTAATTCTGTGTCTAGCAACTAAATAGCGTTTCAAACATATTCTTAAAACATCTCATTAAAACGACCACTGCATCTGCCAAATGAACATGCCCAAGGCACAAGTCATCAAGCACTAATTTCTCGTCTAAATCGGGTCTAGTCATTTAAATCCGGCTGACGGTAGCATGGCCACCCAGTTCCCTGAAAACATTCCTTGCTCGACAAGGAACTTTCAGTAATGGTAGGATTTCAGAGCATTAGGATTCCCCTTGCGCGCAAAAGTGCTACGTGCAGAGGCGGTGGTCCTGAGTACATATATGGTTCTCGGCGTACGTGCACAGCTTGCTCGACGCACCACGTGCACCGCGTCACAGTGAATGGAGCTTCGGGACACGTAGCAACCCTCGCGTACCCAACATTCATCGCGCAGTGGATATGTGCACGAGACTCCCTATCCCAGTTCCTCTGTCCCCATTGAGTCGCGTCACGTGTAGACTTAGCAAGATTAATGCCTTTTCACACGAGACGCACCCGTGACTCGCGACAAGTATTCCGTGTGTATTCAGTTGGCGAGGCATCAGTGGTTTAAAAGAGGCAGGGAAAGGATGGAAATGCGCGGATACGATTGAAATGCCAGTCGCCAGCCGTAGAAGTGTCTTTTGCGAAAGGCTTCGCAAATTTTACTACGGATTTAATTCGATCACGGGAGATCGCAGCCAGTGTGGCCAGATTTCAAAAACCTGTGGCGCAACCATTCTCGTGTAACCGCAATAAAAGCAAGTGATTTTTACAATTTTTTATTTTGAGAAAACTACTGCTAATATACAAAAAATAAATAGAGAAAGGACAAAAAGTGAAAGAGCAATTTATTTTCTAGTAATAGTCCAAATTGCGGTTTGCGGTTTTTGTAAAAAATTAAGCCAAATTGATTGGCAAAATGGCCCACTTTGCTATAAAACGCCCAATTTGGCCACACTGGTCGCAGCCACAGACTTCGATGGTTCGAGTAGTTACTTGTAACATTATCCCACAAGACAACGACCCGGCCAAGCATCATTATGCGAAAACACCAGCCTTCTCTATTGTAACGAGTGAGTCCTGTGACTCACGAGCTGCACGCGATGCTATCGTCCGCGTGCTGCATGCATTCATATCTAATAATAGGGGGTCATTTCGATACCATCGCGATTGATACGTTCGTAATACACTCTCGGGTAATTATCATGTCGAAGACTGCTGGCTATTCGGTGTCTCACACCTGTTAACATCTGCCGCGAACAGTGCAATGGTATATAACGTAAATAATAGAATAGCCAGTGATTAACATTTGCGGAAAGTTATCTTTGCGAGTCTTTTATGGGACTATTCAACTTTTATCGGAGGCGTGTTGTTTCTTCGCATCTTTAACCGTACGTAAATTGACTAAGTAAGTAGTAATATAAAAGGGGCGTCTTACTTATTTTCAAATTTCAAATTCTATATTTTCTAATTAATTAGAGAATTAATATAGAAGGTGGTTGACGTAACGAGAGTAATGTCACTGTTGGGCAGATGAAAAGCAAGCTTAACAAAACTTCCCAGTTTGCTAGGGAAAAGGAAATGGGTCTCTCGTGTTAAAATTATTATTAACGTTTGTGGCATCCTTGTGATTGCGATATTCTTGGAAACTTATCTGCACCGTTCAGTGCGAGGTATAAAGTCGTAATCAATAGAAGTGATTAAAATTCTTAAAGGATTATACATTGTTATTACGTGTTCTTCTTCGAAAGCCGCTTTTTATGAATTGCAACTTTTCAAAGCTTCGCCTGGGTGTCCAACAACGAAACATAAACAAGAACATTATATGGTCGACAGATAATCGATAGGACTGTTTATCTTGTAAACTTTGAATCGCGACATTAGGTTGAGGTAGGGAGGGGACTGGCGTACGTGCAAGTCGTGCGCACGTAATCTCCTGATATTTACAACATCGATTGCTAGTCGATTCAATGAACTGATTCTCCGGATAACGTAAATCCTAATGAATTTCTAGTAAATTCAAGTCAATCGTAGTAGAACACCAAAGGAAATGCTGCTGTTTTCTATTTCTTGTTTCGCGATTGTATCCTTTAGCCAGATATTTATGACATGCTAATCAGAAACATTTAATCTGTCGAAATTACAAGTGTGCTACCTGCCTGTTTAACTTCTGATAATATCACATTATCAGTCGCAATGTCTTGCTACTTCTCAGAAACCACTTGTCTTTGCCATTTTTCAATTAAAACGTGCCAGAGTGCCTCTCAGTAATGAGTAATTATTGAAGCCCATTTATGTTTCATGATAAAACTCGATTTAAGGGGTCAGTTTATTTTCATCGGTCAAACAATTAAGCTATTTGTAAAGATTTTTTTTCAGTAAATACAACATATAATGAAATAAATCTTTTTGGTATTTATTATGCTACTGTATCACAGAAAAAAAATTAAAAAGAATTTTATAAATTTGTTTTAATGTTTTTTACAGCGTTAATGTGGCACCTAAAGAAAAGAGGTATGTTCATACCGTAAGTGATTTCTCGGCTCAGGCTTACCCGAAACAAAAATCCCAAAAGATTCTTAATCTTTTAATCAATTAACAATTGTTATCGATAAATAACCGAGATTTTTGTCATGGAACACCCGAGAATACATATCCTTTTGGGTGTTTTGGCAAACCTTTTATTTCAAACCGACATCTTTTTATTACTTTTCAACAAAAATTGTTTTTTAATTTTTTTTGTATAAAAAAATATTGTATTTACTGAGAAAATATCTTTAAAAATAACTTAATTCTTCAGCGGTTCAAAGTATAACGACCCCCTAAAATACACCGCCAGTAGGACTACATACTGTTAGTACACAGTGGACATTAAAGCAATAACACAACGTTAAAACATTTTTGCATTAGACAAATCATCATTACATGGACTCAGTAGGTTGCTGTGTTCTTCTCACCTTCTGAAATTAAATGACCCGCATCGAAAGACTCTTCTGAGTTTATGTGTTCACTAATTGGCTTCTCCTGGGACATGTTTCGCAAGCTTTCGTGATTCGCATTCGCAAGGATATTCCGATCTCTCCATTAACGAAGCAAAACGCATTATTTTTCAGGCGATGGTGGCTTGCTACCCGGGTCACGGTTCGCATTACGTGAAACACGTGGACAATCCTAACCGAGACGGGCGATGCATCACTGCTATATACTATCTCAATCGAGATTGGGATATCAAGGTAAAGACACGTTCAATCGCCTCCATCCACTGTTACCTAGCTTCTTCGATGCTTTGTTACAAGTTTAACGCATGATTATCGATTGTACCTATGCGATGTATTATTCTTTTGAATAGAGAAAAAGAAATGGGACACAATAATAGCAAGTTTGAGGATCATGATATGATGTTTATTAGAACAAGCAACCGTGTGCTCAAGGAATTTTTATTCTACTCGAACTCCGTGCTAGGGAAACGCATCAGTAAATGAACACATAAGGGTAATAAATGAACGCTATTATAAAATTACATTTGCAGCGCGATTGATTCCACGTGCTGCAAAATTTTTTTAAATACGAAGCAAGAAATTAAAAGAAGTCTAATTAATTAGTTTATTATTTTAATAACTTATTGTTACTCGTTTCAATAAAAAATGTTCATTCACTGGTACAACCATCTACCTCTACAGTAAAAGTTGTATCCAATTTCCTTTCACTTCGTTGCAGATCTGAGCTCTTCGCGAAGAAGTGACGTGGTCTTTCGAAAATTCCTACTTTCCTTCGAATCGCGCGACAGGCTTCCTTAAAAATCCACTGAATTACTGCTCGGTCACGAATACATTAAACTCTTCGGCGATTCTCGTAACTAAGAGTCAGAAAATATTCGCGTTGACGAGTAGTTTTTTTTTTTTAAGAAATATAACTTTCAAAATACGACTGCTTTGATTTCAAAGTCCAAGAATATTTTAAACACCGGGTTGCCAGTCATTCGAGTAATAGCGCGTAACCAGGCGAAATTTAAATTGATTGGAGTAAATCGAATAAATTAGGGTAGGTTACTTCGTCACAGAACTTCAATTTTTGTTGAGCAACTTGAATCGTTTCAAGATACTCGAACAACTCAAGAGTTGATACGTTTGATGGAGAAAGGCAAACGATGAAGTACGGAGGGCGTTAGGGCCTACGTGAGCAGCGCCATGTAACGTCTTCATGTCGTGTATGCAGAGGAACGTACTGTTGAGCAACGTTTACGTTGACTTGCACGAAGCATAAGGCAAGCATAAATGTATGCTGCCTTCCAAAACGTAAAGCAGCCTGCTACCCTTTATTCTTGCGTAAATACGCCTGGCCTCTGAGTGAGAAGATGTAAGAAGCACGTCGAATTTTTTGGGGGTAGAAATGGTTGATACCGATCTCTATTTAGAAATCTTGCCGATTTTTGAATATGCCGAAGCATCCCAGCAAATATAGAGGGTCGCTTTCTTGCTCCAAATTCCATTTGCCGCATTGACTCAAAGTCGAATGTATCGCACTGAAATAATTCTCGCATGACGTTCTTACATCTTTCTTCATGATCTCAATCGTAGTTTCAGTTTCATAAAAATCAGACGTTTGAAAAATACATGAAGTCTGATAGAGTGGCATTGATAAGTATTTATTTATCTTTCATTTTGCATTGTGCTAACGTCACGTAACTCGCTTCAGCACTAATAAATAATTGATGGGGACAAATCGATCACAATTAGTATTGGCGACATGTCGAGGAATAGAGAATTAAGTTCCTTAGAATTAATTACAAATCACGGTAATGGTAAATCATAGGATAAAACGTCAAATACCTTGAAGTCTGTAAATGTTTTACGACCCACGGTAAACGCTCACGATGATGTAGCAGATCTAGCTATATTGCCTAACAACCACACTTCTTTCCAATGAGATATCAGTATAGTCAGTTCATTTACATGTTCGAACACAGTAGGTACTCAGAATCTGTGCTTTAATTCAGCAAATTTGCATTATCCAGAACCAAGCCCTAAAATTTCCACGCGCGCAACCACAAAAATATATACAGTCCTATTTGCGTCGGAAGAAAAACAACATTCCATTCTGGAAAACACCCTTAGCGTTTGTTTAGTTATACGACCCGGGTTTTAAATAGCGCCTGCATACATTCCATTCCGCAGCGATGTTTGGCGATAAATGCATCTCTTGTCTCGGGGCAAAAAATGGCCCCGCGTCATTAAGTACATTGGATGTCGAATTCCTCTCGCTTACTATAATCACGCGCGGTTTCTATGATTACAGAAGAACGGAGGCCTTTTGAGGATATTTCCGGAAGGATGGCGCGACCAAGTAGCAGATATCGAGCCTCTCTTCGATAGGATACTGTTCTTCTGGTCGGACAGGAGAAACCCGCACGAGGTACAGCCTGCGTACAAAACGAGATACGCGATCACTCTGTGGTACTTTGACGCCGAAGAAAGGAATCAAGCTTGCCGAAGATATCAAAGAGAAAGTAGGTACTTCAATTGTACCCATGATACGGAGAAGTTGTTCGTCTAACGCCAGCAATCTTCTAATTACTTGATGGATCGTAATCAGGGGCGGCGAAGTGTTGTAAATTTTATTTACCGTGCCCCTCCGGTATTCCGCTGTCTTACTAATCTAACTTTCAGGAGAATTACACGCGAAGAAGGAGAACTCGTGAGACATAGAGTATGAAGGACCTTTACACCGTCCGTCGACTGAATATGTAACTCTATTAGCTAAACTGATAAACTTGTACATAGCGACACGACGAAAGCACTGGTACATAAAATATTGTGTATTATTATGTATTAAGATATAGTCGATTACAGGAGACATTGACATCGGAGTATAACGAAAAAGAAAAACAATGTTTTAAGGATGTGCAATAGTTGTAAGCGCGTTCTTTTTCTCTTTTACACGCGGCACTGTAATATATTCGAATGAAGAGGGGCGTAAGTGCGCGGTAGCTCCTACGGTTCACAATTATATATATATATATAATTATTAATCTTTGTTTCTTTTCTTTTCTAACATTTTATGCTCACGATTTAACTAAACGTTTGAGATGTAAAATTTTAGCATCATTCGCTTGCCACACGATTGAAGGTTTGTTCGTTATTTGACACAATACTTAGCTTCCGATAATTGAAGCACGAAACGATTCTTACGGCATTCGTGGTCCGTTCGATCGCTCGGATACATAATGTACAGAGAAACGGTGTACGTGTGTTGTACGTGCGTGTAAAGTGGGTGAGAGTGTGCTCGAGAAAACGGAAGAGTGATTGGTATAATATGGTAATGTTTCTATCCTAAAATTCTCTGGGAATACCTACGTCTTCGTTGTTGTATTGGAAATACATCGTTTAATTTCTGCATAGCTGATATTGTTATTAGCAATCCGGCATGTTATTATTATGTGAAATGTTCGCCGACACCATCGTGATTTATTGTTCTATCTCATATGTTACACGTTGTTCTACGAAGTTATAATTATTACACTGATGTTTCATTGAACGGCCAGTAATTGACTTATGCTTCCATGCACTGAATCGAGATATGCCGGGGCCCAGTCTGTACCTGTAATATTGTTATGTACATTGCAAAGAGGTAGAAACACTGTGTTTACTATTGTATGTATCTATTTATATAAATCGATAAGAAAAAAGTAAAAAAAAACATGAAGAAGAAGAAGAATGAACTCGTACTTCCTGTGTCCTACATAGAAAGTCTGATATACAACTTTATTAGTCAATTTGAGAGAGAAGATGACCGTTAAATTTTCGCGAGGCGTATTATATTGATAATATTGGACTTATTCGATCGTAACGAATACGGTCAATAAGTTATTCTTCGATTCTCTTTCATTGTATTATTGGACACGGAGGACCAACAAATTACCCAGTATCCTTAACAAGAGATTAAGTTATTTTCAATGGTCGAAGTTAATTTAAATATGCTCTTATGGTTAGTAGTAAAGGTTGTTGTGGACTAAGTTATGAACTGATGATGCATTTTCGAAGTATTGTAAAACTGATGAAAATTGTGATGTGAAAATAAATATTGTACAAAATCGGCATATAATTATTCACAGAGAAGTGGAAGGTATTGTAAATTACATTATCGATCTACCTTGCTGCATAAGTCTTCGCTTATTCTTCAACTCGCACACTATTTACGATTAAACGTCATCGATGGTTTTAGGAATAGCGCAATGCTCGATTATATCTAGCGCAGGAACGTATACTTTAAACGAAAAATTGTTCTTCGGGAACGATCCAGGATTGATTACATGGCAATTAGAATACGTGGTCTCGTATGCCTCGAATTTGTCCGCTGCCACGATAAGGTCCGGAGTTGGATGTATTTGTAACGCGTGGTGATATTTCCAATATACCGGAATCACCGACAGATTTAAGGGAGTCAGATAAGATTGGCAAATAATTGATTTTGCATACTAAAAAATCGCAGAAAAATTAAACGGTATAAGTTTCAATCGACAAACATAAATAGAAATATTAATCTAACGAAGCTCTTACGTGATCATAGATATTGTCATCTCGTGGAAAGCGAAGCGTGTTTCTACACATTTTCGTTAAAATATCTTCTCTCAACACTACTATCTCTTTTGTACAGTATTGAATTCTGCACGGATTAGTAGCGAATATCGCGCCGGGTATGTTCTTCCTGAACTCCTCCGTGAGATGTTTCGGGAGCGGTGATCTTGGTAAAATCTTTGGCGCTCCTACATCGTCCGTCGCGGGCACGAAAATAAATTTAGAAGAATCTTTTATATCCGGATACTCCATTATTAAATCAGTCAGATCTTTGAATCCCTGTTTCAGTTTCTGCGCGCTCGTTATATTCGCCGGGAAACTTAAGAAATGCCCACAAAATACGAAAGCAATAGGCGGATACTCCGAATATCCGTCTAGCATAGTTCTAAACTTGCGTAAAACCGTTACATCGTCCAGCCACATTTCGGACACGAAGATGATCATTCCATCCTTATTACTCTCCTCGTGAATTTTCAATTTTTCTGAAAGCTTCAGGGACAGGTTGTGCGAGCCACCAAATGTATTAGCGTCACCAAAATCTACGCGCGAATTACTAGACGATTCTGCCGGTGGAAAACCTATATCTTCCACGTATAAAATTCCATCGTTATAATCTCCGCTGGCTATTACTATAGAAGCCTCCATGATTAAACCGTCCTGAAAGTTGTATACGACTGTTAAGGAAAGCAATGTTTATAAGTATTACAGGCACGAATATGATGTTCATAGAGGATAAAAGGATATTGCTCGCTGCAAGTCAATTTTAATGGTTCCTCCTGTGTCCTCCAAGTAATACTGACCCTCTGTTAATTGCGTTAAAAGCCCCATTACATAAATATTCCCTTTCCTACTGTCGCTCAACAAGTACTCGATAGGTACCAATTCGATCCAGTTTTCTTTTTTCTCGCCGAGCCTGGGAGGAGTGAATAATTCGTGTCTCAAAGTTCTATACCAAAGTAGCTCGTACCGATCCCTCAATACCAAAGATTTGTATTCCGCATCAGGGTATAAGTCTGGCGTCATGGTCGTCAGAAGGAACTTTTTCTTGCACAAGTCGTGTTTTATCTTCGGCGTATCGAACGCATTTATCACGCTTAATATTGTTTCTGTGCTTTTCAACGTATCGGGTCTTATACATTCCTCTATGGCTAGCTTGAGATTTCCTACCGTAACGTGCGGATCCTCTAAACTCTGCGCCAGAACTTGCTCCACGATTTGTATGAGCCAAGTGTTACGCTCGTTCTCTTCAACGTTTAAAAGTTCTTTGGCAAGCGAGATGCTGAGCTTTCTAAATGAAATGAAATAATATTACGCTGCGGCGGGTTGTGAAATGATAATATCTGTATAGTAAATTAAAAAACGTTATATACCTTGAAAGTATAAGGCCGTAAAGTGAGAAGGTGCTTTGCACTGTTTTTACCAATTTCTCATCAGCCATAGTTACGATTTTACGATAAGAAAATTACACTACACGTATTTATGTACAATACATGCCACATCGAATGATTAACTGCATAAAATTATATAAAATTGGTGCACGTATCGTCGTTCACGTTTGCCTCATTGACAGTTGCAGTGACAGGACTTCTTCGTTGCGAACATTTCCCGCCTTTTCGCTGCGATGGAAGTTATCTTAAAATCATCGAAAAATTCCATTCAACGACAATAATTTATTTGGTGCATCAGACTGTGTATTATTATAGACAATTTACGCAGAGTTCGCAATTATATACAAAAAATTGAAATGCAAGGAAAATTAAAATAGGCGTACTAAAAAATCTCGTCCAATGGTTTTGAAGTACATCTGTATTTACGTTACTTATCATGCGCGGCTAGTTTATAACCTATAATTCTTCAGAAAGAGCTAGTTAGTAAAATTGTGTTACGAACGATGGTACACTGGCAAGAAATTTTGTGAGTAGCTTCGAAATGCGGTACATCGAAGAGTCTAAATAATATACATTGTACGTCACTTGAAATATTCTTTTTCTGTATAGATAAAGAAAATAGCGCTGTTGTGATTAACCTAAAAGTCGGTCGCTATAAAATAGGGGAACTTCGAAATTCTTAGCTTTGTAAGGTTTACGAGTGAACGTTTCTTGTGAAAATGGGTATGACTTCGTACATGATAATTTTTACTACCGGCTTTATTGGCGTTCATGTGGGTTGGTTCATGCTACAAGAGAAATACGAGCCAGACCCATACAGGCGCTTACATCCGTTTCAACGTTTATATCAACGCTATGTAAATAATGGGAAGAACGACAAATCAAATTAGAGAATATGATTAAAGTGCAATGGTTTTAATTCTTAAACGAATTGGCTATCGCTGGGTTAATAGCTGTTTACCATGAATGGTCTCATAGTTAGCAGTAACTAGCACAAACGGTTAACTACTGTGGATGTTTTTTATACAACATTTAGCAATAAATATGTTTATTTAACTGAATATTGTGTTGTTGGTATTCCTATTGTATTTGTGAAATAAAAGGATTAATCTTTAATGAATAGTATTAATTCAAGGGCTGAAGGTAAATTTAAACGCGATAATACAGGAACAGATATCTTTCAGTTTATTTATAATTGTGTCTTAAGTCTCGGACTGGTTGAGGCACGCTTATGTTTTTTCATGGATACATAAAAAGCAACTCTACGAAATATTGATTTTGTACAAAAACTTTATTTTAAGTTGTACATGTAATGCACATACAAGAAGTATGTATATATAATATGTAAATCATAGTAGCAGAACAAAATCTCTTCAGAAGTTCAAAGACAAACGTGCAAATACAAATAAAAGATACTAACAATTATTAATTTATAATAAATATTTGTAAAGTAGTAAATAAATAAATATATAGATATATACGTGTATATATATATATATATATATATATGTATATATGTACAATCACAGAGGAGCTTAATTACAACCTTTGATAGTGGGCAGGTGATCAAAGTCCTGCTGATGATGCATGGAGGAGCTTCTCGGCCGATTTTCATTTTGACTATGAACCGAGGCACCAGCCTTGGGAAGTTGGGGCAATACCATTTGACTGTAGTTACTATTCTACAATATAACAATAACGTTACGGTATAACAACGGTATCTTGCGCCTAAATCTCTCGAATTATTTCCGTGGAAGTCATTTATGATACAAGAATAAAATTTATCATCGCGCAATTAGGTACACTTACTCGTGAACGATCCCGATATTTCTTAAGCTTCTCGAATTCTTCCATTTCGGCCTCCGGCATTTTGAAATGAAAGTTCTCGAAGTAGGAGTGTTGTAGGAGTTGTTCGCACGACCATCTTTCATCTGGATCCTTGTCCAGACATTTTTGGAGAAAGTCGAGCTGTCGGATGAATTGAAATGAATTTTATTATGACGCGAATCGTGAACGCCTCGTTTTTCGAAGCAAGGTGGGAAGCACAGTAAAGGCGCACCTGTAGAGCAGCATTGCCTCTGTTGGGTAGAGTAGCTTCAAGGGGGGTGAGAGACTGAGGTGTCGGTAATGTGACGCCAGCAAAGAATTCGTTCTGCTGGAAAATGGCTATATGCCTCGACAACAGATCGCCGATAGTTCTTCTTATTAAATACAACTGATCCACATCCGACTTTCCTGGCCACAGTGCTTCCCCGCGTATTAATTCTGCGAAAACACAGCCGATTGCCCATACGTCCACTGGTGTACCGTACTGGGTATCTCCGACCTGTTGGGAAGGCATCAGATTTCTTGTACAATTAAACGCCTCTCAACTATTTTACGCCTAATTGAAATCCAGCGATATTTTGTAATTTTAACGCGATTTCGCATTTTCGTCAAAGGCATTGATACGCGGAAAGCACCGGTTCCCGTTAGAATTTAGATCATCGAAGTTGAACTGTGCTGGGCACGATTTTAAGTACCTACTTCATCTAAAAGGGAAGATTACCAAACCACAAATTCAAAAAATTATGAAACTTTGGAAATATGTAGAGGGTATATAGTACTACGCTTTTTCTTACTCCCCAAATTCACTCTAAGGGGATGAAATTGACCCCTGAAAATTCGGCTATTTTCCGATTTTGTGTTATAACTCGCGGACTGTAAGAGATAAAAAAAGGTTTTCACACTTAGGGCCCGAGCTTAAAATTTTCAATATTTGAAAAATTTAAAAATTTCATGTTGAAGGCTATAAAAAAGTGAATTAAGGGCAGAAGCTATCCAAAATGATAAAGATAATTACCAGTAATTCAGGTGCCCTGTACCACCTAGTCGCGACGTACTCCGTGTAGTTTTCACCAGGACTGAGCATCCGAGCGAAACCAAAGTCGCACAATTTCACCACCCCCTCGCCAGTGATGAGAATGTTCTCGGGTTTCACGTCCCTGTGAACGCAGCCCAGTCGATGACAATACGCGACACCCTGTAGAATCTGCCACGTGAGCTGTTTCGTGGTGATTTCTGGACACCCGACAGGATACCGCTCCATCTCGTTCAAGAGGGTATACTCGCAGTACTCGAAGACTAGGTGTAACTTCCGTTTCCGCCTGAACACCTCCAAAAGATTCACCAGATTTGGGTGTTTGAGGTTCTGCAAAATACACAAATCCTCTAGAATCTAGAACAATCCCATTTGCAATATTTATCGCAATGGCTACGAATGGGGCTGCTAATCAAGAAGCCGAGAACGGAAGAAGACATCCTTCTTCAAGAAGCAAATGCGCGAGCAAATTGTCTGAGGCTCGAAGTAGTTCCTGGGAAGCTCAGAAATCTCTTTACCCCAAAAAAACGTGGTGACGTTTCGCGATCATCATCCGTGGCGAAAAGAAATCATTAAAATCCCTGCCCGGTTTTATATCGCGTAGGAAGGAAAATATCCTTGGGGCGAAATGTCAGAGCCGAGGCGGTGGCTCGTTTGAATGCGCATATGTTTGGGAGGGAACCCCCCGATTATTTCGATAAGGCTAGGTCGACAAGAGCAGAACACGCTAAGATATTGACCGCCGCGGTATTGACCGTTGGCCACTTCTTGTAGCCAGCGTTGGATTTATGCGGCTACGCTTCTGCGGAAGATCATGGATTTTCGTTCGCGAATCAGCAAGAAGATCTTGCCACCCAAGATCAACTTCCATCAGGTTGCAACGGCGTTATTATCGGATATTCAACGTTCTTCTGACGCCGGATTCTCTTAGTCCGAGGGTAGCTAACGCTAGGTTTCGTATTTTCAGGGTAGCGCAGGTCGTTCACCTGCAGGCACTCGAGGGGCTAGAATCGTGCTGGGAAGCGAAGGAACTAAAGACGAAAGACTTCCTCCATAGATTTTCTGATAATGTAGCGCACAGGTGACAAGTTTCTCGCTCTGTGGATACGGATATAGGAGAAACAATTCTCCAAGAATATCCACTTGGGGGTTTAGCATTTTCTGAGAATAGAATTTCTACTTGTCTGATACGGTGAGAATTACGATTGCTTGCAAGTCGGCTACTTTTATCAGTATTTAAATGTATGATATTACGAAAGTTCACGAGCAATAGAAGCACATTTAAAAGGTACTAGAATCTGATGGCAAACTCAGCTGTGACAATGACGAAGTTTATATTTTCATTCTAAAATAAGCTTCCGTTTCGTTCACTTTTATTCCGTGCATAGATAATAGCTACTGACCTTAAGAAGCCGTATTTCACGAAGCGCGATCTTCCGTATAAGAGGATCATCCTCCGTTTGTTGGAACTTCTTCACAGCTACCAATTTTCCAGTTTGTCGATCTCTGCACTGGAAGACGACACCGTAGCTACCCTCCCCAAGCCGCGCCAGTCGTTCGTACCTTTCCATCGCCTTGCTCGGCGCGCGCGACCTTTTCAAAAAAAGAATTTTCTTAAAAAAAACGGTTCTTTTATCAAACCAATTATATATCGAATCGTTTACGATTCATATTAGCCGGAGTAATTACTTCCAGTCTCCAATTTGTGCTTTCCCTTCTACTTACGTATTAGAACAATTATTTAAGGGATTGTGAAGCAGCAAAAGGCGTTAGAAGGTCGACGGTTCAACGGATGAAAGCCAGCATCGAGGCTCGTATCAACGTAAAGGGTGTGTGAGCGTGTAAAGTATGTTACGAGTTCAATGCGGATGTTATCTCGGAGCGCAACGACAGACCAGTGCACGCGTGATCCTATTGAAGTGCAACGGCAATCGCGATTCATGCATCGCATCCTTTGTGTCACTGATCGTAACAGCAGCGTAGCTCACAATGCAATCTCTTTGTACCGTGATCCACGGGAAACAGCGTGACAATAGAAAACAGGCGACTTGACTGCTTGTTAGCAAGCATCTACAGAATTAAACTAGGCTTGCCTAGTTCTAATCGCGGGAGGGGTCTGACGATGCGAGGGAAAGGCAGTTTGAATTTCAAGCGAAGCTATTTAATCTGAAGCAAGACAGTGGTTGAATCAGAGTTCCAAGCGAAATCCAAGCTGGTACCCACTTTTTGTACTTGGCGAGGCATGGCAAAGAGCTGAACTGCTGCGTAAAGAGCATGCTATCGGGTAAAGGCTGCGGACCAGACTGCGTGTATCCTCACCGATGACCAAGGGTCAACCTCCCCTGTGGCTTTTACTTTATTTGAATCGGAATCTAGCGCAGGCGCCCTTACGTCCAAGTAGCGGCGGCCAGATTGTATAAAAATTTTATGACCCCCACTCGGTGCGAAAGAGTTTCGCGTAACGCAATACAGTTCGGCATAAGTTTGCGTTAGGTACGGTGACTCAGGTTTTTGCATTTCGAGGGAGATGTTAGAAAATGTGTAAATTCTTCCAATTTCTTTTCTCATTTATCTGTTGTTTATCGATATCTACCCTGCTTACGTGCCATATAAAAATCTAAGCTTTATTAACGGTTTATTAATGATACAGAGCTATCGGCTTACCAAAATGGCACGCGCTGACGGTAATTTGCAAATCTTAAGTCGTTGACCATGTCGAATTCTGTATAAACAGTTCACCATACTCGAGGCTTTTGGAACTATCGAACGGGATTGTTTGAAGCGTTAACAATTTTGCGTCTCTGTTCGTTTTATCTGGGATTGGGTGTGTGATGCGATCAACTTTTCATCGGCGGAAAATGCATCGCTGCCATTGAAAGGTTAACGATGTTGGTTAAAAGCGTTTCAATGATCCTCCAGTTGCATAGTACTGTCGGCTAAATTCATAAATCGCCGCGGAGAATCCGTCAACTTCAATCAGTGGTGGAACCCAACTTTGCGCGGGCACAACGGCTGGCCATCGCTGGCGTATACTACTGTTTCCTAATACATAAGCGCGGCGTCACAGAAATCTGAAGAACCGCGAGGTAACGAGCAGAATCTTTTTACCAACAATTCTCTCGCGATCGAAGCATCGTGATAAGTCGACCACGTCATGTTTCGAGCTACTTGAAAAATAATAAATCGAGTGCCGTTGACTGTCATCGCAATCAACGGATTCGCGTGTTGTAGTCGAGGGAAAGGTAATGGAATTGATTTGAAGCGCACGAAATACAGTGAAACCAAGTTTCTGAACAGCTCCGTGATTGTTTCGACCTTTTTCCACGCTACTGCAAATTTATTGCAAATATGGAGTAATGCTACTAGAATCGTAAGAGGAATAGTAATCGTCACGATGACGACAAAGCTATAATAGTTATAAAAAGTGTCTATAGACAAGAAAATAATTCTGTGTAGTAGAAGGGCTATTAAAGTTTTATTAAAAATTAAAAAGAAAAAGGAAAAGGGGCGTGTGATGTTTGATGTCATGTTTGTTTATAGAATTCCTAACAATATCAAGTACTTAAGCTTTGAATACCATCTAGAAATCTCAGACGATCTCAAAAGGAAACTCACCATACACTAAATGGTTAATGTAGTTGTATTAACCGCCTTTGTAAGATGTTTAACACTTTTTGTCAGTCTCTCGGCATTTTTGGCAACCCATTTTAAAATTTTAGAATTTCCATCATCCACGTTTTGAACTGGCAGTGTTAATGTACCATTTCTGTGTATACCGAGGGATTATTTTACCCGTGAATAAACATAAATGATATTTGTACACTACAATAAGAAAAAGGAGAACGATAAAACAATTCGGCCACGACAGTGGGCTAGTGTTGACGTAGAGAACCAAATTTTTACTAAACAGTTTATACTTGTGTATCCTGCAGGGTTGAATATATATTTTCCTTATACATACAGGAATCCCATAATGATGTCCATGGTATCCTGTTGCTGATACACCCTTGTCGTTGAACATACCGAGCGTTACTAAGTGTGCTGAAACGCTACTTTGCGATGTATGTACTCTTGATTATTGACAATCGATATTATGCTACTACACCACCTATGCTCGAATAATGACCGTGAACGGGGTTAAAACGTTATTTCCGGTTTTACGAGTGACGTGACAGATGGCGACGAAAGTTACGCAACTTTCTCCCAAGTGTAGCGAACTTTAAAAATTTCGCAATTTCCAATGGCAGTTTGATGGATATTACTAGCGGAAATCGTACTTATCAATTCCTGACGCGTATCGGTAGGTACTGGGAGGGTAATCTTTCACATTTCTTCATAATGTAGCGTTGATGCCTGTTAGCATCTCCGATTATTTATTGAGAACAACAGTGTTTACGATGCTTCAGCATATACGAACATATTAGTAACGAAAATTGCGACCAAGGGAATTTTTTTCAAAACGACGAGTCGCGGCATTTAGTACACTAATCCTTCTAGATTTACAAAAAAACTCAAGTCGTTTGGATTAATTTAAAAAAAGTTATGTGATTTTAAAAAGTGTCCGAATATTTTCGTTACTCACTGTATGACTTCATATTTCTGAGAAACACTTTTAGGATAGAATATTCCTACAAATATTATTAATAGAGATCTTTCAAAAAAATCTTGCGAGTATCGAAGCTTCAAAAACAATGACACTATTTCACTCTCATAAAGCGTTGATTACGCAATGATGAAACGTTTGATAATTTTATTCGTGTCAAAGTGTATGTCCGATATGAAATGTGAAAAAGTCTTATAAAGTATTAATTTTTCTGTTGCCTCCCTTACGGCCCTTACGCTGACATACTTTCGCGAGCGGAGTAATGGGAAAAATCGATCCATGTGAAAAAAAATATAGGTAGTCGCGTGCAGGAAGAAATGTAACTTCACTTAATAGAAATAATCATAAAATATTCTTCTTCTTTTGGGCAAGGATAATACAATTTCTGCGGTCAGATTTGAACTCAGCGCGTCAAAGTCCATAGGAAATGATATATATCAAGTCAAGGGAAAACTTCAACCATACATTATAACGGAAAAATCGCAATTTTCTTCGGAAATGTCAACTTCGACATGGAGTTTCAGAGTCAAAATTTGTTTGTCATACTTTTTCAATTTTTTTTCCCTTATTCTGTAATACCTTAGCTTTATCCTCCAAATAGATTCGCCCTTCTATCTTATTCCAATAAGAAATTCTACGAATTTGACACAAAACCGATCGAGAGGGCACGCGACAGTGACAAACCATAAATTACAGTGCTCTTTCACTCGCTCTCACAACCAGCCCCTCTCACTCGCCGCGGTAACTATAAAAGAGGTAGTGGGGATGGCGGATTATCACGAAATGTAACTTAATTACGGAGATAGTACTGTAGTACATAGTACTTGTATTTAAAACAATCTGTAATAGTTCAGTTGACATTTCGATAGACGGTTGCTCCCGGAAATTTGAATTCCAAATGGGAACTATAACGTCACGCGAGGGAATTATTTTTACTTGAGAAGGACGTTAAACACCCGCCTCTCTGTTGACACATCTGCCACGTTTAATGGCGATTCATGACGTTTAGTGCATATAATTAGCCTCGCGTGATGAAACTATGTAACAGAGATCGATCGATTTAAACCAATGTCAAAGTCGCCTATTCTGCAAAGAATCAGCCTTCGGATTCCGGCTACACCGTTGCTTCGCTATTTCCCGATTCAGAATTTAGGTAATCGTTCGAACAGCAATTGTAGCACGTAACAAAACAAAAAAAAAATGCTCGACACAGACAGAACCTATTTTCACGAACTTTTGTGCAGCAAACAGATAAAAAATAATATTAATATTGGGGACCTAGAACGGAACAGAAACAAAAACGATAAACTGAATGATATAATTGTGATCTCGGATTTTTATTTTCTATAATCTACTTTTTTTTATACAGTTTATATTGTTCGAGGCTTTCGAGTGTAAGCCTCAAAATTCTATTTTCTCATAATACATAATTATAAAGTATACAATTTTATAATATAACAACCAAATGCAATACAATTATTATTAAAAATAATTTTATACGAGTTCTTTTATAAATATGAAATCACCGGTTCGGAACAAAATTTGTTTTTCTTTCCAATGGAAACGAAATATTTTCCAGCAGGAACGATATCAATCGAAACGAGTTTAGTGAAATTATTATCAGAGATGAACTGAAGCGAAACAAAAAAGAATTCGTTCCAGGTCCCTGATTAACATAGATAAAAGAATAATATTGCAATGACTCGTGTGCTCTTATAATTTACAACAATTTGGCAAACAAAAGCATGGAATTTTGCACTTTGACTTGCAAAAATGAAACTTTTAGGAACGAAAGATAAGCTGCCTTGTCTGACAAAATATATAACAAGTTCCGGAAGGTATAAAATATAAAATATTTTAAAAACTTCCGACAGGAAAACAAGTTTTTCCAGATATGATAGACTTCCAAAGACCAACTCATAATTTTTACATTTCTTTTTACTAAAGAGCACACTTGTCATTCGTGGTTGAGTGCGAGGGTCGGCAAAAATGTCAGTGTTTACCTTCTTGGTAGCAAGGGCAGTGTGCTACCGAAAAGCCAGAGCTTTCTATCTTGGAGCCATTTGTCCATGCGAATGCTTCTCACAGGAACCTCGTGCCGTTGCTGGAAAATTCGGGACCCATTGTCGGGAGCTTCACTCTGACTCTTGCTGATCCCATCTGACGTGACGGCATTATTGACAGACCACCCTGTGGCTGTCTTATCACTAACAGCGTCACGTTTCACCACTGAATCGAAGCGATCAGTGGTTCCCGACCGTTTGTTTAACTACGTCAGAGGGCTGATCGATAATTCCCGCAAGTTCCACGAGGTGGAAATAACTTCGGTTGGATATTCGTCTCGAGTACGAGGTTTTAGTGACAGCACTGTTACGCGACCCTTGCTTCCATCGAAGTTGATGGATTTGAGTGATGGCGAAGGGATGGAGAGCTGTATGATAATCAGCCATGCGCATAACCATCTCGACAATATTCAATCGCACGCGATAAATGACCATTTCCAGGGGAATTTTAATTGACCTTCAGTTGTAATTTATCGTTTGAAATATGGTAGAATCGATCACGTGCCTTTTTTTTTGGCACATTAGAAGCTTGGCCATTTCACCACTTTTACGTTAATAAATTGAAAAAGGGATTACAGTGTTTATGAATAGATTTCGTAGTGTTGGTAGAAGGTTTTGTCTGGGAAAGAGAAACTGAGGATGAGTACTTCAATTATTTATTAAAACTATTACCGATTTTGTGGTATCTTTGAGTCACGAGGAACATGAGAGTTGGGAATATGTGGATTGTAATTTCTTTTTATTGTACACAGGATTACATATGTATCGTTTGAAACGGCTCCCTTTACACAAATATACAGAGTATGTATAACGGGTTAATTCTTGCGATGTGGTCCCTGCTGTTGCAAGAACAAAATGCTTATTATTGTACAAGTACAATGAAGTTGTACATATGTCTCTTTAATCAGCATTTCTTAATGCACGTTTGTGAAGTTTCTTGAGGGCAGCATTTACTCTATAAGAAGATTTGAAGAGTTCCGAATAAACGTCCATCGAATTGAATTAAATTATTATACAAAAATGCGTGTCCCTTTTCTAATATCATTGCTGAGATTTTCAAGGCAACGATGCACAACTTTCTTTACGATAGATTGAGATTCCATGCACCTTTTTCACAGTAACACATCACAATACAATGTCTTTATATTATTTACCATTTTTACAGCGAAGTCAATTAATTTTATACACAATACATTTTTCTACTCTATATTATATATTACGACGTTTATACACGATCCTGTCTCTGGCAGTTTTCAGATCTTTTCACTGTAAACGTATCGCTTTATAAGAAAAATCATATCCTCGTGAAGCTAATTTATAAAATCGTAAAAAACCTGCTGCAGCTGTAGCAAGTAATTAATGACATCGTGACGAAGGGAAAAAAGTATGACGTAGAAAAAGTGTTCTTTTTTCAAGCAAATATGCGAATCGAAAAGTGCGAACGTAATCGTTACATAAAATAGGAAGGCAATCGAGGACTTTTTAAACGCTTTTGGCATTTCTTTGGACGCTGGGCGACGATTTAGGCTTCTCCGATTCGTGTGCTTCCCCCCGGACAGTGAATGTTACGTAATATTTTTTTGTACGATCCAGCCTCTCAGCTGGAAGAGCTATTATCTGCTTCTCCTCCCCGTGCGTTACTTCCACCTTGAACAAATAGTAACTTTGTAAATAAAGTTTCAAATGTGCCTTTATAAGATTTGCAGGAAATTATCTTAAGAAATGATCATACTAATTTCAGCTTCATTAGATATAAAGTCTTCAGAAATCATAAAGTGTACATTAAATGTCTGAAGTAGCATTTATTTCTGATTTTATATTTATTAGGACCATTCTTCTCATTTCTCAGATATATATAAAACATGCTTATGAATGTTGTAACATCACTATTTCTTTACTCTGTATGTCGACAGAGAATGAGTCGGCAATAAGACAGAAAAGTTGGAAAATGAAATAGAAACATCTTTGTATTATTAATACCACATTTAAGCATTAATTATTTAAAGTGATAGAAAATTGGCTGTGCCTCATTCTCAAAACTAGTACGAAGTATTCGTTTGGGAGAGAAATTATTATAGTTTCTCTTGAAATAATTAGACATTACCGTCATTTGCCCTTTTCCACGACTCTCTATCTTCGGAAGAAGATCCGCTTGTTCTTGGCCGCCTCCACCTACTGCAATTATAATCTACAATCACAATAGGGAAACTGACTCCTTTTGAAGATCATCTGAATTAAATTTCCAGATTCCAGGAGTCCATTTCAATACCCTTAGGGGGTAGTCTACCGTGACATGGGATTTTTAAACCTTTTTCAGGATTTTTTTATGGACTTAATGGAAGATTTTTTTTTACGGACCAGACGTGGTATTCAATAGAGATCAAAATTGCTATTAAATTTACGCCTCTCGTCAACAACGAAGCGAGTTTCGCGCCCCAATTAAAGCACGAACGTCTGAAATGGAATTCTGAAATCCACCTCTTTTATCAATATATTACAACAACGTACGATATGTGTATACAGGGAAGGAAGTGTAAGCACTTGTAGCATGATGGCAGCGGTGAGTTTTCTGTGTACATTGCTTCGCTTCCGTGCAAAAGTCTGGCGTGGCTGGCCTTCTTTGGAGCTTCCTAAGTTGGTCGTACAAGAACGCCTCGAAATGTCTAACAGAAAATATTAATTAACTTCAAACTCATCTGCTCCTAGAAGTATAATCCTTTCGTTTCCAAACCCACCTGCTTTATAATATAAATAATTTCGAAAAGTAATAACCTGAAAGTTAAGGGTTGGTCGTACTTTGCTACTCCAAGGGTGGGCCCAGACATTCCTGCTTTATGGAAAGCCTCCACCTGGGAAGAAATGCATTCGAGTAAACCTTCGTGCTGACTACAACTTAAATATTTATCTAAACCCTTTAGAACAAATGCAGGCGATAAGTATTACCTGTCTCTTAACCAGAACTTGCTCGTTCGTCCTCCCATGGCGTATCTGTAATCTCTTCAGTTCCATTAACTGAAAGAAGATCTTCCTCTCGAGGTGATACCTCCGTAAGCTGATCTGCACGTCCCTCGTCACAGTGTCCATATTAAGCGCCTGCTGTTTGTCAGTATTTGGACAACACTTCATGATCCTTCTTCTTGGTATTCTCGACACCCTCGGGCTTGGTTCTATGCCGCTGTCTCTGCCACCGCTGTCACGACGCTGTTTCCCTTGCGATCGGCTGATTCTGCTTTCTTGTGGGCTCTGAATTCGCGTCAAACGAGTACGAGTACCGGGTTGTACCTGCGTGAGCAAGTGCAGAGACCAATTGTTTAGAATAATAACAAATTATATCAAACAATTATCGAAAATTACATTAAATTGTATTCTAAACTTAAGGCGGGATTCTCGTGTAGTAGCCTCAAAAGTAACTAATATATTACGATTTTTTAAAAAGATACTATTGTTAATCTTGGATTAAACTCTTTTGGAATATAAGGAGGCACCCTTAAACTTGCAGAAAATATTTTTTTATGTCGATGCTTCTTATTATTTATTAACTTTTCTGGCATCGCAAGTTTAAAGATGCCTCCTTATATCCCAAAAGAGTATAATCTAATATTAACAAAATATTTAAAAAAAACTTTTGGGTGCTGTTAGACCAGAATCTCCCCTTAATTACTTGCGACAGTTTCTTACTTGGGGCAACGAGTCAATCACAGAAGTTCTGCAAGCTTCCTGCCCCGTCCGGCATGTCTCTTCCTCGCTCGTGCTTGGCAGAACCCTCACGACTCCGATCTCATTGTCCTCTTCAGGCTCTGTTTCATGCTCCTCGTCTTCTCCAATCGCATCCCTGATCTCTTTCTCGATCTCTTCGTCCTCTTCGTCCCACTCTGGACTCTCTATCACTGCGACAATGGCGCTTCTGTCCGGAGATCGTTCTTCCGAACTTTCGAATAGACTCTTCTTCGTCGACGACCGCGAGGACGATCTCCCAGTATTTCTAGCTTTCCCCGTGGAGGGTCTGGAGCGCCTCATTTGCGCCGATTTCGGTGAGCTCGAGGAGCTTTCGTCGATATACCGAAAGCTCTCTTCCTCTGCAAGTAGATACTTACTTTATAAGATAAACTAATAGCAAATTGTTCTTGTAATCGTTTTAATACTCACCTGCCGTCAACGCGTCTTCGGCTGGACGTTTTTTAATCTTCTTCACGTCCTCGTTCTCTTTTGCCTGTTCGTCCACGTTAGATTTAGCTGGCGACGAGTCCTCAGCGATTTCTTCTTCGCCAGACAATTTTCTTTTCGTCGCAACTGGCGTATCCACGCTCAATGGTCTACCATCAGCTTCTTCCATTAACGCGGAATCTCTCGACGCAGACGAAACGTCTAAAGACTTCCCGCGAGCGGAATCTGCTTGCTCTTTATCGTCCGGTGACTCTTTCACCGAGCATTCAGCTACTTTTTCCTCGAGTTTCTCTGGCTGCGGTGCTTCCTCCGTAACAACGTTGCTCGTCTTTTCTGACGTCGGCTTTATCAGACCCTTCTTCGTAGAAGCCTCGCGTTTCTTACCGGGTTCTCTCCTTTTACGACTGCCGCTGCTCTTTTTGGGGCTAGCGCCACCCTGTGGTTGCCTCGAGGGCGCTGACTTCGATTTCCTTTCGTCGACCGACGGCCTCCTTTTCCCTGTCCCTGATTTGCTTTTCGATTTCCCTTTGTCTTCTGGCGTTGACTTTTTGTCCTCTTCCTCTTCCGATGGTGGAATATCCTCCACGGCTGTTCTGGGGGTAGCATCATCTGCCTGAGCATCCTCCGGGTCCCTTGAACTTCCGTGTTTGCTCGTCCCCTCTGATACTTCGCGGCTCTCTCTGGGAGTACGTTCAGACACGTCTGTCTTCTCGTCTTGGGTGTCTTTATCCAAGCTGTCCTCAGTTTTCGACGTCGTTCCTTCGGACCTGGAAGCTGCCTCCTCGTCTTCTTGCTGACTTTGCAGTCTCTGACGTTCTTTTTGAGAGTCCAGCGTGGGACTTTCTGACTCCGTTGTCACGTGTGCGTCTAACCTGCCTGGAAAGAGGACTCTACAGAAAATTGACAGAAAGGTTCGTTCGAACATGGTAATTTTCCTTTTATCATAGACGAGGCATAGGATACACTTCACATCTTCTAGGAATAAGGTTTTACAATTCCTATATGTTCGGGAGCCACGGAAAAAAAGGATCTCTCGGGTGATGGGGACTCGAACACACGATCTTCGGGTCCTCCGCGTTACTGGTCAGCCGCCTTAGCAATGGCGCCAAAATCGATCCTCCGAGATTTCTTATTCCGGGCTCCTCTTTATGGAGGTTACTGATCTTATTGTTTCCAATTCTAATCTCTTACTAGAGATTGTGATTTATAGCCATTGCATGGGACACGAAAATGGTAAGAGCACTCGATCTGTGTGACAAAAATTGATATAGGATGCAAGGTCTATTCTACACCTCGTCCGTGGTTTGATCTCAGCTATATTTATCTACGCTAACTAGAAATTACTGTTCCGTTGAAAGTCTTACCTGCTTCACCTTCACTTTGCCGCCTCTCCATTTCTTTTACCCCGGCAGAAGGTGTCTGATCTTTGTCACTTCCATCTCTACTATATCTTTTACCCTGACCGTCCCTTGTATCTCCTCTCCCTTGGCTAGCCCTCGTGTCTCCCTCGTCTTGCCTTACCTCCGCCTTTCCCTCGTCCTGACTCCGCCTCCTTTCCTCCTCGCGCTGAGCTTTTTCCTGCGTGGCTTGTTGCCTCATTTCCTCCACGTCTTTTTTCAAATTGGCTGCTTTAGTCACAAGGCTGCTACGTGATTCGTCACTCTGCTGGATGATATCATCCATTTTGCTCGCACTGGAGCTAGCATCCCTGGACACTTCCTCCGTCTCTATCACTTCCGTCCGCAATCTGTCGTCAAAGGTGACCTCCTTTGAAGCTTCTAGCACCGATTTCGGCGTGTCCGGGGCTTGGTCCTTGTGGACCATAGCTGTCACAACGACACGCTCCACCGTTTCTTGGCTCGTACTGTCTGTTACATCCTTACGGTACCGAGTTTCGATTATTTTCTCTTGGCTGTCGTCGTCGATCGAAGTCCTTGGGGTGTCCCGGTCGAAAAAATCCGACTTCTTGGATTTTTGCCCTTTGTCAGAGGACTGCATACGGTCCGTCGTACTTTCGCCGTTGGTAGATACCTTTGACCTGTTGGACTTCAATTTCCTTCTGGTGCTCTTGTGCGTTTTCGTGAATTTCGTTTCCTTCGAACTTTCCCTGGGCGTCTTCGATCGTCGTCCAGATACTACCTTCTCATAGAAGAGAAGAAGAAACGATAGAGCACTTGGCCAGAGAACGCGAAGGCGGGAAGGATGTAAGAAGTGTTAAGGACTTCCTGAATGATACAGGGGAAGGGCTGTATTCAAAGCAGGGATAATAAATAAACAATTACATAGTACTACCTTCTCACATTTCTTCTCCAAACACTTCTTCACCACCACCACTTCTAGACTGTCGTCGCTGACACTTTCATCATCCTCGTCATCCTTTCGCGAGTCGTCTTCCTTGTCTTCCGTCCCATTACTTCTGTCCGTTCTACTCTCCTCCCTCCGCGACTCAGACTTTTGCCTGGATACACCTTTGGCGTGCTCGTAACTGTCCGTATCTATTGAGGATTCGCTGGAATCTCGTTTAGCTCTCATCGACCGCCTTTTACTTCTTCTCCTTAATTTTCGATCGGTATCATCTTCGTCGTAACTGAAATATTATAATGATCAAAGGTATAGGGAATATCGACGGGTCCAGAAATACTTTTCTACGTGTTCGAAGAAATACGAGTTCTATTAAAAGTGAAAGTAACCGGTGAATTTGAAATATTGTAATTTTAAAAGAAAAATGGTATCTATCGATCAATTTTTCGATTTTTTGATCACCAAACATACAATCTGTGCAGTAGGTGTATAAATAATCAAACTAGGAAACATCCTACCGTGCTGATTCACTGCGAGCTCTCCTTTGATGGTCTTTCTTCGAGGATGTCTTCGACAATCTAATTTCTTCCTCGCTGAAACTACGGCTATCCTGACGAGCCAATTTCCTCAGATTTCCCCTTCGCCGCGTTCTTTTCTCGATCCATTGCTCTTCGTAGTATAGGTCCGGAAGTTTGCGACCGCGGCCTCGTCTACGAGGGCTGCTCTCGGTGTCCGTGCTGCTGTCCACGTGCCTCGTTCGTAATTTCGCTGCGAACACTAAAGCCATTTCCATATTCCGACAAATAAAAAATCCAACGACCACGCAAATTACTCGTACATCAGTATTCGTAAATATCCAAACAACTATTGCAACTAAGAAGGGAAATTTTTAATTAAAACCCACGATTCTGTGTTTTAAAAATATCTTCACAAATATATATACCTAACCTGACCTTTATTGGGCCCAGTTTTCTGTATCTTCAGCTGCTGCGCGGTAGTTCCCCCGTGCATTTGAATGAGCTTCGCGCAGTCCCTGTAGCCCCTATAAAGCGCAGCGTCCAACGCTGTCATCAGATTGCCCTTGCTGGTTCGCAGCACCGCATTAATCCTCGCGCCATTGTCCAAGAGAACCTTGCAACCATCCAGGTGCCCATGGAGAGCTGCCACGTGCAGAGGTGTCTTGCCGTCGTGCGTAGCGACGTCCAAAGTGCTCGGACGTTTCTTTGCCAACCACTTGATCAGCTCGATCCTACCGGAAGCTACAGCTTCGTGCGCGACGCCGGTACCTCTCACTGTCCTCGCGTAAAGGGAACCACCGTGTTGCGCCAGGATCTTCAGAGTCTCCAGTTGACCTTTGGCTGCTGCGCAGAGTGCTGGTCTGAAACGCGTTCCATTAATTCTAACTTGGACTCTTTCGCTGCGGATAGAAGCTTTTAGACTCGCAAAGCGTCATTTGGGCCAAGTTATGCAGAAAGCTACCAACAAAATCGGGTAAATTTATTTCTATTGGATATAATTTATTTCTCGTTTTTTGGCAGATTTCTCAAGCTCTCCCGTGGAAGTGCATAAAGCGGATGATTCTGCTTTTGAAATTTCTGTCCTCAGGAGTAGAACAAAAGTGCAGTTCATACAAGAGCTACCTAGGCTACTTACGTTCTACCCTTTCGGTCCTGTCGATTGGGATCAGCCCCTAATTTCAGAATTAAAGCCGTGGCATCAGCATGGCCGAGAGTGGCTGCATAGTGCAACGCTGAGCATCCGTTGTCGTCGACGTGGTCGGGATGGGCTCCGCATAGATTCACCAAAGCCTCCACGCACCTGGCGTGTCCTCTGGACGCTGCACAATGAAGAGCCGTGAGGCCATCTTTGTCTGCAGCTCCTGCGGCAGCTGAACCGCCTGCTCTGTATTTTAATTACTGCTTTTAGAATAACAAGTTCCCTCGGTCATCTATACGTATACGAGGACATAAAATGAACTATGTCAGAGGTGGCCATTTCTTAGAGCTGATGGACTTTGTGGAATTTAGAGAGAAGACTGAACTCGGAAGAAATAGTGGAACTTGGATAATTCGGAAAAATTTCAAACTATCTGTACCCCGGAGTGATACTAATTTACCATAAAAGAACATTTCTCTTCTCAATGAATATTTAATAATATTCAAATTATGTACTTAGATAAAGTGAAACTTGACCTAGCCAGTGCTAACACAGCTTCAACGCTGCCAGCACTTGCCGCCCATAGAATTGGCTGCCTTCCATCCTCATCTTTCGCGTTCACATCAGCACCAAATTCCAGGAGGGTTTGGAGGACTTTCAGGCCAACTTTCTTGGGCACAGCAAGCTCGGCAGTGGCAGCCGCGCCACAACACTGAGCGGCATAGTGAAGAGGAGATCCTCCGCGTAGGTCAGGCGTCGAGGGCCTCGCACCCGATGCCAACACCAAGCGAACACATTCGGCCTCCCCGCACACTACGCACAATTATAAACACATATATTCCTGCATGGGTTAAACACTCCAGCAGAGTCGACACGACAAGCTCTCGCAGAGGAAAAGAAAGGTCACTGAGCACCCCTTAAAACAAATCCAACAATCTCTGAAAATAAAATACCACACTCTCATCCTTATCATTAAGAGATTCTTCATTTGTTTCAATCAGCAGAACACATAAAACATCAATTCAGAGACAATATAACTACTTTGCATGAAACTTTTCGAAAGGACATTAATGCTGCAAAGCTCAAGGTAGTGACCAAGTAGGTCGAGCCGTTATTTGGAGAAATCTCCTTTTATTTCGCTCTAAACGTTGTTTGGTGGTTGCTCACACGAGACGTTCTTGAATTGTACAGATGCAACTGATGATTACGAACTTTTTCTTGTATAGTAAAGCCGACGGATGAATGCAAGAACAGGCACTCGCTGCGCACAGCGATAAATCCCTGGTCATTTGAATACATCAAGGACGACAATGGTCAATCTCGTGGATTATCTCGGCATGGGTATCGCGTGTTCCTTGGCAGACCGGAATGACGTCACTCGGAGTGACCCAGTAACCTTACTTGACCAATACACTCTGATTTTACTGGAGATCGGTAGGAACGATACGGTTGGTAATTCACAGTTTCCGCAGCTTCTAAGGAATCGTTAACTCGCGGTTGCTTACAGTTTGACCTTTCGCAGGCGGGGAGTTGAGTCAGTCTACACAGGGCTCTTGATTTACGATTATTTTTCACGAGCTCAAATAATGCTCCACCAATCTCGATCGCGTTCGACCGTATCCCCCGACCGTAAAATTACTACTCCTGCAGCCTGTAATTGTTGTAATCTGAATGTTAACACCTTGACTGCCACGTGAATGTATACCTATATGGCTGACACCATTAGATTCGAATATGGTGGGCAGGATAGATCATATCCTCAGGGCTTAGCTATACAGTCCACAGGGCGGGGGTTAATTCGCAGTGCGAAAGAGATAAGAGATGAGATAGACACGAATAAATGGAAAATGTAGAATAAATTTTTCCCGTAAGAAGACTCTGTTTAAAAGAAATCTTTTTTTAAGATGCACCGAGCACGCGTGGAGTGCTGTGAGACTCGTGTCTGACCATTGCTTGATGTTACTACTTGCGCGCCAGCGTTTGACATTTTCAAACTCGATTTCCTTGAAAGTGAAGTCCAATGGTGGATTTAAGGAAAAAGGCCCAGATGGGAAACGTTCTGGGGGACCCATTTTTCGGGAAAATGAAGAGATAGTTTATCAAAAACGGTAGTAGTACAGAAAAAATTAAAACCGACTTCAGAAAAATATAAATGCATTAAAAAGTGAAAAATAATTTTTTCTCTTATTTAATCTACGACTCTCATATTTTTTGCACAGTGCAAATGATGAGTCATAGATTAAATAAGGGAAAAAATTATTTTTTACTTTTTAGTACATTTATATTTTTTCAAATCGGTTTTAATTATTTAAAAAAAATTATTTTTCACTTTTTTAGTTTTATATATATTGATACAATAACATACTGAGGAGTTATGCGGGGACAAATATATATTTAAAAAAAATACACACGGGTCTAGGATTTCTAATTATACCCTTCGATGGGACATCGATTGTCCGGCATCCCCTGCGTATACGAGCGACTCTATTACTGAAAATACTCGACGGTCAAGGTATTAAGGGCCGACGTCCCTTAACTCTACGTCTCCAATACGAACAGCCCCGTTTCTCGTATCGACACTTGTGAATGTGACCATTGAAAACGATACCGGTTGCCCAGTGCAGAACACTGTGTCCTTCCAAATCTTTGGCGTTCACGTCGGCACCGTTCGCCAGCAAAACGGCCACCAATTGCGTGTCGCCAGCGATCACTGCCAAATGAAGCGGCGTGTGTCCCTCGGCGTCGGGTGCGTTTACCAGTTCCGGTGCCGCCGCGGCCACGGCACCTCCGGTCCCCGCGTCCATGCAATAATGCAGAGCGCTCCTCAACGTGCGATCCCTGTAGCCGATCGTGTCTTCCTGCTCATTCAGTAGCCTCAGCACCCTTGCTCTGTCACCTTGCTGGCAGGCGTGCATCAAGGGCGTCGCGCCGATCTGTAGCACTCTGTAATAACGAAATCACCGTCAATGAACGCGTGCAATAGTGGCACGTGACGGTAGCCCGTTAACATTTACTTTGTACAGAGTGAAAGGTAGTTCAAGCAGTGGTGCACTCGGAGGAGGGGCAAGCGGCCCTGGCACCCCCAAAGAAAAAGGAAAATTTTTATAATCGTCTAATGAACTTTATTGAATTTGCACTGAAAGTATTTTTATCTGTTGCAGTTGGCTCCCCCTAAGATTAAATCCTGAATGCACCACTAAATTCATTTATTTTGCCTTTTGGACAAAATCAGAAGTGTAAATTTGGAATAAGCATAATTTAGCGTAATTTGGCTCTCTACTTTTTGTGTTTAACTCAGGGTAGGTCGCTCGGAATTATGAAAGCTCGATGTAGGGTTTTGTGAAATTTGTTGTTTCACGAGCGAGGCTAGAGAACCTGCTCTAAACAACGCGCGGAAGAAATGGATATCGATCGAGGGCGAAGGTGTACCTGTAAGGCCTTTTTTTCTGATGATCCTGATACCGTATAGCGCTGGGTGCATCACGCGACCATTGCGTTCCGGTAGTTTTCTGCTTTTGGCGATGATTCCTGTAAGGTGTCAGCGGGGGCAAGGACACGTCCGCCACGGTTTCCTGCTGTTGCTTCGGTTTAGGCTTCTCCTGGACCTTCAACGGGATCGGTGGAGTCTTAGTGTCCATGCCCGTCTCTGGCACCGGTTCACGACTGGTCTGACCTCGCGTGGAAGCATCTTTCGCCCTCTCGACGGATCGAATTCATCGCGCCGAAGAGAATGTCCTGTCCCCCTACCCTCACTGAAGTGGGTCAGTGCTTGGAAAAAGAAATCGAGTACGAACTCCGTCAAAGAATTACGATAAAATCGTCTCAGCAACTAGCAGTTAAAAAACAAACTCGTATTCCTTCGTATCTTACAAGAGAAATTATTTCATAAAATTGGCGGTGTCTGGTATAATTTCAAACAGTACCAACAGGAATAGAAAATCCAAATATTGGTATACGAAATTAAGGAAAAATTAGTATATCAAAATAAGGAAAAAGTGGTATACGAAATTAAGGAAACAGTAGCACGCGAACATAAGGAAAAATTAGTATACGAAAATAAGGAAAAATTAGTATACGAAATTAAGAAAAAATTAGCATACGAAATTGAGGAAAAATTAGTATACGAAAATAAGGAAAAATTAATATATGAAATTGCAGGGAAATTAGTACCTATACGAAATTAAGGAAAAATCAGTATACAAAATTAAGGAAAAATTAGTACACAAAAGCACTTATTATGGAAATTAAGTTTGACGCTACGTAAGCACGAACTATGTAAACAGTACATAGGGACGTACAGAACCTATAGAATACGATTACAATCTGATCGTGAATGAAGGTATTAAAAGCTTTGGGTTGAACGTCTGACCCCGCTCGAACCTTTTTCACTGCGCGATTCTACAGCTGTCCATTACTACTGTCTGACTGAAGGCGCTTTAACTACTGGTGCGTGCCAGGTGTAAACACAGCCGCTGCGTGACTGAGAATGAGCACCGGTACCAATAATGATCACCCAATACGGGAACGGTAGGTGTTAGACACATCCGCAGTGATACAGCAATGCACTGACTCGGTGCCGAAGCCTCGCGACAAATAAACGTCTAACCGGCTGGTACAGATTCTTCTTTATTCCTTAGACGAAGTGGTATCGATCGCGTGGCCAGTTCTCCGATAAGTTCCATTCTGTGGCTTGGAATAAAGAATAGTTTGGCCAGTAATTAACCGACAGACACCGAGGCCTAGTTCCCTGAAGGGAGACTGACACGACCGCTGATCCGATCGGGAACTTATCACTAAACTCGACCCGAATTTAAAGCTCCGCTGCTGTCCACGTGGTGGACTGACCAGGTCACTCGCTGCCATAGAAACCCAACGCCACAACACCTATCACCAGCAGGGGTGATTACCATTATGTTAGATTTCACGGCAAGGTCGCCGGAGGATTTTTTTATTTTTCACAGTTCTTGTACCACTGATTTATTCAGTCGCATGCCTGACAAACTGCCGAGATTTATCCAACAAAAATTACAGCTACAGTCAGTTTTGGAACGCATGATCGTTTCTTTAAGAAATGCTAAGGTAAATTTAAACCATCCCCGCAGTGAGCATCCTACAAAATTTCCTACTTGTAACTGCAGCGAATAATTAAGCGGTGGATATTCAACGTTTCACCTCGCGGTGGAGATAAAGAAGCACGACTGGCGAAGGGAAAAAGTAAGCGAGATAGAAGACAGCAGCTCGTTCGTTTCCCTCAGTTTAATTGCCCCCCATTTATCACGGGGAGACTGTTTTCCATGCGGAACTGCTGCTATCGTGCGCGATTAAGAATTTTAATTCAAGGGACAAGTATGGGACCAACGAACGGTGCCGTCAGAGCTATTTCGAATGGGATTTGAAATTATGCAGGTGAAAAACTGAGTTGCGCGAACGCGTCCGAAAGTTTGGCGCACGGGCGGCGGGTGTGCAGCGCGGAAAATAGAGCGATATGAATCGATTGATTTTCAAGGGAAAAGAAGTTTGATAAGAAATTAACGGGCGGACAGGTATGCACGCTACTGGCACAGTAGCACTAAACGATATTGCTTCCATCGGCTGTTGACGGATGTCCTTGAGAGTAACTGTGAGAACAGCATTCTAATTCGAGTAGATTATTCCACACAAAAGGACCATTAATATGTCTTCCTAGTGTGACGGCTGAAAAGATTTAATTTTTCAGGAATTAAAAAAGAAATATCATTTTACACGTTTGTAGCTTAATTCTACCACCTTATTACCTCTTTTTAAATATTTGCAAAATTGAATCACTACGGTCAACAAAACTATATTTTTTTTTTACTAAAATTGATAAACTTTCTTTAAGACGTTGCCACTCCTTTGTTTCTTAATATTTTTTCATTACACCAGTTCAGACGATGGGCACACGTCTACACATTATCAATCTTTCTGAATTTTGTGTTTGAGATAACTACAATAATTACTCATATCAGATCTTCCATCCCGAAGAATATTGTTCCCTTCACAATGCTTCACAATTTTTTTATATATTCTTAAAAGACGGCGGAACAAAGCTACAAACCTGCAAAAATTAAGTTCTTTCACCCCGTTAATATAAATTATCGGTGTCAACTGTGAACTTGCAAAAGAAGGCTTACTGTCGTGTCTTCCCCTTCGCTGTGACAAATTCCCTTTGTCGTGTAGTGACAAAGGAACGGCTGAAATGCAAACGCGAGCGTGTGTCATAGACGCAATTTTCCCTGCAACTCGAGCGGTGTTACTACTGTTCTTAAACAGCACTGTCTACGTTCTTAGGCTGTTTCCCGTCACGTGTCACGCTATCGCGGAACCAGACTTCCAGCCGGCTTATAACGTGTGTAACAGCAGGCGCGAATCGATAACGGTTTTGAAGTTGCGATCTATCCGCTGAGAAAATCCCGCACCGCATAGGCGCCACTCTTATTCAGCCCTTATAACGAGAGCATCACTTTACCCGATACAAATTAGATTTAAGGAAAGCGGGGAATTCGTCGCACGCGTGTTACGGTGCATTCTCAACGGCGCCTCGACCGTGGGGGCTCGCGACGGAATAATTATCGTCACGAACGAGCCTTTTTATGCAGCTGCGAGCCCAGTGAGTCGTAACATATCGATCTTGAAAAAAAAAAAAATACTTAAGGAGAAGCGTCGAGGAGAACACGAGGCACTGGGACGCAAAAATAACAAGAGTCGGTATTTTTCCGTAGAAAATTCATCGAAGAAGGTATCTTAAACATTTCCCAAATAAAATTCTAAGTTACTTTTCTGCGCCAACTCCTCCGAGTTCCCCACTGGACATCGTTCCCAAGTAAAATTCTCAAATTTCAATTACATTTCAACTTTTTGCCCACTTGAAATATCCAGAATTTTTCTTTAAATGCACGCAGCGATTTATTAAAAAAATTTGAATTCACTTTTAGACGCATAGAATTAGCATAATGGCATCCCGCGATCGAAATTTCTATATATCTATGCGAGGGAAGGAACGCGGTGCGTTTGCACTCGTTATGGAGGCGATAGAGCCTGGAAGAAAGTGCATTCCAAGAATTCCAAGAATGTTTAGCCTCAAGGACTGAATCAGGGTGGCCGAGCCCTAACAAAGTGGCGCACGTTTAATGATATATGCATACACGTACAACGAACCCACGTGCACGTGTTGCCGTAACGCGGCGATGACTGAAAATCGTTATTTCGTTGATTCACCGTGCCGCACGTCGATCGTTATTGCTCCGTTAATAATTCCCGGAGGCCTTCGCTCTTCGTGATGCCGCGTCGTTAATATTTAATGATAACATCTCCTGTTTCACGTGAGATTACGTGCACACCCCGCGCGGTAGCAGGCCGCGAGAACGATTGATTCGATCGTGTTTATTGGAGATCGAATCGATGATCCGTCCGCGATCACCGTCTGACGGCGAGGCACGAAAGCGGGCGGAGAAAGCGAGTGCGAGGACTGAAGATTTATCTACCGTAGATTTATCTTGTAGTGTCATTCATTTCCCCCCGTGACAAATACACGAATTTGTTGAATGAAAAAAGTAACGGGAATAAATGTAGATCACTGGGTGTCTATTGAAAAATTGTCACCTCTTCGGAGAAGTGTTAGGTATATCTCTGCGATTGCTTCGCGAATGCGATATCTAAGAGTCATCTTGCGGTGACGTTTGTGGCAGTTTGGCGGGGAAACTTGTGCGAGTAACTATTTAATAATATCATGGAAACAAACTTAAATGCTGTTGAATATAAATTGATACAATTAGTGAAATAAATTTAAGATTAGTAAAATTGAGAAGGCATACTTTTTCCGTAATATAATATAAATATAAAGTAATATTAATATACTGTATTAGTTCGTATTTAGAGATCAGTCTTGCAGTGTCTAAGCATAGTATGTTTACAACGCATGCTTGCGCTTAAGTGGTATGGCACAACATTTTATGAGCTGAGACAATTGTTACAATCGCCTGATCTATTCAGAAGCGATTCTTCTTGTTGCAAAATACCTTTAGAGACGGTTATAATGTGAATGACCTTTCTATTAACACTCGGGACAGTGCACTTAAAGTGGTTCAATATAGGGTCAACATGTGGCAATGCATTACCACCGACACTGCTTAATAATTCTTTAACAATTCGCTCGATTTGACGGAGGATTCCCTGTTTCCATAAAATAAATAGTCAAAACGCGAAGGGCGGGAAAATGGAGATCGAAAATAATTTAAAAATGTGCGTCAATGTTTATTCATTTATCATATTATTGACACGTGCTGTTCAAAGCGAAAGTAAGGGATGGTCCTCTAATGCAAGCGTTGCACGTGCGTTTTTGTGCTGTAAATATGAATTATTTGAACGTGATTTTGGGTGCTCGATCGGGGAAAGTGTCACTTAGCTTGAAGCTTACTTTCTGAAATATTGCGTCGCTGGTGTTTGACTCTCTTCCATCGCGAGGTCTGTGTAATCTTCAGATATGTCTGTGACACGGAACAAGGTTTTTGTCCACGAGGTGTGCTCGTTTTGGAAACTATGAAGCGCACCACACGAGGGTGGGACGCGCACTGGCAACCCTCTGATACCGTGGCCAGTTAATGTAAGGGTTGCTTAGATACCACCGTCTCAGTAACGTATCAACAGAGACAGGAATACTTATTTCTCCATTTCACACTGAAAGATTTTTCGAACTGCTGAGGCCTGTATATTAGTGTCTGAAATTAATTTATATTTCGATTGCATGAGAAATTAATACTAAATTCTACACGAGGAAATTAAATAAATATAATGAAATCAACATATTAAGATATAAATTTAAGTTTCTCTAATATATAATATAATTTTGTTTAAGATATTGGTTTTATATATTATATTACAACATGTAGAGTTTAACAAGCTTTTCTAATTCACGTTTCTCTTCTGAAGAGAATAATTTATAAACCATAGCCTCCGGAATTATAAAATATAAAAATTTATGAAACTTAATGTAATCAGTAATTTCGTGAATGAACAATGAGGTAATATGTACAGTGACCTCAAGAAATTCAAGTTTTCTCGACTACTATACAACGGGGGGTATAGCTCAGTGGTAGAGCATTCGACTGCAGATCGAGAGGTCCCCGGTTCAAACCCGGGTGCCCCCTGACCCTTCTTTTTTTCCCACATATAAAATCTCAATCTATTATGTATAAATTTTATTTTTCATATTATACTGTATTGTGAAACTTATTACGATTATATCTAGCATGAAATAATATATTATCTATGTTATAATTATATGCAAATTAAACATATTTGCAAATTTAATTGACTGAAAAGAGTATGCATAGTTTCTGCCAGGAATTTCCGCAGAAATAGATACTTTTGTATAGTATGCATGTATTAAGATAAATATTAGAATCACAGGATATGGGCAATGAGCCACGTTAGTTACAGTAATCTGCCAAAGTGCATTTGGTTTAGAATGACAGAATCGCGGCGTATGAGCAGTGGGAGAGTGGGAGACTCCGCAATGAATGACGGGGTTTAGCGACGTGTAGCATGAATTGTTTTCGATTTTTATTGTGCAAGTAATCGGATCGAAACTCGCGAGCAGAAAATCTCTCCCTGATATTTCACGTGTTCTAATAGAGTTCGGCAATATCAATCGAGAAACCATGAATTATAATCATTCAAGCGCACGACGAGGTAAGTTCAGTGTTCGTAGACGTATGATATCACCTCGCAATATTTTATTAACTTCATTACAAATCACAGTTCAGACTCAATAATCTTAACAATTAGTATTCACAAAACCGTTTAAACGAGTTTGGGATATTTTGCGTCTCATAAAAATCATTATAACCCCTAAGCACGTCGATATAAGATATTATTTAGAGGTTATAATTTCTGAACTCTTTATTTCCCACGCCTGTTTCACCTTTCATTTATGCGTGAAAATTGTTTTCTACTTAAAAATTAAGTTACGAATTCTCTATTTAAGATTTCGTTTACCTAATGAACATTTGTAATAGGAAAACCGAAAAGGTTACTCGACCCATCTGCTGGTTTATCTGCACCATCACCGATGCCGCAGAGTCCATACATGTATAATCAACAGGTACAAGTCAAGGAAGATACAAACTACAATAACACTTTATCGTGGAATACGAAAGACTTACCGTTTCTATCTTATTTTTCAGGTTCCTATGACTAATAGTACGCCGCTGGAATATGGTTTCAACATGCCTGAGCAACAGCCACCCGCGTACGGATTCAACACTCCGCCGATGCAAGGCTACCCACCTAACGAGAATCATGGAGAAGAATATTCGTCTGCACAGTTTACGACGCAATTACTGACGCAACCAGTCGTAACGAACATGGCCATGCAATATGGGAACGCTTTGGCAGGAACTGGGAAGCAGCAATTTGCGAAATACGTGCCGATTACGGCTTTGAGATACTACTTCGAAGTTGATACGGACTATGTTTTGACGAAGCTAGCCTTGGTGTTCTTCCCATTCACTCACAAAGTAAGTTTTATAAACGGCGCGTGTAATTCCTGTCTAATCGTTCGGCTGGTGTTTTTACAGGACTGGTCCGTGAAGTACGAGCAGGACGTACCGTTGCAACCGCGTTTTGAGAAAAATGCGCCGGATATGTATATCCCAGCGATGGCATTTTTAACGTACATAGTAATGGCAGGATTAGTGTTAGGGATGCAGGAACGTTTCTCTCCGGAGCAATTAGGTATTTTGGCAAGCTCCGCGCTCGCGTGGGGTATCATAGAACTAATAGTGCACATTGTAAGTCTTTATGTAATGAACATCGAAACGAGCCTGTCGACGTTAGATTTGTTGGCTTACTGCGGTTACAAATACGTTGGTGTTAACGCGGCTCTCGCAGTTTCGATAGTCTTTCGAAGGTTAGGGTATTACGCGGTCTTGTTGTATTTCAGTGGGTCGTTAGCATTCTTCCTCATGCGGTCTTTAAAGTTAAGGGTCATTCCACAGGATCATAGCTCGTACACGGCGTCTGGTAACAAAAGGAGGGTCTATTTTATATTGTTCGTAGCGGGCATTCAACCTCTGTTGATTTGGTGGCTATCGTATCACCTGATTTAATCGGTAATTAGACGGAACAATTGGAAATACGTCTGAAAGAGATGAAACGTGTATATTTATTTGATTATTCATGTCATCTATGCATTTTTGTAATAAAAAATTATCGAAAAAATCATTCGTCATTTAGAGCTATTATTGTGTATAATAGCATCTTTATTTTTTATATTACTTAAATTATGCGTAACGCTTTTAGATCTCTTCGGGTACTTTGTTAAACCTTGTTTTTTAATGCACTGCAAATAGTGATAAATTTTACTAAATAGGTGAATGCATATGTAATTTTTTCGGCTATTATTCTTTGATTCCGAGTTTTTCAATCGTATGGAACATTGAAGTGTACGAAATATGGAGATTTTGCGAGCATCAATCTAAATACGAGAGATATACGAACTCTATTCCAAAGAACGAATATAATTTAATGATTTAATCGTTATATAGGAAAGAAATCATTATTATTCTCAGTCATACGAAAATTTCAATCATTGAAATGTTATTTTCCACTTGTCTTATCGCCATTTTGATCGATTTTGAAAAACCTCTTAAGTAGTGACACTACTCAGAGGTTCAATTTAAATATACATATGTAATTACATAAAATTGAGAAATAAAGAATATCGTTGACAATAATTGTTTCTTTGGAACCGTGCAGCAGTCATCATTCGTAGATAATATCTACTTTATTCGTAACGATAAAGGAAACTTATTGAAATAAAAATTTGCTCAACAAAAAATGTATTCGAATACGTTTTTCACGCGAATAGGACACTTATCTATTAATAATATCCATTTCGTCTGTGTGCTCCAAAACATTTATTCGAATACATGTTCACTGAAATGTATATTTTAATAAAACTTCATTTAAATAACATTGAATCCTGTCAGTAACGTATGTACCAAGAAATAAGGTTGCCGTAATTGGGTACATAATCTATGCGCGCGCATAATTCGCGCGTCGGCCAAGAGGTGTCTTCGTGTATTCTCGTGCGTGTTCGCCGGTCGACGGAAGGTGTCGTTCGCGTGGCGCCACGAGTGGGGTTAGTCAGTCAGCCGCGAGCTGCGGTGTTATAAAGGTGTGGTGTGTGTTTCTGTGGGCCGACGGGCCAAAAATGGCGGAGCGCACGAAGACGACAGCCCCGGCCACCCGGCCCGTTCCCATGAAGCTGTTTGCCACCTGGGAAGTGGACCGCACAGCACCGAACTGCATACCCAGGTAATTAATAATCGACGCACGATCTTCGTCCGCCTTCCGTCTTTCACGTGACGTTCATTCGTGTCATTATCCCGTGTCACCACTGGACGCCAGTGTCTTGCGGCGGGCATTCACACGCCCTTTTTTCCATCATCACTCGCATTTTTCCGTTCGTACCCTTAACTCAAGGCCGTGGTTCGTCGCGTACTTATCTGACCTCATCTCGAATTCACGCTTTTCTTTTATAACATACGCGCGTCGTAGGTTATTCTGACTGCGTGCTAGGCTATCGGGACTGCGTGGCGCGCTCTGCCTACCACTGTCTCCCGCTAGCTGTCAATCGGGCCTGACAGGTCTCCGAAACACGGATCGTAATCACGATCTTCCCAATTTTCGATACTGTTATCGTAGCCTGTGTCATTGCTCCACGGTTTCGATCCAATTCCCTTGATTTTTTTCTCTTATTTGTTTACGTTATTCAATACCGATGAGTAAATAAGCGTCTGAGCCGAATGGTAAACGAAGAGGGAATTATGTTTTGTCGCGATCTACCGTGCCACCGATGCTTCGGTGCAACCGTGTGGCGTAGCAGTGGCGGATGCTTGGGCGCGAATCAAACGAACGACAAGTCAAGTGTCATACCGATTGTGCCACCGCGCTCGTTAGGTTAGAATATAGTTTCGTCTAAGATCCTCGTTTCTGTCGATCATCATGTTCTCACTAACTTTATCTAACTCTAAATTCCATCGTAAGTAAATTGTATTACTTTCTGTTACACATTTTTTTCTGCGACGAAGGTGTTATTCTAAAGCTAAACATACAATTTTGCTGCAGCAAGTGACGGTTTTATTTTTACAGCGCGATAATGTTTCACCTTCGATGTCCGTATATTTTCAAAACTGTGGTAGTCGCGACGTTGATAAGTTTTCTAAGTAGGACGTTGAATTTTTAAAGCGACCATAATTGGTGTCGTTTAAAGCAAGTCGATTTTATAGTCATCCATGGACATCCGTTCGAACTGTAGCGAGCTTCGTTAAGGCAACCGTGATTTGATTATGAAACTTTGCCGAGAATCGAGTTTTCTGAACCGATTCTCGTTTATTTAGACGTGCTCATTTTTCCATTAGATCCTAGACGCTGTTACTAAAGTCGTGAAACAGATTTCCATTACTGCGATACAGTGCTGTAATTCATTATAGAGGCAGGTTGAAAGCACAATTTAAATGGATCACTATTGTAGTTTAATTCCGTTTACCTTCGCGCAGTATTTATTCCTCCTCGCGAGCTTTTTAATTACAAATGATATTTGATAAGGAAATTTTGCTTGAAAAGCATTCTATGGCTATATTATTATTGGCAGAATTTGACTTTGACAGAATTTGAGTCTAATATTATGACCGAAATATAAAACTTTGAAGTTTTAAAATTCTCGCGTATTTATATTAAAATATCCTTTGTTAAGTTTGAGTTTCTAATATGAAATTCTATGATATCGAAGATTTTTTCGTTTCTATTTAAAAATTCTTTCCCTATATTGTTAGTTAATTTTGAAAATTTGAAAATTATAATATTTATTTGTACAAAATTAGTTGCTAGAAATTCTACGATATCGAATATGTTTTTAGATTCCCAATATGGTAAATATTATCAGAAACGATTTTCATTTTAAAATTACCTTGCAGTCCACATTTCGGATATCACAGAAGTCGATCGAGGATATCCGATAAGTTTCTAATTCAGTCGCGTGACATCTGGTTACTCGCAAATCTTATTGCCAGCCCTTTGCGGCGAAGATGTTCTTATTGCGTTTCACTTTGCATCCTACTAGTAATGCAATTCCCCAAGACGCAATTTCTATCAACGTAATCACGTGATCAACGTACTCTTGCATTCTCCATTAAAGCGAATCTACACGTAACCGTATTGATAAGCAATCAATGCTCTTCCTATTTACTCGCTGATTCAATTTTTGCTATAATTAGCAACGTAGCATTGACTAACCACTCTCGTGAAACAAAATACTGAACATTTTTATAGAGAAACTATCGAGTCTGTTTTTCTCTTAATCTTTGTTATTGCTTTAGATCAACATTGACAATTTATCAAATACGTATTTGTTTCTTCATTGAGTCGAAGAGTTATAACTTCAGGTGAGTTCTTAGTCACCGATTGTCATCAGTTACAGATATCTTTCATAGACCAAATATTCGGTAATAAGTTCACATTTCTTTATAATTACCGAGAGTCTCCTGAATTTTTCCACTGCTATAATATCCTCTACGTTCATAATTTCCTCTCTGTATCAGTCCCTTCCTGTCTTTGCTCAGTGGCTTTAATGAGCCCTTCTAGCGCCCCGCTTGTCATTGTTACCCTCGTTCGAAGTAGAGCCAGAAAATTACCTCCTCGAAATTCTGCAACGGATACTCACTAAGCTTCCCCCTCAAAATAATTAAATCAAAGCTTCGAGATGCTGCCTCATCAAATTCGACGCGCCGCCTTCAAACAAGGCATCACATTGTTTCACGGACTATGCATTACGTCTTACTCTGCATGGTCAAATTAGCGATATTAGTAACGAACGCGGTGTCCACCTGTTGGTCACCAATGAATGGTGGACGCTTACCACCCTAAACGAGCTAAATGAAGCGATGAAACTTGCATTCGCCCCTGAATACTGTCGTAAATCCTTGCTTTTCGGCCGCGGAGGTGTACGAACATAAGCGAGCGATATTTCACGCGCGAGATTCACGGAAATCACAGCGTCCAACCGCTGCGTGTAATTCGTGAAATATTGCTCCCATCGAGGTTCTGGCTACAGTGCTGAAAGTTTACATCCAGGCGTTCAGGGATGAATCCCAATGCATTATAGTTTTTGCGTTGAATAATTCACCGGCTTCCAGCTTTCACGAAGCCTTTCTTCGCGCCAGCTGGACTCTGAAAGTTATTTACAATTCTAATGGAAATCCTTAAAAGTTTCACGGGCCGTGAACACAGGCCACTGTTAGATGACCGACGCTACTAGGAATCCGATGTTTCATTTCAATTAACAGTTTGTAATGTTAATAACGTTGGGTAGAAATAGGTAAACACCTCTGAATGCTTACGAAATCAGCTTCTGATGTACCTAGAAAGTCCATTGTATTTTCGGTGAACTGGTCTGGATATAATTATCAAAGTGATGCGCAGGTTTGGTACTCTAGTTTTCGTAGAAGCTGCTGATAATGAGGAGGAAATTCTAGCTTGTGTGTATTGAAACGAAATGGGACATGCGTTGGTCCTGGAGACGTAGATGTTTGCTTACTTAAAAATTAGTAACATTTATTTCGGTATTCATTTATGTCAGCGCGGTAAGGATTAAGGGGGTATTCACTGGAAAATCTGTGAAAAAGGGGCATTTTATATGAATTTTTTCCTTCCTAAGTAAACGTTCCACATAATTCTGGGTGTGTACATTTGTTTATTAATGTTTTACCAACATTTTCACTCGTCACCAACGTTTACGTCTGTTATGAATCGTATGTGAATGTTTGTTTTGTTTGCGGCGGTGTGGCCACGACAAGAACAGAGGAAAACGTTCGCGAACAATGTTTTTGTTTGTGTTCGCCTTGATGGAGACCAGGAGTTAGTAATTTTTTTAGAAGAGCTTGTGCCACTTCATATTGCCTATCCTGCGCGAGGTTGAAACTAAAGCAAAGTACAAATTCCATTTGAAATATTCCAGCGACCTCCACGTCGCCTTGACGTCTCCTCAAAATGAATTTCCCCAATTGAAACTTTGACTGATTCCGAGCAATCATCGCGTATCCTAGTAAATTAGGGTAATTAGACGAGTAAAACGGGAGACAAGGTCGTTTCCCGTAGTTCGAACGCAATAGAAGCGTAATCAGACGTAACTCGAACGTAATCGCATTTTTTCTCCCCCACCGTTTTAGTCGTCGTTCCGTCATCTTTTGATAACGCTCCCGGCTCATTGTTGTATCAGTGGGATGACAAACGGGCGAATCGCTACACCGTCTATTTTTGCAATATCTCTGGGCGGTATATCATCGTTGCTAACTCCTGAAGTGCGCGCACGTATATAACATATCTGCGTATGCGCACGTTTCGTCGAAGGAAATGTTTAGCCTCGGCCGGCGCCGTTCTGCCTCTAAATTTCGACGTTGCACAAATTGCGCGTGCACGTGTACAAATAATTCGACAGTGTATTAATACGGTAGGAAACGTTTATTATTTCAGTATTCGGTTTTTAAAGTAGCCGTAGAGGGAAAAACGAGAAATGTTTATTTCTCGTGATTTTGCGATTTGTCGGATACTAGCTTTACTACTCGGCTTCGCCCAAAATTTGGATTCTAATTTTATAATTTTTTTTGTGAATATAGCCACTTTCCTCTGGATTAGGTAGATATAATGAGTTGGGGCACATTTTGAGACCCCAGAGTTTACCGTTCGAAAGTTTTTTTTCTGTATTATATATTAAGATCTTGTTAGCAATTGGGACTACAGAAATGTCGAATCATAAAGTGTTATAAAGTTCAAATGCGCCCGTAAGATAATATAAGGTAATGTTCACTCTGCACTGGAATAAAACACTTAATTTTTCTCGGTAAAGCTGTTTTCTGACATTCCCTGTTTTTCTCCTTACCCTTCATATCTGGGGGCTTAGGGGCCGCTCTTAAATTACGCAAGGGTAATTTTGGCTATTTCTTACCTCTTCCCGCCCACGGTATAAGAATTCATAAGATTTGATATTGCAACCCCCTCCCCAAAAAAAGCCTTATGTAATTTAAGGACAACCCCTTAACTAATTGGACGTTTTGCTATATGCATTCGTCATCATCCGAAGGTTTTAGTTTCTGAGTTCTCTCCTATGTATATTGACATTCTGATATTTGAAAGTTCCTTTATTCCAGCACTCGTGTGCTCTTGTTAAGCGGGATAATAGGGTTCTACTGTAAGCATATTAATATATGTGTAAAGAATAAAAACATAGCAAGTAGAGAAGCTGGATTATTACCGTTTTTAGCATTCATCTTTCGTAATACGATAAAAATGGTATTGCGTCGCTCTCGTTGTAGGTGGCTGAATCAATGAGTCACGTTTCTGAGTAGCTGAGGAAAGTGAACCAGATGTCTGGAATTGAAAGGAGCAGCGTACACTCGAGATGTTTTACCAATGTTTGTCTTACGAAGCACATTGAAACTTGTAATCGTGCTTCCGCCGACTCCTCGCAGATTTTTTGCAAAAATTATCAGTACCATTAATCCCTCACTACTACACGAAGAAATAACTTTTTTATTCGAGTGGCGAATATCTTTTAACCACAATATTGCGAAGCACTAGCAAATATCTCAGAGGAAACACCAGAAAGCAGCTCCATTTTTTATCTTCAGTATCACACTACCAAAGAACAAAATGTTTTAAATTCATTTTCCAGTATATTATAATTTGAATTCTCAGTTATTCATAATATAGGACACTTCCACCATCCCAGATTCTAACACAGAATTTTTCTCAAGGAAATGTGCCATCCAAATTGCAGCGTTAGGATCTCATTTCACATCCAAAAGTCTACCAGCACATACCCAAAGACAATGATAAATATTCTTCCCACCAGCGGCCGTGCGCGCCCGATAGCAACATTTATTGGCCGTATTTCATAAAAGACCATCGCCGTGTTACGTATTTACGATGGCACCTTGGAGATTTACCGTTCCCATCGACAGATAACCACTATGTATCCACAGCGGCTGCTTCGATTGCCAGTAACAGTTCCTTGTCGCGGCGGGGGCCTGGCAGACGGTCAAATAAACGATAATATCCCGTGTAATCGCCAGATTCGAATTTGCATTAAAACGAAAGCCAAATTCGCGGTAGCAGTAAACGCTAATAATATACCAAGGGGCGAAACGATACGGCCAAATCCCCGAGCCGAAATGTTAATCTCGGCTGTTTCGTCGCGCGATCAGCCCGCTGCTACGCGAGGATTCGCTTCGAACCAATAATCGCGCTTCTGTCGGATCGGATTGACCATTATTCAGAATCCCCGTTAGTACCGTTCTCTGCCTGCGTTCCCATTTTCGGCTCGCTCGTGCGCTATGCTGCACCGGTGCGTTTCATTTCATTAGAATCGTCCATTCATACCTATTGGGGGATGGTAATTTCTACTGTACGCGTTCGCTGGCAGAGGATAGCGATCCTCTTGATGTGGTCATGCATAAGGATGCTCGTGCCGGCTGCTTGAAAGGCAATGTTTCTGGTTTTAATAGATGGATCTGGGAATTTCGATTGGCGGAGAATTGTTAGAAATGTCGGGTAAAGGCAGGTAATATGGAACATTTGATTTCAAAAGCTTGTCAAAAGTAGGGGATCTTTTTTTATATAAATAAAACTGACACGAGGAGACGATAGAACTAATGCGTAATCATATTTAGGGGAAAGTGGGGTAAAACGGAACGGGTGGGTAAAACGGAACACCAATGTTTCTCTTAGATAAGAGGTGCGAATGGGTTGGTACCGCGTGACATGGAACCATAGGGTCCTCATAGCATTTTATGATAGACCATAAACCCCTGCACAAGTTATTTTTCCATTAAGAGAGTTTGAAAAATTTTCGGTATCGACGTTTCAATATTGCGTTGGACTTTCGATCACTTTTCGGTGCTTGGACTTCGAAAATTAATAACGGCAAGTACATCGTTGAATTCTATATTTCTTACGCTACATTTTGACGTATATAAAAAGTTATTTACCTCACGCTGAAGTGTAAATATTAAATGTTTACTAAATGACTGCACGTGAGGCAAAGCGGAACACTTTTCGCGGGGTAAAACGGAACGCCTATTATACATGGGGAAGAATGGAAACGTCTCTTAGTACGTGTTTATTATCCCTTTTAATTATTAGATTGTAGATTAAACTTTTAATTACTATTCTTGTTTCCAAGAAAATTGATTTTGTATAGAAAATTATGATGTATGAGATACATCTTTCATTCGATCAAACTGTTATATTTTTGTTATATTTTATTTGCAATAGTTATACCTAAAACATATATTTATAGATTTTAACATAAATTAATACATTTTAAATCATAAAAATAAAGATTTTGTACGTTTACACGGTCTTCGAGTGGGTGTTCCGTTTTACCCCACGATTTGAGCGAGGCGAAGATTTCGATACCTCCGGTAAATTTCACTTTCCGTCGTTCCTAAAGATTTTTCTTATCAATGACCATGATTTTCTTATAGTCTAAGGTCCACTGAAGACTCCTGTTGAAGTCTCGTGTCATTTTCTCCTCCCGATTTTAAGTTATCACCCTCCAAAGTTAAGCGTTCCGTTTTACCCCACCTTCCCCTACATAGTCAAATGTAAAAAAATCCAGTGGTTTTGCAATTATAGTAAAGAAGCTGAAAAAAGGAAAATGGGTGGAAACACCTAGGAAATTTGTAAAGAAACTCAAAAATCTTTAGGTACTTTTTCTTTTTACTATAAATGAAGATTTGTTATACCTACATCATTTTTGGAATATATTCCTGCTTTCTGCGTCTCCTTCTGGAACTTATCTACTTGGAGAATATCGGTCTAGTTAAAAAAAAATAGAAAAAATTTGCTATTACACTCCGTAATTTCATCGTTACATTTGCGGAGAAATATCACGACGAGATTACGAATCTGTTGCGGGAGATAGATAGCAACCAAGTTGTATTTTTTAATTAACGCTGGAGAAACTGCTGGCCAGAACAGAAAAGTGTCTCGACAAGAAGATCGAGGTCGCTTCTAGATAATTATATAGAGCAGTTTCAGACTCACAGAAGTTGGGCGAGCGCAATGGAGCGTTGAATGTCACGTTGTCCAATCTCGGCTACAATATTTTTATTGAATCACTCGGGCACAACTAGCTATATGGCCTTACACCAGCTCCAGACTGGAAATTCTTTTTGCCAGTCAATTGATTTCGTAATCGAATCGAGGGAACCAGTCGTCGTTATCATTTTTCCATAGTTGTTAGAGCTGCTCCTAGCTGTAATATCGCGAAACACAGAAAGCCGTGAAATTAAGTGGTCGCCGCGGATTTTAAGGAAATTGATTTCATTAGAGGGATTCCGAGCATTCTTCCATCGTTCGAGCTCCTATCTCCGATAATTCTTCGCCGTGCAGGGACGCTTCAGGGCCATTTAATTAAAGCCCCGATTTTGTCTCGCGTCCAATCACAGCGGAAGTAACTGTAATAAGTATGTATAAGAAACGAACGAACTAGCAATTTGTTCAGCAGAACACTTATTCGACTAATTGTATATCAATTAGTCCTGAAATTGCTGTGAATCTGGTGTGAACAGAACGGGAATTAGTACTGGACTGAGCCTGACTTTGTAAAAATTACAAAACTCATTGTGAGTTCGAATAGAGCGTTGCAGTGGGTTGTGAGAGTTTTTTGGAACATGTCTGAGGTTTTACCGTAGAAGAGGGCAAGGTTTAAGAAATTCTATTCCACTCTATGAATCAGAATCAGTGACTCGGACAGTGAGATACAGTAGGATTCTTTTAGGGTCCAGAAAGCTGGAAGATTTGAGTTGTACGAGGACTATTTTTCCCCGATTGCCTCGTTTGTCTCCTCCATTCTACATACCCAACTTTCTTCCCAAGACTACTATTCTCCTGTTAAGTATCCATTTAGGATTCGACGGTGTCCTTTAATATATCAGCCGCGCGCGATATATCTGATTTCATTTGGTAGATATTACTCGAACGAGGTCGTTCGTCGGCGAAAGACAATCGTCGAACCATAACCGAAGTGGGAATCTCCAATGGAAAAAGCAGTATCGTGTTTACGAGGCTCACTCAGGGCGAAAAAAAAGGCTCGCGCGCGTTTGTCGACTGAATCGATTCAGGTCACCGATTCGTCGATTAATTCCGTGGATTTCCTTGCTTCGTTTTTCCGCTCGAATGAATGGTTTCTTTATCTCTCGACAGCTGAAGTCGACGAACCGCGATACGTACGAGGCGCCTGGATTACGCGTTTACTTATCGCTCGAGTCGTAGGCAACGAGGACGCGATTTTTCGTCAACGATACACACATCGATCGTAGCCTCGGAGCTAACGAGCCTGACATAGAGGCTGAGAATTTGAGCACGTTATCTTTGTGACACGAATTATTGGGTATTTTTAGATGCGGTGGTTATCTGTGGGTCGCAGAAGAGAATGACACTTTTTTCAACACTGCTTTATTATGAGAATAATCTTTTGTGTTAATGGAAAATGAAGTATGAAGCTTCTTATAATCACAATTTGGTCACTCGGAATTCACTGCCACCTCAGAAATGTAAATTTTGATGCGATGAAATTTTTAATTGAAAAAATAGTTGTGGAAAGAATCGATTTTTTTTGTTGAATTTCGCCAAATTTTTACATTTTAATATTAAGGTTTAAAAATACGTATAGCGCGACATTTGAATTTGAAAATTGCCTGGGGTGCGATATCCTAACGTGATCACAAAGGGTTAAAGATAGCGTCTTCTGTATCTTGTACATAAATGGCATTGAGATCTTCAATTGCACTTTCCTCCGGTGTTTAGTATGGAACAAAATTGAATTGCTTGGTTTTATAAATTAATAATTCTTGAATAGATAATAGGTATTTTTTAAACGTGTTCTAAATTGTGCATTGCAGATGTTCCAACGTGGTTTGACGATTAATTATGTTTCTACATCAGTGCTAACTCATTTTTAATTATCCTCTATATGTATATAGAATAAGAATCACTGATGCTGGGTATATATATTAGAACGTAGAAGTTAATAGTTCAGGTCTGAATGGTACAAAGTGCTTTGGAAAACAGCGTTTGCTAACCTGGTGACGAATATTCAGATAGTAATTTTCATTGCAGCATTGTGAATATTTTTTTATGAGATTGATTTGCTCCAATACCCACTTGTATCTCCCGACTTTCTTGATACATATGTATAACCACAGGCCTCCTTATCTATACCATCACCAGTGTTATCCATAGAACCAAGATAAAACACGTAATCACTTTCACACAGTAAACGTTGTTTTTCTCGTACATGCTACGAAAATCTACACAAAATGGTATTAATAATATACTAAGGGGTCGTCCTTAAATTACGTAAAGCTTCTTAGGGCGGAAGGGGATCGCGAATTTCTTACGTTTTCTTACAAAGGGGGAGAGGGAGTCTTTTAACCTAATTTTCAATATGAGTACCCTAAAACACGACGTTTCATCGCGCACACGGTACAGAGTTAAATGAATTACATAAACCTTCAACAGAATTTTAATAACTGAAAAAATGCGATGTAAAAATATGTTACATAAGGAAGAGGGGAGGAAGAATAGATATTCTCTATTATTGATGTCCTATTCGTAATAATTTTACCCCCGCCCTTTTAAAAACAAATGTTGAAAAATTACTCACAATGTTGCCAGAGGTAGCTAAAGAAAAAACAATAACATTCATGCATTGTTACTTTAATTACAGCCACAAGTTTCACAGATTTTGACGAAAATGTTTTGAGTATAAAAATTTGGCCACCCTCTGTAACTCTGCCACCTAACAGACACACGATAAACAAAATAGTTATCGCACTCACACTTCCCAAATCTATACTTCAAGTACAAAATCAAACACTTAAGTGCCTTTTCACACGGGACACTTAGCATCTCGCCATTGATCATTCAGATAAATTCCCACATTTCCCACCTCTATTCATCTTCTTTAAACCAGGGCTATCTCTACCAACAGTGCCAAGTGAATACATCCGAGATACCAGTCACGACCCGCCACAGTGCCCGTCTGAAAGGGCCCTGAAAATAGGATTTCGGGTGCTATAGATTTCACGTATTCCCGTCAGGAGTTCGCTGCGTGCACTCCGTACCCTTTTCTCAAAGTCACCGGAAACGCGCTCGATGCGTTTTATCTGAATCTCTCATCGCTCGTTACGGATTTATCCGAACGGCCTATCTCGTTATATCAATCGACGAAGAAATATACGGCGAACAGATGCGATCGCTTCGACATATAGGACACGGAAAACGAACGAACGACACGCATGCTCGCAAAAGTGGACGGGAATTTGTTATGCGCGTCCACGCGGTACGCGAACACTCGCGAATCGATTGGCTGTTGTCCGCCCGAATTTCTGGGTAATCGAATTTGCCGATGGAACGCTCCGCAACCAAGGAAAATTCATTTTGACAGGAATGAGAAAAACGACGGAGCAGGCACTCGCGTTTCCGTTAATCACCGGGCGTGTTGAAAGCAAATTAGTTCATCGTTTTAACGAGCGTATTCCGCAGATTCCATTAGAACGGTGCGCGCGTTCCCCCCTTTTTTTTTCCTTTCATTGAAACTCCATTTCCCGGCTGCTCCTGTTTTACGTACAGCGAATAAATATTGCCCGTTGGGCTGCGATTTATGTAGGCGTTAACAAACGGGAGGATATTTTTTAATCGCGGAGTTGCATGTTTATTCCTCTGAATCGCAATGATCATAAAGAAAACACGCATTTTTTTAATTTATTTTACATTCATTTCGTACCGAAACTCGTAGCTGAGGCTGTTATTTTCGTTTATTATGTGAAGTGTTGTGTGTGGTAATTTGTAATGTATTTTTTTTGTTCAGGGAGGGTTGGAATAAAATTCGAAGTTCTTTTTTAGTTAAAAGTTTGTAATATTATACTTGTTCAGAATTTCTATCCTATTCAGAGTTCCTATTCTACTTTGTAGCATTTTATTCAGAATTGAAACTCGACGTTATGCCACAGTTATAGAACTACTCAATCATTTATTCATTAAGTATACATTCTACGGCTTTTACTACGTAGACTACAATTTCTTTAAATTCATTTTCAGAATCACCTTTAATGTACAAATTAACTTCTTACATTTAATGTCACATTATTACGAAATCATTGGCAAATATTATATTGTTCATTGAATGAAATATAAACCGTCTTTATTCCTTGATATAAAATACAATTTTCCGCCTTCAATTAATTGTAGCATCTGTTCTTTCCTTTCTTCTTTTTTTCAATTTTTTCTTAGCTCTTTGCTGGGCCAAAAATTTTCCTTTAATCATCATCTTGATCTCCCCGATACTTGAAAGTTTATGACTCTTTTGTGGTAGCGATCCGAACTTTTAAGGCCGGTAAAACTTCCTCCACGTCGAAGCATTTATTATACAGCGTCTTCTGAAATCGTTGGACTACTCGAGGCAAGCAAAGTCCTTATAAAGAACCAGATTAAAAAATTCCATCGTTTTCCAAACTGAAGCTTTGTTCTCAGGATAAATAACTAATTAAATTTTCCTAATCCATTATCAAAGGGCTCTATTCAAATTCCAGACGCTTGCACGCCGTCAGATACACTTAGATTCCTGTTCGCAGGCAGTGATTTATAGGTTGGTTCGTACAAATTCAGAATAACTAATTGTGAAAGCTACTGTGTTGCTTTTGTTCTCTTATCTCTGTCATCTCCGGCTTTCATGTCTAACTGTCGTCTAGTTTCTCCAATTATAATTCTAGATAGCTCTTCGCGATCAAATTTATTAGTCACTGTATATTGTTACGTTAACGAACAGCATTTTAACACCATTTTCGAGGGTTCCAAAGCACATTCTCACTGACATTATCAATTTCCACACGCCAAGATATTCAATTTTCTTTAATCATTTCAAGATTCACTTATCATACAATTAAAAACAGATTTAATTTCATATAACTTCTCACGAACAGAAACACTTGCTTTTCAATCATGGAATTTCAATACCTACGCAACACATAAATCGTATCGACACTTTTGTCCATTTTTTTAAAATGAAATTTGCAATAGAACACAATACACTAATAATCCGTTCAATTTTTTTAATCGCCAGTTTCCAACTGTATTTGATTTCAACGTATAATATTTATAATCCATTCCGTCCCATAAATTTGAGGCACCCTGTGCTATATCGAGCCGCGAAGGGATCTCGAAGCTTCAATAGTTGGACGATCGCGATAAAATTTATTGGCAACGTGACCAGGCTTCTCCTCGAGGACTCGTTATCATCCGATCGTTAACGAGATCAGAAACGAAACGTCAGAACCCCGAGACAAAGATATTCCCTAAATATTCTCCCATCGATGACTCGTCGCATTATATTCCTGCACGGATGATCCATTAATCTTGAATTATATGTTTTATCTCGCTCGCGATACGGAATTTATGCAGCACGCTTTCAAAACGAAGCTTTTTACATCTGCCAAAAGATATCCGGCAATTGCGAGTTCCATTAATAACGGCGAGTTTTTACCGTAACGGAATTTCATTTTTGCGTCATTAAGGGAGGGAGATTATCTGCGAAAAGGATACACTGATATTTGCAAATGCCAACGAGCTTGAAACGGGGTATTATCGGTATTGTGGTCTCTTTTACGAGGCGAGAAGTAGAAGCATGGATATTAATGAAAGCCAGAGCTGCACTTTTGCAGAATTGATTCTGCTGCTGTGAAAGCTGATTGCTTTTAACCCATTTAATCTGAAGTTTTTCGATAGTTCTCTGCATAATCTTATACTTACTCGTCCCGAATTTATATTTTATCAGGTTTTAATTAAATGTTGGGTAGGTTGTATCGAGACAAGCGTGATTTGAATTAACACTTATTATTTGTTCACGGGGCAGATCCCAGTATATACAAAAGAGACGCAATAGTGTAGAGATAGAGACTGAAAACATTATTAAATACGCTGCGATTCAGTGCTGGAGTAATATTTAAGAAAAAGAAGTGGAGAAAATAAAATACAAATATAGGTAAACAGGGCCATTTACAAAAAACAGGATGCAAAACGGGTAATATTCATTACGGAATAAACACCCGCTAAATTTGATGCACAGAAGTTCTCATGCTTAAAAATTTTGGCAACAGGGTAATATTTTCTAGAATTTGAGTTATGGGAATTCGTTTCTCAACGTCATCTTCAGGAATTTATTTAACAAAAACTACAAGTTTATACTGTTTGGCGTTTTGCCTGGATATTAAGGTATGTTTCAAGTAACATTCAGAATTTTTTTAGCTTTTTTCTTTTTATCTAAAAAGGAAAAACAAAGTTTTATTTTTTTTTATTACGCTCGGAACGGCCTGACCGTTTCGAAGTGGCATTTTTCTGAAGCTTGCGCCACTAAAACTGTAAATAATGCTCCTAAGCAAGACCCTTACATTCTATTTTGCCTCGATCATTCCTAGTCAAACAGTTTGCAAGAACTTGTGTAGCAACGGGGAGCAGACTATTCAGCGAACACAATGGAATTTGAAATCCTATTGGAACCATTAACTATTAACCTCGGAAACAAAGGAGTATTGTGCTCCAGTCAATTCGAAAGATAGTTTCAATGTCGACTTCCATAAGTTTGCTAGTCAGATAGATTTCAACGTAATATTTCAGGACTTCGCAGTTTATGAAAATAGAACAAGTGGGAAATCAATCTTCATCCGCGGTGTACGGCGTAAGTAATCTCTGAAAAGTGTACACTTAAGTCACCAGCAATTAGGTTGTCGAAGCTGCGGATGGATCGTTATCAAGGGGAACAGCAGGAAAACGGAGGAAAAAGTTTTTACGGTCGACAGGAAAACCTATAAAGTGTTAAGCATGCCCGTCAGCGGAAGGGAATAATGGCGCGGTAATCGTGGATCGTTTGGACATGCAAGGCCGTTCTGTTGCGGTTGGAACATTTCTTATCGGCTGGATTTATGATTTTCTAACAGCCAGATGAAACGATTATTTCCTGATTTAAATTAAATTTGTAGGATACTAGTATTGGTTTAAATTCTCATTTAGAATCTGTCTATTTTCATTCGTGATTTGAAAATTGTCAAATTTCATTTTATTCAACTGGATTTATATATGTGGTTGGATTTATCAGCGAACTTGGATACTTCAGTGAGCGATAATGTAGGTAACTGAAGTAGGTGAATCTCTTATCATTTTGGACAGTATAGGTCTCTAGACTTGAAGTGTTTTGTTCAATTTTGAATCATAGATATGAGTGATAAATCATAATCTGTGGGAAGTCTTCTTTTTCTCACTTCTACTTTGGCTTCATGTGCGATACACATTGAGGAGATAGTAAATAGAGGAGAAAGAAAGCTGCAGTGGTAGCCAAATAGTACGACAAGGGTAACTTTTAAACAGCCTTCAGAGGCCGATTGATTTTTTCTTAACTGTAGCGATGCATTACTTTGCTCGACTTTTTCAAACTTCAATTTCCTCTGCCTCAAAAAGTAAAGCAGAAAGCTGCAGTTTCACAGTAATTACTTCTCAGTTTGTGGGTTCTTTAGGGTTATTAAAAAGTATTGATTAAGCGTCAAGCTAAATGTGTAAACTGTAGAATGCATTATCTTGTTACTTATGTTAGATATTTCCTAGCATCGAGTTCCTCAGTCAATAGGTAGTACAATCTTTCGAATAGATAATGCTCTACTCATTTGGAGGAATGCATTTGAATTTATAATAATAGTAAATCCTCTAGGGTAAATCCGGGTGAGTCGGTCGGCCAAGAGAGTTGGCCGAGTGATGATTGGAATAAATGATTCACTTTCAAATTGTGGGTGAGAGATGACCCACTTTCTAAACTTTTATTGTATCAGTTAAATTTACAATATTTTGCAAGGGATTATTTTTTTATTATCATTGCTGTTTATTTGTTCACTTTTGTATTCATTTGCTTGTTTCTTCTTCATTTTTTCGTGAATAATTATGTGAGTGGTCTCTGTCAGCGACGAGAACCATATTTCCTGTCACCTCGGGAGAGATGGTTAGATGTCATGACTTTAGTTTTCAACCCCGTTTTTAGTAAATATTGTCTTAAAACAAGCATCGCCCAGTTTTTTTCTGAATCAGCATAAAATTCTGAACATATTAGGTTTATTCCTATAAAATGAATAATATCACTATTAGTTTTAATAGCCATTTTATATTAGGTTGACAGAGTGTCCGGGACTTAACTTATATCACACAATATGTGATTAAAAACACAAAATGTAAATGAAGGAAAATTCACATCAAACGCAACACCCTCAGGAAACTGAATTTCACCCCTGATATTAAAATCTTTCGCTCTTCAATTAAAGACATCGGATTCTTTTCACGCGTTACGAATTCAAACATTCGTGTGGAACGGCTGAATGAAAAGCTGAATGTCTAACCTGCACAGCTGACTTAGGGCCCTCTAAGTGTGCTGAATATCTCAATGAGCGATAAAGTCGTTCGAGTAGGCAGCAGGCGGTCATTTAATTATCACGAGCAGCGTATTTTCTCCAGCAAACGGTTCGCTCGTTGAATATGTATCAAGCAGTAAGTGAAAAAGAGACTCGAGCTTAGCGGAGTCGATGTGAAACGGCATAAATCGTCATTCGTCGCACGCAATTACGTGCTTTTCGCGATAATTATCTGCTGTGCAACCCGGCCACCGCTTACCTTCACTTTTCATCCTCAATTATACAGCGTCTACGATCAAGCCAGGCTTCTACTTCAGAAAAAAAACCATCCTCCATCTCGCGACTAACTCAAATTGGATTCCACCTTCCGCTGCTTCGGATGGCCTGCTTCCAGCCGTCTGTATTAAGTACAGGCCGAAACATAGGAAATTCGGCCAGTTCTATGAAAATTATATCGAAGCCGTTTGCGTTATATGATACTAGCTTTACTACTCGTCACATGCTCCGGCCTGTATTAGAAATGGCCATGGCCTGCTCCGCGTGAATATTTCACCTTACAAAGAGAATCCTACGCCGTCCCCGTTAATTTCGGCGCAAATTTGTTCCGCATTTACGCCGGCGAGAAAGTTCCGTTCGATGTAATTAAGCCCTCGCCTGGCGCGCGACGCGCAATTGTTGCCCGCGGGCTTGGGTACTCGGCTTAAGGGGAAAACTATGCGCGCCCCGTGGTTGGCAAGGGTGAAACAGTGACGTAACCGATCTGCTGCAATGCGGAAGGCATCTAGATAGAAACGTGGAAATCATTTTTCGCGGTAGGCAACGTCGGTGACTGGGTCCTTTCCGAAAGCGGAAAAGTTTAATCCTTCACAGTTTCATGCGTTTCCGTCATGCGCAATGGTGGGAGGACGATTTTTGGGGGTTTCGCGCGACGTTTAGCAAATTACAGTGCTTCGAAGAACGCAAGGTAGCTTTTTGAGGAATTGGTCCTTATTATAGAGAAATATTACAAAACCGAAAGTCTTGCCAGGAGTGCGGGGGTAGTGGAACAGAAACGCTTTCAGGCACTGTGCCAGCAGGGTTGGTAGTTGGTGCGCAGAGGGTTGAAGGCGACTGCGAATAAGTGGTCATTAAACGTAATTTGAATCCATTGTGTTGGTATGGAAATTCTATCAACACCGCGCACGGTAAAGCCTTCTGACACTGCTGCGGGAATTCAGAGCTCTTAGAATTAATATCACAGAAAATTCAGGTCTAATATACTATTCTCATTAGAGAGATTATTATCCAAATTATTCAAATGTGCATGATTTGCTACTTTCAAACTTGATTGCCCTCGTTTAATAAAAAAAGTGGAGCCTCGTATAACTAGAATTGAATTTCCTACTTTCGACTTACGAGCAAACTTTTCCAACCCAGAGATTCTGGTTTTAATGAAACTTCGTGCGAATATAGAACGTATTGCAGTATGGAAGGAGCAATTTTTTCTCCGCGGAAATGCACTCTGAATAGGTCAAATCAGCGCTTAAAAAGTTATTACGTTTTTTCGTATTTTCAATATAACTTTATTTTTATTTTTGTAGCTTAACAGAGCATTCAAAATTAAACATTTTTTACATTTCAAGGTTTCTTTTAGTTTACACTGGCACAAAATTATATTAAAAACCGCAAAAAGCGTGATTACTTTAAGATTTTAGATTTCACCCCTTCAGAGTGATATTCCGCAGAAAAAATTGCTGTGCATTCACGTGAAGTTTCATTGAAATCAGAATTTTCGGTTTGGGAGAGTTTCCTTCATAGTTCCGCATGAAAAATCATTTTTTATTCCCAGCGAATAGGAACGATTCGATGACGCGGTCGAACGGTCCGAGATTGTCGTAACGATTCGTTCCTGGGAATCATTTCGAATGAACGTGTCCATTAAGCATTACGCCGGTAAATTTTGATAGTGCTTCAGGGGCTTATCATTCGATCAAGTCATAACGACTATAGTTTGCGGACTCGCGGCCGAAGCAGCTGCGCGGAGTTATTATGCAAATGACTCTGATACGCCTACCGTTCACCTATCTCTATCGTAATATGCCTAATCTGGCACTGCCGGAGGATGTGTGCAAAAAGCCATTGAATGGCTTCGCACGCGGAATACAGTTGTGTCCGTTTCGTGCAAATAAAACGCCGGTGTTCGCGATCTTCCTTCTTGCAATGATACTGGCTAATTGAAATGTTTGAGAAATCTTTTCTTGGGGGTTAACTTCGCTAACGGCCAAGAAAACACCTCGTCGCATTTGTTATTTTTATTATGCCTTTATATAACGCGGGCTCTACCTTCCGCGTGGTTAATTATGGCTATCCTTTATTATTAACACTCGTTACTTTGCATTTAATTAAATGTTCAAGGTTTCATTTGATAGCGCGTTTAACTGCGATTTAATTCTTCGCCAGTATCGAGCACATTAATGTGTCTGTTAGTACATTGAATTTAGAGAATAAGTGACATCTGCGCTCTTTCAATATTCTCAGGTTTGAAGCGTCGAATCCGTGAGACATTTATGATCGACTATTCTTGTCAGGAAGAAACGTTGAATTTCCAGACTTGTACGTGGCATATATTACAAATTCATGTCACTTCTCTTGTATCATCTCCAGGAGATCGTTCATTAAAACATAATCCACGTGACGTCCGTCGAATTGATTGGCATTAAAAATTATTCTCGTCAACCTTGCACTGTAGGTACTCAGACATTTAGATGATCCGTCACCCTCGCCGTTCTAATGCGAATAACTTGATGATTCAGATTCTACGAATTGGACGATAATATATACACGAAGTATACGATCTTTTGATTTCATTATCGATTGATAGCTTGTAGTGTGTACGCAGGTATACGAATTTCTTATCGCGATGCTCAATCATGTTCCTCTCGAGCCTCCAGAATTTTTTTAACGTACGTCGATTAAAGATGCACGCATTCTACCCGTGTGCAAAGACCCTGCTAACGAGAAATTAAACGCAACCTGTGAACCGTGGCGAATCGATGGAACTTCTAATAATAAGGGAAGGTCTTGGCACGCGGTTCTTTGAAGGACACTTTTCCTCCTTTGAAGTGTCGTACACTAATGGACTCGAAACTCGAAACACGAGAGTATAGGCGCAGCACTTTCTTTTACGAGGTGATAAACGAATGTGTACAGGTCGCCAGTAAAAAGTGTGTCATTCTTTGGGGATCGATCGAGTAAATATGGGAGCTTGCCAAGACAACTCTTTCTTTTCAAGCGCACAGAAGTGGGGGGTTGCAGGCTGTTGCTGAATCATCCCTTGCAGGATCTATTTTGTAATTCTCACGCGAACTTCACTTGGGAACGTGCAAAGTGATTCTTTGATGCAGTTATCTTGTAAATTCGAAGACACAGGGGGAGATTTTTGTATTCAATTTTGAAGTAGTATGGGAATGTTAAGCGAAAGAAATATTCAGAGGGTTCACTAAGTTAACAAAATTGCTCACATTTTGTATTTATTTACTTTCAGTTTTGCGTAATATGCGCACTGCGCAACAAAAATGTGTCGGAAACTAGAATGCATATAATAGAAGAACGCTCCCGATACGCTGCCTTCGGAATAGAATTTTTAAAAAATAACGACTGCTTGGACAGTTATACTATCAGCGGATAAGGAGAAAAATATGGGAGTTACCTAACTTCATGCGGAATAGCACGAAGCTACGAGCATTTTGTCTAAAAGAATAACAGAAGGAAGAGAATTCTAGATAGGGTTCAACTACGAATAAATAATCTGTAACATCTTTAAGTAGATTGTAAATAACTCTAAGTAGACTATAAATAAACCTATGTACATTAGAAACGTACTTTTATATACAAAGGTTATGCTAGGCGTTACGCCTTATCACAATAATAATAATACTCTTAGTTTTGGGTACAAAATTGTTCTCAACAAAAAACATCAAAATTGTAATATATATTAGTTTGATTTATTACCGAGGATTCTCAGTGAATTCTGCACGTTTCGTATCAGTCAAAGCTTTACCTTACCCTCCAGTAATTATTGAAATTCGATATGGATGATTGAACTTGTCAAAGAACAGCTTCGTTTAAAAGCACATCGACGATCTCGAGTGGCCTGAAAAGGTAATAATCTTGCAAAGAAAGAACAGTACCAGCAGCTTCTTGTCCCAAGATCCTCAGCTAGAAATGAGACTAAAATTACAGAGATAATTGCCGACACTTGCATTGTCCGTCTTTTCTCCAAAACATTTGACTTACATTTTCTCAGTCCTTGAAGCACCTACTTGCAGAATGTTTGCGCAAGTGTTACTTCTGCTATGCGTCAAGTCGTTAGTCGTTGTCTCAATTCTCTCGATCGATGTCGGCGACGAACGGTATATCGCGACGTGCAAATTGTTTCTCGATAATTCATCGTGCTATAATCGATCTTGCCAAGGGAGGAACGTTTGAGACAGTTTCTTCTCTGCATACAGATCGGTGGAGTCTTTTCGTCTTCTTGCTCATCACTCGCGTGCTCGAACGAAAAGAGTAAACGAGGCGAATGCCATCGAGTTGAAGCACTATTGTATAATTAGTAGCTTCGTCGCGTGAACGGTCGTCAGCTTCGATCCCCGAACGAGGCGCACGACGTGTTGACACTTCTTCGGTCGCACTTTTTTAAGTAAACTCACTCGTACTTACCTTTTTCAAATATTTGAAATCCTTGATTCTTGAAAACTCCATTATATGTACCTCGTAAAGGGGATAGGGACCTTTTTCAATTATACTATTTTTTTGTGATAAATATGAAATAGGATATAATTTCTAGGTTTGACTTGACAATTTGTCAGAGCCATTCGAGCGTATTTAGGCATATATAAGATCGATAATTGAAGTACTTATATATTGCAAATTGGGAATGTTAAAAAAATTTGGAGATCTGTTATTAAAGCGTTGAATCCTCCATTACTATTTTGTACTCGGTACCAGTTATTTTAAAAAGATGAATAGGATAAATGATATTGAGTACGATATACCGTTTTTTGTCGAATAAAATATTTTTTTAATAAAAAGAATTTCGTCGCCGATAATGGTTATCGGTAACCAAAATAAAATTCGGGTCACTGATAATGGTTACTGATAATAAAAAAAATCCGGTCATTTATATTGGTTACTGATAAACAAAATTAAACTTCCGCCATTGATAATGATTACTGGTAAACAAAAAAAATTAATCATTCGTAATTGTTATTCGTAACCAAAATCATTTAATTAACGATATTAACTCTTATACCTACCATAACTTTTAACATTTGTCTTATAACATTTATGATGTCTGGTTTAATAGCTTTCTATTTGTTAAACAGGGCTTCCTTCCAATGAAATAAGTTTATTCAACAATTTCGCCTTATTTTATCCTAAACGGCGTCGTTTGAGTATTCCTCGAAATGCGTAGCACAAGCACTGCGCTTCCTGTTTGCAAAGCGTTAATTGCGAGCCAGCGAGCAACCAACGATCGCGAAAACACGTTCAATTAAATGGTTAAACGCCGTTTAAGCCTAGGCAGGCAGGACTAGGTCGGGATGTCGCTGTTGTTGTTTCGTCTTTGATACGCCGTTTAATTTTGGCAGAGGAAGTTTATTCGCGAGTTGGCTCTTCCGTCGTTTCTAATTTTACTATTTTCGAAACGTACTTTGGTGCAATGATACTACTTACAAAACACGTGCCCTTCGCGTTCGAAGATGCACTTTAGATGCACTCTATCCTTGGGAGTATTTAATTACAATTGCAGCGTGTTAGCTGCAATAATTAAAGTATTAATTCAACCTCGAGTCTAGTGTTTTACCTTCAGCAAGGTGATTACCTATGCATTGATATGCTACAAAAATTGTATACCCTGAGCGTGCCTCTGCATTTTTTCACAGAATTACATAGGTACTTATCGAACCCATTTCTCGTCTACCCTTCTGAATTTTTCATTCGTATATGTTTACAGTGGCTTTTGACTTGATAGGTTTACTGTAGCTTCTAAACATATTTCTTCTTTTGGGTATTCTATTTCTCTTCTATTCATCTTCATTCGAATCTCCTATTCATCTTCTTTAGAATCCTCTATTCCTATTCTTCAAAATTGTTTACTTCAATATTTCCTATCACTTTCTCAGAATCTCCTATTCGCACTTCCTCAGAATCTCTCATCACTCTACTTCAGAGTCTTCCATTTCTCTTCTCCAAAGTCTTCCATTTCTCTTCCTCAAAGTCATCTATTCCTCTTCCTCAAAGTCATCTATTCCTCTTGGTTAAGTCAAAAGCTGTCACGTCTGTCCTTCAAAATCTCCCACCTCTCTTCCAAATTTTCTATCCCTCTTCTCCAAAATTTTCTAATCCTCCCTTACACTTCTTCGAAATAATTATATCTCCACTCCCGCTAATTATCCCACTGCTGTCAGCGAAGTAGGTAACAAACGCGCAACGACAAAAATTAAATGCAGCCATAAACACGCGAAGGTCCCAGTGAAATGAAATCGCGTTGACTGCGACTCGTCGAAGAAGTTTTCGCGCCTGTACCTGAGAGAGTATGTAATTCCGTAGCGCTGCAATCTGGTGGAATTCCATCTAATAAGAAATTGCGCGCGAGGGCGGACCGTGTGCACCGAGCGGAGAATTCGTGGGAATTCTCGGTGTACTTACGAGTATGTACGCGGAAGCGCAATAACGCGATCCGGGGAAATCGATGACGGGGATGATTCTAGTGGGAGGCATGCGAAATAAACTGGTAGTAAACAATGAAAATCGATTAGTCTCGCGAAACACGACACTCGCTATTCTTCAAGGCTGAGGTCTCTCATAATACGATCCTCTTCTTGGAACGAATTTCATTCTGGAAAACGAGGAACATCCAAAAAGCCCTGCTGGGAGTTCGGATCATTAATTCAGCGCCTTTCCATCTCACCCCGTCTTCAGAATTCGTATGGAAACATCGAAAACACTGATGTACTTACGACTTCAGAAAGTGAGCAATCCATACAGTTACATACATAGTAGAATATGGAACACCTGATTTTAAACGATTGCCACGGTTAGAGGCATACTTTATTTTGAATGAAACTATCGTTAAAATATGACAAAATTAATGGATATTCGTAAGTTCAGTAAAAATTTGTGTCTTGAAGTTATGGTAAAAAATGAAATAAAAGTCAAACGCGGCGAATTGAAGAAATGGTACCTGATATGGAACACGTAGAAAATTTGTAAAGAAATCCCAAGAAACTTTATTTCTACCATGAAAAATGAATATTTATTCAAATAAAAAAGCCAAATTAACAAATATCTTAAATTTTTTAAATTTATATTATGTTATATTAATTTTCTGCGTTACACGTTGGGAACATGACTGACGCACCTAAAACACCACATTCTTCGTGACCCCAAGGAAAACAAGGAATACATAACCATCATCAGTAGTACCGTGTTACATATTTCGTACACTTAACGTGTTCCATATTGGGTACAGTTACTCTACTAGTAAAATTCATTACACTCGTTGAAGCAAAAGATCTCTTCCCCCGCAACGTTTGCCTTCCGTCTGGAGCGGGGGTGGCCAGTGGCAAGCGCGCTGAATGTGATCAGCGACGCGAAGTGCATCGGAACGAGGATGGTAGGAAGTGGAGGCAAGTACAAGGTGAAATATTCAATGCAAATTGCAGTGCCCGTAGGAACTGATGTCGAAAGTCGATGGGCGGAACGGCACTTGACCTTTCTGCCCCCGTTAAAGGCTTTCATCTTGAGAATGATCTTGATTATGCCTCGACCCACTCCCCCGTTCGCCTTGCGCCTGTCTCCTTGCTACGTGAGCGTGATTGGAAACCCGTTCGATAGGGGAACAATGAGAGTCGCCCCGAAGAATGAAACTCCGCCGTCGCGGCAGGATGCGTCGCAGCAGTGGCACGGCACCGCAGGTATATTTACCTTACGTGCGCCTCTATCGCTGATATGACGTAACGTTAGTCGCGCGTTCACCTTTTGCGGTTTCCGAACAGCGGTTTATCGAGCACTGGCTTCCTCCCCTTCCCTTGCGATATGTAGGTATTATAGATTTCGCAGCAACGTTCCCGTTAAGGCCTTTTTTCCCTCTTCTCTTGCGAGAGAAGTGCATTTGGCGTAAGCTGTATGCGAGTCACGGAGCTATCGATCGCGTTTGATATTCGCTTGGCATACGCCATGGGAAGGGGGTACAATAAATTCAATTGAATCAAATGTATTCGATGGTGCCAAAGTGGTGGGCGAGACACAGGTGTTGTTTTATGGATGGTGGGAATACTGTAATATTTAGGGAACATTAATGGCGACAGTGGATAACCACTTGGATTTATGAAATATGTTCTCAGCTACGTGGGTATAATAATACCAATCGCCAGGTATAATAATAGCAACTATTTTAACTACTTGAAGCAGTATTAAATCCCCTCTAGATATATAATCTTAACTAGGGTGGTTATTATTCAAATCACTGATGTGGCATTAAATTTACTAAAGCTTCTCGCAGCAAAATTGATTGCAAATATCAACGAGTTAAAAAAGGAAGAGAAAATAATTCCTCGGATTCCTGAGATTCCTCGGTGCGATTATTTCCATTCATCCTGTATTTTATTGGCTCTCAGGAATCTTGAAAAAATAAACTTGTTCTACAGCAATTTAATTGATGCTCTTTTCATGTGTTTTGAACATTTTTAATGAAAACATTTGTAATTCTCTCTTCCACTTCTTTTTCTAAAGTCAACTATTTCACTAAAATAGAACAGGAAGGAATAGATCACAGATGTATTGAAATCGATTTTTGCACGAGTACATTCGATTTAAATTCAATAGTAGTACTGCCATTGAACAGTGACTCGTACTTTAGTTTTATTGAGTTCGATCGATTGTAAATGATTGGTATTATTAGGCAATGATCGAATGCGTTCCCTCTTTATTACACTTGTGTATTTTTAATATAGTTAATATTGTCACGCCGCGTTATCATATGTATATATGTGAAATTTACCATTCATTGAAATGCAGTCGGTTTGCACAAGTGTAGATTACGTGCATCTTCGAGACGTGATATACGATGTGTTTGTATCATTATTATTCATGATATATTAATAGTTACTGACTCACAACGAGGTACACTCAGGAAGAAGCGTTACCTCTTCCTGTTGTTTCAAGAAAAACATTTCCTCGTTGTGTATTGTGTAATTTCGTGACCACAACTATTTTTACCATCGTCTAAAATGAAAGATAGCGTCTGTAGTAGATATGTATTATTTCCATGGATTTCATTCAACGAAGCGAAGAATTTTACTTAATTTCTGAAGAAGGCACGGGTATTCTTCAAAAGCACCTTAAATTTATAAAATTTCCAAATGACAAGAGATCAACTAAAATCTACTTATATTCCTCGAAGCTTCGATGCAAATTTTTACACATTTACTATACAGCGATGCATTTTATAAAAATGGAAGTATAGCAGCAGGCCACTCTTTGCGAATTATCACGTGGAGCGCGATTAATAATCGCCCGTTTCTCCGTTCACTTTCTCGTTTATCTCCGCGTGAGAAACAGCCCCGAGAAATGAATTTTACCGCGCACTTGAAAGATGCGAAACGGTGTCACGTGAATTACTCACGCGCCTCGCATTCCTCCTTCTCCTCTCTCGACAATTTAATTTACACGTTTCGCTGCTCGCGCCAGACTTTTGCCAATACACGTACGAACTTACCTCCTATGCATAGAAGCTGCCACTTATTTAATTCAAAGTTGGAGACAGGCGAAGAAGTGGACTTTATTGAATTTAAAAAGAAGTTAGAATAAAACGTCGCTACGTTCGCTCCGCGTCATTCGTTTCATATTCATGTGAAACGACGTGGCAACCCATCCGAGGGTATGCGCATGGAAAAGCTCGCCTCGCTCGTTTACTCCGCCGTCTGTTTTCCTGTTGGCCGGCGTTTAGACGGACCAGATAGTCGAACGGTGAGTCATAAACGACGGGAAGAGTCAAGCATTCTTCTCCGCCCGCTACATTCGCTCCATTCGCTGCCTGCAGGCCCGCTACAACCATGTGCGCAGTGTGTAATGCGTTGGAGATACATCACACATTTTTTCACGGTCCCGTTCGGCGGTTTACACGCTTCGCACAGCCACGTGGAACACCTTGCCGTGGTATATGGACATCGTTGCCAACCACTTTTATCTCGCCCCGTGCACTTTCCCCTCTTTAATGAAAGCTAATCGCGTTTCCGAAGCGCTGCTCCTTGATCTTGACCCCCGAGGATGCTGGATCTTGGTGACTACAGTGCAGTTTCCTTTTGTAGGTGTGTTACTGGGTTGAGGTCTGTATATTGATATGACCCAGGCAAGTAGGAGTTGATGTTCTCTGCTCGTTCACATGATTGAAATATTCGATTGCTTCAACTCAACGTAACCGAAGTTTCTAAGACTTTGGTAGACAGTGAGGATTTTATATCAATTGTGTGACGAAAGTGGTGTAAGACAAAAACTTTGAGATCTCTCTTATTTGATGTTATATTGATTATAAAACTGATATATTTTATTAAGCAAAGTAAAAAAATTTTGCCCAATAAAAATATATTTTATAATTCATTTTCTTTCTCGGTGTCAGTGAATACTAATTATCAGTAATGTTAATAATAATAATTGATAATGATCGAATGTAACCATAAAAAATTTACCGTCGATATTGGTTAACGGTAACCAAAATACAATTCGGGTCTTTTGTAATAATAATCTTTTGTAATTTGCAATATTTCGTAGTTCCCTAGTAGTTGTTCCTGAGAGTGATCGAAGTAGTCCGGGACAGGATATAACTTTCGTATTTTGGGGTTGGGGGTCGTTGCTCCGTAAGCAGCTGGCCTGAACGAGGAAAAGAAAGATCCACTATGAAACGGTTTCTGACGCAGGAGACACTGGTAGTCTTATCACGGAAAGTCCTCTAGCGCGCTTCGAGGACGACTAGGGTTTATTAATCATTCTCGTCACAGAGAACCGAAATTTTTCGGGCCTAACGCGTGATATACGTATACATGTACGTTATTCGTACATTCGACTGGAAGGAATCTTTTTTATAACTGTCGTGCCTAAATAAATTTGAAAGCTGAACAGCCGATGTTTGCGTCCTTCGATAAATTGAATTTTCGTGTGCATCACTTGGGGTCGATATTGTTTTGAGCAAACATTCAAAGTAATGGAAGCTTCCCAGACTGAGTAAACAAATTTTCTAGCAATTTCCATTCATAGTTTGCCAATTACCCTCCTTTAGCGAGATTGAACATACTCCTTTCTACCTAATTCAGAATTTAGAAATTCGGAAGAAAAATCAAACTATCCTCGTATTCACAGAGAATTATCTTAATAGAGTTAATGATAATGGTCCTCGAAATGTCATCGGTTTTTGTCTTATAATTCCAATTGATATATTAACTGTAATAATTGTTAAAAATAGGTTGGAATAAATTTGCTATCAAAGTGTAGGAAGATAACGTTGACAAAGACATTCCCCTTTCTTTTGCACCTGGGACTACATATATTTGCTCCACGTAGCCGACGTTGACGTAACGTACAATCGATTTCACCTGTCGCCATTCACACGATGAAAATAATAAACCGCAATTTCGTTGAGTCGAGCGTGCTGTTGATAAGGCAAGCGGGTTCATACGAAGTCATTGTACGAGAGATCGATACTCCAGGGAGTCTTGCGAATGCGATAAAAAATTGCGGTTTTTTTTAAAGCTAGTTATTTATGAAGCAAACTTTCCACCTGAACTAAGCGTGTATTTCTAGGAAATGCTCACGAGCACAAGGGATTTAGTTTCATTCGGATAATTTTCCTCTCATCCAGATTAATTACGGTTTTTCCTTTCATCTAAAATAAAACCAGTTTCACACTTAATTTGCTATTAATTTAAGCTACAGACCTATTGGTGCAGGTCTAGATTTTTTAATAATAAAATGCATAAGATGTACAAAGATTTTATTGTAACACAGATTTTTCTTTTTTTGCAGGTTTGTACATCTACACGTGGTCGTCACAATTTGATTTTTTCACCTGAAGTTTAGTGATAAAGGGAAAACTGAACGTAAGTGGATGTTATGCAAATTCTAAAACAGTTCTGAAGAGTTTAATATGTTGAAGCAATTAAACCTTTTCACTTACACTTAAAAAAAGGTATCAAATATCCATCAAAGTAAATCTCTCAACAGAAAATAATTATCCTAGGAAAAACGAATAATTTTTCTACAAGAAGCGTAATAGGATTCGCGTGGAAACACGTCGCAGTTGTCGATGTAACGAGTCTTGTCGCGTCCAGCCTCGGTGCATTCAGAGAAACCGATATCAAACGAAGTCGTAGAAATCAATCGATGCCCATTGTGCGCTGTTTCTCTCTGTTGCATATTACAAACGTGGTTTGCATTGCAAATATCGATCGAGCATCGCGATCACCAGAATGTGGTGCATCAATCATAAACCGCGAGCACACGTGGTTGTCTAAACCGTGCCTAGGATGATTTTCGATCGAGTTCTCTTGTTCGCTATTAGTGCACAATTCGCTTGGAGACTCGTGTAAACACGTAGATATACTCAATCTGCTTTATTTAGCGATCCGTTTACCTCGGTTCGATCTGATTTGACGATGTTTGACTTGATTTGGCACGAAAGCGTGTTCGATTCATTTAACGGTGAAGTTTAGTGATTCTTAATTAGTATTAACTATTTTATGTAGGACTTCTAACTCCTTTAGGAAGTAGTTTATATACTGCAGTTATCAATGACACACGTACTTAGTAAATAGGACTTTCCTGTCCATGCTTATATCTTCGTTTAAAGTCAATGGGAAAGAGACAAAAGAATATATAGTCAAAGCCCTGATCCACTGCAAAGTGAATCGAAGTCAAATCAAATTTAATTGTGAGTTTAAGTCACGCGAAGAATTTAGTTCCTTCGAATGTTAAGAAATTTCGAATCATTGCACAGTACATCAGTGACCTAGTATAAGTGTGTCCAATGCCTAGTTCAACTGTATTGAATACCTACTAGTACAAGTGTACTTCATACCTAGTAAAAGTATATTTTATGCCTAAGTATTACAAGTGTTCTATGCCTAAGTAGTTCAACTGCATTTAATGACTATTTAATGCGTCTAATCCGAGTATATATACTTCGTATCTAGTACAAGTGTTTCATACAAGTATATTTTCTTACATTTGATTTGGGCTGGCAGCCCAATAGAAACGGAAAGTGAAATCGACATTCATTCAAAGTTAGATCTTCGCTATGGCCAGAAACTTTCTCGTCGTCGATCCTCGTTTCGGCCCGTGAATTCATTTACGCGATTCGCGACCTGTACCATGCATTGTTCCCACACATATACACCTGAGCCCGTGTAGGACAAGCTTGCACGCGAATCCTGTCGGAAATGTCGTCCGTGGTCGACGCTTTAAATGTCGCAATCCGGAAAGCGTAACAGTAACCAAACGTTACGCGTTACAGATCCTCTCCGCTTTAAGGTCTCGGAACTGTAAATGGATGTAATTACAGTTAACGTGTCCCTTGCTGACGCGATCATCACCTGGCCGTTGTTTTGTGCTCGTGAAACCGTAGGGCGAAGGCGAAACTATAATTTTTTAACAGTTTATAAGCACACTACTCCTTGTTTACATTTTTTGTCGTGTCCATCACTTTTGTGTTCATAGTTTCTTCGATGGCTGTTACTCGCGATTATAATGTAAAAGAAAGATTGGAACCTGTATTTTTTTATGGAGCAGATGCTAGACACGAAAATATACAAAGTTTCTTCTTTCAAAATAGGTATATTTTAGGCTCTTCAGCGAAACATTTTTGTAGGCTTTTTTCTTTAGAGTTTAGACGCATTTTTTTAATTGATTATTCAGTCTTTAAAATGTTGATCTTGAAAAGTTGAACTCGTTAACGTTGAAATATTTTTAAAGAATTTTCGCTTTTACTAATTGAGTGTCGTTGAAATGAGAATACTTTGTATAGACTGAAATATTTTAATATTTGCTAATATCTTTTTAAAATGACATCAATGGTGCATTCTCTTGGTGAAATCCTCTTGCTATTTTCAACACTGGTAAAAATATAATCCCTCGTCGTCAAATTCCGGTATTTTTATTATTCTTTACTTTCTAAACTTTCTTTTACTCATCATCATATGGACATATGCCAACGAAAACAGATTTATTAGTTCTTGGACGAACTCCAAGGAAAAAATTCCATAAATAATTGGGCATTAGGATTTTAAACGAGTTATCTCTACTGTGAAATAATCGTGAAAGTTTTTACTCCCATCAAATCTGTGAATTAAAAACTGGCAATATTTAACATAATAACAACTACCTAGCACATGTTAATCCAAGTCGCACAACTCAGAGCATCAAGGTGTCGCGTGACGTGAACAAAGCATTGCGCAATGTCAACACTTCAGTACGCCGATGGCATTTCATGAAACGACAGGAAACCAAACGAGAACGAAGGTCCGCAAAAATCCTGTAAATAAATCGTGCAGATTTTTGGCATAATAGAGAAAAGAGTCGCGAGTGAAAGAAAGAACAGACGAAAGGGAAGAAAATGTCCCTTATACCCGTTTGGCGTTCCTATCTCCTTCTCTTTAAATGAAACTTTAGAGGCACTTAGTCTTCCAAGAATCTCTCACGTTTAATTGCAATAGTTTCCACGTAATCTCTCCAGGGTTTGGCTCCATGGGCGGTGCAAACCCCAGCAGCATGTCCTCAGGATTGGAATTGCTGATCATGGGGTTCCGAGCTGGCTCACCAGTGTTGAGACTGTGCAAGAATCTCAACTGGGAGGATTCTGGGAATAAGATAGCTTGATCCAGACTTAATGGGAAGCACCCTTGCTTCGGTGCGAAAAATCGAGACCTAAGAGTCGGGATCTTAGTTGCCTGACAATAACATTAATTCTGAATTGTTATGCTCCAGAAACACGTAGATCACAAATCTTCAAATCTACTAAAAAACTGGAATACGAATATACTTACATTTGTCTCCAAAAACTCACGATTAGGTATTAGTAAAAGCCTGAGTACCTACTCTGAGGAACTTCAGCTCGCGTGCTACCCTAAATAAGTTTCCACATCATTTTCCATATTTTTCTTTCTACTAACTATATATCTAGATTCCAAATTCTAAATTTTAAATTCTAAAGTTCAAACTCTAAAGTCTAAATTCCAGATTCCTAATTCTAATTTCTAAATGCTAAATTCTAGATTCTAAATTCTAAATTCTAAATTCACAATTCTCTCGAAGGTAACGAATCTTGACCCGATATCAAGCACTAACTATAAATTTGAGAGAGGAAGTTTCTCTGAAAGGCGAAGCCCGATATGACATTTCCTCGTTCGACTCTCCGTGCAAAGCGGCTTGTTTCGCGACGCCTGTCCACCACGGGAAACCTTATCGCGTGCACATTAAATCTTTGCTGGATATACAGAGAAATTGGCAGAAGCCAATGGTGGCGCGTGCTATTTTTGCGCCTTTTACGCGAGCCGCGCGGCGGATATTGTTCACAGCGAGACACAATGCCGGTGACACCACCGTTGCTTGCGCAAGCCTGTAGAGCAGGTAGTGCATCATCGTTGCTTGTCAGTGTGTTTCCAATCGACACGTATTGTGCAGATTCATTCTGTCGACGTGAGTCGCGCCTCCCCTTCGCGCGTCCGTGCCGGCGAAGGGTGTGACGCGATGCCTTCGATCATCGATTTCACTCGAGTTTTCCACGTACGCGGTGGACATCATTTCAAATTAATGCAGCGGGGTTTACTAAGGTCTGTTGGAACTTTGGGAGAAATTTAAATAGAAATATTGCTGGCACGATAATGATTTAGAGACGATATCATTAATATCTGTATATTAATCTAAAATAATTAATACATGGTTAGATACACAAAAATACTTTTGGCCAGCTTTTACTATAAGACAACGCGTAGATGTCAAGTTATCAGTTCATTCTCAAGAAATTCTATGTTCATTTTTAAACTTGTCCCAATATAACTCTCCAATTATTAATTTTCTATTATTATTTTGCCCTATCAAAAGCTCCACTGCACGTCAATAATTCGATAAATATTATTTATAAATTTTTCGCCACCACTGATGCATACTGTCGTTCATAATTATTGACATTTGCTGTAAAATGTGATATTTGGTACAGATTGAATACTTTTCATTGCTTTTATTTTCTGATTTTAATTGGAAATACCGAATAAAGTAAAATGTACGAGAGCCCCTCAATAAATTTCCAACGTTTTGCGAAGGCGGACAATTTCGATGTGCATCGAAATCGCGTTGCAAATTCAAATTCTATTCTGCGCACCGTCCTAATTGGCGAACCATGTGCGAATTTGCGCAATTTCGTAGGAATTGATCCCGCCTGGATGGGCAGAGTCGGTGCGTTTTTTTTTTTGGAAACCAATGGCGTGGTTACGGGCAATCGACAGTCAATTCAGATTCATTGGCACGGAATAAATGGGACGAATGAGAACGTGAAATTCGAGAGGGAAGTTTACATCGAGAAAGGAGGAAGTCGTGGTTATGGGAGCGGCTGGAGATCGAGTTTGAGACTTTATCAGATCTGGTCGACGCAAACAGGATAAATGGGTACACGAAGTTGCGGGGACAAGGTTAGAAGTTAGGACGTTAGGAACCGTGCTTTCACAGGCGACGTTAGATATTAACCTGATTTTTATCTACGGGCACCGCGATGATAACCAGAATGGCGCCTGTGTTCTTTAATTCTGCGATTGCGACATGTTGCTCAATTTTCACTTCAGCCTTTTTCACTCTATGACACTGCATTTGTTTGTATTTACGTCAGATTTTTGTTCTTCATCAAAACTAGGTACTTCGTTTCGAGATTCCACGAGCATTGATAATAACTTTAGACTTGACATTTAAATCCACGCAGCAAACCAATAAGAACACCCTGGTTCAATTAATCGATATCAATGGCGAAGCTGTTACTAGGAAATTGAGAGCAAATAGAGCGAGAAAAAGTTTTGCTTTTTTAATTGGTTTTTATTGATTTTAATTTTCTCTTTCCACCAACTTGTCCGCTCTTAAATTTGCTTGGATATAAATTATAAATGTTGACTCCAATTTGTGACAGGGTTGACACGGCAAAAGAACAAAATTACTGGTGACAAACTCAATTTCGCGGCGACGTGTAAGTCTGATTAATTAACTTCGAGCGAGGAAACAGCAAGAGCGCGATGTGTGGCTGTGAAATTGAAATTTACATCTTAACGAGACTGTCACAGGCATCAATTTGTTGACGAGATTATTATTCGCCTGTAATTGCACGTCGGGCGTGTAATTTGCAATCAAATAGAAATCTACATCAGTTACCGGTAAAACGAAACGTGTAAATGGGATCGTAAATTTGCTTATGAAATCAAGATTCTAATGTCGATCGACGCGAAGTTGGAATTAATTTGTTGCAGGCCGGTTAGAAGGCGCGATGCGAATACAAATCTGCGTTAATTAGCGGAGGGGAACGTAAAGGTAGATTTTCCTATTCAAAGTCGATTTTCTCGAAAATGAAGCGCGATATCAAAAAAAGTTACTGTCCCTTTTCTACTTGTAACAAGTAAATAGGTCGAGAAAAAGGAATAAAATTTTTCGATATTGCGCTTCATTTTCGAGAAAATCGACTTCGAAATTCTTGACGTTGCGTCGCGTATAGGAAAGTTTACCTTAAGGTTCCGGGGTGCGATTTTTCAATCACTGTAAATGTGGAATTGTTAACTAAAATCGTAGCTAGTAATTCAACACGCGTGCACCTCCGTTGGTTGCAAAGAAGATAAATGGGAACACGAAGGTCGAACGTGCGATTGAAATTCTGATGTTAATCGATTCATAACGGATTAACTCGTTGCGCGGGTAAGATCGTTATTGAAAAATATGTAGTTGTGGTTTATAATTCGGCGGAAATCTGCATTAGCAACTATGAAGAGGAAAATTAATATATGGATGCATAAAAGTACGTTGAATCGTGTTAAAAATAGAGTGGGAATGAAAATTAATTAACAAAATGCAAATGGGATGCAAATGGACGTTGGCATAAAATGGAAAACTCAATGGATAGAGAAAATGTGGTTAAAAAATTGATTCTCCTTTCGTAATACAATAATTATAGTTTGACCTTGTTAGCAGGATTTATTATATCGCGGTAGCTGAAACTTTGGATTAATTAACATCGGTATTTGTTCCCGTTACGCGGAAAGTGTAAACAGTTTATGATAATCCGAAAAGTTGGATGTAATATTGAGATTTTAATAATAAACAAATGCATGAAATAATTGTTTCAATGAAATGAAAACAATTATGCATGAAATAATTGTTTCACACACTGGATCGTCAACGATATTAAAGCGGATTAATCGATAATGATACAGGCGTGTTATTACGGCTAGCGTTTTTTTTTTCTCCATTGCAAATAGGAACTACCGTGCATTCAACTTGTTGCATGCGAACATCCGTCACGGAAAGTTGCACAGTTGCAACAGTTTGCAAAGTTAACCAACGCTTGTCGATAATTCGTGTTCGCGCACCTAATCAGCATTTGTAGGATTATGAGTAACGTTTGCGCGATTTCAGTTGTAATTGTTTCTTACATCCTTGGGATTATTTAACGAACACGTTGCAGAGCACCATGGAAGAACAGGAGACGTAGAAATATGTAGGCTTTCTAAAAGGAAACCGAAAGGGAGACTGGAGAGAAGTATGATGTCCTAAGTTCAAGTTTCACATTGAATCGGACATAAAACCCTGTAGTTTTCCATTTGTTTGCTATCGCGGCGCCTTTCCATTTGTTCGATATTATGTACCGCGAATTGGAGCACTGCAATTCTGCTCGCTGGTCAATGTCTCCTGATAATGCAATTAACTGTTGATGAATGAATATCGTGATATAGATAATGCATTGTCTTCAATCCCCCTTTAAAAAGCATCGACACCTCTAGAATACTGTTTCCTGACCTTTTTTGAGTCGGTACCTCCTTTTATAATATTCAAATAACCTGACGTCCCGCCCTCATTTAAGGAAAGGCAAATTTAATAAGGGAAAGAAAACACATTAAAGAAAAAAGGTATTTCAGAATATAATTATAACTTAATAATATTTAATTAACTTACTTAGTGTGATGGTTGTGCCTGCATCTGGGTAACCAGCCTTCTAATTTTTCAATAATAAAAAATCAATGTTACCATATTAAAATAAATAATTATTAAGAATCGTCAACTAAAAATAACCCCGTTGGAGGTTGGGAACCCTTGCTCTAGATTCCTAAACATTGTTTTTTAAATACCATTACAATTATCCCATTAGTGTAATTTCCTAAAAAAGGCAGAAATGGCAAATTAATTCAATCCATCCATGTCTACCACAGCACAAATGAATAAAGCACGATAAATACCTACGCCTTCGGATTGAATGACGGAACAGCGACTTTCGAAGCCTATAGAAATAAGTGCTAATAATAATTCATTGTTGAACGCGGGCGCGTTCCGAACAAAGAAAGCGCGTTTCGCAGCCCAGCTGAATGAACGCGTGGACGCCGACGCGAGACAAGTGGGGACAATGAAACACGGGGACCTGCGAAAGGATTCGATTCTGAATACGTATCGGCGAGGGAGTCGCGAATATAACGCGACCGTGCAAGGGAGCCCAGCTCCCTGTCATTAGCGTCTGTGCACGCGACGTCAAATCGGGGAAGCTGAAAGTTAAATTAGCGTGTTGCGCAAGCTAACGCTAACGTTTGGTTTATTTCTGCCGGTGGAAGCCGACGACACAACGGCGCCAGCGTTTGTCATTACGCGAGTTCCTTTTAGGCGGTATTTTGGCATAGATCCGGGAATGGCATCGTACAGACGCCCTTGAGGGAGGGCAACATACTACGTTACTACCCCTAGGCAGCGTAGCTTTCGCGAGGGCTCTTAGACAGTTAGTTCTCGGTCGATGTTTCTTGAATTGGAATTGACATCGGGCCAATTTCCTTTGTTGATGGACGTTGAGGCTGCCGCTGCCTCCGGTTGAAACTGGCGGAAGGAACTGACGCGAGGGACAGGATTTGGAGCTGTAGTGGGATTAAGAACTAGGTTTACTTTAGGGTTACTAAGGTTTCATCTCCACTATAGCGTTTAGGTATATCCCTCAGCTTCGTATCTCGCCAGTTTATGCAAATTTGCAGGTACATGGGGCGAAAGGAACATCGTCGTGTAACCGAGGGCCTGTAAAGTGTTCGGTAAGCGATACTTCCCGAGGTACAAGCTGTTAAATGTGTTTTTCACTGCTCATTACAGGCCCAGAATGCCTGTTCACCTTGGCGTGTTCCGATCTTCAACGCGTCAGTGCTTAAAAATTCTGTAGACTCTGTTCCTAGACCAGCGATAGGTTACAAATGGTCTCAAATCACTTGGAGCATGTAACTTTAGTCTCTCCGAGCGTGTAAGGTTCCAGTGGCGGACACCGGGTCTGTTAGGACCCATTCTATCTATCGAGTTACTTGTGCCACTTATTATTATCACTTTTTGAAAAGTAGTAAAGGTGTTAGGTCGCAGTATAATATGAAATCTTGTTCTAGGATGTATAAGAATAAAATTGGCAAGTCATCCAGTATTCCAGGTTAAAACAGACCCTATGCACTCATGCTAGTTAGCAATCATCGATTCGAACGAATGCATTCCTGATGATTAAGAATTAATAAGTGGAACGAACATTGGATGGAATAGCGTGCACCCAGAGCTGGCATTCAATGCGTCCTGTTATCTAGCCTATGCATTTGATGGCCTCTGCGACCAACGTGCCTGATAACGCCCGCACGCTCGATGACTCACGGGTAATTTACCCCGAAATCCTCTAATTATATTGACAATCTACATAATACGTAGCCGCCTAAATGGCCCCGTAACAACAGGGTCCCGTGGTCTGCTTTAGCCCCGTCAATTATGCAAGTACTTACGTCCCTCGAAATAATTGCCGTATCTCGGTGGCGGGCTGCCTAACGACCGCGCGAAACTTTCCACGGTTAAATAGTTAATAAAATCCACTTGATGGAAAACCTTGGGCATTGTGCATTCGTTATCTGAACGTTAATGCGACGAGTCGTCCAACGACGCCTGGAATTAGCGATCGATGACGAACTATTAATTTCGAGAAGTAGAAGGTCACGACACCGATATAATATCAATTATCCCAATGGGTGAGTAGGCGAAACTATTTTGTTAATTAATTAACTCTGTTGTGCAACTGGGGGAGTGTTAGGAGTTAAAGCTTCAATTCGGAAAATGGAGAATTCGGGTGGATACCTGGTTGCCACGATTTCAGAGACTGAAATCTACTTTTCAGGGTGACTGGAGGAGTATCAGGAGTTCCGGTGTCCCCTCCGATTGGGAGAATAGAGAATTCAAGTGGAAAACTGGTTTTTACGATAACAGTGGAAACGTGGATCTGTGGCTCATAGAAATATGAACGGGAATGTGCATGAGAATGGGGTATAACGATTTAGTGGAGGGATTTATGTGGCTTTTCTTTGAATCTCTCTTTCTTGCATACGAAACTCGCGATAAGCTTATCGTCCACGCCACGCTATACGTTTCCATAGACCGTCGATCAGCGAGGCAGACGATAAAGGAGATAGGACACGGGCGCCTTAACGAAAATTCTTTTCCAATCTATCCTTATCGGTCGTTCTCTTTTTCTCCTCGCACTGTGTTAAATGCATTGTCCAACCTGTCCCCTTAAAATTTATCAGCCTCCGGCATTGAACGAGAGATCTTATCACAGATATGAAGGAGATCGGGGCTAGTTGATATAATTCTTCAGATACGTTTTATTTTATAATTTTCAAATGACGAACTAATTCTGCAAATATTTTTTTGCGAATTAATTACAAGGAGATGAATACAAATTGTGACTAGTACTTTTGAGTGTTAATGTTTATTAATATTATAAACCGTAAAAAAAATTTGGTAATGTATATCTCCTCGTAATTAATTCGCAAAAAATTCTTAATCTTCGGGCGATTTGACTGGCTAATCTCTTTAAATTAAACGCACATATGAGACAAAATCTGTGGTGGTATGAACCAATGAACCTGTGCCTCGAATAGCGACGCGTCCCAGTGTATATATTTCGAATCCAAGGACCACTAGGGACAGTGCTAATGCGACAATCAACCTAAACAGGAGACAACGATGAACTTCGGCGGAATTCAGCCGCATCGTGCACACACAGAGATAATCACTATCGATTCCCAGCGGTGTCCGCATTTTTAAGTATTCCCAGCCACGCTCCGCGGCACCATTTGCGAATGGATGCGTGCATACATGCCGAATTGGACGCACGAAACCGGAGTCAAAGGCAGGCAGGCAGAGAGATGAAAAATGAACCATTCCACCAGCGAAATTCGAAACAAAAAGCGTCGCTGCCTTCCACCCCCTTTGTTCGACGAAAAACGAGGTCGTTGGAATCGCTGGCTTCTACCTTCTCCGAATGCAGGCGGTTTGTCACCTTCCTCTCGCACGCAGCGCAACCGCGGAGTCGAGGAGGGTGAGGAAGAGCGACGAAAAGAGTGAGAAACGGTGTCGCTAATCCTCGGATTACCCTGATGATGGCCGCGGAAGGGTGCTGCGAGGTCAAGACGCATATATGCGAGGCGCGCGGCTACTGGGGGTGGCTTCTCAGCCACTTAACATGGAACTCATTCATCAGTTGACGGGGTTCGGTGATTCATGCGACGCAAGGGCCTCGTGGATGCCTTGGTCACGTCAGCCGATGCCGTGAACGCGTTTTACAGCCCGTTCCTTCGCGACGACGACGCCGCGGTGCAGATGGAAATCGATCCTGCGAAGATCGATTCGCTCGCGGGGGCGCTGTGGCCGTAGCACCTGTGCGCAACCACTCTTACGGGGTGTAGGAAGAGTAAAGATGTGGAGTTTCAGGGGTGCCTAGGTAGTCAATTCGAAGGAAATTTGTTTAAGGGGGTATTCTAGTTTTAAAATCAATTTTTTTACATTTTTTAAAAGAATATTGTTTAAAAAATGTAGCTAAACGTGGATAAACATATGAACCAAAGTTTGACGAAAACAATTGTATAGATGCTCTATAAAAAAAATACCAAAAGTTGTGTAAAAAAAGCGCGTTTTAAACTAGAATATCGCCGCAATACAATGCAAAAGGCCCTATTAAATTATCTGTGGTAGCTTTCCTTTAATTAATTCTTAAAGATCACCTATTTTATGGGCTCTAGACCGAAACATCCCCTTGATACATATAAATTATTTCAACACCGCTTACCTAAATAGCTGTGGGCACTACGTAAATGTTAACAGCGCAGTCGATGCTATAAATTATATCAGTTTAATGTAATTCGTAATTAAATTGAACCCCGTTGTGAGGGAACATGCTGTACAAGGGGCATTGTATCGCGATAAAAACGGTGGCGTAGTTAATTTAATAGCCGTATGCGTTAAAGATCATTTGATAAATGACAGGACGTACATGGCGAAACACTTGCTCGGTAGAGACTGCTGGAGATCATGGGAACACGCAGCACTTTCTGTACGAATTCGCGACGGAGGGCGTCGATCGATTCGTGACTAATAGTACAAAATTACTGGGGACGCAGGGGCAAGAAACTGTATTGCATAATGAATGACGGCGTGGGATAGAAGAGGGTGAATCCAGTGGTTCGTGCTGACATGCATGATTCGTAGAAATTCCCGTTCTCCCCCTGTGCGAAATGGAAGCCGCGCCATATTGCGCCACGCAAAAGCGCAGACCTTTCTTGCATTCGTAAACTAATCGTCTCTTCTTTTATTCAGATCGTGAGATATCGTACTCATCGCTTGTTCCCATCTATGCGCCTTGAATTCAATTTAATAACCACCGAAGGAACGTGAACTGAACACAAGAATGATTTTGTTGAATCTATGTTTTATGTGTATGAAAGAAGTCCTGACTGCCTGACTCATCAACGCCCAGATCAAACCGTTTAACGTCGAAACGTAAAATTTGGAAGGTATATTGTTTTTATGACAACTTGGTTTTTACTTACAAAGGTTACCCACACGAATACCTAAAAACGAACATATACGTATATAAATGTTTTTTAAGTCAAGGTGACTTTACAGAAGTTACATAAAAAATTACTTTAAAGAAACAAAAATAGGTATAAACGTAATTCCTTTTAATTATTTTAGGGTAGCGAAGCGTGGTGGTATTTTGCTAGTAAAATTATAAATTTTAGATTTTTTGTTTTATTAATATCACACTACACAGAAAAATTACACGAATTTTAGTAACATAGTCACAGGGAAGTGGATTCTGTACACGTGGGGACGTGAGTTTACTCGCGTAACCACTGTTCGTGCAAGACGTAGACGTACATCGAAGCACTACCTGTAGTTGCAGCCCCGCGAGGTTTTATTTAGCATTCACCCCCGAACCGCCGAAGCCTTCTATAAGTAAAAATAACTAGTTTTCTCCCTTGCGTATAGCGAGGGGATCCCCGAGAATCGCGTTTGTGCCCCCTATAGTTTCTGTCGTTTGCACTGCCAGCTGAGGGTAAACCACTTAAACTACGGTAGAGTAATTACACACAAACGAAAGTTGTACCGATTCTGCGTAACATCAATAATATTTTATGCTCGTATTTCTGTACACCCAACATCTCCACCTCAGTGACGAAAACTTCAATAACTCTGTACATATTTCATACGTCGAAACCTGCAAGTTTCAAATTTTGGGCGAAAGAAATTGAAAAAGGTTAAAACACAAGAGGCTTCGGATAACTTTAAAAACAATTCACTTCTTTTCTTATATGTAGGAAATTAGCAATACTTCATATGTGAGTTGCCATGTTGAATTAATTTTAAAATTACCTCAGGTCTTTTAAATTAAAATATTTAATGATATTTCACGAAAAAGGCAGACGTTTGTTAGCTTAGAAGCGCTAAATTTAAAAATCTGCCCTTGAGATAGATCCATTTCTTTTTAATATTAAAGTAATTCCACTTTTTAGAGTAAATATTTTCTACCGGGCTGTTCAGGAAATGATATAACACTTTTGCTACACGTTCCATTAAATTCCTCGGCGTTTGCAAATAGGTTCTCCGGTTCTGCGCCAGTTTATCTATTATATATGACGTTGGAGAAACGAGGTTATTTTGTTTTCACTTTGCCGTTATTTCTCTAAACGAAAATGATGCAAAGCTGGCCTTTCGAGCCCACTTGAATAGCGATAACTAACGTTTCCGATGACAAGGATAAAACAGTGATGTGCTATATGTTCGTCATATATAGGATAGATGTATATTTCACGCGGCACGACATCGTAGTGACGTCTCTAAACGGACACGATTGTTATCGGTGTCTACGTACACCGCCTGGTCGATACTACTGTACCACCGTTTTTCCTTTTAGTTCCAATTTGGCCTCGTTTCAAAAAACCCAGCATCACCGATTGTTCCTAAAAAGTAAGCAGCTTTCGCAGTTTCGACGAACTACTCCAATATTCATTCTCGATACAGGCCGTATGCTCGTATACAATCCATGCATCGAGTTTTTTTTATCGCTGCTCGAATTGAAATGGGGAACGCTGCAAGATTTTTTTTAAAACATTCACCCCCTCTGAAGTTTACATTGTCTACACTTTTTGAAATACAAAATCCTCTCTGTGTTGAATTTAAATTATATTTTCCAGATACAGTTCCTTTCAGAAATACCCATGAACCTTCAACTGTAATAGGCATTCTAAGAAACTTAAACCACAATTAGAATGCACCGTAGTGCCTGTTTACAGCAGTGTTTCCCAACCATTTTCGAGTCGCGATCCCCTTTTATAATATTTCAATCCCTCGCCCTCCTACATATAAGGTAAGGCAAATTGAATAAGAAAATAAAACACATTAAAAATAGGTATTTCAGAATATAATTCTAACTTAATAATATCTAAAAAAAATCCATGTGGCATCATCTCGAAAATACTTCGCGACCCACCGGTAAGGAATCACTACTTTAAGCCTTTAAGGATTTCCAGGTAAATAATATCAAGCCTCTTTAATTATCTCTATTGGAAAAAATTACAAAATGTTTAAAAATCGTCAGACATCGTTCTCTCCCGTGAACCTTGAAGAACGCCAATTGTCCTTATTCTGATAGTCTATATTGCCTGTGTACTCGTCGACCGAGTCTATCGTAGCCCATAATTCGCCCGTTAATGGAAAAATCTGGAGTGAGAGGTGCTCGTGTGTTGCAGGCTGTGCTCCCTGACCCTGAGCCGGCTGGTGATCCTACGGCCGTTAGGCGTCGATCTGACGTCCATCAGCATCGCCGTTAAGATGCACAGCTCTAAAAGGACCCTGCGCTCTAACGAGATGTCCATCCCTCCCGGCGGCTTGCTGGACACCGAGCTGGAGCTTCAGTTCGCCCTCCAGTACCCCCATTACCTGAAGAGGGACGGCAACAAGCTGCTGATACTGCTGCAGAGGAGGAAACGCTATAAAAATCGCACGATGCTCGGATACAAGACCCTAGCCGAGGGAGTCATCAACATGGCTCAAGTAAGTGGATCGAACGAACCTCTGCTGCTCCCCTAGCTGAAGGAGCTGCGGAGCCCTTTGACAGGCGACCGTTAAAGGCACTGAAAGGTGCACAGTTACTGAAGAGGGTCGCCAGGGCGAAGCCAACGTTGACCCTGCGAGAGGCGCGCATCGAATTCCGGTTTTCTAGATCGTGAGAAAAGCGATAATGAGAAGAGAAAACGTACCCGCGACCGGTACGCCGCGATATGGTAAAATACCTGCTTGGCCTGACCGTGAGAATTGAGAGGGTTAACGCGGGGATGGGTAGTATTACTGTTTGCAGATATACATATGTATAAATACGTTTTTGGAAGATAGTAGGCAGCCTATTGTTATTTCTACAAATTTCGGTCCCAAATATTGAGAAAACATTCTTGACATATCAAACACTGAAAATATGTAAAAAAAAATCGATCTTCTCGAAGTTGACCACTTGGTTTGTCAATTTGAAACTGCCTCCATCCCTAGATCTGTTCGAACGTGTTGCAACGAGGACGGTACCGATCGATTCTCATGCGATTTGACGCGGCATGTCTCACCTGCATCTCTCCACAGGTACTACAGAGGCAGATGGACCTGGAGCTGGAACTGGTATCGGGCAAGGTCGAGAAGTACGGTGGCCACTCGGTCGCGCTGGCTCGCGTGAGCGTGGTCGCGCTCAGCTCCCAGCCGGTCGACCAGGATAAAAGACTGATGAACGATCCCAACGAGAGATTGTGCCCCGAGTACAGCGACGAAGAGGAGGAGTTCAGCTCGGAGGGCGAGGCGGAAGGCAGCGACAGCGAGCCCACTCCCGACATGCACAGGCGAAAGAGCCGGGCGAAGATTCCCGCCAACGCCAGGGTGCGTGAAACAGATTAGTTCTGGTTTGTTGGCTGCCCGTCGCGTCGATTTTGGAAGACGTTTCCACCGTTAATCGAGTGGGAGTTACTCTACCACGATTACTCTGCTTCGCATCGTTAGGCTTCTATGCACTGTGCCTTCTAGAGACATTACGATCCACCCCAGACTCACAAGGGGTGCTCACGGTATTTGGGTCACCGATTTTCTTCAGATTTTATGCACAGATAGTGCATAGCGCGTATACTCAGGTATTAACTCTTGCCTGATGGACTCTAGGTGCTATCCTAAATATCAAATGACACGTGCCATTTATCTTAAGTATTACTCTTTGAAAAAGCTAAGGATTTTGGATTATAAGAAAATTCAAGTTTAAATTGAAAGCTTAGTTTGAAGTGTGCGGGAAGGGAACTAGTAGTGAAAAAGGACCCGAAGGGGTGGACTCGTAGCGTTTCAGTTTGCGAGATAATTCCTTCATTATATCCAGATATATGCATAGATTTTTACTAGTTCCTTTTTTTTATTTCTACGACTATCTGCCCCAATAGGTCTAACTCTTAAGGTTTAGAGAATATGAGACTTTAAGCTTCATTTCCCCACAATTTTGATCACTATACATATTTAACACAGTATTATATACGACATGGATCACGTGTGTGCAAAAGTCTAGCCAAATCGGTGAAGCAAACTCTGTGATTTACCCTTGTCAGTTGCATAATGTATAAAATTATATTCCTGAGGGTCTAACCACCAAATGTGTTCATCGTCACTTGTTATGGGGCTGAAGCTATTTGGCCGCATTCCTGCAGAGCCTTAAAGCACTAATGTCCAGAAAGTATCCCCAGGGTCTTAACTAGGGAGAAGAGCAGTCAAGGGTGCTACAGACAGACATTCCCCCATGCTGCTTTACGACACGACTAGATCTCAGCTAGGCACGATAACCCCGGCGTGAAGCTAATGACAACGACAGTAATCCACAACACCTCACGTAGAGCTCTCATCCTATATGCCCGAGGAAACCTTCCCCTTTCATCGTTCTTACACGAAATCAATTTACCCCTGAAGTCGCTATTCGTGCTGCGGATGAAACTTAATCGGTCCTCGAAATTCCTCCAACTTCCAAGAACGGTTTTCAGCATTTAACAGAATCTCTTTGGCTGTTACAGCAAAGAAACTTAACGCAAAAGTTCATAGCCCTGCTAAAACGGCGGTTCAAGGTGTCCGAGGACTTGGATCAGGATCAGGAAGAGATCGGGCAGAAGCTTTCAGGTAAACTGCACGCCTCTGCCGGTGTTTTACCATCGTTAACCGAGCGTGTTGGGTTTGTTACAGGCGGGGACATGGAGATCGAGGAGTTGTTCGACGAACTGGAAGACCTGTCCGATAGTGGGCCTGAACTAGACACAATGTCTGTCAGTAGCACCCCGAAACCTTCCTTGCGACCCTTCTTCAGCTCTAGTCGATCCCTTCTAGCGCCTCCTAACTCTGGTAAGTCGATGTTGACATTTCTTTCAACGTCCTAAGTATCGTAGAGAACTTGTAACGCAATTGTGAGTCTCGATCAGCGATACAGCAGTATCCTAAAATGCTTCGTGCGACAAGTTATGATCGTGTAACAGTGTAACGTTCAGTGATTAAACTGTAACCGACGCGTAAGACTCGATAACTCGATCTAGATATCGCTTCTGTTGTATAGTTACACGGTAAGGAACGCTGGTATACCACCTAATCGACGAGCTTCCGCTAGAGAATAAAATAGAGTACCTACTTTTGCGATCATTCGGATCACACCTTCCGCAAATCGTTACTGGCCTTGAGCTTTAAAAGAGTCCAGGAAGAAAAGGCTTGTAACGTTTCGTAGAAAGTGGACCGATCGCTCTTCATTCACAATTCAGCCATACTTTTGACAGCTTGGCTATGCAGCATATGGCTGTTGTCATTTTCGATACCTTTTAGCGGGCCTGGCAATAAGTTTGCCCAGACTTTTAAGATTCTCAGGAATATCTAACAAGTATTTTAAACGCAGTATCAGTTAATTCTAATTCAACTTTGATACAGTAAAAGTCGTCTAGTATAATATCTTATTTATTTTATTTTTTCATAAACCGTGCACACTTTACTCCATTGAATTTTCATTTATGCTGAATATTACAAAATTTACTTAATAATACTTTCTTAACATTATTTGTTATTTCTTGTACGCACCGTTAGTGTGATAGTAATTCTTGTGATATTGCTGGTAAGAAGTCTGAGGGAACTTATTAACGCGCCCAAGGTATCCGTCATTTCGTTTGAATTTATTTCCTTTGATCAACGCCTCGTAACTGGGCGCTGTACGTTAAGGACAACTGTGGAAGCAATAGATGATTTCTTCGTTACTTGCTTTGCTCGAGCAATGGGAGTCGATTGATTCAGCAAACACCGTTGCTAGGTGTAGATTGAAACAGTTCAATTGCACTACCCTTAACGAATGTCCCCCTACCGTTTCGCGTCTGTTTGTTACGAGTAATGTTTGCTCTCGTATTCCCTGGCTTATGCTATGTTCTACCCATATTTCCGCACTCTTATCTGCCGTTTCATTGATTTGATGATTCGAGTAAGGCAGATTGGAATTCTATATCCTTGAGCACTTATTTATAAAAACGTAATACTCGATGAAGCGTATTATTGTATTTCTCTTATTACAATCGTTGCCACGAGGATCAGTCTGAACATTTTGAAAAGCGAAATAACAATGCATTCCCTTCGCGCTGTACACAGACACATCACATGCAAACCTTGGTTTTAAAAGAATTCCCTGAACATTCAACAGGTGGTGCATTAATGGACAGAATATTATTGATTGCAACACACGCTCTGCATCATAAGCTACATTCATAAGCTTTTAAGGGAGAATCCTATTCTTTGAGCTAAAATCATGGCAAAATTTGGGTTTTTTTTTTGATTCACCTGAAATTTGGACTTTGTTTTTATGCATCTTTGAAGACGTTGCAGTATTTTTTCTATTCATTTATAATAATAAATATAAGAGTTATGCATGATCGACCATCACTCCCTTTAATACTATTCCCTTGCAATACGCAAAACGTCAATTTTTCAAGTATCATAGGTCCTTCAAAGTCAATATTCTCGAATTTTACTGTTACAGAAATCCTTTTATCCTTTTTTCACCGCCCCCGCAAATTTTACGGAATCATCTACGAATGACTCCTCGGTATAACATCCCAACCGACACAACAAGATTCACGTTCTAGCGTTTCAAAGTGTTTGGAAAGAGCCTTCGTGTCTCGATGGACTGGTGCAAAGAACCTAGAGATTGTACCAGAGATGGGCAAAATTTTTATTTAAATAAAAATTCCGAATAACGAATTAAAGTTAAAAAAAAAAAAAAAAAAATTATTCGTCAAGTGTAAAATAAAGTTAATCCAGATTAATAATGTTTTACATTTTAAAATAATAAATAATCAACTTTTCAACTTCAATTTTATCTTTAATTTTAACTTTAAAGTTAAATTACTTTTTTTCGCCAAATAATCTAAAGCTAAGGTAACTTTCATTCGATCCATTCTGTAAATAATTCTTAATTTAGTCAATGCCCAACTCTGGCTTGCACCTCGGTTCGGATACTCGTATTCAAATCAGCCCGTGATCATCCCGCCACTTCACGTCGATCATTACAATTATCTCCGTGGGAGCTGCGCTCGCCAATTAGAGAAAGCACAACGTGTTCGTATGAGAAGGAGGCGATTAGGCTGCTAAGTAAAAAAGAAAATAGGGAAAGATAAACGTCTCGTTGCCTTTACGGGTTCAGATCGTTTTAACTAAGTGAAAGTCTGGTGGGTTGGCTTTGCATTGTTGCATGTTACGATTCGGTAGTAGTAACCAACGAGGAGAGCGGAAGTACTCCTGCGACGGCCGTAGGTCAGCAGGGCGCGGGTCATCCAGCGAAAGAGAAACACCGTATCGGACACACCACTCCAGGTATGTGAAACACACACACTTCCTGCTCGTACCACGATGTCGAGGATAAGTTAGCTGATCGTTTCAAAGAACTCTCCGCTTCTCGCCGAGCAAGCATGGCTGCTTGAATCTAGCATGGCGCATACGTATGTCGATTAATTGCCTTTGTACATTTCTCATTCAACAACGACTGCTGCTCGCGCGACCGCATTTGCTTATTCGTGAAATAAGGATTGAAGGGAATCGAGGAAAGAGTCGGAGGAAGAAAGAAGTAGTTTTCTCAATGCCGTGCTCTTTATTATTCTCAAGAGTGAAGCTCTTATGATGTTAACAAATTTTTTGTCAAAGAACAAGTCTTAGCTACAATTTATTTCTATGTAATTAATTGCAAAAAAAAATGCTTCGTTTAACCTTCTTTTTTCACATCTTGCATAAAACTATATGCCTCCTACTGTGGATACACACCAACAACCACAAATTACAGCAAGGAATCTATCAGCTACGGCACACCTAAACCATTTCCAGCACTGCTTCCTAAAAGGAATATCCAAATACCAAGATATCGAGAAAGCAAACTACTTCTTTCTTACACGTACAGAAGTAGAAAAGCACCTCGCGTTCCAGGCATCACCCGACCATCTAACTATAGACAATGCTGCGAAGAAAGAGGCTGTGATATTTCAGAGTACCGAATTTCGTAGATTGGAGACGGAACTCCAGCGCATGAATGACCTTGTTAATCAGCAGAAGCTTGGTGTTTCTCGATCGAAAGTTCGGTAAATAATTAGATGCCTGTAGTTTAACGGTAGAGCGTGATCGAGCCGCGTGCCCGTTCTTTGCACTGATCTTTCGATTCGATTCGATGCCCGTTTCGTTGTAATTACGCTCCGATCCGAATGCAAGGATAATCGAAGCGGGGAGACATCCCATATCATTTCCAAATTCACATCGCTCACATTCAGGCCGCGGGCCAACACGCGTCCAGAGACGTTCGCATAGTACTTCCGTTGTTCTTGCATCGCTCCTTAGGAGCGCACCACTGTCGATCGGTCGATGCGAAGCGTGTAAAGACAATGAATGTAATTAGCCTGACGGTGGAAAATAAATTTATGTAAGTTTTGGCATCTGACTTCTTCTAGTCGCCCTTTCATTTTCTTCGGTTCGCGTAACCTTTTGGTTTCCGGGTTGTAATCTGTGATTATTGATAACGAAATTCCGTTGGCTCGTTAGATGTTACTCCTTCCTCGATCGAGCCGCGAACGCTCGGAGGAGACTGTGTGTCTGTGTGTCTCTTTGCGCCTCTCTGTGTCTAGTACTTGATCACACTTCTATCCTGCCCGCTGGCCTCTCTCTTTCCGTCTATCTCTCTGTCTGCTCGTACGTACGTATTCCCTTTTATTACTATCAATCTTACATATCTGTTTCCACTACTAACTCTTCGTTCTGTGCGACTAATGAAACTTCACCCGTGCGACACGATCGATCTTGCCAAGCCACCCTGCGCGAGGGGGGGCTTGCCGATAAAAGGCATACTCGACTGTCGATCACGAATGCGCTCGCCGTGCATTTTCTGCGTGCAGACTCGTGGCAGTCTTGATGTAACACGTTTTAGTAAGTCTACAATCTCTATTCTGTCTATCGAGCCCCTCTGTCAATTACCTGAGCGTGTAGTGTATTAGCAACTGTCTAATTGGTCACGTCAGACATGTTTCTCTCGCCGCGCAGTGGCGAATTCCCCCGAAATTATGGGTAGGAGTAAAAAATGTATATATTTTATTTTATTTTATAAATCTGTGAATTGTACCTGATTTGTGAAATGTCAGAGCATGCTTTTTCGTTAAAATCAATTTTTAATCTGCAGTTCTGAAAGAGATATGCAACTTCAAAATTAATAGCGTTGGAAAATGGATTTTTTTTTTAGGTGAGACTAGAAATTGTGCTACGATTTATTGTCGATGTAACAAAATAATCTGTCAATGTTGGTACCTATTATTTAATGTGTTCGAAATTCATATGTACATTAATTGAATGTTTTAAATACGTTATAATAGTACAATTCAAAATTTTTCACTAAAAAGGTACACGATTACTTTTCTAGAATCATGTTGTAATTCCTTTCAACATTTTAACCTAGATTTGGCCACGATTTCGGGCAAATTCGCCACTGTGCGCTGTTCGTCTCTGGGACTTAATCGACTACACGGTTGTTAAGGTTGGTCCACGCTTGTCACAGAAATCGAATCGAGCGTGTAGCAGCAGCACACTTGAAGCCACATCCTCGCGCGAGGGATGGAAAGTATATACGAATAACTCCACCTTCTGACATAAATAATGAGTGTGGAGTATGTGTGAATTACTCAAAGGGATTCACTTTTAAGAGCGAAGCAACATTTTTTGTGGTATTCGAAGAACCGTGCCATAGTTTAAGAGAAATAGATAATTAAATAGTTATGGTAGCAACGGAGTTAGAAACTAATTATAATAATTATGCTAGTGAGACAATTATATTATGCAAATAGCAGTGCTTCTTCAAGCAAGGTAGAAATAAGTAAATTAAGGTCCTCTTCGAGACGCATTGCAGTTGAATAGAATTTTTTTTATGATTTAACTGTGTTCCGCGCACCCCATTACACACATGGGATCGTGGCTTTAGTGGTTGCTACTAAGTGATAGAATTGTAATGCTGTTACAAGGGTGGACCCAACTTTGCGCACACTACCAATCGCAAGTTTGTGATCACCTTTAGGGCTTGTATTTCTTGAAAATTCTTGAAAGTTTCTCACTAGTATTGAATAAAGAAGAAAGCACTCCGCTGCACTCCATCTTGAAAAGCTACTTTATTCACACCACAACAGATTAAAGGTGCACATCCACAATGAGAGAAAAATATTTTGTCACTAGTTTCATGACATATTTTCAAAAATCGCATCTCTCGCGACTATTCCCATTATTTAGATTTAGTTGATAGAAAAATTTGCGTAAAATCTCATCGTGGATTAGCATATTTACACAACTACCGATTTTCCTCAAGCATCACAATTTTTAAACGTACACACACACATTACATTACCATCTAAACCACAAAAGTACACAATTGGGAAAGTTACAAACAGCTATAAAAATTACAGGATTCAATCTTTCAAACCACATACCTAATAATTCACAACACAATACATTCACTACAGAATCGTCACAAAACATCCGTTCCTGTTAAATAAGAAACCTCCAAATTAAACTCAAGCACACAAATAAAGTATTCGCGACAAGTTTTTCTTCCTACCATTCATTTACTTGAGAAAACCGCGAAGAATACATAACCGTTTCTCGGGACTTTGAATGATAACAGCGATAAGGCGGTGCGGAGGTTGCGATCGGTAGTGAGGGCCTTCGATGGTGCACCATGGCGAAGAGTAATTAAATTTCGTTGCAGAACGCGGAGTGGATAGACAAAGCGATGATAGCTCCCGAAGGGCGGACAGCGATTCGCACCCAGAAAATTGGACGGATCACGAGGCGAACGATCCCCCAAATTACGTGCCCGGCTCCCCGCCGAAATCGGAGCAGCACAATAAAAGCGAGAGCTCGGACAGACGGAGCAGGCTCTTTACCCGCGATAGAGGCACGCCGGGTAGCAATAAGTCCAAAAAGCACAGCCTCAGCGTCGACTTAAAGCCTCCCGCCGACTTGAATAGCTCCGAGGTAGATACACGTGTACACTCGGGACACTTCCTGGCACGCGCTGCCTGTCCAATAAAACACCTCACCTTGACGTTCTTTGAGCATGCCCGAATGATACATTGCAATTAATTGGAAATGTCACAAGAACCGTGTTAAAAATAGAGGCTTACGAAATTTATCAATCGTTGGACACGCGTTCATAGTGAAATCACTGTAGAGTTTCGTGTTGGAAATTCATCTCTGCGTGGCAGATCTCGGTGTCATGAATAGTCGTACGAATTTCTCGCGGTGTTGAGATTTCAATGCTTTCAGCGTGACGTTAGAATCTTTTCGAGATTTTACAACGAGTTGGTGCATCGAATCTATCATTTTCGGTGGAAAGTTCCATGTCAATTAAATACGATTAGTGACACTCATTGCCGAGTGCTATGTATTCTTAATTGAGATTCAAGGAGAGCAATTAAATTCGAGGTAGCACGAGACCGTGCAGGCTCACCCAGAGTAGATTGCCAGAATATGTTAGCTTCCTTATTTCTGACCAACGCATCACGCTCCGTTTTGGTTGTAGCGCGAGTTACACTACACCCTGTATAATACAAGGTCCAACTTCGGTGAAACGTGGAGGCTGTTGGTGTCGCGTTTAAATGCAGTTTCGATAATGCGGCCCCGTCCCCGTGATTTCAGCCGAGGAAAGCGTTAGTGGAGCAATTGAGCCGTGTTTTGCCGGATGACAGTTTGCCAGATGCAGTGTCGTTGGTGTCGTTAGCGGACCCGGGTGGAGCGGTGTTGGCCACCAGACTCCAGGAAAGGAACCACAGAGTCCTGACTACTGCTTCCCCAGCGGACATTCGTGCCACGTTCACGTGCTTGGTCACGCGGATACAGAAATTGTAATTATCCCCTTTTCTAGATTCTAGAGATTGCGCAGCAGGACAGTGAGCACTTGGATTGTAGCGGAGACAAAATCAGGTGGCCTTTTCGGCCTTTAAACGACAAAGCAAATGAACAACCAGGGCCGGTTTTAAGACGGCAAGCAGGGCGACAGCTCGGGGCGTCAAATCTGTAGGGGCGCCGCTGTATGCGTTCATTCATTTATATCCGTTTGGATTCGTTAAGCAGGAAGCTGCTAATTGATTTTCGTGCCCTTGGAGGGGCGCCATGGTAATCTTGCCCGGGGTGCCAATATGCTGCCGCCGGCTCTGTGAGCAACCAAAATCCTTCTAGTCCCCACTTATTAGCACGTATCAGACCCTGTCATCACGTGGCAGGTGATCCAGTTCTCAAACGTCTTTCTTTAACCCTTGTACGGAAATTGGGTCATTTTTACCAAAAATCAAGTCACAAATTCTCATTTCTACTTTACTAATGTATAATTTGGGTTGCAACTCATTTATACCTTTAAATAACTAATAACCGCCAATAATAAATAATAATAAATAATAATAATATTTGATTCTTAATTTTTTTATTTCTTTTTTACCGTAGAAATTTGATAAGTTTTTAAAATATTAAATCGTGATAATTAAATGATCTGAGTAATATTTTCGTATGCTCGTTTCTTGTCAAATTTACTTATCCGTGTAACTTTGCAAATTTCTTATAACGGTTAAGTAGTTTCTTCTTTTAATAGTGCACTGAAATGTTCTCTTATATTACGCAGCGTTTAATTTTAAAAAATGGGAACTTCCATGTAATCTATGCAATTTCTGTTATTATAGAATTTATTAATCACAGATATATTGAAAAATATTTTTACATATAAAGTGGAGACCAGGGATCCGAGGATCTATTTAACCGTAGAGACTTATACAAAGCTGCTCCACAGTATGACATGACACAGAGCTGGGAGGTATAATTAATAAAACAGCGAAGGAAGTAGCTTTGAGATGACACTTGATTTTGTCCCAGCTATACCTTCATAGTCTCCTTCGTATCGAGTTCCAGCAGCTCTGAAGTCCTCAGGGATGCGATTTGCTCACCAGTTCGAAATGTCCTTGGTTTACAGCTGCAACAGCTCAGCAAAGCCACCAGCGCGGATCAAAGTGGTGATCGCTGGTGGAGACAGTTTCGTAAACGGTGTTCTGCGCCACTACGTGGACTTGCTGAGCTTCTGGCCACCAGACTGGCAGAACTATCTGAAGTTCTTGGTCGTGCCCCTGGGCTCCAACACGTTGTCGAGGTACCTCAGCTCGATAGATGCGAGGTACTCGATGCTTTTCGGGGAGGAATGGAAGGAACTGCTGGAAAGGGAGGGCGGGGGCGCCAGCGAGGGTGCAGCGAGGGTATCTGAGTATTTGGCTGCTGCTGGTACCACCTTGGCGCTGCCAATCGCAGAAGCTATGGTTACGTACAGGTAGGTAATCAACTGCGCTATCGATTGCTGACTTCTTCCCTCCGCGATGCTGGCAATGTTTAACGAATTTCGTGGAATTATATTTAACCCCGCACTGAGAGGGTGAACTCTTATTACTCTGTTAATAGAATAGGATTTATTTGGGAAATAAGTTCGTAAGATAAACCAATTGGTTTTGTCACCCGGTGATTTCGATCGAAAAAGAACCTTATGCACTTCTATAATTTTTATCACTGTTGTATAGTTAAAATCATCTCTTCCCAATTCTATGAACCGACAAGGGAAGATCTCTAACCCTGGAAATTCAAGAAATTATGTATGAAACTTTGGGGATATGTATAGCGATTTTTTTTGCTGCTCAAATTTCGCCTAAGGGGGTGAAATTAACCCCTGAAAAACCAACTATTTTCCAATTTGTGTTATAACTCGCGAGCTGTAAGTTATTAAATGATAGTCCCAATTAAAAGAAATAGTATTCTTAGTTTCTCTCTAATATTTTCACGGGTCAATTTCACTCCCTTGGAGTGAATTTGAGTAGCAAAGAAATTTGCGCAATATACACCTATATATTCTCTATATATTCCCAAAGTTTCACAATTTTTTTAAACTTTTTTGAATCTTCCCTTGTGAGTTTGGTCAATTTCTTCCTTTTTCGCAACGATGACTTCCAGCTCTATAAAAAGTTTAAGCAATACTCCGAACTCGTGTACAACACGTTTGACAACTGCCACCGGCAAACCCGATTTCGATCACAGAGAAACAGATGACAGCAGCCAAATATTCATCCCGTTCATAAACGACGTCCGAGTGGGGTGTCCAGACAGCAGCTCTTCCGCCTCGGTTGATCTGGAGGAGAGCAGCATCACCATGTCCGGTTCTCCACCCTCTTTGCCACCGCCGGGGCTACCTATTCCACCTCCTGGCAGATTAACACCGCCCAGTAGCCCTAACGTCGGCCAGCCTACGAGGGACGGCTGGGAACCGGTGGAGCTGCAGCTCGACTACTGGAGCAAGCAGACGCAAGGTGAAAAAGGGAAGAACACGCTGAGGCAGGCGTTCAGGGCCCTCCACGTGCAGAGACTCCCGCCGTTGGGCGAAGCACCTGGCCACCACTTGTCCATGAACTACACCACGAAGGAGAAGAAACAGAAAAGTGCGTGCCTAAGAACGTATCCAGGATATTTCCTATTTAGCTCCCACCGATCGGTCATTTCAACATGCCGTTGTTATTTTCCGTAGTAATGAGACTGGGCAAGAAGAAAGAGAAGGAAAAGGAAAACGAGCCAAAGAGTCAAACGGTCGAAGGCGTGACGCGGCTAATATGTTCAGCGAAAACTCAAAACATTCCATTAAGAGGTAGGTGATAGAATACTTAACAAATTGGATCTATAAACGTCTCAGTTATTATCACAAAATACAACTCAATTAATACACAAGTTGTACATCTTAATTTTCAAATATCACGTAATATCATCTTTATTTGAAAAAAGAATCGTAAAAATTACCCTAATTTTTTTTTATATCTCCAAAAGTTAAATGTAATGCCATAAAAAAGTTCAAAATGATTTGCTTCATAATTTCTCTAGAAAAAATTCCAAAAAATCGAGTCTCTTTAACGTTCCCTAAAGTATAGTTCCCCCTTAAGGCCCTTTTATCTCTGATAAGTTGAAGGAACGTTTACATCCCTCATCCCGCTGCGAAGTATCACTAAAATACTCCGCCAAGCTTGTCACGTAAATTTGCATAAAATTATTTGCTGTTTTTTGTTCAGTGAGCATCGACGGTACCGAGTGGTACGGCGTAAAGTTCTTCCAACTGTCGGCGCAGTGGCAAACGCACATCAAGACGTTTCCGATAGCCCTGTTGGAGTACAGTTCTCAGCAGCAAACCCCCAATCCAACGTAAACTCCCTCCACCCCTCGTTCCCCGTCAGTGGCCAGATTTAATAGCCGTTTATTTGTGTTCATCGATATTGCCAATTAGAGGATCACCGGCTTAACTAGCGCGCAGACCCGATAACCACCAGATCCTAAACCAAACATAAAAGAAAAACTGTCCAACATAGGCCAGGTTTGTACCCGGCGTTGTTGGCGCTTTATCAGGCAAGTACCTCGACATCGTCACTTTATTTACTCCCCTATTCTTGCTCTCTTAATCCCCCGTTGCAATCTGTCGTTTCTGTTTTACGTACTCGGAGAACGCCTGTACCGCGCGCGAATCCTTGCGTAAAAGATGGGCGATAGCACGCAAGCGGAGACGGTCGACATATCGCATTACAATTTAATATTGGCACCGGCGCGAGGTTTTATATGTATTTAAAGTAGAAAGGAGAGAAAATCGTTCGAGTCGAATACCCCTGTTGATACCTGTACATACGGTAGGGTTTTTTTAAAAAAAGCGAAAGCCAAGAAGCGAATGGATTCGGCCCCGGGATCCCGACACTCTGAGGCAGATATTTGTCTAGATCGCGACGGCGAGGAGGTGTGGTTTATAATTAAGTTATGTATTTATTTGATCAACGTGCCCGACGATCGCATGGGCATGGAACGAAACGTACTATCGACGCGTTATCGAATGAGTCTGTGATACAGGCGAACATTTCTCTTAGCGCACAAAACGGTGTTTAGAAAAGCAAAGGGCCATGCATTGGCGATGTGAAAGTGAGAGGACAGATGAAGAAGGAGGAGCTAATTGATTGTTATACTCCTTTTTCCTCGTTTTAAGATTTCGATCTAGCATCTTTTGTATTCCATTTTATAGACTTTTAGCCCCAGGCTGCTGCTAGTTTAAATACTCTTTCAGATTCTATTGTTTAAATACTTTATTCCTATCGGGGAACGATATTCTTTGTTAGTCTCGACAGTGGCGGATTTAACGGGAGGCCGATGAGTTGTCTGAGCCCCATCTACAAAATTACGATTTTATCCAAACACTAGATTTTTTTCTACAATACACTTAACCCGGTTTTCGTAAGCTACCCGTTTACTTTCCCGAAAAATAGCTCCATCGGAATGTTTGCCACCTGGGCCTTTTTCCTTAAATCCGCCACTGGTTCCCGACCTCACTGTAGAGTGTACTCCTCCGCGAATACCTGTTAAGCCGTTAGAATAAAGTCAAAAACGAGGAGAGGAACGGTCGTCGAAAAGGCGCGGTGGGAGCTAACCGAACGTAAACGATTACGTTGCCCATTCATCGCGATTAACAAGCTCCCCCGTGGCGCCGATAACGGTAACCGCGACGAAAAGGCGGGATAATTATGGAAACACAACCCGAAATGCGTTATTTGTACTCTTCAATTCTTTCCTTTCGTTATACAGTTCGGTTAATTTATCCTTCGCCCCTCGTCCCTTGAGAACCATATCACGAGAAGATATCGAGGTAGACAACTAACGTGTTTTAAACAAAAAGCGTCGTCTTAGACAGAGTGAGAGTGAGAGTGAGAGAACGAGAGCGAAAAAGAGAGAGAGAGAGAGCGAGGAAACGTACTATTAATGTAAGCGTAGTAATATAAATTTTTTTTCACTTCTTCCTTCCGCGAGCGAAGAGAGCGAAAATTTAACAAGCGAAAAGTGGTAATAAGGATAGCGCTTTACTGTTCCCAGCGACGTAGCCGTCGCTTTGACTGCCTAATGCCAAATTGGAAGAGAGCGCGCGCGACAGAGAAAGAGCCTACCCGATTCTCTACGGACGAGTTGACGGAAAAGAATTCAGAAACGGCATTTCAGCGACGCCCGCATCCATTTCGACGGCGACTGCGTTTTGCCAAAGTGAGAGCCAGCGATGAAATCTTTCCTTGCCGTCGCACACAGCGTACACGTACACCCACACGCTCGCACTCTTCGTACACCTCTATCCTCCCCCCCCCCCCCCCCCCTCATTGACCCGTTCTTTGCTAGTCTGCAATTAGTTTTTAATGCGAGTATTCGAACCGCAAACGTAGTCCTACGATTTTACATTTTTTAACGGCTCAGAGCAATACCCGCTCGCGCGGAACCACCTGGCGGAAGACAGGTAGCGGCAGGCAGGCGCACGAGGTCGTGTGTGATCATATTAACGATCGTGATAATTAATTCGAACGAATCGAAAACTCGCAAAGCCAACTGTTCAGCTTTTCAATCCCGGTTGATGTTAAAGAAACTATAAGGTGTTGCGGCTCGGGGCAACTAAGCAGGTCTGCTTGAAGAATCCTTCAGCATTCGGTGAAGCACCCTGTAGCTTTGGGAGCGGCCCGTTCTAGCGTTAAGCGACCTACGTACTCAGTAACATTGTAAAAATAAGGGAAATGGTATCGCGCTGTTTCGTATTGTTAGAAGAATATATACTCTAGCGACTTCGCTGCTCAGTGAAATACTGTAATGTTCTACTAGCTTCTTTACGAGGAACTTTTACAATCGCGACGGCTCCCGGTGTCGTCGCGCGAAATCAACCTTTATTCCACGTTTTATGGGGAAGATTTCGAGCCCTCTTTGACAGGGTAAACGGTGGCGAAACTTCTTAAATGGAATTGTTGACAATTGTACCTAGATCGTTACGAGGCTTTCATTAGTCTATCTAGTTATAATAAGTAGCTGTGTTAAAATGTGCAGAAAAATATCATCGTATTGTTGACTCGATTAGATACGGAAAAAAGTGGACATCCGAATCGAGTGGTTTTTATGTTTGCAACCAGAGGTTGAAACGGTTCCGAAGATAACTCTTTCGAATTGTTATATATCGGTATCAATTGTGAACAATCGATTATCTGAGTAACTGTTATAAGAAACCGAAATTTCTGTGTTTATCGATTTCGGTTACGGTTCTACAGAACCGATATTATATCGGGCTTATCATTAACGCACTCAGGATTTAATCTTTGGGCAGCCGAGTTGAATAAAAATATTTGTAACGCAAGTTGAATCAAATTCAATAGGTGATATATTTTATGATTTTTTTTAAAGAATAAAATCATATTCTTAATCATTAAAGAATAAATTCAGTCGTGATTAGATGAAACTCCTTTTCCCTTTTTCTGTAGAACCGAGACCGATATAGGCCAGAATCTATTTAACTCGTAACTGTTTCAAGATTATTTCGGATCTTATAACTGTTTCAAAAACCGAGACCGTTTTCAACCTCTGGTTGCAACACGCAGAAAGTGTACCTGGTTCCCCTTAGATGACCGAAGTTTAGCTGCGTCGGGCATGGTCAGCTTCCTTCGGATGGAACTGTGTTACTAGCATTCTAATCACCCAGATTCCATTAAAGACTAAGTTCCATCATAGCCTCTTCGTGAGCCGCGAACGAAAGATAACACTTTATATCTACCAATTCCGCGAAAGTTATGAAAAATTCCGTACAATATCGAGCCCTATCATAGAGCTGCAAGCTTAACGTGCTCAAAGCTACCCCAGACTCGCAGATTGTCAGTAGCACTGATCAGACCTCAATATTCAATGATAGAGAAGTAGCAGCTACGTTGAACTTTTCACCTTCTTCTTACCCTCTCCTTCAACATTCAATCCACGACTCTGCTCGCCCGTTGAGTGAAATATTCTACTTGTGATAAATTTCGTGAGGCACGGTGACCCACGAAGCATCTTCGGCTAACCCAGTAATGAATACGAGAAGTCTGAACAGAATTCGCGCCGGTTAGCCACGCGAATCCTCGATAGCCAACGAAAAGAGACGTTACCATGAGCACACATGCACGCGCGTAAACTGCCTCGATTCATTCAGCATGCTGGACCGTTCCCAGCAATCGAACCTGCCATATACGATGTGTATACTTCTATACATATACATACAATATATAAAAATATACATAGATATTATACGCTCCCACGGCTCGCGAACGAAGCATCTGACAATGTTCGCGCCTCGCTTCGCAAGTTTTTGCACGATACAACCGCGTCTCCGTCATCGCCGACGACGATCACGTCCCCCGCTGGGAATCAGGCAAGCCTGCGTCCCGCGTTTCGTCCGAACGCCGAAAAGACATGCGCTAAAGCCGCTACCGCACTGTTCTTGCAAGGGAACATCGCGAACCCTTACTCACCGATTGAATCGCAACTTTTTGGGTTCATAGAGTGACTCAATAGGAGAACAACGGTATATTTCATATCTGCCAAAGTCAGACGGCACTCCCACTGTTTCGCTTTGCAACTCTTGAAGTACAAGAGACAGAAAAAAATATTGCAAACAAAAGTTTAATGTTACAATAAGTGCTGCAAACTTGCGTTAATGAAATTCTGAAAAGAGTTTAAAGAACAAAATACCTGCCGAAGTAAAACTATTTTTCAAAGTTTTGTTAACACAAAGTTGTTTTCTAATCGGTGATTAACGGTTCGCGGTGCTTCCTTGTTAAAACATAATCGCGAGGAAAGCGATCACGGGGGACAATACAGCATTTCCCAAAGTGGGCGGCGTGGTCCGAGGCAGGGCCGACGCGAGGCTGGTTCAGCGTGTTCCTCGGGGCTCGGTCCCGCGGTTATGAGGATCCCCAGTCTATGAAAAGTTTGTTATAAATTTTGCGGGGCTCTGTGCATAGATATTTATTATTATAAAGTTTCTTTAAAAGGCCCTGCGGTCTACGAAAAGCTCATCGCAAATTTTGCGGACCCTATGCATTGATATTTATTATTATAAAATTTAGATGCACAATATAAATGGAACCGGCCCCGTAAAAATTCTTGCCGGCCCTGGGTCCCAGGATCTCGACGATTCTAGAGGCGATGCCACCTTGGATGTATGAACATCTTGTTTAGGTTTTGTTTAGCAATTTTGTTCTTTTAAATAATGGACTCGATAGAAAATCTGATTATATTTTGAACATAAAAAAAAATTGCAATCCGTATTCGTATGTACTTCTTCAGTTCGTGTCATGTAGAAAACGAAATTTTTTAGATTTTTATTCGAGGAGACACCAAATCCTTAATCGTAAAGGACCCACCGAGGTACGAATGGCTCTGACACCGTCATTTTGCTGAGAAAAAAATAATAAACGAGACTTTTCTTTAATCTGCAGAAGATATACAATAAGTATCATTAATCAGATATTTTACCGAGTTTATTATTTAAATATCGCTAAATAAACCTATGATTTTCATGCGTCCAAGATGGCACCTCCCCTTAATCCTCGCACGGTCATCCAGCCTGCGAACGTTCGATGTCTGCAAGCGGAAGTAGAGTTCGAACCGGCTCTCCTTCCTCGTTTCCGCGGATAGCAGCGTGATAGAGCGTGTAAGAGTGATCTTACACGCCACATAAAGACCGTCGTCCATTTCGCCGAAGGGAAGCGCGGCGACCAAAGCGAAATATTTGTTGGCGCTGTTCTGTCGTACGAGCGAAGCGTGGTCGCCGCGCTTCGCTTCGCGGCGCTTCGACCTAGTGGGCGACGACCTTAATGTTCCCCGATCGTTTCCTTTCTCTGGTTTCTATTGTTTCCTCACTTTCGTTCGTTCGCCAACGAACGCCCCGCGTTCAGCCGTCGATCTTTGCTCGTCGTTGTACAAGCTTTGCAAGAGAACGCGTTTTAGTCCCCTTTAGAATTGTAAGGAGCGTAAGTGGCGTTGCCCTGCGACACGTGCTCACGGTCCTCGTCAAGCGTGCAAGCGTTTCCCCCTTCTTTCACATTCCCCGGGGAAATTCGTCGACCTCTCGTGCTTATTGAAGACTCGATGATTAAAGATTCTCGATTCTAGTCAAAATCGCGTTACAGTTCGTCGCGTTGAGTTAAACGAGGCTCGATCGGTTCACCGAAATGGCGGGCCGCCGCGCGCTTGATCAAAATCATGAAGGGCGCGCGAGAGCTCGCGATACCGCGGTATTTCGTGTGGAAGAGGGGACAGGACGAATCAATACTTTGCGAGCGGGTAAAACGCTATTCCATGCCGCTCGTGGCTCTTTTCGAGCGACCCGTAGGACCGTCAGCACGTTCGCCAGGAGAATAAGTATTCTAATGGAAAAAAAAGATTTGCTATCGTTCGTCGATGTATAGTAAGTTTTAACACACACGTGTGGGCAGGCAGGCCCAAGCTCAAAGCTTACAGTAATTAAAAGAAGTAATTAATATATTCGAAAAAGGCGTGTTTTGGTACCAGCTAAGACTAAAGGATTATTATTAGATGGCGTGTTTAATTTTCACAAGTGTTTTTTAGACGTCTTTTATTGTGACCGCTTACGAAGACGACGTCTGTATATTGTACATGTACATATTATTAACTTGTTATCAATAATATTAGAGAGTTCAATTAGAAGGGCTGTAAATGTTATGCGTGTCCTCCCCGAGCTTGGAAGCTGGGAGAAGCAGGAGCAAGAGTACCTAGAGGATCTGCGACAACGGGACTCCATTTAAAAAAATATTTTCCTTTTGTCCGCTTTCCCCCATATGCTTCAAGCGTTGTCAATTAATTTCATCCAATTTCGTTAATAATTAGAGGGAGAAAAGTTTGGAGAACAGAGGGGGGTTTGCCTGCTTTTAGGCATATCTTTAATCTTGATTTTCATATTAGTATGGTGTTTAAAATCACTCCTTAAGTTCATTTCCACGTGTAGCCGAACACCTTGTATAATTCCTTTGTATTTTATTCTAGTCAGAATTTCGTAAAATAATATCATTTCGCGCGTGGGGGTGCTTGAAAATATCTGAAGACTTTCTGTAATCGCAAGGTCCTTTTCGCTGTTAATTGCCTCGTATATACAGGATGTTTCATAACTACGGGTGCAAATTTATCTGAGAAATACGACGCATAAGTACGGAAAGAGTCTTAATAACCACAGTCAAATCAATTCTATTTCAAATCAAATCTATTTGAAATTAATACAGACGGGAACGAAAAAGCAAAGAAACTAGGAAGTAAATGAAACTACGAGAAGAATGGGTCTACGATCACTTAGAAACACCACAACTATCCTCCATTTCGTATAAGAGTAGACCTCCACCTTTACCGAATCTACTCTAAATTGGAACGCAATATATTTAGAAATTAATCTACGTGTCCCTTAAAAATACACCCCTTCCTGTTTACCATTCGTTAAAGAGTCCATGCAGAAAACACTGAGTGCCAAAAATCAAATTCTATACTATAGCATTACCACTGGCACGTAGAAAATTTATCCGATAAAAGAAACAAAATACTTTATTTTGGCACAAAGGCTTTTCAATTATTGACACGTTGAAGAATACTATTGCCTTATTATCAAAGTAAATCGAAGTCTTTTATTTATTTTCACGGTTCCTACTAGCCATCTTTTCTGTATACAGTTCTGAAGCATTTGTATATTATACAGAAAAGAATGCCACAGTTTTCGAAAGATCCTTAAATCTTCTCCCCCTTCCGTTCAGAAGAATCGATCGATCGAAGAGAGAAGACGCTGGAAATAAAATTCTAAACGAGTGAAGAAAACGCTAGCCTTTTTTAATTCAACTCCCCTATTGTTGATATATATAATGAATACGAAATACCTATATGTGATATACATATTATTGAACGTAATATTCAGATACAGGATATCATTGTTATTTAATCTATAGAATTAGACGCCTTGTGTCCTGGATCGTGTATGGCCGTTTTATACTATTACAAACGCTGGTGTTCGTCGCACGGAGAGAGTACAATGTGGCTAAAACGACGGAACATTGTACAGTTTCGTTTCGTAGAAATATATATTTGCAATGGCGTACATAACCGTTCGTCAGAACGTTCATTTATTGAGAGGATCTATGGATCGTTGTTGCAGCGATAACGACGATGTCTCTCGTGCGAGAGAGTCGCTCGTACATGCGTATTTACAAGGTAGCAGTAAGATGTTGCATCTCAGGACACAAGTAGATGTACAATTAGAAAACAGTAAGAATGTGGTAACCGTGTATGTTTTCGAAACTAGAGCAACGATAAGGAGGAAGTTACGGTTTGTAAAAGGTACAAACGAAACTGTGTTGATGTTTGTAAGCTTGAAATATAAATGTAGCGCAGTTTTCGGTATTCTATTGCAACCCAATGCACCTGTACACCGACTCCCATCCAGAAAATATGTCACCGGTCTCTTTTCATCGCACCTCGAGTTCACAGCGGGGAAGATATTATTGTAAAGCTTTCGTCGTAGTGTTCACTACTAAAGATTGGCACGCTTCTCCCACTGGCCGAGAATGTAGCACCAACCACGCCCGATACAGTCGATTCGCGATTAATATATTATATTTGCCACGGCCGAGAAGTAACAAGATACAGAATAATGTTAATCAAACATGTGTATAAATTATAACATTCTTTATATTTCTCACGTTTAAAGCTAGAAACCCGACAACAACTAAGTAAAATGCGTGTACACAAAAGAAATAAGAATTAACAATCATCACATATTAGTCTTACAACTTAACGCGATACGCCTATCGCTTGGCCCTTGCTGCACTTCGAATCACACGCGATACAGCAGCAGAATCATCGCTTACCGTTTACAGGCAACGGTCGACACAACGAAACACTTTGGAAACCTTCGAAATTTCCGCAATAAAGTATCGATTGAAATATATATATACGAAATAAGCATTACTTGAAACATTGCGCGTCCCTTCCGCGTTTATTTCTCAACGCCCCGAAAAGACTGTATCGCGGTAAATAACGGAAGACGTATTATTTATAATTCCCTACGTACATGGTTTACGTCTAAAGTTTAGAGCAGGGAAAATATGTGAATCGATTATCTTCGTAAACGTTGAAAGTAAAACGAACGTATACCAATCAATATTTTTACACAGCATTTTGATTACGTCGCGTTAACGAAACGGAGAAGCTTGCGAAAAACAAGCACAGCGTATAATTCTTCTCTGACTTCGCGTTAATAAATAAACTTCGTAGTTTGCGGCACTTGGGTACGGTTTTTATTTTTAAAGGTTCCTCTTAATCGATACGAAACCATCCGAGGATTCTACAAATCTATAGCATCTCTTCTGAACCAATTTCGTAGATAACGCTCAAAATACCACGTAACTGAGAAGGAACCATCCAGCCAGCCACGCAGTACCTTCAGGTCTTACATTTGAATGTCTGTATCGATAAGGACTATGCTCATTACTTTACATACCGTTAAATAAATAGTAAAACAAGCATATCGCATGATCTACACAGTAAGTTTTTTATTTGAGAAGCACATTGCTTTCAAGACACTCGACAGGATAATACAGTAATGTATATTACTAACGAAGAAGGACAAAATCGATGCTGTCTCTAATAACGGTGCGGTAACACCTACGACTTTTACGTTCGTATACCTGTACATAATACTCATAGTACGTAAAAAGATTGGCAAAGCTACCACATGATAGTATAAGGTAATCGTTTCAATTTCGATAGCCACTCCCTCGTTGCGCATCTTAAAAGCAATGCGCTCGATCCAATACAGCACACCAACATTAAGTTGCATTGCCTCGAATGCGAACGCGAGGCTCTTGTGATAGATTCGATTCTGTTTTATCCATAGTGCCAACGTAAAACAAGATCCACAATTATTCGTTAAAAACTTACGAACTTGCTCGCTAAATAAATATACTTAGATCATTTTCCTTTTATCCCGGCTAGTTACGATTTTGATAACTCCTAGCTAGTACACTTAGATAATTATTTACGCAGATATTTTTATAGACTTTTTTTTTTCTTTCACGTTTGTCCCTCCATGCACATGCCCATTTTTTTTCTCAGACTAAGGTACATCTCGGTACATATCGCATCACAGGAAGGGGAGCTTGATACCCGACCCACGAAATTAGGATTCCCGAACCGTTCGCGTGCATGTAAGTCAAACATACGAAATCATTATTTACATCGCGGTACCAGGGCTTAACGAACGAAACATGTCGCTGGTTGTTTATATCCGATACCGATTTTCGCGCTCCGATATCCTCCGCCGAGTATCGATCAAAGAAATGCATCGCGGGTTCAGAGACACGGTACTGAAAGCGTCAGATTTTACGAATGAATCTTTTAGCAGCTGTGCAAATGTTATGCCTCGAATGTTTACCATATACCATAATGTGGATACAGTAACGTTATAGTAGTAATTTCTGTCTTTCGCTGTGATATTAATTACCTACAACTCTTGTACATGACTTTATATGTATGGGTGTAACGCCAGTGCCCTGCCACGCAGCCCTCTCTGGCCCCCAACTCCGCCCTTTGGTATAACATATCCTCCAGCATGTCTGGCCGTCCCTTCTTCCTCCAAATTCCCATTACTTTCAATTAAATCGCGCAATGGCCAGCAAGCTAAGTGACGTGACTTTCCATGACGCGCTAACACGTGATACCCTTGCCTGGAACACACGAAATTTATATTCTATTAACAAGAATAATCCATTTCACGACTCCGGTACGTTTGTTCGAAGTCGAACCATAAAAGCAGTTGAGCACCCAACATACCTAGATGAAATTAAACCCACGAGCAGCGTCCAATGAGCTTTATGGCCTCTTTTCAAGCACGGAGCATGATTGAAATCAGAGTCGTACGGAATCAGCACCATAGCTCCGTGAGCTAAAGCATGCGTCAGCGTATCCGGGCACTGTTGCAGATCTACTAAAATATCTGGTCTATGGTCAGGTAAATATTCAGCTGCCAGCGTGCCCATGAAATCGACGCTGTACACCTCTCCGTGTTGCGTGAAGCCTCTGACGCGGGCTTCTGCTAGAAGTTGACTGACGGAGACCGGCTTCGTGTATTCCTGCGATGCCATAGCAAGGGCCACCAAGCCGCACCTGAGGAATAACGTAGAGTTTTAACTATCTATTTAACACGCTCGCTCCAGAGACGTAAGAAAATGGCACTCACTGCGGCCCATCTTGCAAGATTGGTTCGACTTGACAGAAATAAGTCACCTCGGCGTCCTTCAACTCGTTTCGAGCTATCAGCTTTTCGATTTCCGCCTCCGCAGAGGTGAGGGTGATTTTGGCCCAACGAGGCAAGGAGTCCGCATCGCTCACTTCTGTTTTTTCGCACATAGGTGCCTCTGGCAAACTTGAGAGAGGAGGCGGAGGCGGCGCTGGCATTTCTCACAGATAAATGCGATACGAGCAGCTACTTTCTCGGATTAACAAATACCTGATCCGACGCTATGATACGACAGCGTGCTCGCACGGCTATGAAATCGTGCACCTATGCTTCAGTATTTTCAATCTGAATATCGCCATCTCTCAGTGGTGTTCTTCCCGTTCACCGCGAAGTGGCATAGCGATCTCTGTTCATCTCAAATGGCCTGCCAGAGTTTCTCACAAAGGTCCAAGCCGACTGAAACGACAACGAGAAGACAGCATACACTTCCAGAATCATAAATACTAAACAGTGATCAAAGTCTATCACGTATTTACGGAATCGTGGAATTTCATTTATATTTTAAAAGAAGGTATTCGAACATCAAATATTCCGGAGCCATCGATCAATCGCAACGCCTCGCGAGAAGGAAGAACTAATTGGAACAGCGTGACCGCAACATTATCGAGTTTGCACCGATACGTTAGTCATTTAACCTTGAGAAGTATACCGCACGGAATCTGTCATCGCTCCGTCATCCGTGAATCGCAAATATATCTGGCAATACCATCAGACTGCGATCATTCTCGAAAGCACAACCATTCGACGCGAGGACCGATAACGATGCCTGTAATCTCTCACCGGAGTCTCCAAGATTTCTCGCGAATTTTAAAGCGACGGGATATACTTGCTGCGAGATAATCTGATGGCAGCGCGACTGCACGATCGACGTCGGACGGAGCGAGTACTCGACCGTTACATCGCAAGCGGTCAAGTGACAATTACCGATTAGGTTTTACTCTATCGCTGCTCGCGGAAGCTTGAATCGGAGTCTGACAATGGAATGGGACGGGCCAGTATTTGTTTACCGTACCTAGAATGCAAGGGAATCACAGCTGCACGGCTTTGACGTTTGCACGTCCCCCCTATTCACCCTGTGACTCATGCACATACATTATGTAATTCTCCGGTAGGAATAGGAATCGACACTTGGGCGCATCGGCAGTGACGATATAGAGATTGCACGCACCGGTGCACGACGATTCGTTAACGAACGACAGTTACTCGCTCGATACGAGCTGATACGACTGCGACTCGTTCCTCTCGAACGGAGCCTCGGGCTGACATAGCGCACTGTGCCTTATTCGTCAGGCGTCTCTGTCACGGTATACAGTCTGATAAGAAATTTCTCGCTGCCCTTGCACCCTCGCGTATGATTCACCAGTTTAGGCAAGTGCATTGTTTGCAAGAACCCTAGCCTCGGGGAATATATTGTTTATCTCTTTTTACTCTGACCCAGTGCGGAGCAAGTGCAGGGATTTCGGTACAGCGGTTTCATTCGATTCTGCCATCTTTATCGTAGCGCGCAGGTGGGGGATCGCTCAACTTCGCGCGGCTGGCGTGCAGTCGCGTTCCTTTCGAGAACACACTGGATTGCGTTTCTACTTATGCATACGCGGGTTCAAAAGTCTTTCTGGTACTCTCGATTTCCTTCTTCCTTGCTTCAACTGCTATGAGTGAGTGAGGAATAAATTGGAAAAGATTTATATAAATTGCGCGGTAGGATGTAATTGTATGTAGTGGCGGATTTTGAGATTTGGCACCCCTAGACTAACGAGTGTCTGCTACACTTTCCAAGAAATATCAAATATTTTCATTTCAAAATTAATTCAAATATGGCAACTTACATATGAGTTATTATAAAAAAGAGGTGAATTGTTTTTAAAGTTGTCTCAATTAAGCCTCTGCGGTTAAACTTTAAACCTTTCCCAATTACTTGCGTCCAAAACTAGCCGCTCCCCAAAATTTTTCGTCTTAAACTGCAGCCTACTCAGTCGATACACAAATCCGCCCCTGATTATATGCTCATCGGCAATCGTACGAAATAGCGTTGCTACTGATTCAATAAGAATAATTAGTCTAATGAAGGAACGCGTAATGAAGTTAATAATATCAATGAGCTGCCGGTGTCACCACCAGATGGCTGTAGTATGGCAAAAAAACAATTAGAAAACAGTTTAATTGTTTAAATACCTATACCCCAAGCGCTGACATCTAATGCTAATAAAAATTTCATACTATATAACTACAATATTGTGGCAAATATGCAACAAACGCGTGACAGTAAGCAGTAAAAATTTATTAGAACTTGATGTGTTTGCATTTGGCGGGCAAAACAGTCTGACGTGCGCGATTCGCATTTTTAGCTGACAATTGATTTACATAGGGTATAGTATTCATAGAGGCGGTTTGTTTATCCACTGTTCTATATATGTATAAACAGAGTTAGGGAAGCGAGAAGAGAAACGAAATACACTGGAAATTATTATGATATCGTCATTATATTTATGTACAAATGAAGATTATAAATCATACAATTAATCGCTTCTATATTCAGTATATAAAAATAATTAGCTTCTATAATATTAAAAGTAGTAGTAAGTTAATTTTTACACCTCCAGTTGAGACTTAGTATCAGGAAGAATTACTGGCTCTGGGTTTCGAGATACGTTTAAAAGGCACGCGAATTTTTACCAGTCGTAATTGGATGGGATAGTGGCAGTATAATTTAGCACGTACAAGGGAGGTACATTGACTATTCTTTCTCTTATAAAGATGTTTCTTATGCACAGGTAAAAAATACTACATCTATTATAGAGCATCTTTTTTCAATTAAATACCTTATTTCGCGTTCGTTATGTTTACAAGTTGACTTTGCATAAAAATACTTTTATTGTACATAATTCTGCGACGTACTTATCGAACCATGTACGCGGACATCAGCCGTGGAATAATATATTACACTTTTTTACATTAGAGGTACGAGTCGGATAGATTGACTTATTTTATTAAATTAAGTAACGATTTTATATAAAAATATTATATAGGGTGACATAAATAATTAAGTATTTTTTTTATACAAATTATCATATGAAATAGGCATTGTACAAAACGTATCGCTTTAAATATTCGTGATATCAAAGTTGTAGGGCATAAAATAAATAATAAATAGATTTTAGATTCAATATCGCTCAAGTCATATACACACTGCTCGTTACTATTAGCATATAAAATAAATAGTAGTTAATATTCAAATTTAATAATCTTTTTTTCAAGGCACCACGCTTTAGTCATTACAAAAAGACATCGCAAGAAGTCTATATTTTTGTAGCCACTTCTAAATTAGAAGTTATCTCTACCAGCATTACGTAAACGTAATCTGCGAACCTTGGGCCGCCTCGGTACCCGAACGGGTACGGATGCTTTTAGTGAATGCGTTTTCTACGTGCTTTCATGCGAACGTATTCATTTATGAAAAATTCTCGGTGCACAGTATTATGCGTATAAAGTTATTCGTATCTTTCAAAAGAGAACATCTTGGTAAAGTTTCGTATCTCGATAAACTTAACATTTTGAGAAAAATGTTAATATCTATTAATATAATATCAACGGACTTTACGAGAAGTTGTCGGGGAATACTATACAAACGTCCGAATTCCTTGCGTTCCCCAATCACTCTCGCCGAATTATTAACAATTATAGAACAGATAATTAAAATTTTCTACTTTGCGCGATAATATTCTTATAGTTTCATGGAAACTGTCGTATACCACAGAGCATAGTAAAGCATCTTCTTTGATGTGCTCTTAAGTCAATTCGTTAAAAATATCATACGTTCCATTTATCCCAATAATTATCACACATTCAATACGGTAGGAATCAGGATAAGTGACTGCATTGGATGTGTGATACGAATATAAATGCGTCATTGAGAACATTTATATACAACGTGTTCACTGCACGCATCGATTCAGTGAGTGAGCATAAAGACATATTTCTGAGTCATAATACTTTTGTTTTTTTAAATTCAATTAGACACGTTACTGTATCAGCGATGTGAGAGTACCGGCACACGATCCCTGACTGTCAGCTTTTCCCAGGTAGCTATCGTCTCTCCCCGACGTTCGACATTTGCTCGCGATCTCTTAAGATATTGGCAGTGAGTACTGTTTTAACGTATCTAATTCATAGACCATTAAATGAACGGGAACATATGTATTTGAACGATAACGCGAACTTACCTCGAGCAGAGCTGTCAATATCTAAGCATTTGGGTACTCGTACATCGCTAGATACGTTACTAGAGAGAAGAGGAAAAGAAACTATAAATCTATCCTAGTCAGCCTTCTGTGTGTTCCCGCTTTGCATGGTACTTGAGCAGTAGCTGCCGGTCTTCCCGGGACTTATCATTAGTGTTTATGTGGGTTAGAGTCTGAATCCGGTTCAGAACCGGAACCGGAAGACTCCCCAGCATTAACGTTCGCACTGCAGCGCGAGCTCCTTCTGCTACTGGAACCCGTGTGCCTGCACTTTTCGCTACGATCCACTGTACCTACAATAATTTGAAGTGGACATTAATATATCAATAGATGGAGTTACCCTCGATTTTCCGGTTAAACTTCCTGACTGATCTGTCTATCGTAAAGTAGTTCTAGGCAAACGTTAGAGTGGATACTCACTGGTTAACGGTGTGTGGACTTCAACCTTTATATTAGCCGTCGCAGTGACCTTAGTAGTGATATGAGATGTTGACGTCACTGGTGACATTCGACTAGACCCACTTGTATCTGATCCGCTACAGTTCTGTTAGTTAAAACAAAAGCACACGCGTTAATCATGCTTCGCGGCTTCAGAATACTTGCGCTCGTTGTGTCAGATCGCATGTAAGCAGTTAAGGGTAAAAAGCGCACAGGGGATGATATTAAGAGACACTCTCAATTCAACCAAGGTATTAGGTGATTAGAGAAGTTCTGCACAGCTCAGTTTCACTAAAGCTTGTGGTAATTGAGGATCTGTCATAACATTGCAGATGAATTTTATGCGCGATAAAGATCGGACATAAAGTGTTTCGAACGAACAGAACTTCTGAACCAATCGAATATATTTAAAGAGAACACGTAGCTGTACAAATAAATTCCGTACGATAAATAATTTGGAAGCTGCGCAACGCACCTGATTGCCACACGTCGACGTTGTTTCAACCTTGAGCTCTGGCTGGACGATGATACAAGACTCCTGCGTACTGTGCCAGGAATTGGGCTCCTCTGTAATTGTCGTGAGAGAGGGCTCGGCGTGTAGCCTGGCATTATCGATTTTGTACGATCTCCTGGGAGGCGCTGGAGGCTTTGATCTCCTGACGACTGGCGAGGCAGGTGGTGTCGGTGTCGAAATACGATCCGGATGATCGTTGGGTATCACTTCCGGGGATGGGCCGATCAGAGACAATAAAATGGGGAAGAAGAACAGTCCGTTGACCAGGCCGATCCCGATGACGCAGACTAGCACCAAGAAGAAATATCGAACGATGAAGTCGAACTCGGAGAAAGCCAGCATCACCACTGCCAGTAGAGTCGTCAGCGCCCCGTGTATCACTGGCGCGTACATGTGCTCCAAAGCTAGCCGAATCCTTCGATCCCTGCTCCCTATACTCGTGACGAAGCTCTGCAACAATCGGACAAGCAGCACATAAATAAACCGCCACGCGATTAAAGGATAGAGGCTTGTAATTTAAGTCCGCATCGTTATACCAACCAGACAGATATGCACCGTAAAATGCACAGCGATCCCAACGCTGACCACCAACAGAACAGCTGGAACCGCGCTCAGCTTTATGTCACAGAGGCCCATGATCCCAAGAAGCTGCAGCACCACCGCTGCCAAGGAAGAGCCGACTAACAGAGCTGCCCACATGTTCAGCAACAGTATACCGACCACTGCAACGCTGGCAGCTAGAGCGGCGAGTAGAGCGATGCCCAGACAACTTCTCAGGTCCATGTACTGTTCCCAAAACAGGAACGGTATGCCTGACGGGAAATTGGGCAGACCCCTCTCCTCGAACTTTCTGCACAGCTTCCTCACGCTGCCGATCAGCTCGGTGATCTCCTGGGTGTCTGTCAGCTTGTGAAGGTAAAAGGGCATCTGCGCGTAGGTGAGAGGCATGCTCTTCGGGATCTTCAGCTCGTGGTCGTTGGTGTAAATCCACTGCCTTGGTTCCGGCCTCAAGTTCGCTTGGGAAGCACCGTAAGCCAGCACGTCGTTGGACACCCAGGCGCTTAAATAATTATAAAAGGCACGAGGATTGATGATCCCTTCGGAATCGACCAGCCGGACCTGAGTGACTAGCGTCTTATCGATGGGATTGTCAACGTGGCCGGTTTGCACCAGCAGCTTGTACGCCAGGATACCGTCGTCGCTGGCATTCTTGTACCACCTCTCCTGGGTGATGCAGCCATTGTTATAGTCCTTGTCAAACGCGCTCTGCAATCCCTTAAGCCAATCCCTGAACTGGCTGAGCCAGAATTCCGGCAAACCACCGTTGTCGTTCTTTATCACATTCTTTATCCTCATGAAGGCATCGTGGTACTCGTACAGAAGCTTCTGATTAGTGGGATACTCGAAGTCGTTCCCTGTGACGGCGTACATATTGTAGAAGCCGAAATGCTTCGCCTGAGCGGCCAGGAAGGCGTGCTCGTTGGAGTTCTGCGGGACCAGGTCGGTCAACTCCATGCCGTCGTTCACCTTTATCGCCTGCCAGACGCTTCCAGCTAGCACAGCTATCAGGATCATTATCCCGCAGACCTTCGTCGTTGGTTTGGTGACGAAGGGGGCGTAGTGCCTCGCGGCCAGCTGTGTCAAGGAGAAACTGAGACAGTCATCCTGGCTGCACCCCGTTAGAGTGTCCTCCTCGGTGCACTGTTTCTCCATGTCCACGTCGATGTTCCCGCCGACCCAGAACTCATTCTGCGCGCTCTGTGACGTGAGAATTTGCGTGCAGGTCTCGCGGCGCTCCGGCGGAATGGCCCTGGTCACCGTTTGCTTCGCGGTGCCGACTCTGTTCGCGTACTTGTTTCTGCTGGCGTTCGACGGCAGGCAACAGCAGAAGATGTCCGAGCGGCCCGAGCGACGTCTCCTCAGATCCAAACTGACCATGGCGGGGAAGACGAGCAGCATCGCGGCTAGATTGAACAGTAACAGTACGCCGGCCTGCAGGCAGAACACGCGCAGAGCTGGGATCGGAATGATCGCCGCGGCGAAGAAGGCTGAAACGTTGCTGAAGCCGGCTAAGAGGACGGACAACCCGGTTCTTTTCAGCACCACGCCTGTCTGCTCTCCACTGGGCACCTCGTTCACGGACAGCTCGGCGTACGTGTGGGTCAGTAGGAACATGTCATGAACACCGAGGCCGATCGCCAGGAACGGGACTATCTGGGTCGTGGCGGCGTTGAAGGGGATCCCCAGGAGGGCGCAGAACCCCAAACCAGCCGCCACAGTAGCGCAGATCAGCATTACGCCGGCTATGCCGACGCCTGCTTGGGAACGCACGGGGTCCTTCCATCGAAGGAGGGCTACACCGGCGTACAGGAGCTGTAACAGAGCAGATGTGGTTATCGTAAAAAGTATTTGGCACGATGGATTCTTATAGCGTGGCAGCTAGCGAGACGTTGTAGGAGAATCAGTAGTACAACATGCCATTACTCCGACTTGTAGCATTATTCAGTGGATTCTCGAAAAATCTGAGCTTCGTCTGATTAGTAGAGAAACTTTAACGCGAAATTTAACTCGAATGTTTACGAACTTATGTCTACACATTTTTACCGTACAATAAGTAGTAGAATAGAGATTCCCAGAGCTTGACTCGTTACTTTAAGAAAATTTCTCCATTGAAAGGGTATTCAGGTTTCCAAGTTTCTACTACCAACCGGATAGCTATTTTCCTGTTTTCCATTCTTTCTTATTAGAAGGCAAGAGACATACTGAGCTAGCCGAACAAGTAACACGTTAAACTCGATTATATCGAGTACACCTGGAAACCCATTCAAGGCAGAACTCTGGCTCCCACTATTCGAGTATTATTCTACAAAACCGTTCAACGTTCGACAAGACTTGTACCAACCATAATCGCGCAGCCAATGGCGATCTTCATGACGGACACCTCGCTGTACTTCCCGAGTATGTCGTTCATGGTCGTCGTGCTGAACGCGTACAGATTGTAGGGCGCCGAGCCGTTCGCCTGCAGATGCCTCTTCACCTGATTGCTGAAAGCACGCTGCCAGGTCTCGAGCACTTGGGACGCCTTCTCCTGGGACCAATCGATGTGGTGTACCTTGTAGGTGCCGGCGAAGTAATCGTAAAGCTCCCGTTCTCCCATCAGCTGCACCACGGTCTGAAGCGCAGCTGCGCGGGTCAAGTGGCCAGTCTTATTGTGCTTGGCACCGCCGACGAGCAGCTCCTCGGGCCAATGCATATATTTCGCGGCGAAACCGTAACAGCCGCCCGTTAACTCGGCTCCAATGTCTGGTACCTGGTGGCAGAAAACACGTTACGCGATAAGCATCACGGCAAAATACAGTCTTTCAGTCTCGCAGCTCGTTCAAATGCTCAAATTCATCCAAATCGCCCAACTCTGTGTGAAGTATGTTTTCCTCTAAAGTAGCAGATATTACTTCACCCTCGGAGCTTGGAGATTTCAACGCTGAAGCCGGGCATCCACGTAGAAGCTAAGCTAAACTATACTATGCTATGCTAAGTTTTAAACAAATTAGCTTTAATACATTAGCTTTGCTTTTGGTGGAAACGGTTCCGTAAGGATGTATTGAAGATTATTTTTTTAAAACTTAGCATAGCAAAGCATAACATAGCATAGCATAGCTGAGCTTAACTTAGCTTTCACGTGTATTCGCAGCTTTAGCATACACGTGTGGCCACCCTGCAGTCGTATTTATTAATTATATTCGAGGTTTAAGTCGCTTCAAATTTGATGAGGTACATAGTTGTTACCTAGAATCGCATCGATCACTCTTGCAAAGGGGATCGGGACTGTTTATTCAGAAAAGCACGTTACTCCTGAGTAACCCGTCACACTGTTTAAATGACCATTCCCCAAGTCTCATTAAACGTCCACTAATGAATTGTGAATCGTGCAACCGTCACAATGCATTCGTTACAGAGGGATAAGCATCTCCTCCACGGCTCATCCTGTCCGCGTTATTTATCTTGGCACGATATAGGGGAACATTGGACAAGGTCCAAGCGATCGTTTAAAGTCCTGACTGGTATGCTCCTTTTATAGTTCCCCATAAAATCTCGCTGTGAGGTCCGCGCAACACCCCAGAGGAGGCCACCCTAGGCCGTCGTCTCTCACTTACGATCGCGTTTTTATCATTTCTCGGGGCCACAAAGGAACGCCCATTCGAAACCCTCTTTCCATTCGGAATTATTCCTTCGACAAGCAAAAGAATTCCTAACGTGACTTGACACCGAGCTCCCAGCCACGGTCACGCTTTACAGATTCGTAGATTGTCGGTTACTGACCCACCGAAAAAAAAGCCACTGCCGTTTGTAACCGAACTGGTAGAACGACGAAATATTTGGTATTTGTAATGTTTAGTATTTCAACGACAGTCAGTACCCGATTTAAAGGGGACCCGATAGAAAGAGAAAATTAAAACCACTAAAAACGAATAAAATAGTACAACTTTCTGAAAAAGCGGTGAAACTTATAAATTGTTATTAAATCACCCACATAATTATTATTATCCTAGGGAAAGGTGCATACCGATATTAAAAATCTTTACAAAAGGCGTCTATTATTCAACAAATGCCTACAAAAAATTTCACACACCGTGAAAAATTATATTTCAAAATAATTATTTATAACTACACACAAGGGGCAGCAAAAATCGGTTTAATTACTTATCGAAGAGTAAAATTACTTTGTATATTATGGCGGAGGATTACGCTCTTCACGCGATGTCTCTCGCGATATTTCAGTATTTTTTAATCCCTGACATATTGATGGCCTGACACCGGCGTGTCAGTGAATGCACGAGATAATACTGGTAACGACGGAGCCCACCCACGGCGATTACCGCGCGTTCCAAGTATCGACTTGTATAGTGGGTTATCTGCGGCGGGCCATGCGATTGTTTATCATTCTACGTGATTCGAATCGTGGTTTCACAGCGCGATTTCGATCGACTTCTCCGAACTCTGTGTCCTCGTTGGTTAGTGGTCAGCATTTAACGGAAGTCAGCCAACTTCTCTTAGTATTACGTCTAGCTATATAGACACTACCTATGCAGCGCGTTACATAGTTCCATGAGTAGACACTATGGATGTCGTAAAACGTCAAAGTACTAGTGACACGTTGCTCGTGTTTTTCTCCACGTGTCCGAAGACACGAGTGGCTAACAGCAAACCGGTAGTCGCGTTATGTTCCACTCGAATCCATCGTCCCTTACACCTGGATACTCCTGTGATAATATGCATTCGCCCGAGGAACAGCTCTCAGTTGGTCCAGATACGTGGCATAGTTAACCATTAGCATCTAGCGATATTACAAATGAACTTTATAGAATACTATCCATGGTGTTTTCTCGATTTCTTAACTCAGATGAGTAGCGTGTCGTTCGACATCAAAAATTTCTTGTTCAACCTTTCCTCGGTTCAGCTCCCACGATGTACCAGAAGTACCAGTAGCTTTAAGTCTGTGCAGGCAAGTCTTATAAAGAATTGCGCAATAAAACTTGGAAAGCTGAATAGGAAATAGATTTTTGTAACGAACGCAGGTAATTTATATTGTTTCTGTCCTATTTCATTCGATTCAGCTCAGAAGGGGTAAGAATCCCGTTGGCTCGCTCAAGGTGTCGCAGCTGCTCCCTCGATCACTGATTTTCTCTGTACACAGCTCCAAGATCGCGTATCAGTTGCCCATCGACGATTTTATCGATCCCCTGGCTCCTTCGCCGGTCGCTTCATTAATTATGCGATCGGCATGGATCGGATAATAATTCCATTAAGCACTCGTGAAAAGCAGGAATCTTTGAGAGGCCGCGGGCTAGGCCGCCTCTTTAGAAAGCTGGATCCTCCTTGTGATCGCCTAACGAGCCACGGATGCATGATCAGCAAGGAACACCCGGGTCGCGAGCAGCACGACGCGGTTTACCTGCTCCAACGACCCCCGAAGAACGGGATTTTAATTGACCCACGGGTGCAATTAAGCCACCAAACATCCACCTTCAAAAGCTCCATCCTCTGTTTCGATCTTCGCGCGTTTAACGCTCGACCAATCGAATATGTAACCCTTTCTCGGACTATATTTGTTATTTACCGTAGAACTTTAGTATAATGAATAGAAAAAAGTTTTATTCCATTACTATAATTATTTTCGTCGCAATAAATTCCTGAAAATCGCGGAATTTATCAGAATAACTCTTTAACATCATAGATATATTCACTTTGCAGAAACATCATTGTGTTGAAAGAGATGAAAAGAGATAAAGAAGCGTGAATACATCTGAAGTACTAATCATCACCCACACAGATGTTTCGCGTGAAAAGGCCTCATGGCCAGAAGACAAAAGGCTATTCGGCACATCTGCAGACTAAGTCTTCTCATTGTTTCGCCGCGCAGACTGCACCCTGCAAGGGGTGCCCCTCATTTCTGCCAACACCCTGTATACGTGGGACGAAACGCGTTCCCCTATAGCTGAAGCTTCCCAGGGGACGTTCTGTGCCCGCAGCTACACTCGAAATATCCCAAGGCACCGTGGGCACGATGCACCACGCGGCCATTAAGTGTAATCACCTTAAGTACGGCTGTGCTCAAAATGAATGGAAATAGAAGTAGAAATGAGAGGCCAGGGAAAAGAGAGATATCCCGGCCGGTGGTAAAAGGAAGCGCAAGAAGGCGGAGGTATCGAACGAAGAGAACAGAGGAAGAGAGAGAGAGGGAAGAGATTCCTCCTCCCCTTTCAGCGTCGGACGACATAAATCCACGTTTTCAATTATGCGAAATTAATTAACCGCGCCTTATATCTTCCCCCCGTGATCCCACTCTCTCTATCTCTCTCCTCCTTCCTTGCCTCCTCGTTCTTCGTCTTTCCGTGCTTGCGTGTACACCGCGGGGCCACCCGTTATCGAGCGAAACGATATACGCACATCTTTGCTGGATAAATTTCATTGTACCCACTACATGCTTTTGTTCGGCGCCTCTTCTCTTTTTGTTGGGAGCGTGACGAGGTAATCTTCGTAAAGGGGAAGGAAGACGAAATCTGTTTGAGAGAATCATACACTGCCGTTCATACGTACCAGGACAATTCTGTGTGGAATAATCGTGAGAAATGTTGGAAGTTTATTGGAGGATTCTAACAAATTTTACTTTATTTGGTATTTTAAATTGGGGGCAGTGAAAAGTATTCAATCTGTACCAAATATCACATTTCTTGCAAATGCAGCAGGGGTTCTAATATTTATGCAAGCAGTGTATAATGCAGCTATATGCAAATGTATTTGCTTTCGTGAAGAAGTGTCGTTTGAAGGGTTTGAGAAATCTGAATGGAAGTTTCAATGTGATGGTATTTATTACTAAATTTGAATTTTGCTTGACTGTGATCGATAGTGACATGAAGAAGAGGTTCTTGGGGTTCACGTACCCTCAGGAAATCCATGGATAGATTTCAAGGAGTCTATAGACTTTAGTGGTAAAAAATCCACGACTTTTGAAGTAAAATTTAGGGTTACTTTTTTATAGATTTTGAAACGTTATTCGGAGAAAGGTTCCGTGCACCCGATTATCAAAGGAGTCTATCTTAGTTCGAGGAATGATCGAATAACCCAATTATTTCTCGATCACACTTTCATGTCCAATTATCCGTACGATCTACACCGTGATTACGCTAGGAGTTCATTCAACAGCCCTGCCGCTTCAACTTCTCTCGCGTTCCAGCGCCTCTCTATCAAGAATTTCTGCGAAACGATTACCCCTCGTCGTTACGCGAATATAATCCGCCCGTGATCCATGCGTGCACGTGAAAGCGACTGGATTCTGTCCGTATGTTAATGACAGTGAAATGACGGGTGCGTAATGCCGTCCAATGCTCGCTAAAAAGTGTATACACATAATGGTATATACAGGGTGGTTTTGAATTCAATTGAAAACATTTCCAATGAAAATTCACTGATTTCTATACAACAGAAGAAAAAAAAATTGAACCAACTTTTCCACGAAAGACACATAAAAACGTGAATTAAGATAATTCAGTTAGTATCCGCGGATCATATTACAGATGATATGAATTCTTTTATGCTATGTACTTCGTTGCATTCGTTTTATCAAGTAAGCAAACGAGACAGAAGATAGATGACCCAAATTAATAGAAAAAAAAAATCGAATTTCTCGTTATGCTCATTTCTGGTTCATGAGAAAGCATGGCACTTTCGTTCGAAACGTTTTCACGTCGAATTATCCGAAGTAGCTGAAATATCGTTGTAACCGGTACGAGGACCACCCTGTATACGCGAGGGCCCGACCACCGACGTGGCGCAATAATGACGCACATCTCTCGATTTTATTATTTTAATGCACCTCCGTGGCCCCGGCCCACGCGACTCGCATACTCATCGCCGATTTCGCATGGGAATCGTTTCATTCAAGGCGCGGTCCTCCCGTTTCTTCGCCCTCGTCCGCGACTTTACGGCCGAAAATTGGTCGTTTCGGTATCTTATTACGCCCGAAAATTCGTTTCCCCCGCGAAACATTTCGGATACTGTTACTGGAGGCCCGTAAGATTCCCACTTCCAGCGGAAACCATTGAAAGTAGCCCACATTCGCACGAGAAAGAGGCATACACCTTGCCCTCTCGATTTCCACCAGTGATCTTTCATAGAAGATACTAAATTACGTTAAGTGAGTGAAACATATGCAAGAAGTGTGATAGTGGAAAGTAGAGCAACACTATATTTCCATTAATTAATGATATATGCATTCCATTACATCATCAAAAAAAAAAAATTCGTATCTTCAAAAGTTAAATATGAACCATAAAGAAGTTCAAAATGATATGCTTCATAATTTCTCCAGAACAAATTCCCAAAAAATATCGTGTCTCACAAGAGACTATAATCTCACGAGATAATTATTTTATTATCTTTAAAGTATTTTGTCATTAGTAACACGACTTACACATTAAGTATTCGAGACATAGCGAATAATTATTTAACTTTTATTCGTTATTCGAAATTTTATTTAAATAAAAATTTTGCCCATCTCTGAAACACACACCATCTTTCAACTAATAATTTCCATTACATTTCCAAACAACCCCCCAAGGAAGAATAAAAAAAATACACTTGAAGCTTTACTAAACATTCTTAAATCAGAATCGTATAATTCCATTAACTTCACGAGTGTAGAATTAAGTCCACGTGTGTTCCACGCAACAGGTCGCGGCCACGCGGGAAGGCGGCTTAACAGGCACGCGTTAACCATTCATTCGACCGATTACAAGCTCCGACACCGACCGAATTAATTGCCTTCCTCCCCCAAATACGCAGTCAAGCTTCCTCCCCAGCACGTCGAAACGCCGCGTGAATAATCGACGTCCGGTTTTCACGTCCGGTTCCACAGATTTTCCCCACCGCTGGCACCCTTCTTTCCTCACTCCCTTGCACCACCACCCGGGCAAGGAAGCGACATTCGTGCATGGCGCATCAGTATTCTCCTCTGATTTCGCGTGACGAGAGATTCTCGATTTCGATCGCGCCTCGACGTGCACACAATATCCCCCCCACGGGTACGCTCAATTAAGTATTCATTACCGTGGTCGTCGGCTTCGGGCGCGGAATACTATTTGGACATCAAAGCGGAATGGACGTCGGTCGTCCGGGACCTACCGGGCTCGCAACGTGCCACGCAACTGGCCGTCATCGGCCGCAGAATTCCAAGTGGCCAATCATTATTCTGTACATTGGGCCCTATGAACGAATCTTACCGTCCAGGTTCCCGTACATTGTTCCATTACAACTCGGGGAATTGCCATTTCTACGAGTCGGTATTTTCGTGGTGACTTTTCGCGCACGCGTTCCGGTGCGAGGTGCTGGGCAATGGAATTCTTCCTTTTCGAAGGAGAATGAATTGGCGATGATTAACCCTCGACGTCACTTTTAAGATGAGGGTACAGTGGTTCCAAAGTGACTTTTTCTAGCCAAAATTCCGTATCTCAGTGAATTCTCAACCGATTTTCCTCGACAAATTTAATTCCCGACAAAACGAGAAAGATAAAAATCAGTTGAGAATCCTCTGAGATACGAACTTCCACAAAGAGTCACTTTGGAACAGAGATGGGCCAAATTTTTATTTAAATAAAATTTCGAATAAAGAATTAAAGTTAAAAAAAATATTCGTCCTATATAGCCCATTTAGGGTCGCAATGGATATAAACAATTCCCAGAATATTAGTCACTTCTAATTCACTAGAACTCTATCAGACTGAAATCACGTGACCCCACTTCGTATCCAGATAAAATCCAGATCCTGACACCTGCGAGTAGTATAATTTATTATTCCAGCATTCCTCGCAGCTGGAATAAGAACTCGTGAGTGAACCACTTCGCATACCACCGGCAACACTTCAGGTATCGATCCCCTTAATTACCAATCAACAACTCCGCTATCGCTAACCGCGAGCACCCTTATCCCCGAGCACCTCTCGAGCACTCCGCACAGTGCCCGATCGCTCTCCGACTTAGCGTTGCAATAACGTTTCGTAACACAGATAGCGCGTGCAATTATTCAGCGTGCATCAATCGGCGGGCACGGGATCGATCGTGGGGGGGCATAAATCCCGGCCGTGAACGAGGCTGAGACAGTACCCGAGGCGGCTAAGCGCATAGGTTCGGCGTGATTGCACGTACGCTATGAGTTATAACATCGATCCCACTATCCGACGCACGGGCGAGCGTGCTAATAAGTGGTTGGCGGAGCTTTTTGCGGCGGTGGCCGCGGAGCGTTCTACGAATGGCCCTGGACGGTGGCGTAATACGTGTCACGAGCCTGGCTACCCGGGTTAACGGGGCCCGGCAACGCGAGCGGAACACGGGAAAGAAGCCTGGCCGTGCCGTGTAATTACACCGCGCTCGAAAGTTTTCTGATATCGTGAATGCGTAACGAGAGGGAGCACCGCGATGGACCCCCGGACGGGGCGGAGGGGGAGAAACGCGAACGCTGGAAGCCAGCTTTTACTGGAGCAATTTGCTGCGTTACCGGGGCCGTTTTTGCGCAATTTAATCCGAATTTGTCGGCAGCGCGCCCCGTTGGCCGAGATATCGGGAGTCAAGCAACGCCGCGGAACACGCTGCTCCGTATGAATCGACAATTACGCGGGACGCGGCTGCTCTCTATCTCGGTTTCGCCCCTCTTCTCCGCTTTCATTTGGATCGCGGACGAGGAGGCAGCCAAGAAACGAAAATCTCCGGGACGACGGTGGGTTCCTTACCTGCTGGGACTTTTTGTTGGGCGCGGTTTCCGGGCATTCTGGGTCCGCCGGGTCGAGGCAGGGCTTGCTTTGGTAGCCGTTCGTTATCCCGGCCCTCTTCATGTAATCCTCCAGGGTTTTGAAGGGAAACATGAACTGCAGCTTCTTCATCTTGTCCAGCATCATCGACGGATTCAGATTCGTCCACTGCACCGGCTTGTTCGTTTGCGTGCCCCTGCAAGGCAAAGACAGATTTAGGGGAAGAAAGTGAATTGTTTTGTTGGAAGAGAGACATCTGGTGCTGTCGATTTGCTGCAGCAGTGCAGGTTGAGTGATTGCAATGATGGTATATTTCAAGTGTATTAATTTATAGTTATATTTGTTGCTGAGAATGGAGATTTTGTAGAGGAACGGTGTGTTTTTGACACTAGATGCTTGGATTATTATATCTATTGAATAATTAAATTTTAACAACGAAAAATCGCTTTTATCAATTTTTTTCTTCAAATAGTTCAAATTTCAACATATCAAATGTCTAGAAAGAGGCTATTACATGATTGTAATAGACTGAAACTTACAAATGTGACTTACACATGATTGTATGAGTATCGCGAATGTACAATTATCACTCAGAAGTTAAAAGATTCAAAAAATACGAAAATTGTGTCTCAAAAATGACGTTGGGGTGCAATGAACCCCGTATGATCAATTTTATTTGTGATTACAAGAAAGTGTGACCACGGGGGTTAATTAAAACGAGGGTTATTTTTATTAGAAATTCACGAAGTCGACTCCACTGTTCCTAGTTTATTACACTCCAATTCCTTCGAGCGATTTTGTATTCTCTGATCGGACATGTAACCATTGCAACTCTTCCCAACCGAACACTGCCACCGTGCATCTGCTTCCGCCGCTACTTTGCACGAAGAAAGTTGACCGACTACTGTCCGATAATTACGGAATGCAAATGGATTTCACGTGAATCCCGGGAAATCAATTTACCGGCACGACATTAATCCACATTGCTGTCGAGCAAAGCGGGGACGGACAGCAAAATTCATTCCAGCTGATAATTTGCAACCGGCGATGATGCGTTTCTTGTACTTACGGTATCTGAACTGGGTATTCCGGTCCCAACAGTTTGCTGCCTTCCCAGAAACAGTCGAGGGGCGTAATGATGGCGCAGGGTATGATACTATCGAAGATCTGAAGAAGAAAACAGAGCGAGCTCGTCAGGAAGCGCCACGGCCGGGTCCACCTTTCCGCGGTGTAATTGAAAACTTATGGTGAATAATCATTCAGCGAGTTCCACCAACGAGCCAATCGCTCGGCGAATTATGGTACGCCCGGCCTGGTTTAATTGCAATAACCGCGCGGGGCCGGAGGGCGGGCAAGGCGGATCATTACGATCCGACGTATTTAATCATCGCGATCGGTTAATGGCGAGTCGCACGTTCGCGGCTCCGATTTACGATCATTTCTCCGTTTCCTTCGATAGTGGACACTAACGATCGCCATAAGGCTTTTCTCGGTAGCGGGGCATTATGAGGGAAGGCCACCTGTGCGTTCCTGGAAACTCGAATAGGGCGGTCCTCCGCTGAAACGATTCGTTTCTCTCTCCTCCTCGCCCTTCTTTTTTTCTTCGGCCCTTTCGATTCACGAATAATATGAATTTCGGATAGAATTCGGGGAACGCCGTGGACATTTGTCAAATTCAGATGCTCGCTTCGGTGCTTCGAGGAACTCGAGAGAATCGCGTCGATGATGTAGTGTACCTTACCACTTCTCTGGTTAGGTAATGACAATGTTGTGTTTCGGACACATTCACCTGGTAGATAGCGTTCAAACTGTGATGTTTACTCTAGCTCATAATTCTCACATTTCTGAATCTTTATCAGCGATTTACGATAACGAAAATAATAAAGAAAATAAACCTTAGTTTTTCCATTTTTGATGGCTACAACAGTCCCCACACCACTGCCTGTCGGAATTTTTTTTTTAACTGACTATTACATATGCGATAAAAAAGCTCAAAAAATTATGAGTATTACTTAAAACATATCTTATTATGCAGGCAAAACGCCAGACAGTATAAGCTTCTAGTTTATGTTAAATAAATTCCCAAAGATGTCGTTGAAAAACGGGCAGTTACACAGGAGTATTTACACCCTTAAACTGTAATTTCAACCACTATATCTAAAGGAACGCGACTCCTTTGAAAGGGAAGTATGATCCAGTAATGGAGGGTTGAAATGCCAAGAAAGTACAAACGCGCAGTAAATGAAATGCTTCTGTGGAGGAGAAGGGAAAAGAAGGAGGAGGTAGAATGATGAGCAAGGACTAAGCTGAACGGACGGCGGTGCAATTAGCCTGGCGTAATGACGGGGTATCGGCGCACAGTGTCATGTGTGGTCCCTGTTCTTGCTCCTCCCTCGTCCTTATTATACGCAAATGCGAGCTCAGATCAGTGAATAACTATTGCGCGAGCTCGTCGTCCTTGTTCATCCTTTCTCTGCGTGACAGTTTCCTCGGTTGCCGCAGTCCAATTAATTCACAGTGGCGGACAGAAAAGTTACCATTTTTTTCGATACACTCTACCTCGGTTACTTTTTAACATCAACTCAAAACCGCAGCAAGTGCCCAATATACATATTCCGATAGAGAATGAAAAGCTGTATGAAGTTGAATTTATTTAATTAGGAAACGAAACCCGGCAATAGTCTTTATTATAAACCAGAACTAGTAACTTTCGAATAAAAAAAAAAGATTATCAAAATCGGTCCATATGCTGAGGAGTTACGCGGGGACAAAGATAAAAAATAAAATAAAATAAAAAAATATATATGTGTGGGTCGAATCTATAACCTCCTCCTTTTTGAAGTCGGTTAAAAATAACAAAAGTAAAACAAATCGAAAAAATGGTAACTTTTCGTTCGCTACTGTATCTCAGCATATAAAATTTCACACGAAAAAAAAAACAGCCCCCAAATTTTACGATAACTAATTATTCCACAAAAATGCCCTACTCCGTGCTCACGAAATACTGTAGAAACGTTCCCAAAGAAACAGACCAAGCATGCGGAGCCGACTACTATATTATAATCGAAGGCACGCGGCCAGAATCGAATGAGCCGGTTGTACGTTATACCTGTCTCAGCTCGATGGCCATCACGTTCATTTGTTTACAGCCGATGACTCGAGTCGTTGAATGAACTTTAGGACAGCGCGCGAAGTTTTTAGGGAGTGATAAAGCAGACGTAATTTACGACACACAATAAACTAAACATAAGTTTGGAGCCTCTGAAAGAATCCTATATAGAACGTAGAACATCCAAAAAGAACACCTTTGGCGAGACAAAGTGCCTGTGACACTGCAACCGCGTATGCGCGAGTGCTTTTCTGCGATGCCACACGCGCACAGTGCAATCGACGCGCTCGATGAACAATTTGACTTTGCACCAGAGTGTTTTATCGTTTATCGCATCGGTTCCCGATTTTTTCATCTACAATTAAGTGATTTGCAATGTATCTTTGATATTGGTCGGTGGTAGTAACTTTATTAGCGATCGTAAATACGAATTACTCGGGAGTTGTGCCAGCTATCAGAAATGAAGAACGCGTTCTCGGTAAAAATGAATCGGCCTGTGTCCTGGCCGCAGGATAATAATATTCCTGTTTGACCGAGATACAGGACACCGCCGTGTGATTTAGTCGGTTGCTCGGGGCGATCCTTGCATAAGGGAGCATCTATCATTCGGCGTACGTTTTAAAATTGAAACTTGATGAACCGCGGAGGCAGTGACATTCCAGGCCTGACCGTGATCACACGATTGTGTGGGGACTGTTATTATTCATCCCCCTCGAAGTACCATTTTCAGATTAATTCTGCTTGAGTAATTTATCGAATCAGCTGCTCAAAGTTATATATTTATTTGGATGGATCTACATTTGGATTCCCTTCATTATACTTCGTTTGTAATTCGTGTCGTCTGTGACGATTTTGTAAAAATTTTGAAAAAAGGTACCGGATATATTCTCTGGACTTGCACATTTTGGCTGAAGATTGAATCGAGTAAATTCTATTAAAATTTTATTTGATTAAACAATGCACCGGTTCGCAGTTTGTTTTATCCCTAGTTACACCATCGTGGATTTTTCAACAGTTCCTCTTGGGCCGAATCGAACAATTAAAACACATTGCGAACTCGCTGGATGGATAAATACACGGAACATGAAAGAAACTCGAATAGAAGTGAGTCGTTCCCCAAAGTAGCAGGAAAGCAAAAAAATGGAGCATAAAACCGAATGCTCTCGAGGGACGCGCTCGTAACATCGCGGAAGTGGTTCGACACGCGGTACCTCTGACGTGAATCGTCCGTTTCCTCTTTTCCCTTCCTCTAGAAATGTGCCTGGCGATGTTTTAACGCGTTTGCTCGTTAGCATCGCAAGAAACGGCACAGCGCACGCGAGATACGAACGACGTGTACTTCTCAAGCACTGCATTGAGTCTTCGACGTTTACGACTTCGTTGGGGAACGACGTGGTCACCGGAAATCGAGAGATAAATCGAAGGGAAGCTTCGTATATAGGACTGCCACATTTTCGCGCCGCAACGTTCAAAGGTCATTGACTCCAAAATTTCGCTAGAAATGCAATTCTTCGCATTAAGTAATCGTGAATTTTATAATGAATGGACTGGAAAGGGGTCTTGAATATATCCACCAATAAACATGAAGATTTTCAATTTAATATTCAAATTCTAATTAGACAATTCACTGTAATTAATCAAATCCTAGAGGTAGAATAATGAATGTGGAATTGTTGGGTGGAAGTGAAAAGAGTGGCAGTCCTAATTGTAGAAATTGGTAAGATTTAGCGATGGACACGATTTTATCACGTTTCTTTTCAACGTTCTTCTCGAGAACAATACTCTCGCATGTCTTAATAAACTTTAGTTAAAAAAGGGAAGACTCTGAAACTAAATTCGACAAAACAAATTCCCTATGATTCTACAATAATTATAAATAATCACCCTTATCCTCCAAATTTACAACAAACAAAGACAACGCTGTCTTCGCAAAACAGTTCCTTCAAATGAACTTACATTGACCTAGGAAAGCAAAAGAAAGGAATCACAGAGAACGTTAAGCTCGTTGCTGTCACGGGGCGATAAACGATCAATGGGTTTCGTCGTGGCCATCGCTAGTTCCCTGAGATTTCTTAATGGAAATCGAGAAGTCGCGGTGCACGCGCAATAACGCGGTATCACGGTGCACGCGTCGAATACGTGAATAGTTACGTACGCGTTACAACATGCACGCGCACACGGCAGTGTATCGGCTGCATGTATACAAAGTAGTGGTAGTTTTAAATTACCTGGTCGATGTAGTGCATGTCGAAGTTGGGTATGTTCAGCGCGTAACACATGTCCTTCAGCCTCCACGTGCTGCAAGCGACACGGAACACGTGCATTCATGAATACAAGTTTGCATCCCTTTAACCCCCGTGTCTCGCCGATAAGAGAGCGGCTCGGGGACCTCCTGACAAAAATTCCCAAACAATGCCAGCAGATCCTCGGAGCCACTTCTTAGGCATTTACGGGGTGTCCGTCGCAGTTAGCAAGAGAGAGGGGCGAGCTGGGTTTTATAATTTCGGAAATTTTCATCACTTTCGGGTGCAGGTTTGTGAGTTATTGTAGTTATAGAAGTTATAGAGTTATAAAAGTTGTAATAGTTATAGAAGTTATGGAAATTACAGAAGTTATAGAAGTTATAGAAGTTATGGTAGGTAATTATAAAAGTGATAGAGTTATAGTAATTAGGCATAGATGATATAGCAACTAGGCAAACAGTTGTAGAAGTTAGGTATAGAAATATAGTTGTTAGGCATGGAGTTATAGCAGTTAAGTATATGTACAAGTTATAGCAGTTAAGTATAGAAGTTATAGTAGTGAGGTATAAATGTTATAGAAGATATAGTATTGTATATAGAAGATATAGTAATTTGGTATAGAAGTTAAGACTCATAGTAGCTAGGTATAGAACTTACAGAGTTATAGAACATGAATTGTACTGATTTGTATAATTGATAAAGTGGGATTAAACTGCTTGACAAATTGTGATCAACAAGCTTAGGGAACTTAATTTTGAATTTATTCAATTTAAGGCATTGAATAGCTAGCTGGAGATTTTTTCACAGCCCATTGCACGTAAGAAGCTCCATCCTTTTTAATACAGTTCACAACGATGAATAATTAAGTATCTTTTAATTGGTACAGCAATAAAAATTTTGCGCAGAGAGTCACCCACGCCCTGCGCTCTTTCTTGCCAACTCGCGGAAAGTGTAATACAGAGACGGGGGAAATGAAAAAAGGGACTTACATTTCGAACAGGTGCACAGTGACCTGCGTCGCCGCCTTCAGGATCGCTAAATGTTCCTTGAGCGCTGCAGGGTGCAAAATATTCGCCCCGGAATGCCTTGGCGTTTGGATGACGAGTTGATGCGTCGAGGCGGCTGCTTCACCCAGTGCTTCCGAGGCGTAGGTCAGCTCTTTTTGTAACCTTCCGCCTTCTGCGACCAAAAACGTCATCGCGACACGTGAATTACGACAGAGCAATCACATTTTCAAACAAACAATCGCAAACAATATTAACGAATCTATAAAGCAATAATGATCTTCGAAACTCTTTCAATCACTTTAAATATACATATCCATTAAAACGATACCCGAACCTGAAAGATTTTACCACTCATTAACCTCTCACCGAGAACCTAAAACTCTACGATAGCATGGAAAGTATTCCAGCCTTTTCACACGAAGCACACCCATGCCTCACCGCTGGTATTTTAAATGCCTTCACTTAGCCTAGATAGAAATAGAAAATATATAAGTATATCTGAAATACCTATCACGACCGACAGAAGTGCATACAAAGGAAAAGAATTAAGAGGGTCAAAGTCGCCAATCAAAACACTCGTCTTGCATCCTTTCTACACACGACTTATCCCCGCAAAATTTCCCTTAATGCTATCACCGAGTGCACGTTTGAAGCGCAGTTGTATTCCCTCGAAACGACATGGCATCACCACCTGACCACCTTCTGGAAACCTAAACCGAGTTGTCGAGCAAAGCCTGGAGGGTCCATCGCCATTGGCTGGTCGCTTTATTCGCGACTCGTGCCACTTTAAGCTTTCGACGGGCCTGGTGATGTTTCTGCTCGGGACGATTCCCCGAAGAGAAACATCGAACCTGGCCAGTGTCGTAACACGCGTTTCTACGGCTTTACGGATATACCGAGAAAAATTTCTGGCAGGGTACCAATGAAAGCGTTCCCAGAAGAAGACATGGAAATAGCTCTCTGTTATGGTTCAGAACGCCCGTCCCACCCCGTGGCTGAAACGGCGACCACATCGATCTTAACTAAATAAGTCATCAGTGACGTTCAACGAGGATGGAATCGTTTATCTTCGCGAGAAACGCGTCTGGGTGTCGTATATTAATTATACCCGCTGGCGATTATTCGGAAAAATAATTAGAATCGCTTGATAGAGTCGAGCCTTAAATCCGTTTAGACATATTAGCGAGATACCACTGTATCGTCGATGATGAAGAGGCAATTTGTTCCTTTCTATCTTCGAGCAACTGTATATTCTACGGTAGCTTTTTCTTGAAAGAACTTCATAGAATTTGGAATAAATAAAGGCCTGAAGGATGGATGGTTAGTAAGTGAGAGTTAAATTACTATAATTTAAATTCCATCGAGAAGATTCACGTGCTTCAAAGAATTAGTATTAATAACCTAATTCTTCCTCATCGAAAATTGTGCCACCAAAACATTCCTATCAAAGTCCAAACTCCACAGCCCACGAAGAACTCATCACCCGAGTAGTTAATCAAAATCCAAGCACCGGCCAAAAAACGGCTCCAAGCGCGAGGCCAATGTGGAGCAGGGTGAGCCGGAAAGAGGGTGGCCGAGTATCGGCCGAAAGCGCGAACCGGGGATACGTATATTCATCGGAAAGTAACGCAGGAAGGGCACGAGAATGACGTCTGACACGGGGTACGTCGGGATCCCACCTAGTCAGATTTCACCGTCAAAAATGCCGACGGCGTATTTGCTCGTTCCGCCACGGCGCGGCCTCCGGGGACCACCCGTGTTGCCCGCTATCAAGCAGGTTCTCAACCTTCCGCGGCGGCCTGGCTAGTACAGGCCCCTCCAAACGGGACGCCGTGCGAGAGGCGGGCTCCCGCGTGCCCGCGGAGAACCACCTGGAAGAGTCAACGGGCGGTCTTTCGAGCCGATATTCCGGGATGTATACGAGTGGAAACGAACGTACGGGGCCTCATCGTGACCAATCCGAGGGACAGGGACGAATACCGTGATCGTAAACCCCGAAGGACGAACAATAATGAGGGCGGCGCGAGGAAACAACGACCTGGGTTACTGTGGCCGCTACGCCGGGCCCCTATTACCGGCGAATCTCTCGGCGTTTCGACATCGCGGCGACGAGTGTGTTGAACCGCCCGGACTCGGTGAATTCTCTACGGACGGGTAGGACAGAGTCCGGTGGCTTCGGGGAGGGCTGATGGAAATTGTAATTAAAATTGGAGAACCTTTCACCGTACGCGTGGATCGAAAAAAACCGTCTCGGCTCTCGAGCAGCTTCGGGGGCGCGAGCGTTTGAATTATTGCCGTGCAACGGAGCGGATAATTAATCAGAAATAATTGCCCGCGTTTATCTACGCCCGAATCTAGAGTCTGTTTATATAATGGACGTGTACCGTGATGTGAGTTAATGAAAGTCGTTATGAGGCATTATGTAACGCGGTTCTAGGGAGCATGGAAGTGGAGGGGGCGCCGTGCCGGTGGATGCCGGAGGAAAGGATACTGTTCCGTGGCGTTGAGGGGTCATCGTGACCGACCTGGGTAACAGGGACAGATACCCTGACCGTAAACCTCGGGGGACGAACAGTAATGAAGGTGGCGTGAAGAAGAAGGGAACCTGATTGCGCACGTTCGACCTTTTTCCCCTCCCCCTCCGCCATCTCCCCCTCCCTCTCTCTCACTTTTGTTCTCCCCGTCCCCCCGTGGAATGTCGAAAACCGCTACGTATTTGTTCCGAGTGACAATACACGAGCCGCCTGCTAGGATCTATCGGTCGACCACGGGCTCCAGAAGAAGAGGAAGGTTGAATGGCGTACGACTAATTCGAAAAGAATGGGGCGCTGTATTACTAAATGGACACTGCTTGAGCGAATTATGGGAATGATTTTCGGAATGCTTGTGGACAAAGAACGAATCGAGTAAATTGAATCAAGCACGTGACTTATATTACTGAGAAAGTGAGAAGCATCTGAAATCTTCAATCACATCTCTGAGTCGTTCCATAAAATATAGAAGTGACTCCGAAAAGATCCAAGTATTTCTCGGAGAACCACGAGCCACCTAATTATACTAAGCAAAGGGATGAAAAACTACACGTTGCATTCTACGCGCTTGACTTCTTCACGAGCTTGAGACCCAGCGAACGCGCAGGAACACGCGACAAAAGTTATCCCGCATGCACCGTGAACGGTGAATCGCGGCCCCGACGACAAAACGAACTAAATATTACAGCCGGACAGCTTTACGGCGGCCTCCGCCAGTGCAACGAAGCGTTTCCTTACGATCAGAATCACTTACAACGAGTTTCTCAGCCTCTCTAGCCGCCCACGTGAAAACGAGACATCACGGGCCCGGGGATCCTAGCCCCCCTCCCCCCTTCCTTCCCTCGCTCGCCGACGTATGAATCGACCTGTAGAATGCAGGCGGACCATCGGGCGTAATAAAGACACTACTCTCTACGCTCCGCGTAGCAAGAAACATGCGTCTTAACGGAGGAAAGCACGGATAAAGGGGCTGGCGAGACGAAGAGGACGAGATGGGACCGAGGCACCGCGTGATCGAGAAGCAGAGAGGCAGAGGGGGAGAAAAACAGACGAGGGGGTGGGAGGGAAAAGGGCCCTGTGATTCAGCAGGGATGGAAAGAGACAGAGTCGGTATGAGGAAGAGAAAGGAAAAGGGGGAGGAGACGCGCATCTTGATTTATCGGCGGGTAGTCTCTGTAATTATTTCTCCGTCCCTGTCTGGCGCAGGGAGGCGAGGCAGCGTCGTTCCCGTTCTATCCGCACCCTTCCGGCTACCGTGATCGTACCGTGTAAGAATCTCCTTTGGTCTCTGTCCCTCCGGGGCACCCTTGAATGGCCGCGTCTTTTAGCTTTGTCGACTGTCTCATTCACGTGAACAACCAGCACGGTCCTTGTACTAAGCTGTTCCCCACATCTCCCACCCCCCGCCCACCTTGCTCCATGCCGATCGCTTTGGCGTTGTTCGAGGGATTATCGCTAGCAGGGGGTCTCTATGGGACCGGCTACCCAGAGAGGAAAGCGCAATTAGAGGTAACAGTACCCGATCGCGGTCCAGCTGCCGCCTATCAACCGTAATTCGCCATCTAACTCGCGTACGGAAAAGAGCACCGGTTCGTGGTTGCAGGGGGCCAAGGGGCGCGCCACGGCAAATCGCATGCGTCGCGAAATAATTACGCGATCGCGTAACGAAGGTCCCCAAGGGCTCGCCCGGGTCCTGCGCTCCCCCCGCGCGCGACACAAGCGTCTGGTGCTCGCGGCGACGAGGAAGAACCGACGTTTAACGATAATTCGATGCTCGCCCCGAGGGAGGAGGCCGCCCGGACGCGAGGCGCGCCTTGGATCAACAGAGGTGGACTCCGAAGAAACGGGGGAAAAGAGCAGAGTCGGAAGACGGAGGAAAGAAAGAAGAAACGAAGGCGCGCGTGTTCCTCCCGATCGGCCGGCACCGGCACGAAGAGACGCCGGGCCGTACTATGAGGGAGAGCAGGTGCAACGAGCGGGCCCTTTTCGGCCGTGCAACGAACAGAAACGGCGCGGCGGCCGGACGGAACGGGGAGAGAAAGAGATGCCAAACTCCCACCCCCTTTTTCGTGGTTCTCGTGCTTCGTCCTTAAATGCCTCGGCAGGAGCAGAAGCAACGATGGTGGCAGCCCTCCTTAAGTTCTCCTCCTTAAATTTCAAACGAGGAGGCTGTTAAGCCGGACAAGGCAGGACACGACCGTCGAATCGTTAAAGGGATATTCCGCCCAATTACCGGTTATACGTTAATTTCGCGATATTACTAGCCAAAAGCACGTAGCGGTCGACCACGAAACGCTTGTCTAAAAAGACGGAATGATCAGTTGTCGCTGTAGGGCCTTCGTGCCCCGGGTCTTCGGCTCGCCTTAACGACTCCCCGCGTCTTCCTGGAAGGTGCTCCGGCCGTTTGCGGGATTTGCGGCGGCCGCCGAGGTGCGTCTACTAGAATTAACCGGGGCCAAGCGGAAATCGCGGTATTTTATTTCAGACGGGCACGGAACTTTTGTGAAGCGCCCAGTGGCTGCCATCTGTTGCTAAATAAACGTTCCGCGAACCGGCCTCTCTTGACAGTTTACGAATAAGTTCCGGAAAGTCGGCTCTTCCGTTTTGGGAGCTAATCCCGGGGGGCTAACAAGATTGAACGTCTGTCAGTGGCGTGGAAACGCACGTGTGGACAGCTTTATGGCGTGTGAAAGTACAGGGTGTCCTAGAATTATGGGACAAGCCAAAACAAGGTTCCACGTGTCGAGAGGAAATGAAAAGTCACTTAGCAGCTTGCGATCCCTGGCTTCCTTTTCAACACAGAGGCATCTGAAGTTTATATCTCGACGATGAATCCTCGGATTGCAAAATGGTAAATTTTGGGACACTTCGCGTAAAAACCACGAGTTGAATCTCTTCTTTTCTGATCGCGCTAAGTCAGTTACATTGGATTTTCCCAAGTCTGGCTCGACCTGCCTTACTCGCGCATATTACCCTAATTGCCAATTAAATGTAACGCAGGGCGACATAAAGCAGACGCGTACCGGTCCGTGCGTAACTTCGCCAAGGTCCACAGAGCTCGACTCCTCAGCATAGTTCCAGCGATCCGTGTTGATCGTTACCACCCACTCTCAAAGGGGAAGCGATAAATCAAGCAAACCAACGTATCGAAGCTGCAAGAAGCTTCGTTAACACCTACTGAAAGATCAGCGTCCAATAAGCTTCAAGGCCTAGGGAATCGCGATGCCGATCTCGAGGATCTTTGAATCGAGCGAATAAAGCCAGATTTACGGCAACGCGACAGGACGTTAAAAGGACGGCCTAAAGAAACGAAGGAAACAGAGAGCATTCTCGCCGCCGATACAGCCAATTATACTCGCGAAAGCTGGTCTATAAAACGCTACCAACAGTGGCTTCATTATCGTAGGTCTTGTAGATAAAGTTTCGGGGTTGATGCCCACCGGACGGGTAGTAGAGAGACGAAAGCCTGCGAGATGGAAAAAGGAAGAAGGAGAGCGAGCTCTCGCGCGCGCGCGCGCGCGCTCGCGCGGCTGGGCCCAGATGAAGGTGGGCTAAGGCTACTTGGCGTAGCAAACCCTCGTGGCCCCTTTCTTGACTGTTCCTGACGGAGTTTTGAGGGAGAGCCAGGGCACCGCTAGTAGGGAGAAGAGAAGAAGGAAGACGAGAGAAGAAAACGAAGGGGGCCCCTTCGAAGCAGGCTTAGCTCTCTCTGAGGCTCACGGAGGAGCTGAGACTTGGCTCAATCGTTCAGGCACGCAGGCCCACCGCTGGTTGGCTGGCTGGGTTGGCTTGGCGCACACAGAGAGCCCACCGGGCCACCCACCGCGACCATTCACCGGAACCGAGCCCCATCCAATCCCAGGGGTTCTCATTTAGTGGTGCCACGCCACTTTTTTCCCCGGCGGAAATAGCGCTCGCCGCCGATACCACGCGTCCGCTCGCTGATAACTGCCTTTTTGCCAGCTGGCCTCCGCGGGGAGGTCCAATGGGGGACAGCTTTCGACGGCCGCTGGGATTTATGTTGCCTCCATTTCGAAGGGGGCCTGTCGTTCGCGTTTAACATTCATCTAAAGAATGAACATCGATCAAGCTGGGTAGTATATGACTCTCGTGGACAGATCTATGCTGAATTAGGAATCAGCGACCAAGGTAGAGTAGGAGTCTATACCGAATATCATCGATACTGAGTAAAACACCTTCGATACGAAATCCCCACTCGTGTTCCTACGTTTCCTAAAATCTTTCCGCTCGGACCAAGTCCCAGCGAGGCCCTGATGCACACCCAACACTCGCGTCCTTATCTGCCGACCGACCGATGCTCCGACAACTGCAGAACTCGGTAAACAGAAGATGAGATCCTCTGTTTACGCGGCCGTTCGTCCGTCCGTCCGTCCGTCCGTCGGTGCAACAACAACAGATTCCCGGTGGGTCTTTGGACGACGGTCTTCTGACTTTCTTATCCCCGTTGCGGCCTTACGGAATCCCTCCGTTTCGCTCTCGCCCGTGTTCCTCGCGCTCGGTCTCCTCTGCTCCCTCTTCATCATCGTTTTCTTCTTCTCCGCTCCGATCTCCGTTCCTCCGTCAGCCGCGCGCCCTCTCCCTCGCACTCGGAGGCATGGGGGCCTAATGAAGATGTAAGCAGTCGGCCGGCCCCTCGTGCACGATCGTGCCTTCGTCCTCTGTCTGTCCTTGTCGCGCCAACGCCGCCGCGGCGGCCTCCTTGCGCCTGGGCCCTCGGTACAGGTCGTTCCAGGAAGACGCTGCTTAGGCACTTCCGAGTCCTAGGCCCCGCGATGCTAATTCCTGGAGGACAGGCTTTTCCTCCCCCAGAGGGATTCATTTTCACGTTGACCCTGAGCTAACACCTCCGCCATCTATATCTCCAGAAGCTGTGCACCTGAAATGGTACTTTTGGTACTTTCGACTACTACGCTGTGGTTAGCATAGTCTGTCAAGGTGCAAATGCAATTTGCAGGGAGAGTTGTCGAATATTTCAACCTCAAATAGCGGACAAATGGAAATGAAGAATATTTTGACCTCCGACTAGCACCTGATACAGATTGGGAGTATCTAAAACTGAGAGTGTTCGATGGCTGTTAATTAAATGTTTGATGTCTGATTCAAGGATCCCTAGATGCACTGAATTTCCATTTCAAAGAATCCTTCAAACTCCAGCACTGATCTGATTATCGTGTTCCGTGGCTGCCGATTTATTTCAAGACAAAGCAAACATCATGCAGCCCACGCGCGGAGTTTCATTCAAAGAAAGGTTCTCGTTTCTTGGAATGGCCTATACGAACGTATTATCTCCGAAAGGTGAGGCAGAAGGAACCACTCTTACTCTTCCGATCTCCTTCCTCCGCGTTACCTGCCTTTTCCTCTCTGGATTCGAGACGAAACCGCCCGCCTTCGCCGTATACGGATGTCCAGGGCGGGAAAGAGACCGCGCACGGTGGAGAGGGACGAGAGATATTGGCGCGTGTGCCGGCGTCTCTCTGTTTAGCAAACCTACCGCGCCAGCGTACGAAGGAACGGGGAGAAAAAAAAAACAGATCGAAAGGGACTGAATTAAGTGGATCCGCTCGATTTTTGATTCACGAAAACGGCACGCCACCTGCGCGTGCCGCTGGGGAGACACTGTTCACGTTCTGTCTGGTGATCCTCTAGAGAGTGATCGGAACAACGTGTATCGGCGCTGATTGGTTGCCGCCATTTCGGTCAAAAGCGGAAGTAGACAGAAAAAGAAACTGTAAAAAAGAAAGAGATAGATAAACAATCAGCTTGGAAAGCAGACGATTTAACGAATCTTTAGGTTATGTTATTTCCGGTTTTGCCCGGAATCAGTTATACCGATCACTCCCTAGAGGACCACTAGTTCTGCCCGCGCGGTGCCGCGAAGTTTTTTCATTGATTTCGAATGCGGCCCCGCTTCCACGCCGCTGTCGACATAATTGCACCGGTTGCAGCTGCGAGGGACAAGATGAAAATTATTGCCTCCGCTCATTCCTATCCCTCATTGCCTTTTGATACGCCGAAAATTGCGCCGCGATGTTCCCCCTCCAGATCCGGCAAAACCATGCGCCCGACCGAAGGGACCCCGGCGGTACGAAGAAACCGTGTAACAGGTATGGGCGCAGGTGATTGAAATCGTTCTCCGATCTCCCACGATCCTCGGACACCCGAAAGCTTCGAGTTGCGCCGTACGAGCACAAAGCAGGCATCAAACGAGCGATATCTTGCAATTAAAAAACGACCGTTAACGACCACTGTGCGTCACCGGGACGATGAAAAAGAACCTTCTCGATTACTCGCGCCCGGTACGCTCGCGGTTCGCCGACGCGGAGGGATGGTAGGGGCCGTAAAGCAGCGTTTATCGATCTCTCTGCGGCGGAATTTACGCCCGCCAGGCCTTCATCCACCCTGGAATATCGTCAAATCGCGGCGTGAGGTCGTAAAGTTAAATTCCTTTCCATCTCCCGACGGGATCGTCGCGCGTTTCGTCTCGTGGCCGCTCCTTTACGCTCGATCGGTCCCCTCCGTCGCCCGCACCCCGGGCGAGAAACACACTGCGCCCGCATATCCCGCCGCCTCGACTGCACCAGAGGCTGCAGTCACCTCACGGATATCCGGTACTGATCCGCGTGGCGCACGCATGCTCGCATCTCGAATCACCATCTCTCCAATGCCCTCTTCTTCTTCGTCATCTTCTTCGTCTTCCCCCCCGTCCGCCTTGCCCGCCTTACCTCGGCGCGACGTGGTATCGTTCACCGGCCGAGGCACACTTCTCACGTGGCCACGGTAACCCCAACCCCCTGCTAACCACACTCGACGATTAGCGCGTTAGCCCTTAAACGCGTGTAACAACTGCTCGCGGTGGCAAAAAGCCGCGAGACGCTGGCGCGTGAATTGCTCCGTGGTTTTTTGTGGACACCGCTACACGTTCGTAATATGGTATTAATTAGTCCCGCGAGCGCGTCGATGCGCGTCCCGGTGGTTTTATCGCGCGGTACGGGCAGGAGGGGGAGAAATTCGTGGCGGCTGAAGAAGCTCCGGTGATCCTTAAGCGAGAGTCGCTGGGTTAAGCCGGGAATCCACCTGGAAGCTAAGCTAAGCTGTGCTATGTTTTAGCTTAACTTTTGATGGAAACGGTTCCATGGGAATTTATCGAATCTAAGTTTTTTAAAACGTAGCATAGCATCGCGTAGCGTAGCTTAGCTTCTAGGTGGATTAAGTCTGTACATTCAGACATTGCTCTTTATTACAGTGATCGCTGAACTTGCGGTTTCCTCTACGTTTAAAAATATCTACTGCTGCTACATCGGTCCCGGGGATCTGGAATTTTGCAAAATCTTCGAGGAACGTACCTAAGCTTGATTCGAGGTTCGTTACGATGCTCGGATGTTATTCGAGAGCGATCCCGCGCAAACTCGTTTGCTCATTAAAATCTCATAAAACGTTGATACGCCTTTAATCTACCAGAGGTGCGCGTTTCTCGCGCTCGAGGAAATCCGATGGCCTTAACTTTGATCCTAGGCGAATGACGACGGCGCTACTTCGTGGCAAGCGGACCGAGACGAAAGAATCTTTAGAACAGTTAGCTTGGGACACCGCGATGCACCTCCTCTATTCCTTAGAAAACTAAAATTTTTCCTCGATAGTGAGGAGTAGGAAAAATCATTAAATCTCGTGAATAAAAAGTTAAATATTATGAAGTGCGAGCTTGGAAAGTACCTTATTTTTCTTCCGCTATAACACTGAAATGTTTAGTAACATTCGGCAACTTTGGTAATTTTCATCAAAGTGCTAACGCGTTGGTGGAATATTAAAATCAAATTTGAATAAAATAAAAACCAAAGCCTCACCTACAGAACTTTTATCTCCTATTTCCAACTCACTTTTTCAAGAATATCTGTACAATACTGTCAAGCAATTCGAAGTCTTTGGATTTCGCCCGCGCTTGAAGTTAGCAACGGGGTGTTCGAATTAGCGTTTCAGACCGCGGATAAATATAGAGGGCCACCCAGCGAGCTAACTAATGTACCGTGCGCTCAAGCGTGGGGGTAAAGCAGAGTTTCGTTCAATTCCCTGTTCTCCTTTTGTCACTCCATCCCTGCCCCTCTTTCGGCCCCAATATTTTCCATCCGAAAGTGTTCATTTTTCGACCTGATCTGCTTCCATTTAAACTAATACACAAATCGTCTACGTATCCGACTGCTTCTTAGCCATTAGGACCGTCATAAAGAGATGAAATTTTCGCAGACGTTTAGCATGCACGAGGAAAAGTGTCGGAAGCGAGAGAATAATGTCCCTGTCGCCGCGAACATACACGCTATGTCGTACACTACGCGGTACCACGAGTTTGCAGAAAATGCATCCCGTACAAGATGCGCTGCTGCATTACAGAGCGAACTGTCGGAACATCACGGCGTTACAAAGCCCCTTAGTCATTCGTCGGGCCCTCTAATCTCCGCAGCTGAGGTTTACTGATGTAACACCAAACGTAAGAGTCAAATTAGATTGCGTTTTAATAGTCGGACCGGGCTGAGTATAATCAATCCCGAGGGATAACGGACGCTCCGCTTGCTTCGCAGATTTAATGCTGATTATTCGCGTAGAATAATCTGTGCAGAAGTCGAAGATCGTTCAGTTGCAAACCCGTAGTTTCGTTTTATGAAATACAGGCAGCTGATTTTTCTCGAGTATGCTGATCGAGGATAGTGAGTGGTATTCTTTTTGGAGGGATTAATTCGATAATGCACTTACCTTGGACCCAAAGCTGCTCGACCTTGCTGTGAACTTGTGCTGACTTGAGGGCGACGCAGAACGTGGCCAAAGCGACGATCGCGAGGAAGAGGACCTTGCCAGCGTGCCTCTGCAGGAAGTAGCCCAGCTGACTCAGCTGATCCTGCAGCCTTGCCCTGATCCACACCGCGGACCTCTGTCCTTCCGCTTTGCCCTGAACAAAGGGAACGGTAATGTCAGCCTATCGCTTCCAGCTCAATGGGAACGTTGCGTGCTACGAATACTAATTACATACGAGCTGCCAATTTGCAAGCTTGCAATCAAAGCGTTCCCTGAACTGATAATGGCCCTTGCAACGGTGCATGTATTACCGTTGTAAGAAAAGGGGAACAACCAAGTGTATTACGCCATTGTAATTCGATGCTTCTTTCTCTTAATAATTATGTCACGCATGTTGTTAACATAGTTCGTTATTTAGATCGAATAACATTCTTATACCATTCCTACTTCCCTATTTCCCACACAGCAGTAAAAGTCACATTAAAATTATTAGTAGTAGCTGTATCGAATTTTCTGATCTGTCTATTAACACTAAAATGAATTACTGTTGTCATTATAAATCGAATTTATTCTTTATTAATAACTGAATGCTACAACTTCGCAGTTTACAGTTTATTAATCAGTTAACCTTGGGTTAACGTTCATAAAGTCACATGGTATCAGTTAATACCAACCCGAAGGTCTTGAGATACGTAAAGGGTATCGCAAAATTGTGTCACCATTCCGTCTCGATATTTAAACACTCTATGTTCAGGTTTCACCTACTCCTGCAAGTTCCACTTACACTTCTAGATTGAATACGAGAATTTAAGATTGGCGTCTAAAACAGCGTAGTTATTGGCGGCGTCAAATCGTTTCGACAACAGAACAGCATCGCGACGATTCGATAGTCCAATTGATCCCAACAGGTTTACGAGCCGCCTGGCCGACCGCGGGCCGATACCGCCTACGATTTTCAAGAAAAGGAACAGATTCCACCGGTTAAAGGGCGGCTGGGCACAGAACAGCAGCCGGAGCACTTTAAATTGGCCGCGTGGGCTTTGACGATGATAAGTAGCTGGCCGCGGGTTGTACGTACCAACGTGTACGTACTACCTCTTAACTGAAACGAGCAAGCCGAGGCGAGAGGAGATAGGAGCCGAGATTGGACGAAATACGGGGGAAAGGATAGCCCAACAGAAACAGGAACGAGGCGGACAAATAAAAAAGAAACGACAGAAGAGGTTCTATAAAGGGAAGCTGATAGTCGGGAAAACGGGTGGAAATGGTAGACCCAAGCAAAACAAGAAATTTCTTAGAAAGCTACCTAGAACAGTAACGATAGTTGCCAAGAAAATTAAATACAGAATTTAAATAGAAGCCCTACCGCAAAAAAATGAAAATCACTTAGTACCAAAGTTTCAGAACAAGAATATAATTATTAATTACCCTCTGGAGGATAGATAAGACAAATAATCAGGGAATAAGAACTAAAGCTACTTAAGATAAAGACACTGGCTCAAGAAAACACTTGGAATTAAGTAAACCCTTCAAAAGGGTGAAGGAAAGTTTCACAGAAGCCACCACCTAATCTCTCCCAGCGCAAAGGGTCTCCGATCAACGTCCTAGCGTACTCCTAGCGATGCGAAGGACGCGGGGCACCCGCGAAAGAGCGAGAAACGGATGAAATGAAGAAAAAAGCAAAAAAAAAATGTGGAGGAAAGGGTACAGAGAAGGATCGAGGGGAAAGGATGGAAGAGGAGGATAGAAGGGAGAGCAACATTGCGAGCGGCAACGTTGCACACTACCTGGTGGCCGGTCTGACAATGTGCACCAGGGACCACCCGCAACAATACCTATCTTTCCTGGCCGACAGGGAAAGGAAGACGGCGAAGGAAGGACGAGGAGAGGCACGGATCAGAAGGGAATCGAGAGCTCCGGGGAGAAAAGGAGCGGACGCTTTTCTCCTCTGGTCTACGCCGTTGCTGCTTCGAGTACAGTTAGAAGACGGGGAGGGGGTAGGGCCCAGCGCGTACGGGCGCGGATAGGCGTACAGATGAAAATACAGATTACGAGCGGTCTTACGTATCTCGGGGCGGTAGCAGGGCGTCGAGTATCGGATAGCAAGGTTTTCCAGCCAATTAACTCTGGTGCCGCGGACTCGCGGCTGGCCAGATTCTCGAGGGGGGGTAACTCTAGACGTGCGGACAATCCTCGTCGGCCACATGGTCCCCAGGGAACTCTGCCCCTGTGTTCCTATACCGACCACCTTACCTCTGGACAAGAGTACGAAACTTTTCGAGCCTCGTTGCCCTTCTTTCTCTGTTCTTTCGTATCGATTAGGTTGAATTGGTGGTGTTATTAGCATTAAGGGATAAGGAAAGCTTCAATAATGATTTTCAATTAAAATGAGTAGATGTCTACTGATCTCGATTAATCTTCCATTTCCACTTCCTTTTTTTAAATATTCTACAGTGGTGAGGGAATCTGCACACCATTTTTTAAGCGACGGATAAAATTTGAACACCTACCAAAATTCTCTACTTGAACCATAAATCAAAGCTCGCCTATGCCGCGCGCAAAGTACTTTCACGATCATCTACCATTTAATATCCTCGTTGGAATGCCCCTAGGGGCATACTCGCCTCGAAAATGCAAAGGAACTTATTACTCAGCCCGAACGCCAGCCCATCGACAGACGCGCGGCTCTTGATTGAATCTTGACCCGAAGTTAAAGGGCAACTTGATATTTCTTCACGAGGATCTTATCTTGGATCGAGGAGAGCGTGACGCTGTTCCGCAGAAAGGAACAGGACGGTACCGCAACGGAATTCCTGTCGAGTCAGTCTCCCTTGGCTCGCGACTCCACCTCCCCTCCTTCATCGCGCGCGAAGAAAATCGTAGAGGCGAGCCCGTTATAATAACTCAATCCGATGGTAGCGGGAGCGCCTCGTGACACGTATCCCGGGCTCTCTGGATCCCTCTCGCTGCCGCGCGAGCCCGATTAAACAATCGAACGTGCCGGTAGAAGAAGGTACGGGCAAAAAGAAAACCAAGGGAGAAGTTGCATCACAATTGGCGGTGCTTGAAGGGACAGGCGACGCAACGTGCCTTAGGTACCTCCGGACGACTTTAAAATCTGCGAACGGTGGGGGGGATAGCGCGCCCCCCCGCCCCTGCGCCGGGTACCCTTAACGAATTTATGTTATTCGTACTTTTAATGTTTTTTACGACGAGACACGAGGTCCGCGAGGAGATAGCAGACGGCATAACAGGATCTTATGTCAACGACGGTGGTCCCCGCGCCACGAGGTTGTAATATGTAGATATTGCCCGCCACGAGAAACCCCATAAGGCCCGCGGGGACCACTTACGGGAAAAAGGGGGAATTCCTCCTTCCCTCTGCCGGCCCCTCCGCACGTACGCGAGCTATACAGACGTCTCGAGAGCGACTCGTGGCGTCTCCGCTTCCTTTTTCTCCTTTTGCCCTCGCTCTGCCCTACCTTCCACCATCTCGCGCCTTCCCTTTCGGTTTCTTCGGCGACCACGGAACGGCTCGCGAAAATTCGAGCACGTTCTCCTACACTCGAGGATCATCTGGTCGATTCTGAGGCTTTTCCACTGGCATTCTTGAATAAACTTGCGGATGATGCTTACGGTTACCACTTTTTTTACAGGAATATAAAGTAAATTTGCTTTTGTGGGGTATAAAAGAAATGGACGTTTGAAAAAACTAAAAGTACATTTTAATCTTATAAAAAGTTTTTTTCTGTTAGATCAAATTTTTAATTCCTCGAATAAAATTTTAATTTTTAATTGAATTTTACGTAAATTATATCAAATATTTAATTTCTCCAATTAAATTTTAATATATCGTATAAAACAAATTTTGTTATTGCTTTTAGCATTACAGAACAACTTTTTATGATTCTTAAATAACTCAATGGCATTATTGCACTCAATATTCATAATTCGTTCTTTACTAAATTAAGAGAGGCCTTGTTTCTGTCATCCCGCCACTTCACATTCATGGCCAGAGAAAACAGTCTCAGTAAATGCTGAAGTGGCAGAAACAAACAGAAGATAAGAAGTTATTTTGAGAGTATCTTGCGTTACGTTGCACGTAATATCATTAATCGAGAAATAAAGTATTTTCGCATACTTTATTGTTATTCAAAAGTATAAAGTACATTTAGGTATAATAACTTAAGATATTTTATCTTAAAGTTCACATATCATGAATTGAAACGACGAGAAGTTTCATCTACATAGAATTCTTTTGCGTTTCAATGATTTGAAATGCTTCCAGCTTGAAAACAAGGTTATATAAAACAGACGTTTGTACAATTCTTCGATTACTTTCTCATAAAAATATTTCCCTGTGTTTGGTATCTCATTTCCTTCAATTCAATTAAAATTGCACAGCCTGTTAGGTACAAACCACTCACTCCTACGTTTCACCACTCAAACCCCCCAAATCAGAATACAAAATCACCAAACTCCCACAGGAACGAATCACACTTCCGCCTAAAACCACTATCCGAGCTCGCGCAAACCACATCCCTCGGCAGACAACAAAACCCTCAATTCCCTTAATGAAAGAAACGAGCAAACAGACGGGACCGAGCCATCCGCAGTGGTGAAACAGAATTGAATAGACGCAAGGCTGGGTGGGATTGCCGTGGGTGGGTGGATGAAGCGCGATGCTTATCTCCATGCTCGTCCAGATATGCCGGGCATCAGAGGGTCCCCTGACGGTGCATTCAGAATTATTTCCTTACGGGAGGTAAGTGCCGCGGAAAAAAATGGCCACACCGGGCGAGGGCAGGAGCGAGGCCGGTGCTTCTATACGCGCACGCGGATACGACATGCGAGTCTCCGCCAGATAAACGAATAGGTTCTTGCGGTAGGTACGGCTCGAAAGTGTCCGCAAGAAACTGGATCCGACTGGCGCTCTAATCGGCCGAAGAATTCCACCCAGGCGATGCCTAGTCCCGAAGGGAAAGCCCGCGGCTTGGATTCCAGTAACGAGCTTCCACCTCGTGCGGCCGCCACGAGGTAAGAACGGAACCGCTCCGCCGGTTTTCTTCCTGTTTGATGCGCGACTGGCATCGAGAGGCGCACCCCGTGCGTGATTAATGACAGGGGCAAGCCTGTCTCCGTGCGCGCTTAATAAGTGGCGAGACGATTTACTCGTAAATGTAATTGTGATCGAGCATTCTACGATCCGCTGGGACGCGATCCCCTCTTATTAAGAGACTAATGAATCCACCGGCCGCGTAATCGCGGTTTTATTGCGCGCGCGCGTATCGATTAATGCGCTTCTTCCTGGTTAACTAGCTGTTTTGCTCTCGTCTCCTGCCACCGGCGACTAATTGTTGGACGCTCGGAGTATTTAGGAGTGGGTGCTGAACGTTGATCTGATTTGAGATTTTGGTTGGGTGCGCTGGGAAGTAATTGAATCATTGCTAAATATTGAAAACTGAAGGAGCTTGTCGAGAACATCTTGCTCCAACGCACCACCACACTTTCACGCTTAATTATCCTATCACTCCAGATGCCTGCATCGTTACTCAAACGTGAAAAGAGTAAATAATATCTACCGCAGCTACCACCTCCTAAAATTGAATCAAGCAAACTTTTCACAAACGCTTAGCAAAATGCCACAAAAAACGAGGGACGAAGTGGAACAAAATCGCGCGTTTCATCCTCCAGAAACATGCCACAAAATTTGCATCGTTTGAAGGATGGCCTGGCAGTAAAATTTGTCGAGAATATCTAATGCATCGCGTTCCAAGTATCGCTTACCTTAATGAGCAACGCAACCGTGCGAGTAACTAATCCTTTAATCACTCTTCCCAGCGTGCCTACATTCCCGGTATTCTTTGCGGAACGAGGAGCTCCGCGCCAGAGGAGCGCCGAGTACTAATTTCGTAATTGTCGGTCCCTGGAGGACAGAGTCCTGGCTGCAACTCAAAGGCCTGAGATTTGAGCGATAGGTAGATGCATCAATCAGGTACTGACCCTACGCAAACGGTCCAGGCTCAAGAGGTTCCATCGAGCAATGGGCGTGTACCCCTCAGCAAGGATGAAAGGGACGGGGCCGACTCAGCGTTCCCCGAGTCCCATCCATTTCGTTCTGACTTATTTCCACCGACCTTTACGGCGAATTTGCGCCGTTAGCAGCCCTGGCGATCCGTGTACTCCGCGTTCCCAGATTTTCCACGCGAAAAGTCCTCCCCTTTTGCGCGGGTGCCTTCGACCGTTCTCGCCGCTGGACGAAAGAATCGAACGGCCCTAACGAGAACCCAGGCGAAAGAAAGCCGACCGTCGACCATCACGCATCGAAAGCTACACAATGCAGGACTGTCTGTAAACTTTTCGAGAACCGACAGAGAAGTGTTTGTCCGGACGCTTTCGGTGCGACTCAGCCGTGATTGATGCGAGATGATGCAATGTTTCTGGTTTAAACCATTAGTAGTCGAAGCTTGCGGCGTCCAAACTGTAGTTTATCAGTTTTCGGGAATTGCAGATTACGTATTCTACTCCTCTGTTTGTTTGTTTAGTTTCATGCTAAGTAGAATGTTCCAAATCGTCGAGCAACTTCCATTTGCACTAGAGTTACTCTGAACTTGAATACCAAGTCGCTCGAGGAAGTAAAAAATAATTTGTATCATTACGCGCAATAAAAGTAGCGTGTGGTGGATGAAAGTCATACAGATTCGAGTTTCTGAGTGTATCGTGCGACCGAGCGTCGCCGAGGAAAGGCGGTGCACTCCGTTCGGCATCGCCTCCACCCTCTGGACGTTTACGAGGCCCTCTTTCGTAGGTATTATTAGTGTAAAAGCCTCACACGTAGAGTCGGCGCCCTTTAATCTCACTCGAATGGACGGGGCCGACGCAACGTGCGTGAATGTACGGCATTGTGCTCGGGGACCAAGGGGATTTCAGCTGCCAGAAATTAAGATGCGATTATAAAATAGTACGGTGCAGCTTTTGTCGTTATCTTTCATCTGGCCGTTCCCCCCGGTGTTCTCGTTGTCGTACGATTCGTGGAAAACGCGTTTAATTTCGAGCCGACCGTTGACCCGTTGTCTGCTCTGCGCTTTATCTGTCGCGCTCACGTACGTCTGATTTCACGATTGTTTGTGTATCATTGCAAGTGACACTGAATTTGATTTCGTGTTATAATTATCGCGAGATAAAACTAAAATTAAATTAATTAAAAGGTGCGTATTGTTGCGAAGGTTCAGAAAAATCAGGGAATAGTTTGGAAATTTGAGGGAGAGAGAGGAGGGAGCGTAAGTTTCCTCCAAAATGGACGGCAGATAGTGGAACACTGAGATTAATTTTAGAGATGTTTAATTCGTCAAAGGAAGATTCATTTGAATGACTACATCGGTGAACAAGGTATTTGATACCTATATGACTTTCAACAAGTTCTTTTGTGAATTATGTGTTCGATAAATACCGATATTAGCATCTGGCGTGTGTGGGATTATGAATGCAAAAAATCAAATCAAAATTCCAAAAATGTTTCTTAGGTATCAAACCAGTTTAGTGTTTCTTGTTCTTCAGTTTATGGAAACTACGCTCGTGAATTGCGCTCTGCCCGTGAAAGACGTGAATTGATTAACCTTCCTAGAGTCTACAGTATCGCCAGACATTTAAAAAAATTATCTACGTCCACTTCTGAATGGTTCGATAAAATTTCAATATAAAAGAAACACAAAATTATACGAATATCCCCTTTCCACGCAAAGTATCCAATTCCTGGGCAAGAAACACCTATCTACATTAAAAAAGTGGAGTAGATAATCATAACGAAGTTAATAAATATTCTTAGAAAAATTCTTCAAACAGTTCCTACAATTCCGCTAACAATAGGGGCCAAAATAAATCGCAAAATAAATTTTAAATAGTAAAATAAAATCGCACAAAGAAATGATGCAACAAGAACGTCACCCTATCGTTCAATCTCCAAATCATCACGCGTCCCGGACATTTAAAATGCACTTAAAGGGCTGTAAGATTCGTAGCATCACAGTTTTATTAGGCGCAGTAAATATTCCAAATTTATGGGCCGAGAGTCAAGTGGCGTCTACTCTGAATTGAAAGCGGAGCGCGCATCGATCGAGGGGAACAGTGAGAAATGTGATTTCTCGTCTGTCGTTCACGGTGAAAAAGGAGAATGTTTTACACTGAATAGATAATGAGGATAATGTACTGCCTCGCCGCGATGCTTATAGGGAACACGATCACGCAACCGTATATGAGCAAACGATTGCTTATAGGAGGTGGTGGGTGCAAGAGAGGTCGAGGTCGTTGCCTGTAACTGAATCATCCTCGAGGACGGTAAACAAATTGGAGTAAGTGGATTCTTGCGATGATGCATAAGCGCGCGCGAGCGTGCACGTGCACAGGTGCATAAATACTATCGACGCGCGGAACGTGAAAGAAATTACGCGCGCTTCCGGTTCACGTTCACTCGCCACCAAGATCAAGGTTACTCGGCCCGGAAGAATGGTACCTCTACGTAGCTAGACGTAGCTAGTCACAGGCGAGCAAGGACAAAAGGCACGCTCTATTCCCGCCTGTGTATATAGGTATGCCAGATTCAGCGGTTAGGTATTAACGTTGGAACTTTTGCGAATAGGGATTATGTGTTTCTGTAAGTATCTCCACGTAGGTGTAGAAGAATGCGAATTAAATGTGGAAGCTTGTGATTTGAGAGTAAAGTCACTGTGTAATTGCAATGTAATGGTAGATGATGATTTTTAAAGTTACTGCTTCAAAGGATATATTATTAATCTATTTAACCCTTCATGGTCACACTTCTGTATCAGCTAAATCGAGTCCCAAAAATTATAATACACAATTTGAACAATAGAATATGGAATAGTCGCGTTTTAGTAAGAAATGAGATGACAATATGTCCCAAAAAAAAATGGAAAGCTAGGAACTTACGGGTATCAAGCTGCAAAGTTAAAAATTGGGTCTTTTTTGGACCCAGTGTGACCATGTAGAGTTGAAATAATTTTGCTATTTGGAATAACATCTAGTGAAAATTAGTTTTAAAACTATCGCAAAGCAAGGATAGAAATTGCAAAATTAGGTGACATTTCGAGGAACTTCTCAAATGCACAACTCTACAATTTAGAACTGACAGAAGACGTCATGGTGCACATATGCAACCACACAATCACTCAAACTACTATTGTAGCATGCAGAAAAGGAAGCTTCGAGAAACACCGACCATCGAGATGTTTCCCGAACGGGAGAGAACAGAATAACTCCTGGACGCGGCAGAGTAGAGTCGAGAAAGTACAAAGCATCTCATTAGACGCCCGAGTTTTAAGAGAGGAGAGTACCGTCAAGGTCCCAGTTCCTGATCAGAACCCAATTCCTGATCAGTTTAGTATATAAATACCAAATAATAAGTTTATCACGATACAAATTTATTCCAAAAAATTACTAAATAATTATGAAGTATTTTTAAATTTATACGCAAACATTTGATAGCTCATAGTAAAATGTTTTAGGTTGATCAGAAACTGTTCCCTTTGCATCTGAAGTGATCAGGAACTGGGTCCTTGACGGTACGGGAGAATATTCCTGAATGCCCGTTCGACATGGAGAGTTCGGCGACAATACCTGGACGCCAATCGAACGCGAGAGTACAGTGTAACTTCTAGATGCTTCATTAGAAAAGAGAGGAACGTACGGGAGAATATTCTTGAATGCCCGTTCGATATGGAGAGTTCGTAACTCCTGAACACCTCATTGGAATAAACTCGAGTGTCGCATGCACATTAGAGTCCCGTAAAATTGTATAAACGCAGCGAGACGCAACATTTGAATTAAAAAATTTGTAGCTTTTTCCTAGCGACCAAACCACGTAATATCCTACCTAATCCCAATAAACCTTGTCTGTCCAGCAATTATCCTTGTTTCAATCCACGAAATGCTACACTATCTAATATTTACAAAATATCGACGAAAATGAATTGTAGAACTACCGCGAAGTAAGAATAGAAATTGTAAAATTAGCCAACGTTTAATAACATTTCCAACGACTTCCTAAATACCGGTCTACAATTGAGATGTGGCCCGAGGCAGCGCCCTGTGCGCGATCTTGCAAGGGTTACGGGACGCGGTGCACGCGTGCAAGCATGCATACACAGAATCGTAAGGGCAGTGCCCGTGAGACGTGGACTGACTCATCCGGCATGAACGCGAGCCGCAGAGCGGGCTCTCCTTCTCCCTTTTGAGCCCGACAAGAAAAGTGGACCGTCGACCCCGAATTTCTTCTTTTTCCCTTGCCGTAACGCCGGCTGGAGCAGTGTCACCACCTCCCGTCGCCGCCGCCGCCGCCGGTGGCACCGTAATTGTGCAATCGCGTAAAACGATAAAACGGGAGCGAGAAGCGGCCCGCGATCGGTTCGCTTTATTCGCACCGATCGCCCTGGGTGGCGCGGCTCTCGTGCACCGCGCGCGTACGTACGTAATCTCCGCGTGTGCCCGCTCTTCTTTTGCGCTACTCCGTTTCTCCTCGCTTCGAGAATTTCGCCTGTACCCGTATTTTTAGACCCTACAACGCTTTCCCTCCGCGCCACTTTTCCCCTTTGTGCGCGACAGCGGTACTTGGGACTGTTCAAAGTTACCAGGTGATCGGCTTTTTTCACAATTAAGGCAACTTATAGAAGAAAATGAAGGATAACACTGCTTGTGTTTGTGGATCAGAGATGGGCGTTAGCTACATAAAAAAATATTTAAATAACGGATCGACTATTCAATTTGCCAATCGAAAAATATGTTACATATATTCAAGAGAATATAATTTTGGGTTAAAAAGAATTTTCTAAGATAAAAATTGTTACATAGTATTAAGAAATTATTTTATTTAAATTAAGATTCAAAGTATTAAAATGAAAACAAGTAACTCACTTTTCAAATCATATTTATAAAGCAAACTAGAATTTATATTTTAATAATAAACATCATGGGCATCATTCAATATAAGTTTTACTTGCACGTAGTAATTCAAGAATTATTATCTTGAATTGGCTTTGACGAAAAAAGGTGCAGTAAAAATTATCGATATTTTGATCAAAATAATCAACACCTGTAATTATTAGTATTTGGAATATCGATAAAAAAATATTGATATATCGACAGACAAATATGGATTAAAAATCGCGCATCATTAAAGTCCACAATCCCCAGTCACGGATACAGGTGAAACAGAAGACAGCGCGCTGCGAAAATGGAAAATGAGACGGCGCGTTTGGAGGGAAAGCGAGCGACAGACGGTGTCCGTGGCACGCTAAGGGGTGCCCACACGTTCCCAGAAAAGCCGAAGAAAAGGCCTGCTGTCGGAAGCGCGCCGGGGTTCCCTGCCTCTTCGTGTCGTCTAGAAAGGTGATAGCCCCCGGTTCACGTGCCACGCACATTTTGCCTGGCATTCGAGATGGAAAGATCACACGGGACGATCTCTGTGTCGCAACACTGCCCTCTCTCTCGCACCTCCCAGATCGTCGTCGTCCTCGCTGAGAGATGCCACCAAGGGGGAGCGAGAGGCCCGTGTCAGAGAAAACAAGGAGGGTGCGTATTCCTTGGCAGGAAGTCGATCCTTCGTCGATCTATGCTTCAACCTTCCTTCTGTCTTTCCTACGTCGTCCCTCACGGCCCCCCTGCCCTCCTCAAAGGCCCTCTCACCTTCGAAAACACGTCCCCGGGACCACCCGCGTGTGTGAAAGTTTACAGCTAGCTGCTGGGGAATTTAGAGAGGCGCGTTCGTGGAAAGGGTACGTCCCAAGTGTGCAACGAAACATGGATGCTCCTTCTCGTCAACGGTGAAGCATTGTTTTCGACGAACCCTTAAGGAGATACGCAAAGGGTCTGACCGATCCGCGACGCCCATCAGGGGATATGGTAGATCCCTTCGCGCGAGGTGTCTCGAAATAGGGGTGGTTGGAAAGCTTTGCTAAAACCGAGGGAGGCAGGATTTGAACGCTTCTTTTATTCCGAGCCTAGTACCCACGACGGAACATGTTCCCTTCGGCTCTCTTTGTCAAGGTCATTCGAAGGCTGCACTGTGGTTACAGGGTTTCCTCGATAGAAATGGGTTTCGATGAAGTGCAAGAAATCTGGTTATTATTTCTTTATTCGGTATTCGATATTGACCCCAGTCTCTTTCCTTTAAGAATTACTAACGCTATATTTTTGAACTGCTACCGGGAAGATGCAATGACCGCAGATTCATTGAATTATACGATGGACATTATAAGGAATCTAAAGTGGAAAGGTAGCAGAAGTCACCTGACTACGAATTATGTTTATCGTGGAGGTGTAAGTAATACCTACCCGGTAGAGAGTAAGAGCAGCAATAGTCGTAATGCTGCGATATGATTTACATTGAATTTATACGAACTGGATGAGCGGAGGGCTCACGAAGTGGCGTGCAATCACGCTATTATCTACGTCTAGTTAGCGTAACTGACCAGGGGGAGACAGGCTAGGGCCGCAGAGAACTTGTATTTCATCGATCAGATGCATCACGATAGGAAGCTTACCAGAGATCTCAACACCGATCGCAGGAAACGTTGGATTTATTCGCGAGATCTACTATTCTACCATGTTCCCCTGTTTTTATCATGCAAATCAGGGTAAACTAACAACGTGCACCGTCATTGAATATCATTTTCTGTGGAGAGATCTGCGAGATACAAAACAGTTAGGAATATACTAATATAGGAAGAAATAAAGTTCTTTCTTTTAATAACAGTGGACGATTTTTTGTAAACTTCGTTCACATGGAGATTTGAGAAAATCGAATTTTAATACTACTAACGGCGGTATATGCATGTACAATTTAATTTCCATCGCAACTCCTATTTTGTCAAATTTTGTTAATTTGTTACTATGGTGTGTTTTATAACTGAATTACGACGGTTGCAAGATGATAAGAGACGAACAGAAGGGAACAAGGTGACCTGTCAATATGATAAATTGTACCTCAATCGTTCGAATATTAAATTAAAAAACGAAAAAATTCTACTATTCAAAAGAATGATATTGATGAATAACTAGTGAGAATTACTACTATTCGTAGCCACCTAGCGGAGTATGGGTGATGTTGTCATAGAACAATTTCTCAATTACCATTATCCAAATCGATGAATGACACAAAGTGTAAAACAGACATTTCCCAATGAGAAAATGTCTATACATTACATAAGTAAGCATCTTTTCTAAATAAACTATAAATAAACGAAAATCTGTTCAATTAAATATACCTCAGTAGAACAGTCATATCATTACAAATTTACGCGCCATTTTAGGACAAAACGTAAACTTCATGTTTCACGTTCAAAACATTGCATTAGCTTTGTCTCATTTAAATACTCGCTTAAATCTATGCACTGAATTTCAGGGCGAATTTATACTAGTTTAAAGCTATACATGCATAGTTGGTGAATAAAGAAACATACCTTTTCGAGCTGATCCAACGCTATCGCCGCATCGGTCCAACTCGGCCTGATATAAAGATCCGACTCGTGCCGCTGTTTCGCGTCTTCCAGGCTGATTTTGACATTTTTCTCGCTGTGTACCTTCGACGCACTTCCATTCTGCGACGACTGGGAACCTTGGGGGCACTGGGAACCAGAAGGGCGTCCCGCTAGGATCCCTGTGGGGCCGGACGCAGAAACCATGATCCGTCATGCATTCGCCCCGGCACAACCCGCAGTAGGATTATTGGCAATATACTTCTCCGCCGGGACGACTTCCTCGATTACTTCTATCCTCCTGGCGGACCGTACTCGTTGGGAAACGAAGCACGGGCAACACCGTACACGAAAATAAACCGATACCACACTCACTGTTACCGCGGAGTTTACACGTAATTCTCGCACGAACACATCTCACAGCACACGTTTGACGATCAGTCTTCCCTCTGTTTACCGCGCGATCTCGCGACCTGCCGTATACGCGTGCCGCCAGCACAGTAATCGAAATTCGCGCACGAGGTAGGCACAACCTGTCCCGCGCATGCGCGGCCGTATCGTGCCCATCGATGGCGTACGCACAAAACGGGCCGAGAATCGGTTTTTAGGTTAGCTTCGTGCCACCGTAGAAGAGTAAATACGTGACTGCTCCCCTCCACTCTCTGATTCGTCTTTTCTTCCCGTCTCTTTCTCTGCCCACGCTCCGTCTCTCTCTCTCTCGCCTTTTCCGCCCGATGCGCGGATCCTCTTGCTCCCTCTCGCTCCCTCTATTTCTCTCGCTCCTCTGTATCTCCCTCTCGCGGGACTCACGGTACCGCCGACAAGCACGAGGGCGCACACGCGAGTTTTCGCTTGTTTTGAAATATCACGCGACAACCCGGGACGACGATCGTCGGCTGTTTTCGCGGGAAACTCGCATCATGCTCGACAGAGCCGTGTAGCCCCGTGTCGTGTCATAGAAACGGGAGTGAAATACGAACGGCAGCACGTCAGTCACGGCGAAATGTAGCGGTGTCTCTGTTAAACGACGGCACGCAGCCACGCGCACTTCGGTGTCACTGTCACGATTCGTTGTCACTCGGCACGGTTCTGATCTGTTTCGGTAATTCACACTATCGGTCCAGGTGATCCGCCGCGGCAACCGAATTCGTATTGGCGCGCCTGTTACGGGCATCCGGTTTACGCACGGTGGCGTAGGCGACAGTGCGAGGACGAGAGTGCTCCACGGTCCAGACGAGGGCAGCTGGTAGCTAACGTTAAAGTCTGGGAGTCTCTCTGTCACGCGTTCTGTAACGACGACGTCGTCGTCGTCGTCGTCGTCGTCGTGGATTGGACACCGGCGTGCACGACCGCCACTTAGAGCAGTCTAAGTCCGTACTAAGCGAAACGCGCTGCCACATTTCGTTCGTGGCCTGCCTTCTGCGCCGGCCATAGTTGACGGCCCCCCCTCCAACGGCGCCACTCGCCGAGATCGGAGCTGCACAAACATTCAGGGCTGTGTTCCACGGCCGTGCCGAAGTGCGCCTAATTTAAACAAGGAACATCGCGTCGTTCTGCGTTTTAAATATAAGTCTGGGAAAATAGAACGACAAGCACCTTCAATTGTATGGATAATCTTCTCGTAACAGATGCACTTAAGGTGATGTAATAATTTCTGAGTAAATGTACTCAATCTTCCAAATAGGTTTTAATACGGCGATGAATGTTTCGAGTTAAATACTGGAAACGTCACAGAAACTTTTGTAAAGTATAAAATGTAAAGGGATTATCTGAATTTACATTATTTTTGCAACCCAGTGTACGTAAAGTATACCGCGTTAATAGCTCTTAAATTTTCTTTACAGGAGCACACACATGGAATGTAAAGATGTTTAAGTAAAAGGACGGTTGTTGGACATTAAATTTCAAGTTTCTTTCATAATAGAAACCCCGTGAATCCCAATCTTCGCGGCACGAGGGCACGTCCCTGCGCGTACCGATGATGTCGCGGCCGAAGTGAGCCGAGCTCGGCCGAAGCTATCGGGACTGACTCGTGATTGGCCGAATCGGCGTGGCGTTCTACGTTGCTAGGATACGGCGATGTGCCATCACAGGGGGCTAAGGGGGGACGACGCGGGACCACACACGCGGTACCATTTCCCCTCCAGCAAAAACATTACCCACACAACGCGAGTGGCTACGCGAGGAACGAGGCACACAGAGGGCCGCTCGCGGATCGCCGCAGCATCTCCTTTTCCCTCCTACCCGATCCTTCTCTCTTTCTTTACTCTCTCCTCGTCATTGCCTCCGCACAGCCGTCTCCCCTGAAGAGTTTTCTATACACGCCTCTCGCACGCTCCGCGTTAGTAGAAAAGGTCCGGACGATCCGTTCGAAGCGCAGTGGACGCGGCCGTCGCGCGACGGTGGAGTCGAAGGCGAGCGGAAGAGGGCACCGGCGATGTATCGAACGTAAACACGACTCCCTTACGGGCCTCTGGAGATCGAAATCGCCGCTGCCTCCGGGCGGCGATGATCGAGGCCGGAAATACGGGAGTTTACTGCATCCAGCCACCGTCACCGCCACCGCACGCACGCTCCAGCGAATCTGCATAATTGATTATACGCGTCTCCCCCTCCCCCCTGCCACTGGTTACGATTTGATTGGCGGCCGCGAGCGCACGGCTCGGCTGCATTCTCTCCTGTGTTATTATTGTCATCCCCTGCTGTGCATAACCGAATAAACGTTCCCAACGAACGGCAGCCTTAGATTCGGTCTACCATACAAGCCATTGTGCACCGTGCTCGCACGCGCTCGCTCGCTCGCCACAGCGCGTACGGCGAACGCCTATGGGCGGTCTGCGGTTACGGGCTAACGAGATGCGGTTAACTTTCTCACATCGCGCATTTCAGGGCTGGAACGTCAGCACTGCACAACTTCGATACCCGTCCTCCAGTGCCATCTGTTATAATACAACCCGTGGCAGGCGTTGAGATAGAACGAACAACGAAGCCATTACCATACAGTCTAAATACAGTGCGTACCCCATGGTGTGGAAGAGAAAGCAGCAACTGTTCCGAATGCGTGCGTTAAGCCACGGGGAGGAACGTTACGCCGGACGATTAACTTATTAACCTGTCTTCTTAATATCTGCATAACGACGCGACTTCATTAGGCGTCGTACACCACTTCCGTGGGACGGTTCCGCGTGTGCGTGCATGCGTGCTCGTTGCGCGCGCGCGCTCGTGTGCATACCGGACGCTCATCAGGCAGCCTCACACGCACTCCCGATGTTCACGCGCACGTGTATGACGCGCGGTGAGGGGGCAGCGCGAAAAGGATAGTGGGTTCCGGCGGGACAAAGAGCGCGGCCGGCGGGGAGGGGGCGGAGAAAATTAAATAAGAGGGAGAAAGAGGGAGAGACAGAGAGGCAAACTGGCAGATCGAAAGAGGTAATGTGTAAATACGCGACCACCCACCGTGATACCGAGCCCGACACCCTGTTCCACCGAATACGAGACAATCTTCGATTCTGATACGGACAGACGCGTGTCTTCATTTTGCTCTTCGGACTCCAAGAGTCCTTGTCCGTGGTACCGTTCGCTTCTTCAAACCGTGGAGCATGGAATTCTTTTGGTCACTAACGCGCAATCTTTTGGGATTAATCTTCTACTGGCAGACTTGCTTCTGTACTAGCTATAATTATTATATATCTGTTAAGGATGGAACGAAGTTTAAAGGGCCAGCTATCTCTCTTGGGGTATTGAGATAGTAACGGAGGAAGCGATTTTTTCAATTTGAAAGTATCTCAAACAGTCGCGCGGTTACAAAAATGTATGATTATTCTTCGAACCGTAAACATCGGTATTATTGCGTGTCCCGAGAATGGCACAAAGGCACACCGCCGTTCATTGTTTGCGTAACGTAATATTCAAGTATGATACAAGCCACGTCGCATGGGAATAAAACGGGTGGCGAAAAGATACCCTTGCAATGAAATTCTTAGTAAAATCTTGGAATACCACAAAGCGTCTACTGAATCACAATTACGCGCCGCCTATCTCCTTTGTTTAAAATCTACGCGGCGTGTTTAAGCGTTCCACTTGATTCTCCTCTGCGTTCCAAGGAAATCGCGCGTTGGGAGCTCACCGACCGGCGGCTCAGTCAATCTCGCGAGTACAAAGTCCCAAATACGCATGAACGGTAAGGGATGGGGCGGGAGGAGAGGAAGTGTCATTGCACATTGCGGTGGCGGGTTCGACGAATGCACCCCACTGTAGTTGGCGATCAGGCGATAAGGCACACCGCGCGGAGGGACCGTTAATAATTTTTACGACACTCTTAACTCGCCACCCAGTATTAAGCGGTCCTCCGTAGAAGACGGGCTTTGATCTTCGCCGACGCTGCATCGGCTTAATGAGTACGAGAGGGAGATAGCGGGAGAGGCAGCCTGAAACAGAGCGCGCGGCCTCACTGCAGTCCCCTGTGGATCTATTTTCCACAATATGCACCTCTGCAGCTCGGGTTGCATCGCCACAGGCATCGCCATACGCGGCTGCATCCGGCCGTTTTATTGCAGTGTAATACAGTAGGTCCCCATTTACCTGGTCGAAACTTCGTGGGATGCTGGAATTATTAGGCACACTTAATTCTTATTACTTCAACTATTAACAGGCGGCACTCCAGTTGTACCGGGTATCTCGGGGGTAATGGATGAACTTTTGTATCTGTTTTGTATCGTGCTGTGGTAGTCATTCGTTTGTTTTACAGACAGGGTGATGGTACCTGATATCGCCTAGTAAAAGTTAAATTGCTGTTAATTGAATAATAATTGATATTTTTGCATGCGATTCGTTTCAAAGTAAAGAGAAATTATTTATCTTTCATGTAGCATAAGTTAGAATCGTTGAAAGCTACAAATTTTTAATGAGGACTCAAAAAACGTAAGAGGTGCAAAAATCAGGTTCTGAAAAAGGTGTACCTAATATTACCTACTCAAAAAATATTGATTAATTCATGTACATATGAGTGTTTAAAGTCATTTTTACACGTGATTGTGTCAATTAGGACTTAAAATAAGAATTATATTTTTTGGTTTGTATGATTTAGCTTTTTCTCATTTAATTATCATGGAATATTTAAGTTTTTAATCTTTTTATCTGTGGGTGGATTTATTAATTCTATAAATAATTATGGTGGGATATTTTATGTTTAGGTATCCTTTAAAAAGAATAATTATAATTATTTCTTAATTCTATTTTCATGGGGTTCCTGTTTTATCTGTGTTTTATTCAAAGGATGATATTAGGTACGGTCGCCCTAAACGTTGTTTAATCCTATCAAGCTTGAATATTCCTTGCAGAGAAGTATGATGACACAATTGTCAGATAACACAAATGAATTGACTAATCATTGATCAAGGGAAGCAGGCAATCCACATATGGATGTAACCATCCTTGCCACCATCCCCTTCTGTTTTCATTAAATTCTCAGAAATCCAAATTATCCCAAAAGTGGTCACACAAGAGCAACTGGGCAGTACCGAAATAAAAGCAACAGGGCAATAGGCATCTGTAATTCTGCACCCCTGTTTTCTTCTCCACAGGAGTAGGACAAAAGGAGACCCATCTGATGAAAGCGAAGGCAATCTTTCAATCAGGACGAGCGTAGATAGCAGCAAGTAGTCATACGCGAGGGGCACTGGGGAACAATAAGACCGAGAAATATCCAGAGAGTCGAAGGCACGACAAAGGGGAGGGGAACGGAGGAAGATGATAGCTGGCAGGTGAGGCGGGGGCAGGTAACGAGGCGGAAAGAGAGAGAAAGGGGGATTCCTGGGCCCGTGGAAGGGCGAGAGGGGCCTCGTTGAGGTAGAAGGTAGAATGGGCGTAGGGGAAGGAGCGAAGTCGACTACTTCCTTACGCAAGACGACTCGGTGCGCCACGTTCGTTCACTGCGTCCGCCGGCGTTCAACGGTGCGTGCACATGAGAGACGCGAGAGATGCTATCGGCCACCAAGACGGGCCCTGGACTTCTCCGGACCACCCACCGGCAAAATAATAAACACGGAATGCGGCATATACGTCCGTCGGCTCGTTCGTCCATTCGTTTGTTTCTATTTCGCAGATACCATCGAAAATAAGGTCTCCCGTCGATACCGCAGCTGGCTATCACCGATCGGCTACCATCCCCGCCGCTATCGTACTCGTGGTACGCGCCAGACGTATTCGTGGCAGAATGCTAGCGGCTCGAGGACTGGCGACTGACGTTCCATCTCCCAATGATAACGAACTTGCTTAGAGCCTGTTGAACGAAAAGGTGATGAAAGTGTCCTGATTTCACGCGATCCTCGATGTTGCGCACGCCGAAGGCTGGGATAAATGTCCCTGGTCGGATTGGAGCCGGAACATTTCGGGAAGGTCGCAGTCTTAAATTTTACTTTACAGCTGTTTTAACGAGGGAAATAAAGGGGGTTTTTACGAGCTTCGTAATTGATATATGACTTTATCGGGGTATTAAATCGTGCGTTCTTAAGTCTCTTTCCGATGAAAATTGCAGCTCCGCGTTATTTATCGCGGTAAGGTAAGATTACCGTTCGGATGTATGTGTTTTTCCCCGAATAGTTTTGCATTATCCTTGTGTTTTGAATGCACTTTCATTATAAAATGTTAATAAAGTGTGCCGTGAATGTAGAGTAAGAGACTCAAATAATTTTGAATTTCGTTAGAAAAATTACTAAGAATTATTTAAATCACTCAATTGTTTCGTGGAATATCGTTATTTATTTGAGATTCAACACAATTTATATGTGTCATTTTCGTTTTTAAAATGTAGGTAAAATAATATGGTACAGAATTTTTATAGGTGTAAACAATAACGGTAGTAATAAAACGTAAAGTTATCTAAGTGTAAGTCTTGTTTGAAGCTTAGTTTCTGTTTTAAGGACTTGAGAATAAAAATAATGTTCTATTCCCCCTTTTTTACTCGCCGCGCCAGTGGCTTGGCGCTTCAACCCCCTCGCCCTCTTCCCCCCCCCCCGCCCCCCACTCAATGTAAACATCAAATCATCAAATAAAGATAACGATTCACCGCTAGAGGCCCGCTCGGAACGTCATCTCCGCATTCGCGGCATATTACACCGCGAATAGGGAGTCCGTATAATCTGTAACGGTACCCTCACCAACGAAAGTATCAATAACCGTCGCTAATAAAACTGTCGAGCACTTTATGGACTCATAAAAGTAACGCACATTATCGGTATTACCCAAGCATCCACGTAATCCAATTGCACGTTCCCTTCCCCCCCCCCCCCCGCCGCTCTCACATCTACCTTCCCGAGGGGGCAATAATTAACCCATCAGAGTATAAGCTCGCTGCGCACGCGGAGCGCATAGCTACGTTGCTCTAAATAAAAAAGGGTAGCCTGTTACAGAGAATCGAAACAACGCGCAATATCTTCATCCACCTCCGCCTTTTACCTGCCCCTCGATTCCCTATCTGCGAGGATTGTCCGACAACATCGTTAAGCTCGTCCAGCGATGACTAATGCCAAGGAGAGCACGGCTGGCAGCAGAGCGCCGCGTTGGAGAGGATCGCCCTTTACCATTGTAACAAGGCGAATCGTTACTCTTCGCCGTAAGTATAGCCGGCGCCGAAGAAAGGGGTGGGATAGACAGAAAGGAGATGGTAACCCACGGCTATCTGCATCTACGCTACCGGTGCTCTCCGCCCGATAGATTATCTATCACGCGTCGATATTGTTCCCCGCACGGCGCCGAAAGGCCGCGGGGACACCCACTTCCGGTGTTCGTCGGGGCCCTCCACGAATTCCGTTCCGGCCGAGGAATTGTCATTATCTTCGTTGACTCGGCGAATTCTTTGTCCTCCACCCCGTTCCTCCGCTTCGCCGCTCGGCTCGCCGGCGATACGATCTGCGCCTCGTAGCGAACTTCTCATGCTTCGACAGCGAACGGTTAGCGACTGGCAATTACGGAACGATTATACGGGCCCTGATGGTTTCGCCGCTTCCGCGATCCGGTGTATGTGTAGTTAATCTCTGAGCCGTGGATGGCTTGCTCGTGAGATGACGCGGGGTCTATTTTGACCTAGGTTACGGTAGGTATTCTGGAGATAAACTTTCTTTTGTGAGCTACAATTGGGCCTGGTTATGCGGGAAGCTAGCAACCCTCGGAGTGATAAAAAATTCGTTAAATTGGAGTATGGATCCCCTAATTTTGCAAAAAATTACCAATATAGCAACTCAGAGAAGTTAAAATAATAGTAATTATACTACTCGCTATTAAGGTGTCTCCCTACTTTTGTAAATTTAATTTTTTGGTACAAGATCCTTAAATATATTTACTTTCAATCTTTAGAGAAAAATATTTGTGTAAAAATATAGTGGTTATTACCGGAGTTATAGTGTTTCAAACAGAGCGCCTTGAGAAAGTCAACAATTTTCCAATGAAAAATATTTTTTAATTTCTTTGGATTTGCATTTATATTCTTCCGGAGGTAATGGTAGGTACTGATAAGTAATACGTGTATTTAGTTTGGTTTATGGGTTGAGTCCAAATGGACCCTGCATCCGCCCAGTCAAGGGTTAATGTGTTCCAGAGTTGGGTAATATCAAGTTTGTTTCTTCGATGCACCCTGCGTGGTATGGATTGCATTTGCATGAACGCTTTGAACACTGCGCGAACCAACGTGACTGCATAATTATCCTGTAACGAGGAACCTTCAATCCCTCGGGAATCTTAATAAGCTCGTAATTAAACTTCAAATGTAAACGATGAAACTGCAGGGGTTCGTGCTCGTCGGTGGAGCTCCAGCTTCTTGCGAAAGGATAGTAACTCGGATGCTGTGTACCGTGGGACGGAAATTGGAATTGTTATTTAAAATGTCTGGATCGTGATTAAACTGTTGGGATGGTGTCGATTAGCTTGGCGCTCCCAGGCTAACAAGTGTCTGCCACCCTTTACGCGAAATAGCATAAAATATTTTAATATAAAAGAGTCGAGGCAATTCCAAAATTAATGCCTCTGCGTTTAATACTTTCCTAATTTCTTTCGCCCAAAATATGTCGCTCCCCAAATTTTCTACAATGAAATTAAAACCACGTGTGATAGATTTATCCTCGATTAAATTAATTTTTTTTTACATCGTTGATGGAAATTTAAAGTAGAAAGAGAAAGGTACCACTCCTTTACGCAGAGGACCAAGTAAAGGAACAGATACGAAGGCTTAATTACGAGGGTTCCAGGACCCGCAACCTATGTACCTATACCTATCGCGCGCATTAACGAACGGATTTTCGCAATAAACGTTAATTTCGTAGCATATCGCATGCCCCGCTATATTGGTTACTCTAACCATAGTGCTGGAAAGCTGTTCACGATATTCCGCATGGGTACTTGTATCTAATTACCGTGTTAGATAGCTTTCGATGCACGAGACTGGCCTATGTAACCGAGTACGGAAAGGGCCCTTTCATTTCCCGCGATCATTAATTCCGAAATAAAGGGTATAAGGTGTACAAAGAGAACGGGCGAGAAAGGAGACATAACGCAAGGCAAGAAAAATGAGGGTATTAAAAGAGAAAGTGACTTTCGTAGGTAGATAACACAGCGTACATAAATCTAAAGCGAAGAATTTGAAAACCGAGGCTCGGTGAGAAGAAAAAACTAAAGAAACAGAAAGAAAGATGTGGAACAAGCTTACGATAAAAAGAAACACATAAAGTGACGTGTCCACGTCTGTAAATATCATCGTATCGATCCATATTCAAATTAGAAAATTAAAACGCCAAGGTGACCGAAGCTTTTTAAGCAAATTTGTCCGAGGATAGATTTAGAATAAGAAGAAAGGAGAACGGGACGGTGAAGGGGGAGCAAAAAGAGGCGAGTAGAAAAGAAAGAGGTGGAGAAATAGAGCAGGCAGAAGAGAAAGGCAGAATGTAAAGGTGAATAGGAGCGAGGGAAGAAGGGAGAAGGATATCCGACTTACTAATTGCGACGACGTCGGTGGTCCGACGGCGCACCGCGGGCCATGACGAAAAGCGATATGGTCAGGACGCGAATCGACCAAGGGCACACCGGATTTCATGTCCGTTGCTTACCCCGAATCGAAATCGTAAATTCAACGCGGACGATTTGTAGCGTTTCCTTCAAGGTAGCCTTCACAGAAAGCCGCGGCTGCCGCTCGGCTCCGAGCTAATGCGATTCAGAAGCAAGGACTCGAAAACGCGTGTCATTATTCATACGTCTACACGAGCTTCGAGTCATATATGGGGCCAGAGGTAAGATAAATTCACCGATGCGCGGGATAAATTTAGAAATCTGACAATGAATCGAAGAATTGAGATTTTTTTAAATATCGTTCAACGGGGGTTGCGACGTTCTCTTCTAAATAGAAAAACGAAAGGGGTGAGAAATGATCCGATAGTTATTTGTTTAAATCGTTTGATGTTTGCAGAGCTAGTTAGTACTATGCTCCTTCAAGTTGACTCTGTAGATTCTTGAGCTTTCATGTTCGCGTTAAAGTAATTCAATTATGGAGCTTGAAATCTCTTTATCCTTCTCGTGTCCAACTCATTGCTTCTCCAGACCTGAAAAACCTACATTAACGAGATACTTATTGTAGCATGAAAATTCTTATCAGGACGTATCTTGAAGGGTACATGAGACGCCTTGACGAGGGTGTAACAGATAATCTGAGCTTCACGCTACTTCGTTCCACTATGTACGCTCTCGCGATCCTTCTGCGTCCATTTTCTCTTGCATTTTACAGGCAGTAGGTTGAGTTCCTCCTTAGGTGCCTTTAAAATTTGAAAAATGATGGAAAAAGGGAGCACGGACGCAATTTGAAGGATGAATACCTCTAAACTTGGTAGCTTCACAAATTAATTCGCTTCGTTCGTTAGCTTTTTAGAGATCTAGTTAAATCTTGCCCAAAAATCTATTGATGAGTAATTTAAAAAGTGGCCATTAAGAATTGAGAAAATGGGAAGCACAATCAGTTTTCTTGCTTCCTCTAAAGAGGAATCATTTTTAAATCGAATCATTTTAAATGAATCTCACAATCAATGTATGTATATTTATTAAAAAATAATATTGTTATGTTCTGGTTCATGAAATACCATATTGCGTTTATAAAAGTAATTAACCAAATTTCTCAATTAAATGTTTCCCTATAATGTTACATGAAAATGCGTTGAAATAGATTTACAAAAAAGATGCACTCTTCAATCAGAGATTCAAAACATCAGAAAGAATCACACACAATAACTGAAGTATCTTTCAAATAAATGCACATCCCAACATCCTTTCAAACTAATTCCCTCTAAAGAGAAGCCTCTCACGCCGAATATTCATTCCACGCATTTAGCGCATCCCTTTTGACCAAGTCAAAATTAACATCGGGACGCGTGAAACACATTCGGTGAAAACAAGAGAGACCTGACGCCGCTAGCGCAAGGTTCAGGACCATTTGGCAGCTCGTGCCAGCGCGAAGAGCGTTTCGCAGAGGGGGAGATTTTTGAAGAAAGGGCGAGATCTTAACTTTGACTTAAAGTTGTTTGCGCAGCGGGGCAGCATTCATCGTCGATTTTCGAAATTGCATCCGGAAGAAGGCCGTCGAAAGCGGTGCCCCGTTTCGCCGGTTAAGCGGCGTTCCTAATTTCATCGAGAAGAATTATTGCTAAACTGGAATCCTCTCCTCGATGGCCCTCCCTGCCTCCATTGAACCTGGACCAGAGCCCCTCGACAATGGCTCATTGTGCCTGGCCGCTGCCACCGCGCTTGGCCGTATGTAAATGAGAAAAGAATTAAATATATATATCTACCGAACGATAACTTTGTTTGCATTAGCATTACCTGCTTTTATAAGTGTTGGCCGGCGACGGGGATACCGGGAGGAGCACGCGTATGTATGGGTACACGTGTTTGAGGCGGGTGAGCTCGACGGTGGTCCGCAGACGTGATACGCGCGAAAGCTCTCGTCCATTTTTTCCTCATTATCCTGATTTCATTTTCATTCGCGACCTTTTCGCGGTGATTTAACACGGACACTTTGCATTGGTGTGACGAGTGGAAAATAATTATTGCGAGCTTAATATGCGGGCAAAGGGACAGACAGTATAAGCTTATAGTTTTCTTTAAATAAATTCCCGAAGATGGCGTTGAAAAACGGGCAGTTACACTAGAGTACCCTCTTAAGCAATCGACCGAGTGAAGTACTGGAAGTAGTTCCACTTGACGTTGTACGTTGCGTGTGGTTTATGCGTGACAGTGCACCACCACATTTTTGACATATTTATTAATTTAATAAATGTGAATGAATTTCATTCAGAAAATTGGCCATTTCAAGTACTTCTTATCAACGTAAGGTTTAAAAAGGGACATAAAAAGGAATTTGATTTAGGACCTGCTGTTCCATAGTCACACATTCGACCATCTGGGGGTCTAGAAGATTAATTGATATATTAAAATTTATGCATGTTAGTGTATTTATATTTTATTCTCTCTTAAGACATTGTACTAAAGGTAGGTAATAAAATTTTTCTATGAAAACTATAAATTATTCCCGAAAAAAGATTCATAAAAACGGCTTCCTTGTCACAGTGATGTCCCCCCTTAAGGTAAACATTGTATTCTACCGTGCATCATCTTCCCATTTACCAGCTTACCCAGATCCCTTAACATCCCCAGTAGAAGTGGAACGACCTATAAAAATTTACCATTGTCCGTAACCGTGCGAGTAAAATAAAGGCCACATTCGACATTGTCCATAAACCTTTCTTTCTTAGCGAGCCACCATGAAAATAACGGTGCCCCGTCCGCAGACGCACCCGCGTCGAATTTCCGATGCTGGCGTCGAACGATTGCGGCGTCACAAAACATACAGGGTCCATTATGAACCGCCCCCATAAAATAAGCCTGACAATCGCGGTCGAGACGAGTTCCCCCGGCGGAGCGACCAGTTTAGCCGAAGTTATCGGAGCAGAAGGCTGGACATTGTTTCCACGCGTCGAATGTTTTCCGTCGCCGTCACGCGGGTCTCATTTGCGGTCTGGCGGGACGGGGGATGGGGTGGACCCCGTCGGTCCGGGACATAAAAATCCGTCGAGGAGGGAGCATTGTTCCGTGGAGCAGCCACCCGCCGCCCCCGTCCCGACGGTGGTTGGAGCCACGGGCGCTCGAAATCCAGAAAGCCAGTAAATTTTCGTGCGCACTACCTGTTCAACCAGCGTGTATCCGCTTGTACCGCTCTGTTTGCGTAGGACGGGGACCACCCAGGTCGCCTGACGCCTCTGCCATATCCTCAACGTGGAATTGACTTAGCGGAATCCGGGGCGCGGGCGGGCAGAAGGGCGAGAACGACCGGGGAAGGGAGAGACGTGGCTGGTACGCGAGCAGCGAAAGCCTTTAACCCGACCTGGCCCAGAGCGTTATTTTTCAGCTCATTGTCCGTCGACAGGATCACGGCTTCCCACGTAGGACGCTCGAGAGTCAACGAAGAGCTTGCGCTTCGTTTCGCTGCATTTCCCTCGGTCCTTGAAAACGACGTGGCTCAAAGTTACGAGCTGATAACGGGGAAGCCCTCGAAGGATACGAATTCACGTGGGAGACTCGAGGGAAATGTATCAAGAGTTTGTTCGTTCTGGTGAGGCATGATTTATAATTTCTTCTTTTAATTTATTCTACGTGTCATCAAGTAGGTACTCTTATACAGTTACTCTTTGTGCCATGGGATTTGTTAATTATTTACCAAAAAGTCGAGGACTTCAACTTCACCCTCGACCACGTGACATTCCACGAGTTAAATCCATCCACCTCGCGATCCCAGCAAAATCATCGCCGAGAGAAGCATTATCCTCTCCTTCAGCTCGCAACAACGCACGACTTTCCCTCCCACCCTCTCCACTATTTCATTTATATTTACACGCATTCGATTCCATCCTCTAGCGATTTACATCCTCGTTAAAAAACGCTTACATCGTCATCAGGACCGACTGGCCCCGGGTGGAAAGGAAAACGGGACGAGAGAGAGAGAGAGAGAGAGAGAGAGAGAGAGAGAGAGAGAGAGAGAGAGAGAGAGAGAGAGAGAGAGAGAGGTAGAGCGAGGGGCGGGGAGAAAAAGAGACGAACGGGAAGGCTCGCGAAATTCCTGCTTTCCTCCGGGGCCAAGCTGCAGCCGATTCGTGGCCGCGGAGGAGAAAGCAACTCACCTCGCCGCGCATAAATACTGCAACGTTGTCGTTGTAAAGTTGACACGGAACATACTTGTTACGTTCCTGGCTGGGCCCTGTGGGCCACCGGCTGGAGGTTCTCCGCTTCGGTGCTAAGTAAAATGATATATTGCGGTTAAACGCGCGCCGCGTCGCGGTGTGCGTAGCCGTATCAGCGTGGAATACGTATACGTTACACGCGGCCGTGCTGTAATACAGAGACGGTGTTGGTGAGTGGCCACCCACGGCGGCCGCGCTGGACCACCCAACGTGCCGCGCTATTACAAGGGGGAGGAGGGGGGGGGGGGGAGGGGGAGCCGTCTCTACTTCGCACTTTACCTCGATCCGATACTCCGCCGTTACCCCCTTTTAACCCCTTCAACCCTGACCAACTGATCCCCGAAGGCGAATCGAACAGCAACGAGGACATCCTCGTTTTCTACTCTGTCGCTTGTTACCATCCATCAAGGTGTCTTTGCCTCTGAAGGGAGGTCCGAGCCGGGGCGACAGATTAGACCGTGAACGTATATACATAAGTTCGGCGTGGATTTCTAGGACGGGTCGTGGCCGATGGGAAATATGTGGGCAAGGTGTGAGGAACGGTGACGATCGATCGTCTACACGGGGATAATTATCCGCTGGCCATTAATATACGTTGCCGTTGCTATCGCTTATTCGCTACAACCATCGACACTTTCTTTCGTTCGGTACCGGCACGTGCAAGACACGGCCTTGTGGGCTTTGTCCATTCTACTGGGTGTTCGAGAGATCGTGTTTGGCTGAAGGATCATCCTTTCGAATGAAAAGGTACTTGTGTTGTTGTCTGTCGGATGTCTTCGTTGCAAGCGGGTGGTGCGAAGGTGGATATATTGATATTGGTAGGTAGCTTTCGGTAATCGCTTCTCATTGGTGTAGGGACCTAGTTCAGTTTATTAGGCAGTTCTATTTGAAGGTTCCGAATCTGGAAATTTAAACAATTTTGAAATTTTGTGCATATGTAGGGGATTTCATTATGATTACTACGCGATTTTTGTTTGCCACCAAAATTCACTCTGAGGGGGTGAGATTAACTAGGAATTGCAATACCGGTTTCCTGGTAAATCGCGCGAAATACCCGCAAATTTTTAGCGGTAATTCGATAAATTACGCGTATATGCGTTCATTAATTCCGTCGATATCTACTATGTTATCAGTGAACAAAACTTTAATTTTTAATAAAGACGAAAACCGAAGTATCTCATGATGAACCAACTGTAATCCAAAAGAAAACTAAAAATCTAAATCAAGTCATCAAAAAAATGGACGTATTTTCAACTTGAAAAAGTAAGGAGAAAATATATTCAAACGTGATATGATTTCTGACTACTATAACTCGCAATCTGTCAGAAATAGAAACTAAGTATCAAGACAAAAGTTACTTCTGTTAATTAAAACTACCATTTGGTAACTTCCAGTTTCTTACAATTACTGAGTTATAAGTGATTATTAATCGATTATAGCTATTTAAAATTCTACAAAAATATATGCCATCTGTATTCGAAAGATCGGAGAAAGTATAAAAATATCGACGAAAACGATGATTGCACTGGTGTGTATACACAGAATGGAAGATGTGACGGGCATGTGAAGGAATGTTGAGACCTCGCAAAGGCACACCCAGTATATCAGCGGCGATAGGCTAGTGTTGGCGACGTGTGCGTGTGCAAATCGTGCGTGCCAACTTCCGCGGTGTACCGCCTGGGTGGTCCACGATCGGGGAATACGAGGATTAGATACCTCGATAAGACCGTACACGCATTTATACGCACACCCCGTCGGGCACGTATGGTACCTCCATACCCGCGACGTACGCGCTTGAAATCGTTAGCTCGCGAGCTGATAGAAATGCGGTACTAACGATGAATTGTGAGCGGGTACGTAGGGGGTACGTACGCGCGGTAGAGATATTACATAATTGAAATTTTATCTCACCGCCAGCTATACACCAGCGTTCAACTGCTATGCAAATGCGCCCCTGAGTGACGCTTCTGCTGTGTGTACGTACACCTGATTACGTAATATCGCGGGGCGCGCGATAAATCACTTCGAATATTCTGCAACATTGTGTTCCGGGAAAAAGTAGGCTGACGTTGGATGAATTATCGCGGCTACGGGTAATCGAGATTTTAATTGCTTGCCAGAAAGGTGTGCGGTGTGAAGGAGACGTATGCGCGTGACCTGTGACTCGAATTTCAATATTATTGAATAATAATTACTTAGGTATTTGTATCGTGAGAATATTTAGGCCATCCTGTTTACCGTTTTACCCCGCGGGAGAGGCATGATAGTATTTCCCTGCTTTTTTTAGAGAGACCCTCCGGTCAAACACGAGGTTATAACATATCCTGAAAAATGTTTTTGGCTTTTATTAAGGACGAACTTGGGCGATATTGAAAATAAGCGAAACTCTCTAAAAATTAGAAGAATAAAAATTTTAGAAAAATTAATTCGGTGGCTTTTAAATTATGTAGCTTTCCATTTAATATCAAAACCAACGAGTTTATGATGAAAGATCATATGTTCAATAAATTGGCAAAATAAAATAGTAAATAAGAGATATAAAGAATACTTAATGAATAATTCATTAAAACAATTTCACAATTTGTTCCCCACCTCATATATTAGTCTCAAACCGCAAGTGTAACTATGATAGACACCGAGCCTTCGGAAGCCCTGTTGCCCTGCTCTCGATGCATCCCCATGATAAGAGTCGCTGGAATAATAGCGCCGGCGATACCATGCATCACAGCAGAAGGATTGCTTGTAACCGAAGAAGGTTCGCCGATCCGTGTCCCTTGTTTCGAGAAATTTGCCTAATTCGATCGTTTCTACGCCGGCTGGATATACCTTGCCAGAGGAAAGGGGGATAAATAAAAAGGGGAATCGGTCGGTTTCGACAGGTAGATCGACTTACGCAACGGGCGGGACTGTCCCATTCCCGGCCCGGCCCATGTCCGGCGTGTTATCAGGGCCCCGTGATACCCGGGCCACATTTTCTCCGGCTTGTGGCGCGTTTCGGAAATTCGCGAAAGAAAAAAAAAAAGGGAGAGGCTTGTCCGCGGGACCACCCGGCACCGTCGCGACGGAAGTGGAGGATCGTTCGAACGCGGTCGCGAAAGATTTCCGACCCCCCGGATGTTATTCGCGGCGAAATTTGCCTAATTCGCTCGTCTCTAAGCGGAACACGCGTCTGCCAGGTGCCGCGTTAACTTTCCATGCAACTAAATGATTTACGACGTGATGAGAACACGTTTTGAAGACGCGCAACGACCGCCACGTGTCGCCCGCTGGCCGATAACAGTGACAGGCGAATTAACTCTGTACAAGCTTCAGATTTCAGTTAACGACGGTTTTTGGAAACTCTGCTCCTTCGTGGTAAATAAGGAATCCGTGGCTGGATACAGTATGCCTTCAACGAGATTTAGATGAATTTCCTTAAACAAGTAATTCCTTCGTTATCCACCCAAAACACTAAAACCTTATGGAGCTTGCAACCTCGTTAGCAATTTTAAAATTAAAATTTACTCCCTTCAAGGTTTTTTTAGCGGTTTTATAAAAAAAAAAAATCGGAAGGAAATACTTATTAGAAAATACTTATTCATAAAGTGCACGAAAAGATTTATATTCAATAAGTTTTGTATTACAGTCGAACCTCGATAACTCGAAACCTCTATAATTCCAAGATTCTTTCCCTTCCCTTGAGAATCGAGTTACCGAGTTTGGACTGTACTAAAAAATGTTAATACTTTTAAATGTTTTCCAGAATTCAGATCGCAAATGGTTGCGACACAAGCAACCAATCGTCGCCTGTCAACTCGACTGTTTCTCAAACTCCCCAGCTGTGGAAAAACAAGTCAGCGGGCGCCCTTGGCATCAAGGACCACGCGAATGGAAGTCGAAAGCCCTACGATCCGAAGCGGTGCACATTTTCCTCCTTCGAATGGTACCAATCCGTCCGTGGCCATAAATTAAACGACATTAGACCGAGCGCTCTTCGGCGCGCGTCGAGATCCCGGGCGTTTCGATGGGACGAGGCGAAAAAGGGAACGAAAAGAAGTACGAGTAAAAACTCGAACGATAGCCGCGAGCGCGGCACCGTCGCACATTTACGATCGCGAGCGCGGCGCAACGGCGTGGCCGCGTTCCATGAAAAATCTGCATAACACGGAGTTGCAAAACATGCAACCAGGTATTCGTGACCGAGGCTCGTATCTCCTCGGCCGGTTAACGTTACAATGCCATTACCGTCGATAAAAGTCTGTCACTCGAGAGTACGAATTAATTTCAATCACAGACCGCGCGGCGCGGCGCCGCCCCGGATACCCCCGTCGCGGCACGTCATAAGCGGAAAGGGAACAAGATCGGCCGCGAACGTTTCGCCGTGTATCAATCTCTGCCCCCTCCCCCCTTTTTTTCCACCCTCCGCGGCCGCTCTTCCTGCATTATAATTTCAAATGTACATCACACTGAGGGACGTGGGCACGTCGCCCCGCGGTACACGCTTCGCGGAGGGCGCGGAGGGCTCGCAGGATGGAGGGGAAGGGTTGAGGCGTGTCACGACAGCCCGTCCGTCTCTACTAAATGCCCCAATTATTAATTTACCTCGCTCACAATGCTCGCCGTGTAAGCAGAGACGAGTACAACGTGTTATTCCGAGGGGGCCCGCGTAATGACGTTCCCGGGCACGCAAACTCTCGTAACCCATGCTGAATGGCATAAGCCGAGCCTCCACTGGGTTGCCCGACGGCTTATCCCGGGAACACCGACTTCCTCGCGGATCCCCCCTTTTTCGTGCCCTGTGGCAACGAACGTCGCGTGGAAAATAGAGTAAAAGGTTGGGTAAAGTGGCTTTTCTCTTTTTTTGCTTCTTTAAGTTTTAAGTGAGAAGTCTTGGTGCAACATTCTTTGCGGTCGATCGTTTCTTGTCAATGAAAGGTACCATATTTGAAGTTTCTTTCATTTTATAAGAGCAGACGGAGGAAAGAATTTTAATAAATAATAATTCTCAATTTTTCATTATTGAAAAAATATTAGTGTTAAGGAGGCATAGTACTTTCTTTGTCCGAAAATTAAGCATTCTTTATGAATTTTTTTCTGTATGAAAATGAAAAACTAGAAAGATGGGATTTGCTGTAAATGAAAGGTCATAAGTTTTCGGCTATTTTTAATCCGAGACAACGTCACAGATTCGAACGCCCTTAAGTGCTATCTTAAATTAATCGGCGTAATATCCTTCGTGCGATTACATCACGTTTCACTTGTAATTATTTAACATGCATTTACATGCAAAAGGGGCTTAATCATCGAAATCGCTCTTGTTCCAGAATCGCGAGGTACAGGCCTAACGCACTCATTAAAGCTCATTAAGTGTTCCTCCGTGCCAATTTTATTCAATTACACCAGGCCTGCGCGATACGGTAATTAGCTCATCGCATTTCTGGAGCCGGAGTTTTCACAAATCGTAGTGAATCCCCGACTTCCTTTGGATCCTGCTCGCTTCATCCTCCGCGCTCGAAAAGGCTGCCCGAGGGATACGAGATCTCTCGTTGCGGTGTTTTTTCGTCAGCAAGTAGACATTCCAGGATCGCCACGAGAGATCGACCGTAAACCCCGCCATAAAATCCCGGTGGAATTTTATGAAAGCGTTCTCGTTAGACCGCGGCTACATTCTGCCCCTTTTCCGAATAACGGCAATCACTGCTATTAAAATCACGACGAGCTTCCTGGCGCGATCAACCCTGTACTCCTGCGCAACGGCTTTCTCCTTTTCTTTCTCTTCAGTTTCGCGCGAATCGAAGAAATCGTGTCCCCCGTTTGGGGGCATTTTCATGAACTTTAAAGTGTCAGTTTAGATACTATAAACATATGTAACAAGTGTCGTTAGGGCAGAGACACATCCATAGAAATTCTACCGTGACACGCTGTTTCGTATTGTTAATTACAACTATCAGTTTCGCCAGGACCACTGAAAGCACCAGGTAAATGTTAATATTTTCTCTCGGTTATTTCACAAAATATTCTGCAAAACCGAGCATTGGCTTAACATTATAATACATAGGTGCCTTTATTCATGGTGTAACACTGCTGTTATATTATTTTTACTTTGGAGTGTGGGCAGAAATGCACCGATAAGAATTTTTGTAAAATACAAAATCATGATACTAAGGGTTAAAGTAAATAAAGAAAAATATAGTGTAGATGTCTTTGGTTGACTTAATTTACTATAAGTATTGTATAAAGCGTCCTTGATGAAATTACTGGAAAGGGCATACTGCATCGAGGTACTACACTATTGTAGTACCGAAAGGAACTTAATTTACTTAATTATTGTTCTCCAGCCGAACGAATGACAAGAGGTAAAGCAGATATTAGTAAAAGAGAAATATGTATCAACACAATTCGTAAGCGAAACTATCGATCCACGAATTAAAACCTCTGACATTAGTATCCTACACAATAAAATCAGAATAGCAGAGAATTGATTCCCACCCTTCGCCGAATGTCCACCAAGATCGAACCACTGCGACCGATTGCGTTATTAATCTCTCCGAGCAATATTAACATTCTTCTGCACCGTTACAGTTACTCGGCTGCCCCGTGCTGGGCCGTATATTAATTCGTCTACCAGCAACGTCTGTAAATTAAAATCCTGATAAATTCCTCGGTAGGCAGCCCGCCCAGCGCAATAATCCTTAATCGGATCTTTCGTTAACGGTCCATCGCCGCGCGAGCTACGATTTCTGCTTTAATTAGCAGAATTGCTTTAATTAAACAGCCGGTGTATCAGGCCGAAATTAAGTTTTTTAATCGTCCAATCACGAGCCAGCGCACGAATGGGAAGGCCGACGGTGGTACATGGGCAAACTCAATGACACAGTGCACGCGTACGAGACGATAGTTTCGCGTGCAACGAAAGTGAAGGACGCGTCGATTTAACGCGTAACTGGTAGGAAGCATCATTTATCGAGAGCGTCCCTTTTTTTTTTATTGCTATCCTCCGTTGGGTGGCGGACTTTTACAACTCTTTAATTGAATCCGCGGTGCACGGGGCCCCGGAACGCCGTGCGTACGAAAGTATGCGCCGATTAATTCTGGGTTTACGAGCAACCGTAAAATTGAGAGTTTATAAATTATTCGTGAAACGCGAGGATGAGCGCGGAAGGGGTAAGAATGTTAGAAGTGTCACGAGTACGGATATTCGCTGCTTCCAGATTTAACGTAACGGTTATTTTTCAGAAAATATTTATACGAGACCGTGTACGGAGACGGTGGTCAAAGAATTTATTAATCGATCGGAAATACCTTGCTAATTACACGTTTTACGTCCGAGCGCCGCGGCTGGATTCAGTTATGGGATACTTGTAGCATCCGTAGCAGCCTGAATATACACAGAATTTTTGTTTGCTGCCCAAATTCACTCGAAGGGGGTGAAATTAACCCCTGAAAATTCGGCTATTTTCTGATTTTGTGTTATAACTCGCGAACTGTAAGAGATAGAAAAAAAGTTTCAAGACAAAAGTCACTTCTTTTAATTAGATCTATCATTTGGTAAAAAAAATTATTATACAAACTCGGAAAGTATCCGGGTTTTCAGGGGTCAATTACACTCCCTAGAGTGAATTTGGGTATAATCAAGAAGGAAATTCCCTACATACTCTCCAAGTTTCAGAAATTTTTGAATTTCCGGGCTCGAGATGTTCCTTTGTAAGGTATCGATATGTAGATCCCTAATGACTCACACAACGCAGTGATCCCCACCCATAATCAACCCTTGAACCCCAGTGCTGCATTTGTACCATATTCCACAAGTCACATACGACTCACCTACAACTACAAAACATCAAAATGCCCAGAAAATAAGAAGAAGGTATAAATCCGCCCACGAACAAGGCGCTCGATACCCAGTTACCCAAATCGAGTGATCCCGGAGAAAGCGATCACATTAAGGCTCACACCCACGCTGCAATCTGTCCCAGCGAAGAATGCTCCCCCTCTCAAATTTCCTCGAAAGCAGCGCAGCGGAATATCGACACATCCGGCCGAAGGGGGCGCAATTTGTCTTGCCCCTGGCCACAGAGGCGTACCCCGTTTCATGGCAAATTTGTCAGCGGTCCGATCATTAAAACGAATTCGCCGGTTCGTCCCATTAGCGAGAGAATCGGGGCGCTGACGTTGAATCGGTCAGCCCTGGAGTGGCTCTCGCGTCTCTCCACACGTTGGCCCTCTAGCGTATAGAAGAGAGAGGCAGCGCAACCGTCGCGGGTTGCACCCTGAAATAAGGTAGCCCCGACGACGAACGGAGCAGCCGACGTGGGTGGCCCGAGAGAGATTTGCCTTCCGCTAAATATCGCCTTTGCGCCCTCGACGTGGGTGGCCTTCTATCTCTCTCTCTTGCTCTCTCACTCTCTCTCTGTCTCTCTCCCTCGCTGCCTCTGCCAAGGAGAATCCTCATCCTCCTTCGTAGTGGCTGGCTCGCCCTCCTTCGTCCTCCAGGAGCGAGCTGTCGCTGTCTACCGTCCTCCTTCATTCTGGCTCTGATTTCTCTATGCGGTACGCGCTCGTTAGCGAGGGTACCTTCAATCACGTGCCATTTCGGGATGGTTTATCGTTTGGCGAAACAGGAGTCCGTGGCAGCTGCGAATTTGTGAGAATCAAGGGACACTTGTGGAATGGTCACCGGTGTGATTTAGAGAGCTGCGAATCAGCCTGTTGTAACGAACGTATTTTATTGTACAGCTTGAAGTTTCAGTCTCTGTTACGAGTTATTCCATGCTCCTTTTTATTGGGTAGTTCTTTTAGGAGTTAGGAGGAAGTAGTTGCTTTTGATAGTTTCGGGGGAGCTCATCTTTGGGGCACAGAGTGATCGAGCTCCATCTGTACCAGGCGAAGGGAGCCCGGTTCAGGATGAATGGGCGTTATTATGGGGAAAGGTAATGAAAGATATTGTTACGCTGTAATAAATAGTATGCGGAATCCGAAGCCCAGGATGCTTCGAGACGTTACCGCGTTGCCGAGCTCTCGATGGATGGGAGCCGTAATGAACGGTGTTCGAAGCCATTCCTTTCGCTTTATTGGGTAGCCTCGGCAACCCGTTTCAGGATAGACTTAACATTTCACTGGGAAATTAAAGTTCACAGGTGGGGGGGTTGGTTGGTTACTTTCTTGTGGATGCTTAGGCCATTGTGGGGAGGGTAATTGCTAATTGAGAGGCAGAGTCTTTTTAATACTCCGTTGATTATTGATATCGGTGGCCTTATTATAACAGACTGTTACTTAATAGCTTGTAATTTTTCTGGACCTTCTGCTAGCTCCGTGCACGGTATCGATGGCTATTATTCGTTCGATTATACTTGTCGGGGAAAGAAGTGATTATAGTTTTACGATTAGTGTAATGTGTACGTGGGTATCAATTTTGGTGAGCTTGTATTCTACATTGAAAATAATAACGTAGTTGCCAATGATCACTAATTTTCTTGTTACAGTTAAAGTAAACGTTGAAGCGACGGAAATATACAGGGTGTTTCAGCTAACATTTAAAGCTAAAATATATCCGTCCTTTTTAACGACGCGAGAAAATGTCTGAGGGAAAAAATGTTTGCTTCAGAAGGGCAATTATTGTGATGGAGAAGACTTTTTTTAAGATCAGGAATTGAGCATATAATCCGAAGTTTTCCAACCATTTGCAATTTGACGATTGTGATAACCTTCTTCATTCCCCAACGTTACTATTTCCTACATAAATAATTTTCTAAACACTCACACGTTTCATTAACCAATTTTGTGAGAAATGAATTAAAAAATAAAGAAACCTGCTTCGATTAAAAATGATCACTCCAACTACTATTGCGTCCATTCAAAATCAACGTGACCTCCCTCAAACCGCTAACGCAGAGGGTTGAAGGCCTTTTACATGGATGCTTTGCGGAATCAATTAGCACCCTCGAGGCCATGCTACGCGCCGGAATGCTTACCGAGACGCTCGCCACTTCCGATCGTGCGTCTCGATCGCCGCAGGAAGAGGGATTCGAAAATGGAATAACGGCAGGCGAGCAAATGGAAAAAATCCAGGGATCGTATAAATAACGCGACTGGTAAGAACGACGGGGGTTTTTGCGTCTCGGGGCAAAGAAAAAAGGGGAGGAAAAAAGGAGAGAACGCGAACGTACAACTCGAGCAGCGATGTATACGTTTCCAAGGGAGGAGAAGCCAAAAAATACCACGTCCCGCGGAGGGTGGGTGGGGTTCGGTAATATCCCGTATTTTATTTACCCCCCTTTCTGGCCCCCTTCTTTCACCCTTTTACTTTCCACCTTCTTCACGCCGGCCAGCGACAGGATCGTTGAACCAAGGGAAAAGGATTCATGATAGGTCGTGGTAGCTGGGCCGAGAGAAAGGGAGGAAAGAAAGCAAGAAGAAAGAGGGAACCGAAGTGAGAGTGGGCTAGCGAGCGAACGAGAGGGCCCGAATGTGTGGAGAGGGAGGGAAGGAGAGGGTCGGCGGACGGGGAGGAGGGTGCGGGGGAAAGAGAGGCGACACGACGCGTGTGGTCCACCCCGTGCTGGACGACGAGCAGGACGAGACCAGGACGACGACAGCATCTTATCCGAGACCTCCGGATCGATCGATCAATGGCGAGATCGATGCCTTCTCGGTCGAGACCAATCGAGTACGTGGCACGCTCGGGCGCACAAGTATTTTTCACCCTGCAGGCGGCGGCGACGGTCCACCAGGTCCCATGCCATCCAGCCGCTATCATAGGCGATACGAGTAGACTGCAGCGGGGAACACTCTACGATTCGTGGGCAATCTGACGTTTCGGAGAGGAATTAGTAATCGAGGGATTGTGGGCATTGCGTTGAATTCTAGGATATCACGCAGCAGCGTCGATCGAGTGGGAGAAGTTGACAGAAAATTAACAATAATTTGGTTAAGAAATCGTTAACTCTATTTCCCTTATTCCTTTAACCTAGTGGTTCCCAACCTGTGCATTGCGACCCCTAAGGGAGGGTTAGATCGCGAAGTGTGTTCTGGGACGTCGCCGCGGTTATTTTTAGTTGAGAATTCTTATACATATATATAAACAAATAAAAAACATCATTTTATTGGTTTTATCTTCAACTAAATCGCGATTACTAATAGTATAATATTCAGTGTAGCAGTTTGTAACAGAAAAAAGTTAAATAGCAGTGTATATAAAGTGTGAATAGCTTCTTGATACAGAACAATACAAATTACACAATGGTTTGAACCATTTGTATTAAAACTCCTTTTTTAAAAACCTGATATTTTTAATTGGAAATTATAATAATACATACTTTTGCTCAAGTTACCTCTATTTAAGGTATAACAAACCCTATTTAAAAAAATGCTGGAGGACGGTAATTTTGTAGTTTTCAGGTTGTAACAAACATACCTATATACGATAATTATTCATACAGTATTCCTTTTTTTCAGATATTATATCTAACTTTCACATTCCTTATTTACGGACTAATGACTGTACAGATCAGAATTGAATATTATTTCCATTTACGTCCATTACGTGCCGCACCGTGCAACCTCGAGAAGCCCCACTAGAGTATCCGTATCCCACCGAAACGATGTTAATCGTCTACCATCAGGAATCGGTCCTCCCGAAATTTCTCAACCAGTCAACGACATCCGCGACTGGCCCCTCCGTCAGCCACCGCTGTTCATTTCTCTCAGCTGTCGCAGGTCGTCCCGCCCGCGCCGGGAGTCCTAGCATGGGCCAATATCGGCGTGGAAAAATCGCGTAAGAGCAGGGGCCGTCCACACGCGGCGTAATGCCACGGGAGACAGCCGATCCGGCCGACCGACCGGCCACCTAATGCTAATGCAACTACCATTAGCAAGTAGTGAATCGAATGTAAAGTCGGACGTAAGGTGGGACCACACAGGTCGAGCGCGGAGGGTTATACGGGGCCAGCAGATGCAGTGCCCCATAAACAGCGGGGCGGGACCACCCAACGCGCTTGTTCCTTCGTTTCGTTCCTTCGTCTGTTTCCTTAATAACCACGATAGCGGCCCGTGCTCCAGCCCGCCACGGGGAAGGTGTACCTGCCGGATCAGCGCGTACGCACCAAATGGGGCGCGCGTGCACGTACGCGCGCAAACTGGCCGCGCGTGGACGCGCACTCGTCTGCCGCGTGTAATTGCCGGTGATTATCGTGATTTAACGGCAGGACGATTACGATTACGCGCACTGTTACGCGCCCTATCAATTCCACTCACGGGTTACCAATATTGCAGCGGCTGCTTCAGCGGGAAAAAGAGTGGGGGGGATTGTGGGAGACGCGGGATCGTAAAGCGACGGCTTGTGCCATTTTATGGGGTTCGCGTGTCACGGGGCGGTTTCTGTCGATTCCAGCGATACGGAGCTGCTGGTTGCTTCGCGCGAGGGGACGTTTTTCTTGAATGGCTGAGTCGTGGATGGATAGTTGGCAGGCGGGGGTGTGAAAGTGGGGTCTGTTTATTAAGGATAGAAATGTTTTAGGAAGTAGGTATGATCAAAGGGAATTGCATGTAGAAATTAACAGCACCATTTCGCAAGCCTCAATTCATAATTGAGGTTTAAACTTAAACTTTATGTTTTTAGGTACATAGGTATGATTTTTTAAAAATGTAATTGCTAAGGTGTATATTATTAGTATATAAAGTAATGACCAATAATGCACACGTCAGTATTGCGCGACGTAAATCAACAAAATGCTGAGTGCAAAAACACGTTTCAGTGCTACCATTTTGTGGATGTTTTTGGAAAGTTGTTCTGGACACTATAGAATTAAAATTTTGCTGTATATGAAGTGATTTAGGCTGAAATGTTAAGTCACCCAAAATTCTAAAACGGACTAACCCATATTTTATATGAAATTAAGTTAGTGGCAATAATGTATTTCAATAAGCTGTACTAATCATATAAAATAGGAAAAATGAATTTTCTTTCACCGTGGGTCAATCCGTTTTTACTCCCAATGCCTCAATTCTTATCTCACAGCTCGCGATTTATTATACTTAGAAGTTTTATAATCCTCTTGAAACATTTTTTTCAATTAAAAAAGTGTTATAAAGTCACACTGGCCCACCATTAAATTCCCAGATTTAAGTCCCCTTGTATGTGCACGTGTACCAGCGTAGCGCCGTGGATAGGACATTTTTTACGGTTTCCAGTCCTACAGATAACAAGGAATCGTTTTATGTTTCCCAGTTGTACCGTGTCGCGCATTAATTATGAACACGGCTGGACCACGTGTGGGAAGATTCGGAAGGGGCTACCTGTCTTGAGCCGCCGACACGTGTGCGCTTTCTCATAGGCCGCTTCGTATAATGCTGCGTCAGATTGACTTTCGGGAAGAGATAATGACAGTCGGAGCTGCTTTGAAGGAGCAACGATGCCTGTTCGACGGTCTTTTTAGCTATCGCGGCCGATGATATAGCATCGAGCACGCTTTACATCAAAGCTACGCCATCAGCTCTCAGGTTTATGTTATCGTAAAATAGGATCGGGGGGTATAAAACGAGGAAGCCCAGCGGAGATCTGCATTATTAATAAGATTACGAAATTAGCTTCTGCTGATTAACCCTTCGCCGACTGATTCGCTCGATAAAACGATTCCCAACATTCCTTTCGTTGATTTTGTCGATGGTGAGAAATAGTGATAAGGAATATCTACATTACCAAAAATGGTAAAGTTGTTAGTGGCAAAGAAAATATTTGAAAATAAAAATTGCTTTTGTTCGAAAAAATGTTTGAATTTATTACGTTGAGAAGATCGAAAAACTACGTTTGAGCACTTTTGGAATTTAGAAGACAAAGGTTTAGAAAACACATTTTCGTGAACGTTACTCATAAAATTTTGGAATGACAGATAAGTTTGACATTAGAAGATATCATATATATTGTGAAACATTTTGTTCAATAATGAAGAAATATTTTTTAATACGTCCAAACGCAATACTCAAAATATCCCAAAACATAAAATATATGACTCGCCCATTTTCAGAATCACCAGCATACATAATATATGAAAATAAAATTAAAAAGATTCCGCTATTTCACTGAAAAATTACCCGAGAAAAGAAATTTTAAATTTAGCCATTCACTGTTATGCCTTCAATGTGGTGTACCTCCTTAAATACTTTACTAATTACTTCAATCCTATCGTTTATGCCTTATATAGCAGTGAACGAGTCCGAGCACTCAGTAACTCATAAAGCATTCACTCGCCCAACATTTTATCTCGGTACTTTAATGCACAGAGCGATCAAAAGTATCGATTCATTAAAGAAAAGGAGAAGCAAAGTATGCAGCTTGATTTAAAAACGGAAACGAGGCAATTACATCACGCAGGTGCATCATTGCACTTGCGATAAAATTGAAGTGTCCTCTGCATTCCATTGCGCAAAAGATAGCCACGAAAATGTTCCAACGATCGCAATTACAACTTGGTATCTCTTTCTTTATCCAGCCCCTCTGCGTTGCACATTAATCTTGGCGGAAGATATTGAAATCACGTTTGCCTGGAAATATTACTTTGTCCCGAATCCCCGTGGAACGTATCCCCGCGAGGGACTTAATCGTCTTATTTCAGTTCCTCCGCTGATATATGGTCCTTTTCTCAGAACTCTGACGTGAAAATTACTTTTTTTCTTGCGAGCTTTGGAGCAAAACTGCCTGGTCTTTTTATCCCTCGAATAACAGACAACTCTTTCTGATGAGTTAGGTCCTTCTGATGACCTGTGCGCCCACTTTATACAAAATGCTTCCCTGCCCCTTTATTATACGATGAATAGTCGATTCCATTGCAACGCGAATTCTTGCAATTCCGCTACCCCTTTAAAACTCCCACATTGAAACATCCAAATGTCCGTCATGGACAATTTTAATTATCAGCCCGTCGAGCTCCCCCTTTTCTTAAGGGTTTACAGGACTCACTTTACTCTGTACCAATGATATTTAAAAAATTACTGAACCGATTTGAGTGAAACTTGGCACGATTATTTCTCACATTAATATACAGTCTTTATCATACCGTATTTTTTAAAGCCACAGTTTGTTTTTAATCATTAAAAAACTGATGAAATTTCACTAGAAATTCAATCAATTTAATTTATTCATACCGATTTTATTTCTAAAGCCACAGTTTCGTTTTAATCGTTAAAAAAAACTAATGGGATTTCTCTAGAAATTTAATAAATCTAATTTTACTTTTAAATTTAATTTTAAATTTGAATTTTATTAATAAATTTAGTTTATTAAACCCCTTAACAGAATTTTCACTCAACCCTACCCAATTCTCCGAGAAACAATTTCAATACGAACATCTGATATCCAAAATCTCTGCTCCACAACAGTTTATAGCCTATAATACATATTTCTCCCTCACATTAAGCAGACTTGTCGTTGCTCTCCAAGTCGTTGCCCAACAATATTCCACCACTCCAGAAGAGGATTACGGATTTAGATACCAGGCGATCGTTCACCCGAAACATGATTTACGTCGGCTTAATAGTTTCACAGTGGGGCCCCACCCTCGGAGGGGGCCCCAGTAATCCTTTTTATTACCGCAAAGACGTTTCACGGGTGACGGGTCTATCTACGTGGAGTTCAGGTATCGCGCACCCGAGAAGCAACCACGGCAGATAAAGTCCGGAGAGCAGTTCATAAACGTCACAGCATTCACAGAAAATGCGCTTTCCAGTTTATTCAAGAGCTACCGCGCAGTCATTAGGCGGCCGCAGGCGATGCTTCTTCGTCGAACTATATTTTAACGCGACATTCGGAAGGATGCACGGCGCCCTTTGTTTCTGGACACGCGTCTCCTCTAAGCTGACCCTAAACCGTCTCCTTTTTTTCTTCTCTCTTGCCCTCTTTGGAAATCACGGGCTTCTAGGAAACCGGCAAAGGATTGTCCTAGGGATCTGACCACCCACGTCGAGTGGCTTTACAGCCTCCCCCGAATATCCGGATACGGGATATTTTCGGTAACTTTAGACCGCAAAATGTAGCACAAGATTATACAGCCTCTCCGCCCCCTTCTGCTCTCCGACTCGTGAACGGTAGCACGAGGAAGATCCTTGGGATTACCGATCTGTTTGCAACGGGGACCGGAGATTTCAAGATTCGAGGGAAATTTGGTCTCCGTGAATATTTTAACCCTTTGCGATTTGTGCTGTTATGTAAATTAAATTGCCTTAAAAGAAAAATGTTTAAAAACAAATTCACGTTTCTATTTCGTGTCATTTGTTTTTTTACAAAATGTCTACCGAACGTGCTTAAGTGCAAAGACCATTTCCCGGATTTTATCACGTCTACAGAATGGCTCCATGAATGTTTAAAATCGCTCAAGAAAAACCCTGTGTCGGGAACGGGATAAATTTTCGCTTGTAAAGGGGCGGCACGTAGTAGAAAATTTTACCTGTAGAGTTCCGTAGGAAAGTGGAGTGCAGGAAATAAAGTCCTTGAAGTGAAAAATTGAGGGGATTTATTTAGTATTTTTAACTATGAATATTTCCACCTTTTTTTATCCTCTATTATTATGTAGACTTTCATAGTCGCATGGAGTGCAAGTAATAATATTCTTCTTCTTGAAGCCACTAACAGAAGTTATTTCGCTTCGCGTTTATCGACGAACGATTTGCATTTTATGTGATAAAAAAATATATGAAGCAGTGATTCGTAATGCATCGCGACTAAGAAAGGAAGATGTTTCTCTTCTATTTTTGATGACCACCGTTCCCAAAGATTTATGCTCACTATCAAGCGATTATACATTTAGAGGTAAGAAGGATCATTTGACGGATGCTTGACGGCAATTTAGTCTATAGCCCTGTCCTTAGCTCGATTCTGAAGATAACGTTGCCTGTAACCTCCTGTTGGATCGTATTTCGCCTCGAGGAGGCTCCAATCCTCTGCTCTGTGATCGATCAAATGCTGGGAGACCTTATCCGCGATTTCCTTCTGTTTCTCGCTGCAGGCCGCGCAATTGCGTTCCAATGCATCGGGCAGGTTCTCTGTAATTATCAATCAAAGTGCCAATTGTATTATTATCGACGCGACTAATAGCACAAGCTTCAAACTCCACTTCGGAACTTTCCAAGAAACTCTGCGCGAGTAGGAATTTTAAAATCTCAATGTTTAAAAAAATTCATGCACAATTTATCGAGTTATTTTGGAATCACGAAGAGACTAGATTTTATTAAATCGAGCTGGAATAGAATAGATGAAAGTTGCAACAGTGCTCCACTTATGCGATTTTTTTCACTGCTCGAAGAAGAAGTTAAGCAAACGCATTGGGAAAGACGTCTGCTCGAGTAATTGTATCACGCGCGATGCAGAAGACTTTTTCCAGATGGCAAAGGACGCGTTACGGTACGGCCTTGTCCTTCGTGAATAGTAATGATGCTCATAAAACTGCAGTCGACCGTAAAACACCGCTGGAATATGCATATAAGTGCACCAGCACGTATCTGATACGTGTCTCCCGACATATTGCATTAGGTTATCGCGTAAACGATGGACATTCCCAAGGATTCTGGAATAGGGTAACGAAATTGGACTTCCGTTCCATGTTATGCCAGATGGGGTTTGACGGTTTTCTTCGATAAATATTGATAATTCGGAAATTGGTTTTAGATACCGATTAAATTTGAGAGACTACAAAATTTTGAAAAAATAAAAATTCAGAAGATAAGTAGAGCAGAGTTACTTAGAGCTGTCAAAGAAATGCAAGTTGAAAGCTTAAGATATAAACTTTTTAAAAATGTGGGGAAGACTTGGAAATGTGAATTATATTATATATTTATAATATACTAAGATGACAAATGAGTTATTAAAAATAGATTTGTAAAGTAGAGCCACCCTTGTAAGATACTTTAGATTATATTCCCTAAAATGCTGGTACAATAGCAGACAAAAATGTTACCCCTTTTTCAATTTGTTTTATTTTTGTTATTTTCTAGCATCAACTTGGAACTGTGGTATGTGTTGAATATACATATTCTGATGGAGAATTAAAAGTTGTATAAAATATGAAAATACCCTAAAGAAATTATACAGAAGTTTAGAATTTATATTTTCCATTTCAAGTAGAAATACTCACTTTTAAGTTCAGCAGCGTCTGGGGTGCAAGCACCGCGTTCCAGCAGACAGTTCACGTATCCATTCAGAAGCCTCTCAGTGTTGATGACCGTATCGATATCAATATTGTCGTACTTCGTCGTATACTTATCCTCAGCGAAGACTCCTACGAACGAGAAGATGAAAGGGGCAAGAACAACCAGAACGCTCTTCATCTTGCTGAAATTCGTAGCTAACTTTTTCGATTACTGAACACCGAGCTTGTTAGAACGGACATTTTATACGCCCTGTCCATTGCTCGTTAGTGGCACGAAATCGTGGCCAATTTGCTATAATACTCCAAGAAAATTGTCCGTATCGCACAATTCGTTAGAAAAAATGAGCACTGGCCGATCATTTTCTTCTGCGCCGAGACATTAGATAAAAGGACCATTTCTGCGTGTGCGCAGTGGTCGATTTAAACGCAGCGAGTGTCCATCGATGATTCGTTCGATCTTCAGAAGAAGGAATTTCTGATTACAGTGGTGTCAGTATTTTCAATCTTCGCTTCTTGAAGTTATTTAAGTGGGGGAACGATTTTTCTAATTACTAATTGTAAGATTTTAAATGATGCAAAAAAGTTGCAATGCTTTTACAACTCCGAATTCTTCCATGGCAACTAAAATTCGGATTTAATATAATCATTAATTAATACAATATAATCATTACGACAGATCCAAAAACGCGTTGTCACTTTTCCATTCTAAGTAAAACTCTTTCATATATTCTTGACGCGACGAAATGCAAGGTGCCGTCATAAAATCTTCCTCTCCAGCAAGAACGTACTCTTTTTGCATTCGCGGATGCCGCTAAACAATTCCGCGCTCGAGACTTGTTACGGAGGCTCGACGTTCCCTTGATACGATACGCTTCCTTGGCTTCGTGGAAACGTCCGGTACTTAATGGGAATATAGAGTTCCACAGAATCGATAAGACGTCGTGACACTATAATGACTCTTCCTCCGCATTATTTCGTATTCCGTTCAGGCATCGCAGCCTTCGTAAATTCAACATGGCGGGCATACGCGTCTTAAGTTCTCGCTCCTTCCTCGTGAAATCTGAGAATCTTCTTGTCGACTTCACTACGTGAGATTTATACGTAGAGGTGGCCTTACAATCTCTGACGGTATCGTAGTTCCCTAAAAAATCCTCCTAGGCGAGTTCGAGCATCAGCCTGTGTCGTCAAAACTTCGAAACGTGAAACTGGTGCCACGAAAAGAGCATCTTCTAATGCGAACCCTTTATGGTCATAAATGCCATTAAATCAAATTAAATTAAATATCCAGGAAATCAAAGTTTCCACTCCTTTTTTTATTGCAGCGACTGGCATTATTCCTATGAATCTTCGTCCTCGAAGATTCCAAAAAGATGCTTCCTATAGTGCCATTTCCTTATTTCTAATTAACTTTCCCAAAAATTTTAAACTCCACGGTTCTCGGATCTCAAAAAACTTCTCCGCAGAACGATCCCCGCTCAATTTCTTTTCTCACCCCCACTCGTCGTTTGCTGGAAGTTGAATAGCCCAGCCTTCCAATTATTCTCATTCGTATTACAACGATTTATCCAAGAACGCTAAAGTTCGCTACGCTGCGTGTCATACTCCTCGGTGTCAGTTTCCGTTGACTCGTTGCAGGCGTAGCAAATTTTCCCGACGTCCCTCCAGCAGTCAGAACAGTGCACGAAAGGGCACCCAGGGGTGGTGCACCGTCGATATTTGGGCCCTTTCCTAGGCTCCGTTTCGCCGCAGATCAGACACCTTTCCCTGGCACAGGCGAACAACTTCAGCCATCCGAAAAGTCTGGGCCATTGCGTTCTCAAGGCCATCCAGAAATCAACGTCGTGCTCCAAGCGACGAGTCCTCACCAGCCTCCTCACCCTCGCCTTCATGAACTTCGCGAAGCCTATTCTACGTCGCAAACTCTCGTTGTAAAGGTACAACACCCGTCTCTTCTCTCTTTTGCGATAAAAGAACGAGCAAATGCCTCTACGAGTCCTCTGCACGTAGATGGATGCGACGATCAATAAGAGGATTCCAACGAAAGTCCCGTAGATCTTGAAAATTACGAAAGGGGGCAGTTTTGTCGGTTTCGGCAGGCAGGCGCTGTTCGAGATCACGGTTTTGATGTGCTTCTTCACGTTGAAGCCACGGATCGCGCTTCTGATCAGTGTCGCTATCACCCCCGTCCCGCGGATCTCCAGGGTCAAGTCGTGCTGGCCTTCCTGAAATTAGTTTATAAATCATTAGTTTGTAGATCATTAAAACAAAAATTGTGATCATACATCAAAGTAAGTACAATAAAGGCCTTCAAACGGATTTTCTATTCCATTAAACCCCTTAAAGAAAAAGCTGTGCTCTATTACATAAGTTGAACGTAACTTCTAAGTAAATATTCTTAAAATTTATACTACTTGTAATAAAAGAACTTCTTTTAAGAACCTTATTACTAACAAGACTTAAAAATGTCACTATTTCAAACATTTTCCACTCACAGAAACAGCGTTTTAAAATAAACCTTGCCTGAGTGTACTCCATGTAAGCGTGCCTTCTGATCAGATCCAAGGTTTCGTAGAAGAGCCAATCCAGAATGATGAAAGTGGTCGCGGTGATTAGTTCGAGAATTAACTTTATCATTTGGCCGGCCAGATGAGCTCCCTCAGTCTTGCTTGCTTTCAGGCTGTAAGGATCGACGAATTTCCGTGTCTCGATCTTCTTCAGCGGCAGCAACGTCGCGCTACCCCGTGCTTTTCTCCTCGCGTCGATCCTCCGGAAGTAGGGGGTCACGTACACGTTGTCGTGCTCGATTTCGCCCAAATACTTGTGGTGGTACGTCTGGGCACTGAGGAGGATCTTCAGGAACATGAAGGACAGGCACCTCTTAATGGTCACCATCACAGACTCGAACAGTCTTTTTCTAGAGGCGAATTCGTGCAGCACAGCTTTTGCCGCGTCTGCGGAATCCTCAAGATCAAGGATCACGGCAGGCTTCTTCACTTTGTACTGCAGCTTGGCGTCCTTCAAGCTCCTGCTGAACTCGTCCCGAGCACCTTTGAAGAAGGATCGCCTCGTTCAACTTCGAAAACACATAAAAGTATGGTACACAGACGGTAGTCGGGATGATATTCTTTTATTAATGGGGAAGGACTTGATATGTAATTAATACCAACTGTACAGGTTTACTATAGTTTTCAAGATGTACTGGAAAATAAGAGAACTCTCATTAAACTTTAGGGAATGTTCCACCCTGAAGAATCGAAAATGGGAACAAACAAAAAATTGCCCGCTACTTCTACAATCTGCACAGTTCCAAAAAATCGAAATGAAAAATCAGGTACCCGAATTCCTTTGTAAGAGAGTTGTACTTTTAAAGGACTTCTTCATACGAATGCAATTAATGTTGAATTATAAATATAATATTCAAGCTTCGTCCTTACCATGAGATTCTTATTCAAAATCTGTTACTATCGTATCATCTACTAATTCTTCATCTAGGCTTTGAAGGAGTTACAAAGAATGTTGATGCTCGAATGCGTACTTTTCAGAGCGGCGTAACCCTCGCCGATTCCGCTGTCGACCTTTCCGTCAGGATCACAGATGCTGGAACCACCCAGTGCCTGGACCAGATTACAGACGAAAGTCAGCTTCATGGGCCAACAAAGGAGCCAGGCAACGAACACGGTAACTTTATCGTAACATCTGTCGTAAGCGTCGCTGAACATGTCCCTTTAAATAGTGCGACAGGGAAAAATGATTACTACTTACTGCTGAACTTATAAATATGCCGGTGATTATGAGAGTGGTGTAAGTCTATAGATTTAACTAAAAATATAGATTAATATAGCATAAAATAAGAAAAATCCCCATTTTTGGGGTTCTTCGACTTACACTTTCATAATCACCGACACAAATGCTTTACTTTTGTCAGAAACTTCAAATGATTTCTCAAAACGCACCTACATCTTTGCGCGCCTCGACTAAGCTGCTCGTCGCACCGAGCTTCAATCTTCTTCTTATACTTAGCTTCGTAGACATCAGCTTCCGACTTAGCTTTCTCGACTTCCTTCTCGTGCTTCTGCTCGATCTCCTTGCTCCTTTTCGTGTCGTCCAGCAATTCGTCCAGATAATCGTTCTCCTCTTTTAATCGCAACATCTCTTCTTCTCCTTCTACCTCCTCCACGATCGGACTCATCAAGTCCCTCACCGAGGACAGAGTCTCCTTTATTTCCTCTGCGTCCGTTTTCATGGCAAGGATGGCCTGGGGACAGATACACTAACTTTAGAAGTGAAACGAGCTTTTTCTTATTATTGAAAATTAATCGATTGTGTATATCCATTTATATATCGTTGCTTGAGAATTTGTTGTGCCGCTTGAAACGCTACCTGCTGAAACGGCTTGAACATCAAATCGAATCTGGTCTTCGTGAGGTTGTACGTCAGCTGAGAGGTGCAAGCGAAAGTTCTCACCACTTCTTTCGCGTTGTACATTAAATTAAACAAGGGTCCAGCGATTATGTATCCTAGGATCATTGCCCTTAGCATACTGCGACCCGAGCGACCGCAAAAAGATGGAATCGTTAGAAGGCTAATGCACCTCACCTATTACGTGTGAAATCATAAGAAATAGTTCTGCTCTTTATATTAATATTCCGTGTTTAAGTAAGTGTAGCAAAATTTGATACCCCAAAGCATTATTTGCACAAAATTTTCTATGTTTTTTTTTAGTTCATAGCAGTAGGCAACTGATAATCAAATAAAAGAAAATTCACCATTTTATTTTGGAGAAGTCGTTGAATTTTAATTAGAATTAAGGACCTTGCAGCAAAAGGCTGCAGTTCCATATTTACCAAATTCGAGTAAATTAGGACTCTTGCTTCAAGGACCTCGATTTAGATTTTTTATTTGATGGAACATCCGTTATAGGTACCTGAATCGAGGATGCGCAGCCAATGGACAGCATCGTGACCAGTACGACACCAAGACAGAAACTAGTATACATATCGAACTGTAGGTCAACGATGACGAATTCGTACAACAAGACGGCCATAAAGAAGCCGAGAAGAAAGCCTATGAACGCGCGCATCTTTTTGTGCGTTCCTATTGGATCGTAGCAAATGTGGAACAAGGTTGGGAAGTGCTGTAAATAGTACTTAAAGAACTTCTTTTTGAACTTTTCAACTCGGAGGCCGAAATTGGTCACGTTCTCCAATCCTGGCATCTCGTTCCTTCGCTGTAGAAAATCTCTAACGTTTCCAGCAAGTGATTCGCGCAATTAACGGGAATCGAGTGGATGGTTATCGCTTCGATGGTTAGAGAAGAAATCCTTGACATATGTCGTCTTCAGTTCTTAATTCCACTTTCCCTTCCTTTATATCGCTTTTCATTGAGTAACGGAGTGGCTCCTCGGCGCAATTTTTAAATAACATAGGTCAGGGTGTTTAGTAATACCCACTTGGGAAATATTCTGTGACTTTTCCAAGATCTATCAGCGATTGACTCGGTAACTACGCGATGCCTCTCGAATCATCTGACAAAGGAATTATATATCTCCTTTTCTATTAACGCTTTGTTATTATTAGCAGGGGCGGATTTGGAATTTTGGCGCCCTTAGACTAACAAGCGTCTACCGCCCTTTGCGTGAAATGTCACAAAATATTTTAATTTAAAAGAGTTGAGGCAAATTTAAAATTGATTCAGTGTCATTCAATTTGCTACATGAAAAGAAGTGAATTGTTTTTAAAAATTGAAGTGATTTTTTTTTTGCTACATGAAAAGAAGTGAATTGTGTTGATAGTTTACATCGCTTAATTAACACGTTAAGCGCGGAGTCAATTTTACTCTGCTTTCCGTTCAGCGGGCACACAGCGGCGATCACTCCGCGAGGTGTTCGGTTACAAAGTATAAACAGAAGATAACACACACGATTTTTTTCACTGCTGTTTGGGCTGTGACTGCTATGAGAATGTTGCAGCCAATGCAGATTTATATAAAATATAAGCAGAAGATTTATAACATCTATTTTTTTACCTTAATTGAATAACCTATTCATTGAACACTTTAAGTCCCCGGAGAACTTCCGCAGAGGGCCTGTGTTCTCACATAGGCACAAGCTTTGCGATATAAATCTACAAATTTGTAATTATATTTTCGAATCATGAAAAATGCGATTCAATACAGCAAGGAATAATAAACATTTAACTAAAAAAAAAATTATTAAAATCCTTACATTACATCTTGAAAAAAAAATCATCAAGATAGCAAAGTAGAATGGACCCTTAATAAAGCAAAAGACTCGTGTTGAACTCAGTGTCTATCGATTTAATTGAAAGATCCCCCTCTTCCCTGCACACACTTAATTATTAATACATAAGAATTTTCTTGTGAAACCTGGATCACGCACACAAGCCTCTCGTTACGAGACGCGTTTTTGTCGGACAACATCCGAGACGAGGAAAATTTCCACCTGACACGTTGACATTATTAATTCCATAGCTGCCACGACGAAACGGTTCAAGCGACGTGAATCGCTTTCCTTCATTCCAATTACGTAACCCGAGTTTCGACGACGAAGGATACCCTTCAGCATCGTTGAAAATGACACGCCGACCGCCTGAAACGACGCTCGGCGAATATAAATCGCGCGGGGCGAGCCCGCGCCTTTTTATTCGGCGCGTGGCCCGCCGCGCGCTCGTCGGCGTCGCGGGGCTGAAAATAAAAGGAGAGCACGAGTACGGAATATTACAAGGCCCATTAGAAATTGATCGACACTTTATTAAATTAGACAGACGTTCTCGAGCGAAGCGTGTATACCGAAGAAAATTACACGATCTCCTAGCTGCTAATGATTGTTCGCTTCTTGTTTTTTTGTGTGGCCGTAGATATTACAAGTAGTCATTAATCGTCACTAGAATTCCCCTTCCCTCTGTCCACTGCGCACTCGTAACCGGCGCGAAAACGATCCTATCGAACGGTTCCGATTGCCCTCGAGATCGCGTCGGGTGCGAAGAACGCGGTTTCCGGTAGGTGTTCAAACAGTGATGCCGTATTTCTGCGCCTCGTCCCCGAATTTCTCCCTGTACTTCTTCTCCGGGTCGTATTTCTCCAGCAGCTTCTTCCACATCTCGGGTTTGTTGGTCGTGAGGAAGTGTATCACCTTCTTCGACATCTCCTTGTGCATGTCGGAGCACTTGGAGCATTCGGTGGCCAAGGCGTCTGGCAGGATTTCTGGACAGTCAGAAGAAAATGGTCAGGAATACGTATGGGTGGAGGATGTATGGAGGATTGGCTGAATTTTAAATGAGGTCGAAGTGATTTAATCCTTCACTGGCGAATAGAGGAGTGTGCAGTGGCTGGTGGTAGATTTGAGAAGGGTTGGCTTTATGTAGGAAAATGAGTGGAGTGCACGGGGTATCTTCTTGCAAGAGGTTCCTGCCCTAGTAGCATTTCTGGTTGGCACACAGTAGGTATCCCCAAGTTGGGAATTAGTTGGCCATCAAAATACCAACAACAAATGCAACTAGGCTGAATTGTACTCTTGCATGCAAGAATGACCTCAGGACACTCAAGAACTTTTTGTATATATCGCATAATTAGATTCCTCAGTCTTTTCTACGTAGATCCTCTAAGTGTCATTGCCGTGTCTTTAAAGTTGATAGAGTATAGTAAATTTTGTGAGTCGATGTCGACGGAATGACTCTAACTCGTTGGTATATAATTGTACGCCATATTTTTTTGAGCTATATTTTTTCAATACTCCATATTTTTCAAATATTATGAAAATATTATATAAATAATAAAAAATAATGTTAAGGGAGACATTTGTTCCTGTAATTCTCCATTTCATGCAAGAAGGACCTGAGAGGGTTGTAATTAAATTTAATTTCACTGATTAATCCCTTCAATAATTGCGATTAAAAATTAAAAATTAATTTTTTTTAAATTTGTAAGTATACATATGTACACATATTTAATTTGGTAGCATTTTGAGCCTTTAGATGTGTTCCCACAATCTCAAGCTCTCCACATATACGTTGCAGAGTTTTCTTGCAAGATTGTAAAGCGAAAAAAATAACTTCCCCAACACAAAAATCATCAACTTCTCAGTGCGCGCAGCGATAAATAAATACGTGACAGTGTTGTACTTACTCTTAAGTTCAGTGCCTTCCGCGGTGCATCTTCCCTCTCCCATCAAGCACTTGAAGTAATTGCCCAGCAGTCGGTCGCTGTGCAGGATCTGGTCCACGTCGACATGGTCGAACTTATTCGTGTATTTTTCCTCCGGGCGAGCGGCCACAAAGACGACCGCCGCAAACGCGAGCAAGCAAACCACTGCGAGTTTCATTTCTGCACCAAACAAACGAAATTCCAGTTAAGCCTCGTACAGCTATTAACCATCCGCGAAGAAAGCGCAGAAACTTAGGGGTGCGTTGTCCCTTAATTAAAATCCCACCACTGAATTGACTTTTACAACGTGGCCACCGACGACCAACTAGCTCGGACGCTGATTCGCTATTACAACGATAGTTTCAATCGCGGCTGGTCTAGTTGCGTTCAAGGCAATCGAGAATTCTAGCTCGATGGAGGAATTCATTTCGAACCCGGTTGACTGTCGACTCGTAATTATCCTGCACGAAAGTGATTCATCTGACCGACTGGCGAAGGACTGGAGGAGAGACACTCCGTGTCGCTCTATAACGTGTAACACTCACTCACCTGAACGTGTTAGCTGCGATTAGATGCAATTCTACAGATGTTCTGACTAGCGATGCTTATATATCCTCAATCGTCGGTGGTAGGATCAGCCGCGGATGATCAAGCTGTCCCAAGGTGGGAACAACGATTCATACGGTTCGACCCCACCTGGAACGTTACCTCCTCTTTGTTTTGCCGGAACTTGCGGAAAAATATTCGACTTGTTTGTTGATCCGACGATGACGCGCATTTTAATCAGTTTTTTTTCTCCTCACCGCCACGAATGAATGCTCCGGCATAATTTCCTTGAGGCGACTTTGGTTTCCTGATGCTGGTACCTACAGATGACCGTGTTTTGGTTCGTATGCGATGTCTTTCGAGGATCTGCTTTCTTTGAGATATTTCATGGGATGGGAGGATTATTAATTGTTGATCGTAAACGTTAGAAATCTCGTTAGAACATTATCCCCGAATGTACATAACGCGTGTGGTTTATTACGACCTGCATTACTTAAGGAAATAAGTCCTTAAATTTGTGAGAATATACATAATTGAGTTAAACAAATTTCATCAAGTAGAATTATTAATGACGAAGAGCAATCAATGGACAGCATAAATTTAATAAAATTAGGGGATGATGAATCATTGGGGATGGTTGTATTGTTTATGGCATGGAAGCGTGAATTTATTACGAATCTGATTGAAGTTGAGCGGTGATTACGACATCGTTCGAGAAATTTTTTCTTTTCTTAATGGATCGAATTTTAGTATGTATTCGGACGTCTTAATTAAATTCGTGTTTCCTTTATTATTTGCAGGAAGCAATCAAAGTATTATATAATTCATTAAAATAAATATTTCATTCCGTAAATCTGTAAGATGACGAAGGCTGAAATATATCTGACACTAATGGTTGTAATGACTCATGGCTTAATAAATATGTCTCAACCGAAAGCGTTACATGATTCGTGTTGTGCGCTTTTTATAATAATCTTGAGATTTATGTAATTTGGAACAGAAGCTTATTTTTGTTCGATAATTAAAGTATAAACTTCACTGCTCTGTTATATAAATTTTTCTTTGTCCACCTTATGATTTATTATTTGGATTATTAAATTATTTCTATTCGACGTTATTGTTTGAGAACATATTAATGTTTCCACGACTATCCTATTATGTTTATTAGTAACACATAATGATATTATAATTCTCGGAACATTCATATAAACGATGACAGGTTCAACTGAATTCCTGTTTTTTATTATTATCTTCCTAGACATCACAGTTGAGTGAATCGTTTAAGGGAGCAAGAAATATTTAAACTTTGCTCCTTGGATGCGACAATATTTGTTATTCATATGTTTTTGCGACGGTTTAATAGCGGAACCGATGTCACGGCTACGTCGTCAACTTCATAAAACGATCTTTGCAATGTTTTAATATAAATTTTCATGAACCAGTGAATCACAACCTGTTTCTTTCACTTCCATTAGTGCCCACGTGTAGAACGTTTTTTGTACATTCGGGCTAAAGAACCTATAAGATCACGTATTACCTGCTATCATTTAACATTATTTCTCGCAAGTATGCAAATTGTGATTTTATTGAAAAGGACACAATGCCTAAAATCACCACCCGTGTCTGTGCTTGCATAAACGCAAGAATTTCGTCGAAAGACAAATGACGTCATTTAAAAATGTAACTTTAACCACAAGGTAGAAAAACAAATAGAATGACATATGTCAACACGGTGTTCCAATAATCTCTGCTCCGAAAATGTTTATACCACTAAAACTGATATTAACGAACTATCCCAATACATAAATTAACGGTCCCTGCATAATCTTGCCTAACTGAACTGTTTTTTTTTCGTGAAACATAATTTACACACAGCTGTTCGCTAAAAGTCATCGAATTTGTTCCTTTCATTTTCTGCGGAGGCTATAAAATGAAATATATTTCGCTGACATAACAAGCTTTGGGATAATTCATCCTGTCAGGCTACCCTATAAAAGACTATGGTTTTTTAAAAAATAACAAAGTCAATTAGGTTTCCTTTAGAGATGTCGGAAATAAATCATTGTGTTTTGATATGTTAAGATTCTTTATGAATATCCTTGTACAACCATTTAATGAAAACATCATAACTAATCAGGAAAAAAGTCTGAAGAAATGTACATCTTCCGCGATTGCAACGCAATTAGGATCTCGTGGACCAACCCGTCTCGATCTCGTTCGAACCAGGAAATTTATTGTAGTTTCTTGGAATCGGTCGATTGATCGATGGAATTAATCAGCATTATTTGTCGAGGCAAGGTTTGTGAAATTAATAAATAATGATGAAATTATTATTAACGACTGCATTGTCAAGAATAATTTCAAAGATCATATCATTTGTAAACGATAGTTTAAAGTTTAAACGTTTAAACACACGGAGTATTCATCAATATCCCTAGAACATCCCTACGTATATGTATTAATTGAATTCTGAGATCAACATTCTTTTCTTTTCAAAATCGGGAGTAAATTTTTCCCGAGTGTGGAGCTTGAGGGGCGGGGGGAGAACAAACTAAAAAGTCAAATTTTAACCGCCTATAAAACAGTAGTGCGCAAAACAAAAAATAAAAAATGGTAAAACGCCTTTCAAATTTCCGAATGTAGAATTCCACACATAGTAAAATCTCAAGTATAAAATAACACATTCTACGCAACTCATGCCGGTCCTCCAATTATTTTGACATTTACTTTCCAACAAATTTTCACTTCATTGTGCATCAAAATTCATCTACGATATCTATGACAAATATCACCTTTATAATCACCTCTATAAACCAGTGTTTCCCAACACTTTTCGAGTCACAATCCCCTTTCATAATATTTAAATAACCTGCCCCCCCCCCCCTAAATGTAAGTAAGGTAAAAACAAGGTAAAAAAAACATTAAAAATAAGTATATCAGAATACAATTTAAAAAAAATTTACAATTACAATATTTAAAAAAAAGGCCTGTGGGATTCCCCGGAGAATACTCCGCGACCCACCTGTTATGAATCACTGCTATAGATTTTGAACATGGTTTCCGTCTAGAGATCTTTGCCCAGCGGATGTCGCAATTGTGGTGTCGCACTTGTGGAATCGTAACACGTATAAGATTAAAAACGACAAAGGAAAAAAAAAGTAGACGTTACTCGAATGTCGACACCACGAAGGACACCGTACAAACGTAGAAAGGACAATTAATTATCGCGGAGCCTGAAGATCCAAGAAACGAGCGTCAACGAGCCCTGACGTGTGGCGCATTTCCATTTATTCGATCGTGATTCTTTGTTGCTCTCACAAATTCTGCATATCATTTCAATACTGAATCGTCCTGATTATGCTGCCCGTCGACATGCGTCACGCCTAGAAAACTGATCATCGCAAGCAACGAAGATCTGTATTCGGGAATTGACGATAATCTGACCTGCGCAGGGTTCATAGAATAATTTGGCGGAACAAGCAACCGAATAATTATTACTGTTTGAATACAAAAGATGTTCAATGTTGAAAATTTGCAGCTTTTCCCAAAATCGAATTTCTCGAAAACAGGGGGTGATGGCGACAAACATGTCGCGGATTCGTATTCAGAACAGAAAAAAAGTTAAACATTGTTGGACAGTGAAATTAGAGTATTATTGCTGTTGTTCGTAGAATTTATATAGATAAATTGATTAATTCTGTCAATCAGAGGCTGATAAATAGCTTGAAGACAGAATGGTATAAATTGTTGCCGCGATGCATTAATCATGAATGTTGGCAAGTGTGACTGATAATTTTAATTAGAGGTTAGATATAATTCCACGTAGGTAATTGCGTATATAAAATACTTTAAGAAACAATTCTATAATAGCAAAAACAGGGCAAAAAGGTCCCTGCTGACATTGCAGAGCGTTACAGAGGAAATAATAAACATTCATAGCACAGGAAAGAAATCTATAAAAATCTAAGAGTCACATTGAAGCCTACGTAGGACCATGCAAGTCCCCTCGTCGAGGAAACACCAGGAAATATAAAAAATCTTACGAGTTTTTGTTCCAAACTTGAACCAATATTCTCGTTTATTCGAAAAACATATTTGAAATTCCTCGAATCGATTAAATAATCGCAGGAACAGATATTGAAGGTTCAATTTTAAGCAAGGATAGTTTCGTAGGGATTGTAGGGACTGATAATTTAAAAATTGACAGGTGTAAAAATTAAACAGAATGAAGAAATAGTTCGAAGAGGATACGAGTAATATTGGAATAGATAATGGCATCATTTTAAGGGAAAATACCTATTGTACAGTTTATTTCATACATTAACGACTGTTTGATTCAAGTACAAGATTGAGAGCCGTATCGCATTGAAATATTAATTTCTCCATTATTTCTAGAACAATGAGAAGTAAGAAACTCGTTGTGTCATAACGGATTCGTCAAATTAACATTACATCAATTTCTGAAATGATTCGAGTTTCGCGATCACATTTCCATTCTTCTCACTGTTTTCACAAATCAACACTTACTTTATCGTTTTCGAGTGTGACGAAAAAAAAATTATCACCAATATGTCTTACCGACCTTCACAAAAAACTTAAAATTTTTTTAAGGTTTCGATTCGTAATCCCTAGGATGACAGTGTGGCTAAATTAAAACTTTCTAGATATTAAACACGGTGCTTGTTCAATTACAACGTCGCTGTAATTGTTTGTCTACGTCAGTTTCTTCTCAATTTTATAAATTATTCTTTTAAATAGCTAGAGGAAGGCGTACTGATCACTTTTTTTTTTTATTTAAGATAACTCTTCGTCTACGTAGGGTGTTTGTTACTCGTGGTGCAACCAAAAAGTGGCGATTCTTCATTAAACAATAAGTCGAAGGGTGAAATGACCATTTCTTCGAAACAATCGACTTCGCAGTTTGCCAAGCCCGCACGAGTAACTTCCGAGTACGTGGATATCAATGAATTTTGATTAAATAGGCTGTCGAGCAAGAGATCAGATCATTCTTTGATGAAGAATCGCCTTTCATTCACCATGAATTACGGAGTACCCACTATCCGTTTAGTTAAACAGCCTATTTGTGGACCATTTCTTATTACGAATATTACAGTCAAACAACGGGCTAGTCGATCCGTGTAAGTTGTTGCAGGTAAAACGTACAAAAAAAAGAAAAAAAAAAGAAAAAAAAAAGAGAAAGATTTAAAACTTCCTACCTTTCAAGCGTGATTAGCGACTGAAGGAAGTGCCATAAAAAGATGGAAAAATTCGTTAGACAAGAAACAAAAATAAAGATTAAAATTTATGCCACTAAAAATGGTGCGACGAGAAACTTAAACTCACATCGATCGACTTCTATGCCGTTCAAAGTAAGCAGCGAAAATATAGTAAATAATGCGTCTCTTTAAAAAGCGAACGCGAGCATTCGCCAGTAAACAATAGTTTACCCCTGTTTAGAAACCGTTCGCTGTTTACAGAAGTCCATGGAAAATAAATTACATCGAACAAAGGGGAATAGTCTTCTACTCTCCGTAAAAAATATGAGCAGCTATTTCCCTATTTCGTGTCACTTAGCTACTTAAGCAAATACGCCATAATAAGTATTGTTTCCCGATGGAAGATGTTTTTAGACTCTTTCTTTCTCATCCCTTTTTTTATACACAAGATTTTTATAGCTACTCAGTCGCGAGTAGTTTTCCTTTTTATGTATTTACACAGATATATATATCTATATATACTTTTTTTTAACCTTTTTTTACATCCATGCGATGACATAAGCTAAACAATGATCTTTGTTTCTTTCTGCAGCTTGAATTCGCGGTTCAAGACTTTTTGTAAGCGTGACGATTCAGAGAAAGACAAAAATACTATAAAGCAAACGATTAATATTCTTGTTTTTTCATTTTTTTTCCGGAATTTTTTAAGCATATCAGAATGTGAGAGATACGTGTATAAAAATCTGCGACCAATTTGTACTAAATAAAAGCTGCAAATGTGATTTTTATACGAAATCGAAGCATGCAGGGCGAGATACTGCATCGTCCCTCGGAAGTACAGCAACGTCGCAATGCAATTTCGTTCTCTTTTGTCGCATTTAATTGGAAGCTATGGTTTGCTAGTGATATTAAAAGCAACGGAAAATAATTGTTTTCTTAAAACTTGTTAAAGTGTCTTAAGTTCTTATGTCTTTTTTTTCTGCAATACGAGTTTTGGCTTAGAACACCATCGTTATATCACACTATATGCTTCTCAACACGTCGTTCGATTACCACCATTATAATTTGTGCTTTAGAAGTAGTATCACTAGGAAGGTACTATTTTTTTTCTCGCCCTATATACAAATATTACAGAGGCAACAAATAAATTACCTAATATTATATTTTTTTCATGGTGATAACAAATGTCCTTATGACCTGCTCTTTGTACCATCCCTTATCAATAAGGAATACCTTGAATCGTTTAAAGAGTAACTCAACGATTGCAGAAGAAAATGCAATGGCTTGCATGTACGATACCTGTGTCGCGTGTGTGTCAGAATTGTTTGAATTGAAAAATGTTTGACAGAGACTATCGAGGGTTATCTACGTTTTCCATGTTCGTTACCAAGGACATTATATCTATCATTAAACTAATAATATTCAATACTTTCATGAATCTCAGCTATATAAATAGTTTAAAGTGTCTTCTTTCTTTTATATTATTTTAAACGCATATCCAGCCGGAAACTTTTGGGAACTGTTATGTGAAACGCTGATCGACCAGTTCCCGGGAGGATATGCCCCTAGTTCGATCTTTGCCGCGTTTAACTAAACAACGACGCAGTAACCTTGACTAACGTGTGACTTTCCCCTACTTTTTCCTTATTGTCAAGTATGGTAACAAATCACATTCGAAACAGATAGAAAGGAGTATGTGCAACTAATAAACCTGTACAAGAAACCATTACGGTGGAAGAATTAATTGAGCAATACGTTCAATGGCTCTATAAAGGCAGTGTAAGAGAATTTCTTGAACAGTGATAAAATAATTCCTAGGAAACGAAATCTAATGCGTCGAGATGCTTGTTCGAACCAAAAAAACGGGATTAAAAAAATTGGATCCAACATGAATCTTTGAAAAGCGTTTCAGAATGCCGACGCATCGGCAGGCAAATTGTTGCGGACTTCAAGCTCTAAAATGGTATTATTTATTTTGTTGACCGTAACGGGGTGATTACGATCTTGAAAATATATTTTATTATATAGTCTTCGCGTTTGTAACAATTTGCTCCGCCTACACTGCCATTCAAATCGTCGCTATTTAACAGTTGCACAGGAAAATCTACAATAAAAAAAGAAATGAACATCTTTACGCATTAAATTATATATACACACACATTCTCTCTCTACCTGCCCTATACGTTAATTAAATCAGACTCGAATGTCAATTATACCCTAGGACTTAGTTTGCAAGATGGGTGACTTAGAGTTGAAATGGTCATTAATCTTTTTTTTTTCTTTTTACATATTTAATCAGTTGGCCGCGATCCAGCCATTCGCTACCAGATAATGCAATATCTTACTCTCTGGTTCCGACTGAGGTACAACGCCAGATCTCCTATTACCATTTAGATACTCCTGCAACCACACAATTCACGCGCGTACAAATTAGCATGCGCATGGGCAAACGGGTGTATCACGCGGAAGTCCAGGAAGAGACTTACTTGCAACAACAACGTTTTCTGCGTCAAATACTGCGTTGGCTTTAGATCAAGCTGGAGACATAAGGATTTCTCTTGTTTCGTTAACAAATGTGCAGCCGCCTCCATTTCTACGTCCTGCTCCTCCGAGTCCCCTCCCGTTGCCGAGCAAGATTTCCCGGACGTTGTCGCAGCGTGATTCTTCTCTACAGCAGAACTGGAGCTGGTAGAATGCTGGCTGGAAGAATTCAAATTGTTATCCGGCTCCGCCCACGGATTGGCTGGAGTCGTCGTCCGATTGGGATTGGTTTGACTGGCCGAGGAGCTGCTGCTGGGCAAGTCTTTTACAGTGTACTTTCGGTCGATGGAAGAGTAGCTTTTTTCTTCTTCTCTGGAAGGTACAATTAAACACATTTACCCTCCACCCAACATCGCCTGGACTAGAGGTCCAGCTACTGCTTATGCAACCTCGTTTTTCTCTAACTACTGTTTACGCGATCTTCACGGGTTAATGTTGGTAATAGATTCAACGTTTCAAATGGTCCTGTACCTTTTTTTTGAGGTGTGGCGGTGTATTGGTGTGGACGGTCCACTGCTGCCCTAAGTGAAATGCAAACTGATACAATCTGTTCACAAATGCCTGGCAACACGCACCATAAACAATGGAATTAGTTAAAGGAGAAGCGAAAGCTAACGCGTACGATATAATTAACGCTCTGGTCTTTCATATACGCGGAACAACTTCTTGCTCGATCTTATCGAAATTAAACTATCGCCGTTATAAAATTCTACCTCACATCTGCTATGAAACTTATCATCAATAAAACACACCAATCTGTTACGTGTTCCTTATAAATCAATGTACATAATAAGAAGCGAAATAAGGATGCTCGTTAAACTAAAAACGCTAAAACTTGTATCATTTATATCTCAAAGCTTGAAAGGTGTTAATTATTCGTATTCCTTTTTTGTACAAAACATAAGCGCAGTTGAAAAACGTTTATATGATAATCTAGATGGCCTACTAGCTTTTACAGATGATCATTTGCAACTATTTTATAAACCCGTGAAGCGAAGTGAAGGTGTAGACTCCAATTGTTGGTGTAAAGTAAAAACTCATGCGACAAGTGGAAATGAATACTTACAGATTTCTTTTCGTTCCAATGATCTGCGGCGTCATTTTGTCCCTGAGTTTGTGCCATCACTTGCTCGAAATGAGCGCATTCTTCGTGCCTTGTTATGCCATGCTCCCTGTATCGATATAGTTCTGACAGACGCAACCGCAGCTCTCTTTCCCTCTCGAGGTTCGATAAGAACTGCTCGTACTCCTGCGCTGTATAAAACTGCGCGAATACCCGCATTCTGTCTCTAAATTCTCTGCAAGCGATATATGTTCGTTAGAACACTGCAGCGAAATATAACATTCACTCCAGTTAGATTATAAATGTAATCGTACTTTTCCTCCTTCGTTTGGTTCCTCTTCATTGTCTTATCTTGCTTTCTGGACGAAGCAAAAAATGCCGATACAAGCTGATAATCCCGTACTACCCGTTTTCGCCGCGCTCTTTCCCTTAAATTGTTGGTGTACATATCAACTTGTGCAAGTTTCAGGGCTATGTCCAAGTCGTCATCCTCGGCTGGATTCAGGAATAACGAAGAAACGAGCGATTCCGCTTCGTAATTGTAATCCTGCGAAAAGACCTTTAATATTACATTACGTATATTTTACGAAGGAGAGTCAAAAAGTTAGTTGCGCTAGCATTAAAGAAAAAGTAGCGAGCAATCGGGGGCTATATTTTTTATTTCTTTGAAAGTGCAATTCAAGAGTTACTTTCTTTTACATAAGAATCAAGTTTAGTTAAACATTGCACGAGTTTTTGTATTCCTGCCGCGACAAATTTTAGTGGCGTTACACTTAGGAACTAATAACCAGCGTTGCCACCAAATTTCATCGAGATATCTCTTACAGACAAAAAGTTTTAGACGAATGCAACTAACTTTGTGACTTTGTTACTAAAAGCAAAGTACTTTCGTGAACGCACCCATTCAAAATCATCACGTTGAGGCATGTAACCCAGTTGTGCAGCTTCCTCTGGAGTAATATCCAGCGGTGGTAATCGAGATGTGAGATCGGGTGACAGAGGTCCATGATCCGACTTACTCTGATCCGTAAGATTTGGTTTGTAGCTTTCTGTTGGTGGCCACGTGTTTTTGCCGATATTGCCATCGAGATATCTGGCAATGTATTCTTCTTTTGCTTCTGTAAGAAGAAAGCGAATCGCGTGTACTATATCGTGATAGCTTAATCGCACAATATTATAATAGATTAATATTAATATTTTGAAATGTTCACCAAAGAAAATCCTTAATTTTCTATTATTCTAAGTCTCTCTTAAATGTAATTTTCATTTTGTCATTTTTCATTTCACATACAATACACTAGAAACTGCAGACATAATTCTAAAATTATTAATATAAAAACGAAATACTTCAAGCAAAAAGATTTAAGCATTTAAAAGAAAGGCTGTACCTTCTGGTGTACGCGTTTCAATATGTTTACTAATGTCTTCCCAATTCCCAAAACCAAATTGTTCAATGGCATCCAACAGTCTAAGTTGTTCCCTAGCAGTCCAATTTCCTCTACCATTAAATATACTAATGGTACCAGAATCCTGTGCACGCGAAGATTAATTATTTCTCTGATCAACAAGAGTCACCATTAGAATAAAGAGAATACAACAAGCTTAACACTCACCATAAACTGATAAGAGTGATCATTTTTGTGTGGACCAATTTCAGCTCCGGCGGAAAAACACTGTTAACATTTAAGAGCATTATTCCCCTGTTGAAAAATTAACATACAGTGCGCATATGATTGTAACTATAGATTCCAGAAGAGTTAGCAATAGAAAATGCTACTCATGCCTGCTATTATACTTATTTAGGCAAAGTAGCGGCGAAAACGCACCGCTAAAAAGATCGAAGAACGAAGACATCATTTTTCCATACACTTATTCATAAGATTCTTAATATCTAACACAATATAGACGACTTTCGTTCAAAATCGCTAATTTAATAAAAATTAATTCGCTGTTCATTTAAATCTATTAGCGGTTCGGTGACTTACGGACGATAGCGGTCGCGTACACGTGTTTCCCCGCGATCCGCAGTTTCATTCAAGTCACGGATAAGTAGTAGGGTGGTAATACAGTATAACTCACCGGCAAAGAATAATAAAAAAAAAAAAAAAAAAAAGAGGTGGGAAGGTGGGAAACGAAAAAGGAATCTCGCACGCAAAATCCGGCGAGGGCGGAAGGATAGACGAAGATGTGACGGAGATCGAAGAGGAGGATGAAGAGGGGGGGACAGAGACACGAACACGTGACCGAGAAACAGGCGTTTGCTCGACTCACCTGCAAGCAGAGGTCGAAATCCGGGCATTCTACGCATCTTACGCGTAAACCCGTGATGTCCTCTTGACAATAGGTGCAGTTGTATTTAGCATACAAATCTGAAACGGAGCAACCGGGGTACATTAGGACTCCGGCGGACGCTCGCCACGCTCGAGATCGATATTCCGTTAGTAGTCGACAGTAAATATACGTACCCGCCATTATTGTCCTGCAGGGTTCTTCCAGAACGATCCGGATGACGTCACCGCATCTCAGAAACCCATAAGTTTACGTATCACGTACACTGAGCGTGCAAGCTCGGCCCCATTTTTTCCGCGAAGTCGCACGAGAACGCGGAAAAATCGTGGTGCGCCCGCCGGGACGCTCTATTTACCGTGCAAGCGTAAACTCGTGAGGTATCTGAATGGAAAAAATGTTGTTTACGACTGTTGCGTCGCGAAACGAGTGCGCATGCGCTCCCTGTTCCACCACCTAGGTAAACTGCGCTTCAGGCTCGCCAACATTGCACCGGCAAAAGCCACCCCCCACCGCGGACGTTGCATCCGCGCGCGCGCGCGTTTGAAAAACAGTAGCCGCGACGCGACGGTTTTCGCTTTTCTTTGTGTAAAATTTGTTATTTAGATACACCGAGAAAGCCGAACGAAGAATTACAAATTATCGAAGGTCGCGGGTGTCGCAAAATGTTGTTTGTAAGTTAGTTCTTTATGCAACGGTTCATTTCAAGTAATGATTCTTGGGGAAGTAGGTGTTGGCTCGAGGGGCGGGTAAAATTTCAAACGGAGGATTTTATATGGCGAATGCTAGATTTTTAAACAGTTATGAAAAGATTATTTTGTGTAATGTAGAACTAATTGAAACAAATCTTTTAAATAATTTATTTCATATTTCTCACTTCATTGCGATGAATACTATTTAGTAGAATATTACTAATAAATAATTTGAATTTGCAAAATTGATATTCGTAGACTCAACGATCAAGACTATTTTATAAAAATATTGTCTCATTCCAACGATCAATTAACGTGGGATGTCCAAATCGAATTTCTGAGAAAGCATTTCAAAAATTTAAATTAAATCAAGCGAAGATGCAGGTATATTTACTGTAGAATGTAAAATGAGTGATATATGCAAGTTAATTGTGTATAAGTCACGAGTAATTAATTTTCATTTATTTAAACAGCATCAAGATGGGGTTCCTGTATATTTAAAACGTGGTCTTCGCGATAAAATACTGTATTGGATAACTATAACAATAACAGTGTATAACACAGTTGAATCGTTCAGAGGAATTCATTTAATGTACAAATTAAATTGTTAGTATGCGATATTAATGATATAAAAGATACAATTAGAAAGAGATTGAATGATAAACAGTTGTATAACATTCGTCAATAAAACTTGTAATCAGAATTGGATGCTTTTGATTATTAATTGATCGAGTAGTAATGCAAGGATTAACTTATAGGTTTCAATATTAAATATCATTTACTTACAGTAAATTATCGATACATATTATATTACACGTATATATTTATCGAGTATGTGCTTCATACTTTCTTAGAATTTGGAAGAGATTTTAAGGCACTTAAATGCTCTGCAAATACCAATATGGAAATGAATGCACCTTCTTCTCGTGGCAGAGTGTATTCATTTATTTCGGAATAATCCTAGACTTTATCTCGACTAAAAAGTGAAGAAACAGAAAATATAGAAAAGCAGAATCTAAATGCATTGGGAAAAAAGAAAATAATAAAATCTCATTACTAAATAGTAGCTTACAAAATCTGTAACAGTAAAGGTCGGATAATAAAATTGCATAGGGTTGCTCAAACATGCATTGCTAAATATTACTTTTATATCAAACAATATATAGATAAATATTTCAACATCTAAATATATATAAAAACTTATTAAGACGACTTTGTAATACGTGAACTAATTGTTGTACAAATTAATATCATGTAATAGCATACATATAGTTGTGGCACGTTTGTGATACTATACATTAGACAAATGCTTTCCCATTTTATGTCTATATTCTTTGACATTTCAAGCGATAAAACCGGAAAAGTAAATCTTGCTTTTTCCGCGTTGGTAATGCACGAGCATGGATTAAAAAATACAACGTTTTCGTTATCACAGAACAACGTATTTACATGTTACTAAAATTACACAATTGCTCCATCAAAAAGCATAGAAACAGTCAAATATTTTCAACACTTAATCACTTATGTTACTTCTAACATTCTTTTGAATCACGATGTCATCTTCTTCTTCGGAAGTATACTTCTTTCCTACATTATTTGACACATTTTCGGTAGATTTTAGAGTATTTGAAGGAACGTTTTTATTATTCGTATACGTCGTAAAATATTTTTCTTCAGAAGCTTGATTTGTACCTGAATTTGAGCTTTCTTTTGCATTAATATTTTGAGTGAGTTTCCCTGATTTCTCCATGTTAAATGCCTTCTCCCCTTTATCGTTTTGTTCCTTTAAGGTCTTTAACGATTCCGCTGAGAACTGAGAATCTTCCGTTATTACCTTTTGCGGAGCTTGCGATTTAAATACGTCTTCATTGTTATTCAATTTATTTGTAACTAACGTTTTATTTTTTTTTCTTCGTTGTATTAAATTCTTCAAAGCTTCGCTAAATTGCATTAGTGTCTCGGAAATGGGTCTGTCCATGTATGTCGCTTCAATTCGTTCAAACTCATCATCTTCTTCGGAAGTTAATTCAGATTTTATCTGTTTGAATTGGCTTATTATATCTTTTAGACTTTCTTTGGCATCTTTGATTGTTCTTGAAGGTTCAATCTTTGTTGTAGTGTCTGCTACATCTGCAGTATCTTCTGAAATTTTTGTACTCGTTTCTGTCACCTGTTTGCTATACTCAGTGCTGGGTTCTTTTTTAATTACTTCCAAATCTTCGTGCACAAAGTCTTTTTCGAATTCTTTAAATTGATTTATTATACTTCTAATGCTCTCTCTTACATTAAACGTTTTATGCTCCCGAACAGTTTCTCGAACAGTTGCTGGCTTTTCTCTATACTCTTGTTTCGGTATAATTTTCATTTTCTGGGGCATTTCTATTTTTATCGGAACTGCTCTCTTCACCCTTGTATTGCTCTTTTCTGGATTTTCTAATAACTTCCCGTCGTCCATCATATCTTTCTTAAGCTTATCTGCCTCTAATTTCTCTTGAATAAGCTTTTTAACAGTTTCTTTTATGCTGCCACCTTCTTGGAGACTGCTGCTGCCTTTTAATCTTTCTTTTACTGTTCCCACTTTTTCAGTTTCCTCATTTTTTTCATCCGATCTTTTTTCGTCAGTGCTGGAAATATTTTCGATATTATGCTGCGGTTGAATATTATTTTCAATTTCAATACTGTTTTCTGTTTTCGATATGTTTGGTACCTTTTCCGTTTCCACCAATGTTTCCGAATCTGATAAATTGCTTTCAGACGAATTACCCGATACTTGTTCCAAATTTGTTGCTTCGGTGTATTCGTTGGAATTATTTTGTGTATTATTTGAATCTACTATTTCCTGCACTTCTGGATCCACAACATATTTATTGCTAATATTTAACGGCCTTTCAAACTGCTCTAACGACTCCATAATTTCATCTAATATTGGCTCCATACGTTTCGCAGTGTCATTTATTACATCCTTATTTTCTGTACTTTTGTCTGTGTCAGTCTGAGCTAGCTGTTTTACATAAGTCTGGGTTTCTGCTTTCTTTGGATCGTATTTTATGTTAGGTTTCCTTTTCATAATAAATATTATAGGCCTGGTTTTTATTCGTATAGGTGGTAACATGTTATAATTTAATGCTATGTGAGAGAAACCATCTACGGAATCCAAAATTTCATGTGTTTTTAGGTAAGGTTTTATATTTGGAGAGTATTTACTTTTAGCTTCCATTAACAGATGTGTAAACTGAAGCATCTCTGGATCATCAATAGTTAAGTTTTCTTGTTTCGAATAACTGGAAGACAATTTATATTAAATTAGATTATTTACAACTGGAAAAGCTTGCCCATAGTGTATCGAGAGTGTTGGGTCATTAATTGATTTTCTATTCAGTAATATTGATCATTGACTTACATCCAAGAATCATTTGTTTGCATAAACCTTGAAACTCCTGTCTGCGCAGTCAGCACATCAATATGCACATGCACTGGATTGACACAGTCTTTCTCAAGTCTGTGTAATTTGGCGATAGCTAAACCACCAGGATAGTTAGACCCAGCGACGCATAGAAGAAACATAGAGAACAGAGCGTTTAAGACTAGATGGCCTGAAATGATTAGCGCCAAAGCTCCATTCCATGGACTTTTCGCTCTGTTTTCCCATCTGTTTGAAAAATCAATATGTATAATTAACATAAGGAACACAAAAAAGTCAATGTATATTCAAAGTACTTACATCCTATGACAAACAGCGGCTGCGCTAACGTTCAGTAGTGGAAAGACATATATGATAAACCTCAATTCTTTATGTGGTAGAAATGAGAATAAAGCGACGAACACGATACCAGGAACTGTTAACGTTCGAACTCGAGCATCCCAAAACATACCCAAAGGTATTAAAAAATACGAAAAGGCCATTCCACGCGGAAGCGCAGAATAAAAGTACCACAGAAACGGCGATGTCTATTTTTCATGTTAAGATCAGCAGAAATATTTAAGATTCCTCCTTTCAAAGAAATTTCAAAGCAACAATGCGCATGGCATTACAGATAATTACAGTGCTTCACAAAGGATACACCCCATTCACTGCTCTTATTAAGTATGGTGTTGAAGTAAAATACTTCACCTTCGGGCCATACTAAACGCCTCCAAAATATGGAATCTATCGTAACCGTTAGCGTTAGAAAAAATATACCAGCCGGTACCGCAATTTTAAGTAGTCTAGAAATTATTACATTTATGAAATCAATGCTCCGATAAGCTGCTCGAGTAAATTCCAACGGATGAAACTTTTCCAGTATTATAAGATTACGCTTATTATTATTTTTTTCTAATTTCAATACTAGCACAGGTTTCAATCGCAGTTATCGGATAAAGGATTGTCTTATTTGGTTATTCTTGAGATAAGGGTTTTCGTTAAGTTAATAAGTTTCATAAGCAAACGAAGCTTACAAATCAGTGCAGTTTTGCGGAATGTCCCTTGATGATTCTAATCACTTCTGTTCGCAATGTTACACAGCCATACTAGGAATCAATGGTCCGCAATATAATATGTAAATACCTTGGTATGGTCAGTTTCATGTTGGCTATATCGTACAAAACGAATAATCCCAGGAGCATAGCGAGCTCCGCTCTGAATATTATTACTGCTGCCGCGGATGACCAAATAAATACGATGTGATTTTGTCTCAACCACCCAAATAATGCCAGTAGCACTAAAATATATTAACAATAGAAGACTAATATTTGCTTTGCGAACGCTAAAAGCCAAACAATATGCGTGTATCATATTCGAATTACCTAGTGGCACAGCCATTATGTTTGGCAAAGGACGGCTTAAGTAATACATAAAGTGATATTGTGTTACGGTAATTGCAACGAACCATTTTGTAAATTGCAAGCCGAAGATGCTCTGCAATGCGTGTCTGTATAGTTTCAACATACATATTATCAACAAACCCAATACCGCTCTTACTGGAAAACAATAGATCTAGTTACATTCTCATTACAATGTATAATCTTATGGATTAAAAAGCTATTCTATTGTTCGCATCTAACATTAATAACAATTCAAACGCAGATGTAAAGTGCTAAACTTAGCTCGTTCGTTAATCAACTTACCGATGTATTGAGCAAAGAATTTATTAAGTTGCAAATAATTAATGGTTGCTATTAGCGGCGTTGCCAAGCCTGATATTATAATTGGTCCCACGAACGATCGTGGCACGACTCCAGGAAATTCATGGTGATCGTACTATCACAGAACAAGAATATGTTACAAATGCATAGTATAAAACTCGGATGCCTTTTACAATAGCGAACATCGCAAGTTGTTAGGCTGAATGTTTAGTTCAAATACAGCATTAAATCGTTAACAGAGATTTTAATGGGATTTTCCTGCGCATATTATGTAAAATTCCGGGACATGCGTTTCGAGAAAAGTCGAGATTAACGCACTAATGAACTGTTAAACCCACAGAAGCTGTATCAGCTGATCGTGAGTTTATAAATACATGCATCTGCTTCTAAATATAATATCTAAGTTTTTGCGTAATATCTGTTCGATTGCGTGTCGGCAACCTGTCAAGGAAGAGAAATATTCTCCCGTAATCTATCTCTATCGGCTTAATTCTTAAACGTGTTTATTTACATACATGATACACATTCGAGAAGGGCTGTAATAATTACCTCAGTCAGGTTAAAACCATGGTATAATATATCGTGCATAGCCTGCAGATTGAAACTTTCCTCCACTTTCGTGAATGGGCAGTACAATAAATGCACCATAGCCACCAAGATAATTAAGTGATCCATACTTTCCTTTTACGCATGGAACGGATTCAGAAACATGATAAGGTCTCGCACTTTAATCATGACGGGCTTGCGAACAGAGGTAATTTTTAAATATTCTTCCTTGCGCCGGGAATACCACGTCGTCTGCTGTGTTAGTCGTGACCGAACTACGCATGCATCCCTATTGTCAACATCGCGGGCTCAATAATCCCTAGCGAATCGTGTTAATTCACTAGAATTTAATGACTTTCAATTCATTAACGTTATTCGCAATGTCTCGTGATAACTCGAGTGTTTGGACACAGGCAAGGATAGATATTTTACGGCAATTTGTGTCCTATTAAGATTGTATAAGACTTAAGCCCAAATCGCTCGTGATTTTCATTAGGGTATTTTCTACACGCGACTAGTCGCAACGTCAAGAATTTCAAAGTCGATTTTCTCGAAAATTAGGCGCGATATAAAAAATATTATTGTTTCTTTTCTACTTGAAACAAGTAAATAAGTCGAGAAAAAGGAATAAATTTCTTTTGATATTGTTCTTCATTTTCTAGAAAATCAACTTTGCAATTCTTGCCGATGCATCCAGTCGCGTATAGGGAAACCTACCGTAATGAAAATCACGGTCGATTTGGGCGCAAGTGGAATTCACCCTATCTTGTCTCTGGACGTAAAGAAACATTATTACCGACTTACGGGAGGATGTGTCACAGACCAGGTATAGAATAGACCTTTCACTCCTTTGTCTTCCGTGTCACTCGATTTTGGTGCTCTAGAGCCCCATTACCATTTCCGTGTCGCATCCAACGTTAACGGCTAAGCATGAAATAAGAGTGTAGCGCTATAAGCGGTAGGAATGAAAGTTAGCGGTAAGAATTTACATACAGGGTGTCCCGATGTCAAATTAATACAGCATTTTTAAAAGGCAAATAAATTTCTTCATTTCTTTATCAATCAGCAACTCTACAGACATAACTAATCAACTAGGGTTATGGTTTGGGTTTGGGTTTGGGTTAGGGTTAGAGAATGATTAGATAGGTGTCTTCTGTGGGAGCGAGTACTGTTAGAAAGAGTGTCGTGTGACGTGATTTCGATGTGATTGATTTTTGGGGGTGTGTGAGCACGCAAAGAATGGTTGTGGCTGTCGCGTCGCGGCAACAATAATCTGTATAGACCAGGGGTGCACACTAAGTTTGCCCTAGGGCAGTCGGTGCGCCCTCGAGCCCGACCGTGGTATGCTCACTCCCTACTCCTCGGTATAAGGTCTCGTGGTGGGGAACTCTATGACTGCAAAGGCTGTATGCCCGTTACCACAGACCAGATATAGGATAGACCCATCATGCAATGTAATATTGTGTCACACACTCGGGGGGCTCGCGAGCCCCCTTACCATTTTCATTTCCTTAGATGTCTTCTTTTACTAGCACTGTTCACTATCACTTTTCACTATTTTCTTTTCACTATCACTTTTCACTATCACTTTTCTTTTTAATCAATATTATTTTATTAAGTCTCTTCACCGCGAAGGGCTGAACCTGAAAAGCTGAAACAATCAACTACGTTATGTTAGTAGCAGTGAGACCAGAATGGAAGGAAATTAAATAAACATAATAAAATGCAGGACATCAAAATAGAACAAATTACGTGAAACCATCGACGAAATACCTATCTGAAAAAGAATAAAATTCTGATTAGCGGCCGAGACCGAACGAAACTTACTGAAGGTAAGTTTCGCTCGATCTGGGCCCTTAACCTAGGTCGTAGGCTTTCGCTTGATTCCGTTTCGCAAGTCGCGATACTTGGGAAACGTTACCAATTGCCCGAGCACACCGCCATGGAGGTACCTACGAAAGTGACCCTTTTCTACGAAATATTTCTGGTCCATGCTCGACCAATGCTTTGTGCATTTTGAAAAATTTGGAAAAAGTCTTAAAACTAAAAAAACCCTTATATCTAATTAGAATATCTGACAATCACAGCTATCGGCTCGGTTCGCACCGATTACCAGGTCTCACCGCGAGGAGGTTGCTGCGCTTGAAGACCCGTAGAGAGATAGATGGAATCATAGTTCCGTCGATCTCCCTGTACATGAAATCCTTAGCCTACTAAACCAAAGAGATGGATGGAAACAAAGTTCCATCGATCCCTTCGATTTAGATATCGAATCTAGGGAACTGCCAAGCAATCACTCGATGTGAAATAAATTCAACAAAGAAGGAAAGACTACGGGTGAGCATGAAACGAGTATTGAATGGCGCAGTTCCTACCACCCTGCTGAACGAGTCGAAAGGGAAAAGCGCGCGGCATCTCTCAGGCGATCCCCGTTGCTCCGACTCATGCGACCCGCCAGGAGCAACACCTGGTGCGACCTGACTCAAGCCGGCTTACGCGGAGATTAGGTAATCGGCCCGAGTGACCTACGCAGGCAGCGTACCAAAAGGTACACCCCCCACGCCCGAAACTTTTCCCTTTCGACAAGAACACCAGGGGATGGAACTGATCCACCCATACATATTTCATGCTCAGTTGCTGAGCATGAAACGAGTATTGAATGGCGCAATTCCTACCACCCTGCCGAACGAGTCGAAAGGGAAAAGCGCACGGCATCTCTCAGGCGATTCCTGTTGCTCCGACTCATGCGACCCGCCAGGAGCAACACCAGGCGCGACCTGACTCAAGCCGGCTTACGCGGAGATTAGGTAATCGACCCGGGTGACCTACGCAGGCAGCCTACCAGAAGGTGAACCCCCTACGCCCGAAACTTTTCGCTTTCGACAAGAACACCAGGGGATGAAACTGATCCACCCATACAGATTCCATGCTCAGTCGCTTGCTTCCGGTAACGGAAGCAGCGGCGACCTCCTCATCAGAGATGAGGAGCCAACGAAAGAGCGACAAAGCTAATAAAATTCTGTAACTACTTGGCAATTTTACAAGGGGCCTTAAATACTTCATGCTATAATAAATTAACCTAGGCTTCCTTAGATGTCTTCTTTTACTAGCACTGTTCACTATCACTTTTCACTATTTTCTTTTCACTATCACTTTTCACTATTTTCTTTTCACTATCACTTTTCACTATCACTTTTCTTTTTAATCAATATTATTTTATTAAGTCTCTTCACCGCGAAGGGCTGAACCTGAAAAGCTGAAACAATCAACTAAGTTATGTTAGTAGCAGTGAGACCAGAATGGAAGGAAATTAAATAAACATAATAAAATGCAGGACAGGAAAATGAACAAATTACGCAAAACCATCGACGAAATACATAAAATGGAACAAATTAGGCGAAACCATCGACGAAATTACCTATCTGAAAAAGAGTAACATTCTGATTAGCTGCCGAGACCGAACGAAACTCACTGAAGGTAAGTTTCGCTCGATCTGGGCCCTTAAACTAGATCGTAGGCTTTAGCTTGATTCCGTTTCGCAAGTAACAATGCCTGGGAAACGTTACCAAGGAGCCGGGCACACCACACGGAGGTACCTACGAAAGTGACCCATTTCTACGAAATATTTGTGGTCCATGTTCGACCAATGCTTTGTGCATTTTGAAAAATTTGGAAAAAGTCTTAAAACTAAAGAAACCCTTATATCTAATTAGAATATCTGACAATCACAGCTATCGGCTCGGTTCGCACCGATTACCAGGTCTCACCGCGAGGAGGTTGCTGCGCTTGAAGACCCGTAGAGAGATAGATGGAATCATAGTTCCGTCGATCTCCCTGTACATGAAATCCTTAGCCTACTAAACCAAAGAGATGGATGGAAACAAAGTTCCATCGATCCCTTCGATTTAGATATCGAATCTAGGGAACTGCCAAGCAATCACTCGAAGAAAATAAATTCAACAAAGAAGGAAAGACTACGGGTGAGCATGAAACGAGTATTGAATGGCGCAGTTCCTACCACCCTGCTGAACGAGTCGAAAGGGAAAAGCGCGCGGCATCTCTCAGGCGATCCCCGTTGCTCCGACTCATGCGACCCGCCAGGAGCAACACCTGGTGCGACCTGACTCAAGCCGGCTTACGCGGAGATTAGGTAATCGGCCCGAGTGACCTACGCAGGCAGCGTACCAAAAGGTACACCCCCTACGCCCGAAACTTTTACCTTTCGACAAGAACACCAGGGGATGAAACTGATCCACCCATACAGATTCCATGGTCAGTTGCTGAGCATGAAACGAGTATTGAATGGCGCAATTCCTACCACCCTGCCGAGCGAGTCGAAAGGGAAAAGCGCACGGCATCTCTCAGGCGATTCCTGTTTCTCCGACTCATGCGACCCGCCAGGAGCAACACCAGGCGCGACCTGACTCAAGCCGGCTTACGCGGAGATTAGGTAATCGACCCGGGTGACCTACGCAGGCAGCCTACCAGAAGGTGAACCCCCTACGCCCGAAACTTTTCGCTTTCGACAAGAACACCAGGGGATGAAACTGATCCACTCATACAGATTCCATGCTCAGTCGCTTGCTTCCGGCAACGGAAGCAGCGGCGACCTCCTCATCGGAGATGAGGAGCCAACGAAAGAGCGACAAAGCTAATAAAATTCTGTAACTACTTGGCAATTTTATAAGGGGCCTTAAATACTTCATGCTATAATAAATTAACCTAGGCTTCCTTAGATGTCTTCTTTTACTAGCACTGTTCACTATCACTTTTCACTATTTTCTTTTCACTATCACTTTTCACTATCACTTTTCTTTTTAATCGATATTATTTTATTAAGTCTCTTCACCGCGAAGGGCTGAACCTGAAAAGCTGAAACAATCAACTACGTTATGTTAGTAGCAGTGAGACCAGAATGGAAGGAAATTAAATAAACATAATAAAATGCAGGACATCAAAGTAGAACAAATTACGTGAAACCATCGACGAAATACATAAAATCAAATAAATTACACAAAACAATAGACGAAATACATGAAATAGAACAAATTACGTGAAACCATCGATGAAATACATAAAATCGAATAAATCAATCAAAACCATGGACGAAATACATGAAATAGAACAAATTAGGCAAAACCATCGACGAAATACCTATCTGAAAAAGAATAAAATTCTGATTAGCGGCCGAGACCGAACGAAACTTGCTGAAGGTAAGTTTCGCTCGATCTGGGCCCTTAACCTAGGTCGTAGGCTTTCGCTTGATTCCGTTTCGCAAGTCGCGATACTTGGGAAACGTTACCAATTGCCCGAGCACACCGCCATGGAGGTACCTACGAAAGTGACCCTTTTCTACGAAATATTTCTGGTCCATGCTCGACCAATGCTTTGTGCATTTTGAAAAATTTGGAAAAAGTCTTAAAACTAAAGAAATCCTTATATTTAATTAGAATATTTGACAATCACAGCTATCGGCTCGGTTCTCACCGATTACCAGGTCTCACCGCGAGGAGGTTGCTGCGCTTGGAGACCCGTAGAGAGATAGATGGAATCATAGTTCCGTCGATCTCCCTGTACATGAAACCCTTAGCCTACTAGACCAAAGAGATGGGTGGAAACAAAGATCCATCGACCCCTTCGGTTCAAATACGGAATCGGACATGAGAAACCAACAAAAGGTTCATCCAAAAAAAAAAAACTCTAATCCCATCCACCCTCCATTATAATCAACTCATCGCGTCCCGCATTGCAAGCAATGAGGGAAGCGGCAATCTCACTCTACTATTTAAAAAAAAATCCGCGGACGCGAAAGAGATTTTACAATTTCATAGTCTTAACAGACTATGCTTCGGTGTACATTAACCCTTCGGACTGTGATTGCAATATTCGGTAAAAGGCTACTAAAATTCTTTCAAAAGACTTTACTTTAAAGTCTAAAGGGTTAACATACACGCGTGAGAGAAATAGACGAGAGAGGTTCTCGTCGATCTCTTTGCTTTGCTCGATGCTTTCGAGTGACAAACAGATTCTAAATATCTCATTGCAGAGATAGAAAAGAATTGACAAACGCACTTGCGTAACTTTCGAGGGATATGCGAAAGCTAAGAATCTCCCGATTGAGATTGCAAAGGAGACTAAACGCGACATTCACTCTCGATGCACCGAAATTTCGTTTCTACATGGAGACTCAGGTAAGTACTACGACTTTAGACACCCGTAAAAAGCCGTGATACCAGCACAGTCTGTCGTGCTCTACAGTCGAGCAACACCTTGCGCGAAATCGAAATCAGTGTTCGAAGGCGAATTGTATTTCTAGAAAAGTGCATTTGGCACTCTTATATGTAAAAAGAACGAGACGGAACAGAAGCTTATCGCTCGAATTACGCAAGTGCATTTTTTAATAGATGTCGCGGACGCGAAAGAGATATACACTTTCCATTCTCGTCTATGTCCCTGTACGTACATAGGTCTTTACAATTCTCTTACTTAAATCTAAACGCACGATTTCTTGAAAATCTTGCGAAAATATATTAACCCTTTGAACTTTGGTTGCAATATTTAGAGAGAAAAGGCTACTATGTTCTTTCAAAAGATTTTAATTTAAAGTTCAAAGGGTTAATAAGTGTATACACGCCGCGGGGTATATAGGGGTGGCTCTAATTCGAAAAAGGAGTAGCAACTTTTGGCCCTCTTGTATTTTAAACGCGCCATTTCAATTATTTCACATTCCTTGCTCCCGGAATGGACTCGTTGGGCAAAGTCTTTTTGTTTGCATTTTGTAGGATGCATATCCTACCAAAATGCACTGCGTGCAATTAAGTAGGATGCTTACCCTTCCAAAATGCACGCACAAAGATTACTACCCAGGAATACAAGGTACTCGTGTCTACAATCGCATGCAAGTAGGCCCTCTTTAGGGCCTATGCTGCAGGCCCTCTCTAAGGCCCACGTTTTAGGCCCTCTCTAGGGCCTATGGCAGGCCCTCTCTAGGGTCCCCATTTGGGCCCTCTCTAGGGCCTACGCGCTAGGCCCTCTCTAGGGTCCATTTGTTGGGCCTTCTCCAGGGCCCACAGCTAGGCCCTCTCTAGGGCCTAGAATCTCCTTGGCAAGTCTAAGCTGAAAATTGAAGCTAAGCGAAAATTTGACTCTACATCCGCGATAAAAAAGCAATTAGAGCACCGGTGCTCTGGACGAACTTTATATGCGCAGAAAATTGGCTCTACTTTCGCGAAGAAAATTCAACTGGAGCTTCGGTGCTCTGAACAAGTCTTAGATACGCAAAAATTTGACTCTAAATTCGCGGTAATACTACTCTAAGTAAGAGCCACGGTGCTCTGCAATACATGGACGCGAAAAAAGCGGGGACTCTACGATCGCATTACGCGCGATTATCTTGGATCCACTTGGAACCTTTTCAAATTTTTCGCGGTGACTCTACTCCACCCGATCGATTCGGTTATTTTATGAATTATTAATCGGAATTGTCAATATCGCGAGCAACTGATTTAATTTTCTGATTTTAAAGCAGACACATGCATGTCACTATCTACGAGTACCTTGTATGGTCAGCTCATTTGATTCTGCTCTTTCCAACACATATGCGCGGCGGTTAGTGGCCTATTTCATATAACTGGCATTCGTTTTAGGAATATTTCTGCAATATTTCGTGAATATGGTTTAGAAAAGAGCCACGTCACGAGGCTATTGCCTAGACGCCCTAAGCCATACTCGCGAAATATTGCGTAAGTGTTCCCAAAACGAATGTCGACCATGTGAAATGGGTCCCTGCATGTCGCGCATTTGTGTTAGAACGGCCAGAATCGAAAGAGCTGGCTACGCTACGTTTTCTACAGAAACCATTTTATTCTCTTGCATGCACCCACATTCAAAGAATTATAAAGTGACTTATCGTTCGCTGTCATCAAGAGTACTGCATCTCTGCAAACTCGAACCCCTGACCAGCACCCCTGGGACCAGCAACTCTGTGACCAGCACCCCTCGAACCGGCATCCATCGGACCAGCACCCATCGGATCAGCACCCATCGGACCAGCACCCATCGGACCAGCACCCATCGGACCAGCACCCATCGGACCAGCTCCCCTCAGCTCAGCACCCCTCAGCCCAGCAGCTCCAGTTGGACTCGTGCATGACTCTACTTTCGCGGTCAAAAAACTATTAGAGCACCGAAGCTCTCAACTAGTTTTACTTGCGTAAAAACACTGACTCTACGATTGCATTACGGGCAATCACAAACACTATTACTGAAACAGACAATTTGTATTTAAGCAAGTTCCAAAAAATTTTCTTTAAATTCCAGGCAGCCACATGGAGCGCCACGCAATTCAGACATTTAGAAAAATTTCGAGCAGCCACATTGGGCGCTTAATGATTCTTAACATTCATAGGAAAAAGGAGTGGCCCCTTTGGGCGTATAATACTTTTCAATTTTAATAAGAAAAGAAACGGCAGCGTCTATGCGCGCTTAACGATGTCTAATCACAAAACGGAAGAACAGCAGCCTCCTTGGGCGCATAATAATTCCGAATTGTAACGTAAAAGAAGCAGCCTCGTCAGGCGCTAATGGCATGGAATGCCAGAAAAATGTTCTAATTCTACTCTACAATGTTAATAAATTCCATCCCGAGCCCGCCAACGAAATTCTGAGTGAATCTGTTAAAGAATTCACCAGAGAACTCTTCGGCGAATCCCTCGGCGAATCCCTCGGCGAATTCTTCGATGGAACGCTTAAAACTAGTGTTGCCTGTCCAAGTTTTCTAAGTTACATGCGGTTACAATTTCTTTCGCATATTTTAGAGGTACGCTTGCAATGCTTTCGAGTGACAAACAGATTCTAAATATCTCATTGCAGAGATAGAAAAGAATTGACAAACGGACACGGATTCGCCGTCTCCGTCTTCGGAATCATATTTCCGGAAAGAAAGAAAAGACAATCGAAAGTAGGGAATATAAAAGTCACTATGACAAGTGTTTAAAAGTATGCTAAATGAGAAACGGCATGGTGCACGGTCAAGCTAATTGTAAGAGAAAGCAAAAGCAAAAGGTGTCACTCTCGACAAGCAAGCCTACCTCTACCCTTAAATTTAGCCTATCGCACTCTTTACAATGAGCCCTAGTGGCATAATCTATCGCAAATATCCACTTGCGTAATGATTGCAATGTACGGTAAAAGGCTACTAAAATTCTTTCAAAAGACTTTACTTTAAAGTCTAAAGGTTTAACATACACGCGTGAGAGAAATAGACGAGAGAGGTTCTCGTCGATCTCTTTGCTTTGCTCGATGCTTTCGAGTGACAAACAGATTCTAAATATCTCATTGCAGAGATAGAAAAGAATTGACAAACGCACTTGCGTAATTTTCGAGGGATATGCGAAAGCTAAGAATCTCCCGATTGAGATTGCAAAGGAGACTAAACGCGACATTCACTCTCGATGCACGGAATTTTCGTTTCTACATGTCGTGTGTGGCCGAGAACGAGCCATCTGAGACTACAGAGCGCATCGACTTGGAAGCCCGGTATAGAAGCCCGGTATTCGACAGGATATAGAACTCAGAATGGTCATGAACTGGCGCACATCATCGACTTACAAGGGTCTTCTGTCTAAAGCCGACAGGCGCGACATTCACTCTCGATGCACGGAATTTTCATTTCTACATGTCGTGTGTGGCCGAGAACGAGCCATCTGAGACTACAGAGCGCATCGACTTGGAAGCCCGGTATAGAAGCCCGGTATTCGACAGGATATAGAACTCAGAATGGTCATGAACTGGCGCACATCATCGACTTACAAGGGTCTTCTGTCTAAAGCCGACAGGCGCGACATTCACTCTCGGTGCACCGAATTTTCGTTTCTACATATCACGCGTGGCCGAGAACGAGCCATCTGAGACTACAGAGCGCATCGACTTGGAAGCCCGGTATAGAAGCCCGGTATTCGACAGGATATAGAACTCAGAATGGTCATGAACTGGCGGGCATCATCGACTAACAATGGTCTTGACTAACAATGGTCAGACGGGACGCGACGCGACGCGACGCGACGCGACGCGACGCGACATTCACCCTCGATGCACCGAAATTTCGTTTCTACATGGAGACTCAGGTAAGTACTACGACTTTAGACACTCGTAAAAAGCCGTGATACCAGCACAGTCTGTCGTGCTCTACAGTCGAGCAACACCTTGCGCGAAATCGAAATCAGTGTTCGAAGGCGAATTGTATTTCTAGAAAAGTGCATTTGGCACTCTTATATGTAAAAAGAACGAGACGGAACAAAAGCTTATCGCTCGAATTACGCAAGTGCATTTTTTAATAGATGTCGCGGACGCGAAAGAGATATACACTTTCCATTCTCGTCTATGTCTCTGTACGTATTGGTTGCAATATTTAGAGAGAAAAGGCTACTATGTTCTTTCAAAAGATTTTAATTTAAAGTCCAAAGGGTTAATAAGTGTATACACGCCGCGGGGTATATAGGGGTGGCTCTAATTCGAAAAAGGAGTAGCAACTTTTACGCAAGTGCATTTTTGAATAGATGTCCAGACCGAACCAAGCTCACCAAATGTGAGTTTCGCTCGATCTGGGCCCTTAAACTAGATCGTAGGCTTTAGCTTGATTCCGTTTCGCAAGTCACAATGCCTGGGAAACGTTACCAAGGAGCCGAGCACACCACTTGGAGGTACCTACGAAAGTGACCCATTTCTACGAATTATTTCTGGTCTATGTTCGACCAATGCTTTGCGCATTTTTGAAAATTTGGAAAAAGTCTTATGGCTAAAGTTCATAAACTATGACTTATTGCCAGACTGGTTTAAATATTGTAAAGAGAGAGAATAGTAGAAGTAGCGAGCACAGTGACCAAGTAGTATCAATATCAACTGGCATTCTCAATTATTAATATTTGTATGAGAAAGAGCTTCAAGTAATATAGTTGAAAATCCATAAGAAATTAATGCTTTCCATTCTCGTTTTATTAAGATAATCTAATGACTCGAATGTAATTAAACTTGAGAAGTGTAACTCGTATTCAAAGCATCAAGCTTTGATTATAAAATTCAAGAAAAATAATTTCTAATATTTAAAACACGATATTAGCACTCTGACCTCGAATTTGAAATTTATTGTTACTGTTTACGAGAACTAAGTATGTATTCGTGGTCACTGTGCTTGCTACAGCAATCATTTGTTCAATAGCATGCAGAAAAATTGAAAAAATGAAAATGTACCACTCATCGATCGTTGAACACAGTCTCACTGCTATCCATGCAGACAGGAAGCTTGATTTCACTGAGATCCGATCACTATCGCATGTAAAGTTCAACTGGCAGATCACGAATTCGGTAGAGGTTGTTGACGTTATGTCTCGCTCCAACGACTCCCAGCTCTTCGAGAAAAGTATTGCTCGAGAAGTCTTCTAGATACTGGTTGAATTGTAGTGGAATCTTGTTAAGCGACCTCCCACATGGTCCAGTAATCGATTCAATTAATCCAGGAATCGAGATATCACGAAATAATATGCTCACGCGTTCACAGACATCCGATCACTATCGCAAGTAAAGTTCAACTGGCAGATCACGAATTCGGTAGAGGTTGTTGACGTTTTGTCTCGCTCCAACGACTCCCAGCTCTTCGAGAAAAGTATTGCTCGAGAAGTCTTCTAGATACTGGTTGAATTGTAGTGGAATCTTGTTAAGCGACCTCCCACATGGTCCAGTAATCGATGCAATTAATCCAGGAATCGAGATATCACGAAATAATATGCTCACGCGTTCACAGACATCCGATCACTATCGCAAGTAAAGTTCAACTGGCAGATCACGAATTCGGTAGAGGTTGTTGACGTTTTGTCTCGCTCCAACGACTCCCAGCTCTTCGAGAAAAGTATTGCTCGAGAAGTCTTCTAGATACTGGTTGAATTGTAGTGGAATCTTGTTAAGCGACCTCCCACATGGTCCAGTAATCGATGCAATTAATCCAGGAATGGAGATATCACGAAATAATATGCTCACGCGTTGACTGACATCCGATCACTGCCGCAGGTAAAGTTCAACTGGCAGATCACGAATTTGGTAAAGGTTGTTGACGTTCTGTCTCGCTCCAACGACTCCCAGCTCTTCGAGAAAAGTATTGCTCGAGAAGTCTTCTAGATACTGGTTGAATTGTAGTGGAATCTTGTTAAGCGACCTCCCACATGGTCCAGTAATCGATGCAGTTAATTCAGGAATCGAGATATCACGAAATAATATGCTCACGCGTTCACTGACATCCGATCACTGTCGCAAGTAAAGTGCAACTGGCAGATCACGAATTTGGTAAAGGTTGTTGACGTTCTGTCTCGCTCCAACGACTCCCAACTAACTTGAAATTCGTTCAGGCCAGAAATAATTTGATACAGCAATGTTCATTGCAAAATATGTACTTTTCGCAGCTGCAGCCATGCACCCTGCATTTTCTTGTATATGTCTTTTACTACTGGGGAGATTCCAAATCTGGGGAGGTATCAAATAAAATAAATCATGTAAACCTATCGAAGAAATGCATGAAATAAAATAAATCATGCAATCCCATCGAAGAAATACACGAAATAGAACGACTCATGCAAAAATCCACGAAGGAATGTATGAAATAGGACAGATGATGGAAAACAATCGAAGAAATCAGTTAAAAAGGAAGAGAAATCGGTTTTGGCCTTGGCAGAATATTAACATTTTGAATGGCTTTTAACGAACCCGAAAATTTCATCGGCACCAATCGAATAAGCTAACCTCGGCTAGGGGGCCGAGGGGGTGCAGGAAAGACGAGGGCTGAAACCGTGACGAGGTCCCCAGGAAGCCCAAGTTGTCCAGTAGGTCCGAATGGTCCAGGTGGCGCAGGAAGGACCAGGGCTGAAACCCTGACCAGGTCCCCAGCAGGTCCAGCAGGTCCACGTGGCTCGGCAGCTCCAGGGTCCCCGGATGTCCAGGAGGTCCACCAGCTCCACGTGGCTCGGCAGCTCCAGGATCCCCGGAGGTCCTCCCGGCCCGAAGGCCGACGACGACTGAGTACATGGAGCTCCGTGAGCTCTGTATATACACTTCGAGAAACTATGTCAGCCAATCAAAACAAAGTCGCCGGTTGATTACAATTGCGAAATCCAACGAATTCTTCGGCAAAAATGGATTTTCCACTAACATATCCATTCCAGTGGTTATTACTATGACAAATAATGTTAACAACATTTGTACTAACCGGCCAGTATAAATTATTATTAACTATGATCGATACAACTCGAGATATGAAGGAATTAGTAAGCTTTGGCCTTGGATTTGCAAATGATTTTCTATGCCAATTGAATTCTATTTTATTCTCAATGTTTAATCGTTCGATAAATGAATGTTAATACTTATACATATTACATAGTATTATTTATACTGTATAAATACATTTTAGTTGAACTGTCTGTACTAAATGAATAGCGCTTCGAATCTACATATATGACGAAAACTTCCAAGCACTTCGAACATGATTCGAAGCTTAAAATTCTTAAATTCTTGATTGGTTTTGAAAATGAACATCTGGTTGCCAAAAATTAGCCAGGTTGATCGGCCAGAGGGTCTCGCCAGGGTTGCAGTTTATGACTAGTGTTCCTTTTCGAGAATTCTTCCTCGAGAATTTCTCGAGAAATATTATAATTGCTTATTTCTTATTTCTCGAGAAATACTGTTTTTCCCGAGAAATTTTATAATTGCTTATTTCTTATTTCTCGAGAAATTTTAGTCTAGCAAATCGCGAACGTATAAACACATGTACAATTTATAATAAATCTTATTAGTAACATTAGAACCTATATGAATTACAATAGAAAATCTCAAAAGAGAAGATTCTACATTATTGACTGCAAAATTCTTAACTGCAGAACTCTTAAATTCTTATTTAACAATTTAGAAAAATTGTATAGGTATCTACTGAATTAAGTAATGAGTTTCTTGTGGTTGCGAAAGGAAAAATATCGAAAAGAACAGACAAAACTATTGTCTCCCTTAGAAAATGTTTGCAAAGGTAATCCAGAACCTCTTTAAAAAGATTCAAAAGACGCGTTTTTTCATTTAATTCCAAGCAGATATGTATAAAACGACAAAGCAAATTCTAAGTAGCTAGACTTTTCGGAACATATAACAGTAACTTACGGATCCTCAAAATGAGGAATTACCATTAAGAAAACAATTCCAAAAATTTAGTTTCAACCTAGAAAAAGATAAATTCCCGACTTTAACTAAGGAATTTCATATTTTTCAGTCCACTGGAAGGACACCCAATTTACCATAACTTTTGAATGTGCTACATATGATCAAGTCAACGTCCAATCAAAACGAAAGCAAATTTTCTACAGCTACAGATTTTTTCCCCCCAAAAAAGAAGGAAAGAAATAGATTAAAAACTATTTTACAACAAAAAAGTAATGTTTCACTTTGCACAAATTTTTTTTCACTTTCAACACATTTCAGAGTAGTTGCTGAGTTGGACGCTGTTCATGAGCAGATGCCACTACATTCAGTCCTCAAATTATAGGTAGGTAACATTTTGGGTGGCGACACGAACATCCATAAGGTGATAGGTCTATCCTATACCTCGTCTGTGGTGTCACACGAATAGAAATACCGATTTCGTGAAATAATTTACGAACGGTGGCTCTGGGAACTAAATCGACTGAATCACCGAAGTCGGTAAAGTTAGCGAAGGCAGTGGCGTACTCAGGAATTAATCTTGGGGGGAGCCGAGTTGAACGGATAAAGATATTTTCAATGTAAATTCAATAAAATTCATTAGGTGATTATAAAAATTTATTTAAAGAACAAAATCCACTTTTCTTTTCTTTTTACGAAGCCCCCTCCTTTAGGGGGGGGGGGCTAGAGCCCCATGGCCCCCTACGCGCGCCATTGAGCGAAGGAAAAAACAATAACCACAGACAAGGACCTGGTCTGTGGCGACAATGCGTTCGCAATGTAAATTGGTCCGATCTGGTTTCCGCGCACACTTAGTTTCAATTCCAACCGCCAGTAGGATTGTGACCGAATTCCACTCTGAATCGATAACGTTGGATGCAATATGAATATGATAAGGGGGTTCGGAACCGTAGAATTGTTTCATAATTTATTCCTCGTTACTCGGCTGGCATAAGAATGTGCTCGTCTGTTTTAAATAAAAAGTTAGTTTATTAGCTCCCAATATTTCGTCACAATAATATTGTTACAACATCCTCCTTCGTTAAGAACACTAAGCTCTGTAAAAATGTACGCTTCTTCTTGAAAGACAGCCTACTTTCACCGAAACTTACAAAATAAATCACAATATCCGTGGTATTAATGAAGCTGCATTTTCATCCCATTTAATTAATCCTTGAATTCTATGTGAATTTTCTTCAATACATTTCGTGGTGATTATTAGAAGGCGAAAGTTAGAAACAATTGTGTAACATTTTCGCTAATGCTACGGTATAAAAAGATATAAATACGTATAAAGTATCCGTTCCAAATAGTCGAAATTCCTCGGAATGGAACGTTAGAGGTTTGTACATCCGTGAATTTCATAAACCTCGACCACCAAATTCTAAAACTCCGGTTCACACAAACGGAAAGAACTGTATAAATTTCTTCCGTGATTTCTGCGTTGACTGTATATTATTCAAAAAGGTGGTATATTAGTTCGACAAATGTCTTCCCCTACGTACATATGTACAACTCGTAGAAGTTCGTGTTTTATCGCGAGGCAGGGTATGTACGATCCAGGCGCAAGCGCACAGAATTCGTATGACTCGAGCGCGTACCGCGGATGATCTGCGTATCACTTTACGTTTCGCACAGATTTAACAAAACGACAGATGGTACTCTGCGAGCGAGCTCGGCTGTACAAATAGACGGGCGAGTGTATAAAATTTCGTAACACTAGTTGAGAAATTAATAAAATAGCGCCGATCGCGGGTAAGGTGTCCGTCTAAAAACTTGCGAATTCTGCTCAAAATCTGATAATTCTTCCGTAACAATTTTGAACAAGGAAAATCACAACTGCAACGACATTCTTCTTGCCTGAATTTGCTCGATTGGAAAAACGTTTTCGCTCCGCTTAAAATATACTCTGCGCGTATATATATATATATAAAAAAAGAAGATTTATCGTTCGGCGAGCGACGATTAGCGTCTCGGTTTCGGCGCACGCAAATGCACTGGCTTGTTGTGCAGCATGTGCTCGCATTTGGGGATGTGACGCTCGGCGGCACATTGGTTGAATTTTCGCCCGCAGTGGGGACACTGTATGTAATCGCTGGTATCGCTGACTGGCGGCGGCGGCAAATCGCTGAGCTTTCCTCCCGCTGCCAAATGCGCTTGCACCTGCTTGGCAGACCGTATGGTGTTGATGAAGTCCTCGTGCTTGCGTCGCCAGTTGGTCTTCACCTCTGGTTTCTTCGATTTCTGAAACAGTGAAGACACGGCAACCATCCCATTCTTTTAGAACCAGTCCCTCGTCCTCTGCAGGGCAGCTTCATTCGCTGTTTCGCGTGTCCTACTAAGGTGGCCTTTATTTATACGTGTCGAAATTTCTTTGCACTCACCCCCTAGAACGGTGCCATTTGATAAAAAAAATAGTCCCTGAAGAATATTATTGCCATCGGGCAACAGAAAAGGGTGTCGACCAGGCTTATTTTTTTTATGAAATGGAACCGTATTAGTGGGTGAGAACAAAAGAAATCGCAGGTTGAAATTAAGGATCACTCTGGTGTTCTACTCGTCTCGCTGATTCAGCGGATTGGGAACGGAAGTTGCGGAGGATTGGCGGGAAGAGGACGAAGGGCGGAGGGTTCGGGAAGCGAAATAAGGCATACTGACCTCGGGCTTCTTACAGGTTGCTCTCCTCAAAAATGGCTCGAGTTCGGTGCCCTTTACTCGGTACATCATCGCGTCGAACTGCTTCCTCTTCTTCTGGCCCGTCTTCGCGCAGATTTGCTCGTGAAGGCCCACCCGATCGTGCGCGAAACGACGCCCGCACATTTTGCAGGGTACTAGACTGTCGCTGTAAGACAGTTTAGTCACAATTGTGGATAACGGTAATGTCCATTCGCGGTTTAAGTGTTGTGTGGTGGCTACTTTGGTCACACGTCGGGTGCAGAGCCCATTTTTAACCATACTTTAATTTGTGCACACCTTACAACGTACTATTGTTTTAGAATCCGATCGTGTTACAATCTACGTTTTTTATCTCCTTCAAGAAGTAATGTTAATGGTAAAAAACATGTTATTCGATAGTTGGGGTGGGTCCACATGGACCCTGTATCCGCCAGGCGAGGATTAAGGGATTATGCCTACCTGTAAGCTCTGAAAACCCAAGTATTTCTGGGATTGAAGCTTTGAATAAAAAAGCCTTTAAGTTATTCCCCCAAAAAATCCCGAATATACAAGTTTTCAGACCCCACAGGTAGGCATAACCCCTTAAAGGGATACTTGTGCGTTGCTCAAAGTAATTAGGAAATTAGTAAAAGTATTGCTATGTTAATTAAATTCAAAACCGATCCCTGAATAGTCGAAACGGCGAGCGACGAGCTATACGTCTGTCAATGATCTCGATAAGATGAAGTTGCGCAAAGCCGTAATTGCAGCAACTTCGAATTTAAATGTAAAGTGAGACGGAGAAGTTAGGTTTTTTAATGGAAAATAATACAGATTTCCTCTGTCTGGAATATTTCCTGCAAGTTGTTGCAAACTTTGGCAGAAACTCTCATAGAAACTTTAATAGCTTCTTTCTTCAACAGTAACCAATTAAACTACACGGTCTATTTATATTTTATATACGGACTTTTCGAGCAGAATATGTCTTTATATTATTACTAAATAGAATTTTTAGTAACTGCTTTTTGTCCCCTCGAGCCTTGCGATGAGAATTCTTTGTGAAAGATTCGTAGATTGAAAAAGCTGAGAACTCTCGAGGTCCTTTAATTTTCTATAAAGAGTTCACGGCGGAAACACCAATTACGCTGGAAATCCTTACGCGGCACACGAGCCTGTTCCGCCTTTGCTGGAAGCTGACCCTTTGGACGAAGCTGTACCGGAAATTGGCGTCCTCGCTCTCGAAGCCATTTTACCTCTGCTAACGGAAGCCTGCATGGAACTGCTGTTGGACGTGGACGAAACCGATGAAGGAGGTCGACCAGATTGCGCGGGAGGTGTTTGCTTCTGTTTGGTACAAAGATTTCATAAGATAATTCCAATTAGAAGAAGAACCGGTGATCCCCAAATGCCAGTTTCTTGCGAAACACCTGCCAAGGCTACCTTTTAATTTTCCATTAGCGGAACTCGAGAATTTCGCAGAGGTAACTCTAGGTTAATTACAACACGATGAAATAGGAATCCATGGGCAATAAAATCTGGGTCACCCAGGTTAATCGGTGTCAAAGAGCGGGCGACATTTTATCGCGTAATTTCTCGTCGATACCAGCTGGTTTTACGCTCACTTCTCGCGTTCCTAACTTCGAGTTGTTTTGGAAAATTTAATAAGTAGCCGAGTGAGCGATAAGAATGTTGTATTGTATCATGGATCATTAAATTCTGCGAAGATTCTGAATCAATGATCCAGATTATTGTGCTAAGATGTGTGAACAAATTCTAAATTTTATTCCACAGACTTCGTTATATAAAATTATTCTGTCATATAAAATTATGAGTTAGGGAATTTTTTGCCACTTAAATACAAGATCTACTATCAAGGTGGAACACGAGGCTGTCACGCAGCAGCTTTTAATTTTCAATCCCTTTAAAATAAAGGTACTTGGGTTCCCAAGTACCTTTATTAATATTCATTAAGAATTATGCGACTATTTATTCAATACCCTTCATGCTGTAATGACCAGCAGCTACTCACTTCGGTGGATTGCTTTCTTAATAACGGCTTCCTAGGTGGACCATCGTTTTCCTTCGACGGCTGCTCGTCGAACTCGATGACAAAAGCGTCGCTCTTCTTCGTCGTAGGCGAGTCGTTATCGTATTTCGTTTCGGCAGTTTGGTCTCGTAAATGCAGACCATTCTCGAGAATAGCGCCATCGACGACATCCGTCGATTTTCTCGTACTCGTCGTAGTAGACGTCGTCGCCGTCTTCCTGTTTCCAATTGGCTCTGTGCCTTTCATAGGCACCGGTCGTTTCGACGGTTTTGTATCTTGAACTTTGAAGTCGGTCGAGGGACGCTATAATAAAAGATGCGCTCGTTCAAAACCCTCCGCAAAATTATCTGAATAGCTTTGCATTTAAATCACGCTACACCGTTTCTCCGCGATAGCGAATAATCAATTTAATTTCTTACATTGCAATACGAAATGGTGCATGTAGATGCATTTCGAATCTAATTTCTCAGACGTTTCACTTGTATGCGCCGAATGAAAGTAAATGGTACATGCTTTTGTGTCGTGCTTTGAACTTAAATGTTTCAGGTAGGACCTTTTGCAGAGTTGATGGGAGTTTCTTCCTTTTTAAACGATTATATTCAATTTGATCAAAAATGGACTGAAAACTAAAAGATAATTCTTTTCTCGTTTTACAATTACGATGGTGATATTTCACTGTAAATAAAGTCGTGGTGCAGGATATTTCATAACAGGTTATGAATCAATTTAATACACGATTCAAGCGTCGAAATAAGCGATGAAAAGCGATGAAATATCCTGCCCCATGAATTTTATTAAAGTGACATATCACCATCGTAATTGTAGTACAAGAAAATAATTATTTTGTAGTTTCTGGTGTATTTTGATCAAATTAAATAAAATCATTTAAGAAGGATCAACGTAATTTTTTTTCTACAATTGTAAATGCCTCCAAAATGACTAACAACTTTTTGAAAAAAAAATCTTAAATATCAGTTACTTTTGGGGCTCTTAGACAAGAATGCCCCCTTAAGAAATCATAGAAATTTCACGAGCACGTTTTCAGTAGTATTCAACTGATATTGTCTCTACAAAGGCGCATCTCTCCCACAAAAATGCTAAACTTTTTCTTAGAAGCAACATATTTAACAAACATTCGTATAATCCTGCTTACCCTCGTTACGGTGTCTGGGCTTTTCGATGGCGACGAAGGGACGTTCCTCCTCGGACGGCCGCTCATTTCCGTCGCCTTCGTCGAATCCGGACTCGGGCTCTTCGCGACCCTGAAGGAACGCGTTGCACATTTTACAGACCCCTCCGAATCCCCCGAAGCCTCCCTCCTCCCGCTAAGACTCTCTGATCGCTTCGACAGGGATAACCCTTTCCTATTCCCAACGCGATCCTCGCTGCTAGCTCGACGTTGAACCGGGCTCGAGCATCTCGAGGCATCGCTTGCAATCGCTGACTTCAAAGACGCCGACGCTCCCGCCGCCCCGCGACGGCAGCTTTCGCTCCCGATGGATTTACGAATATCCTCGATCGATCTCAACCGTTTCACAAGCACAGAACGATCCGAGCCCGACGCACCTGTTGACGCTTTACCCTCTTTCCTTTTGTCTGACTGTTTCACGTGTTTCACGAATCTCGTCGCGGCCCTCGCGGAATCCACCGTTTCGCTTTTACGTCCTTTTTTACGAGACGAAAGATGTTCCGTGGTCTTCATCGATTCGAGGCTGCACCCCGATCTCGTGCCTCCGGTTTTGGTTCCCTCCGTCGCACCGACGTCTGGAAAGAGCTTTCTCCTGCAAGCTGGCGATTTAGACCTCGCCGTGATTCGAGCGATCTCGATCGAGTCTCTAGCCTTTGCTAATTTCTTCCGACCTCGAGGTTCCTGGTTCTTCGAGGCTCCCAAGGAAGCACCCACGGAAGCACCCACGGTCTCAGACGCCGTTGATGCTTTCTTCAAAGTCCCCCTCGATAGTTTGTTCTCGGAGCTTGGAGGAACATTTACATCCACCTCATCGAGTGCTTTCAGAGAGATCGCTCTTGAATCATCCACCGAGCCTGCAACCCCCCACGATTCAGCCTCCGCTCGTCTTTTCTCTGTCATCGATCCTCTGTCTTTGCTTCGCCCCGAGTTGCTCCGAACAGACGCCACGCCAGCTTCCGTGTCAATAGAATCGAAACGTCTAAGTGCCGACTCCACTGAATCTGTTCTTTCATAATCGTTGCTCGCGAAACTTATAGTTTCCGTCGCTGACGCGACGGATTCACTTTTCTTCCCTTCGATTTCACTCTCGGAAGTGTTCCTTGTTTCGCGCTTCTCAACGACCACGTTCGAAGCAACTGTTTTACATACTTCTCTCCGCGCCTCGTTCCTCTCCGACTGCGATCCCTTAACGATCCTTCGAACCAGTTCTATGGATCGTAAAATTTGAGCCTGCTTATGAGGCGTGGGCGACCTGCGTTGCTTCTTCGACTCACCAAAAATCGGGCTGGCAGTTTTCCTTCTAGATCGCAGAGCTTTGGCACCGTTCACTTGGCCCGCGGTTTTTTCCCTTAACCCCCGTTTCAAACTACGAGAAAAAGACTCGTTGGTCGGGGAAGGGCTGCTGCTGCAGGAGCGCTCGGTGCTCGACGCGTTTCCCTTCGAACCGACGCCAGTAGCTTCAACTTCCCTGGTGGAACCCCTGGCCCTTCTGGATTCGAAGAACGGATCTGTCCCCTGGCGGTCCTTTTTCGGTGGCTCGAAGATACTCGACTCGAAAAGGGATGCCCTCTTTTTGCTAGATTTGCGCACGGGATACGTGAACAAATTCTCCGTGCTCGACTTCTTCTTGGAATCTCGCGTCGCCTTGCCGAAAGATTTCGAGTAAGTGCTTCGAAGCTGGCCTCGTTGAATGTTCTCCTGTTTTATGTATTGATCGTGCATCGTGATCTCTTGGGTTCCAACGTCCACCCTCGTGGAACTTTTCGGAGTGGATTCTGGGGCGAGAAGTTCGTACGCCGGGGTTCTCGGTGTCGTCGCTCTTTTGTCGACGCTTCTATTCGCCTTGAGCTCTTCCGCTTCATCCACTTTCGATCCGTGTTTCAATTCTGCGCCCTCGATGCTTCCTTCTGCGCTTTCGAATGCAGTCCCTCGCGATTCTGTTGCCACCCTCCCCGAAGCGTAATCGCTCCTACTTCCGCCTTTTTGCCGGTTTATAATGTCGCGGATCAGCCTGGTGGATCGTAGGACATTGTTGGACCCTCGGCGAGCGGCTACTTTGCTGTCTTTAGGTGGAGAGAAGTCAGGGCTTTTTGATGATCTGCCTGGAGGTTGGACACTTGTGGAGCTAGTTGGTCTCGATGGAGGACTTTTCGGACGGTTGTTCGTCGGGTCTTTTGTCGATTTGGGTTTCAGGCTTACAGTCGTGGCAGATTTCTCTGATTCGTAACAGAAAAATTCCGGAGTTCCACTCCTGGTGTCCACGATCTTTTGTGATCTGGGCGACGGCTCACGGCTACTATTTCTACGAACATTAGGAATTATTTCAACATCTTCGGGCAGATTGAAACTATCAGGGCTTTTTGATGATCCGCCTGGAGGATGGACACTTGTGGAGCTACTTGGTCTCGATGGAGGACCTTTGGAACCTTTGGAGTCTTTCCTCGATTTCGGTGTGAAACTTACAGTAGTGGCAGATTTATCTGACTCGTAGCAGAAAAATTCTGGAGTTCCACTTCTGCTATCTCCAGCTTTCATTGATCCAGGTGATGAGCCTCGACTGTTACTTTTGCCAACACCAGCAGTTATTTTAGCGCCCTTAGCCACAGTAAAGTTGTCAGAGGTTTTTGATGATTTACATTTAACACCCATCGATTGGACGTCCGAGGAATGACTCGATTTCGTTCGAGGATTTTTAGATCGTTCGTTAATCGAGTGTCTCGGGGACTTGGGTTTCACAGTCGTAGCAGATCTTTCCGTCTCGTAACAAAAGAATTCTGCGGGTGCATTTCTGCTGTCTATGACTTTCTGCGATCTGGGCGATGACAGATGGACAGTTCTATTCGCTGGGCCAGGTGTTTTCATGTCCTTCAGCGACACTGGGGACGAACCACCAGACATATCGGAGCTTCTACCGGTTGCTGTCGATTGAATGCTGCCCCCTGTACCAGCATCTTCATTTCTGGAAGCTCTTTCGCACTGCTCCGAGAAGAATCGCGATACAGAGCTTCGTATATTGTATTTGGGGCTTTCCTTGATGTCTTCCTCAGGCACGCGCCTGCTTGACTCTGCAATTCTGCTCGAAAGAGTTACGTTAGATTTATTCATGCAGGGTCCAGGAGGTCGAGTCTTCTTCTTAGACTTTGCAGAGTCTGTCCTGGGTTTTGTTATTGTCTCTGGCGTCACCAGCATAATGGTAGAGGATCTGTTAGAATCTGTGAGGAAGAACTGAGGGCTCGTACTGGCTTTTCTTAAAATTCTTTTCGCAGAATCTGGTGATTTTCTTTTAGAAGCGTGAATGCTGGAAGCCTCTCGCTTTCGTGACACGACGCTTGGACTGTCGCTGCGTTTCTTGACTATTTTCTCTGTACGTTCTGGGGATTTGGAAGTGAAGTGCATCTTTGTGACTGCCTTCTCAGATTCTCGATCGAGGAACCTGGGACTTACACTGCGTTCTTTAGTTAGTCTATCGAAAACATTCGGCGACCCACTTCGAATCGGTTTAGTGTTGATTTTTTCCTGAACCTTTTGGGGAATTATCATCTCATTCTTTATACTTTCCGGAGAGGAAGTTCTACTGGACTTGACATTCCTATCCACTGTGTCTATACTAATAGTTGCAGCAGATTTTTCAGATTTCTTTCGTACACTTTGGTCAAGTTTAGTAAACGTAGTCGTAGACCCCTTTGGTTCTATTTTCACCACTGTACGTTTAACACCTTTCGAAAAATCTGGAGAAAATTTTCCCGCAGTTTTCGTGTCAATTGCGTAAGTAGTGGCAGACTTCTCGGACTCCTTGCAGAAGAATTTCGGACTCGCACTTCGTCGTCCTCTATCTTTTGAAAAATCAGGTGAAAATCTTCCAGCAGCTTTTGAATCAATTGCGTAAGTAGTGGCAGACTTCTCGGACTCCTTGCAGAAGAATTTTGGACTCTCGTTCCTTCGCCTGGGATTCCTTTCAGAGTCTGACATCAGTGTTTCTCCTCTCTGAGGGCTTCCCTTTCTGGTATCCAACCCTTTCTGCAAAACCTTTCGCGTCCTATTCTTGACAGCTTCATTCCCACTACGAAATCACAATCAATGTATAGCAATTCCCAACCGAAGATAAGAATACAAGCTCTGACATCCTTATCTGGTATCCCCCTTCAACTTCATCTTCCTATCCTCTTCCTCATTATAAATATCGTGTGTTAATCTTGCCATAGAGTCGAGGTTAGAGGGCAGAAATAGACAGAATGAATCGGCAAGAGACAAATGATTTTGGCGTAGGTATGACTCCCCCTCGCAGCGGGATTAAGATCATTGAGCAGGAGAAAGCTGGGACGTTCTGTTGGCCTTCGATCTTCGAACTCCGTCCGATCGACATTTTGTTAGGCTGGTTACGAAGGAGCGCTTGAAGCGTCGCGAAAAGCCACCACACTTCTCCGCTGAATTGCGTGAAAAGCTACGAGATTTCCCGGGGACCATTGATAAGTTCGCGGCGGCTTTTCCTCCCCTCCGCTGGATGAGGCGTCGTGCTTTGGCGAGGTGTTGTTATGCTGATGGCGCGTTTAATGTCCTCTCGCCTGATTATCCTCTCTATGATAGCGGTTAGGCAGACGCGAGTCGGAGCAACCATCCTACTCTCGTTGCGAGGAATCGAAGACGCTGCGCCTCTGTGCAGGAAGCGCGTCGTTTAGGTGCTCCTTCGAGGGCGTCCGCTTCCAGGGGTGGGCTCGTGTATTGTTAGGCTACTACGGCTGCGTAGGTTTAAACGATTCGGTGCCTAGTCAGCAATTGCAATTATGCAACGAGAAATTAATCGGCGGGGACGAAAGCAGCTGACGGATTGTTAGCGCTGATTGCCAATTAGCGGGCAGAGAATTTGCGATTTGTCAAGGCTCGATGCGATAATCTGGACCGATAATCTACTTGCGTTTAGAGGCATCCCCGATCCCTACAGCCAGCTGAGTAAAATAAGTCGTGCGGACTTCTCTCGAGAGGTCGTTGACTAATCAGTGAATGTTCAATTGTGTATTTAGTAGATGTTTCGAGTCATTTCGGTGTTCAATTACAGGAAGTTTTTTAAAATGCAACTTTCCCAAACCGAAAATTCTGATTTCAACTTCACTTTTCTTTTAGTAGTGTGATGATGTATAAAAAAAGAACACTTCTTATATTTAAAGTTTTGGTCTACCTCGCAGCTTTGTAAAGTTATATTAAAAAAAGATAGCTTTAAGGGCTGATTTCACCCGTTTCAGAGTGAATTTTCGCAGAAGAAAAATAATACTCCTTACAGACTCCAATATGCTCTGGATTCACGCGAAGTTTCATTAAAATCAGAACTTTTTGGGCGGGAACGTTTACTTGTTAGTTTTTGCTCCGACTTCGTTGGCATCTTGGATGATAATCTACGAGAGGGATTTTGTAAAATTGTGGATATGTGAATCTGAATGTGGCGGTGTCACAAATCACAACGATTATCTACAAAATCCGAACAAACTTTTACTCGATCTAATACTCTTCAGATGAATAAGATATTTTGAAAATTTTTATGACGGAAATATCTATGAAATATTGCGAAAAGAACAGAGAAATGGTTATTCTATATTTTATTCATATAGTCTATCTAATTATATATCTCACGATTTTCGGTGCATTATCATTCGTATTCTCTTATTGTCCACGTACCTGGAAGTAGGCTTCGCCGGGAATGCTGGGTCGGATCGTTTCTTCGGAACGCTGATCGTGTTTGAATTCTTCGCAATGCTATTGCTACGCCTCGCGTTCGCATTTTTAAAGCGTTCCAGCCGAGCCTCCGCTTGCGATAGCTTCTTGGTACCGCTTTGTTTTGGAAGCTTGTCAGGAACATCCACCATGTAGTCATCCGGGAATTGTACGCTCTCGAGGTCGTTTTTAACACGGTGCTTCAGCGTCTCGTCGTACTCCATCAAGTGAAGCTTCGCCATCATGCGGTTCTTCTGTATCGTGTCTTCGTTCAGAACCTCCCCGACCCTCGTCTTCTCGCGTGCCATGGATACCGTTAGATAAAATTCAATTTTCCACGAAAAAAAATTTAATTACTTAATAGCTAAAAAACAATTCTTAACAAGATTCATTCCTAAATTTGAGATCCCAGGGATAATAAATTTCAAGAACATCGCGAACATTCGTTTTAAAAGAATGGCACAGATGTGACTTATTTTTACCACTTTTATCATACACGACATTTGGCTTCACACACAAAACTATAATTCTCAAATTTCTATTTTCCCGCAATGTCAACCGCGTTTAGTTAAAATGTCGCTCCCTGAAATCTCAGTTCAGTAGTTCGAGATCGCACTAAGCAGACGTTCCATTAATTACATCATCTCGTTACGTAAGAGAAGGAAATGTCGAGTAACGAATCACCTCCTCTCGATGGTTCCCATTCGAGTACTGCGCGACGTGGTTCTCGTTACCAAACTCGTCATCGTCCGTGTGCTGCTCTCCAGAAGGCCCAAACGATTCTCGAGTGACCTCCTCGTGATAGGAGACGACCGGTTTGCCGTCGTTTAAATTGCTGTTCACGTCGGACCGGGCCACTCGTTTCACAGTCACGGACTGCCGGTTCACCGTCAAATTTCCGTTCCTCTGCACCCCGTTTCCGTTCGTTTGCTTCCGCGGTTTGTTCTCCAACGGCTCCAGCGGGTAGCTCCTGTCGATGCCCTTCACGGTGGTCTGTCGCCTCTCGTCGAACATCTGCCTCACCTTGGTAGTTGGAACGGGTGTACTTTTGGCGATTACTCAAGCTTATCTACTATTAGGCGATTCGGGAGGTGCTTAAGCATCTTGTAGCGTGAACAATATGTTTATAAGCATTGGTTCCGGGTGGGAATCTTGTTAAGGGTACGGCCGTGAGAATCGAACAGTTTTCATAGCGTGATCTTGGAGTTTAAATCTCGTTAAGGGTCTACTTATTAGTACTACACTGTAATTTTGGGTAATTGCAATATACAGTGTGCAGGGTAACACGGAAGGTCTTAGATGAGATTCAGCGAAACAGATTTCAATCGCGGGTAATTAATAGATACCTAAATCTGTTTTAGTCTGTGTACGTTTTTTTGAGAAGACTCGTGTGACGGGTTAAACATTACAGTATATTTCAAAAAACAAGTTCAATCCATATTATCTTGATATTCTCCTCAACCATCGATGTACAGCGCTGGATAAAGGTATTGGGACACCCTTTAAAATAGAATAACTTTTTTAAAATTGGTCCAAACGACTTGAGATTTTTTGAGAAGCTAGAATGATTAGTTTACTACTTAGGTGACGTGTTTCGACATTTTGGAAAAGATTACAATTGGGCGGAGTAGAAAAAAAATGGATAAAGGTCATTTTTTCAACTTTTCTATCTGAGTCTGTAATGAAAATTTAAGAAATGCCTTTTCTAAAATTTCATCGAAATTTCTTAATCTGTTTTAAAAGGTGTCCAAATATGTACTTTTGTTCGGCACTGTAATTTCGCATTTCAAGAGACTGGTTTCACGTTCAACCGAACTTGAAGTTACCAATTCCCATTGCGGTCAAGGTTGGCGAAACTCGTACATATTTCTTCCATCATCATAATTATTCTACATTCTACTGTCTACACTAAATTTTCCCAACTTTTTCCACCGATTCGACAAGCTCCCCTTTTTGCTGAAATCTAATTCAGATCACATCTTCAATTTCTATAAAAATGATAAATGAAAAAGAATCGCATTCTTGCAACCAGGAACGAGGAATGCAAAAGCTGTGAATTGCGGCTTGGAAGCACAATGTGGCCATTGCGCCATTCAAGAAAGCGTAGCGTGAAACCGCGTTACGGCAAGTTATAGCGTTTCCACGCGAAGAATCGCTCACCTTTCCACCCTGCAAGGTCGAGGTTGCGTGGCTGCTGGTCGAAGTTCTTGTGACAGTGTGCTGGCTGATGGAGGAGCCATGATTCGAACCGTTGGATCCGGCGCTGCCTCGTTGCACCACCTGATAAGCCCTCTGCTGTTGCTGGTCGTAGAGCTGCAGCAACTTCTGCTCCTTCTCCTGCAGCTGCTTTTGCTGGAAGCGGGCCTGCGACAGGCGCGTATAATTGTTCTTAATTTTCATCATGTCTTGATTACGTGAGAAACCTGTCTTCCCAGTGAATCCCTTCGAGTTTGTTCTTTTTGATACGTAACAACTCAGCGTTGGTACTTGGAATATTTAAGGAGGAAATGTGGTGAATTCTTGGAGCTCGGTTTTGTTACACCTCGATGGCTTTTAATTAGGATGCGTGTAGGAATTGGGAATAATTTAGGTGATGAATTATTTATGAACTCCCTTTGAACGATTCATGATAATTAGGGATTGATCATTGGGATGCAGATATTTTAGAACTCCTTTAAAGTTCCTTTGAATAATACAGAAGAAATAAATAAGAGTCTTCTTTTTAGTAACTCAAGAACACGGGTTTATATTTAGTTGAGTAAAAACATAGGCTCAATTTTCCGCACTTTAAATCCATAAAGTTCCACTCGAAAGTTCTAAACTGTGTACTTCGTGATTTCTTATAAATTCCCAAGCACAATTCTCCCGTTGGAGTAATTAAAAGAGTCGATAGATAGGTAGGAAATACATTAACGGAGCACACACACACACACGCGCGTGGCGGATTTTATTCGAATCGATGGATCTGGGGATCGTTTAGAGGACGATCTTTCGTGGAAATAATTAAACAAAGGCCGTGATTCACGAGTGGAGTTAACGACAGCTGGCCTACGACTCCTGCTTCACCGCGGCTCGCACCACGATGGTTTCACTGTGTAACTTGCACGCGCTATAGTGCAGTTGCAAGCGATGCATACGCGGGGCCACCGTGCAATCTCATCGATTCCTTTTAACCTACATGCGAAGGGGTTAGTAAACCCGTTACCAAGGGCTAAAGCATATCGTTTGACATGGTGATACGGTTACGCCTGCCATTTTTCGTCTACTATCGGGTTAATTAAATGGGGAACTCGTCGATGAATTCCGTGTGCAAATCGTGAAGGTTGTTCTTCAAACTAATTGTAAGAGTACTTTTTGGTTGGGATACTTTCGTGGCTCGTAACTGATTTAATCTAGTTCTGTTTTTGTTAATTGAATATAATTGAAATGCTAGTTGCGGGACACAGAAGTGTCACGCATGGAAGTTCCACTTTCCAATTTTATATAATCATTCTGGCTGACGAAAGTGAGGCCCAGCCTATATTAATTATGAGTGTTACAAAAAGTAAATGGCCCTTTCGTAAATTACTCGCTTTATCAATAGAGTTCCATGCAAAACAGAAAGGCGGTCTGATGATTAAAGATGGGAAACATAGAAGCTGTAAATCAGAATGAGGATAAATTAATTAAGAGATAAGGCTAATTAAATTACTTCGACATTGTTCCTTTGAATACCTCTTAAGAGTGAGTTAATTAATGAATGTTTTGATATAGTACAGGGCTGAAATTACATTCAATTTTATATTTGCCTGATTTTCAAACAGAGAATTCCAATTAAAATTTAAAGTGCACAGCATTAAAAGAATTAAAAGAATTTGTATTCTCCTCTCAATAAACCAGAAATACCTATAGCATTGCGTTCCACGTACCTTTAAATTACATTCATGTCCCCATATTTGTATTTAATTCTTTTATAATTGCGCACCCTGTAACGAGTCAACCTTCTACAACATCCCAATTGATATTCGATTTATTCGATCCGAAGAAACCTAATATAACAATCGAAAATAGAATGAAGCTGAATTAATTAGAAGATCGATCGTCTGTCACGAAACTAAACGTCGAATGGGATAAAATATTCAATACGAGGGTGTACAGGCAGTTACATAATCGACACGACGCTCATTGATCGATTCTCGGCCTTGCATGACGATTCTAGCCAACGTCAATTACCTTGTAAAATTTCAGACCCAAGTAAGCTCACGAGCACTGATTTCCAGCGAGTATGAATTAGTCTAGTAAATTATAAACGCTATCGACAATCTGTGCCAGCAGTACACTTTACTTCAGCGGCTTCTATGACGCGACTTTGAAATGTGTATACGCAGCTCGTTGCGTGCAAGGCGATGAGCGGGATCCATCTTCGACGAAAGATCATTGTTTGATAATCAAGAGCAAACTGCTAATTGGATGCACGCCGAATCGGTGGACCGACAATCAAGCCGTCTACTAATTGATTTATTCCTAATGAGGCTGGACCCCTGACCGCTTTGCTTTGTACACGTGTCTCCTGCGTGTACGCGTACGAATTCGAGATGGAGCAAGTGTTTACACGTAATTCGCAATGGTAACCATTACCAGTCACAATTATCCTTGTATTGCCTGCGTGGATTGCTCTGATTCTGTCCATCTGTCACGGTTTTGTAACCGTGACGAGCGATGGACCATCACTGTTACGAAAGTTCGAGGGACTGTGACTTGGAGATTCTAGAATTTGGATGGGATAGTTGTTTTTTTAATTGTAGGACATTAGGTAAGTATTTTGATTATGTTGCTAGGCCCTCTTTTGTCCATTCGGGGACTCATAATTGATTTACAAAAATATAACACAATAAAATACACTGCGTATAAAACCAAATGAAAAAAACTGAAATATAAATTATAAATCTTTATTTCAATTAGTATTTTTCTTCAGAAAATATGTACTCGTGAAGATTATTTTTATAGGAAATTGTTATCTACTACAGTATGCTTGTGACACTTTTATGTGAGTAAAAGTTTTTTAACTGAACCGGTAAGTCGATTCAACTTGCATGCATTACATTTTCCTGAGTGGGAATGCAAGAAATTGGTGGAGGGAATGTTGGTTCCATTTGAGAAATGTGTGGAGTTGTAGCTCGTATGTGCATCGGTGCACCTTTTGAAAACGAAAATGAGCACAAGAAGATAGACTTCCCGGTGCAATATTTCTCGCTGCGAATTTTTTCAATTTTTACTCAAAATTAAAGTGCAGCTACAGTCAGTTTTAGAATCACTTCGTATAATAAGGTTTTATTTAGGTCAAAACTGCGCTGGTGTGTTCTATATTGTTTATTCGGCACAATTATTTCCCTTAACTTCTTAATTTCGTAATTATTCCTATAAACACTTTGTAAGTAGTTTCAAGTCTTTACATGCCTTAACCACTAACTCTTTAATTTCTTAATTATTATCCTCTGGTCAACTGCGCGTTCATCTCCCCATATAGTAATCATTGCCTTGTTTCTCTGGTAATTAAATCACTAGTTTCATTAATAGCGAAGAATTAAAAAAATCCAAATAAATTCAGCAATAATTCTCTGATTTAACAGAATATTATAGCAGACTAATAAATGCACGAATTAAACTGAAATTTGTATCATATAGAATAAAGCAATTTAATCACTTATTTTTGCTTTCAGGTGTTAGCGAAACTCCTTTTATCCAGTACCGAGGGTCTTATTATTCGCAGCGCGAGCAGGACGGCAATTCGAGACTCTTGGATTATAGATATCTGTTTCACGTTCTGTAATTGCGAACCGTTTACAAATCGTCAACAGTTCGTCCACGTAACGTTAACAATCGATCGACGTTACGAGCACGCGATTTCTGTGTAGCGTGTTCATGGAAAAGAATTTATATTATTTTCAAAGCGTGAGATAGGCGAGGAAACGTTGGACAATTATGTCGTTTTATAGGGTAATTCTCTTTTTACGATAATTCTCCCTTTTGGAATGTTCCGAAGCACTCCACGAATATGACAATTTCTACCATCTAAATAACATTCTTTTCCTCCAGTGTTTCATCGTAATAATTACAACTTCCACTATAAATTGCCATTTAAATATTTTTAAATTTAATTTTCTTACTGAAAATTGCACTCCCTTAAAAAAAATCTAAAATGACGTCAATGTTTAGGTCTCCCTAGACATATCTACTCCCTTAAATAAAATATGTCAGGTTTTATAATCTTACAGGGGATCTTTAAATAACAAGGGAACATTTCGAACTTTACCATTCAAACTTGCTTAAATTTCTGGAGCATTGGAAACGATTGCACACATTATTTATTACCAATGCACGGTTTCGGAGGGTGAAACACCCCCTTCAAACTCAAACACTCCTCCAGCGTATATTCAATCAATACCAAGCAACGTTTTAAATTAAAAGAAGAATTATCTCTACACTCCATTGCCCCCACAAAATCACCCAACAGTCACCTAAACCGCTCGTCAGCCCCTCCGCACACTAAAACACCACTTCTTAGCAAACCTGAACGTATCCAGCCACAGCCTAACCACTTTTTCCACATCTAACGAGTACAAACAGGCATGCACGGTACATTACAATAAATGAGCGTCCCCGAACCCGAGACAAAGGCCGCGAGAGTGTCGGGGGCAGGAAAACAGACGTCGACGTATTATTATTTCCGAAAATAGCGGTGGAAGCGCTCGCGCGTGGGCGCAGCCGAAAACTCGACACGTAAGAGGAGTACGTTCAACTTGCTCTTAAATAAGACGCCGGGTTACCGTGCAGGTCCACCGAGCAGAAGAAGAGGCGCGGAGTGGTCCGAGGCAAAGACAGAGACGGGTGGAAAAAAACTTCGCAGGTACATTAAAGAAACGAGAAGCGACGGAGGAAAGGAGGTCAACGGCGAGCGTTTCGCAAGAAGCCTCGCGATGCTCTGCAATTTGGCACGTATCAAGGATGGCGAACGAGAGGAGCAAGGATCACGGAGTAAACAGAAGTGGCAACCCAGATGAATAAACGATGCACGGCGTGTCCCGTGATGTCGCGGTAGAAGCGAAACGAGGGACGATCGAATTTTGATTAATGGACGCGCTCCGATGTACGCACGCCGAGTAATTAACCGAGAAGCATGGATCGAGCTGGAGCGAAGGAGGACATCCAGCGCGGCCTCTGTGGACGGGAGGGAAACGCCGGGTCGAGGTCCTGGTCCATTGCACGAGGAACACTGGCTGCCCTGTCGCGAATACCGGCGAGCAGAAAAGGCGAGACGCGCCGGGCCGAGCGCCGCGTGAATGACACGCGAACGATACTCGAACAGGCGTTCTGGAAGGCAAAAGGAAAAGAGAATGGTAGCTTCCTCTGTACATGGGCATGTGTGTCAGAGCCACGATGCCCTGCCACTGTAGATGGTCTTCCACGCCCGATTCATGCGTGAGCCACGACCAGCTGTGGTGTTGTTTCTTCTTCAATTCAACGATTACATCGAGATTCTGAATTGTTCCCTCTGGGGTTTTGTTGAATTTAGCGTGGAGCTGAGAGTCGACAGGGATGGGACGACTAATGGCCGTTTTTCGTTGATAAAATCGAAATTATACAATGGAAAAAGGCCCTTCCGTCGTTCGGTAGATTTTTATATAAAAAATAAGCCCACAAAATTTCAGAAAGATCGGTGAAGTAGCTTTTGAGATATCTTGATCGCTGTATTTAAAAAGTAAATATTTGTAAATATTTTTCTGCAAAGAAATTACCAAATGTTCTTCAAATATAGCTCTTTTAAGTTCTGTAAAAATATGTGCTTCCGCTTTTTCAAAAAAATTCACAAACAATTGCCTCTTTTCGGCCTCCTATCTAGGTGCAACCTCTTAATAACTAAATAGGTATGGTTAAATTGGGTTTCACTAGTGCTTCAATTGATCAGATTGGAATCACAGATATGGTCACTCAAGAATCACAACCAAGTTTGCAAGGGATGCCAATAAAGCACACTATTTACCTGATCGCCATTTTTAAGTCACACTTCCTTTCTACCAAAATCATTGAACGTAAATACACACCACCATTTTAGTTAATTAAAAGAATCTATAAATTGAAATGTTTTACCATCTAACAACCATCTACTTTTCTCAACCCTAACCCAAGGGATGGAACTATAGTCTACATCTCCCCGATGCCAAGAAAACACCACAAATACCAAACCGAAGCGCCACGCCGCATTCCCCGAAACTACCAGATAGAAAAAACTCATAGGAACGAGTTTCAGAGACAGTACCCTGTCGTTTAGATTGGGGTAGGTGGACGTGAGCTCTTGGGCTGCCCAGGATGTTTCCATATTCATGGAGACCCCGCGTGCCCCAAGTTGTTTCGGCTGAATAGATGCATTCTTGCCTGGCTTCTTACGTTCTTTGCCTTTCATCGTTGACTTTCATACACCTCCCATCAGCTGCAACTGCTTCGAAGAATAACACTATCGTATCTATTCACATCGTTGCCGGTTCCCTTCGGTGGAAGCAGACATTACACATTATCCTGCTGGCGTCACTTCATTGCCGGGGGATAAAACCCTGAATGCTACCCTTTGATTTCACGGCCCATTGTTCCCTGATGTAATGGAGCACCTCCCCACTAAATGTTTGCACGTGCACACAGCTTCGAACTTGGCGAAAATTCCGAGCTTACGTCCCTGCTCCCAGGAACGTGTGGATGCTCATCGCGAGACGCGATATTACGTTTCCCTCGAAGGTCGGCCTTCCAGATGTCAAGTTCGTGCTCTTCCTACCGTGAAAGTTCTCCAGAGCTATAGCACACGATAAACGAGCAGATATCTCGGCGTTATCAGTGAAATTAGTTACGTGTGAACGTGACTAACGTGAGAAACGTTTTGTTCGTCAGAAGTTGCGAGTGAATTACCGTGGAGATACAAATTGTGAAGCTCGGTAAGCTGTTTGCCATTACATCTGCAATTTATCGTCGAGAACCAAAGGAAATCTACTACAAACTGTGATTACAATTTATATATTTCTTGAACAGTAGGTCTTGAGACCTTTTTCATTATTTACTGCGTTTAAATACTAGGCTGCTAGGATATTTATTTGAAATTTTTACAGTTCCATAGCACATGAATTTAATATCGAGTTCGTCACATGGTTTGTGATTTCTAGAATCTTCTTTGACGATAGTAGTTTTCTGTCAACGACGAATGCAGAGTAATCGAGGGTAAATCGTAGACTCACTATGGAAAAACAACGGTGGCACTGCGAGGTCTGTCATCACAACTGCGTTGTTACCAACCTCCGTTTCCTTTCGTTCCAATAGCGCGCATGTGCGGCTTTCCTACCCTTGGAATGTTAATGACAGCGCCTGCTATCACGAATCACGGTTATCGAGTGAAGAAAACTGTGATGGCACTCGTGGTCGAGTTTACTCTCTTTTCCACCACTATACATATTTAATCGGACTTCCTTTTGAAATCTTTTTGCTCGTATCGCGTGGATGGACGTGGAAAGTTTCGCGGGGACGCAAACACGAAGAGTCAAATATTAATCATGCCAATAATCGATCGTGACGTCGATTAGACTTGTTTACCTTCGTCCAAACGTTATTTCGTTTTGGAATACTGATGACTGGGAATACCTCCCGATATATTTAGTATTGATTTACGTTTTGTGACGCTATCTTTCCCCTCTAGGAGTTAACTTATTTTTCACTCGACTTGTTTCCTTTTTTCTTAATTTTCCGTTCTAACACCCGGCTATTGCTTAAGGAATTATTTTTTAATGGAATTTATTACGCTGTACTATTATTCAGGGAAATTTCATTAGGACACACTTGTTCCACAAAGTAGTTACAAAATATCCTTCTTTTCTAGGCCCTCACCGCGGCATAATTAATACCTTTAATACATAAATGTATATGGTGGGATCACAAAGATCAATATCACTTTTCCACCAGCCTCGCCCAATCTATCTAAAACGCAATTCCTAGGTACCAGAAAAGCGAAGCCCTTGCCATTAATCGGTAATGTATCTCGGCCTCTTACAGTTCCTGATCGCAATGGTTCGGATGCCTTCGCAATCCACTGCATGTCCTATGTACACGATTCAGACGGGGCAGTTTTTCATTCGCGACTGCGATTCGCGAATAAACAGGGAATTCGTGGTATTCGTCCACGGGCGGTAGAAATTCCAACTTAGGAGAGTGCAGGGTTCAAGGTTTGTCGAGAGCATCGTCGGTCGTGCGAGATGATTGGTTTTCGGTCTGACGACCATCGTAACGATTCCACTGGAGGATCCTTGCCTTCCCGCGCAACCTGACTTTGCACGCGCGGGGATTTCTGCGTTTTCGTTTGCCACGGGCCTGGAACAGCGCGATCGCTTTGTTGCGAACAGCTATTTTCTAAATAGCTCGGTCAACTGGTTGGATGATCAATAGGAACTACTGACGATTCAACAGAATTGAGATTCGAGAAATATGAACAGATATCTTTATCACCTCATTAACTAAAACTTTTTCCTTCACCGCGAATAATAAAAAGTTAGATAATTAAATCAGGATGCAATTAAACGGTGCTCGTGGCTATCGAAGCTTCTGTCATTTTGCCACAAAGCATATAACCGAAAATTATCCCAGTTTCCTCAGAAATATCTCTATCAACTCCTGCACGCACTAAATTAATACCAGGCACTAGCTCAAACCAATCGAGCAATTCTATATGAAAATTAATTAATGTCCTCGTTAAAATAGCTCGAAAAGCGGTTCGCGAGCGAAGTCTTTGAAAGCGCGATGTAGAAAGCCCAACAAACATTTCACCGAGCTGCATGGGCCTCGATTAAAAAGCCCGCTAAACCGTTGCCATAATTCATGAAGAGTACAACGCGATACGTACGCGTTAATGAATCCACGCGTGGGTCGATTAAGATGAAAGATAGATACAATTTAGTGTATCGCGTGCTACCTGCTGCAGGCTAAATAGACCGGAACTAATACAGTTTCTAGTTACAGGCAGCCCATCGTCTCTGCCATTTTAATTTCTTTAACAATACCATTATTCGTAAGATACGAAAGAGTTTTTAATTAGTACAACTAAGGTTCCATTGAATATTGCATCAAAGTGGTGTCATCGGGACAAACTCTTCCCTGAACAAATGACTCGTTTCCAGGAAATTTCGTCAAGTAAACTGTAAAGGGAAGTATGAGAAGATAGGTTAAGGTGAAAGTCAATTGTGGTAACTGCTTTTCCACTTGAAACCCTTTTGTGCTTCGTATTTGGGGCAGATTTACACATTTCATACCCCTTTTGATTTTCATGAAACTGAAATATGACGTAATTCACGTGAAATTAAGGGGGTTTAAATTATCATTTTAAACAAATTCTTGTTTTTCCAAAGTTACTTCAAGTTTCCATTTGTAAAAATCGAATTCTTCGAAGCCCTCTTTTGAAATAAGATTGGATAAGAATTTTGAATTCACACCGAGCTGTAAAATTACTTTTCATCGTTACTCTATATTCAGAGTTAAGCAATCATCCCTTTTAAAAATACTGAAACGTCACGCACACTATTTTATTAATTGCTCAGCGTTTGTGTGCCTACAAGGCGAGCCAACTCCATCGATTCTGACTAGCGTGCACACGCGAGCGAAGCGTTACGCGTTTACGAAATCAGTCGTCAGACACCCAGTGGGACTTGGTGCGCATGTAAAGCAGGCACTGTACCTCGTAACGAAGCTGAACGCAATTTTGCATCGCGTTATCGTAAGCAAGGGGAACCTACGATCCGGGGGAACGTCTCTAACGAAGCTTCGGTATGTACACCCTCGGCTCACGATCCAACAGCGTATGGTGGCGCACACAAGGATGCAGGGTAATTTTATCGACTCGATTTATCGTGCACGCGAGCAAAGTGGTTGGCTTCTAGAAAGTTTTGCGACTCCTCATTGAAATCGTCTCCTGCCGCGAAGCGCAACTCCCATAAGGGAAGGGTAAGTTTACGTTGGGAGGTCTGATAGACGATATAACAGCGGCAATAAGAGCGAGGCGTAAAATTACATTCTATAGTTTTATAATGGAAATGTTTACAACGAAGCAGCGAGCAGGGCTACTTTCAGTAAGAGATGATTAACGATACAAGCCTCCGATCGATGCTCTTATCGTTCCTATCGCAACTCCAGTGTAAACGCAGCCTTAACGCAGTTGAGAACTTAAAGAATCTTTTGGAAAATGCGTGTTTTGGAATATGAAATTGCGGAAGTATTTTGAAGTATATATTAGTGATATAAATTGAATGTAATTCAGCGTGAAGATGCTATTAATAATAATTATTTTGTAGCTTTGTTGATTCATTTTGTCGTTTGGAAAGTGAAGTTCAAAATTTATTCAGGTACTATTTTTCGAAGGCTAATCTCGCACATAGACTAAGGATTTAAGAAAAAGGTAAGACCATCCTTTGCTTAAAAATATTCCAATATAATACAATATCTAGAATCAAGATTAAAACGTGGAAGAATATCTCAGCCTTCTTTGTGAACCGTTTTCTTTCCGAGCAAAACAGAGAAGTAGAAACGTCAAGTACGTAGTCAGACAGGCGTTATCGCTTCACTCTGTGGACTTCTTTAGACTTTCACTTCAAAATTGATTGCAAATACACTACCACGTATGGCTATTTTAATATTAAACATAGAATTGAGCTGCTGCAGAAATTCTAACATTGAAAATCTGAAATATTATTCAGTACCTACTGAAAAACCTCCACATTAACTTGTCACTATCGACAAATAGACGAGCATGCTCGGTTTCCTTATTAAAGATAACATATGTCGACTAAATAGAATAGTAATTAAACTAATATTTGAAATTCTTTATTCCGCAGACTCATTGCTTTTCTTTCAGAGTGCGTATCATCATTCTGTTCCTTAACGAACCCCAAATATAAGTCTCTATTTAAAAACACATATTACTATTAAAAAAAATCAAGATAGTCTTCATGGAAAGAATTGATGCATCAAAAGTTCAATTAAATCGTTTCGATGATTTCGCGACACGAGTTCTTAGCGTTCCGCGAAAAAACGATGTTTCTTGCATGCCGATTCTTCGTTCCTAGGAAGTTGAACGCTGATTCTTGCGTGGAACGACGACGTTAATGCGCAAAACTGCTTGACCATAACCACGATACGTTTACTTCTCGATACCCACGCCTGACCTTCGCAGCCTCTGAGGTGCGAGAGAACGAAAAACCGCCTAGAGAGCTCGTTACGTCGTGGTTGCTCGGGGATACGCGCAATTACACGCTCTCGCGATAGGCGCAGCGCAGACAGCTTAATTCCCTCTCATGGATATCAACAGCCTGCCATAAAACATCGTCCCCCGTCAGATCCCTACACTCGATCTTCTCCTCCTCACTTGTCTCCATATTTTCAATAAAAATGTCCCCCAAGTACTTGAAATTAATTACTGAAACCCTACGTCTCCGTTTCTAAATGAAAATGCCTCTCAAGTATTAAATATATTATTGTAAATAAAGCGCGCAATATGGATAAAAGAAAGTGCTAAGAAACTTTTAACGTTTCAATTCGTCCCGTGGCTTGTTAAGCGTCCGGTGAGCAGAAAATAGGGTTCCGAAACAGAAGTATACTGAGCGCACGGTTAATTGCCGCGTTATACTTTACAGCGGGCCGCTAACGATCCGAAAAAGCGGCGGTAAGTCTTTCTTACGTTTCGCGGGCCGAGTGGAAAGCAAAGATGTTTCCCTTCGACGGCGGGCGCTCTCTTGCCTCTAAAGAGGATTCTTCGCCTCGACCTCGACCATTCGCGCGGGCCAGCCGAAGAGAAACTGTTTTCTGCTCTCGTTGGGAAACCGCTCACCGAGATATTCCCGAATGGAAGAAGAAAACTACGCTCGGAGATCTACGATTAAGCTTTTAAGATCACGCGTATCGCTCGATGCCGTAGCCCCGTTCTCCACCGACTTCACCGCCTCCAGCGCCCAGATACCATCTTCCAGGGTTAGATTTTCACTGCAATTTTACGGCCGCGAATGCGCGAGAGGCGATTAGTAGCTGTTTCGTGTTTCTTAAACGATGCATGTAATAAATGGTGCGATTGCTTGGGCGCTATCAGGCTACCATCTGTAAGTGAGTAATTATAAACGTGTAATTTGTACCGAGCAACGCTTTGTTATCTGTTATTGTATAATGAGATAAATGGATGACGGGCTGGTGGCGGTGAATGGAGTGAACGAACGTTGTTTGGTGATAATGATGTGGCCTTTTTAAGATATTTATATTATTCGATTTATTAAAGTTCATTTTTTCGTGGAGGCTTTGAAATTTAGAGATGATGTTTTTGTGTGATTGGAATCGAAGTTGAATTGCAAATGAAATGTGTATTTTGATGACTGTTACTTTCTGTTTCGTAAAAGTGACTGTGGAAGATGATATGGATTTCACACGTTTGAGGAATGAGATTTCAGGGAATAATTTAGGATTTTCTGGTAGTTATTGCCGTGGAAAATAAGTTACGTGCGGAAATTATTATAAAGTGGAAAATTATAAGGAAAGAAATATGAGTTCCTGAAATATTACGAATGAATTTATGAAAAGTAAAGTATTTTACACGGTCTACGGAATGAATTAAAATTTTAATGATATTATATGTCTACACATGCTCATCGTTCATAATAAGAGAGCGAATGTGTGCATAAATTAATGTATCTACATAATATATGTCGTGTCCAGATTTATTAAATGACATTATATTTTATCGTTGTATACATATATGCCACTGTGCATAATCAATGTGTATAAAATATGTAAATGTATAGTTACAGACATATTATAATACTATGGAAGTAACTATTTATGAAAACTATATTTTCTTTAAAAAAAAACTAACCCAACTAAAAACCAAGTTATTCCAATCTTTATAGACAGATTCCAAGCACAATAACATTATATTTCATTGAAAATTACTCTCAGACACTGACAATCTTTTCCTTAAATATTCCTTATTTCGTAGCAGAATAATACGTACTATAATAAAAAGATTAACACATAATGCTGTACTTCTTACAATAGTTCCTCAAAGAATTAGTCTGATATAAACCCCACCCACACATCGCTATATACACTAATCAATCAAGAAGGCAGACTATTAATTAACTTCATCTAAAGACGTTCCTCGAAGATCAATAAGCTGTTCCTTGAACATACACCCTTCTCTATCCAGTAAATCAAAAAAGAAACACGAAATATATGCAACAGAAACTCTTACATTTCTATTTCTGGCACGAGTTTTCTAAAAATCCACTTCAAGAAATCAACAGTGACATCTCGAGATTCTTATACATCGTTCAAACCCACGAGAGACTATTGACCTTATCCAAAGATGTTCCTTGAAGATCGACAATCTATTCAGGAAACCAAATACAAACACGAAATGTGGCAGAAACTCCTACATATATCCTGCTTCTTTCAATAGTCGTCTACAAGTCGACTTCGATTTCATTCAACCATGTCATATCAGTTATTAGGTCGATGGGAATGTTGGTTCACTCACTGTTGGGTGATAGGTATATGGAAATGTTTTTTCTTACTGCACCTACTGGTACTTTTAACAGAAAACTGGCAAAAGGTCATAGATGAGCAAGAAAAATAGTTTGAATGAAAAAACATGTAATATATTTTTACTTTTAATAAAACTTTGGTTCAATAAAGCTATCGAACTTTTGCACGAACCTAATACATCCCATCGCGACGATTTGTTCAATCCGAAAACGTTGAAGACTCTCAAGGAGAAGGGTATCACAAATTTCACAGTTTTCTGGGCGTGGAATATTTACGCGCCACGCGGAAACAAGATCAGAGCGCAGCAAAACGCGAGTATGCTACAGTGGGCGATCAAATTATTACAGCCACCTGCATAAATCCACGATTTTATATTAAAACAATTCGTTTTTAAATGAAAGAATAATTACACCGAATTCTTATTATTTCTTTACGAAGTATCGTAGTTTACAAATTGAGGCTCTTGCAGCGAGAGATATACCGCTCCAGTTTTGTCAGTTTTTGAGTTATGGCGTGTAATATATGCGAAAAAAATCTACACTGTTTGGTGCAAATTCGATAAAAAATGGGCGATCTATAGCAAATAAATAAGAATAGAAATATTAATATTAATATTATAGAATAATTTTCCCCAAAAATAGAAATAAAAACTTATCAACTCAACAGCTGAGTACCTACTACTTAGTTTATGAAAAAATATATTTCTCAATTAATGTTGCCTTTTCAATCTTAACTCAAAGCAAAAATTTTATAAACCGTTCTTTCTAATTTACTCCAAGTTGGTGGAGATGGATCTGCACCTCTCTTGTTGCAAGTTCCACAATTTCAAATATACACTTGGAGCACTGTAGGCAATATTACCCGACACATGGATGATCTTATTTCTACAGAAACACAAAAAGAATTCTCATAGTGTGGCTCTAATAATTCGATCACCTACTGCATTCACGCTGAAATCGCGGATAAATCTGAAATGTGGGTTTGGAGGAAGGAGGTCCTGCCGACGGTGGTAACGGTGATCCCGTATAAATAATTGATGAGCTTGCTGCCGCGGCGGAGGGAGCCGCGCGTATTTGTAATTGTAATTCCGCGGGATACTTGGCCAGTTAAGCAACGTAATTATGGCAGCTGGCTCGTTCGTTATCGAGGCAGGACGCCGCTGGCGTTACTGGCCACTTGTGTATATGTTCGAGATGCAATTTTCTTTTTGCGGAGGAAAGGATGGGGCACCGGATGAAATCGGTGACAACGATACCTCGCGCACCTGTCCTCTTCGGGGAAAATGGCTTTTCACGCTGATCTTCCACTGCGCTTCGATGCGCGGCATGGAAGATGATCATTCATGAGGATGAAAGCTCTCTGGTCGCTTTCTAGCACCTCCTGCTTGGATGTTTGATGAACAGATGCTTTTAACGGTGGTTATTATTATGGTCATCATAGTTGTGACGATTGGTACCGTATGTTTCCTTGGAACGCTTACGATAAATATACTCGAGAATTTGTTAATTTGTGGGTGGTATTATTGTCATTGCATCCTCACATGCATGAAGCCTCAGTAACTATCAATGGACTATGAAATAATTTGTTGTTATTTTTAGCAGTTTCAAACATAGCTTCTAGTATCTTACGTAACTTATACCGTGCAGTATTCGTAATACGCTTAGTATCGCCATATCCTGATTAAAAATTTCTGGATCGTATTCGAGATATCCTTCAATGGCCGCTAGTCACAATCGTTCACTTGTATAAAGCGTTCATAACCGTTCTACGTAACTCGGTAGAATGCACTATTTTAAAGGCTGACGTCAACGAAGGTGGATTTTCTATCGGAAAATCCGTCGCGGGGTCGATGACAAGGATTAAAGGATAAAAGGAACGTGTCACGAAATTTAGGCCGCCGTGGGCAGCTGAAAGAAACGGTAAGAAACGACCCACGCCGACTTGTTCTCGATATGCAGACGTTTCACGCGTTATTTACGTATCGAAAGAACGGAGAAAATCTTTTCCTCCTTGTCCACCCACGAAAACCGTGCCCCATAACGCGTCGAGAATCTATCGGAACTTAAACCAACGATCATTTTCTGCTTCGTCGATAAAGCAAGATCTACGGCGAATATAGCGCTAGACACTATTTAAGTTAAAAGAAAGTTTTAAATTATTTTAAGATTGTTTTAAATTAATTTAAGAGTTAGTAAATAACTGAATATTCAAAGCGATAAACTTTATCGTCGAAAGAACGTGTCATAGTAGAGTTGTATGTGAATTTCGTATATTTTAAGAAGATTGCATATGCCTTTTCATGGGCATTTATGTTTCAACTAATATGTACATAGTCATATATTCGGGAAAACATAGTATCGAGCACTATAATGTAGATAAATGCAGCAACAAAATTACAGATACAAGATACTCGGATTGTCTCTACTTCTGAATAATCTTACGGCTTCACAGATTCCATCTACTGGGACACTTACTGTTACTCGTTTCAGGAATCTGTACAGTAACCGTTCTCGTAGAAGATTCCTATCAAACCGCATAATGAATTAATTCCGAAGCACCTGAATGTAATACACGAATAGGGCGCTGAAAGTTCAACAGACATAAAGCTCTCTGTAATTACAGACTAAAGTCTCTTCATAAGAAGCTGCAGCTTTAGAACCGACGAAGAAGATTTCAATATTTTATCAACACATTCAGTCCTGCAGCTATTCACACACCAATTATCGAGAAAGTCGTAGGAATCTGTTAATCGCAAAACAAGCGAGTGAGATATATTATATAGGAAGGTTCAGAAAGTCCAACAGATATAATATGATAATATCGTTCACTTTATTTCAATGCGAAGTCTTTTCATAGGAAGCTGCAGCTTCAAAATTAACCAAGAAATTTTCAATACTTCGCTACTGTGCTCAATTGAGGATCTTGCAACAATTCTACATCGTTTGGTGCACATTGGGTGCTAATCCGATAACAAATGAGCGCTTTATTGCAAATAAATAAAAATAGAAATATTAAATCAACCGCGTTTGTTTTAACGTGTTGATATAATCTGTTATAATATATTAACATTAATATTTTTATTCTAGAATAACTACTACTTATCGTGCGAAAATATATATATATATATATTATTCAATTAGCGTTCTCTTTTTAATGTTCAAAAAGTTTTTTCTAAATTACTTGAAGTTGGTAAAGAGCTGCACCCTTCTTGCTACAAGGTTCTCAATTCCAATGCAACAGTAAATTCGCCAGAACTGCATTCCTTTCGTGACAATGATCGTACCAAAGAGTAAGGGTTTATCGCATAACTAGAATATTAATACTAAACACGCTATCACTGATATCTCTCTTATTAGTGCAAAGGAAATATTATTGCAATACATTTATTTAAAAAATGTGCAGCTCAGTATCTTGGCTAAACTAAGTTGAATACGAATCAGTTTATCAATCATCTTGCTATGAAAATTCTGCGTACTACTTGAGAGTATGCAATAAATATTTCCAGTAGGTATTATACTTCCGCGATGGTTCAACGATTTCTGTTGCTCGAAAGCGTCCTCTTCAGGGCGACGTACGAAAGGGTCAAGAACAAAGCAGAAGATTGCTATCTGTGTTGAGAAGAAGGTGCAGGGACGTCCGTCGAATGACGGTCTGAAGACGAAGGAAATGACGTCACATTATTATAGTTACGGGTCTTGGGCGAGCGGTCGCGGTTGACAAGCCAAGCGTCCACCGTAACTCTTTCGATCCATTTTGATACCCTTTCCCCGCTTTACCACGATGTCCGGCCCCATTCATCTTTTCTAGACCAAGGGCCCACACCCTTTGGGCTGGGACCACTGTCACTTGAGATTTCACTCTCACCCTTCCATTATTCCAAATTGGAAATCCGGTCGTGAAACATGGCACGTGTGCCTGAGCTGTGGTTTTATGTAGGTGCCCTTTGTTGCACGCGCAGTAGCATCTTAGTTATTGGAAGTAATGCGGAGAGAATCTTTGGAGGATTCTTCTGTTTCGTCATTGACACCTCGGCTTTGTAAAAGAAACTAACGTTACATGTATTGTCGCGTTAATTCGAAAGGGCGTATTTGGTCACAAGGTGGTTCTGAGATAAATTACTTTTAGTATTTTGTGCTATGCCATTGATATTTTATATAAATCATATTAGGTTAAATTTTTGTGACAAATTCGTAAAAGAGTAACACTGTAAAAATTAACTGCAGTTAAGCCTTTTATTACTAGTATTTTGCAGTTACTGCTACTTCAATCAACAACCAGGCGTCGACTTCACATACATTCAAAATATAAACTATTATATATTCAGCTCCAATGCAGATATGACTCCCTTATTTAATATACATACAGATAAACTATTTTTGTGATATCTGGCAGCAATAACTCAATTTAAGCGAAAGCGAATACATTCGTGTAAATCGTTAAGGTAGTAGAATATTCAAATACTGGGAGTTCTATCGCACTATTCATTACACATATCTAAAATACTGTCTGACGTCATTTACATTAAAGAAGAATTTCATTGAGATATTCGATTTCAAGCATCCCATCCACTATTTTCAAAACATACGAGCACAGATTAATTATTGTAATAATAATTAAATCTAATTTGCGCGAATTCCAAGAATTTCTTAAAGGACCACAGCAAGTCTTACAGCGGCGACGATTCTGACGGTAGCAAATTATTTCGTGTTAGCGCGTGATCGAATGGCCAAATGATTCCAACGCCTCGTTGCACCAACATTCTGGAAATCGTGGTGCTGTTCAGTGACCACCGAAACGCTGCACATGTCCGAAGCTACACGGCTGACAAATCACATGTGCGAGGGGTACGAAGACAAGCATGCCCGCTCGCGAACATATGGTCCGTGCTCGTCGATTTTGGGTACATCTGTACGTGGGTCGTTAGCTATGTGTACACGAGCCGAGAACAAGATTCCATATATGCATCCAGTCGGCGCACACATTACGTGGGCCAAAGGAGAACGCGATACAACGACGCCTTAACCAGCTCGCGCGAGCATTTCAAGATTACGGGACTGGCAAGGACTCTTACGAGGCGATCGTGCACATTAGGTAATCCAATCGAATACCACTGACACGGTTCTCTATCCTGGGCCACGGTTTCACTGTGCCTGCGTTTGCCATCTTTGCCTTTGCTGCGAATTTCTTCGCGAAAAATTATCATTTGTCGTATAGGAAGTATGGAGGGGCCTGATCAGGCCCTTCTGGACACGAATTTGTAAATTTTTGGTCGAAGAATATTCAAAGGTGGTGATAGATTTGTTTCGAAGCTTCGGGGCAGGAATAGAAGATTGAGAATCACTGAGGTGATTTTTTATTGAATGAAGGAGAGCAAGTGTTAGGTTTTGAGAATTGTGGGACGTAGGATTTTCTGAGAGAATTCTCTGAGAAAATTTCAACAAAGTGTTGAAATGAAGATTATGTGTAATTTTAGAATTAATATTGATTTTTAACAACGATAGAAGTCAGAATCTTCTGAGTGAATAGGTATTTTAGTTATAAGGCTAGAGCTCTCAGTTTGCATGACATTTTAATAAGAAAATCCCACCGATTTTCCCAAGATTAATTACTTCGTGACCCTCGATATACCTACCAGAAAACTATCACGAATGGATATAGTAAAGAAACTGTTCTTTTCTGCTCAGTTTCACGTTCCCTACATTGTTATAAAGCGGATGTTTGAAGAAGTTTTGTTTCCCACATAATTAGAGGCGAAGTTCACGCTGTGGTCTGAGCTAGTCACGAGGAATGCAACACGAGTTCCTTTCATTAGGGACACACAACAGTTTTATCTTTTTTTAGAATAAAATGGCCCACGAAGACCTCGATACATGCAAGGATACTAATAGCCTTCAGTTTTTATGTTTCTTAAATTGTTGAAGTTTATGAGAATTTTGTGCAATCATGAATTCCCACAGTGTATTTTTATTGAGAAGATCGAGATTAGGCATACTATGTAGTTATTTGGTTTCTGTATTGTGTTCACTTAGCTCCTATTTGCATATCTTCATATCAGGTGCTCGAAATAACTATTCTCCATCTTAATACATATCTACGAATGTCTGTTCATTGATCTTTGGGTGCGAACGTTAACCTTGAATTGAGTTACAGGTAAGCTTTGCGTGCTTTGTCGCGATTGTATGGTGGAATTAATTAACTAATTCGTGGAAATATGCTAGTGTCATATAAATTACATGAAATGTTCAGATATAAATTATATAAAGAATTTTTAGGAAATTGTGAAATGTCTGTAGTACTCTTACAATATGACTAAATAATGTTCACTGAGTGTCTCGCTGGTTTAACGTATTCATATCAAAGAAATTTAAAAATTTAATTATTTTTTGCAGTAATAGCTCAATTTTATGAAAAGAAATATTAAAACACATCAGAGTTCATGATTTAAATTCAAGATTAATCTTCCATTGGCTACCTTAAATCTTGATTATTTCTAACTCAATTATTAACTAATTTGGATTATAAAGCTACTATACATTCATTGTTAGTTTGATCTGACTGTACGACCGAGTGAATAGAGCAGTCCATCGTGTATTTTATTACTGAATCATTAAATAATATGTGACACATTTACACGAACCTATGAACCTGTTTAACACGTTCTATGCCACTTGGGCCACCAGAAGTGAAACTTTCGTACAAAGGAAAAAGGTATTTTTCCACTTAGTACCCAAATCGAAGCAAAACAAAAAGCTGAAGTTATGAAGAATATCACACAGCTATTATTTTTATATATATACATAATTCAATATTACAATCTACTTTTCTTATCGCTCTTTATGGTGGTATGGAACGTGTTAAGCACTGGACCTGTCCCTTATACTAGATCCTACTTACATGCAAACGTTCTACATTTTAAATGAAGTTGAATGTACTAGCATACCTGCAACAGCTCGAGACGAGAGGAGGCCTGTGGTGCTGCCATGCTTGATCAAACGCCTATCGTTCTGCGACCACTCGACGGGCGATGCTCTGTCTTTTTTTTCTGAAACAAATCAAGAACGTGAGTCATGAATTCTAGTACCACTAGAGCAACACAAAAATCATAAATGAAACAAATCTTTCGAATGTTCGTAGGGAAATTCTAAATCTCAATTGAACTTTGTGTTGAATAGTTTCGTTGAATATTTCAGCAGCAACGTTCCTGTGTGTAACGTTCACAAAGGTATACCGGTACTTGAACACTGATTATTACTTCGGATACAGGCTGGTGCACTTTGGTGCACGCAAATATGAGCACAGAAGGTTGCCATAAGAATCTTGACAATACATCGATTTAAAAATTGATTTTTCTTTGTATTTGAAAGTGTAATAATCATTCCTTTTTCTAAGGTGTATATAAAGATTAGTGTTTAATTCTGTAGTTTACCTAGTATTTATTGATGACCAACATATCGATTAGAAGAATTCAACTAAGAGACATTTTTGTATGAACAATAAGACACGGTTTTATGATTTGAGAGGAAAGTAATTTGAAGGAGAAATTGTTTTCATAGGAAATGTGGTACGAAAGTGTAATTATTTTAAACAGAACTTAAATTAGATGGTGAATGAAAACTATTGTCAAACTTTAATTGAAAAATTATTTACATAGGAAATGCGGTACGAAATTGTAATTATTTTACACGGTTTCTTAAATTAAATGGTAAATGATTTTAGCTGAAATATTAATTTTAATAGGTCACATGTCCCCAAGGAGCCCCATTTCCACCTCGCATTTGTTTTTTCTCAGCATGAAGAAAATTTAATATGATTCTGCTCGGTGGAACGTACATACTGTGGTGGAATTACACTACATTGCAGGAACGAATTAATGGTACAAAGAGACGAACAATTTAATATATAAAGCAGAAACAGTGGGTGTGTTTGTTTGTCGCCTAAAAACTTTCGAACTGTAAACTCTGGGGTCACGAAATGTGTCCCAACTCATTATAACTAGCTAATCCAGATGAATGAGACTATTTTCACTAAAGGAAAATAAATATATAACATTATTTTTTTATAAAATTAGAATCTAAATTTCGGGCGAAGCCGAGTAGTAAATTTAGTTTATGCATATGTGGCATGTGCCTGTTTTCCACTGAGCCCCTCAATTGTGATCCTTTTAATTTATTAATTTAATCTTTTAATTGGAATTTCCAATTTAAAATTTTCTTCCTTTCTTTAAAAAGCAACTTAAAAAACAGCGGTCCGAACCATCCTGAATTTTTTATTGTTCTGTATCAAGAAGGTATACTATTATGTTTTTAGATTATATAACTAATTTTCTCTTTTTTTATCATAAAAATGTGAATTATTATCACATTGCATGCATTTTTTCTAATATAATTTCAGAAGGGAATTATCTAAACCACTGCTTTTTCATTAGTATCATACGTAGACATTGTTCCACGTATCCCAGCAGTTTGTTTCCATTCACTCCAAATAAAATCCTAACTTATCATTTGAAATACTTATATATTATTCCAACAGTCTGATACGTGTACACTCTTTTGAAGAAACAGTTTGTCCAAACCTTTCACGGCACGAATTCAGTATCCATTATCGAAAATAACACTTTCGAGGAATGGAAATAAATTGCAGGTTCGTTCGATGGAACACATTGAACACCTGAACTCCGAGCTACTCTGCCTGCAACGTTCAATGGATATTTCAACTATTTCAGGGGTCAAGTACTCGGATGACCGTGGATGAAGAAAGCACGAAAACGATTGGACGTGGAAACGTAATTGCGGTAAAGCTGAATGCGCCCACGTGCTGGCGATCCTACCCACGGCTGGAAATATTCGATCTTTATCCAGAGTAAACGGTTAAAAGAGAAACAACGGTCCGACCCTGCGACCCATCCACCCACGAGGTGCCCCTTCTGCAGCGGCTCCATCCATCCATTACAATATTTGGTAATTGATATATGCAAGAATTATTCACCGCGAAGAATAATTGGAATGAATTGTCCACTTGAAAGATTTTACAGCCACTTGAAAGCCAAACAATTGGAAAGCTTCGAAATGCAGCACAAATTAGGAATTCAGCAAAACTTAGGGGCAAAATGTTAGGAGACGTCTTATAACTAATAAAGGAAGCGTATTCTAATTGTAAGTAACAGATTTTATGGGAAGTGATTTATAGAATAATTATGTAGTTCATCTTGGAAAATGGTATAAAGTTAATTGAAATTTTATTACACGAATTTAACGTAGTAAGTATGCCGATATAAATTAGTTCAAATTTTTATGGAATTATATTTCATTCAACTCGATTTTCGAGTGCAATTTAAAACTTAGACACAGATTGCTAAGAGAACCTGTTCAAAAGTTCAGAGTCGCTGGACGAAATACCAAGTTGGTTCCAAGCGAAACTAACGAGCATAGAATTTAAATTCTCATTCTATGCACTCACGTACCAGTATAGTTTGCTCTAATCTACAATCTGAGACGATTCTCAGATCTTAGTAACTCTCCGTCTCCCAAAAAAGGAAATTCAACCATTTAAATTCGGTTGAACGTAATGTCAGTCGTTGACGATGCCCTATGCAGGAAATTATTAACGCGGCATCGTCTGTCAAGTGGCAATAGTGTTTTTAGGCCAGCAGCTATCGTGAGTCACGTTTCATGACGCAATCCTAACAGTCTTTTATGGTTAAGAACCGAGAGCGACACGACTTATTCGCCACTCGTTTTCGATATTCCACGAACGATGGAGACTCGCTCGTGTCATCAGCGGTGGAATTAGAGCTCCTCGACTCGTTCGCGGAGAAAGCACCGAGCGCATCCGAGAAATCGATGCCAAATATACTGCGCATTTCCTTCTGCACTCTATTTATTCACATGGAAGTCTGGATGCATTAGATCGGCCTAGCAAGATTTACAAACGAAACACAGTGCAACTATATAAACGCAGCCATTACAATGAACCAAGTTAGTTTCCAATTCAAACAGGACCACCCATCGCGACGAATTTGTGTAATTCCCTATACAAGGGATCTAAATTGATTAAACCGAGAAAAAGTGCACTTGAATTTTCTGGTTTCATAATTGTTCACCATTCTGCTCTTCGTTCTGTAGATTTTATCAACTCGAAAGCTCCTGGTTTTGTGTTTGAGTAGCTCCATGGTTTTCTCACGACCTCTGCATTATTTAATAATTTTTTAGTAATTGAATTCTCTGATACTAAGAGTTAATTGAAATTTTAGGCAGTCAGAGTCAGTGTTTGCAGCGATTGGAAGTAAAACGTTGTAGTTACGTTCTATTAATATGTGTTACGCGGTGGAAGAAAGATATGATAATTATATGATAATTATGAGTGTTCGCTTTAGTTTTCTTAATTTAACGAAATTATGGAGAAACGTAACGTCGTCTAACTTCTAACTCCACCGGCTATCTAGTAGTCTAAACCGGAACGTCTGCTGACCCAGGTATTCGACGGTGTTCGTGTCCTCTTATTGCCGTGATTATTTATAGTTTTACTAAAACTTACTTCGCTAGGATTACCATACGCTACTCCCATGAGTTTGGCCAGCCCAGGTACACGACAGCATCTCTATAATTAAACGTGGGACACGCGGCCATTTCCTATGGAATTCGATGCCTCTTTGAGATCGAGCCTCAGGTGTGCTTGGTGTATTAGCTCGTTGCATCGAAGCAGCGATTCACTAATTTATCGACGTAACAATTTTCAATATCCCTCGCATCTTCTTTCCGTACTTAATCTATTCATTCGCCTATTCTATTATTCATTATTGGCTTTAGTTTTTACTTGGAACTGAACGTTGTACAGTTTAAAATTTATATTCATAAAACTTGACCAAATTTCACGGGATAATCGCTTTCAATTTGTCAGGTGTTAAAGTGGGGTAATTAATATCACTAATTTCTATAGCAAAGAGTGGTTACGTCTCATAGAGAGTACGTAGTATGAAAAGAAGGAGAATTTAGAACAGAGAGCTAACGAAAAATTACGAATAGTTTCCCACTATAAGAGTAGTGAAAACGCGTGGATGTAAACACTGTAAATGCAACGCTGGTGCATCGCGCGTGCAATTAACCACGCATCCGCATATGGCACGCACGTGTCTGCCCAAAGTGCATCAGAAAATAGCGAAGTCGTTGCATGACACTTCTACGATAACCTCGAGTTCCCAGTGCTAATTAATACATAGACTTGTTCACTTCCTAATCCTTTCTAATTACCCTAATTAATTCCATTAAGGGCCGCTCAATACGTCCAGGAAGACCCTGGGTATAGGTTCCCATCGTTCTGCTCGAAGCAGACGATTCTCACAAAAAGGGAAATCTGCTCGTGGCAGAGAAAGTGAAATGAAAATTTATATGGAAACATGAATGATGCACGCCATAATAGGGTGGAAAGTAAGCGAAACGTGTCGAAGCGATAACTCTCTGGACAGAGAATGGTTTTTAATGTAATAATTATTTTGGAAGAGGCAGTTTTGGAGCTGTTTCATCAAAACGCTATTTTATCAAAGAATTGTGGATTCTTCTATTTACAGGCTAAAGCTAGTTTTTAGTTCTTAGTTCATTTTTGATCAAATTAAATAAAATTTTATAACTTAAATTTTTTTATATATTATTTTCATTACTGTTTCGTATTTTTTTTATAAATTGTTTTTCATTATATATAATACTCGTATTTTCTTCACTTGCTAAATGGGGAATGAGCATCTCTTTGGACAATGGGTATTCCCTTATCATAATTTCTTGTTTTACCATGACGACAGAAGCTGATGCTTAAGCAAAGAGTGGGGGTTAAGCAACATTCCGTGTTGTGTTCCAGTGCGGAGTGGGCATTACCTGTTTTTAACCAGTATATCAAAACTTTAATGTTATCTTACGCGGGTATTTGAACTCTAACCTTTTGTGATTTGACAGTTCTGTAGTTCTAGTTGCCACCAACAAAATATGCTATTAATTTCAAAATCACGAAAAATGGACATTCCTCGTTTTGTCCGCTTACCCTTATTACGTACCAAAAATATACCTATAAAAGAAAAATGAGAAAAGAGAAATGAAAAAAATATATAAAAAATAAATTTCTACGTTAAACGCTTTTACTAAAAATGCACTAAAAACTCAAAAATAATTATTTCCTTGCACTGCAATTTCGATGGTGATATGTGACTTTAAATAAAATCATACAAACTGTGATTATCCTTTTTCTCTACAATTGATTTGAACAATTCTACAGAATAATCACAGAGTTTGTATGATTTTATTTAAAGTCACAATACCACCATCGAAATTGTAGTACAAGAAAAGAATCATCCCTTATCTTATCGAATAATAAATTCTCGGGATCCGCAAAAGTTCTCTCTTTATTTCGTTAATTCCTTAACAAAATCAACAAGCAGACTGAATACTAGGTATTGCGAAACCGAGTTTTCCAATTAATTCTCAGACACGTTGGCAGGAATACGTCGAGGTTGGTCCTCAAAGAGTCAGAACTCTTCACGAAGGCTTCAAGAACCCCTCTACGACAGGGGCGCTCGGCACGGCGATGATTTAACGGTTGGTTCGCGTAACGGTGCAATTAGGTAGCCGCATCTCGAGATCGTTCGGTCATTCGAAGCGAGTCCCTCAACCCTCCTATCTTTCATCTCGGACTCGCATAAGCCAGACGTGTGGCAGACGCGATTCTCTTCGGTTCTCCTCGCCCCCCCGCTGAGGGTACGGGCAGATCGTTGCCGTTCCTTCTCAACCGACAGCTCCGCACTGCTGCCCGTCTCCACTCTGATAGTCTTTAATTAACCGCGATACTTAAACGCGCACCGCTGCCAGCTTTGTCGACTTCGGCAATTAAACGCGTCTGCGGACGGTCACGTTTTGATACACGGCGTATCCAGAGTGGCAGGTACTTGTCGAGAGGCATAAGTTGGCGAACGATGCGCTCGAGTATTGTGGATTGAAGAGATGGTGAATAACCCGAGGCTCTCAGTACCGTGTAAAATAATATTCTTCAGTGGACTAGCCATCAAATGTGTTTCCGACCACCCGTTGTGCATCCGACTGCACTTACAGTTTTATGTTTATGTTTGGTACAAACCGAGGGCCCTTAAAACGCTAATGACTAAAACGTATATGGAAAACGTTTCTGGGCTATGGATTTAGCCGCAAGAGACTGAAGAGACCTACTGACTTTACATCCTACTGGGTTTTGCGACTTAATACATGGTTCTTACTGTACCTTTAAGGGATTTAGTAACTAATGCAAGACTTATGCTTGTGCTGTGTAAGATGATGCTCTTGGGCAGTGCTGGATTAACCAATAACCGAGATAAGCACGTGCTTAGAGCATCAGGAGAAGGGTGGGCACTATAGAAATTTTCTGAATTTTAACCCTTAACTGGGATACTGTTTTTGGCAAATGTGGCTGGTATACTCGGGTCGTGGCAGAGCACAAATAAAAAAGGACACAGAAATTTACCCCCTGTTGGTGTTTGTGACGTTAGAACCTATATCTCCACAAAGCATAGTAGCTATTGTGTACACAGAGATAGTAAACCGCGCAGGAATGTGAGAAAATAAGTACAGCATTACGATGAGCAGCCAAGAACTTATTTGGCAATTTGTATTTTTACGAATATTGCTTTGCACACCACTTGACTGAGCCTTCAGACAGCCGCTATGTCTCCGCGAGGCAGAGTACTTGCGTCCTCGTGGGCGGGTATTTGCGACAAGCGCTGGAGAGGATCGCTTGGAGGGCAAACTCGAGTGCAGAGAGCAGCTCGTTGCACAGTGACTCACAGATGCGTTCGGTGTATGCAACAATTTCATTATCGTGGGTGGAGCAAGTGTAGCAAGGTCGCGCAAGCAATTGGGGGTGGAGTGTAGGTACACCGAGCAGCAGAGAGCTCTGCAATACGCATGTCAGGTCGGAATCTGGTATTTAAAGCATGTCCAAGTGTTTCTAATTGCGCTTATGCAATTATATTCCCTCTTTATTCAAAAGATATACAGATTCGGCTAATTTATCAATTTTTCGACGAGAATTTTAAAAACATTAAGGACTTTAATATTGAATTTGTAATGCTCTGGTAAAAGATCATTGTTGATTAATATTACTTTAGGAGAAAATAATAGTGGGACCCTAATAACTAAAGGCTCGGTCTATAAATTTAGTAACACACTATATAATTCCGATTAAAGACCGTATCAATTATACTTAAACAAATCTGAGTCACTGTACATGATACTCTATAGCTAAGAAACCTTAGAAAACCTAAACATAGACATTAAAATGTTTCGATTTAATATTTACGGTTACCTAATTGAATTGTGTTGAATAATGATCCAGATTAACTCCCCTTGTTTACCTATTCTGTCTGTCCACCAATTCCACGCGTTTAATTCCACCCCACAAAATAACAGCAAAATTCCAACCCTCCACATTCCAAAATTCCAACAGCAATTTGTTTAAAATAAAATATTAATCCAGCACAGCAATTTCTGACTTGGTAAACACCACAGTGCATCAGCCAACGCACGCACGGTTACGCACAGACATAAAGTTTCAACTTAAACCCATGCCCCTGGAAACTACTCGTGGCTTAAAGCTTTCCTTCTGTAAAAAAGCACCCTACACGCCGTTCTTTGAATGACAAGTGTCGTAAACGAGTACTCACGTGTACGAACCGATTGCTGCACGATGCACCGTGAGTTGTCGTGGGGAATCAACGGTGATTAATCTTGGAGGGAGTTTAAAAGTCACACCGCTCACCTGGCTGAGAAGAGGTGTCCGACGAGAGGTAATTCGCAGGTGATCCCACGCGGCTCGTCCTTACGTGAAGAGAACCGATGTAGCACTGACAGTTCCGCCATCCCTCTCTCCTCGTTCGCACGAATTCCCACTCTGCTTGGTCCTACGGTTCCCTCCCTCCATCCTTCTCCCACCAACGTTGCTGTGGTTCAGGTTGACGAGAACCGACGGTGCAGGTAAGGTCGCCTGTCAAACCGAATCAAAACAGAAAATTACGATCAACATCGGTGCGGAAAATTTACGTCACGTCTTTTTAAATATTATCTACCAACGTTCTTCGCGCTGCTAGTAACAGGTTTGCTACCCCTGTCACTTATTCGCCACGCACATCATCGATAAGTTTTTATATAAAGAATTTAGAATTTCGACCGTATTTTTACAGAATATAAAAACCATAGAGTGATATCAGCGCATAAAAATGTGACCGAAAAATTTATGTGACCGAACCTACGCGCTGATATCACTCTACGGTTTTTATATTCGATAAGTTTTTATTTTAAACACGATAGAAAAAACGAGATCCATTTTTTTAAATATTGAAATATCGTGTATATGACGTTAGTCAGCGTCATGAAAATTTTTAATCCAGATTTACAAGTGAATTATACCGCAATGTGGCAGAATAATTTTAAAGAAATTTCGTGGGCAGGCAGATAGCTAAGATAACGCATAGAAATCAATACTCAAACGCTTTACTAGCGTCCGTAAAAATGTGACACGCACGGTACGCGATTGAAATTATTTTACTTATCAGTCGTGTTTTAATCGCAGTGGAAGATCTATAATTTTGTTTGTTTAAACTTGCGCGTCCACCCCGAGGCACAATGTTGCAAGTTAATGGCGATTAATGGCCGTGCCGTAGAAGTAATTTATAGTTGACGGAATAGGTTCGAAATTGAAGTCTCGAGAGCGGCTTTAGGTCCAGCAACGATTTACGACACGAGTCACACGTCCATCCCTATAAGGCTTCGTCTAGGCAGCCGAGTGGAAGAGACGGACAGGTTGCACGTCGAAATGATCGATTGCGAATCTCTGCAAAGGATCGACCGTGTAACGAGCTCATATGCGACCTGCCCCCCTTCTAACTTACAAATAGCTGTATCCTTAAACTGCACAACGCTTTGAAAAAGGAAAGCCGAAGGAACTGAGGAGGATGCGCGAGAGTCTGGGTATCACGGGAAGAGGACTATAAATGGTCACGCCAAAACCGTTTCCAGATCGTTTACGATTCCTTTTTTCTCTGCAATAGGCATCTGCTTGGGAAATGATTTATCGACTATACAATACCGTCTCATTTACTCCAAGGCATACATTTCCGTTTTATTTACTCGTGATAACTGTAAAGTATGTGGTTGCATGAATACGTAGAACAGAAGATTTATTTATTATATTATTTATAATTGAGCAGTGTGATCTGGTAAAGAGAAAGTTTAACCCGAGTTTTTAGTACGAATTGTCATTTGCTGTTTGTTGCGAATAGATTGATAAGAAATTCAAATGAAAATGGTATATAAAGGTAGCTTAGAAACGGTTAAGTTATTAACGATACCGAAAGCTTGACGAAGATGAAGGGAATGAATGGAACGACGAGGGAAATGAAAATCGTTGAAATAATTAACACTTTAATACGTCGTTCAACTCTACATCTTCACTTTTATTATAGGATGGTAAATTTAGATACCTTCATTAGGTATTCTTGTGAGAAGGCAGGAATTAAAGCAGACACGTCGGCCCTGCCTAAATACGGGCCGTTGGATCTTTTGTTATTATGAGCCGTGATTCATGCCAGTGAGATTTTCACTCGTTCATTCTTTACTCGGCCATTGTGCCACGGTCAGTTAGAAAGGCACACGTCGGCTTACGATCGGTAGGCAAACCTGCTATAATTGGCAAAACGCCGCTGAGTATTCAAGCAGCTGGAGGCGTTAATGATTTAGAGCCTCATCCAGTTTCCGTTAAATATGCAGACGCGAACGTATTCAAAGGGAATTCGCGAGATCCGCCCTCTTCTGTGAACTCTGAAAGTGATCATAAAAACCGAAAAGTGTGTTCTCCCAGTTGTACTATAATGTATTAAATGAGAATTTCTGTAATAATTAATATAGTATTCAACTGTGCATCACAATTTTTATTCCAGGGTAATAAGGAAATTATTTTAAGTGATATAAGCGTTGAGAAAATGTCAGGTCGTTAGATGAAGTTTATCATTTGCATCAAATGTGCAGCAAACGATGTAAAATTTGTTTACGTATATTACACGTGATAACTCAACAACTGTAAAAAATGGTATTTGAAATTGTGAATGAATTCAATTTTGTGGAAGTCTGATTAATAATAGTGGTGACATGTATACAGATTATTATGGAAATAATAGGAGGATAGAGGTAAAAGAACGAGGCGTTTGATACGAAAAAAAAAGGAGGATATGACATTCACTTGTCTCGATGTCGTTTTAATATTCAGCCATAATATTCATCAGGTGACTAAGCATACGACTCATTGAGCAGCTTCCAATTCTAATTCGCTTTACGTACACCCACCTTTGCACTGTCTGACAGTCAATGTCGGAGACAATCATTACCTTTGATTGCTAATTGTTGGCGTTGAATCGATGGGCATAATGTCTTCCCATTTCTCAGACTCGCATTTGAAACACTTACATAATAACAAGCACTGCTTGATTCTTGTGTAGGATGTTAAAGAAGAGTTCAAGGCTCAATTTGAATAAAAAGTATTTAGTGGACATAGTTGAAGTAATTAATTTTAAGGTTTACTTAATAGAAGAAATTCATTATTTCAAAATTCAGATATCACAGAAGTTATTGTAATTCGGTTATGTATATTAAAACAATCATTTTCTATGCTAAGGTCAGTTTGCTCTATTTTTTCTTTTTCTTTCCTTCGTATTTCTATTTTTGCCCCATAAAAAATTATAGAAATCTAATGCATAAACTAAGAAAGTCAGAATCACCGAAAATCGTTTCCCCAAAAGATTCCACAGCATCAAAACACTAAGAGTCCTCTCCACCAGCCACTACCTGATCAATCCTCCGCCTACACATCAATTTCTAAAAAATAATAAAGTATCATAAAAGTATACATTTTTTGACGAAAGAGCAGAATTTATTTCATGAAATAAAAATCCTCAAAGTCAAACGTGGCGTGTACATACAGCCACGACAAATTGGTTGCACTTTCGCCGTCACATTAATAGGGTGAAGCGAAGAAACAGGAGCAGGATAATGGTCTCCATAAGGAGGACCAATTACGATTGTCTTTCGTACGCACGCGGAATCATCGCGATAGCCATAGGTGCGCAGCGAGCTCAGCCGGGCGTAATTTTAATTAGCGCCCGGTAAGATGCTCGCCGGCTGGGAGAATGGAGGCGCTTGTAACACGAGGCAGCCTATGAATCAGGAAACCGGAGGTTTCTGTTCAGGACGTGCTCGAGATAATCTCCCTTTCCTTCGGTAAAATAAGCCACTTTCCTTGCGCCTGTCCACCCACGCCGTTGGAGGGATTACGGTTTCTTTAATCCACCCTCAGGCATCTGTTACTGTCGTGTAATAATTTCATAAAGCCCAACGACGCTGGGAAATTGTCAACCCCGTGGAAATATTTCCGGGAATAAACGTAGCACGATCCGTTCGCTGTTTACGCGTCTACTGTCACAAGTTCTGACGCAATGTTATTTAAATGGAGCGACAGATCCGGAAAGATCCGTAATAAATGTGACCGTTTGTGTTTGTACAGAGGCAGCAGTGAACTCGAATATGTCGATAGGTATAACTACTGTCTAGTAGTAAGTAATGAGAGTGAAGATTGCGAATGAGGTTGGTAATTTGTGAATTGTCTCGTTGCAATTTGCAGGTTTATATACACACTCGTATAATCTTGAACCATTCTCTTTAATGCTGGAAAAGCTGTGTTTCACGTATATATATTTCTGTTAAAGTCCATTAACTTCCACAAGTTTGCTTCTCTTAAGCCACTTAATCCCTGAAATCTTGTTTAAATACATCAATTACTTCCTTCACACACCTTTTTCACTAAATAATCAAACAGTCTTGGCAAAATGTTCCTTTACACAGGATCCTTTGAGACGCAAACTTAAAACACTCGTTTCGCTCTAATCCCTTTCTCCCTTCAACATTAATATCTTTTACTGTTCGTTTCGACAATAAACCTCTAATTCTCCTACAAATTTATTAATCGTAAACTCTGGATAACAATCGGTGAAATAATTGTTGAAAGGCTTGAACCAAATGAAATGCCAATTACAGCCAAGTGGACAGTGATTTCCTTTCATTAACATTGTCTATGGTTTAGCAGAAAGTAAAGGGGGCTTGGAATAAAGCGAAACTAACCCACCGTTGGATATACTGTATCGAGGCAGGAACATCTCGGTACGAGGAAGAAAGGGCTCTAAGCGCACGTGGTAGAGAGACGTTAAATAAAGGGGATCCAATTAATGCTCCTGTGGTAAAGCTTACGGTACTCGAAGTCTCTATTTAGGAGGAATCGAGAGCCTGCACCTGCAGTATTCGCGGTTCCTCGTACGTGAATACGCATAAGAGCGGATTTTCGTCATGCAGATTGTGCTACGAGAACACTTGGATCTCTGCATACCAAAACTTCACTGTCGTTCATGCAGCAACGGTTTACTTGGCATATATTTCAGTTTACACTGTGGAAGGGACATTGATATTTTTTAGATGGTCGATATTGAGAATTCTGAAATTGGGGGATCAGTGGAGGATGTTGGTTGATTTTTTGCTAGGGGATGCTTTGGTTGTAACAGTGATAGAAATTGAATATTAAGAGATTGGTTTCTGTGAAGGTAGAAACTTGTCATGTGTCTTCGTATTGTAAATGTGTGTGAGATATGTGATAGGTTGTTGCAAGGTGTAAAGTAAAATTCAGGAATATAGATTTATGGAAGATAACACTAAGGTGGATGTTTAGGAAATCTTGGAATTTGCTCAGGAATGGTTTATACGTAATACGATCACTGAGTTCTTATAAGATTTCGTGGTAGTGTAGTGAAGAAAAGCTTTGGTGGAACCGACAAGGCTGCATGTTTGGAGGAAAAGAAGGAACAAGTGTCTGTAGGTGGTGCAGAGATATAGAATTTCTATACAGAGTGGAAGAAGTATCAAATTCTGGGGACCTAACCAAGTGGCAGGAATATAATATGACGTTGCAAATTCAATACTTAGATTGTCTAGTAAATGTGGCTTTCAAACTGTTCCGATTTTTAATAATTCTATACAATGTATATGGAAATTATTGGCTTATTCCCGAGGATGTGAACATTTTGTTGCATTGCAGTGTTTATGGTGGGGTTATAATAACAATTGCTGAGTTATCACTCGATAAAAGTCACAGAAACTCAAAATATAAAATAAGTAAAATAATTAAAGAGCAAATAATATTTTCATTCCAGCTTCCCTACGTGAAACAGCAATTTCATATCCAATTTGAATTGTATACCATTCATAAAATGCAAATCCATTTTGTGTCCACTCGATACCTTTCGTAAATAATTCTACATTATTTTAAATAAATCATGTATGTCCACGCTGAAAGAAGTTTCAATATTATCAACATTCGTCGAGCAAGAACATTTGTATTTATTCCATTTCATTCTTTTAATTGGTTCGTAACATGTTTTCAACGATTCTGGTTTTCTTATTAAATCTGTTGCACACGGTCCACACACACGGAAACAGAAAACTTCAGCTCGGTCGTGTACCCCAACGTAAATGGTAAAACATCTATTGTATTTAACGAGAAACTACCGAGCATTCTCGTTTCTTTTTCCGAAACCGAAGAAACGAATCCATTCGAACGGTGAAGAAGAGAAAGGGTCCATTTCGTAATTACGACGTTCCCGCCTTTTGAAAGCGCTGGATGTTGGTTCGTTTCACGTTTGAATACACCAAAAAGTTATTCATAAAAGGCAGCAAAGGAGTCAAGTATCTGGCCAACCCCTTTTCTCAAATTAAAACATTTTTCAGCTGAGTGAGTTCGAGAACTGTTGGAAAAATTTGGTGTATAATGAATTAAAAGTTCTCTGTATTAATAGGTATCAGTAGTTATAATTCACATACTACTACGATTGCACTGCTTATCAACTTTGCGATTCAAGTTAATTAACCACATAGTTAAAGGGGAAGTTGAACGATTAAAATTAAAAGTTGAGGAACAATGATAGGCACACATTTTAAGAATGTTACGTGTATATTAATTTTAAATTAGCTAACCTGGAACAAATTGTAATAGTAATTAATAAGATACTCAGTAGATTCAAAAACTAAGCTTTAATTGAACCACTAAGGATTTCGACACAAAAATATACGAACACAGTAGATCACTCGTAGTTTCCAGTGTTTTGTGTAATCAAGCGGCTTCAAGCGCAAATCTACTAATAATAGCTTGCGTCTGAACCGTTGTCTATATATCGAATTATAATAACAAATGAGATTTCACACTTATTTTCGATTCGATGTCATTCATGTGCGTTCTTCATAAACTTCTAATTAACGTATACCGTGGGTGGCAGGAAACGCGTCAAGTGACTCACCTGTTTCGCTGCCTTATATAATTGTTATGCTTTTATATAATCGGCCGTGCGCGGGTTTCACTTTTGTCACTTCTGCTTGATACAATTTAAAAGCTGCCTCGTAATCGTATCTGATTGCAAGATCCGATAGAACTTCCTCTTTTATTTACATGTATACGTATCGTTGCATTTCGTATTCTAAAAGATATGCAAATATACTTGTTGATCGTACGTCTTTGCCACGATTTTCCGCCCACGCAGACACCGTGCCCTTTTCCTGGACTTCTTCCGGTAATTAGGGACAAATTGACCGTTAAACAATTAGTCTGTCCGGCGAGTGCACGAATTATCTACAGAGAATTGCTTTCGAAGTATCTAAGATGCCAAAAGAATTTCATTAGAATATTTAAACGCGTAGATTTTCCGTGGAGTTAATACTTTAGTTATTGTGACATTTTCGTGTCATCGTTGCGTAGAAAGAAGAGAAAGGAACGTATCCAAAGGATTTCTCACTGACTCCATCGTAATCTCGTTGCCACGGCTCGAGCATCGAAATTTTCAACCCAAACGCCGAAGGAATTCGATACTCTCGACGTGTAATATAATTTCGCGCTGGTTCAAGTATCAATCGCATGGCTTCTGTCGCAAGGCCCGACTTTATTTTCAATCGTTCCCGTAGCCAGGAGAAAAACTGCGGTAATATCATCGGGATCCCGTTCGAGCACGTCATATCGCTTTCTCGGTCGGGGTTTATTTGAATTCACGCACGCCCCGACGGTTTATTCGCACGAATGACGCCCGCTTATCCCTATTTCTGCAGTTTTCATCTCGCGAAAATGCAATCTTCGGAGTCACGTCGCGCGTTATTCGATCCCGGGGGCCGAAAACGAAGTCGAAGCACGGAGAGAGGGCCTTTGTGGAGCGGAGCGTGTCGCCTCGAATCAGCTTTCCGGACTCCTGACGATCGAAATCGTGGAAACTGGGCCATCTCTGATCTTCCGTGAATAGGTCGGGATACATTGTTCCGAAATTTCGTCGGACTTACGAAAATGTTACACGATATCGGCGCCGCGCGCGGTACAAGATACCAAGTACGATGGTGAAGTTGCATTACTTTTTGTTACATACTTACTTTCTGGATCGATATTTTTAATGCGTGCTAGTATTATACTTTTTGGGAGTATGTGGTTATATTTTGCTCTAATAATCCTGTTTTGTAAGTAAAACTATGGTTATGATTAATTAGGTTAATGAAGGAAGTGCGGTGCGTTAGGAATGCGAAGTCAGTGATGGGTTTCTCAAAAATGGTAAGCCCTATCGAAATTTTGTTGAAATAATATTAAAAGACCATTCAATTTTCTACAATTACTGTATATATAAGTCTTTCGTGCTTTCAACCAGTTCTTAGATAATAGCGTTTGAATATTAAGACGGCCGCACTGCGTGCGAATATACAATAAAGTCACTTCGTGCAGGTTGGACGCGCGAAGTGCGGACCTCTCTATATTACAAACACTATTATCTAAATAATGGTTGAAAGCACGAAAGATTTATATATACAGTAATTGTAGAAAATTGAATGCTCTTTTAATATTATTTCAACAAAATTTCTATAGGGCTTACCATTTTTGAGAAATTCTTCAAATTCAAACCGTTGATGAATTCTAAATTTTAAGGCCTGGTCGGCACCCTTTCCTGTTGTCCGATTGCAATAATCTTTTTCAGGGACTATTTTTTATGAAATGGATTAGGAGGTGAAAGCAAAAGAAATCGCAGGTTAAATTGTGTTACAATGTTTAAAGGTCATGTTAAAACGTCAAGGTCATTGTATTACATTATTTAAAGTTGAAGTATACTTTACACATTACCCATATTTTACTTTGTGGAAAACGTAATAATAAAATGACTTGACACTAATGCAAAGTTTATTATTTGCCATGTGATATGGAAAGATACGTCACACAATACGACGAATGGAAAGGAGTCGATACAGTAGATTCTATTACACTTCAATGTAGCAGGAATTCCACCATGTTTGGCTAGAAATAAAATAAATCCACCTGTTAGAGGATTAATACAAATTTTTTAAATCCACCAGTAAATAACCAATTTTTTTTGTACACATACCTGCAGGAGATTAATGTAATCCGACTGAGAAATTGCTGGAACACGCTTGAAATCGCGTTGCAAACAACGGCCCACGCGAAACACGAGATGTAGTCATCGATATCATCATCGATATTCGTAACGTGAACGTGAAATCGCGAGCAACTATTATCCTCTAAGAGTAAGAATATAAAGTTGTCATTAATTAGTGTTTCTATTTAAAGAAATAATGAATCCAATGAACAATCACGTATGTTACAGTATTACACGATTATTGTGAATTCACAAAAAAAAAACAACCCATTTTTAGCTTCCATTCCTGCTCAATGAAATCTTTTCATATCGACAGGCTTTTTCATATCACTTTACATTGAAAAATCGATAGGATAAAGGACAGAGAAATCACGTTCCGACAAACGGTCTTTATAGTTCTTCATTTATGCTTCAGATGGCGGTAAACGATGACGTCTGGCCAAGCACGGCCTTGTTCTACTTCGGCCCGCTTATGCGTTCGGCCTTGCTACTTATCAGCATCAATTCCCTTCCATTAGTACTTTTCTTATCAGTCACATATTTTCTAGCATAGCGCCGTGCACAGTATTGGAAAGTCATTTGAAAACACCATTGGGAATATTCTATCACAAGTACCTTCATATATGTATGAGCATAAAATTGATACTCCTTTTTCGTGTTGCGAAATCCACGATTCGATATTTGATTTCAACCGAACGATATTGGGTATTATTTGCTTGAAAACTAATTAGGTAGTCGCTCTAAAAAGAGCCCAATTAATACTAACTGTAAGTTATTATAATTTTTTGTAACGATCAAGTTTAACTGTGAATCCTTTAACTATCCATTTTTTTCTGTAAATATACTGGAAGCTTAAAAATATCTTTTTCGATCTTCATAACGTCGAGTGTATTTGCGAGTCTCAGTCACGTGATAGCGAAATATGTCAACACAAGTAAACAAGACGCGCAACAGACAACGAAAATTGCTAGAAAATTGAAACGAGACAAGGGAAATAATACGGGCTCCTTTCAAGGGAACGTGACACATGTCTGGGGACTTGTATATTACAATTTATTTATATCAGAGTTCAAGTTGCCATTAGATATTCATTTGATTCTAGTTAAGTCGTCAGGGTTGAAGTGTAAAGTAGTCCGTGGGGCGATTTTGACAGTGATTCGAATCTGCTGTTGAAATGCAGGAACAGCGTGCTTCCAAGGAAAACAGTGATAGAGAGAAATGCATACAGAATATATGATATGTAGGAATTCCTGCCTCTTCGAGTTCGTCTTTTCTAAAACATGCCATAACTTTATTCATCCGAAACTCAGTAAGACATTGGCCAGGATTTTTTTGAATGGCGAGCAGAAGTGATTACAGTAATACTTGAGACATTTCTTGCTCTTAGAATAACATTTACAATAAATTATTATTAATAATGCACTTATGAAAAAGTACAGGAATGACACTGAATAAATATAAGCGAGAAATACAGTTTGTTTCTAGTGGAGTGTAGTAGTAGGGGAGAGTCCTACAGTACCGGCTACTCCAAGTTTTTGTACTATAACTTGGGCCATTGTTTGTAAAAATCAAATTTCAAGAAAGTAATTTGTAGGACAAATTGTGCTTAATAAATGGGGATAAATCGTTTTTCTTAAATTTTTCTATAATTTACGAATTTTAAATGACGACTCATCTTGAAACACTGAAAAGTTAACAGTTACAAAACGGTATATGAAATTCAAGTAGTGCAAGCTTAGATGTAGTCAGCCACGTTTTCCTGCACATGGTAAGGAATCTCTTTACACCATTCACACATAAATTTGTGAATCACACTGCCTAAACAAGGTCAAAGAAGTGTATCACGAATATAAACTACCAAAAATTCGAAAATAACCCAAAAACCACTCTACTTCACCCTTTGCGTTTATTATACCAAAATGTAAATCTAAAAAACCTCGCACCGCACGCCCAAACCCTAATTGTCCCCGAAAAAAGAGATTTCAATCTTCCTTAATCAAGAAAGAGAGGAAAAAGCGACGATTTTAGAACAATGTCGAGGAAACCCGAGTATTGAGGTGGGCTAAAATATGAAACTGGAGGAACGACGACGCCGAAAGTGAAGGAGAACAAAGATTGAAGAGTTCCACGGTCACACAACTGGATCATGCCACGAATCTGAATTTTTAGAGCGTCCTTTTATGCCGTGCATCGGCTGCCCCAGCAACGGGGACGCAGGGAAGTCCGCCGCACTTAAAGCTCGCGCAGTATTAACGTTCGTTCTCACGCAAGCCGGAATGCGGCTGTTTCTCGTTTCAAGGCTTCCCGGAGTTTCACAGACACGGCCATGAAGCCCCGGCCCAAGGACACAGCCTTGCATTTTTCCGCACGGAATTTCTGCGATTCCTCTCCGTTCACTGCGAATTCCCGGCCTACCGAATACAAAGCAAAGGCATGCGAGGCTTTTTAATTTATCCCCCTTTTATACCCCCTCGCACTGAAGCTTCTTTCCACTGAAGCTGAAGGGCCTGCGTTTATCGGCGGCTTTGTTTTTTACGATGTCGCCGTATTTGCGTTCCACCGAGCGACTTTTTCGCGGAAATGGAACTAACTAGGTCCAACCGTTGCACGACGAAAGTGTTCGACTAAAAATAGATGAAATTGTGCCTTTGCCCTGGTTTTTCTGCTGGCAAGTTGCTTCGTTTGATGAAATAGGTTCGGGGCGGGATGCTTGTTGGACGTGATTTAATTCAATTAACGTGGATGAAGAAGCTTTATTGATGACGGAATGAAAGAGTTTGCATTGTACCGTGTCCCAGTATCGTTCTGTTCCTTACGATTGTTATTAAATTTATATTGGTCCCGACAAAGGCCATTAACAGAATTGACAGCAACTCCCTTGAAAGGAAAAGGGAATAGGGAAGCATCCTTTTATAGGACGTAATCCTCGGAAATTGCGTTTCGCTTAAAAGGAATTTTTAAGCAGGATCGCCGGTAAATCCCAGAAAAAATTTGACGCGAAATATACTTCGATAGTACCACGTGGATGCAAGGATAATCCTGATTGATTGTAAGATATTAAACCCTTGGAAGATATTTCGAGGACTCGCATTCGCGGGACAATCGATCATTCCCTCCGATAGACGTGTCTCGAAGTCCTGTTAGCGTTCCAGGGGCAGCAGAGAAAGGCAAAGGCCGAGAGAAAAATGGGGCTGCGTCTTGAAAGAAATAACCAAAGATATCGGTTATGTATTATAGGAAACGCATTATCGTTTAATTACCCACCCTGGAAGGAAGACACTAAACGTCATTTTTTTACGAATAATATTCCTATATTGTATAATTAATAATACAGAATTCAATATTCGACGTAAAATTTATTTTTACTATCTCATTTTTCATATCTAATTAAATATCGCCTTATATCATTAGAGACAACCGTTATATTCCTTGTTACGCCGTTCCCAGAATTCGAGGGGAGAAATTTTCGCAATTTAATTGAACAGCGAGCCCCTTCAACGCCTCGTCAATTTTAATGGAACCCCCGGCTCCGTGACAAATTGCGTAACTGCAAGTTTTAGGTTCGGCTGTTGTAGAATCGAGGCGATTAATAAACGAAACGACGTCAGTTCCTGTCGACGAGCCGGGAGCTGAAAGTGAAAAGTTGGGAACAAGTTTTCCTCCTCTTCTCGCCCCTCTCTCGTCCCCCAGCCTTCCTCCCCAGGCCCCTCTTCCGCGACTCCTTTTTTCATTGTTAGATACGCCAGTCGCTTTTATCAATTTCCTTCCCTTGTCACGCTATTCCTCCGGTTTGCCCTTTTTCATTCCCGTCACAACTTAACTTCGATTTCACTTTATCAATATCACTCATTCAATTTTTCTTTGTACCTTGTAAAGATTCCTTTCAATCCTTCAAGTGATAGGGAGTCCTTTCGAAGCGCTTTATCTGATCGGTCACAGGAGTAGCCTAAAATTTTACGTTTCTTCGATTCCTGATCTTTTGTTAAACGTTTGGCGAAACGTGGACTTCAATAGCTTTTATTAGCAGTCAGGTGAATTTATTGTTCTTCTTTTCCTAATTTGTAAGAGGTTAACGTGAACGGAGTGATACATTTATGTAGAATGAATATTTTATAAATTCTTTTTATGCTGTTCAACGGTACTCTTCTTCACACACGCTTATCATTTAAAGATTAATACTTGTTTAAGTAACACGACAGTTGCAATGCAACTGTGAAGTCATAAAACCGACATACATAGTTATTTTCACTTTGGGAATTCACTTTTTCGTTTACTGCTCCCGATGTCACGAAAACGTTTTATTGATCTACGTGCTTTATGTGTTTACAGCTTGCAAGACCACTTCTATCGTCAATTCTGTTTTATATTTCATTTTCAATCGGGGCAATGCAGTTATTTTAGTTTTATTAAATGTAGTTTATCCCCAAATGAAATTTGCTCGCCTACTCTAAATTGCAAACTATTTTTAAATATCAATTCGTGTATTCGTGGATTTTTGTCACAATATTTCGCGTAAACCAATCAAGAGTTAATTAATTTCGAAAATATTAGTTTTAATCCAACTGAAATGTCGGATTAATCTAGGTGGAATCTCTGTCCGACGTCACACGTCACGCCTCATCGAACTTGCAAAATAGAGAAAACCTTCTGTTCCATTTCGCCCTCAACAATATTCTCAAGAATTGGCCCTTATCGCGTTAATTTAACAGAGTCCCTCTTTGATCTCCTTTTTCCACGCGTTTTTGTCCCAGTGCCCGGGTTCTCGCCCTTCATTATCGCAGATAATTTCCATGCAGCCACTTTTTCCTGTACAAAATTTCTTTTTTCACGCCGATCACTTTATCTTCACGCCTCGCTTTTCCTTTTATCCTCATCCTATTTTTCCTTTTGTGCGCCCCTCCCCTTTTCCCCGCCCTCTATCTTTCCATCCCTTATAACGTTCCCCTTTCTCGACTACTTTTCGCCCCCTTTCCTTCGTCCCTCCTCCTTCCTCTTTACTTGTGTCGAGACTCCTAATCTACCCTTTTCTTTCTCTTGGCATTTTTCACCGAAAGGGTGAAGCGGAGGCAGAGGTCGGGCGTCTTAATCAGATCCCAGTCGGGCGTGGAGGGAAAATAATTAATGCGAATAAGATTACGAGACGGGGATCTCTTTTCAGATAAACTTTCTAATTATCCAACGTCGTTTCGGGCCAGGCTCGCCGTAGCCTTGCCTCTTGGTAGATGCCTATCGTTTCTGGATTTCGCGAGCCACGCTCCGATTCCAAGCACCAGAGAAATCATCTGTCTCTGATGAAGTCGCTCTAAAAGACGATACTTATTTTTTACCCTTTATCGCGTCGGTTTTCTCATTTAATTCGTTTCCTCGCTGTTCCAGCTGCGTTTAGTCTCCGGCGACTAATCGCAGTAGTTTCTATCCAAAATTCGTTCTCCTTTCCATAGAGTAATTGCAGTAATTGAAGTAATCGAGTAACGTAGAGTAACGTTTCTTTTTTTAATAGCCACAGCAGATTTCTTTATGGTTAGAATTTTGTACGATCAGGTCAACTTAGATGTGAGAAATGGGAGAGATGGCACATAGAATTATCATTCTTATATATTTAATATTATTCAGAGTCACGTAATAAATTTAAAATAAATTGCTACTCCCCCTTCCCTGTAACGTTCTACCTGTCCCCCAACTTTTAATTTCGTTCATTCCAATTAAACATTTTTCCATTGCCATTGACCATTAAAAGCGGAAGCTGAACGCGACGAATTCCACTCTACGCACGTGTCACTTTTGCGCACTGTTACATTCCAATTACTTTTCTCCCGCTTTTATTTTTCACGTTTTCCTTTTGCCCTCGCGCCAACGGCGGATTCGCGAATAACGCGTTTGAATGCCAGTGCGTCGACCAAACATTTTTAATTAGTCCTCGAGCGATAGCTGCGAGCTGCTGTTTCGTGCAAAAACTTTGTCTGATTCCGCTCTACATTCGAATAGGATAAAAAATCGATGGTTGTTCGTCGCGTGCGAAACTGTGCGTTGTTGTTTGAAACTGATTGTTGGGTCGCCATACGTTTGTGCCCCAGAGTTGGCTAATTCTCAAAAGTTCTTCTCTTCATTATGCCCAGTACGCTCCTGCGTTTTTTCGAACTAGTTTTGATATTTTAAATTCAAGTTTACTGTGTTAAGGTAACTATTTGTGAAAGAAGTTGTAATATTAGTTTCCTTCAATATTTATATTGTGAAATATTATTCTTATCTCATCTCTATTAGATTCTGCATAAATTCTTAAAAGTTTCAAAAAATTCTCATCGTAGGTATTCCGTATAGACAAAGGCCGAACGAATAGAAACGACATTCTCTCTTTTTTTTTCGAAAAATTGGTGAACGCGGGGATATTGATTTTAGAACGAGATGATTTGTTTTTGAGTGAAGCTAGTATAACGAATAACTCTATATTGTGGATAGCATTCAACAAATAAAAGTTTCAGAATAGAAGTTTTACATATCCACTGCTACCAACGTTTTCAAATACATTCAATTAAAATCTTGTAAATGAATTCCATTTTTACACAAAAAAAAAAAAAAAAAAAAAAATGTGTCTCGACGCAATTGCTATAACGTCACAATAATTTAATTTATCTTAGCATTGCATTGACCTCTCCGATCAGGAACCTTCAAGGAAACTTGCTGGATTTTTGATTGAGTGTCCGCAACAATACAGTGGGAAGAGGTTTTCGTATGCTTTCAGGCGTTTACGAAAAGCATTCGAGCTTGAGAGAAATTAAGAATGCCCACAGTGATGGAAGCAGCGTTTCTGCCTCCGCCATGATATTTCGTTTCTACGTTTTCGCTCAATATCTAGACCGGTGCATTTGTTTGCACCTGTTTGCTCGTTTCTATGCTATTGTTATTCGCGACGAAGATCGATGGGGCGGTTGGAACGTACAGTAATTATTGTCGAAGGGTTGGTTCGTTGTGTCGTTGAATTGTGGAAGTCTACGGATTGTTATTATTCAACTGCGTTCTCGTTGAATTGCACTGAACCTGGGATTATATAACTGAGGCGTTTGACGCGTCAGATTTACCATCGAATTCTCTATTATTACCCTGTCTTACTGTTGCTTTGCATAGTATGTATTTTTCAAGTAATTATGCGGCGACGATGTTTTATCAACACCTAGCGTAAAGTTCCCGGCGTTGCCTAAGTTATACATATATCTTTTTTCGGTGAAGGGGGAGGGAGTTTTTAAAAATATTTCTTAGCGAGCACCTAGGGGCTAAGAGGAATCTACGTACAGTGAGTAACGAAAATATTCGGACACTGTTTAAAATCGCATAACTTTTTTAAAAATAATCCAAACGACTTGAGCTTCTCTTAGAAGCTAGAAGGAATAGTTTGCTAAGTAACGTGATTCGTCGTTTTGAAAAAAAATGCAATTGGTTGGAATAGCAAAAGAAAAATAGTAAAGGTCGTTTTTTTCAACTTTTTTCAAAATCAGTTAACGTTGCTCTGAGCTATAAAAGCTTAAAGATCGTATAATAAGGTCGAAAATCACGAAATTCCCGAAATAAAAAATGGACTTATGCCACGTTTTCAAAAAATGGACTTGTGCAAACTTGATACAAATGATTTTAAGCACAGCGAGTTTCTACTTGCAGCAAGTACATGATTCTCACATTTCAGAAACTACTTTACTGCTGGCAACATTCTGAACTGAGATTCTTGAACAATCGAACAGCACATCTTGCTGGCTCAGATAGTGGGTCAATTAAACTATTAGTCGTGATTGGCTGATGTCCAAGAACTCCAGAGCAATATACTCAGAAGAGGGTGGTGGAAGTCTTCCTTTCATACTGTAACACCGTGTACATCGTCATATCCACTGAAACATACACCAGCCATGCACGACGCATACACCTCCACTTTACGAGGAAACAATCAATCGAAAACTATCAACATTAATATCAAGAGTGCATCAAAGAATAAACACCAATCTATTGGTACATATCGAACCTCGCCTACACGATCGCACAAAGTATACTTTTATACTACGTTTAATCTATTCAGCTGTTATCATCTAGGTGGCTTAGAACCAGATTTGGATGCTAACTAAATAAAAAATTATTTGTATAACGGAATAAATAAAAGTTACTTCAACTTTAGATTGTTTGACGATTGATTTTAATTTATTATTCGTCGAGCGTTTCAACTTCAGCGCCGAATAATTTTTCAACTTAATATACAGACTGTCCCGTAAGTGTTTCTCCATGTAAGTAAAAAATATAGAATAAAATTATCTGATAAGTACACCGCTTCGTTTTCAAGAAAATTTCAGCCGAATACGCGTGCACCGAAGTGCACACAGCTTTTGGCGCCCGAGGGGCGCGCTGAGTAGACTTCTAAAACTACTTCGGTGGATGCGTACCTGATCCAAATTCAAAGTCAATTTTCTTGAAAACTAAGCGAAGTCACGAGGAAACTTCATTCTATAATTTTTACTTAGTTTTTCATGTAGAATCACCACCTATCCGTTTCTATCACCAGTTACGGGCCAACATGTGTAACATCATATTCCACGCGTCCCTTTATCATCAATCAGCCTCGGCTGCATTAATTCATCACAAGATTAGCATCGTATCGCGAACATCGATCCAGCATCCACTCGCAAACGCTACGCCGCAATACGTGGTAGTGGATTAATTTCACATCTTCATTGTTCCCAAAAACGAAGCTCGAGTCAATGTAATTCTAAACTGGCCAAGGAAGTCCCATTGTGCCGGTCCCAGCCTCGGACTTAATTTATTTTAGTAATATTATCTCCGTTTCGCATTATTCCTCGGTCGTAATGTATCACGGCCGCGGTGCTTTACTAAGTTCGCGGTCCAGAGCGAAATATGTCTCTGGGAGCAGCCACGGTATCGTCTTTATTCGTATCCGCACCTGGACGTTCCAGCATCCAGGAATGGTGTCGCGGTCGCGCTATCAGTAGCAAATGTGCCCACCTACATTTCCACACCGGCGGGCCTTCGTGGGTCATTTGTCATTCGAAATAATCGGACGATCCCCGTGTGCGGCGAACCGCTTCGTTAATCTAATTACCACCATGAACTTTGGACAGAAACCACAAAGATTGGGAGAAGTGTCTAAACCTAGGTCATCGACACGCTTTATTCTTGGAAGATGTCCGACCAAAACGTACTTTCGAAATTAAAGACCTATTTGTGTGCAGTCGAGTTTATTCACGTTAGATTGCAAAACTGTTCTATCCGGGCTATTAACAATCCAACGAATAGTCATCTTTTCAAGACCATAAATACCTCTATTTTCTATTTTTAAATATAAACCAGTATTCCATCCCCTTTTTACTTTCCCATATACAGGGTGTCCCAAAAATGTTGCGGTTCCTTGAAAGGGGTGACACGTGGTGTGATTGCAAACAACTTATTCCTTAACGAAAATATTGTCCGGAGCATCGTTAACGAGATACGTATTAACAAAAAGAAACACGCCAGATTAAAATTAGTTCTTTTAAATTTCGCCAAGGAACATTTAATTCCTTTGAATCTAGATACGTCCTGGTTATTATATTCGTCTCCTGTTAAATATGTACAATCTAGAAAAATCGCGCACGAAATATACGAAACACGTACGAGTTTAAGGGGATGGTCACTGTTCCAATGGCGACACAAGTAGAATATTGCGGATTATACAGGCGTTCCTGCAATACTCCCGCTGTCTGTTCGCTGTGAAAGTAGCACACTCACCGCACACACACGTACGGGTGTGTTATTTATTTCTGTATGTACGCAAGAACTCTCGTCCCCTATATAACGCGATACGTGTGCGCTTTTGCGCGGGCAATATTACGTCCCTTTTCGAAACTTGAGCCTGGATGGTCTCTTTCCACGTCATCCTCCCCTTTCCTTCGACTTTTCAGTTACCTCGACGTGTAGTCGAATTCAGACGAAGGGAACGATATGACAGGATTATCACGATTGCAGTTCGAGTCAGTTTGAGCTCTTTTTACACAATTTTGTATTATATCTGGCGCAGAGAAGAATTTAAAATTAAGATATGGCCTCGAGTGGCCTATCTCGAGGCTTTACCCCTTAAGGACGGTCTTCGTCAGGTGCAGTTGATAAAAATTCAATTTCGATTTACTGCAGCTTTGGTGTGTCATGACATTCGATGCGTCTCCTTTACCCTTGAGACGTGGAATTGATTATCCGCGATCGCGAAAAATTGGTGAAAGTTTCGATTATTAGCGATCGCAAAAAAATGGTCTTGGAATAATAAATTCTCCATTAATCATTGTAGCCGATAAAACACGTTCGAAATGTCACTTGATGATTTACATATTCAACTAACCCATTACTCATCCATTTACGTATCAAAAGTTCACGGTGGCCGGCGTCTATTAATGGAGATACTTTCGCAAGTTCGTTACTCAATAATGTCGTGAATGCACGTACAAGTTCTAACATCGATTTCAGGGTTCAGGTTCAGGTATTTCAAACGATGGGTGGAGTAAGCTGACGGATCGTGATTGACACTTGCATCAAAAATTGCTTATTAAATTTTTATACGATCGTGTACCAGCGAAGGAATATATAATACTGTAGCGAGGAATACCAACCTAATCCTTGAATTTCCCTCTACGAAATGTGAATTTTACAAAAATTTAGCAATATTAGGAATATATGAAAAGGAACCTAAAATTTATCAGCTTCATTTACGAAGATACTAATCTTCGAACTTATATATTTTACCTCAAATATTCCCACCATTGTCCCATCTTGAAACAGACGGATTTTTTACAAAGGAAGACTCGAACAACAAGATTCTTTTCTTTCCAGATTATAGTAGTATAAAGTTGCCAACAACAAGTTTTCTGCGTAAACGTTTGTAGACAATATGGAACACCTAATTTCAAAAGCTTGCCAACAGTAGGGGAATTTGTTTTTTAATGAAACTGACATGAGGGGACGTAGGAACCAACGCCTAATCAAATTTACATAGTTTAATGTAAAAAATTCAAATGTTTTGAAATTATACAAAAAACAAAACAAAAATAGTGAAAATCGGCAGTTCCAAAAAAATGGTATCTAATATGGAGCTCCTAGGAAATTTATAAAGAAAACTGAAAAAACTTTACTTTTGTTACTAAAAATGAAGGTTTATTAAGTAGAACATATAAGTAAGCAAATATATACCACTTCTTGGAATTTATCGTTGCTTTCTACGTTTCGTAAATGTTGAGCTCGTGAATAATACGTGCGAAGCCCCACATTCTTCGTGTGCCCGCTGAAAGCGGTGGACAGATTTGGTACACTTTAAAAAAAAAAGAAATAAAAAAATAATAATGTGTTTGTAATAATATATTATAAAATATAATATAATATTATAATATAATCGTATTAAGCAACACGCACGCAATATGGAACATGTTCGATATTGCATTCACTCGATATGTTTCATGTTACGTAAGTAGTTCACCGATATTACGATAAGAAATTACGAATTATACTAATTGTAACAAGAAAATAACTTTACTGGTAACCTATTCTTAGAAAATCCAGAACAAGCGAATTTGATCATAATACTCTATAGTTTACCTTCGCTACAATATTTAACTATTTTATTCACTTTTCAAAAACTTTTGCACACCACGAAAAATAAACACTAACACCCAAGAGTCAATATGGTCGTCTATTCTTTTCAGAGAACTAATATACAGGATTATCTGTAGATATCGTAATACTTTATCGAAATCTTAAGATATTCCATATATTACCTATCTTTACCCTACTGGTATAACATTTCCAGCACCAAGATTCCTACCTGCCAAGAGCAGTGTATCGCAAAGTCTAGCAATTGGCCAAGAATGACACGTGATAAATTTCAAGAGACACTGGCTATTATCAAATGAGAAACCTCCCAAATAGATAAAAATAGAGTAGGCCTTTTAATAAGGTATACATACGGTACTTTTAGACTGCAGTACATCATCGTGGAGACACCATTCGCCTCGCGACGTAATCGAAATGATTGATTCGACTGTTTGGCGTGATTCAGAAGTCGGTTGACATGCCATTAACCGTTTCGGTAGATCGAGGGTGGGGATTTCGCATCACCCAGTTTTCACGATCGCTCTCAGAAACTTAAATGGATCAGATATTTCAGTGCGCGACGGACTTTCCATCTGCCGGCCGGGGGTGGCGGGGAAGGGCGTGGATAAATTTTGCATTCTCCTCTTTTTCGCGATCGAGGACGAGCGATTCAAATCGCCTGATCCCCCCTATCGTTTCAACCGAGTTACCAAGTTTCCAGTGTACCGGGGGCCTGCGGGGGGAGGGATACGAGTAAAGCTGCGACTCGAATTATTTATCCGCTTGAAATATTCAAAACGCGGATGATCCGCAATCTCAATTGTCTCGTGTACTCCTCTTTCGAGTGGCGAGGGAGCACGAAGAATCCCAATGGTACCGCGACCTCGGGGGCAACTTTAAACGTAAACCGTGGACTTTCGTTTTATAAGTACCGCTGAAAGTTCCCATTTTCTACGGCTTTATTATCGTCGGATGTATCTCCAGGGTAGAGAAAGAGGTGGACACGCCGGTTGCTAGGAATGAATTACACGCAGCGTTGCGAAAGCTAAAAATGAATGGAATATGAGGAAAGCACCAATGTGTGGGCAGGAATAACGAATTTTCGAAATAATAGACTTCTGTCGTTGTATTTATTAGAATGCTCGATTTATGAAGGGTGATTTTCTAACAAAGTTTGAAATTTTGTAGGTAGAAGTCAACGGCATGGACTACTGATCAGCGTCTGACTATGTACCGGGCGCTTCTACTTGCCTGACTCTGGTGGCCAGGGAACAGTTCGCTAAGACTTTTGAGAGGATCGGTTCTTTTTTATTTCCACCCATTATTTTATCATTATAACATTGGCACACTAAGCGACTGAGTGAAATTCAAGATCTATATTAATATCGTTTGTTGCTGAGGTTCTAATTGAATGCAAATTTATGATTACAGAAATAATACAAAGAATCCACTGTTTTCACTTTTACGATGCAGTGGTTTCAAAATGTACCCCTTAAGGGGTTATGCCTAGTCATCTTTAGAAAAAAAACGCGATATTCGGGAACTTTTTGTGGAATCTCTGCTGTATGTTTTTACAACTATATTCGCTTGTTTTAAAAGTACATATATGGAGAAACTTTCAGTACTTTTATTGCAGAAAAACATTGTAATAAGAATAATCTGCGTACACGTGTCCGGTAACGCGAGATTTAACCTGACGCGTCGGTTAGATCGCGACTAGAGCATCGCTGCGTCCATTTTTCCTTCCAACGATTACTCCTTTTCTTTTTTTTTTTATCGACAACAAGGCAAGCTACGGTCGCTCGATCGAGCTGCAGTTTCAATTGAATTACGCTGTATCGGGTTGCGCGGCGGGTGCGGAGGGGCTACGCGAAAAGTTTCACGTGGGGATTGGAACGTACGGGCGAGCGCAGTCTGGGCTTAACAACGTATACCCCGATACCGATGTTACGACGCTTAACTAGCGATGGATCTGACCGTGAATGTGCCGAATTGCCTTTGCACGGGCTCCATCACTGACGGTACATCCCGCCGCAAGCACGTTTCCGGCGATTCGCTGGTCTGCGTGCACCTCTGCTAGAAATCTTTTTTTTTTTTATTTTGATACGCAATCTCGCCCATCTTCCGCCCCGAGAATCTGTCCCATTTTGAAATTCAACGCGCGGAGGGAGACGGAGAATTTGGTAACAGGGTGGAGAGCGTTGGGGACGTTACGTGTGCAGCGTCAAAGCCGGAAGTAACGATGTAAAATTAAGTGTACCGACAGATGTGTACTTGGTAATGTAAATGCAAGTGTAAAATGTAGGTTAAAGTCAACTTTTTTCGCGGTGCAGTTGAGTGCAGCTCTGAGGGCAATCTGGTTAAAGTTTCTTTCACGTGGTCGATACTCAAATGAAGTGTTTTCGTGACTTACGCGTCCACAGCGAGCGTAGATAATTATGCGTTGCAATTGAATGGATGTGAACTGTAATTGCATGAAATTAAGTATGGACGCCTTAGTACCTATAAAATTCTTTTATTACTTTGGTCGATTGCTTTATAATTATCGTGACGTTCTGCCTGCTTCGCGTAGTAAATGAAAACACGTGGTACGTGTAACCAGCCTTGAAGGAAATTGTCTCCTTCCAACAAAGTGAAACTTGTCGATATCAGGCGAGCTTTCCCTAACAGATGATGTGAAACTGGATCGTGCCACTTATGTTATAATTGAGCAGCCATCCTCTAAGTTAGATTGTCTATATTTGCGAATACTGTGCTTGTTAAAATATACACAATTCTGGTACTGGCGTTTTCACAAAGCCCAAAACTTCGAGTTGTTGGTTTACGTGAAGGAAATAATTGTATTTCGAAAATGATATTTATATAATATTGAAAATGTAGTTATTTCGTGTATATATTCAGGACTTTGAGAAAACATTGTTAATATTCCTTTAATAAATATTAAACGCCACCGTGCATCCTCACATGGACAACTTTCAGCTAAGTGCAAAAATAAGAATACAAATAATAATAACAATAATAATAAGAAGACTTTATTACATCCCTCCAAAACACGAAGAGAAGTAAGGGGCAAGATTCAGCAATTTGTTGGTCTTAAGTTTAACCCTGAGGTTAATGACAAGGTACAATAACAATAGAAAGAGAATATAAACACAAATAATTACAAAATCAAATACAATGAAATACAAAAACCAAACAAAAACAAACGCATCACAGTAGGCACGTTCAACCTTACCGCGACTTTACAAGCACTAAGTAATCGATATAATTATTCAAAATATATTTCAGTGACAAAAAAAAAAACAGAAAATCCAAAATTGACATGGACATAGCTCGAGACAATGAGAGGTATTCTCTAAACACCTATTAATAAATAGAAAAAACTTCAATCGGTAAATACATTATTCTTGCGACAAAAATGTTCCAAAAACCTGTATTTTTTTGGGGCGTTCTACATTTCTTAATCTAATAGTAAAACTAACTAATATCCCAAGCTAGAACATTTATAACTCCTAAAAACCGATTGAATATATACCTAAAATAAAATCAGCGTTAATCATTCGAATAGATTATGTGCTCACCAATTGAAGTGCCCTCAGAAAACGCTCAGCCTAAACCGAAGCACACCGACGCCCTGTGGACGTTTCAGAGATGCCCTAGGGACGTGTTGTGGATCAGCCAGCCCTATGGTCGTCGTACAGCCAGCCTCAATAAACTTTCATCGATTCGATTCTTCCGGTTCCCCGAGTCCGGCCGAGCATACGACACACTTGGACGTGGCCCGTCGTGGTCTGAAATTAAACGAGGATATATACTGTGTCGCTCTCTTTGTGAAACGGGAGAACTGGGTCAAGATTCGCAGCTCGATCCGAGGAAAGAAGTCGCGGCTTCGACCTCGTGGCTACGAACTCGTTATCGCGCGCGCCCTGCGGAATAAGAATACGCGGCGACGGGTGGGACGCGGAATGTAAATCGCGCGGGGCTATCGAATTACTGCTCGCGGGTGTATACGGATTCAATTTTCGTAGAATGAATTGCAGCTGGATTAGGGGGGCGGATTGGATTAGGATTAGAAAGAAAATTCGCTTTCCCCCCTCCCTTAAACAAGATTAACTTGTCTGAGAGTTGAATTTGTTAAGAAGAGCGGCGTGGCATTGGATTTACGATGCACGCCTGACTTATTTGTTAGTCTACAGCCCACGAATTTCTATGCTCCTTTTGTTTAGCCCTTTCGCGGCTGGGATATTCTAATCCTGTTCCCCAAGTTCTAACGAGGAGCTCACAGTCACTGGGTTCCTCCTAGAAAAGGGGATGAAATTTTGTTCGAACGAGGGATGACGAATGGAAAGAACTTTCGGTGTAACGAATCGAATGAAATTGAGGGGTCCAATGGAAAACAAGCGTATGACACTGCTTTATGATTTTAGAGGAAAGCAAGGTGAAGGAATTATTATTTTTAAAGAAAATGTGGTACGAAATTGTAATTATTTTAAATTGTACTTGAATTAGATGGTAAATGATAACTATTATCAAATTTTAGCTGAAAAATTAATTTTCTTTTTTTATTTTGTCGTATGTATCGTTTATCACTATTTCTTAATATTTTTCTTGTGATACCTTTCCATTTATTTTCATTACGGGAATTGTTTTTACCACTTATGTCTAAGTATAAATGATTAAGATCTGTCACGTGTTCCCAAAGAACCGAGTGGCATGGACCCCTTTTCCACTTCGGATTTGTTTTTTCTCAGCGTGAAGAAAATTTAATATTGCTCCGCTCGGTAAAACGTACGTGCTATTGTATTATATTAGGAGATGGTATAATTACACTTAAAAAATGAAAATTTATGCATATGTGGCACGTGCCTGGTTTCCACCGAGTCCCGCAATTTGAAGAGGATACATTTTTTACTGGAGTAATATTTTGCTCCATATAACTATTTCAATTATAAAACGTGCAACGATAAATATTAATACAGTAATACACACCAATTACGGGAGTAATATTAAAGTATATACGTACGAATCTTTCAAACGTTCGGATATTTTTCTTCTGTTACCTTTTTGATTATATGAATATCGATTCGTACGTTGGTCCCTGTTCGAGAAAGAAATAACGAAAGTCGATTAAAGCTGACCCTATCGAACAGAAAGGAAGAATACTGTGGGGAAATAGGGCGAACGTGTGCGCGGCAACAATTTCGTGGTAGACGAACACGAATAATTCTATTGATAAAACTGCTGGAGCCACGGGGTGTATCGGTTCCTTAAGTTTTTCGTTTCTCGATTCGCAATAGGGAAGGGGGAATGAAGCGCTGCGGCTCATTTCGCAGTTCGACAGACCGCGGAATTTCTTAGACTGCATTTCCTGGATGCACGATCGAGCGCAATATTATTATGGCTCCGTTCGTTTCTCTTCCGCTGTTTTTTTTTCCTTCCATTTCAGCATTATTGAAAACTAATAAATTCGCGATCGATCGCTCGCCCGCGTTTTCACCCCTCTCGCCCTGAAATTTGTACGAATTCCCGTAGCTAGCGAAGCACAATCATTGAAATTCTCAAGTGTACGATATTCTGGTTTCGCAAAATTTTGCTCGCTTCTTTCTTGGAATATTGTAATGGTAACACTTTCACAAAAAAAGCAATTTCGAAAGTTCACCTTAGAGTTTAAAAGACAATTTGTAAATGCTACAATTCAACCTCCTGGAATTAAAAAGAAATAAAAGGTTCTCTGAAAGAGAGTCATATTACGCACACGTGGAAGCAAGCAGGAATATAATTTTTGTCCTATATTTCGTACGTAAAATCCCTCGATAGGGAATTGTCTACTGGACCCGCAGAAATCAATACCCAAGAATTCGTAACATTACGAGCAGCCATTACCAGAATTAATTTGAATCGATGCGGTGGCCACAACACTCCCCCTCCTCCCCCCCTCCCCCGACCGCGATGGATATTACACGCCACGTCATCGTTATTAATTAAATCAGGCTCGTGGACCATTTATATCCGAAACGACGACAGGCAACTTTATGACGTGTTGCGTAATATTTTACGGATTTTTGTTTGTTCGCGAGCCTTGTAATACTTTCATAGTATATTACAGATATTCGCATCGTTTGTTGTTACTGGCTGCATCCCCAGAATCATAAAGCATATTAGTTAAAAAGCTTCTGCGAGCGATATAAAAGTAATACGCGGCGCATTATGAATTTTTATGAAAGATTTTCTGTGCCCAGAATCGCGTGACGTTGATTACACTGTTAAATTTTTAAACGAGTGACTTTGCATGCTAAATACTTTTTTTTCGTGGATGACTGATGTAAAAGCTTTTGTTCTCTACTTCGTTTATTTCAAAGCAAAAAATGGTAATAATGGTAACCACACTAGACAATGAAAAAAGCCGAGTTGACTGTAACAAGATTGTTCGTATGATAAGAAAGTAGAACAAGCTTGTTGCATCATCACATGCCACAGGTGATAAGCACAACCTGCTATGTAACCAAAAACACAGTAACCTCAGTTTCTTATAAATACCTACTATCCAATGCTGGCAAAGAAAGCATTAGCCACGATCAAAAACAGAGCTACGCTAACAGTTGAATTTCTCATCTTCCGCGACGTCTATTCAAACTAATTCCATTTTTTAAACAAAAAAATTCGTAATCAGAAGTCAGAGACCCCCTGTCGTTCCTCTTTGTGTGACTGGCAGCGTGTGTATCTGGAAGTCTACGTGTAGCAGACATCGACTGCACACGTTGACGAAGAGGAGTGGGTGGGCGGCATTATTCGCAATCATCGATTCCTCTCACGGTCGGGAGAAAATGAGAAATTGAAAGGACGGGTCAATGATATGCGTTCCTGTCGCGTGGTTTCGACAGGAACTATTTTCCACTTCCCTCTGGCGTGCCCCCTCCGCTCACGCTCCCCCCTCCCCCCCCTTCATCTGCATCGCGGCCTGATCATCGCGCCGTTCTGCTTCCATTTATTTCTCGACATTTGAATGCCCGGCCGGGTTTTATATCGCCGCAATCCTCGCAAAGGGCAAGTCCCGGCTGATTTTCCGAAAGTTAAGAAGGAAGGATGGAGGACACGGAGCTAAGGTCCCCGATCGGAAGAGTCGCCGTCCGAGGCTCGTAATTGCGTTTAATGGGAAATTGGTTCGTTTCCGCGCTCGTCGATCCTTTCTGCTGATAAACTGCCTCCAAGGTGGATGCACTATATCCGATAATAACGATCCGAACAATTATCAAACGTCTCCCGAGCGACTCTTTCCTTCCCTGCGCGGCGCTCAGTAGAGCGAGTGGCTCACTAGTCAGACGCCAGGGGAGAGAGCCGTGGATTCTCGGCGCGGGACAACAGAGTCTCTCATAATTGTCACGTATCGGATATGTGGCCGTGGGAAACGCGAATAAAAGCCTGGAATAAATGCATCGTCTGTCATAATGTAATTTCAGCCAGGCAATCACACCGTGTGCCAATTCACCCTCTTTGTGTAATTGATCGTACATAAGAGGGTACGATTTCTATATAAACGTGGGCTTTATCGGATACACGTGTATCCTATTCTGCAGGCATAGCGGTATTAGTTTTACTGCTTCACCTCGACCTCGTTTCTTTTATATAACTACGTACTTGTTTCTCTCGATCTCCATCTCCTCTCGCTTAAAAATATCAAAGAACGAAATCGAGGGGCTTTCAGCCCTCACGCTTTTCATCGGGATCTCGAATCCCGCAGAAGCATTCAAGTGTCCGGGCATCCATGGTTCAAAGTAAATTCGATTGATTAATAAAGAACGAAGATTAAAGTCACTTGCCGATACATCAAACGGGTGCATATTTAGCTGTGTTTTTCGTACCATAAAGCGCCAACGGGCTGCTCGTGATTCGTCAAAAATTACAGTTTCAATTGCAACGAACGTTTTCAGGTAGTAAATTTGATAATTTACTTGAAACGATTCGACCGGTAAATTTATGAATTCGTTGCTCTGCTGATATTTATCTGGATTGCTTAAAAAAAATAGTTTTCATAAATATACAGATGAATACACCCTCGTGTTTGCTCCATGGGGATGCGATTTTTCTTTCTTGCTTTGATATTCTGTTTTTACAGATTCCCGAGTATCCGACCGCTTTTTCTTTTTTTTTTTCGTCTAAAACTAAAGCCAGAATCTGCGCGAGCTTCTCTTCGCTGCTACGCTTACTCGTAAAAATGGGCCAACAGTTGGACCGCGTTATAAATGCTTCCCTTTGATCACATTGTAACCTAAGATCCCATTGATTCTTCAGGATAGCCCTCGAGATGCTGTTGGATCAAATATTCCACTGCCTGCTGGCTTTTAATTCCTTGGAACGTTTTCATCCTTCACTGGCTAATCTGGGACTAACACACAATGGTCCGAATCGCTGAAAACGTGATAAAAAATCCTCACCTTCACATTTCACCATTTATCATTATAAAGATGGTTCATTACTTTAATTGGCAGGAGATCGGAACTATAGTCAAATCTAAACACGTTCCGTGCTACGGAAATTCAGATTTTTAGTAGAACTACAAAAAGTGTTAATAAAACTAAACTGAGATATTCGATTATCGATAGATAGTAGTCGTGTAATATTCTTCTTAGTTTCAGCTGTTTTTATTCTATGTTGCTTTGCACAAAGTAAATATTTTCCTCGGGCTGGGCGTTATGTATGAATTAATACAAATTTCACCGTACATTTGAATTAAATCCTTATTCCTTTGCGTTTACCGTGTCTCTTATACGATTTTAACCGCCAAATAAGAGCTAACAGGAAACATTCTAAATGGTGAGTCGGCAATCGATCGAGAATTTCAAAGGAATCCACAGTAGAAAGAGCGGGCGTAATAAAGAAAATAAAATGTTCGCTTCGTAGCATGATCTTCCTAGCGTAGCTTGATAAAGCTTTCCGGAGCATCTGGTTCTCTCGTTAGATTGCCCCAGGATTCTGGAGTGCGCGCCACTCTGCTCGCTCGCTAAGACACCCTCCGGGGTTGGTTATTGGTATTTAAATTTCTTCCATTTCAAGGAAATGGCGTTGTCGGTTGTAGGTTAATTACACGCCAACGTAGGGCCCGGTGGACTTTATAATTATTGCTGCGGAGCAGTGCCCGTGACTAAGGAAATGCCGCGAGTATCGATGCCGCCCCTTACCCGTTTCAGTTAATTAATTCTCCTTTGATTCCGTGTCAGTAGAACGATTAATTGGAAACATTTTCGTAAAATGTCACATAATCGAACGAAGGCTAGACATGTCGGTGTAATAACAAGCCTATGGTGAAGCTAGATGAAGGAAGTTGCTTTTTCTATGCAAGAGAATAAATTAACGATCCTGCAATTTGCGATAATACATCAAGAAAAATTGTACTTCGTAAATTAGGACAATGAACAAAAGCAGTTTTAAAGCGTGAACCACAGCGGAAATGAATAAATATAATTTGCATATAGGAAGCTGAAAGCTACTGTGCATATTATGAAATTTCGAAGGAACGTAATGCAATTTAAAAATGTAACGCGTACAACATGTAATTGAAAATGACAAACAGTGTATTCTGCAGGTTTGTAGTGTTAGTACTTTTATCTCGTCCAATAATTCGGTTATTTTATTTCTTTCGAGAGCCGAGATGCTTTAATATCGTAGTTCCACCGAAGATAGTAACTCGAGGCACACAAACACACGGGCACACGTATAGGAACAACGTTTAAGATACCCAAGTTCGATATTCAGAGCTAGCCTTTTCCCGATACGAGGTCAGCTCGAGGAGTTCATCGTGCATCATCTATGGATTGAACTTTCTTGAGCTGTACCTCTTCGGGGACGTCGTCTTTCTTGCGCTGCTTTGAAGATGCCTTGACTGGCCCAGTAAGCACATTCGTCGATCCAGCCCGTAGAGATCGGTTTAGAAGGAATTAACTGCGAGTTATCAAATTGTTTGCCAATAGAAACATCGATAGGCAGGAGTGAAAAAATGTAGAACGTCACGATTCTGTCACAGGGTTTACCTCTTCATTTTACGCGTCTCGTATTAAACTTTGTTGATTTTCGTTATGAACACTTAAATGAATCACCAATTTCGTGGAAATACATACAAACGCCTGGTTTACAGTGAACACTGTTTCCTTGTGTCTTAGCGATGTTGGGTATTTAAATGTAAATCAGACGGAAATGCGGAGAAAGCACATTCATTCAGCAAGATTGAATAGTACTCGCTGTTTTCCCCTGTCACTTTCTATTCTTCACTCCTGTCTCGTCTTTCTCCTGATGTCCTCTTTTGTCAAGTCGCAGCCTTAAGGGATTACTTTTTCTCCGTTCCATCTTGTCGTTTCTTACGGGTCCCATATATTCGCTGGTAATAGTTATCTTCTGATCGCGTTCAGAAAAATGCACGTCAGAATGTATTATATTACGAATTTTAAAAATGTTACTTGTGTTATGTCAATAATTTTTATCGAGTAAAGTATAAATAGCAGAGTGAGTGAGAAATTTATACTTGCCATGTGCACATACCCTCATTTACGCTTCGGTTAAAAGCCACGTTTGATGTTATTCCATATGTCAAGGGATTATCCTACTGTGGCAGATAAAAATAAAACCCTTTTTTCTGACACAGATTGTGCGGAAAGTAAAAATTCAATCAATTTGCGGTTTGGCACTTTGTTTGAGCATATTACGAAGTAATAAAATCCACTGCAGAAACATTAAAAAGTTGAATATATTAACCGTGAGACTACTACGCGGGAGTTATTGATTTTCGCGAACCGCCAATCGGTTACCCCTTAAACAAATACAATTCGTATCAGAAAACTGAGTCTATTGGGCTTTCAATATAATGAATGCTTTTAAAGAGTTATATGATTTCTAGACAAATAAATATCTAATTTATGAAATGTAATCATATCTGCTATCTCAAATCTCAAAAAAATTCACTGCTAAAATTTATCTACATATATCAAGACGCAACATGGTGCACCTTGATATTAATTTACGAGTTAAAATGCTACTAAAAAGTATAAACAAAATTATTACTATATCTATCATTTTAATATCGAACCCGACTTTCATTACTACCGCCCCAACAACAGAACTCCCCAACTTACGAGACATTCTAATTATCGAACCCCTTTATATGGCATTTAGATACCGAAACTTCGTCTTCGACTCTCCGCAGAATCTCGATCCCGATATATGCGCGGATTACCCGGGCGAGCCGCAAATAATCCTGGCGTTACATAATGCGTCGAAGTACGAAAGTTTGTTTGCCCTATCAAGGACGACCTATCGCCCCGCAGCAAACGGTATATCACGCATAACGAACTCCAGCCAGAGGTATAAAATTTCACCGGAAATTTTCAATCATCTTTCCCCTTGCCAACGCGAAACAGAGACTTAAAGCCTCCCTTCCACGCATTCCCACTTACAACTCCGTCCCGGTAGCTGGGGCACAGTACACCCGACGGTGCTTTATAAATATTTGATCTTCCCGAAATCGATTTTCAGTTTCGTGCCGGGCATCCTTCCCCCCGGTAGAAAATGAACACGCGAGCACGTTAGGAGACGCGGGTTCCACTTTCGAAAGGGGGCAGAGGGACCGTCCCGCCGGTACGTCCCGTTCGATTAATTAGCGCCCCTTGTCGATGTCCTCCAATCGACACTCGATCCCTGACGACCAGTGTCGACGATATCTCGGCAAATACTCTTTTACCTGACACTCGATCCTCTTCGCAGCTGGAGCCACTCCTTGGGCCATAAAAGACTGAAGGGGGGGACGGGGGAGGGTGAGGACGAAGGGTGAGAAGAGAGGGCAGGAACGACGTTAGCCATCTTGGCCGTTCGTGTTGTATCGTTCTCGCGGATCGGTGCTTTTCACGGGCTTGTGCCATGCTTTCTCAGCATTGCCCCGTGCCCCGTGGTAGGGCGCCGTCAGTTTCCACCTTTTGCCAGACACCTACCATCCTTCTACTTCCCTCGACCATCCCGGGAACCACCTTTGTGCGGTACTTCTGCGGGCTTCCCCTCCTCTGTCTAGCTACCCTTATTCGGACACTCAGTCTCTGCGTTCCTCCACTTCCTCCATCTTCCGCGTTTTTTCTCCCCTCTCGCTGCTTTTCCACCTCGTTTCAGACTCGTACGTTTCGGTTCGGTCGATCGAGGGTTCACGCTTGCATTCGTCATCGTCCTATTGACGCCTAGCTCGTCAAATAATTAAACTGCCATGCCTCACGGATGTGTTTATTTGACTGTCAGCTGGGGCTTCTTATGGGAGACTATCAAGCATTTAATGTATCGCAAGCAGAAGGAATTTAGATAGCTTCTATCGTTAGTAAAGTGTGCCTTTCAGTGGACCCTGTATTGTTGCCCAGAATATCAAGTTTCCCTGTTCCGATAAGCCAAAATAGGCACTACAGATTGATTTGCACCACTGCTTCCCTTTGTGTGTCACCTGGATACCTTCGTACCAATGATCAGATCAGAATCATATGTTTTGGACCGAGTTTCATCAAACTCAGTAATAGGTACACGCAGCTACCGCTCCATCAATGGCAACTCGGTGGCATTTCAAAAGCACCCCGATAGGAAAAGCAAAGAATTCATATTACAAGGGTACTCGCAATAGATATCTGTGTTCAAGAGATCTTTCCGGCTGCAATAAAAAAATCTTCCTGCCCCTTAACCCAACCTACAAACATGCCATTCCGTTACTGCGAGAAGACCCCTCACGCAGAGTTCGATCCAAGCCAGTCACCCGCCCACCGTCGACGCGCAAAGCGTCGTTCAATCCGCCGTATGCGAAACAACAGACCCTCCTCGATCATTGGTCTTCGCCGAGCAATTTTTCAGCCCGAGCGTCCCGCCGCCAGCGTATTTCTCTCGAGTAGGGCCGTGAGCAATCTCGCGACTGTACACCACCACAACCCAGCGCTCTACTCCTGGGGTATCCCCCTTCGAACAGACAAGACTACACCGAGAGGGATCCCTCCACCACATCCACGACGCTCTCCGTCTTCCACCCGCGCAGATCGTTCGCGACTCCCCCGCAGCGTCCCTGTCCCTCCTTCGGCACCGTTTGTCCGTTCCGCGTCTAAGCGGGCGCATGCGCGCGGAAACGGCGCGAGGCGTCGGCGTCGTGCCGGGGGCGTCGCACCAACGTCGACGGCGGACCGACCACGACCGTCTCAACCGAGCGTTCTCCTCTCGCCAGGCCAGTATCAAGCCGGGAGCCGTCGAGAGGGTTGATCCACCTCCGCAATCGGCGCTCACCCTACGCTCTTGCGACGTATCCGACTGAAACGTACTCGCGGACACCAGTAGTCACGCTCTCCGACAGGGGAGACAGCCCTATCTCTCTTCCCCCTTTGTCTCTTTCCCTTTCTCTCTCTCTGTCTATCTCTCTCTGCTCTGTCTCTCTGCCTGTCTCTTCTCTCTCGCTCTCTCCCTCTCTATCCCCCCTGTACTGTGCGCGGGTGTTCGTGGTGGCTGCTGGTCGACGTTCAGGTGCAGTGGCTGGCTCGCGGGTCGGATGGAAAAAATGGGGCGTACGCCGAGCCACGAGAGCCGGATCGATCGCGAAATAAACGTACGCTGGATGGACGACGACGCGGAGTAACCTCTTTCGAGTGGCAAGCAGCGTGACGCTGGATCGACGGGGGAGACGTTACGGTGGGTGCCCGTGAATGTACTCACGCCATAGTGCGACGGTTACGGGCTGGTCCGAGCAGGATTCCTTGGTCGGGAGGTTCTCGCGTGCACGTCGCCCGGTGCCTGTTCGCCGCGAAAGGGGAACAGGGTTGGCGTCGGTGCGTCGCGAACGACTCGAGCGTCCATCGTTGCAAGCGTCGACGTTTCGCGTCGAGCCAGCCAACGAATGACCGGGGGAAGGGAGTAACGCGGATACGTAGCGCAAGGGTGCGTGGTGAAAGTGCTCGTGTCACCGTGTATTAGGAGGTCGAGGTCGTGTCACGTTATCGAGGCGGAGCGATATCCGGAGGAATCTCTGCGTAGGGGAACGTGGCTCCGTTAGAGCCTCTAACGGGATCCCCTGTGACCCTGAGGAAATTAATCCCGAACGTAATTGGCGACGGTTTTCGAGATCCGGAACGGACAGCCGTGCGCGGGGTAAAAAGAAAAGGGGGAGTGACACCAGGAACGGAGGAAGCCGGAGGTTGAGGGGCACTCGAAGAGACGTCGACGTCGAGAGGATAGACGGGGAAAGTGTGTCAGGCGACGTGGTGCGAGGCGCCTCGAGGTGCCTCAGGTTGGGTCGTCGCTGGAGTCCCTCGGCGCGGAGCGACGATAGAATAACAAACCCCTTGGGACACCGTCGCATTAATTATCATCGGATCAAGACTTCCCTCGGGGTCGAGTGATCCTCGAAAGGAGCCAAATGGAGGATTCGCTGGCGTGACGATTGGAGGCGGCTGAGACATTCGAAGCCTCGTCGCTCTCGATGTACAAGTAAAAGCCACCGGGTCGATGAGGGTAAAAATTATTTGGCCTTGACACCGATATCTTCCTTCAGGGACAGCGTAAAGTAGAGAACACTGACGGATACCGCGAGCAGTTCGGAGTACACGTTAATGTCTCGTTAGGCAACGAATATGATATTGATGAGAAAGTACCGACTGCACGTCGACCCAGCTGATCGAGAGCTCGCAAGCAAACTTCCATTGGTCTGATTATTGGAAAGTGAATATTCACCGACCGCTGTCTAGTGCCGATTCGCACACGGGTGGCCAGGTAGGATTCGTCGAAATCCAATTGTGCGTAACGTGATCGTGAAGTGATACTCCGGGAAAGGAATATGGTACTTAATTCGAGATTCTGAAGTGTGATTCGAACGTATTTATGCGCGTGAAGGGAAGAGGCTGGCGGAGACATGTGGTCCTCGAGTGTCACGTGCCACGTTTAACAAGCTGACGATCGATCCTCTAATCGACAAGGTAAAAGACTCGATCGAACGCATATCCCGATACTCTGCTACTCCTGCGAAGAGGAAATCAAACGTGTCACGCCTCCCAATCAGAGGAATTTCACCTATACACCAGCTCCAACGTTTGAATTACAATATTCATTCATTAAAAAGAACGATTCCCAAGTAGTATTCTCATTCCAAACATCCTAAGCCGTGCAACTAAGCACATTCAGCTAAGGGTGCGAAGCGCACGATCCTCCAGGAAGAGACTACCACCCAATCCCACACGGACGTGTGCACAGTCACTCTCTCTTTCCGCATCCGTCGGCCACGCACGCAGTAGCGGCCGTCCGCGCGTGCGTGCTCACGTGCGAATGCAGCCGGTGCAACGTGGCTAGCGAAGAGGAAGTACACAACGAACCGGGCCACGCTCACCTACTTCGGAACCAAGCCAGACGACCCCAGAAATTCATCCCGCGTTCGAATGCCAAGCCTATGATCATCGAGGAAGATCATCGTTCATCGTAATGTGACAAAAGAAGAGGAACGGCGGGCGACTGTTGCAGCGAAGTGTCGTCGGTACAGGTGAAAGCCGTGCTCCTGGGGATAGTCTGATGAGCAGAATCTAGCAGCGATACCAGCCACGATACGAACCATGCATACCTCGCTTGTGACCAGCAACGCGGGCGCCCTGCTGCCCTGCCTGGTGGTGTTGCTGAGCCAGGTGGCCCTGTCCTTCGTCCTGGAGGGCTCGTCGACCAGCTACGCTCAGTTCAGGAAATGGAACGCAGGTTTGAACGGCACCCTGGAGTTCGAGTTCAAGACCGAGCAGGGTAACGGCCTGTTACTGTACACCGACGACGGTGGTACGTACGACTTCTTCGAGGTGAAGCTCGTCGAGAGCGCGCTCAGGCTTAGATACAACCTAGGCGGCGGTGCCCAGATTGTCACCGTCGGCCACGACCTGGGCGACGGCCACTGGCACAAGGTGCAGATCACCAGGTGCAACGAGAACACCACGCTGACCGTGGACGGTGTCAGCGCCCTGTCCACGTCGCGGGGTAAGGAGTTCGAGTTCGGCAAGCTGGCTGGTAATTCTGACGTGTACGTGGGCGGTATGCCCAGCTGGTACAACAGCAAGCTCACGTTGCTGGCACTGCCCAGCGTGATCTTTGAACCGAGGTTCAATGGGTTCATCAGGAACCTCGTTTACGCCGATGGCGAGAACACGGTGCCCAGGAGGCAGGAGATGAAGAGTCGGGATGTTAAGGTAGGTGAAGATGTTACTATCAGGGACTATCTCTGCAGTACTGTACTGGAAATATTCTTGGGGTGTCCGATGTGTGTAGAATCTAGGTACTGTAAACTATAGGGACATTGATTGTACGGGGTAATATTGGCAGTTAATTAACACGTATTAAAGGAGGAAAGGGATAAAAATTTTATGCATTTTGACGCTTGTAGTACATTCACAAAAGACGTAGTTTTATGATGTGATACTTAAAGTAAATGTAAATGTAGTAAAATATTCTAAAAATATAATGTTCCCAGTTTACGGTATTTATCAATGAGGTCTAAGAGAAGTATAGAGAAATGGTTGAAATTAATTACACAGCGGGGAAAGGGGAACATAAACATTAGTTCAATTATTTTCTTGTTTTTTTCTCTGTTTATTTTTGTATTGGGTTTTCTTCTCTTCCCTTTTCTTTCACACTGTTTCTTTGTTAACTTTATGAACTGTTTATTGTAAACTAAAGGGTCTCTACCCGTGGAATAAATAATATGTTAGCGTCACCAAATTTAAGGGTGAGGTCGAGGGCGGATGGCCCCATGGTGTCTTGCTTTCAAGCATTTTAAGGCAGGGACTTAGTCTGCGTGCGGTTCTGATAGAGGGTACGCGAGACTAAACAGACCTGGCGACGTGCGATAGCTGATGACCACGTTGGGTCTCCCAACTATCGGAGGTCGAAGAATTGGTTGTTTAGAGTGAGATAGAGAATATGGGACTGGCAAGCGGCCCGACGCCGCATTGCTAAAGAATAGGGAGTCTGTTCCTGGAGGATCTGGTCATGGAGAGGCTTTGAACTTTGCTGGAACACGCTTCCTTAGTTTCTTTCCCCCCGTATAGGGTGATTCTCTAACAAATAATAATAATAATAAAAGCTAAGCTTCAGAAGCGAAATAATAGGGTAACTTTTCACGCATTCATGCTCCGATGTGGTCAACTTCGATACAACCCTCGCGACGTTGAAGATAAATGTCAACGGTTAATGCAAAAGCATGACGCACCGCCTGGTAAAATTTTTAGTACCTATACAACGTTCTCCGTTCTGGTTTTGTATAAAAAGTATGGTGTCACGATTATATTACACGTTGTAAGGGCAGCGAAGCATCAGGATTTGCACGTTCCCTCGTGGGATGAGTCTGCAAACAGCCCCGTCGTTCAAATACTACGTCGAAAAATAGTAGGAAACGGCCGATCGATGGAAGACGATAAAGTGGTGCAGCAACTCCCCTAAATGACCTGTTTATTTTTAGTGTAGTATGTACGTATCTGCGTTGTCGGGGAGGGGAGAGCTTTTAGGTGTAAGGCTTTCGATCGTACGTGCAATTCATCGAGCGTTAGGAAGAATTTCTTGGGGGTGGATTAGCCTGACTCAGCTAGTGGGGTAACTGTAGTAGGGTGGCACTCGGTGTGCTATTATTTTTCAAGGAATAAATGTTCACTTATGCTTTTCTGTACCTTATACATTTAATCCTAGAGTATTTGTTTGAAAATGTGAAGCATATGTATCCAGTAATAAGTGCTCGAAGCTACATGAAAACAATTGAATTTAATAACTCTAAGGATTAATAAGTAGCTCACCAATTTCCAAAATTGGGATTTTGTCCCACAAGCATATCAAAAATTGAAGTAACAGCTGCAGTTTCTTTTTAATAATGGTTTCTAAGAACCAGTGACGAAATTTAAATTCTTTTAATCAAATCCAAACTCAGTTATACAGGCGCAAACATAGACCAATCAATTAATTTTAATTAGAAAGGACTTTTCCTGCCATGAAAGCACAGCTCAGCATTCTCTACAGAAGAGAGTGGATAAATTAAGTCGATCGTGCAAGTCGCTGTTACACACAGCAGGGAAGATGCTGAAAATTAAATTTTTGCGTCCGCACCTCGCTGTGATTATGAATGAATCGCCAGAATTTCATAACTTGCTCGAGTCATATCCACCGCGTGCATGAGGATTTTTTGCGTTCGCATAAATCTGGGCCAGTCGTCATACAGCCGTATTGTTACGCACGCCGTTGACACCGTTTCACTCTTCTATAACGCGAGGCTCGTTTAAAAAAAAAAGCGTTTTCTCCTTTTTAGCCACCGCTGACAATTCCCTTCTTTCCATTACTTCAGGGAAAAAGAGTTTCGTTTGATAATAGACTCAAACGACGTTGCGAAATCTCCTCGCGTCTCTACGCTACGTTAATCAAAAGAGGAGACTAATTTTCCGCGTTATTCATTCGGATGCAACGAGCTGCGCGGATTTACGTCAAACCTACGAAAATAATTTAATATTTAATAATTGCTTCGTTTACTAGACTACTTGGGCTTGGAAGGATGTATTTTACATTTCATTCCTTAGAGTGATAATTAATTGGATTCTGAAGGATACATTTTTCTAGACCTAGTTAGAGGGTCCTTAATTCCTTGGGAATATTGTTACGAAAAATTCTGAAATCGATACACTGGGATGAAACGAGTCCATTAGTAGATAAGAATACACATCTTAGATTGTTTTGAATGAAATTTTAGTACCCGATGCAATACTACAAGCAGTGCAGATACTCCAGAGTAATGAAATATGTTTATTAAGTTTCCCAATTAAGAATAGCCTCCACTTTACATTCACAGTACCCAGAAAACGTCATAAAAATTAACATCCCCTATTTTTGGTCCTCAATATCCAACATAAATATACGTCAATGCGTTCTGCCATCCCAGGTGTACCCAAAATATAACTTCTAGCATACGTAAATTGCATCCCCATACGAATGAAGTACGAAGTCCGGGATGCAATCTCGAATGGTCCCAGAACGCAAGAAGCCTCTCCAAAGGTAACCGAAGGATGAGCCGCGGCGGGAGGGGAATACAATTTGTGGCACGTCGATAAATCCAAGTCGTCCATGTGCATCGTGTGCAACGTTGTTGCACAGAGCCTGGACCGATCTAGGAAGGGCGATAACGCCGGCCGAATTATACCGGGGCGCGAGTAACGCTGTCCGACGGAGTCCGTGTCTCCTGACGGATATTCTCGATTTGTCTTCTTATCTAATCGCTCGCAGATACGTCTATTACGCCCTGTCGCCGGCGAGCGAGCAAGGGCCGTTAAAATTCGAATGGTTCAGCGTAATAACGAACAAGCGCGGATGCATTCTTGGCATCCGGCCACTCCGAGAAATATGGAGTTGGCAGGGACAATGGCCGATTTCCTTTCACGGAGCCCATTCTTTTTGCGCTTTCGTTATCCAGTTTGCTGGTAATGCACTTCTCTTACACGGGGAGAACTCCCACCGCGGCTGAGTTATACCTATGATCTTTTTTAATATGAAATATTTGGTGTGCGGTGCTCTCTGAGATGGCCGATTGAATCGCGAGCAATTCTCCATCCTACTGAAACGTCCTGGGAGAAGTTTTTAGAATTATATTATTGTCGAAAGAATTGCTTGTCGGAACTGCAGAAGCAAAGATTTAGAGTTCCTCTTACGATTAAAGTAGTCAGAAGAAATGCATATTATTTCTTTAAAGGAAGACTAGGAAACTATCGATATCATTCTATAGAATTCGATTAGAACACTTAGCTCGAGGTGTTAAGAGTAGTCGAACAGTCGAGTTACAAGTTACAATCTTGTTCTCTACAAGATTCGATGAACAAATACGTACGACTATACTTCCTTAACGGCCTCGACTAATGTCCTACATTCACTTCGCAACTCTTCCTTATCTCGCGAACTCTGAACAAATTCAACGCTCCACCGTGCCCGCAGAATCAACTCAACCACAGTCGCACAAATTTGAACAGGGAGCACGTTCCACTCAAACCGGTTGAAAAAAAAAATTCAATTTCCCAAGTCCCTTTTTTTCTCCCATTCATTCGCGACAGATACGATGATCAAAGGGCGAGGGATTAGCTCGTCGGCCCCGCACGGTTCAGGGGGTTGAATTATCGAGCCCGGCGTAGGATTCCGATAGTTTCGAACTCGTAGGATTCGATCACGATCATGGTGAGAATACCGTAACGTTCACGGCTGATTGCTGGCAGGTTAATATTATTGCTTGGCAGTTAACGGGGGACGTACGCAAACCGATTATCGCAGTTGTATATGTGCACTAGAGCTGAGCGTGATTTCGTGGCTCGTATAAATAGTTGCCGCGGAAAGAGCAATTACACGTAGGGTGCAGCTATTCCGCAACCGTTGCAGCTTTAACGCGAGCTACGTCGGGCTTAACGGCCAGGTAAGGATACGTTCGTTTAAATAGATTAGATGTAGGCAGCATGTGGGACAGCGGTGAATATAAATAGGTTCGTTAAAGGAATTTTGGGAAAACCGCGGAAGGCTTCTCGTCGCGAGGAGCAGGAGAATCTTGGACGTTGGTACGATGACGCCGGTTTGAAAGAAAAAGTTCCCCAAAAGAATGTTTCCTCGAATGTTCACCGAGAAAAATCTCGGTTACTTTTCCGTTTTGTAATATTTAATCTGGCCATTTTTAAAATAATACTGATCGTTGCTGATCGACTTCGTGCAGTGTTATAACCGACCCGGGGTCAGCGACAGTTGTAACACTTTCTCCGCTTCTCCTTTTTTATTAATAACTTGAATATTACTTGACATACAGAGAAACTGTTGTGTCTCAATAATGTCAGATAAGTAAGTAACGTTTTCGTATAAGAACTTCTGTTCTAACTGTTGTAGTCAAAGTGTTTCTACCGCCCCCCGGTCTACTCTATTAATTTTAAGAGCAACCGTAACAAATATCTTTAAATGATTGAGGTAGTCCCAAGATTGAACGGTGATCAATATTTTAACGTGATTGGGAGAAAATCATTATCAGTATCCTTTATTGCGACATTTATTAACTTCTCTTAATGAATTCACAACGAACGTGGGTCACGAGGAAAATATAACGTCCACGATAGAAGAAAACGTAGATGATTATGTATTACCCTTTCGTGCAAGATTCTGTGCGACCTCCTGGTTAATAAATCGCGGCCATTGATAAGAATCTTAAGCTATCGCTTATTCCGTTTAATATCCGGGATTTGGGACGTCTTAATAGCGGAGCATTGAATTGAATAGTTATCGACTTTCGATTCAGATATTCCGTAACCTTAAATATTTATGAATCGTCCTACTTGTGAGTTGGCTGTGCCCCTTACTACCTACGTTTCCTTGGGATCATTTTAAATAATCATCGCGCTCTTTGATCTGCCGCACATCTGGGTTATTAGCTCGCCTAAGAACGGTTCATTATGTAGCACAATAAGACGCGATAAGCTGCGAGGGATGATAAGTTAATGTATGCGGCATGCACGCGTGGCGGACTATCAATTATGCATGTTTGAACAGCGTTTTCTCCAGTTTCAATCAGGCGATATTGAGCGCCTGCTGTTTCGCCCGCGCCGCTCGCCTCGTATCGAAAGAAACGAAAAAGACGATAAGCGTGATTAATAGACGAGGAAAGGATATCGTTGCTGGAAAGATAAGTATTCGCTTCGACGTTGATTGATCGCCCCGGGCTAATCGCACACCAATACTCGCGGCAACTTATTTCATTTTTCGATGCAGCAATTAGCGCGGCGTGATGTAATTATTCAGCGAGCTTGCGCACGTCTTTGATAAATTTCCTTTGAGTGTTCGGGGCATCGCGCTCTTCACGCGGCTTTAAGCTGAGGGTTTCGCGAGAAAACATCGCGGATTTACTTTCAGAAAAACTCGATATTTTTAATAATATCCCTATGTAAAAACCGAGCGTCGTAAATCAGCATTTTGACGTTCATATTTTGCTCGAGAAAGTAGAAAAACGTGTAATGGATTGAAAGCTATGTTAATGTACAGATAATGAAATGTTAAGTGAGATGGAAAGTGAACTAGTGGGAACTCTAATCTGGTACTATTGTAGCGCGAACTCGACGTAGAACTCATTTGGAGTAATCTAAACTGAAATTGATTTGGATGACGATGTTGCATGGGGATTTGCAGAAACTTTTTCAGGAGATGAAGAGAATCTGTGAGAATCAATGACTGATGCAGAATATTACATTTTTTGCTTGATAAATTAACCAAATATCAAATTCCAAGGAAATAATATTATCGTTATATTTTCATAAAATATTTATATAATTTGATAGACACGAATTACTGTATTTCAACGAATTATTTATTATTAATTAATTAATTAATAAATAATTAAGTATAATTACACTCAAATCATATTTACTCCAATTATTTCAAGCAGATCATTTCTTACTAGTGTTTAAAACTCAAACAGATGATTACCCACTCACTATCAATGAATTGAATATTATCTACAATCTACACCTTAATTTTCTTTGTACAATTATAAAACTTTACCCATAAAATAAGTCCTGTGTCTCTCAGCACCTTTTTACTCTACTTATGCCACTTGTAATGGCCAACGGTAAATAGACCACGGTGTCGAAAACTCCGCCCCAGGTAATGAAAACATCGGCATTAAAAGTTCAGAGGGGTAATAGGTTTGTACTATCACTGTCACTGTAACGGATAACGGTTCCATGATCTATCAACGAGGAGACTATGATGGATGAATTTGTAGATTATGTGTCGATCAATAGCACACGTACAGGTGCCCTGTGTATCGCGGGATGCGCAAAATTTACCTTGGAAGCGATTGATAAATGTGTTTGCATTTCTTATATGTATTTGGGACGCGTATATAGGGCGAGCGCTATTAATTCGCGATGTTATATGATGGAAACGTGCAGACCGAAAGTGGAATAATTCTACGCACGAGCCACAGAAATATATGAACTTAAACTTCAAAGTGACTGAGATGTTGCAAACAGGCGTTAATCGAGAGCAGGGAACAGTAGTCTTTCTGCTTCATCGTTGCATTATTTCTCCCTTTACTAGAGCGAGTAGATGCTTTCGCTGAAGTAAACGAAAATGGTATGTAAGTACGTTGTAGCATTAGCAAAGCTGGAGCTCCAAGGCATGCGACATGCATTGCGTGCCCCCATTCGGGTGTAAAATTGAACGATAAGTACTTTGATTAGTTTAAAATTTATGCACCAGATATGAGTTATTTCAGGTCGTGATTCAAATATCGTTACTGAATTGTATGAATTTTAGAAATAGGGGAGAGGTGGGATGAAGTGACATTTTTGTTTGGGACCAGATAGTAAAAAAACAAAATAACCACTTGAGTTCTAATTGGTAGTATTATGAAATTCAGTTATCTGACTATAATAGTACATGGTTATATTAAGCTTCTCTCTATATTTGCCTGTCTTATTTTCACTTTTTAAGAAAGTGTATTTTGTTCCTTGCATAAATTGGCTCTATTAAATCGGACAGTGTAATAAGACAAGGTAAAGCTGATAGCAAGGTAAAATGGCTAAACATGACAGGAAAAAGAGGACGAAATTCAACGATTTTGACAATGTGTGTCAATACTTTTCTCACCCAGAATATAATTAAATCTCTAAAAACCAAGATATTTCATGTTATTTATAGTTAACCGTTTCCACAGAAATATTTCATCCCCTATAACCTTCTGACTTTGATTTCCACGGCAACATTTTTACGCAGCAAATTGGCAACATCGATGCCTGCTGCATAATTTATGCGAGATATATTTAAAGCAGCACGTTCGTTATTGACTGGACCCGGTATCGTCACCAGCGATCTGTGACGTCGGAAAGTGTATAATATCAAAATTTTAGCCCGCGATCCCGCCATGAAACGCCAGTGAAAAACCCACCCTTTCGAGTTGTTTTCAATATTTTCAGTGTCAGCGCGGCTCGTCGTTGTTTTCGCGATGAAATCTATTCTCCCTGGCGATATTTTCCTCGAAATGCGGCCGCTACACCATCGGTGCATATTTCACATACCTTGTTATTGTTTGGGGCGAGATAATGGCGTTTCAGTTCCATGAAACCACTATAACTTGGTGACTTCAAGTACTCCCCGTTTGTCAAAAACCGAGGTTGTATAATAGACCCTGATGATTAATGTCCGTGTTATTATTACCTCGCTGATAAACTCCCGTAAGTTGATTTCGCAGCTTTCGCGCGCATACGCAGGATTTGTTTATCTTTCTATCGTTAAACGATGTAGTATAGGAAGATAAATTTTGATAATCGATTTCCATTCTGGCTAAATCTGAAAGTATCTTTACAATTTGTTCACTTTTTATATCTTTCTGGAATCCGAACGATCGCTTGGGAATATAAACACTGAACCAAGTGTTTAAAAGGGAAAGTAACATATTCGATAACATCATTTCGAATACCTATTCTAGGCTACTTATGAACGTGTTCCGAGTAGCTACTTTCATCGGAACGTCAACTTACCTACTTTAGCATGCGCTTCAGTCTCTCCCTGGAATTCTCGTGCCAGCACGTGATGCATTTTACGAAGGAACAACGGACTGATTAAAGCGAAAGTAAAATTTCCTTTACAGTAGAGTGTATCGAGAAGGCGATCAAATATTAATTATGCTTCATGAAACTGAAATACTTCCCATCAAACCATAGTTACGGTTTGATTCAGTTGGCTGTGAAGTTCGGCCGGACGTCGGGGCGAAATATTATAGGACCGATAATTAGTTTGACTCGTTAACGAGTTTTCCTTTGAAATTACGATTTTATGCCGCCGGAAAATTCCCGCGAAAGTGTCTCGCGCACAGTTCTCTGTAATTTGTACATTAGAAAGGACGAGTCTGCGTTCAAACATCAGCCAAAGTTGCGAATTACTTTTTTTTTCAGACTTTTTCACGAGGAAATTCCGATAAAATTAATGTTCAATTTACTGCGTCCTCGTGTGCCATTAACTTGCTAATAGTAAAATAAGTTTAACCCCGTTTACGGAGTAAACCTCGGTGCACAGAACTATGTTAAAGTGCTTTTATAAACGTAGCAAGACAGTTACTGCAAGAACATTATTTCTTGTTTTTTTTTAATGGAAACTGGCTCTAAAGAAAAACACCTTATCTGGTGCATTAACCGTCGTTTAAAAGATACTTCGGTGCAAGTGGTTGAAATCAATCGCTGCAAGAACTCGCTGTCAATCGATGAGAGTGCATTCCACTAGCAGCGCACTTCACTGACCTTTCTCGAAAGTTTTGCCACGAAGGAAGAAGTCGAAACAGTTTGTCATTATGAAAGGCAATTTCATGCCAATGCAATTATAAGCTAGGGCATCGTTGTTGCACCCGCTGCAGAACCGTGTATTTGCGTTTTAATGCGAGCATCGGCCTAGTTCCAAAGCGCCCCCGATTTGCATTGGCTTGTCTGGCTGGCGATTCGGGGCAAGCAGAATCACGGAATACCAATACACTCCTTAATCGATTGTCAACCCTGCTCGCGTCCACTCGTGTACACGCGTGACGTAATGAGAGCTCGATAGAAGAACAGAATCTTCGTTACTGAAAATTGTGTTCCGTTACACTGTGCGTAATAATTCATTAGTAATAGGTATTTTCAAAAAGGTTTACATCGATATTTTAAATTATTCCTCTTAGAGTACCCAATACTTATTTCCTTCCTGATACCTAATCCATCTTCAAAAATTGCCTAAGACATCTTATTTTCCATCTACTTCAATCACTGTATGAATAAATATTCAGAATATTCATTCAGTGCTGTTCCTACATTTGAGAATAGGTACATTAAAAGATTAAAAAATCTAGTTCACTCGAAATGAATCTTAAACTGCGCGTAAAGAAAGGCCTGGTCTTCGTTCGCGGAGAATTCAAACTACTAGAATAATTTATGACTTAATGATTCGACAAGAATGAAGCTGCAACCCTGTGTAGTCTGCATTTTATATGAGCAGCCAAATGGAACAACGTTTCCATCGAACAGATCTATGCCTGTGAAACCGCTGGCAGGATTGTCCTATTAACCGTTCCTATGGGAGGAAAAAGAGCGGGCTCTTCAAACAGCCGGATACAACGTTCGGTAGCCAGACGAATTACGAGCATGGAGAAACGATGCTCGGTTTTGTCGGCGGTTCCCCGAACAGACCGGACCGCGGTTGCAACGCGGAAGAGTGGGAATGCTTTCCGTTTCCTGCGAAATTCCCGCCATATTCCCCGAGCACGGCACTTCCGGATCCGTGTGACCCTCGCTCGCGTTCCCTCCCTTTTACACTTTCCGAAGAATGATCCGAACCCACGCGTACCACGATGACTGGCCTCTAGTCCCCTTTGTGCGAGACGCGCCACGCAGTCTCAATAAAACACGGGGGCCAACTGTGATTGTATATGATAGCGGACACTGGGTTGAAATTTCTTTTCTTAGTGTAATATTCTGGTATACGATGAACAGGTATTAATAATTGCTGAGTTGCATTTGATCGCGTACAGAATTTAAAGATCTTTCGTAGGGGAGAATGTATAGAGAAGATAACTTAAATTGATTATATAGAGAAAAGTGAGCAGAAGTTGAGCTTTAATGGAAAAAGTATACAAGTTCAGGATTTTTTTGGGGGTAAAGTATAATTGAAAATCATACACAATGTTTTCTTTACTAAAAGATATATCTTTTAACTATATTATTTTAAATTTTCATGAGATATTATTATTATTAACTAAGAGATGCTAGAATCCAAGAGAGCAGGGAAGTGTATACGCACAAGGGAAAACGAACCGTGTATGGCCAGCCGCGCTGGAAAGCAATATAACAAGAACCGTGAGTTTCTCTAACCCTTTATGCGTGTGTTATCTTGAAAATCGTATGGAATAATTTACGACTCCCATGGTTCGTGTGCTTTTAATAACCTAGCAAAACAGGAACATTCAATTCCCATTTTAATCTTAATAATATTAGAGAATACTCGGTAACAAAAGTTTCAGGAAGAGTTACATACGACGAATGAAATGCTAAGATCATTTTTCTGAACAACATGGTATCAGTCACTCCTGCAACATAAATTTCACCGTCTACAATCACATTGAACCAACGATTCCTTCCACGAAACGAAACAGTACAGCAAGCCAAAACGGCAAAATTAAACCTATTACGATATGCAAGCTTGCCATAGAACTATCTTCAGAAATCAACAAACCAGAAACCAAGGAATCGATACAAGTGACCCTGCATCGAAAAACACTAAAACCAGGCAGTAGGATAGGAACCGCAAGTAAAGCGTATGAAGCGTTTGCACGACAGCTAGCAAGGCTTGGAAAATACTTCACGCTCGTAAACACGGCTCGAAAAGAGATGAAAAAACAAAGCAACAATTGTTCCGTGGAAAATTACTGCCGAGAGAGAGAGAGAGAAAGAGAGAGAGAGAAAGAGAGAGAGAGGGATGGGAGGCGCGCGATCGGTGCTTGAAACGCGAAACTGAAATGTTTTTTACGACATTCTCGTCTCGTGCTTGGGATAGCAATTTTATGGGTGAAATACGGCTGGCGCACGAAGGGAAAACATTTTGTCATCGTCAAAACAGACGACAAATGTTTGCATTGAAATATATATACATATATGTGCATGGAAATGGGCACGGGTGCGGTTGCGCTTTGGATATCGATTCCACGGTCGCGGATTGTTGGGGAGAGCGCGAAGAGAAACGCTTTTTCCCGTCCAGCGAAGCACGTTACACTTATCTAGTGCTTTCCCGCGCTCTTACCTCTTAACCCTGGCAGAAGTTCCCCAGCGTTTGGAAGTTTCGGTTAATGGTGGCCGTTTCCGCGGAACTTTTACGATGATTTCAGCGGACATCTTAAATCTCGTGACTAATCATCCTAAAACCGCTACTTGCACGATCGCCTTTATACACCGTGTTCGTACGAATTTATCGCGAAGCTAAGCTTTCATCGGCTTGGATATATTGTTTTCCGTGAAGCACGACTGGGAGAGTGTTTTTCAACGTCGACTCGAAGGATAAAGATTCGCTTTTGTAAATGGTAAGATAAATGCGTCCATTAGCGGCTGTGTTCTTTTTGCTAGCCAGGTACCTATTATTTACCTATAAACGGTGATACATGGATGTGTATTAACGGAATTCAGAGATACGCAGGATACGGAGAAGGAAATTTTGAAATATTTTGCCCATTGTTTTATTGGTGAATTTGATTTAATACGAAGAGATTGCTAGGATAGAAAGTTGATTCATATTCAAGACGAAGTTTAATTTGTAAAAACCCTGAGAACACATCCTGCTAGTCTTTTATATAAAGTGTGAAATAGAAACATAAATGTTGCAGGAATTGTCTGATATTATTCGATAAAATTGGTCATAATTGAACCCTCCTTTATTTTAACTACTTCCATCGAAAGGACACTCGATGATTGCACATAATTCTATCAGCACTCGCAATTGAAACGTTTAAAGATTTCCCGGCTTTGATTTCCATATTAAGGATGTTTTATGGCACATCGACACAAATTAACGTTGGCTACCAGATATATCGTGAGATTACCGTTTCACAGTACATTACATCGATCCTAATCATGAAAGCAATTATGCCGGAGGAAATGTTCCTTCTGCATTGTGCAGAAGTTCGGAATATCGATTCGATCTCGGAACAAAATTTATACTGGAGTTTTGTGCGAAATTGTGTATCACTGTCGATGAAAGAGCCACTCCAGGAAACGTTAGCCTCGTATCGCGAATTTTCGGAACGATTACAGCAACTTTGCATGATCTACGCCTTCTTATTTCGAGGCTATTGTGTCCCGTCTCAAAGTAAAATCGCCTGTACGTCCGGTTATTACTTGATATGATCTTTGAGCTTTTACGTGTTCCCTCGAATTTAGCTGTCGTCTGTGCAAGTACAGAGAACTAGGTTGTTCCTTTCGCACACGAATACGCCCCATTTTCTTGATATTGAGTTATAAGCTCTAAATCTAATTGAAACGAATCTAAAACGCATTTTAAATTACATTATCTGTAATGTTGCAAATGTGAAAGATCTACGGAATACTTATGAAGCAAATTGGAAATGAAATAAGAGAAATGCAAATTTAAAAGTATTCTTCTTAACAGCATAAATGTATTTTGTAGAATATTTTCTTACCTTCCTTAAAGAGGAAAATTAAGTTTTTTCTTATAGCTATTCGATTAAACACTTCGAAATTTTAGATAAATTCAACTAAAATGAGAAAAAACATACACAAATTAAGAAGAATTTTCTTAAACCCTTTGATCTACAGCAATGAAAATTTTCGGGACATTTTTACTTCAAAACTCTTCATCACGGTGCATTAATCGAAAGGTTAGAAGCTGGTGGCCTAGCATCGGTGGCATTCCACTCTATAAATCAGCAAACTTGTAATCTCTTCTAATAAAACCAGCATCTGCGCATTCTTCTATACAATACTAACGCAACTCGTATAGTTATACAGTAATAATTCAAACTGAACAGCCACATACATCACGCCAACATAATTCCCCTGAATTCTCCCCGCAAAAGTCACTAAACTTCGCGCATTAAGTTGCACGAAATTGAAGAAAATCCTCGGCTGACAAGGCGCGCTCTTTTATGAATTATCTTCCCGGAATCTATGAATAATTCAACGCTGTTTACGAAGCTGAACTATCCACTCTCATCGAACTTGCGTTGAAGCCCAGAGACTGTTAACGACGTGGTAGCGGGCTCGCAGAAGCGGCAGCGAAGTGTGAACCGAACGGATGAAGTGTCGAAGAACAGGCGGCTTGGCCGGACGCCAGTCCGAGCTAGTTTTTAGAATATCTACGACTGAGAAACTACCCTGAATCTGTGCATATTTTTATCGAACAAGAATGCCTCTCGAACACTGACACCACCATCCTTACGAACACCGCAATTCTTCGAGGAAAGAAGTTTTCTAGGCCCCACTCGAAGAAGTTTGTCAGAGTCTCCTAACCGAGGACTCTGAAGAAGCCCGATGTTATTCTTGAACAGCAATTTGTGACTTCCACTTACAACGCGTTCCCCCGTTTCTCCTCTGCACCTTTATCATCACCATTTCAGTGATAACATCGCCACGACGACGTACAATTAGTATAATTATACACGCACGGTATAGGAAAGAGTTACTACAAATATTTTAATACACGTAATTGTCAAGCACAGAAAATAATTCTCTATCAAGGAATTTTTCCACGAACCATTTTCGCGTTTCTTCGTCACACCGAGGAAGAAGTGAGTAACGAATGGCCAAACGTGCCTGCTGCATTCGCTGCCACTTTAAGGCAGGCCAAAAGAGTTTGCCACCAAGTGCCAAATAGCAGGGCATCTGGTCAGATTCCGAGACGTCCTCTAGGAGGTCGAGAAGCGGCGGGCCATACACAGGAAGTCGCGCATTCTCTTGGTGGGAGAGAAGAAGAGGCGGAAGCGAGACTACGAGGTGGCTAGGCCGCGGAGCAGTATGTATGAAAGGGGTCGAAGAAAATGCCCAGAAGTGGAAGTCTGGCCTCGACTGCCATCGAGTTTCCTTTCAAACGATACCTTATACCCCTGGCTCGGGGCCTTTCGTTTCTTACACCCTTAACTCGAGTCTCTTTCCACCGTCTTCTTGCCATCGGTGTGCTGCCATCCACTCACCACCGACATAATAGGAATTTAATACCGTAGCTTCCAGAGTGAAATGGAGGCGGCGAGGGAGGGGAAGAGAGATCTCGGCGCCGAGCAACGCTGCCATTATTTATAAACCATTGATTTCCCCCGTCCTGGATATATACCGCAGCCAGCCACCGAGTTTCTCTTCGGACCCTGACACTCCGACACCTTCCCTCGTTGCGCTTTTATGTGTTTCACTTATACACTAAGCTTCGCGACGTCTCCGGGTCCTCCTTTTTTCCCCCCGCGGACGTCGTGCTGGGACGGTGTTGCAGCAGCCGTCGAGAATCTCGAGCGTTGAAGCAGCTCTACTAGCCGAGTCCCTGGAGAAATTCGATAAATTCGGTGCCCGAAGCTCTCGTCCTACCTTGCTGCTCGATCGCGTAATTCGACGGGAGAAAGGCGATCGTGGGAGGGGGCAGGGGGGGGGGGGGCGGCGGGAAAAATGAGGAGCGATGTTGATATCGACGTACCCCACTATGGGGACATGTATAAGAGGTGGCGGAATACGGGATACGCGGGGTATCAGGGCCGTAAATTCCGAAATATCCGCCAAATGTGGCGTCGCGTCGTATATATCGGTGCTTTAATTTTCAAGTTATAGCGCGTGTTTGAGATTCCTTGTTACTTTGAAAGCGACTATGGGGTCGAGTGGGAGACTCGTGCCGCGTCAAGTATTTACTCTGACCGCGGGATTCGTTGCCCCGCGGAGCTAGTGAATTCCGTCTAATGACGTATATTAATAATTAACGGAGATATGGGTTTTTCTCAAAACTATGTTTTTCAGTGGGCTAATATGGCCCACCTTTTTTGTACACCTTCGGTAAATATATTATAATTCTAGCTGGTAGCAGAATCAAGTCGAAAGAGTTTTTCAAAAATGAGTTTAAATTCAAAATCTCGTCATTTTGTGAATTTCTGATTTTTTTTATAAATCTGCTAGGGACTATTGCCACATTCTTACTCTCGGATGTGGATTTAATTCACGATCTCCCAAAGAAAACTAGTAGAACCAAGGAAGAGTGTCGAGAATAACGAAGCCAGAAAAGGATATCCGTGCTTTCATAAATTTAATTACGAACAAGACGTCGCTCGCTAATGATACACCGACGTTTGACGGATATCGGCCTTCACTCGAACCTCCTGCCACGAAACGGCTGATTTGTCTCCAACCATCCCACAGAAATTCTTTTAGCCGATGCTTTATAGGTTTTCCGTTAGACCCGCTCGTTCCTTCTTATTTCTTCTTTTTTTTTTTTTACGGAAGATTCACGATCGTTAGGCGGACGCGCCAGTTCTTTATTCCTACGGTGGATCCAAGAAGAAGGCCTTGCCCATCGATGATTAAGTCGTCCCTCGAGTTTTATCCTCGAAGGGTAGAAAGAAGCTCCGCCGGGAAGGCTTTAACCACCGCCCCCTTCCTGCCACCATCGTCCTTCTCCGTCTCGTCCAGCCACGTCGAGAGGGAGGAACGTGGCTTTATCTTCGATCGTACTTTCGCGCCGCTGCGGTCTCGTTTGCGCAAAGTCGAGCGAGATAATCGATACGTCTTCGTCTACTCTCGCCACCTGGAACAGTCGAGATGCTATTTCTTTCCTCCACCCTTGTCCTTTATACCTTTCCGCGCGATTCCTTTTATCAAAGTCACCTGACTCCTCGACCACTTCAATCCACCCTCCCCCTCTCGCGACCGTCCCCTCTTCCGATCTCCTGTTTGTTAGGACGGTTGTAAGCGGTTCCTCTAAAGCAGAAATCCGAATGGAGTCGTAAAAAGTACCCACGCCTCGCCCCCTCGGTCTTTGCATCGTCGCGGCATCGTTTTTCAATTCGCCCGCCTCGCCGCGTCGGTAGCTTCCAATGCAAATTGAAGAAAGTTTTCTGAACTTCGCTGGAACGACCGGGGCGATTCTAAGTTTTGAAAAATGCCCCTCCCCCCCCCTCCCCCGTCTCCGTCGTCGGGGAATTTCCGTGAGTTTGAAATTTAATTAGCGACCGCTCGCCGTGCATACGGAATATTCACGGTGCGTCTATTTTTCAATCCGCGGAAATTTCGCGCGCACCCAGTATTTTACCGACGACAACAAACCATAAATATTAAGTACCCACACGGGCTATAAATTTCCGCGGGCGCGATGCGGTCTTCGAGGTATTCGTGTTTCTAAAAGAACGCTGCGCCTCCTCTTGAGGAGAGGATCTTATAGTTTGACAAAGTAGGTGCACGTTTCGCGTAGTTTTACGAGGAGCATGTTTATGAATTAAATAAATTCTGAGTCTGAATAAATCAGTGAGAGGAAGAATTTTAAGCTGGAATATTGTATTTTCTTTGCGAGTGCTTTTCGATCTCAGGAATTATCTTAATTTACGACGAGCATTGGATAAACTTTTGATGACGAATGGAAGAATATTGTGGAGAATTGCATATCTACGATTCATTTGAACGTGAACTCAATAATCGAGGCGATGAGGAAGGTCACAGGATATTTCACGCCACCGCAATTTCGGCGTCCTTATTCAACTTCCGGCGGACCATAAACCGAAAATATTAAACACCCTCGTAAACCACGAATCTCCAGCGTATCCAAACATGCGGCTCAGCTGAAGTATCGTGGTTACTCCATTTCGTGAAATAGGAGGTTCTCGGATTCGGGTACGTGCAATTCGGGGGTGATATGGTCCACTGTTAAATGCAGTGTTTTTTTGGATATGTAGAGAGAAACTTCATTAATCAGAGGTTACATTAATATACTAACGAAATCTTTTTTGTTTTTCGATTTTCGATAATCTAGTTCCGACTGGCAGTGCCCACCGCAAAATGAAATTTTTAAAAAAGCTTTTTGCATGTCGGTTGTTACTTTATTATAAACGTATATAGTTTTCTACGAAAAAATTACCAACTGTTGTTTAAATGCTGCTCTTTTAAGTGCAAAAAGTTCTGTAAAAATATATGCTTCCGCTTTAAAAAAAAAAATTCACAAACAACCCCTTAAGAAAATTACTGTGAGACAAGTGAAGGAGCATAATTTAAAAGTGTAACAAGGAAGCTACAGAAAGTGGTCCTTGAAAATAACGGTAATTGATTGTGCACAACCTACATTAGTTTCGTATAAAGCTCAGCCTACACCAGCAGGATGTACGAACTCATTTATCATTAACACGCGCCCCCACGCTGTGCAGAAATGATCTACATAGATCGTAGCACCTATCTTCCATGTCTCCTTTTTATAGCACACCTATTACGAAAATGGTTGCATTATGTAATAGGGCGCGTATAAAAGCTAACTCACGCGCGCACTTTACAAAGACGACCGTTACAATAGCCGCTGTAAAACCAGGTATAGTGGTAAGCTTATCAAAAATTGTACAGCACGTCGTGACGGCGTAACAACGTATTCACGCGTGAGAAGATTCAGTGTTCAACGCGTCCAGAAAAGTGTTTTGCATGGAACGATGACGTAAAAAGGTGGAAGGTAACGAGTTTTGGAAAGAAACGTGTAATCCTTCCGAAGGCGATTCCGAAGTTCTCGTGAAAAGAGTATTCGGGGCAGCAGCTTTGCATCGCGAAGTAGTTATCAAAGATTCTCATCTTTATCCGAAGAATTTTGGTTGCGCCATAAAAACGTCTGATCCCAATTCCCCTTTTCACAGGACGGATTTCGAAAATCCTCTTACACTAGAGAGCCCCGCCCTCTGCCCCGAAAGTTTTTCTCCTGTTTTGAAAATTCAGCGTTCCGCGTGACATAGTCCCTGCGGCCTGGAATTTTGGCAGAATTCCACGACCGAGTCAAACGTTGGATTAAGCCCGGCTGGATAAATCTGGCGTGCAGAAATTTTCCAGAAGTTCGGGTCCTAATCGACAAAAATGAATATTAATGGGCCGCGTTTATGCGGTAGCGTTAAACTCTCCTAACTGTCGCTAATTACATTTCAACTTTTCAAATTTGCGTCTAGGATAAATATTGCCACGTACTGAAACTTTCCAGTTGTAACAGAATAAAAATTGCTTTCCTTAATTCGTGGAATAATTTAGTCCAATATTCAGGCTCTACGCCATAACGATTTTAAGAATGAAAACAATGATATTCTACTTTAAGAAGCTGGACGAGTTCTTGTATCTCTTAATTATCTTATTTGCGAACTAATTGCATTCTGTTTATATTCCTCACTTCTACCTTTCATATAAAAAGACAAAATATTCCTTAATCTAGCGTCCAACTTTCCTTCTGCAAATAAAACGACGCCGTGTAGTATTATTATGTTTTTGGCTTCGTTTAATTATTAATCATCCCCACGATCATTGAAAAATGCAATTCTCCAACTGTTTTCCACAACATTAAACTCGATATAACTATATTCGGTATAATAATAGATGTTCCAGTGGAATTTATATGGACAGTAAAAAAGTGCAGAATGAACTGTCAACAAGATCGTCAGCAAAGCTGGATCGTACAATTAACTGCAATAAACACGGATAACGTTGCGAAAGTAATAATGGTGGCGAGCGGAAACAACTTTCCGAGAAGCTTTTTTCGATCTGGTCCAACGACTTTATCCACCCTGGAGAGTGGATGTGCCTGTGTTTACACGATTCCCACTCACACCCCGGGAAATTCCCTTTTGTTTATCGCCATGCTCGCCCCCTGTTCGCTGTTTCAACGGCGCCCTTTCCCTTTTCAGTTGAGACCGGTATTTTTTGCTCTAATTAACCGCCACCGTTCCCGTTTCAAATCCAAACACCACTTGCCCCGATCTGGTGTCCCCTTTTCCATCTGATGCACCTTTTCCCGCGTCCAAACTCCCTTCGAACATTCAGGTGGGTGGAAAATAATTACTTGCCGTGAACGTCGCGAGTGAACCATTACAGCTATGTCGAAGAAAATTCGTCAAGGCGTTCTCATGCTGTAAAATTCATCTTCGCCATGGTATTTCAGGTTAAATTTGCATTGGTTTTAAGTACTCTTAGTATTTACTCTTTTCAGTACAAAAGCCAAAGGATACAGTATATATATAACTTAATAATTTGATTTGAGTCATTATATTCTAGACACAAGTCAACGATTCGAATCATAGATAATGAATGAAATAGTCCTTAACTTGAATTAATTACCATTATTTTAGCCACGTCTGTTCTTCTGAAGTGTGCAATTGCGATAGGAAAAAGCTGTAGGGTCTAGATTAGAATTTTGAATTTTCTTCACCATATATGAATACATTCGAAACACTAAACTAGAGCTGTACAGAAATTTTGAATTTCAAAGATAGGAAAAATATCGCGCCATGAGAAGTAGATTAAAGTTGCATTGCCGTTTAAAAGTCATTCCTGGATTCTATAAAAAGAATACCTATAAACGTTACCTACGCAGAAAACGCTGCTATAGTTGGAACGATGAAAACATTTGACAGTAAAGACGATAATGAAGAAGAATTTCTATATAATTCAGAAATAACCCTGCCAGGAACATAAAGTTGTTGAAATGGGAACTCGTGAAGCAAATATAACTTAGGGCTGAAATTTCAAATTTATGAAACTGGGTAATTAGTAATTAGCTAGATTCCCAGGCGCGCCACGTTCTAATAACGCTTTTTACGATAGGATGATTCGCCCTCTAAGGGTGTAACTTGTCTTATCGCGTGCACCGCTAAATATGACATGGCGGGCACGTATACCGCGATAACACGGAAGAACGAAAACGGTCGGGACGGAAAAGGATCTGGCGAAATCGCGTTGTAAGCTTTTTGACGATATCCCTCTTTCTGACTCAAGATGCGGAGCGTGAAAGATCGCCGGGAAATCTTTTTTCATGGTGCTGTATATATCTGCGGGAGAAATGCTGCAGCGTGCTGCGAAATGTCGTTGTCACATTGACGCGAAGAATTTTGTGAATCCACAGGAAGGCTCGCTTTAAAATTACATTATGAAAAAAACTACATAGTATAATCGTCCATTTAAATTTCTCAACTTTCATTGCGTAATAGCAAGGAAACTTGTTGCTCGAAATGAACCGGAATGAATGCTCGAATAAAACTGTTAACTTTTGTAAATAAAAGTTAATTATGGAACTTTTAACATTTAAATAATTTTCTTTCTGTTTTAAGTTAACATTGTACATTAACGCTTTAACTATGTTGTAGGAGTTCAGTTTTAACGATTATTTTATGTTCGGTTAATAAAAGTTCTGGAGGATCATATATTTAACAATACACTAAAAGAATTAGGAATATTTTTTTAATTAGTATTGTTTAAGAACTTGTAAGCAGGATAAATATAGAAGACAAAGCACACTGTAATTCTTATATAATTATTTTCACCGAACGGTTTAAGGTTTCAACTTCAGCAATTCTGCTTGTCACAGCTTTAATTTATTCAGAGCAGAATAAATGTTCCTGTTTAACTAGAACTTTCTTCTACTTTCAAGAAAATAAACGTTTCCTATTTACACAGAAATGTATGGTATACAAGTTTCAGTTATTACACTGCATTTTATAACAGTTTTCTCGGAACTGAAACGATAATAGTTATAATATTACAGTTATTTCATAATTAATTGAAACTTTTAACAGTTTCATTCGACCCCTGAATATTCCTCTTCTAGAAATTCTAAACCAATTAATAAATTTTAAATACTACAGTAGGTGTTCGCCTTTCATAAATGGAGACAGCTGATTTATATTACCCCCGCAGTAGTTTCCAAATTCCTCCACTACGCGACTAACCAATTACAGATTCCCCGAGAACCCCAGTCGGTATATTAAACTCTTTGCGATCTAAATTATTGCGCTAACTGCGCCTAATTAACCAGACTATTAATAATATCTAATTTCTCTTGTTCCAGTGTGGTGGATTTCCTTGTGTGGAGAACGTGAAACGCAAATCGCCAAGGGTGAGTGTTACATGTCCCAAAACACCACGCGTCATCCCCTGTCGCCCATAAAAATCAAATTGATTATCTACGCTGGTTATCGGAGCGAGGTCGAAATTAGATTTCACAGCCGACCGTGGAACACGGTGTGGCTCCGCCTCTGTTTTTTTTCCTACCTCCGTTGTCGTTGGACGTCATTAGGGGCGAAAGCTCCGTAGGATGAATTTGTGGGTATTCAGGCGCTTTTCTTATGTAATCAAGTTACTCGGATCCAATTAATAGAGTCTCGATAACGGGACGACATGGACTGGCGCCTACTCCTGCGACTTCATTCGGTCGCGAGCACACACACGATCGTAATTAACCGCACATTCGATGCATGTGTGCAGAAACCGCGCGTTGTTTGCGAACGGCAATTCGGAGCGTACCAGATTGAATGTAACACGGGGAATACATAGCCGTGGAATGCTCACACGCTCGTCCTCTGCTCGTCTTACGAGGCTCCGACCGAGCGTGGCCTCGGTTGACCGTGGGATTGCTCAATGAGCAATTACACAGACGAAAATGAACGAGATCTACGGTGCATCAGGGAAGTAACTTCATTATCACGCGGCAATGTACCTATTTCATATTGTGAAAAATAGATGATTCGTATGGGGGAATCCAGAGTAATGGAGGAAACCTGCGCTTTGTGTTTCGACTATTATCATTTTAATTAAAGAGAACCCTTCGAGGAGATTTCCGAACGTAACGGAAATATTCATCTTTGGGAGTGGTTGAGGAAATAGCATGCTTTAGAGTTGTGGTTAGAAATTTGAGTAATGGCAATCCAACGAAGTGCAGTGTAAATTCTGTAGCTAATCTTGAGCCATAGGGGTAAAGCATTGTTTTCACAAGAAGGTGGCACTCTTATTGCACTTGTTAGATGCATACTTATAAGGAGAGTATTTTAGGTGTCCGCCTCCGATCATTTTGATTTTTGGATATGCTATAGAGGACCGAAAAATAATTTTTCTCCGTTATCAGATTTGGGGGGTGAAAACTGCGTTCAAAGTTAGGGTTGAAAAATCATTTTTGTGGAATATCTCGAGAACTATTAGAGATAGGGGAATAGTGTCAATGGACGAATTTTGTGTCTTTGAATGCGAAATGTGACTGACTCACCAGTTTCAAAAACTCCAGTTGTTTAAATAATACATAAGAAAAAGCCCTAACTTTGAACGCAGTTTTCACCCCCCAAATCTGAAAACGGGGAAAAATAAAAAAACACGTATTTCTTATTTTTCGGTCCTCTGTAACATATCCAAAAATCAAAATGATCGGAGGCGGACACCTAAAATACTCTCCTTGTTAGTTTCATAAAACACGAGTACAAGTTTCTGAATATACTCTATGTTTCTAAGAAGAGATGGTCTCACATTTGTAGAATGGAGGAACATGTGATATTACCAGCTGCACGTATGTGCCGAAATAAAGTCAGAAGCGAAAGGTAAACAGTAAACGAGAAGAAAATCGAAGGCGGAGGGAAAGGGTACGGGCGCGCAGTAAACTTAGGAGTGGATAAGACGAGGTGAAGTCGAAAATGGCGCAGGAGGAGGAAATCTGAAAACAATGTGCCGCGCGTATGTACATACGGTGCATACGACTGCATTGCGACAGATGCACCGTACGCTAGGTGCATTAGGAGTAGAATAACGATACGTCGTTTCGTCGCCTAGCGTGGCGACATGATTTGCTCCGGAGCAATAATATTACACGTTCCGCCGTCTATTTTCCGCTTGACACCGAACTACTGCCAGTCGCCGGAATTACTTGAGCCCCCCCTTCGGCAAGATGAACGGAAACCAAGGAAGTTTTGGTACCAGAGGGAAATGGAACACGCTTCTCTCAGCAGCTATCTCTCTTTATTGTCTTTGCAGTTCATTGACGAACTCGAGGCAGTGATATTTGTTAAGTAGTAGCGATCGAAAATGAGTCGATTGATTGCGGCTACTTTCTTGGGATATGTAAGGGTGGATTTGAAGTGGATATTAAGATCAAATTCAAACGCTATTTAGCTCCCTTCGCGCAGAATTGACACCATGGAATAAAGAGATATGACCTCACGAAAGAAAATTTATGAATGGTAGAAATTATTTTTTAGGGGAAGAGTGACGTAGTCCAGTAAAATTAGGATGTGTCTACGGAATATTTCCCAGCAAGCTATAGGTATTTTGGTATGGGCCTTTATTTCACAATTTTAAACAATATGTCAAAAGTCCCATAAAAATTATGAAACTTTCCGAAATTCACTCCATGAGGGTTTAATTGACCTCTGAAATTTTTTCGGTTATGTGTTAGTATTACTCACGAACTGTAGGAGATAGAAAAAAAGTTTTCAGGAAAAAGTTACTTCTTTTAATTGGGACTATCATTTGTCAATTTATAGTTCCTACATTTCTCACAGTTCGCGAGTTATAACACAAAATCGGAAAATAGCTGGATTTTCAGGGGTCAATTTCATCTCCTTAGAGTGAATTTTGGCACCAAAAAATTGCATTGTATTTAGGAGGACATCACCTACATGTTCACAAAGTTTCATAATTTTTTTGAATTTAGGCTGACGTAATAAAGGCCCATACCAGAATTTAGCTTGCAGGGAATTATTCCCTAGATTGTCCATATTTCCGTGTAATTTCACTGGACTAACGCGGCTGGCCAGTATGCAGAGAACCCCCAGATGCTGGGTTCGAATCCGTATCACCCGAGGCGCTCGTTTTCACCTACAATACATTCTTACCTAATGCGCAACACCCACCGCCCAATTATTAACCAATCTCACGTCTAATTTCCATAGTTCTCACGAAATCCTAGGCAACTCAGACACTAAAACTTCCCCCAACGTAGCATCCAGTGTATCACAACCCTGTACATTCAGTTCCATATCGCGCGCCGTACAATTAACAATTGAGACATCGTGCTTGCCTATCTCTTACCATAAAAAAAAAAAACTCGAGGAGCCCGCCCCCGTACGTATCATAAATCCTGCGCGAAATGTTCGAGCTAAATGACCTCCGCAGGAAGACGGAATCGTTAGCGAGATCGATCGTTTAGAAAGGATTGCGAAGGTACACCTTTCGAAGGATTCGTACATTGGGCTGCATTGAAAGTGGGCCGTGGGGATGGCGATAGGGGACGATGGGGTAGCGGGGAGGTTGGGGAATCGTTAGCAGAAATGAAAACAAATTGCCGGGGTGGGCGGCTTCCGAGAGTCGTAGCCGCCGAGCAAAAGTGTGATTTGACAAATGGCGTATGATAAAAGCGAGCTACGTTCATTAGGGGAATGGTCCGCGGCGGTAATGCAACCCCGATCATAAAACTGATACATTGTAAACAAGTTTTGGCCCGCGACGCTAAGCATACCGATACGCTCGCAGCGCGGAACCAGGTTACTGGTTCCGTATGTGCGTCAATGGTACCGCGGTACGCCCCTTTGCAACTTTATGTCCCCCGGGTTAAGTACGCTTTTAACCCTTTCACGACTAAGATTCTAAATTCTTCGTGGACTATACACGCGGCGACTGTTCCCCACGGGACTTCCCGCTCAACTGAATGCCTTTTTACATCTCCTGCACGTGCATCGCCTGCGTCACGCGTTAAATTATTCAAACATTTCGTAGCCGCGCTACACGACTTCGGTTTCACGCTTTTCAACAGCTCTCGCTATTATCTCACAGCGGGAGGAGGCTCTGTTTGTTTGAAATAGCGCGAGTTTAATGAGTATTCATCTATCAATTGAAGGTAAAAAGGAAGAGGACGTAAAGATTTTAGATGCGCGTTGTGGAGGGAGATAATTAGTTCTAATTGATTCGATTACTCAGGGAAGTTCTTTTTTAGAAGGCGACGTTTTGTTGCGAACGATCAAATTCAATTCTCGAAGGGGGCTTGCTTCGAAGTCGATTAGTAGAAAGAGTACTTCTAATACTGTTAAATCCCATCTGGACTGGGTTAACTACAAAGATTGAGCTACTCGATATTTGATACTGCTTTAACGTCCTCCACGACATAATCCCCTCGACGACGTCGAGAACAGTTAGCGAAACTGGGAAAAGAATCTTGACGATTCGAAGCTTCTTCGGCTCTTACCCTAGAATTTCAAGGGGACTTCGATACGCGTATCGAGAACCTTTCCTCGGCGAAAGGAATCGAAACGAGTGCAGCGTACACTGCTTCCAATTTCCTTTATGTTTGTCAAACCGTAGAATTATATAGATCTACTTATCAGGGCAACGGGTGCCGTAGATGGTCGCAGTTTTTGGAGAAAATTCTGCGCCGAAGCTGGCACCAGCTGACTAAAGCAGAATCATTATTGTTTCCAAAGTCCATTACTGGAAATAATATCAAGAATATCGAGCTTCTTTATCTGAACTGTTAAAGGCTTCGGTAAAAGAAATCTATATTTTTTCTTCTGTATGCTACGTGTTAAGTAGAATACGCAATAGAGTTTTCAGATTAGATATGTCTTTTATAGAATTCAGTTTGAAAGATGTACTTTCAACTCCATATTTCTTTATACACGATCTAAATTAACGAGGCTTACGTTTAGAAGGATCCTACTGCGTCTTAATCCTTTTTCCTCGATCGTAAAGGATTACCCAATCCTATCAGCAGTAGAAGGAATGGTCGCTATATGGTGGAATTAATCGAATATCGATACGAAGTGCTGTATCTAGGTACGCCGCTTGTAACCAGCGGAAATTTAACGTTATTTCATCTCAGTTCGTAGGAATACAGGCCAACGTTGGATTAAGGTCCAGTGATACTTACTGTATGTATATAATCGCTTTACAGTTCGATGTAATGCTTGGAAATTAGCAAGAGTAGTCAAACAGATTAAATTCACTCCTGGAAAATAATTCGTTCTGCTGTTGATGAACAACATTAAACTGTATAAATTTGGTAACAGGTACTCAGGCAAAGTTACTTTAAATATAATGGGACACCACAGTTTGGCATCGAATTTATATACTAACAGCTTACTGAATATTTACATTGCATGTGCTAAAATTATTTCCTAAATGCAATCTTCGGCCGTGTAACTTAATTGCCTATTTAAGTTGAATACTGAGAAGAAATATTACTGTGCTAAATACGTAGTACATACTCTTTCGTCTTTGATATTTAGATAGTATTCCAGATTTGTAATATATTTATTCGGTAAAACAATAACTCAAGAATACTGTGCTGCCCAGGTGTTAAAGTGCACTTTTATAAAATGGTTACAATCTCGAACGAATGTTTATTCCTTTTGCATTCGTTGCCTCTGAAAGTATATTTTATCTATCAAACGCAATAGTAGTCGTTGTAGTATTGCATGTCGCAAGCATGGACGCTGTTAGTTAAATGAACGCGGCAGAACGACTTCGGAATTCAATTTGCAGGCTGAAAGCTCGCCGGGTTTTAAAATGGCACCGTGCACCAAAGTGGACACGTAATTTCCGTCGGATCGATTAACAGTACACAGCATTTTAAAGAGAGCAAGTGGATTTAATCCATCGACCTATCGCGTAATATCGGTCGTTTTACACAAAGTGGATGAGGATTATCACGTCTGCCTTTCCTATACCGCTACTGCCGTGCGTCTTTATTGCAAGAGGGCACATAATAGCTTTTTAATCAAGCGGGATATTAACGATCACTGTGGAAAAGGGGGAAAAATAGAAGAGCGCTGGAGTTACGATAGAAAGGGGAAGCTGAGTTACGTGACATTATCGAATAATTACGAGGGGTCTAATTTATGAGCTTTATATGTACATACATAAAAAAGTAAATAGGACACGGATGTAGGGTTGCCAACTTTTCTTCGGAAAATATAGTACTTTACGGTCAAATGTGATAAAAAATATAACCAGTACATTGTGAAAAGATATAGTACTTTTCAAAGGAAAGTGATACAAAATCAAACGACATACTATTTTTTAAATGTATAGGTATTCGTTTGTGTATCCTTTTTGGATTATTAATTAATACATTGTTTTTAACAAATATTTTATAGCTCATTTTTTATGAGAGATAGATTGGCTCTGTTTCTCTCTTCCCCACACTCCAAATTCATTATGGAAAAGATCCTCTTTATAGAAGCTAAAGAGGCGGGAATAGACAAAAAGTATGAAATTATTTTACATAAATTTTCACAAACAGATCATAGACAATGATTTTTTAAGTTGCGTCAAACAGTTTAAAGCTTAAATTCGCAAATTAAAGTTTTTATGTTGGCATAGAGTAAAAGAAATAAGTAAAAATTGTAGAATGTATCTGAAATATAGTATTTTTATCTTTTTCTAATAGTATATAGAGTACACTAGATAAAAATATTGTACAATACTACATAGTACAATTGGCAACCCTACATGGATGGCTAGTACTCTTGCTTTGTGCAAAGTAGTATCAATAGGAACAATCTATCGTATTTCGATTGAATATTATACAACTAAAGATTGGATATGGAACTGAAATTCTTATTGATCTTACACGCGAAGTTTCATTAATATTTTAATAACTTTGGAAATAATAGAGCTTTCTGACTGATACGATAATGTCCTTCTATTGAATACCTACAATTATTCCCAATATTAAAATACATACATAAGTACATAACTTCATTTGACGTAAAAAATACGGACTCGTCGATTGGCCTGAGAGTTCCATGTGTTAGACGAGGATTTATGTCAAAAGACCTCCTTCTATTCTCAGTCGGTCCTTGATATAAATAGCTAAGTAGGTTTTAATCCCTTTTTAATAGAACTGTACGTTCGTCCGTGACGGATAATGAAGAATGAATTCCATCCATGTTACTGTGATATCTACCTTTTTGTGATTAACGCTCACTTCGTTTCAGTTAAATGTAAAGAAGTATAAAAATATATTTTTCGTTTGCAATGATATTTGCGCTTTGCATTAATATTTAAGAATATTACAATAATGCTTAAATGTACAGGTAATAGACAAATTCCTTTCGCAAGAAATCCCATCCTTTCACAAGTTAAATAGAAATTTAAGATAATTCCACGAAGAAGTGGAAAATCCAAATACACAGAAACGGAGAAATAGAGAAACAAAAGAGGAACTGAAAATTGTATACGTGTCTTAAATTTCCATAAATTTCACGAGTATTATAATTAAAAATTTAGTATACATACTAATTATAAGAGATCTGGAATATATTTTAGTATGTTTCAATTAAGAATAAAATTTTAGAGTACTAAAACACATATTATACCTGTTTTTCACATTTAACTGAGGTCAAACTGGTCCCATCCTCACCCTTAAGACTTGAAACAATGAAAATCAATGTATAACTTACCCACATCTGCAAATCCATGAATTATTCCCTCTGCGCCGTTTTAGTTCCTCGGCTGGCTTTGAAATTGAATTCCAATAGCAAATGTGTCGTCAGGTAGTCGCAAGGAGAGGATGATCGAAGCTTCGATTACCTTCATCTTCTTTGGGCGATGAATATTCCCAGTAATCCGTGTTTCTTTAATAATACAGATGTTACCGGTGAATTTTTCATCGATCAGTCCGATAAGACGAACGTACTTGCCCATTCCACGGTGCGACAGCTCTACGAGAATGTCTCGCGGTATATGTCACGGCCAAACGTAAACTTCTCACGAAAAATATCCCGACACGTTTCACTCGCGCCTCTCAAATGCAAACTCTACGTTTTACCTCATTTCAAGCAATCCGTATCGCTATCTAAAATCTGCCGCTTGCATTGAGAATCGATTACTGCCAGACGTCAGCACAGATGTCGCGATTTCGTCCCGCGCTTTTCTCTGCTAAATCTTTCGTGCGCTGTGATTGGTCGGTACGGTGCGCAGTGAATTGTTGCGTATTTCAAACAACGGCATGAAGGATTAGAATTCTCTGGAGAATCTGTAATAAACTCATAAAGAGAGTCTTTTCTGTTAAAAGGAAATTAAATTTCATATATACCTCTGCTGTAGTGGAACACTTCAATAACAGAGTTGCTTTAATTTAATTTTCCCGCCTTACATTAAAGTTATACAAATTTCTATAGATTTATAGCTAAAATCTTATAGCTAAAAGCTTTATTAATATTGCCAGTTGGGAAATAAATGTACAATTTCACGTAAGTAAAAGAAGAAAAAATTGTTGGGTACACGATGGGTGTGTAGTGTTTATTAATTACCAGCGTTAATAATTCCTTGAGTTTTTCTCCTAAATTTTTTTTCTCCAAAGTTTTGTTCTTTTTATTAAATAATATTGACTGACAATAAATATTGTTAAGTTGATGTTCGGTGATTCAATTTATTGTAACTTAACAAAGATTAGAAACTGGCTCTATGGCAGCCAAAACTGTACATCTCATGGAAACTCGCTTTGTTGCCGTTCCTGTTTCCGACGTAATGCAGCGCCACCCGAAACCGTGGCGCCAGTTGTAACCTTTGTGCTCCGTAGTTTACGCGCCGGGTTCCTCTGAACGAAAGTGTCGTGTGTGAAACAGTATAAAAAATGGTGTGAGCAGACAAAAAATGCAGCAGAGAAAGAGATCCTGGACCACGGAACGGCTATTGTCTGGTGGGGTTTTACTCCGCGGAAATTCAGAGTGGTAAGTCGCTCTTTTAAACTTGCTCGAAGGTATCTCCTTCCGACTAATTAATTTGCGTCCGACGGCGCTTTAAATTCGTACACCACCGAGAGAAAAGGCTAGTCTTTTGTGTCTAATCCAGCATCTCGGTGTACGAATTTGCTCGGCAATCTCAGTTCTATTGTCCTACATTTTACTCAACAGCATTTATCGTAACGCTTTACGCACGTTTATTACAATATTATACGTGCGACCACCTGGAATAATTTCATAGGGATGTGTTAAACATGGCGCCTAAAGCGCGCCAATGTGTCGGATGTGATAGAAATTTGAATTGTGCATACATAATAATAGCGAATTTGAATAAAAGCATTATGAATACATCCTGTAGGCATTGTTAGTTGGGATATCACTAAATTATTTATATATTTTTTTATGAAAATTTTAGCTATTTTAGTAGGTTTTAAATATTAATAAGTTCGAAGTATATTTTTATTACTTTATATTGGGGGAGGGGGAGTTGTAGGTTACTTGAATATTCTAAAAGGGGATCGCGACTTAATATAACTTAAGATAACACTGTTATAGGTTAGGGTTATGGTTATAGGTTTAGATATAATACATGGCTCTTAATGAAAATTAGTAGCATTTGCAATCATTTCGAAAATAGCGTTACGAGTCACGTGTCTTAAACATCGTAGGTGAGTTTTTCTTATTTTTGTAAAGAAAAAAAATTGTAGTGGTCCTGGGACCTGGTCTTTTTATCAACACTTATTGGCATGTCTGTTACAAGTATTATACTACTTGCAATAATTTTGAAAAAAAATATGGTCGTCTGCCAAACATTAATAGATTAACTACAGTATAAGTGTTTAGCGTAAATAAGAAAATTTTAGTTTCAATCTATCTATTCATATTCCTCGATCTCTTTACATAAAATATTACATATAAAACTGAAGTCCCCTTAGACTTCTTCGTCCGCTATTCTCTTCACATTTCCTCCGCTCTCTCCCCTCTCTTCGCAAGATTGCCGTAGGTCAACTAATACTTTACGCCCTCGTTCCCTCGAAATTGTCTTTAAATTACGACCATTAAACGATTGACACGAGTATTAACACGCGTCCCAGTGAACTAATCGCGTGTACTAATCTCCCCTCCCTACGCTCGCGAAATATTTACACGCGGATAATTACGTTCGCGGGCGATTTAACTCGGGGCGAGAAACGAAGTTGTCCCAGGCTACTGGTGTGTACATTTCAAGAATGGAGGTCTCACAGAAGCGCCAAGAAGTGCTCGAATTATACCGAGACGTCGCGCGATGTCTGGCCCCCATTTTCCGTAAGAGCTAAGACAACCGTAGACAGGCTTACGAGGCACATTATGCGGAGATTTGGCGATTTGCATAAAGCTGATTTGTGCTGTTGGTTCGCTCGAACGGGAGACAGAGAGACAGTCAGGCTGATTATAGGATGGATGAGGAAAGAGAGATCCCGGGGTGGGTGGGCGCCGGTTCTAACGGACGGGCGAGGGGAGACACTCGGTTCCGCAATCGCTGAAATTTCGCGCGATGGATCTTATCGAGGAGAATGCATAATTTCGCGGTGTAATGTAGTCTTATCGGGGGCGGTTGCTGTGCGCCGCGACGGGACGAGGGAAAGTACTCGTTCACGGTGATGTCTGATTGCGCGCCGATTGTCTGCCACGAAATTTAACTCCGTCAGGGATTGATTGATACGTAAATTCCTGCCTGCGTATCATGCGAGGCGCGCAGCCTCCGAGTAGCTGCCAGATAATAAACTAAACGGTCCCACGAAGCTGCTGAAGATGTTTACACGCTGGAGTTCCATTAATTCCGTTAATTCCACAAATTCAAAGAAAGGTTACTATGATTCAATTTAAAATTTTCAAGCTTGTCCGTAAACGCTCTGAACATTTTCCTTGCCCGTCTCGAGAGCCTTTCCTTCGAGGAACGTTCAAAATTCCAAGGCTTTGAAACTCGAACAGCCAGCAGTGACGTTTAAATTCATTTTTGGATGGTCCCGCGAGCTGCAAGTACTCGAGAATTGATTGCACTACAGCTCGCTGGAAGCATCATCGCTATTTCGATGCACCGCAATGGCACTCCGGATGGAATGTTCTTCGAATCAAATTTCCTTTCAACGAACGCGCAACGGCGCCCATCGATCCTGCCGAACTATGGCGAAGAGCCCGGGTAGTTGAACAATTGGTTGACAGTTCTATTGTCGCTGGTCCGCCTCCTTAGATCTCCGTTTCAGTGTCCTTAACCTACCGAGTGGAATGGCCACTCGACTCCGCTCTCTACGGTCCTCGTAATTCTGTCTCTGTACTTTTGGAGAATCCTTCTAGCCTCCGTTAAGGGAGACTTCGCTCTTAGATTGGACGGAAGTTCCTCGTGTTAGATTATACTTGCAGACTTCTCGTCGGATAGGTACTCGAAAGCTGGATCCTTTCAGGACGACATTAATTGACGCCAGAAAGATTGTAGGTAACGAGCGGCAGGATAGGGGGCAGATTGATTTTCCTTGGTAGTTGGAAGCCTCTGCCAGAAGAAGCCCATGAAACTTTTCTTACGCTAACCAGGCTTCAACTGCAACGATAGTGTAGAAAATCGCTACTATTTAGATTTTGCGTTCTCACGAGAATACCTTCTTCGTTAAAAGAACTCTCCAATCCAAGAGAAAAGCAATCACATCGCGGTTACTTGTTTAAGTTAAATAAGAAATTTAAAGAAGTAGTATAGAATTAGTTTGCGGAGCCACGTTTTGTAGAACTTCGCTATTCCTTCCCACGAGTTCAAGATACCCTTGTGCCCTCAATTATGAAACATCTCGCGTAATTGAATCCCAGAGCAAGCATCCTGGATAACCTGCCAAATCGAGGCTTCGATCCGAAGGAAAAGAGGGCGGGGCGAGTATGAAAAGGATTCAAAGTGTTATCCATTATTTCACGGATACGTGGCAACGCCAGCGGTGAAGTAAATCGCGCGAGTTTCATCGAGGATGTAGAAGGGTGGGTGATTCCTCCTAACTCCTCCGCTCCTCATCCCTCCCCACCGAACAGCCCCGTCGTCATCCTTTCCTGTCGAGACGGTGGCAATCTTCTCCGTCTTCGACGATCTGAAGATTTCCTCTCGATCTCACGCCAAGATAGAAACGCCCGCGCCCCTGCCTCCTCAAACGGCAAAGGTTTCAAGACCTCCGCCGTTTCCACTTTACTTCTTCTCTTTCGCCCTCTGCCGCGCACGACTCATCCTCGATTTCCTCTATATGCCGAACGGTTCGATCACCCGAGTGGGAAGCAGCCCAACGGTTGGCACACGGATGAATATTCTCCCCCCAGGTGAATTCATAACGTTCATTTATGCACGGGTCAGTAACTCATATCCGTCGACAACGCGCGGATAGACAGTTCCCTTTCCATCACGGCCAAGCAGGTATCCTTTTTCAGAATTCAATCCACCCCCCCACACACCCGGATAATGAACCACCGGCATCGTGATCCTTCGCGTTCGTCGCCCAGTTCCCGGACCTGCGACCTCCTTAAAATCCACCCTCCGTTTTCTGGGCCACTCGAGCCCCCGCCTATTTCCACCCTGGGTCTGCTGGTGAGTGGAGCCGGGCAAGAGGACGCGAAGGAGGCCGTGGAAAGATGGAGGAGCGAGTTTGGGAACTCTTTTGCGGCGCTCTGCCGGAGCCAAGCTGAAGACAATGGCGCGAGCAAAAGCAAGGCGAGCCTGGTGGAAACGGGGGACGAGTTAGATGATATAAAGCAAACCGGTGCCAAAGAGGATTCGTTCTTCCGCGCGTTCTCCTCCCTTACACCTCTCACTACAATTTTCCACCCGCACCTTTCTCTTCGCCGCTGGGTTACCTTTTAAGCCATTTGATGCGCGAGTATTGTGTTCTCGTGGTTACTTATACCCGTGTTTCTTCCGTTTCGCTCTCGACACCGTTCTCCGCGCTTTTGTGAGAAGCTTGCGCCACCACCTCTCTCTATGGTCTCTGCTCGAGGAACGTTGAATGAAATTTTGTGGTCTTTTCAGTTTGAGCTTGCTGTCGGTGCTCTGCTTTCGATATCGAGCAGAACAATATCCACTTTGACTTTATTCCTGGATGTGTGTTCGCTGCTTACGCGATAGTCAGTTGTTCTTCCGCTATCCGGAGCTTGAAATCTGTGAGAGCTTCTTTGTTTGTCTTTCTTTTTAGTGGTCTGGGTTTAGTTTCCTATTCAATTGATGCGTGTGTTTCTGTTCTACTTATTGGTTCTTTTATTTTTCCTTATCTTGGTAAAGTGGTGAGTAAAGAACGTGACAAGTTCTTCTTGTTGTCTCCGCAACTTCTTTCTTGGGCTGACTTCTCAGAAGTTACCAGCAGGCAATGGTTTCGACACCTCGGTAATTTCAAAGAACCTTAACGATAAGATCCGCGCCATCGCCAACAACGGTCGGTTCACAGGGGAACTTTGTATCCTGCAGCGGAGCGTGAAAACTTTAAAGAAGCAAGGGGATACGCCTCTTCGTGCGGGGAAACGTGTATATGCTTCTGCTGCGAGCAGCCCCTTTATCGAGGAATTTTTCTTCCACAGACTTCCATCCGAACGTAACTTCCTATCGATTACACGAAGCAGCGATTAAAATAAGAAAAGTATCGTGAAAGTAGAGTTCGTCGCTTGAAAAGGTGATCGAATATAGATTCTGTGAAGCCAGTCGTTGGATGTTGCACGAAGCGTAGTACATAAAAACAAGATTAATGCCAACAAACTTGAAACTTCGTCGCGGTGACGTATTTAGCAAGATAAACCAGCGTTTCACCACTTTTATCGCGTTTGCACAGTAATTCCTCGCGGAAACCATTCTTCCATCATGAAAGAAGGTGAAATCTTCCGCCAGTTGTAGTAAAATACTTTTTCAACACTGAATTCAAAAACACTAGTTCGGAACACTAGCAATATAATTTATTTATCCGGTCTAAGTAGCCCTAGCTGAGGTAAAAACTGATACTGCTTGTAGCCAGCCCTTCTTTACGCGTTGATTACAAAGACGACGTTAATTATATCGCGTTAAAGGGTCTTCTTTGATGTGGCTCGTCGCACCGTGTCGTTAACCACAGCCTATCGAGGGGCTATCGATGCATTTAATATATCGTTATACGTTTGACGTATTATCGCTTGGAAGCTGTGACCGCTTAATCAAGGTGATTGACCTCGCTACCTTTGACATGGTCTATCAAGCAGTTACAGTGACAACGACCGTTTAACGTTAATCACATCTTACGAGGCATTGTTTAATAGGTTTAGCTGTGTTTGTAGTACGATGTTCCATTCGTGTGAATTTAATTTGAATGGCGTGTTCCATAACAGGTGATCGCAGTTAATAAAATACAATTGAAAGAGACCGATTGCAGGTTGCAAGCTACCTACAATAAATTTGAAACGTGTAATCATGCTATAATGCCTCGTTTCGTTTTGGGTACAAATGGTCCATCGTTGGTGATAACATCGGGTGATAACACCGTTGTATGTATGAAAAGAGTTAAACATACTATTTTGGGAATTTCTGGAAATGTATTTTTCTTTGAAACACATACTAATCGTGTTTTTATTGGTTAGACACGTTGAGACGCTGAGTGTCAGAGTGGTGCAGTAGAATCAGTAGAGCGATGGTCAGACAGGAGAGATAGATAGGGACTAATGAAGATGAAAAGAAGTAGGTTTAACGAGGCATGGACAAGGCATACAATTTTAGAAAATAAATAATGAAAAGTGATCAAGTTATAGTATCAATTCGATGAACTATTGTAAAGATCACGTTATCCACTTAATGCTTGCTATCTGCTGAATACTTTTCGTGCAAGTTAAAGTGAGAATCCTTATCAGTCAGTTGATAAGCCTCGAAGATACAAAAGAAGAATCAGGGGGTGTTTTTCGTACTTTCCAAAGAGCTTGATGTACCCAGTTCGACGGCAAAGAGACTGTGTTTTACTCGTTCAACTAAAAGACCATCCGCTACTTTTCCCCCCTCACTGGGGTATGGTAAGCGCCTTTCAGCTGGTTATTCCCTTGCCTTTTTCCCTTTTTCCGCGTGTTTCGTCAAGTTTCTTCGAAGAAGCGAAGCTAGAAGTGAACAACGCGACGTCTCAAACTTTCAATTACGCTCGCGTAGCGTGTCGGTGTATCCTGATACTTTCCTGGCTCGAAGGGAACCTTCTAAGCTCCCCTTCCCAAGGAATCGAGTCCATCTGATTACCGATAATAGGCTCGAGTCTCAAACCTGCTCCCCTTCCATTTAAACTTCTGGCAAATTCATCTCGTTGAATTCTTTAAGTAAGTCATCACTTATGTGGACGAATTTCTTAGGCGTATTATTTTAAGGATTTAATATAGGCACACCTGGTACTTATGAAAATGTGCTCAAGTAGGGCAGAAAATTAATTAGTGAGAGGTAGTTGAGCTTCCTTAGAATTAGGAGCACGTGCTTACAATGGAATGATTAATCGAAAAGTGACTTGAGCTCAATATAACTTATAATTTTCAAATGGTGACACACAAAGGAATTTCAATATTATTTATTCAGTACTGCACTTTTCTTTGAATCACTGTGTGCATTAATTATTTCTGTTTCAACCCTTTGCACTCCAGATATTTTTCTCAGGCAAACCAAAGTTTTTAAAAAAGTAGATGAAATTTGCAGAACCTGCTTTAGCAGAAAATCACTAGTCCATCGATAAACAAATGAATTGAACTGAAAAGGGTTAATACTCCCAATACGACAAATCCTCAATCATCGATCAAACTGTCGTTGATACTTCCACGGGAACTGTTGAAAAAAAATCTGCTCCTCGACTCAGTCTGACGCCCCTGAAATTTGGTTGCATCCACTATAAAAAGAGACAGCGCGAGGAAGAGGAGCTTCGGAACGTTCGAGGGAGGAGGACAGGCAGAGGGGTGTCCGCATTAATTTATACGAGGGAAACTTTGACGTGAACAAACGGGTCCAGCGATCGTGTAACCGTGCGAACCGCCGCTTTGGTGTCGATGAAATTAATTGAAAACTTGTTTATTTATTGGCGGCGCGCTGCACCATGGAAGTTTTTGGCGAACGTCGGCGGATAGCCGACATGGAGACTCGGTGTGTGGGTAGGAGGTAATTGGGAATAGGATTTGGAGCACGAAAATAATTGGTTTTCGGCTTCTGCAACGGGATGGTATATGCAGTTATGCCGTTTAACCTAGACCTATCGCTTATTCGAGTCGTTTACGCGTTGCACCCCCTTCTTGCGGTGACCATCAGTTAAGTCTAATAAATCAAGACCCACTTCATAATTTTACTTCATTCGATCGCATGCCCTCCTGCGATTCAATTCTTCATTTTTACCCAGAGCTCAGCATTAGATTGACATTAGAACTTAACTATAATATGTTAAGGAAACAATATCACATCAAGCTAATCTCAGCAGCAAAGATTATCCCTCCTCCAATTTATACTTCAAAATCCCAACGTTAGACCCACAAAATCTCTTACTATAAAATTCAGATGTTTTAAAGTGGCCACGTCTGACGCCATAATGTTTTTATATTCAATATTTTATAGACCGCGGCTAATCGATTTCCACCTTCGTACGTCAATGGCTATCAATATACGGCGCGACGGTAGGCAGTCGAATTAAATTCTCTGGTCCAATAACGACATTGGTCACACCAGTTCCGCAGCTCGCACCACTATCTCCGGATTAAATCATCCCATAATTCGAGGGCCGCCGCTGGAATCTTCTGCTGCTGTCGTTACATTATATTCCAGTGCCGTAACTGGAAACTTCCATTTGCCTCATCTGTCACGAACAGCCCGCGGACGTAAGGATACTGATGCTTTCCAATCGGAACGGGTTGAATTGAATTCAAAAATAAATTTGTTTCATCCTTTAATCGCTTTGCTCGTACCCTGCGAAATCATTGCACACCCTTGTTCTGCCAGATCGCCGCAACGTAATCACGAGGAGGATTTCTCTCCATATTTTATATCTCTACCCTAAATCTCCTAATTTAAGCTGATAATTTCATTCATTTTTAGCTGACGTTTCATATATACTTTATTATACCTACATATTAATATCTTGAATTTAAAATTCCTTTCGTAAAAATACCAGCTTCTTCCATTTTCGATGAACTTTCGCCGACGTTAAAGTCAATTGCATGCATTTTGAAAATTTCAATTTCCTTCCGTCCCGCTTGCGATTAGTGATTCGCTGACAGGTTCAGAGCGTAATGCACACAGGTATTTCTTTCGAATTCCACTAAAGATTGGCTGCCAATTTGCATGGTATATCAAGGATGTGATCTTCCCTCTCTCTTTATTCTTCCATCGACTTCGATCGTGCGCGTAACGCCTGTGATGATGAAAAATGGAAAATTTCCATCTCGCGGCGGTATTAAACTTCAATTATTTACTTTACATTAATTTTCGATTCGCCGATTTCCTTCTATATAGAGGAATTACGACGTACCCTTGCGATCCGTGCTGGCAATTTCAATTTCCAATATCCTGTCAGACAATCCGCGAACGAGACCGCTAGCGGAGGACTTTTTTTATCGCGTTTGCCCGACCAGCCAGCACGAAAGTCGAACTTTCGTCCTCTTCCTTGCCCCTTTGCTATTTCTGTGGGACCTCGGCTGTGAAAGTCCACGAAAGGATTTGCAACTTTAAAGGGACGGAAGGTAGGAGCAAACGCTCCTGGAGTCGCTTGGGTCTTTCGACGATCGTAATTCCGTTTCTTAATGTTGCTGAGGAACGAACAACGATTACCAAACCGTGCATTCGTTTTATCCCTGATGAATAACACAGGGTGGAATTTTCTGTAGGGAAGTCTCAACGAACAGGGTGATATGCAGATGACGGCAAAGCTTTGTGGAACTTGTGATTAACTATGAAATAAGTTTCAATTCAAGGACATTATTCGCACCAATTTTTATAATCGTACTTCAATAGTATTCAATTTGTATGGAGAGAGAGAGAGAGAGAGAGTGGGAAGAAATAAAATGCACGAAGCGCGGGGCAATTTACTGATCTCGTTTATTCGATTTTTTTAATGACCACTACTTTCTCAAGCAGTTAATTATTAATCAACTGACTCGTCATTCCCGATGGACATTGAATTTGTAAATCACAGTTTGAATATCGGAAAATGTAAAAGTCTTCGACCATCAATTTCGCTCGCTGAATAAACCAATTATATAAAACCTCTTCACCATAATTGAAAATCGCTAGTTAACAATTCTACGTTTTTACGATAATATTACGTATATCGTTGTACTTCCAATCGATGGATACGGTCGATTAAAGATTTCCAATAATTAATCCAGTGGTCCATCTGTTTGCCGTGTATGCAATATTCTTGACATACGATTCATCTCCACTGCTAAATTTATCCGCGCAAAGGTCTGTAATTTAATACCGTTAATACATTTCCCTCCCGTCTACAGTTAGCCATCAAAAGGCGATCCGAGTATCCGTACATCGACGAAATATAATGCCAGGGAGTGTGCAATATCGATATTGTCGAGTGCATAGCCCGTCGGGGAATATTGGTATCCTTCGAATCAAAGCTACTCGCCTATATTATCCGTTGCGCATCCTGCGTTAGATTCTATCCACCACCGCCCCCTCTGCAGTTTTGACTTTTTATTTGGCAATAAGAAAGTTTTGACAGGAACCTTTATGGAATAAGTTTCACAAGAGAAATCGTGAAAGTTGGTTATACCCCTGCCCAGCCGTTTCCATGTCCCTTTGTATTTTGCCGCGCCTCTGCGACCCGGCTGCTTCTTTATGAATCTTCGCTCATTTTCAATACTAATCTGAAGTGAATTCGAGAGTCAGTAAACTTAGATTGCTCCGGCAATTCCCTCCGTGGGAAATAAAGAAACTGAAAATTGCCTGGACACCAGAGAAGGATTTCTTTCTCCTCCAAGTTTTATTCGAGAGTCTTGTTATTGAGGGAAACCTTGGTCCTTCAGAATCGAGAAGAGATTCAAATGTTCTGTTTAACTTGTGTCTTATCTGTGCTTCAAATTCTATTTTATCTATTTCTCTCTCCTTGCCAGTTCCGTGTTTAACCGTGAAGCTTACTCTAGCACTTGCTGATAGTGTAGCGGAGTATTGTTACCGTTCGAGAAGATCTTCCTATCGACGAGCTCTTCGTGAGAGTAAAATCATTTAATCACACCCTGTATTTTAAATCCTAGGGATGTTTCGAATTTCTCTTTCTCTTGTTCTCGAACTTCTGTTTCGCAGTGTTGAAACGTCGAGATTTCGTGATGTCCCTCCTTTATTTTTCCCCTTGTTTCCCTGTAGGGCGATGAATTCTCGTCTGCATCCCGACGTAACCCTTCTCACTCTTTTATTAGACAGCCATGAAAATCGTCGGACAGTCACGACAAGGGTGCGCCCTGGTGTATATACATCGGTTCACCGGCTGTAATTCTGTCTCCGCGTGGATGTTGCTGCCTGTCAGGCTATGGCCAGGCACGCAATCGCCCATGAACTGCAAACAGAGGAGACAACTTTCCGTCTCGTGCTCATTCATATTTATGAAAATCCCGTTTCCCGAATTTTTGGCCGTCGCCTTCTCGTGAATAAGCACCCTCCCGAGGAACGCCGAGGTTTTAATTAAATTTCATAAATAGGGATGTTTAAAACATTACTGGGTGCTTTCACGGCTGTTCGCGTTGGCGATTGCAGGATTGAAGTCTCGTGACTTTGGTTTTGATTGGTTACGGAAGAAGTGAAGCTTGAAGTGTTGAGGAGCCCAAAGAAATATGCAACTGGTAATATCAATAGATATTTAAAGAATAGAATAATACTCTTTTTTAAAAAAAGTAAAAAACCGACTTCAAAGGTGTGCTAAAAAGGATAAAATATTTTTTTCGGTCACAATCATTGACCGAAATGTTGGAATTCGATAAAATTTAGAAATTGCAAAGTAGCTTTTATTAACTGTTTAAAATAGACCGCACCAGTGCGTCTAAATGATTTTTCCTATAATTAGAACAATTTTTGCTGTCGAAATTCAATTTACATTATATAATTTGGGAATGTAACATTTTAATATGCCTTCTTTTATTCACAAAATCTCTTCATTTATTGAGGTTTCTTAACTTATCCGTCACCTCCTCAGAATTTATTCACTCCTGTATCGCAGTATCGAATAAATTCAATTTGTCCTGGGTGTCTGTTGTCCCCACCCCCTGCGGTGGTGCAAATGTGACACACACCCCAGCCGACGTTTATGTGCCATTTCGCGGGCGTGCACAGCTGTCTATGATCCGCGACAAGCGAGGGGAACGGATGCAGACGCGAAGGAAACTGGGCGTGAAACAGACTTTGATGTAGAAAGGAAGGATTTTGTGGTTGAGGTGGATGGAGCGTGAATAATCGCTACCCCTCTCTTACTCCGTAGGCGCCAGGGAGGAAGAAAAGCCTGAAAGGGAGGGACCGGGCAACACAAAGAAACATCGTGGGTGAACATCGACACCTTTATGACGATGAAGCGTCGATTAACGATTGCTCGCTGCTCGGGCAACGAACTAGCGATATATCATTCCGAAACTCTTTAATGGACAGATTACTACGATCAATCAAAATCTATTTCAATGCCTCGTAATCTCTTCTGCGTAACGTCTTAATTTGTAAAAGTTGCTGAATTTCTTCTTTACCTATTAAAATGCTACATAGCTGATGGGTCTAAAGCGATGAATAACGTTAGAGTGAATTAGAGAAAACAACTGTCACTCGTGGTCGAATTGTACTCGAGAAAAGAAGTCCCTTTGGTATCGCGCATCTGCTCTTGAATGCGTGTGTGGCTAGTGTCGTACGCTAAAACTGCTAAAAGTGAAAGAAACGGGGTGGGACGGGAGGCGAGAGTGAAAAGGAGGAACAAAGCAGGCAAAGCAAACGAGAGGGAAGTTCCGTGATTCCGTTAAACGTCGCGCCGCGGCCCATAAATTCCTTTAATTAAAACTTCATACCGTGCATCTGCATAAAGAGTGAAGAACCTCCCTCAGCAACGTCAACTCTCGTGCTCATTCATATTTACATTCTGCGGCGCGGAACGCAAGAGCGGCGCGTTGTGCTACGCGTTAAGATAGAATATATATTCATAGTTAACGCTGTCGAGTGGTCATTATTGAAATGTGGTTTTTCCACGACTGATTGTACGGCTTAGGCGAGCTGCTCGGGACGATTTTGTAATTAATAGACATAAGTCTTTTTATCGTTTCGAGACGCCGTTGGTTCGATGAGTTTATAGCTCGCCTGGTTTCTAGCTATCTGTAATTAAGAAATGTTGCAATTTTCTGTAGCACCGATCTCTAATTTGCCTCAGGTATATTCAAGGTTATAGTTGGAATAAAATTTTGCTTGCACGTATATAGTATTTGGTATTGAGAAATTAGGTAACTCTGGTATTATTTAGTTCAGTAATTTCACCTCTTTGTTCGACAAGCACGGGTTTTCAGAGTAAAATGGTAACAACGTAGCGTCAGTTGTAGAAACTCTAGGTAGATGTATAAATTATGTTCGTGGAAGTCGAACCACATTGCTGCATTCCATATATTAAAATCATAATTTCGATGCAACGTATATTCTGCAACAGTATCGCTTATTTCTCCATTGCTAAATACAGATGTATTACAATATCGGCAGCTTCCATTTGCTTTCGTTACAACGAGTTATCATTGCTAGCTATTTGTCATTGTTTTGCATATTTTGTTATACTTAATATCAAGCGTTAAATCATTCGAGGCACAGGATACGTTTACAATCAATGTTAGTGGTATTGTTCGCAGTGTGAGCGTAACCGTTCTGCAATTTCGTATTCAATAACGAAAGGAAACATACTTTTTCACTTACCACGAGAGCTTCCTGCTAATGCTGCAGTGTCGAGCGTACTATTAGCTTTCAACGTACTACGGCAGTCGATTTTGACGTCCATTCACGAGCAGCTGATGCTTTTAGAGCAAACTATTCGCTCTCGAACATATTGATGCACGAAACATGATTATGATGCTAAGAGAGAAGTTGTTGACGGTCAAGATTAATCGCGAACTCCTTGACGAATTTCTCGAGAGTCTCCACTAACTTCACCTCGGTCCTGAATGTAGAGCTATGTACCTAATAAATATGGCTGATTAAATTGTGTCCAATGAAGTGGCGAATAGGTCACAGGATCGCAAATTTCACCGAGAGTTCTCTTCTTCAAACAAAATTGTATTCTGGCAGAGCTGACGAGAGTGAACCAGATTTTTCGTTAATTAGAGTAAAGCTTTTTGTCAACTATCACATTAAAGGTCCCCAGATTCTGCTGTGCACAGAGTTTAATCAATATCCAAATGCTTGTACATATTTTTTCATCGAACATCGAACATCGTAATACACTAAATTCAATTTTAAAAAATTCAAAACTTAAAAATTAAATCTTCTTCCTTTCACTTCGGACAATTTTCCCCGTTCAATATTCATCTCTCACTATAGTACCTACATAAAATAATCATCATCACGAGTCGCTCTGAAGGAAGCTGCACCCAGTTGCACCAGATAGACCAACGCACATCTTTCTGGAGTCTAATGATTTTAATTATGTCTATCGTACGATATGGCTCCACGGTTCAGTGGTCATTTCGACGAAGGAACAGCCAAGATCCGAATTCGGTTTACATTAATGCACGAGACATGCATAAACTGCTACATCAATAGAGGAGAACGCCAGTCGTTCGATCATACAGTACTAACTACTGCCGGCGGGTCCGCTGCAAGTGCACGATTTGCATGTGGAGTAGGAATGGAGTTTGGCGGATGAGTGTACGGCCAGTCGTGCATCTGCATACGATTATGCAGCTACGTGTTGCCCTAACTGTCGACAACCTCGGCGGGGAATAGCGGCTGGGCAACCGTACTACATTACACGTATCCACATCGAAGGTACACTTGAACCAGTGGAAAATCTCAACGCTACACGTTTATTTATTTCTGTCCTCGGAGGGCGGCGTTCTGTCCGCTAACAGGGATGGCAATTATGATAAAATAGGGCAATTTGTTCTCGTCTCGTTTGGAACGAGTTCGTTGCATTAATTTCAGGCGAGACAGTTGGTTCATGCAGAACTGACCACCTGAAATTTCAATTTGTACCATCAAGTACCAAAGATACGAATACTTTCTTCCGTTGAACGTATGTACGTCTAAGCTTATGAGTATTTAAATAAACCGTAGATTCAGTGGATTCGTATAGTGCGTAGGGTGTGTGGAATTTATTTGAAAAGATTTGGGGTTAAGAATGCGAGGAAGTCCAGGCAGTGTTCTTTAAGGAGAGTGATGGGCCTTCTTCTTTTCATAGTTGAAGAAGATTCCTCAAGGAACTAGATTTCAAAGGAACCCCTCGTTGCCCAGAAGTGCTTAACGGTTAGATGTATCCAAACACTTCGGTGCAGGAAGATGGTTTTTGGTACAGGATTTATTATCACGATGGAAAGCGGCGTGTCCTAGCCGGAGTTATTTAGAATGCACGAAAGTGTCGAGTGCTTGACACAGACAGCTCAGGATTGGCGGAGAGTGGCTACGAATGCTGGAGTAGAGCCGTTGCCTAGATTGTACAAGGGTGCGAGAGGAAAGTAGGAAAGGGGATGCTTCAGCGAGCTGTGTCCTCGTTACGTGTAGTGCCACGATTCCATGGTGGAAGGTTCCCAGCCGTTTCTTAACAGGTAGCGCAAACATTTCGAGTATGCGCCACTACCGGAAAGAACGACCGCCAGCCACGTGAATACACACATACACCTGAGGTCACCCTAGTCGTCCTTAGGACCTGGTAAGAGCTTGCCAGTCAAGTGAGGAATCCTACCGAAGATTAGGACGATGCTCGTTCTTCTTCCTGCCTTGCAGCTTTCAGGGACATTTATCTGAATCAATATTTTCGGGGAGCATCAGGTAGGGATCGAATATACCTAACATTACTTTGTATTCGAATCTTTGTATGCTTGAAGTTCTACCGATGGATGAAGGGTGTTCATTTTAACTTCAAGATAGACACCATACGCTCTTTCTTTCGTCTCCATATCGTGCACAAAGCCAGTAACAGGTGAGGCAATACAGTTGCCCGTGCAACTTTTGGCTGAATTCCAGCTGGTTTTTACATTCGCTGCACCTCACTGCCAAAAATCATTACACGGCTAGACAGCCACTGTGCCAAGAAATAGTTGCTCTTCCGCCCTCCGCGAGGCCCTTCGATCCCTCATTTTTGGAACCTGGGCAAAAACAATTTCCCGGTCGTTAATACCGAACGTTGATCTCTGGTGAATTCGAGATACTTCTAGTTTTATCATCTCGCTAAGTCATGAATATAATTCCTTGCAGGAGAGCCTTTATATTCGAACAAATAAATTAAACCTTGCCCCATCAATGTGGCCAGCGGAGATATGCAAAGATTGAAACCCCGTTTAACCCCGTGCACCACCAAGAATTCTTACTCGCTGAAAGCTGTCTAAATCCTATTGTATGACACGTACAATAGCAGGTAGCTTCGATGGACTGAAACGATTTTCCTCGTGAGAATTGTTCTCAATGGACGCTGTGACGTACCTTCCGTGATATATTTATCCGCGGCGTAGAAGCGTCCACGAAAACGCCTAAACACGGCCGTCCACGTAATCCTGGCCATCAGCTTATAATTCCGTGTCGTCGATGGTACAGCCAGCTAGTGTTGCTTTCATCGGAGCTATCCTTTAACTACACCCTCCCTGGCTTTTCCAGATTACCCTCCGTGCATGGATAGCTTCAAAGTGCACCGCGTCTCTCCGCCGCGATGCAACGGGTTTGACGGCGGGGGGTGGTTAGGAGGGGGTGGCTTTGATACCCGCTGAGTGTGAACGCGGCGATTAACCCCGCATCGCCTCCTTATCAACCGAACCCGTATCCATGCTTCTTCCAGCTCGTCTCGTCGACCAGCAATCCCATTTGTTAAACGATTGTTCATACACTCTCTTCCCCACCCCCCTCGCTCCAGCACTTCTCCTTTTTCCTTCGCATCTGGCTCTCTGGTCCTGTCAGTTCTTCCCTCGATACACAGGGGAACGTTTATAGGCATCACGGTTCGATATCGATATAATACACGATGTGCTACCTAAATGTGAAATGTTACTTTGGTGGTGCAACGTGTGCTTGAAATGTGCTGCCATTTTGGGGAGATTGTGCTAGTTCCGCTAACGTTGCAATTGGTTGTGACTTTAAGGCTGATAAGAGTTTCTGGAATAGACATTGAGGATTTTCTAGCAAGAGGGGTGCAGCTCTAGCTTTATCAGCTTTGAGTAAATTTGAAAAAACTGTTTGTAAAATTATTGCTTTGACTTAACATTGAAAAGAGAATATATATATTTTCACGCAATAAGTAGTAGTTATCGAGTTGATAAGTTTTTATTTCTATTTTTTGGCGAAAAATTATTCTATAATAAAAGTATTAATATTAATAGTGACGTTTCTAGTTTCATTTGTTGGCAATAAATCGCTCACTTGTTATCGGATTTGTATCAAAAGCTGTAGATTTATTTTTGACGCGCATGTATCACACGTCATAACTCAAAAATTGTCAAATGGGAAGCTGCATGGAAACGTACTATAGTTTCAGTAATAGAGGTTGGTGTACGAGGGTAGTGGGATGTTTCGAGGCGAAGGTATTTGAAAGTGTGTGTCGATATAGATATCTTCGAATTAATATAATTCTATTAAATACAAATTGGTGGTAAGTGTAGTTTCTCCACGTGCAATAGAATCGTAAATTGTCGAAAAGTGCTTAATACAGTTCATCGAAATATTCTATTTACCCGGTTAGCCAGTTCACCAAGAAACTGCAGCCGCGAATGGTCATCGCAGCTAAACGATCGATAGCCCAGACAGTGTCCACGAGAAACTAATCGGCATAGTTGGAAAGCCGGCGGTTATCCTGGGAATCCTACAGGATCGGTTGTCCCTCGTGCTGCTGCGGTTACATCTAACGATCCTTCTCGACCCCCGATGTCATCCCTAGAACGGTTCTATGGTTTAATGTCCTGTATTACGTAGCAGTTTGATTTATAGTCCCCCTGCTAAAAGAGAACAACCTACAGCTACAATACTCTGACTGAAATTTAAACTTCTCTATTTGTATCATTTATCTCGGAGGAATATTTATTCTTTATTGCATTCATCTTTCTTCTTTAAACGTGCAAACAATTACAGAATTGCATCGATTGACGAGGTATCGAAGCGATATCCGTCCAGCGATATCCGCAATTCTATGGAAAAATTTCTAGCATCGAGTACCTCGTCTCTCTGCTCGTGGAAACGTTCAATCAGACTTACGGTCTGCTCCGAAACGAGGGTATTATTTTGTGGCAGATTCGTTGACGCGGTATTGTGCGAGAATTGAGCAACGTTATCGCTCTTTTCCTTCTGGCGCGATGAAATTGCACTTCCGAGAGCGTGTCAGAGTTTTTTTTTCCCCAACTTGCCATCTCGCCAAGTGTCGATCGGCTAACGACCCCATTGCTGGATGGTCCGCGCCGAGTAATGGTTTGTCAATTCAATTAAATTGCAAAGTCCTTTCCCCCCCATGACGCTTGAAAGCAGTTTTCAAAAGGATTTCGTTATTTACATTTTTCCATCTGCCTCCCGTCGCAGCGGTTTCCGAAGACTCAAGGCGGGCAGGAGGCAACGATGAAAATCGATGTAGCGCAAAGCCGATAAAATTCGCTCCCGTCGCTTTTTAATTGAACAATAATCAATGCCTCTCGAATCGTTTCGCAACAAACGATGGAGTATCGGGGAAGCGCTTGAAATGCAGATCGTATCTTTGAATCGTGAAACACTGAAGTCTCGTCTATTATTATACAATATGATAATTCGTATTGGGTACTCAAGCGTCGCAGCGCTCTATAGAATTTCTCGTCTATTGAATTTCAACGTATACGTTCTCCATGCGCAGAGATGGCACGAAAATCCATTTCAGGCGACACACTTTGTTCCTCCGTAGAGATACTCTGGTTAAGTCTAATACCTTCTGCCTTTCTCTATACCTATAGGTAGTCTTATTAACTGGATGTCCTTTAAACTCCTTACCCGACATCAGCTTCGAGCGATTATGATAAAAAGAAAATTAGAATGCGAAATTCCAGAAGATATAATAATTTAATTTTCTTTAAGTTAAAGTTGAAAACTTTATTCGACGAATAAAAATATTAACTTCATTCGCCGAACAATCTAAAGTTAAAGTAACTTTTAATTGATCCGTTATTTAAATACTTTATTATTTAGTTAATGCCCAACTCTGCTCTATATTCTAAAATATCTTACTCTGTATCATTCCCCTTCTACCAATTTTTACATCATTCCTCGTCCAATAAACTTCCTTCTCACCCCAAAAAGAAAGAAGTCCCGAAGTAAGGGGCAACGTTCCGTTCCCCACGCACTCGATTAATTCCCGTCATTAGTTAAATGCGCCGCGGCTTGAGGAGCACTGGCAGCCGTCAGGGATCAGTCCGTGTCCCAATTTCAAAAAAAAAAAAGAGGAAAAAGAAATAAAAGGAGTCTACGTTACGCGACCTGGCACACCGATGCGCCCTGAAAGCGATACATCGTCCGCGTTGGCCCGCTTTAATCACCCAACGTGGCTGGCATATCACAAGAGGCCTGCATCTGCGTGCTTTAACATTTTGTATCGGGTCGGCGCATCCGGCCAGAAAAACGATAGTACCCCAGCGTGCAGCGAGTGTACTCGACCGCGTATTTCTGTAACTACCCTTCGGCCCCTCCTCCCCCGTTCCAGCGATTTTCTCTGACCTTCCCGGCGTGCATTCAATTCCCTCGCTTTCTCGTCGCCTTTTTCCGCTCGCAGAAGGGGAGAGAGAGCGAGTTCGAAGGTTCGCCGCGGTATGTGGGTCGATTTTAAGGTTCTAACCTACATTTACATCGCACAAACGAACCCTGGGTCTGGCAATCCCTCGAGACAGAGACAGAGGCACGCCAAGTCGACGCGAGGATGGCGGAGAACGGTCTCGGTTGGCGGTGGGTGGATATGCGGCAAAGGTAAAGGTCAAGCGAACCGAGGCTCTATCGACTGCTTTTATACGTGGAAGCACTTTCATCGGTCCCCATTCTCCTTTTTCATCCCCTTGCTTTCGCTGCGCCCCTCGGTTTCCCTCCTCCCCCAATTTCGCGTCTTCCACCTCCCGCCCGCTGTTTCGTAGCCACAAACGACGTTAATTGCTGCGCGTCAGACGCTTCGTTACTGGTTCACGCGCACCCTTTTTTCCCTGGTGGACTACTTGCGTTCTCCTTTTCGAAATAGTGATCCCCTTTGTGTTTGCACGGGTCGAGTGTGGGGACCCTGGTCTTGTTTTTAATCTGTTAATGTACTGAACTTATATCGTCGAACGTACCAGGTTGCTTTTAGATTTTCTATTTTATTTGATGAGAGCATAGGAGTTGAGTTGACGAAGAATTCGTGATATTTGGTAGGAAATAATGAAATTGGTATTTAATTGACGAGTTGCCATAATGAAAGAAAGTCCGAGTGAGAAATGTCAGGGGGCACGAGATACCAAAAAATTGATACGTCTTCCATAGTAAATGTTTCCCCGAATAATGCTATTTTCGCGGGAAAGAGAGATAAGCAAAAAACGTTGTTAAGGAGAAACACGGCGCTCTTGACTCGTGCCCTTTGCACTATTCACGGAAGCCGTGGAATGGGATTGTTTCGCGGGTTTTCCTTTTATTTTTTGCTTCTCTTCTTCAGAATTGTCGAGGGCAATTCGGAGAACTTTCCACTCCTGGGAATCATCGTGGCCAGGGAATTAATTCTTACCGTCAATCGTTGGCTTTCAACCCATCATTTCAGTTATGGTGACACGTTTACTGATTTGAATTAAATAACAATAACCGAAGGAATGTTAGCTAAACTTCTATCAAAATCGGTGGTTCGTTTAAGCTTTGTGTATAGAATGGAACTGTGATGAGAATTTAACTACAGGGGACCACGTTCGCGTTGCAAATCACCCGTAAGTAGAAAAGTCTGTTATTGATCAGACCGCCGGCTCTCAAGAGTCCTTGATTACTTATTCACGTCGAAAGTAACTAAATTGTATTCGAGTAAGGTTGACTAAATATTTCACAGCAGAAATTTCTTTCAAAGGATTCATTAGCAATTCACTATTAAATGACAATTATCCTTATGGTAATAGATGCAATCGTTTACGATTTTATCGGGCCACTTTATCGTCTGTGATAAGTATTCCCAGCTCCTACAACGTGGAATTAGAGCTTGTAATTACCCGATATTACAACACATCCTTAAATATTATCGCGCTATCTTCTCCTTACATATTTTCCGCGTGGCGTTTCACTTTAGCCTGGCAGCTCAGTTACATAAAGTGTAAAGAAATTTCTTCATTACACTTTTTCAAGCGGTATGCTTGGGAAGTAATGCATTCGCGTGCATTTCCTTCGAATTTAACAGATTTAATTAAATTTCAAGCTCGAATGAAAATATAAGAATACAAATGTAGCATATGGGAACTCAGTTACTCATACTGCACTGTACGTCATAGCATTTAAACATCAAAGCTTTCGTTATCAACAATAAAATCAGAAAAACCCGTAAAGCGAGCGGTCGTAAAAGCAGCGTTATTAACTTTTCATCGGGAATCAGTATCGCGAACGTAATTATTCCGACGAACAGACACTCTGCTCTTCGACGCGGTTGATTATTATCTTGCTCGTACGAACTCGTTTTAGTTGCACGGTCAAAGGATACCACTCGATCGATGTGGCGAGTGTTTCTGGTACCTAAAGGTCACCGTTAAAGGTAAGGGTACACGGGGTACTCTGGGTAATTGACTATGTTCACCCCGTGGTATTTCCGTCTATGAATTACAAATTTCCTGATGAAACGTTGCTGGGTATAAATTACGCAATTTAGCAGCTAGCACCGGGCCGCAGGAAATCTGCTCGGTCGGATGAGAAGTCAACAGATTAAAGAGAGTCTCGCAACTCCGCAACCTTTGTCTCCGCTTCTTCGATATAATTCCCACGCGAAGGAGCATCAGCAGGAACGTAATTTATCACTTCACTCTTTCGAGAAAAACGCGGCCAGAACGATGATAATTCGCGTAATCACCGACTAGCAGGCCCTCCACCGTCCGCCGCGTTTCCTTTCATCAGCCGGGCTCCTTTTCAAGGAGAAGTAAAAGATTGCTTCCCTCCGGGCGAGGGGATATCGAGGTCCATTTATCTCCGGGCGAATTTTAGAACGCGAAATTATGGCGCGACGCGGATTCAATTACCGAAATTAAACTTGTCTCGTAAAGTGTCACGATTAATGATACCACCGCGAGGAGCAGTGATTCCGTCCCCTTGGCTGTCCGACGCGAAACTTCTATTTCGAGGGGAACAAAGCCACGGGGACAGAACGGGAGAAGAACTGGACAGGTGGGAAAAAGTGGTATTCGGCGTCGTAGGATTCCTTCGGGCGTGAAACAAACGGCACTGTCCGAAGTTGAAAACCTAAACCACGTTTTGCGGCTGTAAAGCCAAGAAAGAGAGAATACCTACGGGCGAGAAAGGGTGGGACAAAGGGGCGAGGTAAGAAAAGGAGGCGGGTAGATAAAAGGGGAACAAGGGAAGAGAGTTTAAGTCGATAGGGTGCTATAGGTCAAAAACAAAGGAGCCCCTTTTCCTGCAGCTAAGAAAGGAACCGAACAATTTAATCAGGTGATCTCCGTCTTCGATCTCGCGCAAGGTTCGAGGGAAAACGGCCCCAGAATCATTCAGTCCTGGTGTTTCTTGGATAGAGAATGGAGGAAATATTCTCTGTCTTTCTTGTTCCTACTTCTGGGACACCTTTTAATGCTCCCTTTTTTGTTCGGTGACGTTTCGCGTCGTGGAAGCTGCGCGACACGACCGAGAATAGATGGAAACGTTGGTTAAAACCTTTGACGTCCAGGAAATATTCGCCCAGGGTCGCGATCGTGACTTTGTTTCCTTCTGGGATACCTTCTATAGCCCACGAGAATGGAACGCTTTTTGGGACATTGAATTTCGTTTCTGTGGGTCGTATTGTGTCGTAGAATTGTGGCGTCGTGACTTGAATTAGGTGAGCGGGATCATTCTACGGTTGGAGATATTGTAGCGGAAGAAAGTAATGTGAAGTTAAGGTGGCAGCACTCTGACTTTGAATGTAGCTGAATTTGATATTTTCTTCGAATCTGTAGGATTTTCTATAAACGTCCGGAATATTTAGGGAAGAGATTAAGGTTATATATGACGAATGGAGAATAGAGAATCCTTCCAGGTATTCTCGTAGATTTATTTATAGAGGAATTAACAGATAAATCCTGAATGCTTATTTTCAACTAAAAGTGTAATCAAATTTCTAGTAGGAAATTTCTAGAAATGAAGAAGATTCATTTTATATTTCTGGCTGACCACTGACAGAATCGTTCCACTCTCTACTGGGTCACAAATCTAATGATAATCTCTATTTGTAATCTATAAATCACATCGAAGAACACAATCCTTTATCTTCTCTAAACAAAACCACCCTCTTGTCTTCCTCGACAACGTAAACTGGAGGAACTTCCAGCCACAAGTGTTTATCAACTTCCACGCGTTGTAATCCAGGCGCCAAAATGGGAAATGAAACGTTCAACAGAAATTACGAGAAAGCTGTGAGTTAAGTTTCCTGAGTTGGGCAAATGTAACCGTGTCGTGGGTTCTTCGGGTAACCATTGTTGAAGCCACTGTAGTACATTCGTCAGAGGAATTACTCGGGAATGAACGTAGAGTGAGAGCTCCGCTGTGCGGGCGATTTTTCAAAGGATACATCCGGTGCTTCCTTATATCTATTCGCCCGTGTCTGTGGGTCGCGTGACCGCCGCTCAAAAGGTCGCTCGGCGCTCCGTATAAAAAGCTTCGTGGCCCGGAAATTTCAGTAAGACGAAGTAACGTGGAAATTGCGGGCGGGAAAAGAAACGCTTCTTCCCTCTCGCGCCACATTTTGGGGTCAGCGAATAATTTCGACACTCCCCGCACAGGCTAAAGCGATAAATAAATAATTTAACGTGGAAATATTTCAGGGGTTTAATGTCAATTTTACATTTGACTCGCATATTTGTAAGGCGAAGTCTTACACATGGATACATTGATTCGTGGTTCATTAGTAGTTATAGTACCTTCAAATAGGAAGAGATTGACTGTTCATGAAGACATAAGTAGAAGCTGCATATAACTGCACGTGAGAGAGTGACTGCATGGAATCTATAACCGCCACCGTGACACCAAGTTAAAGCTACCCTGTGCAATTGCAGAGAACCGTAGTATTCACACTCCATATACTGCAAAATTAGAACACATATGGCGAGGAACGGTTGCAAGTTTAGTCATCGATTGCGTCATAGGCGAATCTTATGAATTCTTAAATTCTATCTTCTATCATTCTTCGGAGCAGTCTAAATTCATGATAAACATATAAGCACGTGCAGAAATAAATTTACCCTGGCATTTTTAGTGGCACGTTTAGACTACTGCCTATCCAAATATGGTTATTCGTGGTATAGTAATTGTACCTTCTTCTTATCGTGTCACAAGCTGGCCGTAATATGCCAGTGATTAATTGCGCACGGTCAAAGTTCAGAGGTGCATTTTTCCGGCTGTGTTTAATCCGTATACACGACATGATTTATATCTTCATTTACCAGTGACCTACTTCCCCCGGCTCCCATCATTAGCCATTTATTTCGAAGCTATGCGCTTTCGTGTTTAATTAAAGCCCCCTTGAGCCCTTCGTTACAAATTCCCGAATTTTTCGTCGCGGGATGTTCAGAATCCCGCGCGCAGCCCCGATACTCCCACTCCTTTGTCTGTAAATTATCACCGCGCAGCATCGACAATCCGTCTGATTACTTCGATTAATTGACTCGGCGCGGCGCATTGAAACTGCTCGTCCCTCTGCAGCTTCTTCCTCCTGCATATGTATACGCACAGCGGTGCGCAGGAATTATGCAGGCGCAGAAATGCATCGAACCGTTCCATCCGGCAGGAATCGAAGTAGAATGCATCGTATCGATCTTTAATAAAATCGAACAAGCGCGAGGAGCCAGCCTGCTGATACACTTCTGCGAAGGAGCGCATACCTTGTTTTATTCTTTTAATATCCGACGACAAAAGCGACTCGCGCCTCGCTGAACGGAAAATACCTATTGGAAATTTTAAGTGAGTCTTGATGGAAACGTTACTGCACGTTTACGTTCTGATATCTGGGTTGTTGCGAGTTATTCAAGCATCTGTTGCTGCATTGTAGAGAGGCGCTGCATCGCGAAATTGTGGGGTTCTTTTAAGGAGCACGCTGTAGAAATGTCACGGCGCTTCATAAATGTTTTAGTTCAGAGTGTATCAGGTTATGTAATTCGTTGCAAGCTTTTTATAAGATTTTTACACCCTCGAGGGTGTAGGTGAAAGAAATGCCACAGAAATTTCATTACGGGGAACAGAATCGTTTCGAGTAATGTACCTTATCGCGTCAGAGGGTTCGCAACTAAGTTTCAAGGACGAAATACAATAAAACGTGATTTCCCTCGTCTCGAAAAAAGAGGCGAGTGTACGAAGTAGCTGTTACGACAGGGAATGTGCACGCAATGGGGGACGGGAATTGCCATTTCGAAGAGAACCCGGTTACAACTATGTAATCAGAATTCGTGAAAGTGATCGAAGAGGTGGAAAAGGGAGAAGGAAAGGTCAGAGTGCTTTCGAGTAGCAAGCACGTGTTCGAAATGAAAAATTGATGGAATAACATAGGTTAATATGATGATTGTACAATATGGATCTGTACAAAAGAGTAGTGGGAAAAGTGGAAGCTAGAGAAAGTTAACAACTGATGCAAAGTGGATGGAAGTGGATACTGTACGAGGGTGGTGAGTGAAGAAGTAGAATTTGATTAACTATTAAATCGAACGAAGGGAGGGAAATTTAAAGTGATAGACTCTGTTTCAACATGCTGGACGTACAGCAATCCAATGGAAATGTAATAGTTAGCAGGAATACGTTTGATCGATTACTGAACTGAAGGATAATCTGTTCTCGTGGAATTTATTGAGTTAACTGGTTGGTCAATAATTAAGCTCTACGGTTCAGTAGATAAAAAATCTAAAAATATTGAATATAAATTCTGAAATCCCTAAAGGACATATCGAAAATATGTATAACATCCAAAATGTCTTTCATGAATCCGAAGATACTAGAAAATCTATCGAACATAAACAATTTTCATTCTTTCTCATTTCTTATAAATGAAATTAAACTCGTTAATTTTTTAAAACTTCTGTAACTCTTCTTTCTATCAAACATCTACAATTCTTTTTCAGAATTATATTTTTATATTCCAATAGATATTACCATATAAACGTTCCATTATAGTTACCGTCCACTTGTCATCGGGACAATAATTCAATCATAAACGAGCACTTTCTCAAATTGTAGAATTTTTCAACTGTGCACCTGGGGAACGTGGAATTTCAATTTGAGATTTCTTTTTGAATTCTCGTACGTTTCACAAGTTTGAAAACGGGCAGGAAAAAGCAATACGCCCGTGCGAAGCCAGCGTCATATGTGATATTCTCTGACGGTTGACGTTCGCAACGAGACTATTTTAAAGCGACCCCTTGTATTTTTCATAAAATCAAGAGAAGGGAAGCCCACTGGCTACGTTCCACCGCCGGATGCAACATTCGTTCGCCGGTTGCATTGTGAGCTCGGAAGTCGTAAAAGCTTCTCGTTACTCTGCGTACATTATGTCTGAATCGTCTTCGCGGAAATTCAGCGAATCCTGTGCACGATCACTGGACCTTGCATTCTCCATTTGAACCCGAAACTTGGATCAGTAGAAAAATCTTTTTTGTGTGAGTGACTCAAGGGATGATTGTCTCTCCAGTCGCTAGTATTCTCTGTTACTCTTCTACCATTAATTTTTAATAATATTCCGCAGTTCATATTCGTCAGCTACTATTATAATATTGAAAGAATACCTAACGTTTATGTTTTCTTGATTTCCACCTCCTATCTGAGAAATATAATTTGATGGAAACAGAAATAGGTAGGTATATAGTAAATAGTCTTTTAGCATAAGGGAATTGATGAGTTCTGGTAAACAAAGAAAGGTCATGACGGGTAATATTCAGTGTCCAGGCACTGCGTGGCACTATCGAAGAGTAAGGGAAGTGATTAAATGAAAAGCTGGGGCAGTTTAATGCATATTAGGCCCCCGTGAAGTGCAAAGTTCCCTACCTGGCATTAAGGATGTAAGATTGTTATAAGCTTTAAAGAACATAAAAGTTGATAAAGCGATTATAGTAGAATGTCCGTTGTACAGCGAGTTTGATAAAGAAAAAAATTCCGTTTTAATGGGAGAGGGTGAAAAGTGTTACGCAGCTTGGTTAATAGGAAAGGGAATTACGATGAACGTAAAAAGTCATTTGGCGGTTTATAAGCACGGGGATTCTTGGAATATCGTGAAACTTCATTTGTATAATTTACGGCAAACTGGAATTTCCAGCCGAGTAAAAGGGGTATAAATTGCTGACTACGGTGTTAGTACTGTTTCGTAAAAACAGAGGCACGGAGGAGAGAAAAAAATAATACAAGGGGTAAATGGACGTGCAAATTGAAGGGGAAGAAAAATGGTGCACGTGCTTTGCATTTCGAATGGTGGAGAGCACGGGGAAACGGATTCAGAGTGATTAATTATAAAGCAAAGTTTGCCGCACTAAGGTCGTATAAATCACGCTGTATGAACTTCGACCTTGACATTCGCAAACAAACATTTACTGAATGTAATAATACATTCTACCTAGCATTCCCATTAAAAACAGATCCAGGATCAATCCTTCGACCACTCAAAAGCTCTTCCACAAAAAAAAAAAAAATAGTGAAATGCAAGGAAACCCTCAACCCTTTTTGATCACTCGGGGTGTATCGCATCCCAGGAATTTTTTTCTGTCTGCCAATATTTCTGTAAATTTGTAAGTTTTACTATTCAAATTTAAAAATTTGATGAATTTTAACAAAAAGGATCGCTTTTTCTACAACTGTTTTCTCAATTACAAATTTCATCATATTAAAATTTACATTTCTAGAAAAAGATTATTAGAGTTAAAAGTTTAAACATTGAAAAATACGGAACTGGTAACTCAGATATTACACTGGGGTACAGTGACCCATGTGACTAATTTGTGATTATATAAGAAGGTGTGACCAGGAAGGGTTAATGGACTTCAAAAGAATCATATTCCAACTTTTCACGATCCAACTGACAATACGTTTCCAAGCAACACGATTGCGAGAAATGCTGAACTATTAAGAGTATCGTCCTGCGCCGGATAAAGAAATTCCACGATCCTTTGATCGCGCGGGACTCTCGAAAGTACGAGTCGCCGAGAAGGATACAAGGGGTTGGACGAACGATAAATTCCCGAGTAACGCGCGCGATTTTTCCATGGGGCCAGATGGGGGATGAAAAAGTTTCAGTGGAGAGATAGTTCCTCAAAGGCGTCGGGGAAAAAGGAGACGCGAAAAGACGCGGCAACGTCGCCGTGCCGGCTGCAGGGCGACGCTGGCGTCGAGGGTTGTCGGTAGGGGGGTGGTTCTCTGGTAGGGGTAGACCGATCAATATGGCGGCAGGGGAGGGTGTGGCAAAGGCACGAAGGGAAGTTTCGCAGGAGGGTTAGAGGGGGTGGGTGACGGTCTGAGGTACAGGTACGCTCTGTCCACTGCGATATCTATCGCGACCCTGTGACCTTGAGCTTTTTTCCACCACCACCACCACCATCCCCTCCCCCCCCCCGGCCGCCCCTTTTGAAGGAAACGGGGGTTGAACGCGATCATCTCCTCCCTCGTCGGGTACCACGCGTTCGGAGGGTGGACGATCACGCGTGAAGCTGACTGGCTGCCTCGAAACCGGATGTATATGTACATGGAACTGGTCCACGACAGGACATCCTTGATAAGCCTGTCGCGCTGATTTCAGGCGGGCATGGCGAGCACGTGTTTATCTGGCGGCTGTGAAAGATTTCATTAAATCCGGCCATCTCAGCGCCTTGCTGCTGACGGATAATCGATGGCCGAAGATAAACCGTATCGGAGCTTTCTGTTTAATTAAAAGCTCCTCGTGCCGCTGTAATTTCCTCCCGGGCCACGTGGCCCAGCAGCCTGTGCAGCCGTACGAAATGTTTGCTTCGACACGGTGTCGCTGTTGTACCGCTGCTTGATCGCGGTTGCTTCTGCTGGCCTGGTTGAGTAGATCAATCGTGAAAGGAGTTACACGGTAGCGACTGGCTGTTAATATCCCTCCGTTCGTCGTGATTCGAATGATTTGGTTAAAGGTTAAGTGTCTTGATATCTTATGAATAACGAATGGAAGGAGTATTTCGACGATGGCCTAGTTTAATCTATGAATTCATGAAGACGAGAATGGGAACTCTGACGGATGTCAGGGGTGGAAGTTCCTTAAATAGAACTTTTGTCTTTTTTATACAGAGTAATGCGACGTGATAAAATTCTAGGACACGTACAACAATTTGAAATTGGAGTCATTTATAAGTACAAAGCTTTATGTCATTTGTATCGTCTTGTTTCAAAGAACCTGTGTATCATTAAGGGGTTACATCCACCTAGAGGTCCGGAAAAAGCAAAAAAGTTCACGAATTCTTTTGTGAAAATCATACACAAAGTTCTACTAAAATATATATCTCTTAACTATATTATTCTAAATTTTCATGAGATATTATTATTAATTCAAGGAGATATCGGTTTGGATATGAATCGTGTTTTTTAAGCCAAAGTGTTTCCTTAGGCCAAACGATGCATCTGAAAGCAGAAAATTCAAATAGATTTTAAAAATACGTAACTTTCAGAAGTACCTGAGGTTCTCATATTTTTAAATTCTGTTTTCAATTTTACATTAACGGAAATATATACTTGCAAAGCCTTCTTGAAAAAAAAAAGAAAATTTTTTCTACCAAAATTCGATATTTCAACATCTAACGGTTCTTCGCGGAAATGTAACAGTTCATTGATACTCATCAAGTCGCTCAGATTCTTTCTGCCGATAATGAGAAGTATCAAACGAGTTATTGGTTAGGTGGTGGCATTGTGTCCACAGGTTCGAGTGCAACTGCAGCAGTGGCGCGCTCCACCAAACAATGCGGAATCGTCCCGGTTGCAAATCCTGCCTTCCAACGCTCTCATCCCTTGCACTCAGGCTAATCAGAACTGTACATTTCTTAATGAGACAACTGTATCATCATGTACATAGTTTTCTGACGTGGGTAATGGAATTACCTCCAGCGCCGCGTTTCAAACCTGAATACTAAATACGCATAGCACGATGACGTTTTCTTTAACGCCGAGCCATATCTTCTACAGTTTTATTCTGACAACTTTGTTACTTTCGCAAGTACAGTGGGTGCGCACTGTTGGGTGCTAATAGAGGATCTAGAACACAAAGATTCAACAAATTATGAAATCTTGGATAGAAGATACAAGAGCAGATGTAATGTTTCTTTATAAATTATTTCATAGCTTGGACTGTTTTTAAAGAATAAAATGAAACTGTGAAATACGTGCCTCGATCTTCCAGGGTTTAGTTTTACTATTCAGAGTGAATTCTCGCAGGAAAAGAAATAGTGTATTATTTATCACGGTGCGGCCTATATATTCCCATAGTTTAATTATTGGAGCTTTCAAGTTGGGATTGTTCCTTTAGGAGTTGCATATACTACTTTCAAGAATATACCAACAAAGAAATATCCAATATTTTTTATGAATGCACTGGGGCAAACCATTGAAGCATTGGCTTTGAACTGTTCAACAAAGATGGACGATATTTATCAACCAGCCATTCAGAGTGATTGTGCTGGTGAAGTAATTTCTACATTTTTTTTTTTGTAAACGAGTCGTTCAAATTGTCTATTGATACTATTCACAGGCACACACCCTTTCTGCTTTATGAATACGAAACTTTTTACCGACTATTTCCCTGGAAAGAAAGATCCCCCGGCATAAATACAGGCGGCTCTTCCGTTTCCTCGCATAAAGTGCACTTCGGAAGCCCAAATAGCAGAATTCTGGAAGAGTAATTCCTTCCGCGTTCCCCGAACCACCGCCCGAGATCTCGCGATAAAAGCGGAACAGTATCTACCGGAAGTAGGGAGATTACCAACAGCGCCTCGTATGATTCGCCACTCGCCCCTGTCAGTCGGCTCACGGAGGGAAAGCGGTACAGGTCTGTTTCTTTTTATCTCGGTCCCCCAGCTCTGTCCCCCGATCTCATATGTCGTGGCTCCAGCACGAAGGATTTTTTTTTCCACCAGCGAACGATTCCGTTCCGCTTTATCAAACCACCTTATCGACTGGCTTCATACCTCGTCTCCTTATATCTGGGAACGCGCCTCGTCTGACTAGAACCTGCCGTATCTCCTTCCCTCTTCCACGGTTCTGCTTACGCTCGTCCCTTCTCCATCCTCTCGCCCCCTCCTGGCCCTTTCCACACGAGGAGAATACGATATTCCTGGCCCTTCACGTTTACATTCGCTCGATCGACCGTGAATATCCTTCTTTCGTTCGCCGACCCTCCACTACGAGAGCCATTTCGAGAAGCGAAAATTCGAGGGATCGTATGTTATCGACGTTCGCGAGCTTCTTCCTCCTCCGTTCGACGGGGAGCGTCGCGACGCGCGTACGACGCTCGCCCAAAATAACGATAGCGGGTCGTGTGCTTCGTTTTTCAAAAGCACGATCGTACTACGAGAAGTTATCGGCGTCGCTTGAGATTTCATGAAAAATGGTACGGTTTTCACTCTCCGAATATGTGAACCGCGGGTTGAACTCGCGTGTACAAAGTTGATGATTTTTTTATGAGCTATGACGCGGTCAAATCCAGACACACGTTAATAATAATTGCCTCGCTGCTTGAAATTTTAATTCGATGTCTATTTCGTGATTTATTCAACGCAGTGGATGTAATGGAATTAACGTCACGCGGGTATATCGCGTTTTAATTAATTCAGATATCGCTATATCTATGTGTGTCAATATTTCCAATATTTTTTATAATTGTGCACTTCCTACTTCGAAAGTATTCATCAATATTTTTCGGAATAGAGAAGAATAATGGTAGAACGAAGAGATGAAAATTATTGCGAAAGTCGTTCAATTGTTCTTACTCAATTTACAATATTCGCGTATTATCGTGTACTTTAACAGTTACCTTCCTTAAGGAATCACAATGCTCATTTCCGGGAATGTATTTTATGAACAAGAATACGCAGAATTACGAGGAAGGGACTGTTCATCTTCCCGACAAAGGGAGTACGCAGTAAAGAGATCAAGAACTCGGTGTTCGACTTTCCTTGGCTGACACGAGGATCTAGATTTCGATGAAGAATAGCAGGAGGAAACGAAGAGGAAGAAAGGATGAATAGTACTCGAAGAACTTTCTTCTCTAGAATCCTGGACGGCAAATGTATCAAATCCTTTTCTCTTCGAAGAGCCGGCCATTTCTCTCGCAGTATCTGTGATCTTGGGACACGTACTATCTACTTTGTTTAAAGGGACGTTCCTATAACTCACCTATCCTTTTCATTTGCCTCTGTTTGTACTCTACAAAAGAGAATCGTACGATCTCAAAAATAATTCTACGTAAGAGAGACTACTTAGGTATTTCCCCTCTCAAAAATTCAAAAGACATTTCCAACATCCAACTCAATCCTGCCCCTATGAGCGTGGTTTGGTGGAATACAGAAAAATGGCGTAGAATAAGAAGAAGAAGATTAAAAAAGGGCATTGAGAAACCTGCGAGCTGAATATACTTTTTTCTACCGTGGTTTTTGATTTTCCCCTTTTCACTTCTCTTTTTCTTCGACCCTCACTTGGTTTCCTCACATGCTCTGACGTCCTTCGCGCAGAATTCTTTGCTGGCTCGGACCTTGAATCGAATGCCTTCGATCACGAACCCATTCATTCCTTTGATCAGCATCAGTCTGACGGCCCTTTCATCGATTTCAAAAGCATCCTCCACCGAGACATTCTTTCTCTTACTCCCTTCGAAATGACATTTCCTCCGGAGTGATCTTCGATTATTAATTGTCCACGGGGCCACCATTTGTTTGCGATCCTTCGTCAGCAGTTTTATGCGCGCGGCGCTCCAAGATTCATTCGTTCGTTCGAAAGAGGATTGGAAATGTGGACGGGGCCGTTCATTGTGAAAGCTGCCCTTCGGTGCAAAGGTACCAGTAAACGGATTAAGCTCGTTCCCTAGTCCGAGCTTCTTCCTGCGCTTAGAATTCCAAGGCTACCATCTGCATTGTTCCACGAGCATTCTCGTCCAGCGACAAAGCTCGCGATGATGGAGGTCCAGCGTAACCTCGTCCCATCTTGTAATACTTGCAACACCGTTTCCTGCGTACCCAAGAACACCTTGACTGGCCATTCTTAATCGTTCTCCTCTTGCTTCCATCCAGAAATATGCACGCTTTTGCCAGCTACTTTGCTTCATTACCTGCTCTCAAAGATTCCAGCTCCCATTTCAATCCCCGTTTGACGTTCCGTGGCTTCCATTTGCGGTGAAATATCGTTGTCCTCGCGTTCCTTTCGGACTGCTCGTAATACTTCGCCTGGCTCCGAGGGGTGGGCGAGGGCGCGGCGGGCACGGCAAAGGGATGAATCGAGTTCAGGGAAGGTATTCGGGGCGAACAAAAGGCGAGCCACCGCCTTGACAGAACGCGAAAATAATCGGACGCGCTTTGTCGACGGGGGATCCAAGAGACAATGACAACGGAGGTCCGAGAGGGCGACCCCCGTTACGATGTCGTCGACGTGAATGACGCTGCTGTGAAAGCATTCCTGTGCGGAAAAGACGTTGCGAGAAGTTCGCCGCGGACAAACGAGCGACGTTATCTCGCCCGGGAATCGCGCGCTGGCCCCGCAAGGATTCGTCCCGAAGCTCCTGTATTTTTCAAAGACAGTGGGTTTTCTCCTCGAAACAATCACTGACGTAGACGACGCTCCCGCCGCGCCGCGGTTATTGTCCCGGAATCGCGGGCAATTTGCTGACGCGACGTGCTTAATGACGCTCGAAATTGCTTCCATCAGTCTGCAAAATTCTGACAACTCGCGAGCTTCCCCCTTACGTGTCTGCCCTTTTCTTTCGTGTCGGGGTGGACGAAAGAGAAGGGTTGTTTGCTCTGTGGCTGGATGAAGGGGCAAATTTCGATGAAGAGCTCCGTGATTGTTGCACGATGGACACTGGTTTTGGGAAATTTCTGGAGTGTCACGGTTTACGAGGGAGCGTTGTGATTTATTTGTTGTTTGAAATTCACTGGCGATGTCGTCAACAGCGATATTTACATCAGAACTGTGAAAATACACTTGTGCTTCGGGCGATAGAATTCAGAGCGAAAAAGGACTAGCAATGAATTCTTTGAAGAAGATTACTCATCCCTCTGAAAGAGTTCGGCGCTCGTTCTTCGTTCAACAAAAACTGCTATGCCAGCGGGATTCCTTCCTTACGGCACAAACACTTTCAGAGGATGGATTTAGATGTAAACTACTTTTTGAAGTAGTAACTCTTCTCCAGCTCTCTAGAAAAGACGTGCGATAAGCCTTCGATCTGTTTAATCCCTGAGGCTGTGTTTCAGTTCTCCTTTCGGCGCAGCCCCCGCACGATCAATCTTTGCTCGTTGCGGGGAACACGCTGAGAGTCTTAATGAAATCAAAATGAATCGCGGGAATTGAGAATCTGCTCTATAAACGAGGATGCATTGCACGTTTCAATGAATTTTAATTACTACACGTTGTCTCTTATTAGGCACTTAACCCACCTAATTTCGAATATTATTCACGGAAGAACTGCTTTGAAATGAATTATTTAGTATCAAAGGGAATTACTATCTAATATTGTAAATGTGTTTATATACTTAAGTTTATAGCAACTCGTGGCTGTACCTTGCCATTACACTCATAATATTCTCTACTACAATTATTGTATTCTCATTTTAAACAGACTTAATTTCTTACGATTTATTTTTAACCGAGACAGAAAAAACATTTTCAGTTTTCATTAAAACGCAACACCAAACATTTTATGCCAGTCTTACAATTAGAAGAAATAGAAACATTCAATGATAAAAATTTCCCAGACCCCACATTTGCTTAAAGAAACCATCTCAGCAATATAAAGGTCATTGACATTCCACCGATTTCTTTTTAAATATTCCTTCACATCCATCGCTCCTCTGGCAAATAAAAAGGCGGGAGAATTGACTACACCCGGAGAGTAGATTCTTTTTCGTTGAAAATCGCGGTTACGCGAGGCTCTGTTTTTATTTATCCCATCTCAGCGACCGTGAAAAAGCGTACCTACGTAAACGCGTCAAAGGAATCGCGTGGAGTGAATCAAATCCAATTTAGTTAAACGAAAGAAACAAGTAAGGGGCGTAAAAGGATCTTATAAGTTCACGGTAGACACGGAGCAATTCTGTTTTCAGGGTAACACGCCGGCGACTTAAACTTTTCGTATTCTGTAAATCCGGATACCGAGCAGATCTCTTCTCGTGCTTCGATAAAACTCTCGACCCGATAAGCTGTCCTCTTTCTTTCCCGCTCCCCCATTCCCTCTGCTCGTCGTTGCCCCGTCACACGGGCCCCATCTTCTTCGTCATTCTTCTCTCTGCCCCCTTTCCCTCCCCTTCTCGCGGTAGAAACTTAGGGCCATCCCTCTGATTATGTTTTTACCGTGAAGTCGGCTTCCTTCAGTCCGGAAATTACTTCCATCCCGCCCTCTCGCTGTCCCTGTCCCACGCTCCCCCGCACCCGCCTCTACGTCCCACTTTGCTGTCGCTGTCTCCCCTCGCCACTTTGTTTTACTCGCTCCATCACAGATTTTCCGGAAAGTAATACCATTTTATGCCTCTTAAAGGTCCTCTCCGAACGGCTATCTAAGCGCGGATAATCGAGTTCGTCCACTGGCGGGCGAATAGCACCTTGGGAAGGGAATAGTTGCGTTCCAAGTCTCTACAGTATCAAGATTGTACGGGAATTTGGACGAATAATATGTATTGTTATCGTCTTGTTTTGAAGAGACCTTCAATTTAAGAAAGAAATCATTCTCTTCTTTTGATTCTGCGAATTGAAATTTGAAACTACTAAGCTATTAACTTGGAACGACGTATTTCAAGGGATGCCAGGCTCGTCAGCTTGAAAATTTAATTAAAAAACGGGGGAAGGACGTTACAATGGGCAGAGTACCATCTATTTCAAAATGGTTAAGTTCTTCTGTCGCGGCTATGAGTAGAAAATAATAATTCAAGCATTAAGGTTACAGTGAATCTCGTTCCTTTGTCTGATTAAACTTCTCGGCCGAGGTAAACCTTCACGTTTGACGCACAAGTCACCAGGAATTAGATCGTGGTCGTTGATAGACATCACGCCAATTAAATTTAATCTCGAATTCGATTTGCATATTATCCCGGTGAAGTAATCGCTCGATCGATGAATTTCGGGTAATTGAATTCGTGTTACCCGTACCCGTAATCTAACTATAGCCAGGGAACTTAATCGAGAAGCCAAGAAGCGGAATTATCTTCCAGTCATGTATACGTACTCGCGCAGTTAGATTTATTAAGTTGAATAAAATTGTCAGATTTTTAGCTTCCTCTACGTATTATATTCTTGTGGTGCTCTTAATTGCAGCGTACCTACAATTAAATACAATATACGTATTCTCTGATATTGCATTTAGTATTCTAAACTCCGCAATGAAAATTATCATATTAAATGCATGTACGTAAACTATATTCTCGAAGAACCTCCTGTATGAAAATAATATTTGCCTGCAATTTACCTGAAATTGAACTCTCAGCTCTATTCTTTCATTTCTATTAACAGTTTTCTATCAAATATAGAAGATCCTCCAAATTGAAATCGCGAATAATAAAAGTTCATTAATCTCAAAGACTAGCACATTAACTCCACGTTAGTACTGGTTCCCAGTCACTTAAGAGAAATCAGAACATCCAGAATCCTGTGAAATAGATTTCTCGTGAAGTCATATAGACAAACAGATAAATTCGAAGAATATTTAACAAACTATACTTCTTCTCTAACATACATTATATAGCACTGCGAAAACTAAGAGGGAATCTTATCTTTCATTTCACTCTTCATCTAAGTGAACAATTCCGCATTTCGAATTGCCCAGGTGTGCAATAATCCGTTGCCTCGGATCGCAGGAGCTCCCATCGATACATCATCACACAGATCTGAAATATAATGCTCTACCATTTGCAGGAATGGGTGGCATGAATCAAGTAGACGCAAGTTGATTTGTCCCCAACGATTATTCCCTTACGATCATCGGGTATCTGTGCCAGGGTACGAGGTTGTTAGTGCTAGTCTCGTTTAATCCAGTCTTCGAGGAACGCCGGCACATCTGTCAAACGACAGCACGGCCATGACACGCCACCACGCAGCCTTCTCATTTCTGGCTGTCAGACTCAGGTACATACGCTTGCATTCGACTGCACCGTTCTGGTGCACCATCGATGCACCAGTGGTAACGGCCATTTGCATTGCTGAGTACCGCTGTCGGTATGAATACGATGCATCCTCGGCACGGACCTGTTTGCCACCATAAATTATCGACCTTCTGATCCATTATCTTCAGACCTACAGGCTTGGCCAGGGCATCGTTTCTGTTTTAATTCTTCGATCACTTCTGCAAGTCATTTAGAATTACAGAACTCAGGTTGTTTGGTATTTATTCTGAGACATATTTCCCACGAGTGTCCACATTTCTTTATGATTATTTGCTATCTCCACTTCTCTCATTTTTATCTACTCCTTCAGTGATAATATGTTTGATTTAGTCAATAACAAGTTCTTTCAGCTATTCTTACAGTTGCTTTCAATTTCCCTTTGAAACTTTTAAAGGGAATACCGCATCGTAAGTGATATTAGGAAAAAGTAACGAGGGAAGTTTTAGGAGCGTGATTCCATGTATAATCAAGGCTATGTCTTTGTGCAATATATGTATTTAAGATATCGATCTTCACAATTAGAGTTTCCTACCCCAAAAAGCCCACTAGTAAACCTAAGTACCTGCCATTTCTAATATCTCACGAACTTTGGTCCATGTCTACCTTCAATTCCTACCAAAGTATATTGCTTATTATTTCAGCAGCAGAGTCTTCGGTCATCGCCACGATAACTGAGATCTACGATCAATTATTTCAGATTCAGCTCATCGTTTCTCTGAGTCCTGGGGATAATTATGTCGGCAGCCGTTCCACGTTGGACCTAATGCAATTAAATCAGCCCGGCTTAATCTATAAACAACATCATACAGTGTATCGTGAAAATGTACGACCTGACGCTGTCTCTAAACAATGTTTAATAACGCTATACGCGTACACGTTTTGCATCGCGATATCAGTTCTACTGTAAACGTGACCCACTCGAAGGCATTCGTTACAATTAGCGTCACGAGCACGCTCCGCCGCCCGCAAACCGCAGGATGGAATTATCCGAATGTCTCAGTCAGAATTACATATGCGTTGTTGCGCAATCTCGTTTGCATTACGCCATGGATCATTCGCAAAGTCAGAGTTGCTACTTCACCTCCCTTCATTCTTCAGTGTTTACAACTATTTGCTAGCGTATTCCATGCAGTTTATATCCATTAATGTCCAGGATGAGTCTAGGAATCTGCGACAGGCCAGCTATATTTCCTTTATAAATGCAGATGGAGAACGTTTTTAGAGAAATCGTTCGAGATAACTATTCTCTCGTGCAAAATACTGGGACCAAAGAGAAACGAAGATTAACGACGCGCAGGGTGTAATAATGTTCATTCTTAATGCAAGGCTATGGAAACGCGTGGGGTAAGGTGTATCTGATTGCAAAGTTCTCGCGTTGGAGCATGTTAAAGAGAACTGCGGCGCGAAGTTACTCGCGTGCTTAAAGGTGGGCACGTTACAAATATTTTGCCGAGTAAATTTCGCAACTTTGTGCGTCTCGCTGTAAGACTGCATCCACTCGTGCCTTGGGATACATTATGCATGACTGCGCGTGCCTACGTGGTTGAGCAAAGCCACCATCGCCACGATAAATTGGAAGCTGCGACCTTTCGACGTCTGGCCCACAAAAACCGAATTGCCCTTTCGTTCCTTTTATATTCTACTACGGAACGATGGTAATGAATAGCCAATTCCTTCGCGTATTCATCACGATCAACTCGGCTTTAGGCATGCGGTTTATGTCGCGACAAATCTTTCCTGCAAAGCGCTTTTTTTTTCATTTCTACGTTATGGCTCTAATCAGACGTAACTTACTATTGCATAGGAGTAAGTATTACTCTTATTCCATAGATTTGTTTCGATATACTTGAAATAGATAAGAATAGTCCAAGGATAAGAATTTCAGTGCTCCTTTATCTCAGCTAATTTAATATTTAGTGTAGCTAACAATGGGCATTAATTAGTAGAACTTGGACAAGATTTTGCATAGAAGTGGACCAGGTAATGGCGTAAATATAAAGGTTGAAATTTGCATCCCCTTGGTGCCACTTACGCCGGTGTCAGAATTGCACAAAGCAAGAGGACAAAGTGCACCCTGGTCGTGTTAGGCGATAAAAATTCAAGACAGTCGCACTGTTCGTTCTACCATGGCAATTAAGAGGCAATGACGAGGGGAATTGCATATTCTCCCGTCGCAGCTTTCCCGTTCTTCTCATTAGTAACTCTTTCCACGTGGTGGGAAAGAGGGAAAGAAGGTCGAAACGAGATTACATTGCTCCATCTCCGACATACCACGCTGATATGCATCTTGTGCTTTGTCTGCGGCTTTCGAACCTCCTGCAAAAAGGGAAATTAGCTCTGTTTTTGTTCTGCAAAAGATCTTGTTCTTCAATTGTTGCTCGCCTGAACAAAGTTAATTCGTGGGGGTAATAGTGTGTCCTTCAGATCAGAATTCTTCCTCTAGTCTTGCTTAGTAGAATGTTGTATTTTGGAAAGGGATAAGCAATTGAATTTTTTAAATGATTCAGTGACGAGTGTCTTGCAGAAAGTTAGCAAGAATTCTTTATTTATAGCGTTTGTAAGAAAGGGATAAATTACGAGGATGAACAGTGAAGATTTATAGTCTACCAGGTTGGATCGCGATTACATCCCCTTTGAAATCAGGGAAAATTGATTTTCCTATTGTTGTGCGTCAATTTCATTCACTTTTGTAAGCACTGCACTAGATTTCACAATGTAGTCGTGAGGAATGATCCTTTAACGTTTAATTCTTTTGCTACAGAGAATTCATGTGTACCTGGTACCATTCATCTCCTGCAATTGTTACTTTTGTCTTAAAAGTTTGAATATAGGTGTACAAATTTTTCATTCGTCATGTACGTTAATAAATCTTCGATTTGATTTCCCTTATACAAAACTTTATTGTCGGCGTCCACTCCATCTATTTAAAAAAGTCATATATTCTGTTCGTATCCAAGAGAATGAATTTCTCCATTAATTTATATCTGAAAAACATCATTCGTATCGTTATTCCAAAATTCGATCCAGGGATGAAGAAATGGGTTCCCGATTTCCAGAATACATTTTCAGCACAAAATTATCTTCTGTTACTTACATTTCACATGAAAATAGATGAATCTAGCTTCCGTAATGGACTCATAAATCAAAATTTCATTTCCTGAAACATACTTCCTCCTAATAGTAAGAAACATCCCCCTTGATTGACGACTTCCACATGTAGACACCCTTTCCCTCATAATGGTGATCACAAGTATAGACAACTATTCTGAATCATGCTATCGATCATGCATCTATTGCCTTCGATATTATTGCCACGAATTTACTAATACAAATTTTTCAAAATACAAACATGTCTGTGTGAATGGCACAGTGAATCCCACACGCGTTGAACGATAATTGCATCGATCATCCCGGAGATATTATCGTCTCTTCCTTACATTAGGAGTTTTGATATTAGAAACACGTCTGTAACGAAATTTCTTTCAAGCTTTTTGTGTCATCGTGTTTGCTCTCCGCGCGAGGATTGTTCGACGTAGTAGGCGTAGGAGGCGATTCGATTTCAGAAAACAGCCGACGTTTCCCGCCAATTTTCTATTATATGTCAACGCCGCAGGAGGAACGTGGGAAATACGGTCTGTGATGTGATACGCGATCGGTTTGAAATATCGGCGAAATATCGCGTTGGTACGAGTTGTCGTCGTGCTCGGTCACTCCTCGCGTACGATGGGGGTGTTCACGTTTCCTAGCTTTCCATGATTTCATGAGATATCGATGTATCGATTCGCTACATGTGTACCTGGCGCGTGGAGGGTGCTCTTTTTCTCTCGTGAAATTGTATCCGCCAGGAGATATCGTAATTTGGCAATATTATCTTGACAGAGAAATGTTCGCCGATTCAATGTGAAATTAATATCACTTGAGCAACCAAAAATGAAATGATCATAGTATTCTGTAATTTGTTCTGTATTATTCATTATTTAAGTTTGAGAAAGTAGATGTAGTGAGAGTTGTGTTTTGGAATAAGTGTGATCAGAAATTTTCCATAAATTTCCACTGCATATTTTAGTCAAGAAAATTGTCAAAATTAGTATTCCTACAAGTTTGGAACATGATTATGTCTTCTCCGTGTCGCGTGTAACTCAAGGCTGATCAAAGTGCGGGAGGAGTAGATTTGCAGGAAGGAAGATGATACACTCAGAACCGTAGAATGCATCGCAATATTCGGGACTGTTGTTCCTGGAGCCCGTGTACGTTACCCATGAGCGTCAAAGCTTTGTGATCGATCGATGCAGCGGGGTTATACTCAAGCAGCTACACAGATCTTCCCCTTTTCTCGAAATACGAGATGATCTGCTCCGCGTTACGAACCTCGCTTTACATACCGTAGAGAAAGTAGGCCAGGTCGAGAAATCGAAGGTGAACCGCTATTTTCGTTTTTCACAAGTTAATGCTGAATCGGTCACATCGAATCTTGCATGATTTAAGAAATTCAACCTGCTGCCTTCCAGTAAAAAGCATTTCCAGTAAAAAGACCTTGCACCGCAACGTCCCACTTAATTACTAATTTCTTATACAACCAACATCGATCCTCCCCGCGCAATATCAATCTCATCCCTTCCACTCAAATCACCCCATGTTGCCATTATCGTAAGTCCCGACCAGAAGTGAGCCAAATGTTATTGAAATAAATTTCGAATAACGAATAAGAGTTAAAAGAATTATGATTATTATCAACGAATACAAAAATGAACTTTATTCCTCAAATAATCCGAAGTTGTAGTAACTTTTATTTCATCCGTTACTCAAATAAATTTTTATTTAGTTAATGCCCAACTCTGGTCCCGACTCAATAATTTACAAAAGAATCTAGCACCTTAGAATCATTCACGAGTCAATTAATTCCGATAAATCGGAGTAGCGGATCCGAGAGTGAAAATCAGAATCGCGGGTTACGCGCTCGTTGGTGGCCGCGCACGGCGCGTGCAAGTGCACGGCTCGCTACGCTACAAATAAACGGGCCCAAACATCCCCGCGTCGAAATAGTCGCAGCTGCACAAATAACCACTAGACTTCGAGGTCGCTAACCTTTCGTTGCGCCTCCAGGATGAATTCTCGCGGCCTCGCTTCCGGTGAACCGCGACATCGGCAATCTCCATCGAATAGGGCGGTTGGGTCAAGATTTTTCTACCACGCCGAGCAATTAAATCGCCCGTGCTTAATTGATCGTTCGCGATGGTTCGTTTCATCGACGGGAACGAGGCACTATCGAGAAGCGGTCCTGCAGCCCTGGCCGCGGGAACTTTCTTCGATTCACTTAAAAATTTCTACCAGATTATTCGCGGCCTGTTCAGCACAACTGAATCCGTGGGGGGAGGGCGGGGGAGGGGGGACGGAGAAAAACGCTGCAAGTAATTAAGAAAGTAGCGCGAACCACTCGGAGAACAGGGCTAAATTACTCGGAAAAATTTAATTCTCTGATAATATCGGTCACGTGCGCATCGTTCCACGGAACTCGAAACTTTCGACGTTCGCCCCCACTCGACGTTCTTTCGGGTTAATTGCGCCGCTAATGATAGCCCTCGGTTGAATGGGTGTTTTGTAATTGACTGTGGACTGGTTTGATGGAAAGTTCCTTTGGTTTTTGTGTATTCTCCCGTTCCTTTCGAATAACTGCGGGGAAGATTGAAGATCGAAGCGAAAATATTCTTGGTTCTTTGATTTTTTCTTTCGATATTAGTATAAGACTAAGAGTGTTATAGTAAGAGAATATATTCTAGTGGAATCATATTCGTCGATGACGTTTAACAGATTTGGAGTGTAGATCATTATTCTGATTTGCAAGGTATGTCATGTTCAGGCAATAATTTTCCCTCCTCTTAGGAACCCTTTCATTCCTCCATATTTCCACTTCAGATCTACGTGGTTATCCGCGCCATTCAATTCTGAAACTTGAGAGTTGATCTTGACGCACGTATGGTAGATGGAAAATTGTCACCGACAACTTCGACGGTCCGCGACGATAGCGTTCTTGTCAGGATAGAGCCAAGCACAAGGGTTCCCCAGCAATTGGACCAATTGAGTGTCGGTCTAATTGACAGTAAGTCGATTACACCGCGTTCCTGGAAAATGGCTTAAGCACGCAGCAAGTGGGAATCACAGAAACGGATGAGGAAAAGCGGAATTCATGGAGAAAATAGATGTGGCAGCGCCTTTAGCGCCCTACGTAACGAGCTACAAAGGGGTGGTACTTAAGTTGTCTGTCACGTTAATATCCTAGCGGGATTTAGTATTGATCTTTATTCTTCCACAGGCTTTACGCACTATTTAAAGGATTCGGACAATATCTGGGAGTGTCAAAGAGACTGGTGTTGAATAGGAATTAAGTCGTTCGAAGTCCATGGTTTCTTCAGAAAAAATCAATTTCTTTTCAAGTTACACACGAGTAACTTTTCAGTAACCCCATGTTTCGGGAAGCTTTCGTTTAAATAAATGACAATCATCGTACAGTTGTTTCTGAACACTGCCTGAGGGTAGCGCGATAACCACACATGTGTAATTCAGGAATATCTTTGGGTTTTTGATTTTTAATTATCCTGTCTAAAGTTATCGGGGCGATAGTCCAGGCCGTTTTATTTTACAACGATGCAGTACGCAATGCATATCGGAGGGGTGGGCAAAAATGAAATAAAAAAATTGTTTTATACTCTACATTTGTAGCAGAGTAAAGTGCGAAATGTTTTAGACCCATATATTTTATACTTTTTTTAAAATAAAGAATCATAAAATTCATCTATGTTTTCGCGCGATTTGACCGAGGAGTGCCCTTAATGACAGCTTGGAAAAACCCGATAATAGCTGCTAAAATTTTTAGTGCATCGGAAGCTTACGATTTTCTGCTTCGAATTCCATACGGATCGCGATGCGTAATAGGCTGCGGCATACAGAGTGGGCGGTCAGTGGTTTTCTGTAAAATTAAAATGTTCGTCATAGTGATCTTCGTGAAGAGCGCCGGCCCCGCTACGAATTCCATCGTCCATACTCGCAATACCCGAAATTTTAGGAGCTGAAACGGGGATCACGAAGTATCAGAAGCGCTTGAATACTTCGGATAGATATTTCAACGTGGCCGTGGCGCTATATAACACGTTGCGGCCTGTGGTTTCCGACAAATTTGTGCAATTGCTTCTGACCGTGCACGCCCGTCGGCGGATGTTAAGAAACGGAGAAATTACACGCGTATTTTCCAATCTGTTTTGCGTGTCGCTGCGTTTGGGATATATTTATCACGAATAAGTGAAATTTAAGAAAGTGCAAACACTTAACTTTAAGCGACAAAGAAACGAACTCGAATGGCCAACTCAACATTAGATGTATTATATTTTCCATAAAACTATTTTAAAAAATAACTAAAAATTTAAAGCCAAATAAATATACCACGGAATCTTTCTTAAATTATCAATTTTTATTAAAATAATCAAACATTAAGTTCTTACTACACATATGTTTATTGTCCTTCTATGTTTATTTAAATAGAATATTATTATTACATAGGATGTTTTTTTATTTCAATATCTACTTGCTACAAAATCGAATTGAATTTAAGGACATATAATTCTATAGAATTCTCGAGAAATACAGAGAAATAAAAGTTCTTTTCTCGTGAAATGAAAAATGTCGAGAAATGAGAAACGCTACTCATGGACTCCCAGATAAATAGAATTCAATCGTCAGAACAGTTCGTGCCTCAAGAAAATCACTGGGTGAAAAGAAATCAAGCACATGATCGAGTCGATGTATATTTCGGTTGTCGTTGAACGGAGATACCGGTCGCGCAGTTATAAATGCAACGAGAATTCTGCGGTGCGGTCGAACGATCACGTTCTGCGGTCGTGCCGCGTGTTATGTATGGCAATCCACCCGCGGCTCGTGTATACGTACCGAATTTCTCCTTACCCGCCAGCATTTGTTCCGAGCGGGTGTTCGCGGCACGCGAAAGTTCATAATAACGTGGCGTGGCTGCAATTTTGTAGCTTGCGCCGCATGCGGTAGTTGCGACAAATTGCAAGGACCTCCTCCGCCACGTCGAATCTCCTCACCCCTACGTTGCAATTCCGCGGTTTCGCGCGTCTAATCGCTCCATTATGAATGGAATAATACTTTTCATGCTCTGCGCCGTTATGTGAATTATTCAGTTATTTTACTTTTAATTATTGGATTATACGGGATTTCAGCAGCAACCATGGGTGATGTTTCGTGACACTAAGTAGTGCTTATTCCAAGGATTCTCACTTCACAAGTTTCTCTCTGGTGTTGTGGGAAATGGGAATCACTTAATAGAATTCTTTTGAAAGGAGAAATATAAATGTTGAAGGAACGTGATGGTTCCTAATTTTGAACCCTGTTCTGGGTATTTTTGCATAGAAGAAGGAATCACTCAGTGAAATCTTAATATATAAAGCAGAAAGTTTACATGTTTGTGTGTTTGCTTGTCACCTAAAAACATTCAAACCTTACGGGAACGAAACTAAGTAGTTAATATATATTTCCAAATATATCGGGAGTATTAACAGCCCTGAATCCAAGTACCCAAATGTTTTCCAAGGGTCATTACATTCTTCGTGAACTAGGTAAGCTTCCTAACTTTACCAACATTCTATTCTACGAATCTCTTAGCTATTCCCTTTGCCCCAAAAAGTAATCCTACCACTCAAGGTTAATGACTCCAAAAATAACTTCAGCTGAATATTTTCGCTATCACGTGGAAAGCCTAAGAAGTGTGTCAAACGTCAGTCTCCCTTGACTTGCAATTTATAATTCCCCCTTTACTATCACAGTATGAGTTTAAAAACAGACCACCCTTAATGTCAAAGTTGTAGCATCGTTAGTACCATCCCCAAGCAGGGAACTACAATTTCCTGTGACACATGGGCACAGATTATTAATGCACCTCGTGCACCGCAAATTGCAAGCACTCACGGTTATCTTGCCAGGATGTTACGTTGAACGTAAGATTTCGATCGGGTTATCAAGCAGCTCCGGCGATTCTTTGGCCGATAATAAGCGCGTTGCGATAATTAAAGCATCCGATGGTGGTCCTCCACTACCACCTCCTCGTGATACGGTATTACGGTATCCAGCCGCAAGTTCTGGGGGCTCATTAATGTTTTGCGTACATCGGGGAGGATGAGAAAGGGCGGGGGAGGGAGAAATGGCGAAAGTAGGGCGCGTTTGGCAACCCCAATATCGCCAACACGGAAATTCGTACGATCTTCGTTGTCCTTCGCTATTACCGATTAGGCTGCAGGAAATTATGACGCTGCTTGCTGAGCGTACCACGCGATATCGCGCCAACGGCGTCGTCAATCCTTCATTCCGCTAATGAGTAGCTCCAGGAGTATCCTGCTGCTACCATTTCCCCGTATGCTTAGACGAATGTGCGACGGATGTAGATTACAAAGAACTCTGCATCGAAATGGGCATTTTTTTTAGATTTTGTCCGTAGTTCTTCATAAGCTAGATTGCAGTTTGCTGTCACAGTATTTACTTGGTGATGGAAAGTCCCCGTTCGCGTTCTGTCCTGTGTTGAGGAATCAGGGAGAGTCGTTTTTGCAGTGGCATCTTTTGACCAGGTTGTTGGTTGCTAGATATATAATATATTAAATTTAAAATATTAAATTTTCGTAACTAACAGTTTCGTGGGATATATTACATGTACGTGGTGGAATCTTCGCAATCCTTTCGATAGTCTTATGTTTTTGAAACAAATGAACAAGTCTCTATTTCTATCTTTATCTTCTGATTATCATTTTCTTTTATTTCAAGGACTATTAATGCTGGGAATTTATTTATTTAAACGGAAGCCTGAAACAACAAACGCTAAAGCTTAAAGTAGATAAAAACAATAAACATTAGTAGCAATATGTATTGTAAAGAGTTGTAGAATTTCAGAGCACTTAATAACGTGATGAATAATCTTGTAACTGAAAAATAAAGCTGCGACAAATCTACTTTAATTATGAGTGTAGGCTAAAGTAAATCGTTTATAAAAGAAACATACCTTTTCAAACAGCTCGTCCTGATACGGTCTTTTGCTGAGGCAGGATTCTGAATCACGTAAACAAACGTAGTCGAGGAAAATGTCGGAAATCTGTCCTCCCTAGATTATTTGCCTTGTTGCGTGATCACGATCCGGATGGAATTTTAATAACCACTTCGTAGATTTCCCCGGTGAACCATTGGAAGAGCTCCGTTCGTGAAAAAGAAGTGCTTTCTATCTGGCATTCCTCGTTCACGCCTCTGCTGGGCTAACATTTTGATATTCACGCGGAAAAAGTGCGAATGAATATTCCGTGCCTGCTCGCCATGATTCTTTACAATCGAAACGTGATTATTTTCATAAATTTCTTTATTTAAAGAAACCTCGATTCTCCTGCCAACCATTTCCATAAAACGCCCCAAAGCGTGTCATTACTTATTCCAAACTAAATCTACACGAAGAAACAAACCATTAACCGCACCACGAAATGGAAGCGGAGATGGTAAAAATTTGTATTTAAATAAAATTTTGAATAACGAATAAAAGTCGAAAAAAATATTCGTCATGGTAAACTTAAAATAGAAGAATTTATTCGGCACTGAAAAAATTAATTTTATTCGTGAACTAACCTAAAGCAGAAGTGGCTTTTATTCGATCCGTTGTTTAAATAACCTTTTATTCAGTTAATGGCCAACTCTGAACAGAAGCATAATTTACGACAGGAATAACTTTATCCCGCGTAATTCACCAATTTCGACTTCCACGCTCGATTCCATCGAACTTTTCAAATCTAACAATACAAATATCCAAAAAATGCATCAGACTCAGCGGTACATTCGGTTGGGCGACAAAAATGGCGCGATCCTCCTAGCGATCAGGCAGCTCCCGCGGTGACAATGAGGAAGAGCAGCCCGCCTATTGTTCTTTATCAGAGACCACGGGCCGATGGTTACAGGGAGGACGTTTGCTCATCTATCCTGACCACTGCGGGGAATACTGTCAGCGGAAGTGACAGGTGGAAAGGGGCCGATAAAAGAAAGGTGGCACGAAAAACTGTGCCTCTTGCTCGTGGGAACTCGTAGAACAGGGGGATCGCGGAGAAGAAAGGTGATACTGAGAACGGCGGCGGGGAGCAGCGAGGGGACGAGGCTGAGAGAGGCGTTAGACGTTAGGAGGAAGACGATGGCTGGTTCCCAGCAATAGGGCGGTACGTTAAGGGATAAAAAACAGGGACGAAGGAAATGCCCGCAAATAATTACTGAGATCATCCATCAAGGCCTCTCCCCCATCTGCGCCCTCTCTTTCTCTCTCTTAATCTTCGTCGTCGTTGCCACTTTTTACCTCCCAGCCTTCTTTTCGCTGGGAACTTCGAGCGATGGTGTGCAACTAGGAACTGTAGCCAGCAAGGGTTGAACAGCGAAACGAATTGTTGGACTGCTGGGTCTTGTTATTCTCTGCTGGCAGAGGGTGGTCTTGGATACTGTCCGCGACTGCTTTCAGGGGTTTGTTCAGCGTTCTCTTCGTTTACCTTTCTTCTCGATTGAATGAAAATGTAACGATATTTCGATTAAAGTTTCATGGATGTGGGGGAGGAATTCGTGGAAGCCTTTGAGCATTTATCATGTGAACTGGGAAATAAAAAGATTGGAGAGAGATAAACGACTGTGTGTGTTTTGAAGAGATTGGCCGCGGAATCGTTTTATCGTAGGGATGTTTTTCAGGGAATTCTGAATCCATTAACGATATATTTATTATTCTAAGATTATATTTGCTTTTCGTTGGTGTAGACACAATACTGGGGAAATATCTTTATTTCTGTGTCAGATACAGTAATGGATTTCTAAAACCATTTTTCAAAGTTCGTAGGAAGTAATTATACAAAGCAAAGAGGAATCGAAAGTTCGGGGATCGTGAAATAACAAAAAATTTCAATTTCTAGCAAAGGAAACCCGTAAATGAATGTTTTTGCTGCAATATTAAATAGTTTAAGTGACGTGTAATCAGCCCTCAGGAGCGTAAGCATAAAACCATAAATTATCTTGTTCGCCGGTTCGCAGGCAACGCATAAAGTCCATTTAAGCAGCATATACATGGGACAGTTTCCATGGAGACACAATAAGATTTCGTGAGCACGGCGTCATGGCTTTACGTGAGGAAACGTAATCAGCACTAATTATCTTAAACTTCAAATCCGATAACCATCAGTTACAAAGCCGATAAACAGGATTACTTTGGCACGGCCAGCACGATGAAAATCAATTTTCCCAGTCGAATTCAAATTTATAGTCGCTAGACAATTATTATTTGGTTTAATCCGAAAGCAACGATGTGTGATTCAAAATCGAGTATATAATAGCTCAATTACGGTGCCTTAATTTTGAATCGCTAATTAAATTCGGTACGTTAATCATCGATAACATTAATTACAAAACACTGTCTATTTCATGCCACCTGTATTTCACTATTTTAATTTGATAATTTAATTCTTAATTAATTACTTATTTGATAATTAGTAAATAAGTTAGTTCAGAACTCTTGCTTGGTATTTGGTAAAATTTAAGGGTTGCACGAAATGCATTTGCGTATACAAAACGTAAGTGCGAGAAGATAAAAGCTACTAGGTAAAGAAATTGAAACGAAGGGAACGAACGTAGGTTGTTCGTCTAATATTTTATTGATTGTGAGATCCCACCTATATTTGAACTGTATGGTGGTTCGCGCTGCCAGGTAGAGATCGATAAAACATGGCCTCGTGAATATTTGAATCGAACGGTGTTATATCGATTCTGTACCCCACGTTCCTGAGTCACTTTGTTCGCCGCGTGGTATAGCATAGGAACTGAACTTTATTATACAATACGCACATAATCATACATACAGGTAGCCACATACTTTTGATCACTAATTTTTAATGACTGTTAGAAAAAGTGTCAAGGAATCTAGAGACGCGGCAGCGTCTCGACACCAAGTACATGAAACAAGTACATGAAAGAAAGTACATAAAAGACACCCTGTATATGTCGACTGTCGCTACCGCAATCATTTACTGGAGAAACGGCAAAATGATACTAACACATGTTTCGTTCGTCAATCACTATCTTCACTATGCAATCTCCTCCAAATTTTGACAGTTTACCGTCAAGTTATAACCAAGTTAGAAACGTGTTTTTACAAGTATGTATCGTGGTACCATTGAATTGCAATCAAAATGCAGTCTCAAACACAAGGCAAGTTGTCGAAATTTGAATTGCGCCACGTGTAAATATCATTAAACTGTTTTTTATTTGTAAATAAACCGGGGATTTTATGTATATATAGATAACACTAGTTTACAGTCATTTCTGTAGACTCCACTATGAAATTCTTATGTAAGGAGGTCCCCTAAACGCAAAAATCGACACGAGACAAAATCCTATGGATACGTTTTTGAGATATCGTCCGATGAATATTTTGGTAATTTTTTAAAAAGACGACCCGACGTTCTAGGCCATATCTCGCGTTAGAGTTGACCGAACAGAAAGAGATAGAATTTATTTTCTCATTGATGGAATTGGTTTATTTAAATTTGAATTTAAATTTGAATGGGTATGGGTATGGGTATGGGTTAAGGTATGGGTTAGGGTATGGGTTAGGGTATGGGTTTAAGTGACCCTAACCCATACCCTAACCCATACCCATACCCATACCCAGAGTTGGGCATAAAATTATTTTCAAAAAAATTTCAAATTCGAATAAAAGAGAAAAATTTCAATCATTTGAATATTGTACTCTGTACATAATTCAGAAGAAGTAAATATTGTAATATTGTAATCTGCTGGTGTGGAATTTGAACTTTTCAGTGCTTTGAATATTTTGCGTTCGAATATCAAATTATAGGCTTTATTTCATTAGAATTGAGACTGAAAACATTTATATTTGAATTCTACATAAGTGGTTGTGCAAATGTTGTGGGAGGTAATACCTAAAGAAACAGTGTGGACAAAGTTCTCTGTCATAATTATGTTGCTATATGCCAACTTCACTTTGTTTTTGCTTCAGAACTTGGCATATCAGAAACCTTGAAGGTTTTAAGAGTATAAATTCAGTGTCGTATAATTGAAATAGTCATAAATTTAAACATGTTCAATAACATATAAAACTACACAATTCGATACATAAATAATTAACTTCGGATCATTATATTCAGACCTTCGTGCTATTGTATTTCAGAACGACAGTCTCAAAGCCTGTAAAATTCATATCATCTTCAAACCAACCCCAAAGCGCAATTACTCCCACGGATTTCTGTTCTCTTGATATTCTCATCAACGAGACAATAATTCCATCTGTGCTTTCCACGCTGCAGCTTCAGCGAGGAAGACTTAATTAAGGGATTGTATTTCAGTATCGATCTATCTACCCTTCTCTTCTTCAACCCCCAATCCTTGTTCGAGCAGACTCGTCTGGCTACGATGCTCGATACCAGCGTTATCTTATTTTCAATTAACTTCTTCTGCTACCACGATTGCCACCGGCTGGTAACATGCCGGAAAACCAGGCAACCGGAACTGGTTGATAGCGGAGGGAGCCATCCACCCTCGATGCACTGTCGGTTCGAGTTAATCTGCGCGATTAGAAGTGGCCTGCCACACTGAAAGGAGAGAAATGTGTAGCTAAATTGAACGAAAAAGAAATGTCCCTTATCTCCAGGGAATTGTTCTCATTGGTATTCTATTTTCGTCGCGAAACAGCACAATAATCTCGTGCAATCTTTAGCTCCTCTGGTCATCAATGCTGCAGACTGCGAAATTTAATTCTCGAATAATGTTTGGTCGTTATTTGGTTTAATAATAATAATAATAATAATAATTAGCAAAAGTTTGACTACAAAGGTAAAGCTTAGCAAGGGCAATATTAAGTGTATACCTAATCGTGAACTATAAACTAAATTAAAATAGGGGCAACAAAACAAACATTACAGAAAGTAAAAATAAACGAGTAAAGTAATTATAATTTATTAATCATAACTTAGAGTATTATTAGCTTGAGTCTTTAAGATAAATATGAGAAAACACAAAAGTAAAGTAAAAGAAAAAATACACTGCCAAATAAGTAGAAACAGTCGTTACAAACGTGTATTATTAAATGTTGAAATATTGCAACTCCCTTCAGAACTTAATAAAAGTGCGGACCAGCTATTGAATCGCGTTCCCTTTTTGACGCGACTAATTACTGGTAATTGGCTACACAGTCACTGTAAAGATGTAAAATGTTTCGCGATATTGAAGTGTATTTAATAATAATCCTTCTCGACGAATGACAGAAATGTAAGCTGCTTGCGTGGAACGTGGCTTTAAAATTCTATGAAAAACTATTAAATATACGAACGACGAGACCGTGAAATATTTACGTCGAGGAAATTGAAGCTTTTGTTCAAATTCCAATGATTGACAGATCATTTCAACGTGTAATACGTTTGTCATTATTGGCAGGAGTATTTCAGTTTCGTCAGAAATAGGAATACACGTTCACGTGGAAATTGAATCTAAGAATTTCTCTCGTTTTAGCTTTGATTTGTAGGTGACAGAATTGAATATTTCCTTGCATGCTTTTTAGACCATTTCCTACGTTGTTCAAATTTGAAATGAATCAAATAAGCTAATATGGTAATAATATTGAAAAGTGTATTCTTAAGCAATTGCTGTTTATTCGCATTATAGGATAGAGTCGTTAATGATATCACGAAATTCTTAAAATATATATAAATATTTGCTGCCCCCTTTACCATGGGTTTTAATTAAAAAAGTAAACCAATTTAATTTACAAACACTGCAGTAGAATTTTTTTATTTTGATATTATTACTACAAAGGCAATATTTTCCCTTTTTGATAAAAAATTTTAATCTCTAGGTCTTCGTGAAAGCTTTGTCCACACGCCATTAGATTTTCAGAGGATGATCTATTTTCTTTTCATTAGGGACTGTATATATAGCTTGTACCTCTGCATTTCAATTTTAAAATATCCTTGATCAACTTACGTATCCTTTCCTTAGGAAGATCCCCTGAAATTTGTGATAAAGGAAGACACGGTTAATATTTTGTGCCTCAAAATAAACAGAAGCTGCTGATTGGCAGGTATATCTATATAAAAACGCCGGGTTTCCCGTCTGAATGGGTAGACTATCAATCTCCTTCGACGTTCCAGAATTAGTATAGGTCAGATATTTTTCAACCCGCCTCTGCAACGCCAGTGAACTTGGTAACGTAGGCGGAATCGAGGGGATGGGAACGGGGAAGCAAAAATTTACACTGTAAATTGAAGCTTTTGTTAATCGTCCTGCATCAGGGATTATAGCCAGGCTTTGTTTCATGCTCAACAGTTGTTTCACATACGTACGTGTATTTTTACTCATGCAAATCCTGCTTAACATTGGGGATTTGTACAAACACGACGATAAATTTTCTCAAAATTTCAGTTACCTACCTTTCACGTCTTATCAATATTACTCCGATGGAATACTGTTTTTCAATTTCTTTTTCCTACTCTACTAGTCCTGTGACCAAATACATAAGCTTCGTCCTTTTTTTAACTCAATACAATTTCTACTCAACGCCAGGCATTTGTTACAATGAATCTGCTGACTATTCACGACCACTCGTAATATTCCTATAATAGAATGCATGCCCAAGATATCCTCCATATTTTCGTGTAGCGTATTTCGCACTGCATTCCGCGCGTCACTATTCAAATGTGCCCAGTAATACGTGCCATTCTGTCGGGGCCAATTCAAGACCTCATGCATTCAGCTCTGCTATTCTTATCTTATCCAAAAAACGGCGCGTTTCACTTGACGTCCGCCGGAGCCACGGCTTCCCCGGCGTTTCCCACTCTTATTATTCCCGCCGATCGATATCTTCTGGACCAAGAACATTATGCGAAGCCGGGCAGCCCGGTGCAGCAAGGCGAAATAGGAAAATCATTCGCGCCGACTTTTCAATGCAGCCGCGCTCAAAGGGACGGAAGGAAAACGAGGAAAAATGTGTTAGAGTCCGGTCTGCTTCATTGCGCGAAAGTTGCAAAGTGAAAGGGGGCGGCGAACAGAGGGCGCAATGCACACGGGCGCGGAAATCTTGTAAGGAGGAATAACGCGTCGACAAATGGAGGGACTAAGGTGGCGCAAAGATGCAGGGGGATAATAAAAGGGGAACTCTAAAAGAAAGAGGAGGGACGAGACAAAAGAGACATGCTTATTGCACCCTCTGCGACGCGACCCCTTGAAAACCAACGCGGGGAATATTCTGCAGCGAGCGTAACGAATTTATCAGAGTTGAAAACAATGGAGGGAAGCACCGAAAAGCAAGGTTGCGGCCAACCGGGAATGATATTCGATTTACGATACAGGGGTGCTCGATAGACGGCCAAGCTTTTAGGTGCGCCGCGAACTTTCGAGGAGCAAAACTTCGGGAGGGGGCGGTGAGATGCAACGCGGTGCAATGTACTTTTTGCGGGAAAGGATGGGGGGAGAGGTGGAAAGAAACGGCCGATAGCTAGGAGCACTGTAACAAAACGGGGCGAGAGCCCCCACGGAAAGAGAGGCTTTAGGTGTCATTTCAACGCGCAGAACGTATGGCTCTTTCCGACTGCCCTATTGCGTTCTCCAATAAATCGAATGTATTTACCAGCACGTACACGAGCGCTCTAAGTGTGGACACGGTTGCAGGCGAGCCAGTGTGTACACACAGGGGCGTGTGGATGCCGGAAGCCCACAATGGATCACGTTTACCCGTCGAACAACCCACGGATATACCCACTTTTATCCACGGCTTTTACGCGCCCGCGATGTCCTCACACAGGGCCCTGCAGCAGGAATATATGTGTATGTATACAGCAAGAGAGCGATCGCTCTGCTTGATACGTTTTTACCCCCCCGTCGATGTTCGACCGTTATTAAAGTTTTTAATATCCAGAAACGAATTCGTACGAAGTTGAATTGGTCTGCCTCGGACTTTGACCCTCGTTGCTTTGGAATTGGGGAAGGAATCGGGAGGGGGGAGATGGGTTCTTTTGCGGAGACCATTGTCCTGATGAGATGGATAGCTGGATTATTAAATATGCTTGATTAGGAATGGAGAAGTTGGCGTTATTTAGGGTGGCGAAAAAATAATGTAGGGGCTATCCAATTACAGGAATTATCGATATTTTAAGAACACGTCTACTCAGCTCGAGGAGAAATTATATTCTGAATGAAATAACTGCATTACGAGTATTAAGTCATTCATATTATAAAACCGTAGAAACCAATAAACACGAGACTGCTAAATAGTATTGGAAAATGCTACTGCAAAATGTTCTCATAAACGAGTGGCACTGGAGAAGGAAATGCAAATGGTTTCGGCATTTTTCAACCTTTCACTTGAAAAAAGTTCAGATTACCTTTACATTGGATTTAAAATTGACCGAAGCTTCCGAAGTATTCTTGCAGCGTAGAAAATTTTTGGATTCCTTCCTGGATTCTGAACTTAAAGTCAACAATCTTTTCACAATTCTTTCGAGTGCACTAAGCCCGCTTAAATTCAAACTTTCGAAAAATCCAAATTTCCGGCGCACAAGCTGCCCTTTCACTCGAGCTTAAACGAACTTTTCCAATTACGTTTCCGAGATAAATCTATTCAGAGAAACACTACGAAGTTGCGCCGTTCGCAAGTTAATAGCAAGCGATTGCTCTTTGCTTTCCTTGGCTTCTTTCTTCCCCCCTCTTCTCTTTATTTTGTTGTTGCGCCTGCAGACTGACGATTCTAATCTCAAACTTCCGATCGAACTCAAATGAAACTCGTTAGCTGCACGTTCGGAACGGGTCAGTGCAATTCGAGGCGCGGGGCACAGCGAATCTTAACCGAAGGATTTGTAATTAAAGCACGAAAACTAAATGCACGTTAATCGAATGGTTACGTGTAACGTGTTCATCCAGTGGAACCATAATTAAGTATAATCGGGATCGCGTGCGTTTCGATGACACAGGAGGGTAGACAAGAGGGAGTTGTGTTATCGTTACTAGTGCCGATTATTTCCATTACAGTTAGTATTACAATTGTCGAGAGAGTTACAATCGTGTTAACGAAGCATGGCACCGTAGTATACCGCTTTGCAATTAACGGTGCGCGAAAATTGTCACGGTTTAACTATTTTCAAGTGGTATGCTCGCCGTCAAGCGCGGCGCGCATTCGTGACCACAATTATAGCGTGCACGGGACTCACGTTCACGTAAAAATTCCACGTATCTCGTATTTCGTTGATGGATACAGGGTGTAACGTAAATTCTTGCATTTTTTAATAGGTAAACCTCCTATGTTGCAAACAAAACGTAACGTATGTCGGAAATAACAGATAGTATTTAGATTTAACATGTTAATCAGGGAAGACGTCAATTCGTCATTTAAAGGGAGAAAACCTTATAAATCGACAAAAAAATCGAAAAAAATTCCCTAAACCGCTTCTAAAACATTTAGAAAATAAATTCTCAGAGTTATGGGCCGAAATTCAGTTTTCTGGAAAAAATTCGCTTCTGTGGAAACCAGTGAATTCTACTTTAATCGTGTTGAAACATACAAGAAACGTTTTTAATCGAGAAACGACCCAGTTAACAGGTTAATATATTGGAAAGAATCTTATCTTCGTATCTAATGGTTTCCCAGAAAACGGTTGATAACGGGTTTTAAGCAACCGCTCTCGTAGAGCTAAATCGCGCCTTTGAATCGTGGGTAGCCAGGAAAGCGAGCGAATCGAGCGTTTTTATGCAAATCGCGCCTCGTCAGAAACAGGGAAACAACGTTTTGTTACAACGCTGTGGAAAGTGTTTTTAAATATTTTATAAGCCCCGATAAAAATCGGCCGCTCCCCGTAGCGTTTGACTCGTGCGGTGACAAAAATAAAATCGCTCGCTAGTAGGAAGGAGCAACAACGCCGGTAAATATTTTCTCGCGCACAAATGGACGCATTCAGGCGTTGATAACAATCAAACGATCGCGGAACAAAAGACGGGACACGATAATATTCCAGAGCCGTATATCCGACGGGAGCTTTATTTTAACCGTAAATCTTTACGATCCACTGGAGAACGGATTAATGCTCGCCTATCCATAGAATATCAGCACGAATCTCTTAGGTTTATGCACATTGCATCCGCGTAATTTGATCGTAAATTCGTGTCGTAAGGCGGATTATATATTCAGGGTGGAGAACGCAGGGATATTATACCTCTACGATTTCGTTGTTATGTACCTTTAATGCATACTTATTGTGAAACCGAGAGGAAGTAGGTATCTAGTTAATTTGTGTAACTTGATGCACGTAGAACTGAGGTTACTGTAAATAGTTTGCATCTTCTGTGTACGCAGGTAAATGTGAATTAAAATGTAGCTTTGTGAATTAGTTTTTAAAATTTTGAAATTAAGCTATACAGGATGAAGTAACACGTACAGCCTTTTCATCATTCGAGTAATTTCTATCTTTGAAAATGTTGTTGAAAGGGGGCTGTAAGTTAATTACATGATATTTCTTTTAAAAGAGCCCTTTTGGTGTTATAAGTAGAAGTATATAGGCCTAGTTAAATGCGAGAATGTATATTAGGGTGGAGTGAAATTTTTTTTTTCTCGTATTCTTTTTTTTCAGACAATTTCTTATGAAAATTTTTATTTGTTGCCGATTTACTTCTAACCGCTTATATTTATGTTTGCGTACAATATTCGCTTAAAAAAAATATGTGACACTTTTTAAATATTATTTTCTCTGTAATTATAGACATTTGAAAGATGGAATATTGTACGCAAACATATTTTTAGCATAGATACTCGTCATTACTATACCCATTATAAGCGGTTAGAAGTTAATCGGCAACAAATAAAAGTTTCCATAAGGAATGAAAAATTTCATAAAAATTATAGGTATACTTTGGTACCAATGCGCAACCAGAAGATAAAGTCCCGGAAAAAATCCTTTCAAACCCATATTATAAACTACCTTGGGCAACTTTCGACACTTACATTAATATTGCATCTGTAAAAAATACATTTTCGCTCCACGCTAATGTACATTCATCCTTTTCATTTAAAAATATGGACGGATTGTCGTGCTGTCATCTCGGTCACCTAAAGTAAACACTTTAACGAGTTCCAAACAGTTAAACAGGCGTTTCATTTCCATAAGAGTTATATATAGAAACACGAGTACTTGTCACAGGAAAACGTCTACGTTGGCGTGTGTCTAAAAAAGCATTTAATTTCCCAGGCAAATAAATATTCGCGGCGGAAGTTCTCAAAACGGTAGAGCCACGTTTCCTCGTTCCCAAGCGAATTTAGAAGTCGCGTGTCTCCCCTTCACCTGGTACTACCTGCTGATATCGCCAATAACAGTCCCAGTGCCCCTATTTCGTTTATTTTCTGTCCCTCTTCCCTTTTCCATTCCGACCAGCGTACCCGAAGGCGCAGGATTACAGTTATCCTCGAAAATAACAACTTGTACCTCATATTTGCCCCGACTTCGTTTCTAATTTCCACGGAACGAGGCTCGGATGGTTCTTCTCCTGCTATTACGGTATCCTATGAAGTCGTTACGATTCCTTCGCTGCTTACCCCTAGACGTGAGAGATTGTGCAAGAGAGTACAGTTACAGATTAAATAGAAACGCGCAGCTTCGTCCCTACTAAGAGGACTATTACGCCGGGTAATAACCTCTTAGCCCAGCTTCCTTGCAAATTCCAAGTGAACTAAGACGAACCTCCGTAAAAATTAAAAGACAAATTCCTCGTAATTTCCTGAATCTACGAAACATTGAAGAGATCCCCAAAATTTCTCCCGTACACGGAACCACGGATTTCCCTTCACTGGTGATTTCCATCCCCTGGCTTCTGCACCGAGCCTCAACAGTTCCACACTACTCGAAAAAGGCTTTCCATCGAAATCACGGGTCACGGGGTTCACAGTTTCGGTAACTTCAATCTAATCACCTGCCGAGAGACTATATGTATTTTTCAGTTCGCTCCGAATCCCTGTTGCAGGCTCCCGTCTGTTCCGAGGAAATTTTTTTTCCCCTCGCAACGCAGGAGCCCTGAAAAGCGTCCTTTGATTTCCATCGGCGGTCGGGATGCACGAGCGCGGCTAGCGTCGAACCAGCGCGGAAGTATTTCCCCTCGTTCCTCCTTTCTCGACCGTTTTTTTCAACCACCCTCGCGCCAGTTTTCGCCCGCGTGTCTGCCGACGCGGAGCGCGCGAACGAAAAAAAAAAAAGGAAAAGAGGGAAGGAAAAAGAAGAAAAGGTAGGGGCACGGGAGGGCGAAATAAAAGCAAGAGGAACCTCGTAATTCGCGTTGCCTCATTATCTTCGCGGCAGAACACTGCGAATTTTCGTTGCTTTCACGTTTGTGCGCGTGCGTGTGCATGGAAATCGCGAAAGGGAGAAAGCTACGCTTTCTTTTCCCCCTTTCTTCTCTTGCCAAGCCGACCACGAGGGCCTCCCAGGTCTTGTTGCTGGAAGTAAGAGCCGCCATCTCACAGAAACCGCCTCCAGGCTGTTCGCGGAGCAAGAAAAGCAATCTAGGTTACACGGATTTGTTATGTAATGCTGTAACGCCGACGACCGAGTTTCCCGCGACTACGAGAGCCCCGAGCTTGTGAAAGGGCTCTATTTTGGGAGACCGCCGGTGTTCATCGTCGGCCCTGGAATAATAATATGCGCCGCGATGTAACGCGAGTGTTACAACGGTGTGGGAGCTCGTCTCTGCGAAGTTCGTGATACCAGGGCGAATTATTCTGTTGTTACGTTTCTTTGTTGTCGACTTTGGTTCTGTTTCACTCGAAGGTAAACTCTCGTTTGGCCAAAATGGGGCTTATTTGGGGCCATCATAAATATCATACTACATGTGTTATTTTCTTAGTGTCATTGCACGAAGGAAACAAAGGTTTCAAAGAGTAGAATGTAATATAAAGTTAGTTTGAATGGACCCTTCTGTGAAAGTAACATTGTAATAGTGTTCCCTGATGATAATGGAGAAGATGTTAATGTTTCCTGTAAAGTTATTCTAAACTGAAATAAATGATGTTAGGGGGATAATGTAATATTACAGGAACCTTCTCCAAGTCCACTTTTTTAAAGTTCGCGAGTTCCTTGAAGTATCTGGGGATGTATGAAAGAATAAACGCAGGAGGACGAATGTACGCTCTTATTTAAGTCCTTACTACTTGATGCGCGCTATACGTGCCACACACCAGTTTGCCTTATTTTACGACTCTATCCCTCAAGTGCGGCCAAGGAAATGTCAAAGACCATGCTAATATACTAAAAGACCTCAGCAAAAACCTTGTCCGTGTTTATGTCAGTGCGAATATTGGAAACAGGAAGACGACGTCAAGAGAATTTAAAAAAGAAATCGCGAAGACATTCGTCTGAAATTCACTCAGTTTCACCGAAGTAGCCACTAACTTTCAGAACATCTTGCGCAATGTTTCCTTTGCAACGATCTCATTAACATCAACATCTCCCTCTGGCAATTACCTCGACAGCTTATTTACAACTCTTACAATATTTCGTGAAATATTGCAGCCTGATAGGAGTAAGGTCATTACATAAATAACATTCCTGAGAGCATTCCAGGGTGAGGTCTCCCGTGAAACGTTCAACAAGAATTCGCTGCGCAAACCACTGACGCTGCGGGGTTTCCGTAATTTTCAGAAACAAGTCTCCGAAGAAAGATGATTCTACTTTTAAAGCCAGCTTACCACTCATTACGTTTTTAGGTCAGCCTCCCTCCTCGTGGAACGTTAATTTGCATCTCGTAAGCACAGATTTTCAAAAGCACAAAGGGCGATTTAAAGCAGTTATTAATTTCGAACTGCACGCCCCGTCCATGAATATGGCTTTGAGTAAAGCCATAGAAATAACAGTGAATGTTTTACATTTTAATAAATATCTTAGTACAAAACGTTGAAATGTAACGTGAATGTGGATTTAATGGTTCGAAATTCCTTAGATAGTTATTTAGATATTCGTGTAATTCTATTATATCGTTCTCGAGTTCTCAATCAAATTCGAATCGTGAGTGGTGGTTGTCCAAGGTCTGCTAGAGAGATTAATCTTGGATCTTATACTTCCAATAGCACTTTCATAAAATAAAGTAGTTTCCCGTAGAAAGTAGTGTTGAAAGATGCGCTACTTAGGAAACTGGTTAGAAATACTAATGCATATATCCAGTTAGCTTAACTCATTCTACAAAATGTTTTCTGGCTATTCCAGAGCCCCGTGTTCGCCCGGTAACGAATTTGTCGCAATTTATTACGCCCGGTGTAAGCTGAATTTCCTGAAAGGCGAGTTGGTAATAAAATCGCGCGAAGAACGAGTCGAGCCTTTCAGGTCGTGATGGATCAGTTCAGCGGTTCATTGAATTCCAAATGGAAAGTCGGCTGTACACGGGCAGCATGGAAATACGGGGAAAGAACTAACCCCGATGCTGTTTCAAGGGTTGTTAACGTCAGTCTTATCTTATCGCGGTAAGCAGAATCGTTAACGAAGGACCCCCTTCGTGAAGGATTCATCGTTTAAGTTGTAAAAACGTCGCCACGGTTGCTCCAAGTAATTGGTCAGGCAGAGAGTATGCAGGGAAAGGAGGTGAACAAGAAAAGGGAATAAAAAAGGCATTGAGCAGGGAGGTTAATTAAATGTGTCTACTGGACGGTGATCTATCGATGAAGAACGGTGTGTTCTTTATGTAACAGGAATTGCAATTACAATCGCGTACTTGAATTTATTATTAGTCAAATTTATTTCCATATTTTTGTATCTTCCGTCTGAGAATGAAGGATTCCTCTTTTTATATTTTCATCCCCTATATTTCTACTATTATTTAAGACGAGATTCTTTCAATGGTACTGTCATCCATTACTAGTATTTTAATATATAAATTATAAAGCAGGAAGTTTATATCTTTGTGTGTTTGACTGTCGCATAAAAACTTTCGAATGGCAGACTCTTTGATTTCGAAATGTGTCCTATGCCTGGTTAATCCAAACTAAACAAATTTTTTTTAGAAAACTAGACTTCAAATTCCGGGCGAAGCCAAGTAGTAAAGCTAGTTTTTTTATAATTCAGTATTTTTTCCATACCGATTGCAATTATTATAGATTGATTCGTTAGTAATTGTAATTAAGAGAGGAACGTTGCAAAAATATGTGACAGAGAAAAGAACAAGGAATCAGTGACTATTAACTCGTGCTTCTTCGTTTACTCAACAATAAGCCAATAATACACCCCAAGTCTGACTCTTAGTAACACTTCCTCATTCTAATCCTCTCTGCATCAGTCAGCCCCTCTGCCCCCAACAAAAACAAGTGCGTAAAGTGCTCTCCCAAGCTTCGTAGCCGTCCGCCGAAATGCTGACCACGTACGTCCAAACAGCGAACCAGCAAAAGTTACTACCCGTTTTCCCATGGCTGGCTGTTCTTTTCGCGAAGGATCAACCGAATCACCATTTGCCAGACCGCTGTAAAACCAACGTGGAATCTGCTTGATCCTCCAGCTTGGCGCGGCTGGCGCGCTTCGAGGCAGGGTAAGAAGAAAAGCTTGGAGGGTGCGAAGAACAATGGGTGGTCCGTCTGGAGACGGTCGTCTTGCGCGTAAAGGCAGCACTTTGTTCTCGAGCGAGTGCTTCTTCGCATACGTATGCTGTACGTTGGGGAGGAGAGGGGAGAAAAAATAAAAGCACCGAGGCACACGGCGTCGCTTTATCGGCGGGGACCGTAATCACGAGCGATCCCTGGGAGAAAGCTCGAGACTGCCTGTGTGGGTGTGTGTCAATAGAGGATCGCACGGTGTCACTGTTTGCCCCATGAATCGGGGGACTCGAGGGACAAGACGGTGGGAAAGTGTTGATCTCTCGTGGAAATCCTAAGAAGCCGGCACAGGGGGGCGAGATAATAAGTTTGCCATTCTTCCTTTCGTTCGGAGGCTTTCTTGACTTACGAGTCAATCGTTCGGTTGGGTGTTTCTCAGTTGATCGACAACCTTTGTCTTTATATCGTGATGGATGTTGCTGCGCATGGAGGGTTGTTATGCTTGCTTGGTACGAGACAACTAGTACACGAGAATGAAATGGCATGGCAGTGTGTGCGGTTAAATAGAATGTTCACTTGTATACATCAGCTTTATACGTGCTATCGGTATTACAATACTATATCCTACTTTGAGGTGCATCTTGGCTAAGACTGACAGGTGAATAAGGTGCTCTTTGTGCGGAGGTTTATTGCTTAGCTGTCTACTGTCTATTCTGGTGTGTAGTATCTAAAGCAGCTTTAGGGGAAACATTAATCTGACTCTGAGTTTCTGTAGTATCATTACGTGATTTTTCGGTAGTTCGAAGATGTATTACTTTGGAGTTTTCTTCAACTACTTTTTTTTTTTTAAATGGTAGATTTAGAATACTTTACGTCTAATCACAATTCAAAGTGATTGATGCAGGAGGGTTCTAATTTCTTTGTATCTTCAATATGTATGCTACTGTGCAAAAGCAATAGTAGCCTGAATAACAGTAAAAATGTGTACTTACGTTATACAAGAGAAATGATGAAACGGTGCATGAGTACAGAAGGTAGCGCATAACCAACCTTATAAAAGTGATTCTTCGCATTGAATGGAGGGCGAGAGAAATCTTTATCGAAGGAAAAATCGAGGCGAGGGAAACTACGAAGCGAATGGAAATAAGAAAGGAGAAGCAAAGAGAAGTATCATTTAGCAGGTTGGAAATACAGAGACGATGGTGCGAGCGATAAATAGACTTTCTTATCGATCAAACAGTTTGGTCGCAGACGAGTATAGAGTCGATGAAATATCCAATGCATTTTTCTGTCCCAGGTTTCTAGGGTCCTGGTGCTTCTCGATAGATGTAACTTGGAAAATCTCACCAAGGAATTGGAGCTTGGTATATTTCAGTAAGGAACTGATGCAGAGAGGACTTTTAAATTTTCAAAATGCTATCAGTTCCAGTGCCTTGGTGAAATATTCTAAGTTCCACTTATCCTTCTATCTGAAAACTATGTGTATGCGTATTCTGGGGTAATAATCAAACAACATTTATAATTTCGCACATCTTTATTTCTTGTAAACGGATGGGAAGGTAGGATTTATTCAAATATTTCGAGTTACATTTATTTTTAAATTCTACCAAAGTATTCCAAGTTAAAGAAATTCTTATATCTAATTAGTCATCGGCTCGGTTCTCATTAATTACCAGTTATCACCGCGAGGAGGCTGCGTTTTTACATTAGATGGAAACAAAGTTCCTGCCATCTCTCCAGTGTAGATATAGAATCTAGAGAACTGCCAAGCAATCACTCGATTAAAACAAATTTAGGAAAGAAGGAAAACGAAGGAAAAGCATGAAAGGAGTATTGGATGCCTCAGTTTCTACCATCCTGATGTCCGAGTCGAAACGGAAAAGTGTTTGGCGCCCCCGAGGCGATTCCTGTTGCTCCGAGCAACCCGTCAGAAACACACTAGGTGTGACCTGACTCCGGTCGACTAACGCGGAGATTGGGCAATCGGACCGGGTGACTTACGCAGGCAGTATACCAAAAACTTTTTCCTTTGGGCAAGAACACCAGGGGATGAAACTGATCCACCCATACCGATTCCATACTCAGTCACTTGCTTCCGCAAACGGAAGCAGCGACAACCTCCTCATCTCCACAATATCTTCAAGGGTTCGAGTAATTATTACACCCTTATTCGAACGTGTAAACAATTTCACAGCAACTTTGTGCAAAACTGAAAATGCACAAAACACTGAAAGAATAGAGAGCACAACAGATCTATAAATTTTATCCAATATTTATGGAATAAACTATACATACACATACTTTCCTACTTGAACGAATCCGTCATAAGTAAAAAACCAATAACACTAAACTCAAAATACTGCATCAGGAACCCTTCATCGGAGCACCGAAAAAAGTCCACTCGATAAACCCAATTCCCGTCATTATCCGCAACAAACCCGACGATCTAAACCACGGGACCAGCCGACTGCAAATTTTCAGTCGTAATGCTCCCGTAGAAGTTCCCCAAACGAACATTACAGAGAGCTGTCGCGCAGCCGGGGAGCTGAGCACGCTATTAGCTATCATGCCCACTCGTCTGTTTATTCAATTCGAGGCGTTATCGCGGCTCGTTCACGAGCAGCCGAAAACCATTCACTTATATTTTTGTCAGGCAATCGTTGGCAAAAAAGGCACCGATACATCGCAGCCGCGGAGCCGTATTATGCGGTTGCACGAAGCGAACCGTTCGATTTATTAGGTAGTCGTGGCCGATAAGAAATGAAATATGCGCGTACGCGATCCTTACGACCAGGCTTTGGTAACAACATTTAATCTGGCCGACCTACATTCCCGCCGCAGACATTAGCGATTCCATCGGGCGTATAAATCCCAGCTGACCAGTGGGAATATTTTTTAGAAAGGCCCGGCCTTTATCCCACGCCCTGCGGTCTCGGTTTACCCGTTATCTTGGGAGGATTCGGCGCAGGTCGACACCTGTTGCGATCGAAGCCGCGGTAACGATTATTCCAATTCAATTGAACGATTTCCTATCAGCAGGATTTATTTCACCCTCGTGCTAGTGCATTTTTTTTTTCGAAGCTCCTCTGGAGATCAATAGAAGTTTTTTGATGAATTTTGGAGGGTGGAATTCCGAATTTTACCCAGTTGCAATTTATTATTTGGGGATTTAGAGGAGATTACTTTGAACGAGTCTATAAACCAAAAAGATTATACTTCTTCTGTTACGTGTTACTTGCGACACATGCTTCTGGTATTAATCATACAACAGGATTTCTGTTAGTGTGTAGATGTAAATATACTGTTACGAAAGCAACGTGTATTGATTTAAAGGATTCCAGTAACTATTCGTAAAAAATCACAGAGACTCAAGAACAATACTGTTAATAAAAATATAACTATTTCACTACCGCAGCTGAAAGAATGGTTCCTCTTCGTAAAACAAGTTGGAATTATGAAAGTACGAAAACTTCTCTGTGGCTACACATTAAAAGATGAAGAATACTTAATGTAGTCTAAATAGTTGGAGAGTTCATCTTAACATTTCCTCTTCGATCGCAAGTCTCTGCCTCTCTTCCTTTTTTAAATCGTTAAAAGATGTCCTCCCACAGCTTCTGGCCATTCACCCTGTATTCAAGTGAAATTATCGATGGAAATCTTTTCACTGAAAATCAGGAAGACCGTTGGAAGAAAGAACGATTTACTGGGTTGAATGGAACGCCTATTGGGAAGGATTTTTTACGTGATCGGCGTTGAAGGAACAACTGACAATGAGAAACGTCGCGAGATCCGTACATCAAGGGTTTCAGCGGTTTATGGCGGCAAAGTGACGACTGCTCAAAATCTGCTTTACTAGATCCCAGATTGTGTAAACCGGACTGTAAATTGTCGATGTGAGCGTGTCGCAATCGGGGGCTTGGAGACGGGGATCTTCCTTCGGTTCTCCGTTTTATAGTTTCCAATCTTCGCGGCTGTACGAACGCTGCAAAGCTTCCGGTGGGGGCCATGAGAAGGTATGGCGGAGTTATAGGTCTCTGGAATTTTTTTCTGGAAGCTTCACACTGTAAAAGGAGCTGCAAGTTTCTGAACGTCGAAGGAACTGTAACATACATATTCAGTTTTAATAAAAACGGAACTTGGGGATTTATAGAGGGTCACAGTTTTTCTTTTTAATTTAAGTTTACACAGAAACTACGGTAGATGAGAATGTGCGGTATATTCTTCGGCGGTCGGACGTAATAATTTATTATAAGCTCCTTGTATCCTCAGAGACGTTGGTTAGTAGTAAAATATCTTTTTAATTATGGTATCTAGTGTTCACTGAACATCTTCAGCAGATACCTTCAACACTTTCAAAGTCCAGAAGGAAACTAAAGTTTAAGAGAATAGTCAGAAAATGTTTAAACCATTAAGCTAATTCTTTTCTCCCTTTTAGCGATTATCTGGTATTTCATATTCCCTTAACCATTTCCCTTTTACTCTCAGAATAGCGTGCAAAGAACGAAGCTAATGGAGAGGAATCAAACAATTCCACCCAAAGTCACTCGGACAAGAATAATTTATTCTCAAAGTTTCCTTGAATGATAGCCCTATGATGCGGTAGAACGTAGTACTGCAATAAAATGAATTTTCCATAATAATCCAGCACCTCGACAAAGCATGGCGTGCAACGGGACGTTCCTTAGAGGCGAACTCGCAGAATAAAACTAAAACTCGGGGTGCAATTTAGATGAAGACGAGGGGACAGTTTGCCAAACTGTCCTCGGGTCTGTTTGCCAGTTTCCGTCGTGCCCTGACGTCTTCCGCGCTACATCGTCAACCAGACGGATTACCATGACGGAAACTCGTCGGTGGATCCCGCAATCCCCGTAGTTACACCTAACCAGCAGACCCTCGAGGAAATTATTACACGCCAGAGTAACGCCTCCACGATCGCGCTCCAGTTTCACACCGCGAACTTTGCATATCACTATCGCTGATCGTTGTCTAAAAATTTCGCTCGGGAAGCTTTACGGTATTTCACGGAGTCGATTCCTTGATTCGATAGGAGCGTCAAATATTAAAAATAACGAAGAGCAACGTTTGTATCAATCTTTGATATTATGTAGCATTAACGTGATAAATACGAGCTCGTGTATTGTAATTCAGGTTTATTTTGCTAAGTAAGTCAGATTTTGTAATATCATCTTGGTAACGCGGCTCCTGTAAACTCGTCAATCATCATTTATCTTTGAGTTGGAGCGTATCAATTAGTCATATCCTGTTAATTCATTTTGAATTCAGATATTTCGGTCTTCTAGAAATATTTCCACTAAATGAGATTTCTAATGTTGAAATTGAACATGTCCTTCATTGCTAGTTTAAAAAACTCGTCCAAAAAGGGAGCTTCAATGCTTTTATTTTTGAAGGTCTGAAAGAGTTACGCTTTTCGCAGCCTTCAGTTTCTTATAGGAATTTCATGCGGTAACTTAGAGTGAAAAAGAAGTATATAATTAAACCCATGTTTTCGCAACGTTGAGAGTTAATACGTTTAGCGGAACGACGTTATACAATGGTTGCCTTTAGGGGGTGGGAACTTTACTTCAGCCTGAGCAGCTAACTACGTTACGATTAACTGTTAATTGGCTTTTCTTAAGACCTCAAACATTATCTCATTTTGTGTAACGTTAAGATCAAGCTGTCACGCTCCTTGCTGCGTTATCACATTATCAGCACGAATGATGGAGTAACTGTTAAATACACAACATTGAAATATTTATCTCTTAAACTACTTAGTTATTCTCATGGGAATTTCAGGTACAAGAAAGAATAAAAAAATTACCTTAAAATCCAATCATTAAACATGTAAATATTGAAGTTGCTCCTTCGAAAAATTAAATTAAATTTACATAGGAAATTACGACTGGCAGATTAAACAAAACTCAAGTGGACGACGATTCAAGCTCAGCAGATACATAAAAAAATTCCCCAAATTTTAGCATGATTTCATAGGCTCGTATAATTCAAGAAGGTGAATAACTTGGAATTCTTGAATGCTGGTCGACAGAAGTCGATCCCGCCCCGAACACAGCAGTAGCGAGGGAATTATAAGGGCACTTCTACACTTTGACGTCGCTAATTGCGGCACTTCTGAACGGAGTCGAATTCACGGTCTCGCAAGAACTACTTTGGAGAAATTTTCACCCTGCCTGCGGAGAAATCCCCCCTCGAGTGTCACGAGTGCTGGCGAAACGAGCCGGATGATGTCTTTAATGTCCTTGTTGAGCCGCGGTGCAGTCGAAAGGGGGACGTGTGTGCCGGATGGCAAGAAAACCGCGTGCATGACAGCCGAGAACGGCGGACACGGGCCCTCTGCCACCCACCGTTCCTCTGGCTGTCAACCGGGAGAGCAGAGATAATGGGGCAACGAGTAATCTCCTTGCAGGGCGGCGCGAAGCCTGGATTTTTCGACCGTCTGGGGAGCTGGGAGCTACGCTCCCGTCCCTTCGAAACATTTTTACCGCGCCAGATTCCGCTTCAGCCTGACATGCCAGCTTCTGCGTTGCTCCGAGCTTCCGTTAATTCGCGGCAAATCGAGCTGTCATCCTGAAACGCGCGTTTAAATTGAAAAGCAATTTTCGAAGAGGAATCGGCCACGGCACTCTCTATTTTTTATTCAGGTCCCCTGCAGCGCTCTCCGGCGGATAAAGTGAACTATGCAAGAGCTTTTATGATGGAGCCCAGATTGCCTTTCGCGCTTTAAATGCCATAGGTCAGGTTCATAAGTAAACGGGATTCCGTTAATAGAGTTACTTCGGCTCTTGTTGTTATTAAGTGACGTTGCTGGCATTGTGGTGTGTAATTGATTGCGAGGCAAGCAAGTGTTCAAGAGTGAATATTTCGCAACGAAAAGCTTGTTGTAAAACTCCCAGTTCCTTAGTCATTAGGTTGCATTTTTCAATAGTTAAAAGCTCCTGCAATTTCAATTTAAAATTTTATTTCAGTTATCTTCCGTAAGAAATGTGTAAAGAAATAATTGCATGCATTTAATAAATATATGGTATTATATAACTGTTAATAATAATCAGTGCTTCACAAGTCCGCGGTGTCCACATAAAAAAGCAACATTTCACATAACTCCTTCAACGAAAATATTGTCCATCGGTAAATTCAGACACCCTTTTGTTGTTTTTAATTTCAAATATCTCGAATTCCGGTCCATCTACAGTCTACTAGATCAAAAATCTATTACACAATCGTCTAGAAAAGGCATACCGCGTTGAATCCGCGGCTCTATTGGCTTAAATAGTCCAAACTCGATCGTTACACCAGTAAATCAGCTCCTCGATGCAGAGAGGAATATAAGTACTCGGGATTTACAAGGGCGGAAATGAAATCGGAAAATGAGCCCGTAACGATTCCACCGTGCCGGCGACGGAGGGTGGTTTAGACGGGCCGACGTTGAGAGTGGTTATTAAATAGCGTGGCTATAAATTGCCCGGCAATTCGCCCTGCCGCCCTTCAAACTCCTCCCCTGTGCTGGGGAAACTTAGTCAATTTCCAGCATCGTAAACGTTTGCACGCGTCGTCGACAGGTATTTACGCGCGTACGTGCGAATTCCGTGAATACCTCGAATCGTACTTTAATTCTTGGCGTACAGATGCGTCAGAAAGTGGCTCCTAACATTTTCTTTCCACTTTTTACACCCGTCTACGCGCTGATGCTGAAGCATATCACCTGATACCTCAAGGATTCTTTCTGTATTGTTGTATCGAGGGCTGGAGAATTATTTCGGTATTCATAGTTCGATACAGGTTTGAAGAGGGAATTGCTCAGGGTAACTCAAATTATTGTTCTTAACCCTTCGTTGACACACCTCTTTTTTCTCATATTCACAACTTTTTCAAATATTTCAGAATAGAATTTACGGAATAGAAGTTGTAGGATTGGACCAATCATTTAATAAATATTCCTCCTTCAACCGTCAACGATTCCTTTCTACACCGCGTCTGTCCTGAAACTCCATCTACGAATCTAGAGGGGAACCAAGTTGCGCCGCGCGGGGACGCGAGGGTAGCGCGCGAAAAGAAAAAGAAGCCTGCTGTCGTTGCAGCAGTCCAAGTTGCTCGCTTTGTAATTACGCCCAGGCATTCTCGAGCCGCGGTGCCTTCGTCTGCTGCAAATGAAACAACATCGTCGAATCCCCTGCTCCTCATGGAAAATGACTCTTCCAATCTCCTGGCGTTCGTAGTTTAAGAAAGTTTCGGGCGTACCTCCGGGCGGACACCTCGCACGATTACCCCTTTGAGCCAACTTCTGCCGAAGCAGAACGTTTAATCAAGTTGACAACTTTCGTAATCACGCTCGTAATACGGTCGAATCTCGCATAGGCCGAAGTTGAACGAACCTGACGGCGTAGACTCGTTGAATAACGATGCGACGACGATTTGGCAGGAAGCGGTATGATTAGAAGTTTCACTGGGGAAAAAAAAAATACGTGGATGCATCGGGCAGGATTGCGATTCCTTCGGGAGCTAACCTGAATGGAAGTTCGTAGTCGTTTAATGAAAATGTTAATTCAACGCGTCTCTAAACTGCTCGTTGCAGGGCGACGGTAATTGGTGCAGAAACATGTGTAGTGCGAGTCATGGAATTATTAACGTGGAACTTCTGTATCGATCTTCGTCTCGTTTCTTTTTATTTTTGCATAACCATCTGATCTTTAGATATTAAATTTCTGCACAGTTCGTTGCGAAGGGAAATAATGTTTGATAGAAAATTCAATTTCCAAACTTTCTCCTATGTTCGACCACTATATTTACAGGAATCTCTAGCCGCGACCGCTAATATATTTTGTTGCGTAATTCAACCACTTGATTTCAACTATTTGAAACACGGAACGAGTGGCTGAAATGAAATAAAGCCGCCCATCTTGTCCTTCGGCAATTAAGAAATAAATTTCCTAAGGCCGTATTCTCCACGGTATCGAGTTTCGATAATCTCCGAGTGCGCGTTTATACCACCGACTCGATCGAGAATCCCGACGAGGTTACGACTAATTTAACGGGCCGAATGGCGAAGTATAAAAGGGGATGAGTTGGTCGGTGAAGGCTACGTCGTGTCAGTTAAATAACCGCCACGAATTAAACCTGCGACAAGTGGTTGCACATTTTACGATACCCGTCGTTTAATAACGCGTAGGAAGGGAGGTTGAACTTTATCCAGCGTTGGAACTATTGGCTGCGAGAAATGTAATGGTGAATCAAATATACTTCTATCCTTAAGTACCGTATTCGACCTTACTGCTTCTTGATCATATACCAGTTTCAGTATACCTACTAAGGTTATATTCGGGAATTTACTAAATTACAAGTGTCAGGACTGTATTCTATAACTGCAGATATGTGGGTGGAACTGGTGCACTTGATTTTGGCGATGATAGACACCATTTCGTTTTTAAAATGTAACTATCTCCATTTACATTGGTCCAATTTGAAAATCAAAATTATAATAACGTGAATGAGATTTTCGATTAAGAATCTTTGTTAGAAAATCAAGAGATGGAATGAAGATCTCCAGTTTCTTTTTAATTACATCACTTTCTCTTTTTTCTTTTTCTCTTTCTTCCCCTCTTTTTCTCTTTTTCCCTTCTTCTCTTTTCCTCTTTTCCCTTTCCTCTTTCCGTTTTCCTCTCACCCTTTTCCTCTTCAATAGGATTCTAACATTGTGTTTAAATAATCAAAGTTACTTATAACGTTGGTCTACTCCAGTTTCCTATAAATATGTCTACCAATAACTTATAGCCATATACACTGTTACTAGAGTCTACGAAACAAAGAGATGCCTACGATAGTAATTTTCGCAGATTACCGCGCGTTCGTGCTGCACTAATAATTTTCAAAACATGCTACACAGCAGTGTGCAGCTGCTATTCTGGGCCATCGATCTCCACAGCAACGACGACATTTTACGTGCACTGGTCTTTCTATCTGGGTATTAACTTTTTTATCGCTGGCCGTCTGGATGCAGTGGAGGTTGCATATGATAATACACGGATGATGAAATTTATCGGCGACGTCGATGCCTCTCTTGTGCCATATTCTCCTAGCCGAATGTAGGTAACGGGGTTAAGCTGGTGGATACAAGGAAATCGAACGATTTCGTTCAGCTTCAAGATGGAAAATACCGGCTCGATAAACGTAAAAATGTCGAGCGTGTCGTACCGTCAAGCTACTTATTAGGTGGCCCAAGGGTCATCCTCCAGGGATAGAATTTCAGAGTGCCGTCCTGAATAAACAAGTTGAGTGTCTTCTCCTCTCCAGTTGATAGATTCGATTATCTACATACTGCATAGAGAAATCTGCTTAATCATGCAAATAGATGTGTGTTCAAAAAGAGAGCTGACATTTCATTTTTTTGCGAAGGAATTAGTAGAATACAAATTATCAGAAAGGGGCATATAAAAATTGAATATGAGAGCTTAAGTATTAGTACGTGGGTAAAAAGTTCTTGGTGTAAAAGTAGAATGGTTTTCGAACTCTTACTCTTTATTTATTTTAATATTTCTAAAAAAAAAAAGTAATTTAGGTAGGGAAGAAATGGCGTTCCACACATTGTCCCACATACTTCGATATCTAAGAGATGTTTAAGGGTTTAATCTCTCGTGGCTTAGCTTCCAAAGCGTGCACTAACAGCGATGAATAGTTAAGGGAGATTTTACCACTAATACCGAAGTTCGTTCGGTGGTAAAAGTTCCTAAGGAAGATTACCGAGGGACCGGCGAAAAAATTGCTTATTGATTTTGCATCACTGCCGTACAGGCGGCTAACTAAAGCACCTCGTCGATTCCGCAATGCTGCTTAGCTTCTGCATTTATATTTCAACGGTTAAATGGCCGAGCCGCGCGTGCAGCACGGTTGCGCCGCAATTTTAAAGGCTCGTTAACCTGCATATTTCACAGTCCGTTCGCCTATCGAGCGTGTTTGATTTTTAAAATGTAGACCGATATCGATCGCCAAACATCGCGTGTCGTCTCTCCAGAAGTTACCGACGGTTCGATTCGAGGGGAAACTTGATCGCTTAACGAACACTGTTATTCAAGGAAGTTCAATGGTCTCAAAAATATGGGTTCAATAACCATAAACTGTACGAAGGAAAAGGTGTAGCTATGTGTATTATTAAAATTAATTGATATTCATTAATTTGTAGGGATCCTAATTACATTTAACAACAGCATTATATTTCTTGGTAGGTCTTATTCTTTAAATACTGCAATATTAGTTTCCTAATTGCGTAGTTTATACTTGTCATTGTGGTTTATATATATTCAGGCGTGAAGGGAATAAATGGCAGTAAATAATAAAGAAATATTCTTCAGTAATCTTTGGCTCCGGAATATACCGTCGCAAATATTTCATGCTGCACTCCCTGCCAGAGCTTGTCGGACCTATTTAACTTTTACTCCACTCGAGCCGCAGGTTGCCGCAGTTGAAGCACCGTCGAGGACGCGTGGAATGACTGCAACTCGTTAAAACGATTTCCTGGCAACGACAGGTACAGGTCATTTCATTCTTCCTGTCGTGGATGGAGAAAAAAGACGAACGATCAGTTGTTAAGGGATTTTTAACATTTGCACGCGCGTTCTCAAGGATGAGTGATTACTGCTTTTAGAAGCGCAGGGTTCAGTGTACTCGTTCGATTTCGTCCTACTTTCTCGGGATAATAGCCTTCGCGTCTTGTATGTGTGAGATGTTAACTGTAGAAGCACAATAATTTGTTAAGTATATCTAATTAACATAAATTGCCATGGTTCTACAGTGTTGCTGTAATCCTATGTAGACGGTAGTTTATTTTAACCACTGGTACCTATATCCAGGAACTATAATGCTGCAGATGGAAGTCCAAATCGGAGGGAAACACTTCGAACCCTCCCTTTCTTAGTTAAATATTCATCAGTGTTGGAGCTTCAGTATCGTATAAGAGGAAAGTTACTACATCTAGTCGTAAATGAAGGGCGTCTCAGGATCTGATACGGTTTACGTATAAATATAAAAAATACATTGCAAAAGCATTGGTCCAGAAATAGTCGATCCGAAACTTGTAACGAAGACATGAATTTCAAAGCAAACAACGAGTTTTCTATTCCAGTCATGTATTTCCTCCAATTTAAACTATCATTACATTCTTCTTCTTAAGGAACTTTGAAATGAACAATTCGAGATCTGACGATGCGAATTAATATTGCATTTACTACGACGAAGCACAATTAACATCTCAGTAAAGAATGCAATTTTGAAATCATCACGATCTTGTATGTTCAAAGTGAAAGAATGAAAGAAGTAAATAGATATCTGTTTCCGTACTGAGGTGTTAGGTGACCGGATAACTCAGTGAAAGACCCAGCGAAGCTGCGATGCGCACTGAAATGTTTCCCCCCTGGGAGTACAGTGCTTCACTGTGAATGACATTAGAAAAATATACGCTGGCTGGGAACGCGACGCCAAGACAATTCTACTTTTTAAAAGGCAGACCCATTAAACGTATGACTCTCCGCCCTGAAATCTCGACGCATTTATTTCGAGACGGTACGTTTAGTGGTTCGTGGGGGCTGGCTCTTCATCCAACCCTTGTCCCGCGTTCCTTTCCCTTGATCGTCGTCGAAACGGTCGAAGTCAAGCACGAGGGTCAAACAGTGGCACAGAGACGTATAATTTCGTCCACGTTGTTCCGTGCTCGGCTCTTTCTTGCCTCTACACAAGAGATTTCGAAAGAGAATTCGAAATTTTAAACCTCTGCGTGTGCCAAACATCACGCGTGGTTATTGTGTAAAACTTTACAAGTTTTTGCTTCAAGTTTTCTTCTATATTCATTGCAAGATGATTGTAATAAAATCTTACCACAAAATCAGAGTAAGTCATAGAACTACATCAAGTATTTAAAACTTCGGACCTCAACAAATTTGAAAATTGTAAACTACACATCATTTTAAAATTTCTCGAAGCAAGGCAAGGAACATATTTCACATATTATTAACCCCGCACGACGACAACCCACATTCAACTTATCAAGGGGAGCAGAAAATTGAAGACCGTACACGACACGTTTTGGAAGCTCCAGTCGCGCGTAAAGTGCGCGAGGACAGGCCGATAAGGAGGGCGAAAAATTGCAGTCGATCGTTGGCATCCCAAAAGAACAAGGGAGCCACGTCTGACGCGACACTTTGTCCCGTGGAACAAGACGAATAACCGACAGAATTTATGGGCTCGACGTTAGGCACACTTATCGTCACGTACCGGAGGGGACCCTCCCCTCCCGTAAATCCTTGCGCGCCCCCTTTCGCCTCGTAGCAGTTCGCATACGGGATATGACGAAAGTTTGTGGAGTCTGCGAACCGATTTCGGCACTTGTCAGCGGAGTTTACAATGTATATTCCCCATGTCTTCGCGGAGTTTCCATCCAATTTCAGTACAGCGTCGCCACCTCGTTTCCAGAGGACGCGGTCGTCGGCGCAGCGCGATCGTCGGCCGTCCCCGTTCCGTTTCGTATAACGAAATTCAACTGACAGTCACGATCCTCGGAGGCCCCTTTTCGCGACAGAATCGAATTGCACGCGATTCCAGCCGCGAAGATTTCTCAAATTATCCTGCCATCCCCACCATGGACGTCGAGCAACCCCGGCGCACCCCTTCTAATTTTAACATCCCCGCAGAGACGAAGGGAAATTGGAAAGCAAATATCCTCCTGCGCTGCAAATTTGCACTGCAGCTGTCGCCTTTGTAAAACGAAGCACGATATTGCCTTTGCCGAGTCGCTATTTTATGGGGCTAATGGTCGTTTGCTCGACTGCGTTGTCATTGCTGAATGGGGAGACGACTATTAGCGAGGGTGGGCGTGAGGCGAGGAGTACGGGGACGAAGTTACGTTCCCGTGGACGTTATCTTGGAAGGTGGACGATGATAAGGCAATTAACATAGGCATTGTGCTGGGGAATGAATTTTCATTTAGGTGTTGAGGCTGCATACGTAATTTAGAGTTCAAGGTATTCGTTTAAGAACATATTTAAGGCATTGAGAGATATTAAGTATTTCAATAAATTTTTTAAAAAATTAAAACCGATTTCAAACTAATAAAAATGCACTAAAAAGTAGAAAATATATTTTTTTCCTTATTTGATCTACGACTCTCGATTTTTTTATATCGGCCTCTCGTCATTTGTATTACGTAAATCTGGCGTCCAGATATCTCGTGTGCATTGGATTCTTAATATCTCTACTCATTATAGTATTCTATCCCTTATAATAGTCCAACAAGAATAGTAAGTACCACAACAATTTATAAATAAAAGGAGAGGTCAAAGAACATTCACATTCTGCACACAAATTATCGCATTCTAGAGTCTTAATCTGATATTCACGTGGTTTTTTGACGTGGAAAAATGTTCCTAAATGTTTCATGCCCTGGATTCGCGGCGCCGCAGCGTTAACATTCCTTGCTCGTGCAAAGAATTTCAAACAAGACCGAGCAAAGAGGATGTTTCACGGGAAATGAATAAACTGGATAACGTTTAAAATTCCTCTTCCGCCCGATGCTAACAAGGACGCTTTTAGAAAACCCCTTAACGTATACTTGAGGCCAAATTATTCCACTTTCACTTTGTAGTCGCGATAACTGTGCGCGTTCCTTGCGAAATCGCGGTTCAGCTTCATCGTCTCATTCCGTGGTATAATTGAACCTCTACCCCGAATCTAACGTTCGCGGGACAAAGGATAATTGTATGTTAAATTGTGAATGAACCGGTTTTCCTGAGATTGGATAATTCGTCAGACGAACCATTGCCTTTAACGTAAATGACGAGCGCAATGGCGGATGCCTCATGTCGCAAATAAACCTTCGAGATAACCCACTATATCCGAAGCGTGCTCGCCCTTAATACTAAGCAGCACGCTCAATTAGATATGTAAATTGACGATGAACACATGCAAATGTAGTACAGGCTTTTACATCTCTGAGTCGTCATACATTATTAGGTATATCTTTACATTACTGTTACGTTGTGCTGACATTACATTATATCTCTATATCACTATATCATCTACGTAGTACAGTGATTTCCGAACATTAAGTCGCAAACCCCTGAGTGAGTCACGAAGTATTTTCCATGAGTCGCCACGGTTAATTTTAGATGACATTGTCAAATTCTATTAATGATGTAACACTGATTTTTCATAAATAAAAGGAAGGAAACATGGGGAGGAGGGGGTGGGGTTATTTGAATATTATAAAGAGGAATCGCGACTCAAAAAAGTTTGGGAAACCCTGATGTAGTGTATTCCAGTAACGAAAATTGTGCTCTTCGAAACCAGCACCCGATTCTTCTTTAATTAAACCCTAGCTCTATGATCTAAAATTCCATAGCCATAGATTGATTTTCATTATCCTTATTAATCGTTACGTAATACTTTCTCCAAGCTAAGTATCTACAAGGACTTTATTCGATGGAAACTTTCGAATCGTCCACAATCTCTGTTCAAGGATTGGAATTATTTCGGCCAGGTTATCGCTCACGTTTCAAACCAAGGCATGCATACGGCACGGCTATTATCGTCGCTAATCTGTTTCAGAGAACGTCCACCGAGTCTCTGGCAGCGTTTCCCATACAGACCCGAACACTACGAAAATGATCCTGTGCCTTTGATACAAGTTATTCGCGGAGTGTTTGATTTAAACCGCGGAACTGGCCAGGAGGTCCTGGACTATCCTTGCTGGTTCCGAGTTGAACGGTGGTTCCCTAGCCAAACAGTGCAGCCGTTTCGGTGCGGCTGTACGGCCTGCTCTGAAAGTGCTTCGGTCATTCAAAACACGAGAGTTAGCTTTGATCCAATATCGTAGCCCCCTGTTTATCCCTTCATGGCAGCAGTTAGACGGAAACGCACCGAATCTGTGGAGCTTAGCGAATCGATTGTCTTTGCGGGTCGACGCAGGGACTCTTGTGAACTTCCTGATTAAATTAAAGTACCTGTATTCTGTATGATTTCAATTGCCTGGTTAAGTAGATTATTTCGAAACAAATGAAATTCTGTTAATTTTTCAGGGAGATATTACTTTCCGGGGAGTGTTGTTATAATCGAATATAAATACTTTGATGCGTTCGAATTTTAAGGCGTACTCGATGCAGAGCGCATACTTATGTAACTATGCGATGCATACTTGGGAAAAGCGATGCACTTCCCCCGGGGTGGAATTTCTTGGTATGTAGAAGAGTAATGGCAATTCTCTGCATAGTTTAGATGTACTCGTTAATAATTACACGCGTGGCATGTGTTTTTGGATGAGATACAGATGTGTAGGGATTTTTATTTTTCAATTAGTCGCCACTAATTTCGTATTAAGTATAATTGCACATGAAATACTTTGTCGATGATGCTTAGCAGACGATAGATAGAAATGATCATTTCTTCCCCGAAAAATCTCCATTATATCCAAACTTGAAGAAGTACAATAAAATTATACAAACCCACCCTTGTTTCTCGAAATCGAAAATAACTACACTGAGAAATATATTTTAAAAATATTTAGAAACTCTCCTACCATTCGGAACTCCTTCAAATGTATCACTCCTTCGAATCAGCATCTTCTATTTCGTGCAGCACAGAAGAATCACAATTTGGACCACTAGGTTCCTCAGCTTTCCATACAGAAACCAATAAAATTCAACATAGCTCCGGACGAAAAGTGCCCCTCGTCGCCGGGGACTATCGTGACGCTGATTTCCATTCCGTTCGGCGTTGTGTTATGAATAAACAGGAAGAGCATCTTTACAGACGTTATTTGTATCCGTCGAAAGGAGGGTACACCTTCTTATCCGGACGTTATACACGGCTAGAACACTTCTCCCGTTGCACGTGAATACACATTCCCATGGAACAGTCGCTATTGATTGTCCCGACGTGAGGAGAATCCGGGCATCCGCATACGGGGCATCTGCCTCCCCCTTTCCCTTGTCCCTTTCTTACGCCACATACTACTGTCCTGCCTCGCGTCCCGAATGCGGGACCCCGGAAGTCGATACTGCGCCAACGGATAATGTTTTTCCCGTGGATCGCCGAGGAAATTACTGTGAAATAGAGCGTCGTACTTCCTAGCAGAGGGAGAAAGTGAATCATGCCCGCTGGATTATATTCAACACGGCCCCGAGGGCATCGTTGAGTAGCGGAATATTATAATGGATAACTGTGATTCAATTGCGAAATTATTTTGGATAAAACGAAGCGGGCAAATTGTTGGTAGCTGGGTTATAAAAATGTTTTTACACGCGAAGAAGATACCTACGTACTTATAGAAATTTCACATAGAAAGGAGAAATTTATTTATAAATTTCGGGTGAGATGAACGCAGGCTTTATTATTATTGCAGCAGTATTGGTTAAGTTGTGTGACTCTCAAAACTCTAGAATCTCGTTCGAAACTTCGTCGACTCTCAGGAGGCTGTCTTGAAACTCGTTAAAGACCGTCTCAATTCTCTCAAGATTCTCTTTATCTATTCTCTCTGGAAACCCTCTAAAGACTAACTAAAAGACACACTTCGTCGTCCACTGGTCGTCTTCAAGGGCTTACATTCTTAGAGGTACAAGGATGTACATCCCTAATCGCCTTTCAGCTGTTACAGCATTCTTTCCCTCGCACAAATGTTTCAGAAAAGTACATTGCACGAGGACCCAAGTAACCAGTGCACGTTACAAGCAAATAGAAACAGCCGCAAACTGGAGACTTTATCCGCCCAGGACTCTATAAATACTCTATAGCAGCTTCAATGCAGAAAAATGGATTCCGAACGTGTCGCGTTGCCTCTAAAAGTAGTGACACTGTATTCTCGGGAGACAGGGGGCAACTGAAACAAAGTCAATTGTACGGAGCGATTGTAGCTAAGTGCTGCAACAGCCATTATAGAGCAGAAACTAAAATTTGATTCCGTGTCCCCGTATCGTTTTTCTCCGCGTGGCTCCGTCCCGCGTCCTGAATCCACAATGGCTCCGGGAAACGGTTACACCGTCAGCTGATACGAGTGGCTGTACGTGATCCGTTAACGGAACACCGGCGGAAAAGTATAATTGAATTAATAAACTACGACGAAATCGGGCACGGGGCAAGCTTATTTACCTGGGAACCGCTGCAACGGGCACTGCAGAGCCCGAAAAAAATAAAGCGCTTTTATGCACGCCCCAGCGTTCGTATGTTGCCCCGGATTTACGATCCCCTTGTTAGGCGAGGAAGCGGAATTATTTGCGAGATAATTATTGCTACACTCCTCGATTAAAATCTGAATTCCTTGTTCCTTGGATATAGGTTTTGTACCGGAGGCACTTCCGAGGCTGGTGATGTGAATTTTGTATATACAATTCGATTGTATTTGTGATTTCTGTGAACCTCGTATCTCGTGTGAAAAGCCTCTAACTCCTAAAATTTATATTAAGTATCTACATACACTTTAAACTAGTTTAAACGCTGCATCATTCATATATGTATAGCTGACACCAGAAGGTTCCCTTATATTAGTCGTATCCCATGTTTTTATTATAAAGAATTGAGGCATTTGATGGAAAAAGGGCACATAGGCTTACGTAAATCGTTTAAATCGACTCAGATATATGTTATATATATATAATATATCCAGGACATTTCTTCTCCCGCGTATAAATTAGCTAGTTTTGTTACGTTTTGTTATGTAGCGTGATCGACATGCAGCTACATGGTCGCTGAGCGGTCGCGCTACCGCGCTGTCTATTGTCGAGTCGTGCAATACGTTTTATTTTGTGTAAGAGATGAACTATGGAAACTGAGGTGAGTATCGAATCCGCAAGGAAAGTAATAGTTTTGGAAAAATTTAACAAAAATTACATATTTAACTTCTATAAAAATACTTACTTAAAACATTACATTTTTTGTTTATTTTTGTGATTCATTTTATATTTTTATTTAAACAAAGTATAAAACATGTGTAACTAAGTAAGTAAGCAAAATTATATTTAAATAAATAAACAAAGAAGCAATTTTCTACGAATTTACCACTTTTATGGAAAAAGGGCACATAAACCACTTGCATAAAACTATTAAATAAAGACACATACCATTTTCAAATCATGACTTCTGTTTACGAAACGTTTCAAGGATATGGTACTACATCCTTAAAAAAAATTGGATTTAATTGCATTACTTTTCACTAAGTTATACTATAATGAAAACTTTGAAGTCGATTTACTCGAAATGGCATTTTGGCGTATGTGCCCTTTTTCCATCAAATGCCTCAATTGTAAATGCGAGAAAAAGGAAGCAGTGTAGGTATTTTATACAAAATATATTTCACAGCTTTGATATTACAAAGTTTATAAATTAAGAAACTAGACACAGAAATGAATTACATATACCTACTTCCATCAAAGTTAACTTAACCCACATTGACTATACACCCCTTCTCACATACTGAAAAATTCTTCAACCACTTTTACAACACCCTATACATTCAAGAATCCCACCCACCCTTGAGTGACACTTCCGTCGAACCACCTCTTGCGATCATTTCACGCATCCCTATTTCACCTCTAAAGCTAATCGTAACCTACGAACCTCTCCTTAAGAACAATGCTTCCGATCATCTCTGACTTCTGGGGCATCCCCAGATTCTTCCGTGATCCTCCAACACGAGAGACGAACGGGTTAACCTCCTCTCGCGGCCGAGATGCATGTACGAGTGCGCGGGAGACAACCGCCTCAGAGACGCGCATAAACCCGCGGAAACATTCAGCGGAACACACCTTAATTAGCCCGAATGTCGTCGTAGCAGCGAGCCGGTGGGATCCGTGGTCGCCAGAACCGCAATGAAGCCCGACTGTTCTCCCGGCCACCCCCTTCGTCCTCTTCTTTTTATTCCCACCGCGGTTCTTTTCTCCGTTTTCCCATCGCACCTCCGCGGAGGCGTAATCTTTGAAATGAGTCTGCGGCTGGTTTCTCGCGATGGAACACGGCCTACATATCCGGCTTCTCCCCAGAGCCACCGGCGCTCCTCTGAAGCCGGAAAACGGGTGAAAACGGGGGGGTATTTTTAACTCCTTTGGTGGAGGACGGAATCTCCGCGGACGCACGTATTGGGTCACCGGGTCAGCTGCATCGCTCTACTCCATTATTACGCTGAACAGGCCGATCGTTGGCTCACGGCCATTTTAGGGAATGGCGAAGAATCGAGGCGGAAAGGGCCTCGACTCTGCGCGTGTTGCTGCACGAATTAAAGGGGCAATGCTGCGAAGAACTTCGAAGGCATTGATTTTTTAGCAACCCATTTGTGGTAGGTTATATCCTAAGAAGGGTTAGGTATTTTTTTTTTATGGAAAAGTTTGTGTAGTTTGGTAAAATGTACGGGTTAACACGAGCGTCCCGCAGGGGTTGTTCCTTTTGGTTTAAGAAAAAAATCGCTTCTTCTTAAACACTAATCTTTATTAAGTTTATACTACAAAAGGGAATATTTTTAAATTTCAATTCTAAATTTTTAATTAAACTGGCTCTACGAAATTAGTTCAATGGGTTTTCATAATCATCACTGTTTCCCAAAGTTGCCCCGCCACCTCTGAGAAAAAGTCTGAACACCCATGTGGGTAAATGAAGGTGCAAAGTTTCAGATTTTGAGGTTTAAAATTCCAAAAGTGCCTGTAGTTTTCTTGCTCCTAGACTGTATCACTCCCCCGAGCGGATGTGGTTTACCAAGATCTTTTTCTATATAGCGTGAGAAGTGTGTCAAGTGAAGGTTAACCCAATACTTTCTTGACTCAGCGGGAATCCTTAAAGATTCATTCCCACACTATTTCAAGCAAACGCTAACATATAATTAAAACATCCGACAGTTAAATTCTACGTTTAATCAAATCTTCATATTCCACAATCTACACTTTAACTCCGCCTTGAACAAAGACCTACGCATGGTATAATTCTCGCCGTGAACGTCAGATCCGATCTCAGTGACAAAGTCCAGAAAGCGGTTCACATTCCTGTCACGAATATTCACGGAACTGGCGCAGCCCTTTGCGGTGGCATATCTATCGCCCCTTAGAATCGCGACCCTCCCGCAGATATCGATTTCTCATCACTTGCCGCGCTCCCATCGGCCCGGTATCTACCGCCCTTTGATATCCACAGATACGCTAACGTTACTTTCCATTATCTGTTGCAGAGTTTACGCAACACGATGACAGCCAATACGACGGATGCGTGTGAAACACGTGATCCGTGCCAGCACGGCGGAATCTGCATCTCCACTGATAGCGGGCCCATCTGCGAGTGTCGATCCGGCGATTATGAGGGCGCCTATTGTGAGAAAGGTAGGTTGTTTTACAGCTAGTTGCCTCCGTTGTTTGCGACAGCGTGCACGCGACGCCCGTTCCGAGATGCCTGTGTACGCGTCCGACCGTCCATCCTTCAGTGTGTGCCTTCGATCCTGATCCTCGTGGATCAAGCTTTTATGCGGTGCCGTGTATAGCGTGCAGGGCGGTCGAGTATTGTTGGCTTAATACCTCCGGGACAATACCATTGTCACCTTAATGTCTCTGGAATAATAGGAGACCGAGAAAAATTTGCCGGACAAAGGTTGCAGGGTGTGAAAGGAACTGTCATATGGTGGTTAATTTGTTTTTGTCGGGTTGAAAGTACTTCCCAGATACGAGGATTACCTGCATTCTTTGAAAGAGTATAATGTTTTGCTGTTGTTTGGTGGAATAATGGAGGCTCTTCAATCGAGTCACTGGAATTTTATTTAGGTGCTGTCTGGGACACTTCGTTAACTGAGATAAAATTTTGATTTCATATTTGGTTGTTCAGAGGGTATATGTAATTCTATTTTCCACATAAAAATTGGAAAACTTCGATGATAATTGGGAACTGAGTTACTTCAAATATCTGTAAGTAAAATTTGCGAGTCACTTTATGTGGAAGGAAGGGAAGGTAATCTTTGTGTCTGGAATGTAACTTCACTGCTGGTTCCAATGTTTACAGAAGTATGAAAATCGTAACAGTTGCTTCTTCGATCTATGCAATCCATACCCGTACTTATTCCGACCTACACCGATGTATTTATATACTCACGCATTCTGAATCCGTTGCCGAGGATGAAACTACGGAAAATCGCGCAGAACCAGGTACAATGAACCACGAATATGAAGGAAATTAGATCTCTTGAATCGAAAATGTGTCATAAATTCCTGGACGTCTATGTGGTAACAGAATATAACCGTGTAAATCACTTCCAATTATAATTATGAGCTCCTGAATTATTAACGATGAATGGGGCTATAAGAGACGTGGTTAATTAATTTTGTAACACGATCAGAAAGATTGATTACCATTGGAGCAGTATTTTCAACCTGTACTACTTCGGAAGCTGAAACGTACAAAATCACTCTTCGTTTATTATAATAATCATCGTAAAGTAAGATCCTCTAAGCTCGGTCATAGATTACGCGATAGTAAACGTAGAAGCGAGGGATGGAATCATGAACTTCAAAGTGGAAGGGAGAATGGAATCGGACCACTGAAAATAGAATTGAAAGCAATATCAGAGACAAAACAAAAAGATTAGAGAAGAAATTGGAATATAATCTAATATTGTAAAAAGAAATGATAAAATATAATTTACTAAATAAAATACAGTAAACACAAACATAAAGGTAAAATTCGTAAATAAAGATGGGGAAAAAATATTATATTAATGAAACGTAATAACGTTGAATCACCTACCCCTGTAACGACACTTAATTCAGTGTTAAAATCACGAATGGCAACAATGGTAATGGTACTTGGAAAACATTGTGTACGATCATTCTTAATATCTGAGCTCGTCGATAATAGCGGCCCGTCGAATTTTAATAACACTGTTTTCAGTTACCACGGACAGCGTGATTTATTATCGAACGCGCGACGTCCAATATTTCACAAATATTTCACATTTCGCTGGTGCTGGAACAAGCCCCGATGTACAATCCAATTAATCGCGATACCGACACGACCCCTTTTCGCAATCAGACTTTTACACTGCTACACTTTCCGCGCTGTTAATCCGTTAATGTCGCGCCATCAGAAACTTTTCCTAAAAGCGATATTGATCATCGTGACGTGTCGCTGCCGATTACCCAACACGCCCTCACGCCTGCGTGGTTGAATTTTAATTATTTATATCAGCCGCGTCACATTGACGCGTTACGGGTTCTTGTCACCTACTGATATCCTGTTCATTGAAAATCATTTCCTCGTCAGGCATATGTAGACATCGTTCGCTTCGTTTGGTCTGCTCTACATTCGCGAGATAAAATTTCGGTGATGTGTATTTTATTTTCAATTTTTAGATTAGAAAGCCTTATTATACCACATTTAGAATTAGTAGATGTTTTAGAGCGATACTAAAGGTTTTCCATTTTTTTCCAGCATTATGCTCGGATTTCTAAAAATTTCACACTATCTTGAATTCGATCGTTCAATTTTAGACGAACCACAAGTGAATTATTTTCAATTTATAAGTGATTCAATTTGTCGCACACGTGAGAAGTGGATAAATATTTTCCCGAATAGCTACGAACGATTTTCCATTCGTTGATTAATAGAGACACGATCTAATCCAATTAATTTCAATGAAGTCTCCGTTACACGGACTCGGGTATCCCTTAAAGGATACGTTTTTTTTTCACCCCTCGGGAGAGCCAGAGGAATGCGAGATCACGCCCGAGCAGATTTAAAAGGCTGGGAACCGCGTGAGCGAAATTCCATGTTTCTCCCTGGATAAGCAGCGGCCTGGATTTACTTTAATTGCGATTTACTATGCGAGATAAAACTCTGAGGCTCAGGATGCACTTGCGCTCGCACGTACTAATGCCGTCGGACGCTTCTGAGTTAGAACCTTCTCCTTGACGTCTGTTTTCCTGAAGCAGAGGCTCCGTGTTACACGGCGCTGAATTCCTCACCACGAATCTTTAATTTTCATTATAATATATTTAAATGAATCCTGAATTCTTCTCGCTAGATCTTTCTAGCATTGCATCTTCGATTAATTGTATCTTTATATAATTAGAAAAGGTACAAGGAGGATTTTCGGGATGAAAAGAATATTTTAAAAGAAGACAATAGATAAAAAGAAGAAAACTTCAAAAGCTACGATAAAGAAACTCTAAATCGTCTTTTACTTCTGTCACTGAAATCGATTACGACGTCCTTGACAATCACTGAACTTGATTATTTTCTCACATTTTATTTCCCCCGCAATTCCGAAAATTGGCAATCGACATACTCGATTCCTCCACGACATTCTACATTCAACACGGTCAATTATGAAAATTCGCTATCGCGAAATCTCCATCGTCCAGCGACATTGGTTTACTAAATTTACGAGAAGCTCGTGCAGCTCGTTAAAGCATCACCCCCACTGTTCTTATTCGCCTGCTCGTCTTATTGTCGGTCCGTCTTTTATCGGTTGTTTCGCCCCCTTGTTATTCAAAGGCGTATCAATGCTTTAAATTAATCCTACACCCACCACCTGCGCGGCGCTCATTGTTGCATAGAATACGCTGGCGCTCGTGCAGCGAATTTATAGTGCGATTACCTGGAACGTAATGCACGTTCACCGTGTAAATCATTCTTAATTCACGCGTGTGCCCGTCCCGCAGTCGCGAAATAATGCTTCAAAGTGCTTCGAGGAAATAATGAAATTACTCGCTGCATGAAGTATCGGCGGTACGCGCCCGCCAGCGGGGCAATCCGCGGGAGGACGATACTTTTCCGCTTGATGGTAATTTTGTATTTGTTCCCGCGGCAGGGAATTGTCATCCGATTATTCGGAACACGTACAGCTGGAAATTACGGAAAGAATTTGTAATTTCAATGGTGTTTTAACACGATTCCGTTCAATATTGTTTTTAAATTTACTTTATAGTGGGAATTTGCTTGTTTCAATGGAAAGAGAACAGTTTTAATAATGGAGGGACTTTGCATTTTAAAATGGAAATGGACGCTTTTGTTGGCACTAGTGTGCGTAAAGTTTTATATTTACTATGGATATAATTTTTCAATGTGAGTTGTGATGAATATCAATCATTTTTCATCTTTGAATATACCTACTATAAATATTAATCCAGAATTTATAGCATACTTCAATATTAAAATACAATATTCTTCAAATATCTTGAGCAGTGCATTTATAAAAATATAATAAAAAACAGCACCTACACCTTACTTTCTCCTTCGATATCTAGTGAAACAATTTATTCCTTCAACACATTCACCTTAACAGTGTCCGCTTTATGTGCACAGATTTGCTCTAATAACCTGCCAAATTATCTCAGGCAGAAAATGGTGACATCGTTACGGTCCCAGTTTCTTTCACACGTTAGTCGTCAATCCCTCCTGAGCTTCACGGCGAAACCGTCGCTCTTCCACCGTATTTGTAAGAGATCCCCACGGACTGATTATTCGGACCATAATAAATCCTCCACTACGCTTCTTCCTCCCGTGCTATGCCCCAGCGGCGGCGCTATTTCATCCGCCTTGTTCCTCCTTCTTCCCGCGAAAGTCTGACACGAAGCTTCAACACGGTCATTAAACCGGGAAAATTACGTTATATCGCGTATAACGACCATTTCTGTCCGTCGAGAGGGACAATCGCGTCCAAGGGCGAAAGCTGTTAACGGGAACGTTGAAAAATTAAAGCGAAATTCTGGCTGACTTAACTTTACTTATTATTACGGGCGTTTAATGAGCGAATGTTAGATTCGCGGATGGAGGAAACAAAATTACGATAAGCGCAACTTAGGTGATATATGACAAACAGATATTTAAATCCTGACAATAATTAAGTGTAGAAAGATTCCTGAATGATAGTTTCGTCATATATCAAGCATGATTAAAAGTTTTTTAAAATAAGAGCTTAGATAAAAAATTTCTATGATTCATGTGTTATCTTCTTTTGCCTTGGTTGACAGAAAATTCCAAAAGGGAATGGAATTAAATATTATTTCTGTGTTGGTGATGGGTTCGTTCAAAATAATTTTAAGAAAAGGAATTAACGACCTACTAATAAGGGAAGATCCTTAACCCGAAAATTAAAAAAATTATGCAACTTTACGGATCTGTAGAGGATATATAGGTTTGTATTAAGCATTTTTTCCGCCTAAATTCACTCTAAGGGGGTGAAATTGATCCCCTGGAAGTCCGGCTATTTTCCCATTTTGTGTCATAACTCGGGAACTATAAAAACCGTAATTTTGTCTGAAAACTTTTTTCAATCTCTTACAGTTCGCGGGCTATAACACAAAATTGGAAAATAGTCTGATTTTCAAGATTGAATTTGGGTAGCAAAAAACAATGCGTAATACATATCTATATATCCTCTACATATCCTCAAAATTTTAAAAAAATTATATTTTTCGGGTTGAAAATCTTTGCTTGTAGGTAAGTCGCATTTGACTTTCTGTGGTAGTAAGAAACAAGGAAGCAAGCGTTGCTGAACACCCCTCTCAGGGATTCCACGTCGACGTCTTCCATTCACAGTCAATGAATTTCGGTGTTGATCGATTGTCTCATGAACCGGAATGGAAGTGGTATGAGCGGGATGTCGGCGATAAACGGCGTACAAGGTGAACGAGGAACGCGAGCATCGGCTTCGTTATTGCGGGGGTGGTGCAGCCCCTTCCTCAAGACTGTTGATTGTCGACCTACTTCCTCTAAGGCGGAACGCCATGCATTTCCATATTCACAGAACGATTTAATCCCTGATTGTACTAGATCCTCGAACAGCAGTAATCGTGGTTGATCAGTTTTGTGGTTAGTCGTTATTAAAAGCAGTGTCGAGATATTTAACGTTTCGCTGACTGCAACACTGAAACCTTGACAGATCCTTCGGAAATTTCACGCAGCGACTTGTTTCGCATTTGAAGGTGGAGAATTCACTGTGGTTTCTTTCTCCGTTTGCGGAATCAAAGGAAAAAAAATTGGCATAGATTGATGTTTATTTTGTCGACTGAATCGAGGTTTGTAGAACGCGGCAAACATGCGTCGACGTTACACAGTGAATTAACAAAACATTTGTCAGCGTAATGAAATCGTTAAATGAGATAGATAAATTAGGGGAAACGGGTGGATGGTGAAACGCGAACATCAGGCTCCCTAAATTGCCAAGGTGGTGTTTCCCTCCTTAAGACCGTTGATTGTTGACCCACTTTCGTGTTCAGAATACAATGTACGGATAGAACCGTGGCTATGTATATTGTACAACTTCCGGAAAGTTCTGTGGGCTCCCTAATGAATTTATCTGCGACATTCGGTACTTTGATGTGTTAGTAAGGAAATGGAAGTGGGTACGTGTGATTATTTTCTTTGTGTGGTATTAAAGGATTCGGATGAATAATCACTCAAGTACCGGATATATTCGATTAAGTTATTCGATTCTATGAACATTAAGCAGTTTGAAGAATTAGAATTCATGAGAATAGGCGATAAAAATAAATTTCAATTTTGTCGAAAATTTATAAAAATTTGGGTAACCATTGAAGACCACTCGGTAATTGTAATAATCAATAATTTCCTGCTAATGGTAGGGGTATATCGGTTCCCAGAAGCGAGGTAATCTGAAACAGCAAGTAGTATTGGTCGGGATATGGCCAGGCACGCCATGCGCTTAATATGCAGGCGTTGCACGTACTCTCTATAGCATCTCACACGTGCAGTATTTTAGAAACTGCTTCAGGTGGGGATTATTTACAATATTACAAGCTTCCAAAACAATTTATTTATTTTCCGCAAATTGCTTAGATGCATTTACCATTCACTGGTTTAAAAGGAATTTAAGTACTTAATACTGCTTTCCATAACAACTTCATAATGATAAATTAGTGAAATGCAGAATAAATGTACATGTACCACTTACGAATGCAGGGAAGATATAAATTAATGGAAGTTTTCCACAAACAAAAGGGGTTTGTTGTACTTACAAACGTGACTGTGTACCACAAAACTAGGCACTGCAGATTTCGTGGTATCAGTCGGTTAGTAGTATCGTTTAGTCATGGCCCACCAATCCAACCATCATCTGATTGTAATTCCTGATCGGACAGTTTGAATTAATTCGGGTAAATAGTGACGTTTCGTTTGCGGGTTTTACTGACGGAGTACCATAGCGTCGTTTGAATTTCAACTGGCCACTGTTTTCTGCAGTTGCATCCCTCGACACGGTAGAATATAGAATTAAACGAAACGATCTTTTAACACCATACACTTATGAATAATTCATTGCGTAAATTCGTAGAAAGTTCATTAACGCACGGCGACTATAAACAGAACAACTTAAGTCAGACAAACCGGCGAACTCAATGTCATTAACATAATGCCACGAGTGATAAGTTACCCGTTGTTTCGTACTAAAACAGTGACAATTGAATATAACAATTTAGGGTAAAGAACACAATTACTGTCATCTTAAAAATTGACTCTGACATTATTGCATAGTTTTTGTATTTATTGGCCAAAAGTACGAGTGTTCCTATTTATATATTATTATTTAATACGTTTAGTTGAAGACAAAATGTTTGCGACTCTCAAACCCTTTATTTTTATTTATAAATTCATAGATTTAAAAGAAATATGACGGGAACTATTACTGTCACCCTTAACACGTGGTCGATGGAATTACTGACACCCCAATATTATCTAAAATCCGCCTTAGTCACCAAATTACTTACACAAATTCTTCAATTCCACGAATCGTTTTACAATACATAATCTCGTGAAATTCTTATAATTGAAAAATTGAAATTCCATACAGAACCCGTCGAAAGTATTGATATTGTCTTCCGATCATCATCCACGCACTTGCGAAATTTTCCGCACAGCACTGTTTCGATCCACCAGATATTACAGCACGGTTAACGCTCCCTACGATCGAAAGCGAAAACATTTCCGCGGCATTCCACCCTTCGGAGGGGGGGGGGGGCGTAGTAAAGTGCACGGGAAATCAGTCGAGGGTGGTATATCATCGATTCGAGGGCAGAGGATTGTGCACGAACGAGGGAACGGATTATGGTTTTTACGAGGCACGAAAACGCGATAACTTGTCTGTCGCGGAAACCGAAGTGGAAAATGTATTTTCGATTGTGTATCGTGGACCGAATCGTTTGTACGAATGTTGTTTTGCATGCACAATGAGTCACGGCGGTTTTAAGCTTGAAATGTTTTTTTTTTATCATATTGCGATTTGTGCACAAGAAATTGTGTTATGCAGCATGAAAATGTGGATGAGGGCAGTTATGTATGTAGAAATTATAGGATATGAAAGCCTTTTACACAATTATATACGTTGTTCTGTGTGAAACATTTAACAGAAAATAATAGAGAATAAATGCATATTGATTTTCAAATTTGATTGTACTGGATGATTTCTTGGTACTATTGATAGTTGGAAGAAATATTTCAAGGAAGTATTTTAAGTGGCTCGTAGGTAGTTTTCAACCATTCAATCTTCTCAAAATGAGTAAGCTTCACTAAATAAATTCAGCATTATAGAAAACATAATTCGCCTAAATCCCACAAAAATATTACTCCAAAACTTCATTACTCCTCGTAATAATATGTTTAACACTTTATTTTCCACGCGTTTCAAATAAACCCTACCTCGAATAAATAAAATACAAGATCCTTCAGTGACACAGTGTCATCAACATCAAATTCTTAAGCTCACTCCCGAAATAAATCGGCATCATAAACTCACGTATACGTGGGAGCTGCAGATAAAGTGTTAACACTTCAACCTCATATTATTAAGGTTTTGCAAAAGTGTCCGTCGCCTCCAGAGTTTATTTTACCTCCAAAAAGTGAGGAATTCTTTCAACGAGGAAGATTTCTTGCCCAAAAGATGGAAAAATATTGCAGAAAGCGAGAGAAAATATTTCCAATAAAAATTACTGTAGGTGCCAATTCTGTGTCCCAAAGAAATAAATTTTGATTAAAAGATAACGAAAAGCTTTTGCAAACGCCAGACACATGTGAGAATGTGGTTTCAGTGATTCAAAGCGAAGTGATTTATGCATAACAGTTCGAGCCTCTGAGCCAAAGTATTCGTATCTCCAGCCTCCGGGAGATTCGCCGTCGATGCAGGGCCGCGTAAAAATACCCACGTCGGACGTGAAAATGAGTCAAGAAGATCGTTAAATACAGCCCCTCCACCATCGAAGCTGACTGTATTTTACGATGGAAAGATATGGACAATTAAAGTTGTCTCCCCGGAGGAACGTACCGTAAAACGTGCACGCAGAATACACGTAACCCGGTTTTACGGTTGGCTCGGGGGTCGACGGCTGATGTTATTCGAGCGACAGGAGAGATTATTGTTTTCCCCGGAACACATCCGCGATAACTTGCGATTTTTCCTGGGTATCTTTGGAAACTTTCAAAAAAGCGATTATCCAACGGCGGGAGAAGCTTGCGCGAAAATAGTAAGCCGTGTCTATCGCAATAATTCTGTGGACGAGAATATACAGTGGAGTTTCGATAAACCGAATTTTAATTGATCCACGTTCTATATGAAATAAAATTTGTATAACGTTCCAAATTGTTCGACAATCCTAGCAACGGTAGAGAAAAACACTGTAAATTATCGAAGAGGTCCATTAACAGAGATCCTTTGAAAAGTAATAATAAAACATCTGAAGCTTCTAAAGTAATACAATCGCGACACCGATTCATACTTCCCCGCCTTCTCGTCTTGCCTCGCGAGTGGTCGAAATACATATTATTACAGTATGTACTTTCTGTCTAGGTGAGTGAGGCCACTGATAATTTAGTTCGTCGATAGAATTTTAAGAGCATGGTTCAGTTCTTTACTTTCTTTCTTTCCTTCTTTCTGTTCACACATAGAAGCATGGAGCACGGTGCTGCCTACAGCGGGTGCTGGTGATTACTGGGCGTGGGAATACAGTGAGTCACGCTAATTACTAAGCTAAAGCGTCCACGTTCACGTGGTCGGCATAGGTAGACGTATCGCTAGTTATCGACCGGTAGATCTCGTAGTTCTCGTTAATGCATTTCCAACGACGCAGCGTAATTCTTGTGCACCTGGACCAGTATCACGAACCTTCCTTGGCAAACGCTCATCCACCTTTGCATTTCGTTTCATATTTCAATAACATAAGATAACGGCACTTTCGTGACACGATTCGTTTCATTCGAATCTCATTTTTGGCTTGTCACACTCCTCCGAGACACAACTGAAACTATGTTCCGTTTGATTGTGTCACGAATGTGTGGGTAGATGTTTTTGGTAAAAATAATGATTGGTCTCTTCGTCTGGTGACGTGAAATGTGATTGCTAATATCTTGCCGTGCATAAGGACGCCTGTTGTATTTGCACAAATTGTGATATTTGGTTCAGATCGAATACTTTTCACTGCTTTTATTTTCTGCTTTTGATTTAAAATATCAAATATTGTCAAATTTGTTCTTCAAAAAATTTGCAAAGTTTTTGATAATTGTTCCGCACAGATTTGGTGTCCTTATAAACAGCAGTGTATATTAACATCGTTCACCCCTAAATCTTAAGACACTTTGTGAAATTTACTGTTAAGTGAGTCTGTCTGGCAGGGAGAATAAATGGTAGAGAATTACACATGCAGTATCTACATTCAGTTTACAATAAAACCGATTTCAAGTAGATGAGAGGGAAATTGTAAAGTATAATATTCTGTACGATTTAAATACATGAATCCGTGTACCACTGGAGCACGGGCCAGCAATTTATGACTTTCAGTTGATTCCAGTGTATTAATAATAACAATGAGAACTGACATCTCCTCTGCATTCGATCATTCAATTTTTAATGAGAAGAAATCCATTTAAATCTGCTTATTAATACTTTTCAATTGAAACATTTTCCTACTATATGAAGATTATTACACGCTTCGTGTATTACGAGATTCATTAGATTTTGTTGACTCCAACAATTATAATGTAATCTTCAGTCGTAATATCAATACGTAAAATCACTGTCCCTGAACATAACAAAATAAAGAGACACATATTACACGTTTTACATTAAAAAACACTAAGTAATATTCCATAATTAATTTATAATCTTCGTCGTGTTTCCTGTAGAAATCACAATGCATCATACCATTTGGTAAAATATCTACAATACAACAGTATTTATTAAAAAAAAAATATATGAAATAAAATTACATCGCTTAGGTTGCGTTGGAATATTACTTTAAAAAATATGTAGGACTATTCCTTACGTCGGGACAAGTAATAAAGTGTCCCCTAATTTTTCTGAGCCATATACGACAACCTGCTGCAATGTTACTACTGTAGCCAGTGGCTGTTAGAAGTATCGTGCAGAATGATTTAAGGGTGAAAGTAAACTCGTAAGTAACGTTACTTTAAAGTAACGCCGACGGAGAGATTAATCTACAGACTGCTTGCATTCTCTTCAATCTTAGTTTCCATGGAATACAACGTAGAGTAAGATAAATCACACCTTGTTAGTTTGATTAATTGAACTTCATCGTTGAATGCAGATCCTTGTCAATGAAAATTCTAGATAGTTTATTCCAATTTATCGTAGTTCACTGAATCTTACTATAACTGTTTTACTGTCACTATTTTATAATAAAATATTACAATTTTCATTAATTTCGATCGAAGTATATTTTCTTCGTGAACTAAAAAATAAATAGTAGTATTTCAGTTTTAAATGGTAATAGGACGACTGTTTAATATTTATAGGTTCACGAATATCAAAGGGAACATGAATTTAAGTTGTTAAACTTACCATAATGATATGATCGATGCAGTTTCACTAAATTGAGGGGTTGATTTTTCAACCTTTTTCAGTAATCATCAATTTATATTACATTTAAACAACGACTAATTAACTACATATGCACAGTCTCTCTCTATAACTTATTTCACTAACCCTCGCATCATTTGTATCCATCATGACCGCAAGAGTTTCATTATTTCCAATTAACGTGAATATATTATGCTCCTAAATCTCTCTTGACCTTCCATTTTTCTCTCCAGCTTCCAAAATCCAAGTCTCCACTCCGAAATACCTTAAACCATTCTCACCGACACATTCACTAGTCCCATCCTCGCACAACCAACACTCCTCAAATCCCTCGACACTCCGATCCATTCACAGACCTCGTCACCCCAAAACAACCCTCTAAGCAGAATCGCCATAAAAGCTCAACCATCCTCGAAATCCCAACAAACTTGTAACTCAACTTAACGCCTCGTTCTGCCCGCGTACTCAAAGGTGCACAATAAGCATAAAAAACAAAACAGAAAGGACAGGAAGCAGCTGCCACAAAACCGTAAGCTCTCTTCGCTCGACGCACGCTTTGATCCCTTTCACTTCGTCACTCCCTCCCCCCCCCCCCTCTCGCCAACGAAAAAGTGGAGCGAAAGAGAGGGGTGCCGCTTGCGTCGCGCGTAAACGCGCTGTTCCAGGGCGCGAAAATACGTTGCACGAGCGTGATTCCGCGAGGGACCGGTGGCGAAACGAAAAAAGGAAGAAGCAACGCCGAGGGAGGGTAGGAAAAAAGAAGAGAGGAAGTAGGGAATACGTTTGGGTGGGGGATCGCTGGAAATAGTTGGTAACGCAGCTTTGCTAGTGGCGAGGGGTAGTTTGAGTGGACTGGGGGTGCGGCGGAGGGGCGGGAGAGGGTTAAAGTTCCTCCGCGGCCGCTAGAACGTAATATTCTCTCCGCTCGGGATTTATGCCGCAGTGGTGGTTCGTAGAGGGGGGGGGGGGCGGGGAGGGGGCGCAGAAATTGCGGCGATGGGAGGGTGGTTGGCTGGTACTCTCGGCTACGCCAGAAGGGTTGCTCGTAGATTATAAACGGTCGTTTTGTTGCGTTGTTAGCAGATGTCTGACGCGAACACTGCCGCCAGCCTGGCTGTCTTTGGACGGTGGATGGGGGGAGTCGGGCGGACGGTCACTAATTAAGTTTTTCACGCAGAAATTCGAGGGGCGGGTCGGCTGGAATTCCGGGTGGCGTAGCTCGATGAAAAATCGACGAGAACAGGCCGGTGGGTTTCCGCCGCGGGGAAGTATCAAGCCGTAAAACGCGGGCCACGCTCAGATGTTAACTGCAGATAATTAAAATCGCTCTCTTATGTAAATGCTCGCTTTTTATGGAAATTAAGCAGGTCCCTAAGTGCCTCGAGTTTCGTTGCTAGCCGTGAGAGACTTTGCGATGGATTGGAGGAACGTTTTGGTACTCGCGTAGTATCAAAAGGCGGTGTTTTGTTTGAAATTATTTATTACTTATAAGTTCTTCTTTTGTTTCGGTATTAACGTGGAATTGTGTAAAATATCGTATGAGTGAGAAACTCTTTCAGATACTTAATTGAGTATCTACAGATTGATGAGAGTAAGCAAAGAAAGTATGTATTAATGACTATTTCCTGTCAGGATTCTGGTCATGGTTTATAATTATTTCTATAAATTACAAGCATTGCTCTGCGAAGGAAACGAGGCTACGTGTCTGATTTCCATTTTATTGTGGCAGTAGCATTTACACGGGAAAAATGATTTCTGTCGCTAATGCAGAAATTACTTAAGGCGAGTCTGGTGTAACCAATAGTCAGGCTGGAAATGCACTGATACCTCGGGGGCATGTAAATTAACGACTAAACACCGTGTTGACGCAGACCTGCTATTGATACGAAGGGCTTTGGTTGACCTAACCTTGCCTAAATAGCCACATCGACATACATTTAGTTTACACCAGTGGTGACCCTCCGATTACTCCTCGCTTTGGTGGAGTTGCCGCACGGAATCTTCCCCTCTATAAGGTGCTTCGCTCTGTACAGTGATCCATGGTGTCTTCTTCGTGTCATGAGTGCCGAATCGAACCATTTCATTAATCACTTTCCCATAGTCCAAAAATACACGTACGCGAGCACACAAACGAGTCTCCCGGGACTCCCGCTAATATAATCTAAGTTATCTCAGTCATTTTTAACGTCATAGGAAAATATGTCAAAAACAAAGCTGCCTTCATTAATTATTTCCTAAGTACAGTATACTTAACCTTTTCCATAAACTTCGAATGATTAATTTCTGTAAGATGCTAGAATTGGCATCATGATACTCTAATCGATAATGGAGCTGTAACGAATATTCGAATAATCTAAGTAGTCGAATATTCAAATTTGAGATTCGAATATTCGAATATTTACATAATAAATTTAGAGAAATAAAGTTATATTAACGGGGGAAGAAATAAAAATATTATAGTTCCTTAAAATCGTTTGTTAATCGTTCTAGCTTCCCACAAAAAGTCGAATATTCATATTCGAAATTATTCGAATAATTACATATCTAATCGATACTACTTCCTGCAGGATTTACAAAGTGGAGTTTACCACAACGACAAATATTCTTCTACCTGTCCGACTTATGCAATACACATTTCCCTTTTCCTACATTTCCAAGTATATCAACACCCACAACACCCCTCTCGGCCATAACATCAGAGGTAACAGCATCCTCAGTTGTCCTTCACAACACACACACTTTACCAAGCCGTGCACCTAACACCCATAACAACCCAGAATAACAACTTCTCGCCCGCCAACGAGTCTCTCCTCATCAACCACATCGACGAACCTTCCACAAGCTTTCACCACCTCCGAACAGCGAACACCAGCCGCAGCATTGATCGAAACATCATAAACACCGAATATAAATCACCCCACGAATCCCTGCGGAGAGGCTGATCCCGTCCAGAAACGGAGCGATTCATACATTTTAACAAGCCCCTCGTCTCGAAATCGAGTGGGCCGCGAAATCATAAATTCAATTGGGCCGCGGGGGGTCCTGTGCGCACTTGACGGTGTTTTGCACGCGAGATTAACCACTTACTTATCGCGCTACCATCGCTCTCCCCCTCCGTGCCCGTTGTCCTGGGCAAAAAGACATGCACCCTAACGATCGGAGGGAAACGGGCGCCGGTAACCGACAATAGCTCCCAGCACCGAGCCAGAGGAAGCACGACGGCCATTCTGTCGTCACTTCGCGGCTCACCTACCACCGTGGGTGACTGATGGTGCAACGCCTTCTGTCAGGCCAGGTCTGTCTGTCGACTCCATCGAATTGCAAGGGGAAACGGAATGCCCGAGCGAAGGGTTGATGCGTGATATCGCTTGAGAAATGAACTCCGAGGGTGGAGCGCTCTGATGAATTTATATAGGGTGTTTCACGGCTGCGGATGCGAATTTCAGTGGGCAATAGAGTTGATAAAAAAAAGGGGGATTTAATGGGTTAGTCTGCGGGGTAATTGGGGCGTTCGTGGTTGTTTGAGTATTTTGCTTCCTGATGTAAATAGGATTGCATTTGAACGATTATAAGCGGAAGTTAAAGGAAATGGGTGCAATTTGGGGAAACGGTGAGGAATATGGATTGAAAAGGGAAATAGGTTGTGCTGATCATGGAGATGATTGTATCGAAGTGGAATACATTTGTGAATATTTTTATGAGGTATATTTACACTGGGGAATTAATGCATTGGATTTCGTAATAAACACTGCCTTCATTTATTGTACCACTTTCCAACTCGAATTCGCTCCATTGCGAAAAGAATGCTAAACTCGATACAGTAAACAATGTATTTGCTGTTCCACTTCTTTTTTCATATTTAACGAAAGAAGAGGTAGCAGGAACAAACGTTCAATAATATACATATGTATGTAGCAATTAGCGAAGGAAGAATTACAATCGTCTGCGGAAATCATTCGCGAAGTGTATCGATCGATAATTAAAAGAGGAAGCCAGAGTAACGAGGAATAACTTCAAAATTCCCCACGATTCGTTTTCCATCGATCAACGCACTGCAGTGCCAACGTATTTTTAGATATATTGCAGCGTGTGTATGGATTTTGCCATTACGTATGCTAAGCAAAACGCGGAAATACACGATGCTGTAATTAAAGCTGCAAAGGCACGAGAATTATATCGGTAAATAAAATTGCGCACACGCAATTCAGGCATAGATCTTGCAAGAAAATGTCACTGCTAAATTTACCTTAATTAGCTCCCTCAAAAATTATAGTCCAGAAATCCGAAAACAGATCTTTATCTGATCTTCGATTACTAACCATCAAAACGCAACACATTATCCTCGCACACACGCAACAAAGACCTCCCCCAAAGCCATCAGCGTCGGGATAACAAGTAGAAAATCTGCACAAAACACGCCTTAACGAGATCAACAGCCGAGAAGGAAGGAGCCGTCGCGCAAACAACAAATTACCCAGAATAATTATCAAAGAAGCGGTAATCGAGGCTTGAGAGCAAAGAGGGGAACCACCCAGCGGAGGGAGCCTCAAAGGGTAACGATCTCTCCCGATGCTTCTAAACCATCTCAAAGGACACTTTCTGACGTCCTGCGGCTGGTAAAGCAGCCAAAGCTACCGTATTAGCATGTATATTGCGTCACGTCGACGCGACACGTGGGGACATCCCTGACCGGAAACTAAGGATGGACCAAGGTGGCCCAGGTCGCCGTTTCACTACCTCAAGCATCTTCCGTCGGAGACGCTAGAAGCTCCAGGACATTTTCTCGCACACTCAGATTCTCTAACTGAAAAGGAATTCATTTGTCCTGGGAAAAGCTTCCGCTCGTTCTTCGCCATGAATTCCGACCTTGAGGAACACCAGCGAGGAGTGGGTGGGTTTTTCGGTGTTCGCCATGGACAAGAGCCCTCAGTTTCTGATATTTCAGCGAGAAATGCAGAAACTGGACGTTTCGGATCGTTTCGGTACATTGCGCTGCTTGGAAGTTAGTCGCGCTTGGCTCTAAACTCTAAAGTACTACTGTTTTGTTATGGGGGATTAATAACCGTTTTAGCGGGGTCAGTAAGCTTTGGACGGCTGTAGAATGGAAAGCTGGGTGCTGCGTTCTGGGGGACATTTTAATGGTTTCATAGTTTGCAGAGATCTTGATAGGGTGATGGCAGAGTTCGTTGCATAGTTTCGTTTAGTGGGGGAATTTAAGAGATTTTAAGTTTGTGGATGAGAAGGGGTTTGTGTCTAGTAGTCTAAGTGACTAGAGTTTTTTATTTCTGTAATGTGCGAGAAGAAGAGTCCTGTCAGAAACCTCTCAGTTTAATTAGGATATTTTTTTAAAGTGTTTGAATAAATTACAGTAAAAACAGGATTAATGTAAAACGACTATACTATCTCGATGTCAGTATATTAGAAACAAAGAAACGAAAGATATGTTTACAGAAGCTCAATAATCATCACAATATTGCTAAATCAAGCGAAGAGATTTTTTTGGTTTGGATAAAATTCGAATCTGCAACCAACAGTCACATTGCGAATTTATGTTGCGGAGCGGCGTATTCTACGACATATCGGTAGAATCTGGAACTCGTCTTAGAGCGTTCCTCGCAGTTACTCGGGGCATGAATGGGAGGAACTCGCACAGAAGCAGTGCACCGAGACAGAACCAAGGACATTCAGGCGACGATTCAACGGAGAATACCACCGAGGACCCCCCTCAGCAGGATCCACGGATCTTTGACTGTGCAGGAAAACTTGCCCGCTGGAACTCCGCGATTCGTATTCATTCGGCACGATCGAGATCTCGCCGATTCATATCGATCGAGGAACGCATATTCGCCTTCCACTGGGTCCCTTTGTGCACCCGTGGAGATTCATTCCCCTGACGAAGGCCCTTTGGCGATTCGGGGCTCGCAGTTATCAAAAGGCCTTTGGAAACGAAGGGAATGCTGATTGAGATGAATATACTGAGGCATACATACGTCGTATTAATGCTAATTGGTTGGAATATTTTAATGGGTTGATGGCTATTGTCGGTAGAATATTGGCTGGTGTATTTTCTTGGTCAGATTTTGATTGAGGATATGGGAAATGGAAATTTTTGAGATGGGGATATCAGGAACGAGGATAGGAAGAAATAATATGTATTTATCTTTGAGTTGCATGGGGATGTTCGTATAAAGTCAGAGGTATATTTTATGTACTTTGAAACTTCTGTTATTACGTGATCATGGTGAATTTTGATTAATCAGTGAGTCATGCAAGAACCGTAAAGCTGAAGTAATGAGTATTGGTTTTATTGAAGTAGTTTTACGTGACATTAACCACTGTAATATGAGAAGAAGATTTTTTTAGACTTCTTCTGGTAGTTAGAGACTGGTAACAATTATCGGGGGATATTGAGATTTCCCATTTTTTTTTTGGAAAGGAGGGATAATTTTAGAGGTGATAAATAAAAGTTCATTTCTTATATTATATGAGAGTGAATCGTTGAAATAGATAGTGACTCAAATAGTAGAGAAAAATAATTCTCACGAAAACAGTGAATCGATAATTCACTGTTTTCGTGAGAATTCTTCAATTAGGTACTACGTTATATGTAAATAATATTTTACTAGGTTGAATTTAAATTTCCCAATCTTTTTCATCGCAAGAAATGTCACACCGAGTTTGCTGAAGATTAATTTAGGTTCTTTATCGTCCATTAATTACTCGCGTCTAATGTTCGAAAACGAATGCTCCAGTCCAGTAGAAGAATTATTCCATTAGCGAACGTGAAAGCACGTATCGAGGCTAATGGTAACGGCATGGCGTAATTACAGCTACTTACTTAATGACTGTAATTACCTGATACCGATTAAAACGCGAATCTCATGCATGAGTAACGAGGCATAAGAAATTATTGGCAAATAGCCTCGCTATTTGATTATGATTTGTTATTAAAAACTTAACCATAAATCCAGCATTTGCAAGTGGAGAACATCCAAAAGGCCATAACAGAAAGGGAACGAGAAATGAAATCTAATTTGGGGAAAATCGTGTTCCCTCTGAGGTTCGATATTTTCAGGAAAATTCAAACAACTGTGTTGATTAATAAATCTATGCCAAATCAGTCGCGTCATTTCCATATCAAGCACCGTACCATTCCATCGAGACATTTCCGTATGTTCGATTGGCGTTATCAAACCAACACGTTTCCTTTGGAGAAATTCTACGAGAAGAGCCACGTAGGAATCCGCGAATGGTGTTTTCCACTAGCGTCTCGTATCATTCCCACCCGTCCCCCGGGGCAACGCGACCTCTGGTCGAACGACCACCCTCTTTGTCGTCTTCTTCAAGGTTCGTTTCCCCGAACGACGCGCGACATTAAGCGCGCGGAAATATCAGTGGCGTATCTGCGCCCGCGACGTCTCGAGCGGAGGAAAAGCAGATGCGATCGTTTCTCGACGAAACGCCGGCAGGTCGATAGAAACGAGCCTGCCGGAGTAGCTCCTCAGGAAAAGCAGAAGGACCCTCCTTCTCGCCACCCGCGACAGATAGCGAAAGGCTGTTTACGAGGAGCTGTGAATGCAGATAAGAGCGATTACGGCTAAACGTTTATATCGAATTTGGTTGCGATATTACGCGGGGTTGTACCCTAGCCCCAAGCACCACCATTACCAGCAACTGTTTGATAAAGTCCGAAGGGTAGACGATAAATTGGAATCCTTTTAGGGGACTGGATGGCTCTTGAAAGATACCCTTTCCTGATATCGAATGCTGTTGATAAATGTTTCCTGGGAATATTGGTGGAATCTTAGCAAATATAAGCAAAAAATTCATTTGTAGGTCCATTGCAGAGTTTTGTAGATCAAGACTCTGGGTTTAGAAGCACAGAGGTTCTGAAAGAACTTGGGAAAGCAAAAGCACACTTTCCATAAACATAATACTTACTTTAAGTCATAAAATACAAATGTAAGTAACATTGTGCTTGTTCGTCAGCCTCGAAGTGCACGCCTCCTCAAAGCAAACTTACAAGTAGAATTCATAAAAACATTCAGTAATATTTAAATTGCTTGCTACTAATTGGGTCCTCGAAAGTATTACTTCTTTTCAAAAGCCGCAAATGATCTGACGAATCCAAAATCTTCCTCTTGCAACGAGAGTAGAGACTGGTCGAAGTTTTAATGACGGAAACATGTAATATTTCATGGGATGAAACTTTGCAGCGGCGTCTTATTTTTTCAGAAATTTCGCCCAACTTCTTGGTCGGTTAACGAGTTCGGAAAAAGTTCCTTCCGGTAACGAGATCCCAATGCGAGTTCCCCCTTAACCTATACCGAAGTACGCGGGAAAGGGATGGCTCTACGTCGGCGCGTATTTCGGGGGACATATTTCTCCCGCGAGTCGATGTGTTTCTTATGAGATTTCGATTGGATATCCCGGTTTCGGCGGTGAGAACACCGTGGAGATCAGCTCCGTTGAAAGTACCCCTCGCAATTTCGAGCTCCCTTCGTTTCCTCGGTCGTACGACTCCTAGGATTAACTCGATAATCCTTGGGATGTATGGAGGATACAACAAGTAGGAGGCAGGGAATAAATCGAACGACGTCTTTAGTACACTCTTATCCTCGTGATCCATCGAGATTTATTAAACGGGGTAGGTACACTCTGCGCTCTATACACTTCCTTTCGCGTCGAGGAGCGAGCTTAAGCTGGCAGATAATTTATTTCCCTCCACGCAGAAGTGTTGCGAACTAAATAAGTCAACGACGAACGGTGCTGGTATTTATTCCGTATCGGGGGAACTACTTTGATTATCGACACCACGGCGACTAATTCGTTATAAGACAGTTTTCGTTTGCTTCCTCCAAGGGAGACCGTTGTTGATGGAAGTTCAGAACGTAAGAAATTATGCTGGATGGTTTTCTGGGAAATTCTATTATTAAACACTTTTGCCAACGAGTTTGTAAGAGTACAGAGGACTTATAATTATTTCAAGCCTTTGTTTTCACTACAATAAAATTCTTCGTTCCGAAATCACGAGGTTTTCATTTAGAATGTAAATAAAAGCTAGGATTTCTTTTGTGGTTAGTTTTACTGAATTAGAAAATTCTTGAGTTAATAATACAGTTTCATCAATTCTCCAACCAATTCGTTCATCGTGTGGCATAATTTCTTGCATACAATAAATCACAGATTTCATTCAAGAAATAAACACAAATGGTGTTGAAGTAGATATCTTTAACACCTCCACTGAAACACTTTTAACACACTTTATCAGTCTCTGAAAAATGAAACAAAAATATCGCACAAAGAAGTTTCGTTACTTCTTCTACCAGGAGACAGCAAAACCTCGCAGCGGGGCGCAGCAAAAAAGATCCGAACCCAGAATTATTTAAAAATTTCACCGTGGGAGGTGAGGAAAAATTCACGACACCGCTTCGGAAACCCAGATACCCCCAGCAGAGGTTCTAAGTTCGGACCACGGTCCTCCGCCCCCCAAGTCACGAGTTGAAAATGGATGAAAGTTTAAGCGGGTTCTAAATATTTATCGAACGGTCGGAATTGTTCGCGCGGAGTTTACAGGAGGAACTGAACATTTAACCGCTCGATGGTCCTTCGTCTAGTGTCAGGCACCCATTAAGAAATACTTTTCTCTCCGGCGCTGCTCCTTCTCCACCTGAAAGCCGAGCAGCAGCAGCAGCTTCCTATTTAAAAGAGGGAAAAGCGGGAGTTTATTCCGGGTGGAAACTTTTTTCCGCGTGGTCGACGGGTGCCGGGACCGGGGAACGTAAGACGGGGGGAGAAGAAAACGCGCTGAGAAGCACGACTTCCAAGATGAGAAAAGGTCTTCGCCCCTCCCGGGATCTCGTTACTCCCGTCCTCGAAGCTCTTGGAGAGATTACTCGGCTAATCCCGCATGGACGACGACGATGGCGAACGAGGACGTCGCAGATGAGATCGAACGACACAGTTAATGCCACTTTTATCGTCTGCCAGGTCCCTCGGAATTTATTAAAATCTCCCGGTGACTTTTTATACGCGACTATGGCTCGTTATTTTGCGTGATAAAAGCGAACCGCCGACCGTCGGAAGGCACACCTAGGGCGCGCATCACGCAGGATTTCTCGGGTCGTTTTGTTACACCTCGCCTTCTCGTCGAATCTTCTCGCGGGGCACCAATGATAACGCTGTTAGGTGGGTAAAGAGAGTTGCCAAGTATCCTCCTCTTTTTGGTACTGCGTGCAATTGATGTTGCGGTTCTGTGGGATATGGAATACAGATAACACAGTTCGGCAAGTTTTTGAGAAATTCGATTTTGAAAAAACTGCAAATTTTCAAATTTGAATATGTTTCGTGTCGAAACAGTAATAGTTATTCGGTTGCTTGTTTTATTCTGCCCTAAGTTAGTGTTTCCGTTCAAATAATTTGCTCGAGGAATGTGGAGACACGTTATTGTTTTGTGAAGGAGATAGTGAGGAAATTGGGAAACTTTCCATTTAACTGTGGTCTTGTTTTCACTTAAGTGTCACGTTCAACGTGTCCACAAGGCCTTCCACGAATCCAGTCGCATTAATCCTCCACTTGCCAGGGTGAAGTACTTATTCAAGTAAATACTGCAGCTGAAATAATCCGAGATTAATCGGAGATTATCTTGCTCCACAACTGGAGAATGTCAAATTAGATAAAAAGAACACTGTCAATAAACAGTGAACTTAACTTTCTGGTAAATTAATTTTCTTCCACTACACTATTCAACTATTCATTCTCTCTGTCCTTCAATTCTTGCGTTGATATTCCATCGAATTTCGTCACTCCGTAGCTGTGCACTATGTTTAGATGCATTTTTGTTAATTACACTCTCGAACGTATACGCGCCACTTCGTTAACGTTCGAGCTTACTTGGTCATTGTCTTCCAGGGGTGCACAGTGGGTGGGAGTTTAGCCGAGAGATTTACGGTAAAAGGGGAGTGGGTGCGATTGATCGTGAGAGTGCACCAGGTGCGGAACTACGTGGCACGAGCACCCCCTCCAGAGGAGGGCCACCCATCGCTGACTTCCTAATGAATGGCCGGCGATTAATACGGATTAGTAATGGTGTGTATCGTTCGCTCGTCTGCATAAAGGGCTCTGTGCCCTTAGGTCGTCCATACAGATTTGCACAGTTAGATGTAATTCAGGCGTGGCGATAAAACAAGACTAAGAACACACTAAAGTATAGAGAAGTTGCGCCGTGAATTAAAAGGTTTAACCCGGTCGTTCTTCCCCATTTGCTTTGTGATATTCTTTCCAAGAGTTTGCTTCTTTTGGAGATTCAATGGTGAAATCTGTATGCTGTAGTATGTATTGACTGATAACTGATTAATTAGAGAGTTAAACGCAAGTCTTATTATATTGTGTTTCGAATATTAATAATTGGTACAATAATTGTACGAATAAAGAGCCCTGGTGCATCGTAAAATAGGAAAAAAGAATTTTGTCGCAATCCTTGATAGTTCCCACAGGTGTAGTACTGTAACATTTATAAGCCTACTAAGGTTAGAAAATCAGCATGTATATAAATCAATCTCTACATAATTTATAGCATTTGAGATTAACTATATTTGAAATAACATATTTTCGAATGTTGTACACTAGATTTTAGTAACAGTTTTATAATATCAAATATTTATTAAGTACATATATCAATTACAGTATGTACATTGGTTAATGGAATGAAACATAAATATTGAATTTATTTATATTCAGGTACAGATTAAACTTGGCCACATTACTAACTGCAGTATCGCACATATGTGTGTTGGATCCATGTTTAGGGGAAGATTTTTTAATGAATCATTTGGTATCCTCGTTTGACAACCTGTATTGGTATTAATTTTATAATTCAATACCAATACAAGTGGCAAATAGGGTCATCTATAACCGAAATCATCTTCATAAATAAAATAGTGGTAATAATAATTATGTACTTATTTCCATTCAACTATAATATTTATCAATATTCACATTTAACATCAACAAAAATTTACGTACGTGCTATGCCTAATGAACAGTGTCTTTGTTGAGAAGAAACGAAAAGCCCATGATTCCTTGCAAGAATTCCTTCAGATATTATGAAACGCAGCCGGAAGATAGAGGATCAATGGCATACAGACACAAGGATGAAATTAATGATTGCACGAAAGAGGAATTGTGAACAATTTCGGTTATTAATGGCCGAAATTTAAGCACAACGGAAATAGAACGTTTAGAGCGGGGCAAGATTAATTCGGAGTAATTAATATTCAATTTAGCTGAGCTATTTATATCGGTCATTATCCTCCTTACGGGAAAAACGCGTATTACAGGTTCCCCGGTGAATAGAGCATAATTAATAAAGCTTCATAATGCAATGCATAGCTGCTTTCTCGAGTACAAAGGTGCCCGCGTACAACACAGATGACGTAGACGTGGAGATTATTAACCTGCTACCAGTTTCCACCAATATTGCCGGGACACATTGAAAGGGAGGAATGCTAATTACGGTTCACACCGCTTGCTCTTATTAAGTAATGAGAATTCCTATTAGCACATCTGCATTGGAGTCTACCTCTGCTAATAAAAAGGTATTCTAACCGGCAGGTTTACCTCTGTTAAATTATTAAAATTTGACGATTTTCAAGCTATTACTTTGAAAGGCTATCAAATAACTTTTAAAGTGGAACGATCAAATGTTTGTTCCAATACCAGTGACACATAGACAGTATAAAATAATTTATTTATAACTAGAAAGTATAATTAGTTCGAGTAAAATTCTGCATAAAAGTTTAGGTACTCAAATATTCTCTGCTTCCATTAAAGATTTCTTGTTAGTGTTTTCAAAATCGATGATAAGGTTAACTTTCTTCCAAAAGTAAATTACTTAAAGCTTTTCCACCTACAGTTCCTCCAACTCTTATACTAACCAACACAACCAACAGACATTAGAGCATCCCAAAAATAGTTTCCTAAAAAGGTCACAGTTTATTTTAAAAAATCTTTCACGGTACATCCGTTGAACTCTTCGCAAGATGCTATTCCAGCTATTCCACCATCGCAGCATCATTTGCTCGAGCTGTGTTCGGAACGCTTTCAAAAAATGGTGTCGCAGGAAAACGCTGAATGCCCGTTAAATTGCAAAGTAACACGGCTGCCAGTTAGCGTAATGCAATTACCATAAAATGGCGGGCCTTCTGGTGGGTGTATTTCGCAGACGTCCTAATTGCACGATATCCGGCAGATTGGTGTGTCGCAGTCGGTTTTGCTCCATTTCGATGGTCATTTGCCGTGCCATCTCGCACTTGCCCAAATCGACCGTTCGATTTCATAGTAATTTCCAACGGCGGACGTAAGTATCGTGCAATTAACGTCCCCCCCCTTTCGTCCCGCCGTAATCAAGCCGCTTCCCTAGCAATTGAAAACCCTGGTTTAATTGATATCGCAACTTTTCGAGGAAACAGCGAACATCCGGCAAAGCAGCATAACTACTTAATAAACCAACCGTCGCAGATCTAATCTCTCCTGCTTCCCTTTACTTTTACACCTGACAAACAAAATTCATTAGAAACACTTACTAACAGTTGCTACACGTCCCATCGTAAAAGGGGAAATATTGCTTCGCTCAATACTTCCACTGAAACTTTAAACAGGCCATAATACGTCGCCGTAACTGTGTAAAAGTTTAATGAATTCTAATGGCTTCTGAAAATAGTACGTGAAATGTCATCGCGAGACACGATTTAGGGAAACCACTTGCAGCCATTCCTTTCACCGATAGAAGTCTCTGTTTTCTTTAAAACACTCTACTAAGTAGCGACGATTAATATTCCCCATAAATCGAATCGGCAGTGAAAGAAACTCGCGGTGAACGCGTCCAAGGAACGGCTGTCGGACTCCCTTCATAATTCAAGCCGGCTGCGGTGCAACGAGGGGGTGTTTCACAATTAGTCGAAGCTGGCGGAGCTTTAACATCGTTTCAGCCCCATCGTCAGCAACCCTTTTCGCTCCAGTTGCGCCGCACGCTGGCGCTCTCCCTGTCAGCTTTTGCTCCTCTGGCGAGGAAACGCGAAGGTATCGCGTGTTGAAAAGTTCTCCTCGAGCCGGCTGGCTTGTCTCGACTGCTGCCCAATGAATAGGAGAATCGTGTTAGCGTCAACCGCATGTATTTAATGAGCTTTGCCTCGGTTAATAGCATCGCGTTAAGTCACTTCGACACTCCTGGTACCATCGCTCTCCATCCCGCTTCCCTCGCTGCGTTTCTTTCTCTCGCGTCGCGATCTTACGATCTGATCTACTCTCCTGCTTTGGTTTAGCCTTGCTTCCGTGGGTAGCAGTCATTTCCTGTGTGGGTGTTGGAGCCACAGAATTTGTTTTCTGGGAGGTTGTAGGAGAAATCTTTTGAAGCTTCGATTATAAGAGTATTAATTGTTATCTTCGGAGAGATTTTGTGCGTAGAAATGGTTGATTGAGTGGATGAAATGTTATTTTCCTTTGGAAGTATTAAATGGGCTTGTTTCAACATTGATGAAGCCAATATTTGGTATTCACTTCGTTCATTTGATATTTTCCAAAGGACCTTTGTGCAAGTTCGTTTCAATTTCACTGCTATTCATGGCTCCTTCAGCGAAAAATTCAATTTCCCGTTTCGGATGGAACGTAAACAGAAAAATTTCGCGGGAAAAAAGTTGGAAACGCGAATTACACACAGGACGATGAAACGTCTATCAAACTTTCTATCCCGAGCTTCCAATTCGTATTTCACCTGAATTTTACACTTCACATTTCCCGAAGATCGTTTCGACTTTCGACGTTGCATATCTGTATTCTAATTATATAGAGCGCCTCGTTCTCGAGATTACACATAGATTACACGTAGTACTGTCAGTTGTCGGGGACCTCACAACGTTTAGAGTTATTTAAAATTTTAACATATAGTATATCGCGCGTTTGTATCTTCTCCTAGCGACCACTCGCCATGATCGTCATATTGTTTTGTTGTGCAGGGAACCTCAGACGTATCCCTTTTTCGCAGCGTATAAATTTTTTAATTTAAATAAGTTAAATAAATTTTCCTATCATGGGAAAGAGTAAGAAACACAAGCGTTCAAGGAGTAGTTCAACGGAACGCGAAGAAGAAAAGAAAAAGATGCGTATTCAAATGGAGAACATGCAGAAGCAGATACTTAATCTAACAAAAATGGTTACACGTGCTTTACCTGGTATAAAAAACCCTCGCCTTTCCGAAAATCTCGATAAAGCTAGTAAAGCGCGAGCGGGTAAGTTAAAGATTGCATAGTATAATCAATGTGCAATAAGCACACGATAGCCTAGGACTGGACCCACACGGTCTACAGTCTAGCGCAACAAGCGCGTGGTTTAAACTATATTAGTTTTTCCACATTTGTGGCGTTAAGCACGTGGTAATCCAGGCCAATTTCCACACGAAATATAGCCTGTTGAAATAAGGTTACTTTCCACACGAATTATAACCTGAAACAATAGGGTTAAGTTCCACACGAACTATAACCTGAGACAATAGGGTTAAGTTCCACACGAACTATAACCTGAGACAATAGAGTTTAAGTTCCACACGAACTTTAACCTAATGTATTAGCGTGAAGTTTTTTCTACACGAAACACAACTGACGCAATAAGCTTAAGTTTTTCACGCAATAATTTCCATACGAATTATAACTGTTTGCAATAAGCGCACACGTACTTAGATATAGGATTTATTATTACAAATACATACATTATTACAGGAAATAGCAAAGAAAACAGTATAAGCCAGTCACAGAGCGACCTGAGTGGAGATGACAATGACTCGGAAATCTCACTTGCTGCGCATGAACCCACGATTAGTGAGGATCTGCCACAGGAGGACGCAGTATTGGAGGATGAGATACTGAGCAAACTGGGAGAAAATCTCCCTGCGCCTGCACAGTCCGCAGTAAAGATTCATCCAGACATTATAGTTAGGTGGAAGAAATGGATGTCTGAAGGACTATCGGAGGAGACGAAAAAGACACTTCTAGGGAAGTATCCCCGCAAGGGCGAACTGTGGACCGAAGCTCCCAAAATTAATTTAGAAATAGTCCCAGCAATGTCCGACATAGCGAATAGGAGAGACCAACATTTTGTAGACGCACAAAATGCAGCGGGAACAGCATTGTCCTCACTGGGGAGCGCGATTTCAATGCTCATCACAGATGAGGAGGAAGGAGTAGATCGTTTAACGCTAATAGAACACCTCTGCGATACAGGAAAAATGCTGACACACGTTTTTCACCAGGGGTCGGTCTGTCGAAAATCTTTCGTTACCCCGCTAATGAACAAGGCAGTAAAGCCTACCTTAGATGCAACGGTCTCAGATGAATGGCTATATGGAGAAAAATTTGCGGAGCAGGTTAAGGAAGCGAAAACAATAGAGAAGGCGTGCGCGGCCATCAAGGCGCCAGACAAACATACAGTAAAAAGATTGTCTCAAAAATCGCATAACCAGGGAAACTGGAGAAACCCATCTGTGAGGGCCCGACAGGTGGGCACGTATCAAAGGGCAAGCAGGAAGTATCAAGAGGTTCGATTCAGACAACACAGCAGGAGTCAACGTCGCGGGCCTCAAACAGGCAAACGACCGCTGACCCAATCGACGAACCAGGTGACGACCCAGAAGTAATGCAGGTAAAAAGCCATGCAGGCAGGCTTAAGTATTTCATTTCTAACTGGGAAGCCATTACCAAAGACATTAGGATTTTGGGTTACCTGCGAGGGTATGAGTTGGATTTCTCTCATACTCCTTACCAGAATGAATTTCCACGGGAGCCCCTAAGGTCAGAGACCGAAATCTCAGATTTAAGAAAAGAGGTTAGACAGCTCGTCAAAAAAGGGGCCGTCGAGCAGTGCGAAGACTGCGAGGGGCAATTCTTGTCTTCTTATTTTCTAGTTAAAAAACCGAATGGATCAAATAGATTTATTCTGAATCTAAAGAAATTAAACAAATTTATGAAACCAGTGCACTTCAAAATGGAAGATATTAAATTTGCCAAACAATTGCTTACGCCAGGCGCTTTCATGGGCTCACTAGATTTAAAGGACGCATATTTCCTCATTCCGGTATGTAAAAAGAGTAAAAAATTTCTAAGATTCCGCCTCGAAGGGAGGCTATACCAGTTCACTTGCTTACCCTTTGGGCTGTGTACAAGCCCTTACATTTTCACAAAGGTAATGAAACCTGTAATGAGTGTGTTACGAGGAAGAGGTCTACTATCTGTCATTTACCTGGATGATATACTCGTTTTGGGTAATACAGCCGAGTCTTGTAATTATAATATAAAACACACAGTACAACTGCTAGAATATCTAGGTTTTGTCATAAATTATGAAAAAAGTTCAATTATACCTAGACAAAGATGCAAGTACTTAGGCTTCGTCCTCGATTCAGAAACATACTCAATACAGTTAACAGACAAGAAAAAATGTCAGATCTTGGCACTCCTGGAGCGATTTAAGGTACATAGCCAATGTAAAATTAGAGAGTTCGCTCATGTCCTAGGAGTCTTAACCGCGGCTTGTCCAGCAGTGGCGTATAGCTGGACTTATTGTAAAAGAGCAGAACGACAAAAGTATCTAGCACTTTTATCGAAGGACAATAATTATGAGGCAATAATGGTTATCCAAGGCAAGCTAGGTGAGGATTTTGAGTGGTGGAAAAATAATGTGAAGATAGGTGTTAACCCGATAAGGGTAAACCATTTCGAAACCGAAATAAGTTCTGACGCATCCCTGACAGGATGGGGCGCTCATTGTAATGGGGTTAGCACGTATGGTTTTTGGCACGAATTAGAAAGAGGTTTTCACATTAATTTTCTAGAACTCTTAGCGGCCCTATTTGCTCTTAAGAGCTTCGTATCACAGCTTTCCAACTGTGAAGTCCTCTTACGCATGGACAATACAACTGCAATATCGTATATAAATAGGGCAGGTGGCGTACAATTCCCACGTCTAAGTGAGCTAGCACGCGAAATTTGGCAATGGTGTGAGATGAGGAGTGTATGGATAGTGGCGTCATACATACCATCTAAGGAGAATGTGGAGGCAGACGCAGCATCTCGGATTACGAATATAGATACTGAATGGGAGTTATCTATAGAAGCATATGAAAGGATAGTAAAGGCATTTGGCGTACACGAGATTGATTTGTTTGCGTCTAGAATCAACGCAAAGTGTAAAAAATTCTGTTCAAGATACCAAGATCCAGAAGCTGCAATCGTAGATGCCTTCACAATCTCTTGGGAGAATGAGAATTTCTATGCATTTCCTCCATTCTCACTGATTTTAAAATCATTACAAAAAATAATACATAACAGAGCCACGGGAACCTTGGTTGTCCCGTACTGGCCGACACAGCCGTGGTATCCAGTGTTCACATCGCTGCTCACAAAACCAGCATTAAATTTTCAACCCTCACTAAACCTGCTAATTTCTCCGTGCAGGAAGAAACATCATCCGTTGGCGACAAAGCTACAGTTAGTAGCAGGGAGATTGTCCGGCAAGCATTTTTGAACCAGGGAGTCCCAGAGGGATCACTGGATATTATAGTAGCATCCTTGTCGGAAGCTACCTTAAAACAATATAATGGTTGCCTAAAGGAGTGGACAATCTTTGCGACAACAAGAGGGTGTAACGTTTTTCAACCAAATAATGTCGCAGTAATGGAATTTTTAACCAAAAAATTCCAGGAAGGTGCGGGATATGGAACCCTCAATTCTGCTAGGGCTGCCATATCACTAATAGCAGCCAACAATATTTCAAAAGATCCCGTAATATCAAGATTTTTTAGGGGAATATTTAGACAAAGACCCTCGAAACCTAAGTATTCCAGTACCTGGGACACTGAGCCTGTACTAAAGTTTATTGAAAACCGTCAGCTCTCACATAAGTACAGGGGTCAGGAGTTATCAGAGAAAACAGCGACGCTCTTGGCATTAGTTACAGCGCATCGGTTACAAACGCTTGCGCTTATAGACATTAATAATATTACTTTAACGGAGTCGAGTATAGAAATTAAAATACCTGAATTGATTAAAACTTCAAAGCCAGGGAGAGTGCAGCCGAACCTGGTGCTACCCTTTTTCAAAGAAAGACCGAATATCTGTGCAGCAAAGGCACTTTTGGATTACTTAGATTTTACTAAAGATAAACGTACAGAGAAAGGTAGACTTTTCTTATCGGTCCGTAGGCCTTTTCAACCAGTGGGCACACAAACCTTGAGCAAATGGATAAAATCATTGCTAAAAAAGGCAGGCGTGGACACAAATACGTTCACGGCATACAGTACTAGACACGCGGCCGTATCCGCAGCCAATAGAAAAGGAATAGACATAAGTACTATTCGACGCACTGCAGGTTGGTCTGATCACTCGCAGACTTTTGCAAAATTTTATAATAGACCGATTCATCAATCACATGAATATTTTGCGTCAGCTGTTTTTGGAACCTGATATTCTGTAAGAGAAAGGAGTCGAGCATCACACAGGCTCTGAACATCTACGTGTAATCTATGTGTAATCTCGAGAACGAGGCGCTCTATATAATTATACGATCAAACGAACTTACTTGTACGTGAAGTTCGATCGTAATTATATTGAGCGCCTCGTTCGAAGATGATTACATCCCACCCGATTTAAACCCAAAATGTAACCCAAAAATAAAAATAAAAAAGCGTGTGTGATGCCTCCACCTCTATCTCAAATCAAGCTAAAAATATGACGATCATGGCGAGTGGTCGCTAGGAGAAGATACAAACGCGCGATATACTATATGTTAAAATTTTAAATAACTCTAAACGTTGTGAGGTCCCCGACAACTGACAGTACTACGTGTAATCTATGTGTAATCATCTTCGAACGAGGCGCTCAATATAATTACGATCGAACTTCACGTACAAGTAAGTTCGTTTGATCGTATAATAATATTCCTTAAAAACCAACACAGTTTTGGCATCTTGGAAAATCGATAGCTCTTTACCGAGAATAGTTCAGATACGAAAAGGAAACTTTCGCATCCTATACTCGAGTTTCATCCGCCACAAGTACGTTAAATAACTTTTCTTCGCAGTCTTCTTCTTTTAAGCCTTATATTATACTATCAAACTGTAGATACAGCTGGAAGTTTGAAGCGCAGAGTGAATACAACACTGTCTACTGATCTCCATTATTTCCATCCTCCACGTGAAAGTGGTTTCGCCAGTATTTTCAGCTTCTTATAATCAAACCTTACGATAGTTTCTTTATTCCAAAGTACCTCTACCACAAACCTCGAAGTTGGAATCCCCATATTGCCAGCAAACCGAACTTACAGCACTCGTGAAACAGCGCACATCAAACAGAAACATACCCCATCAACGACAGACTGAAAGATTAACGCCAAAGTCCGTTGCAAACGACCTGCAAAGAAGTAGAAATTTACAGGAGACTGGGTTACACATGGAACATCAAAAGGACATTTCCTCGCGCGCAGCCTTCAAGCAGTCCGTTCAACGAAGTCGATGCAAACTACTTTTGTTTAATGGGATTAGGCGCTGGCTGTCGCTTCCTTTACACTTTACGTTCCCTGCCCTTTTTCTCTGCGCTGCTTTTCTTCCGAGGACGATTCATTCTCCCTCTTTAGAACGGACAGAAACGAACGAGCTTAAAACCAGGAGGGCAGAAAGAGGATTCCGAGGATTTTACCCTTCGACGTGGCTAATGACACCTCTACGCGTGACCTCCCTTTGAACGGTGGGAAAAATCGCGTCCATGCGTGTGTGTTCGCGTCCGTGTCCCTCTCAGACAGGAAACGGAGGCTGCGGAGGGTGATCTTCTGCTAGATGGCCAGGCTTTTCCATCCGTGAAAGTGCCTTTTTTGCCAAGCAGCGAGCGCTACAATCGCAAACAGCTTGGCGATCCTTTTGATACGCGTGCACTGCTTTCGTGGAGATTGAAGTGACGGCTACGGGGAGTTGAGATTGTTGAAAGTGAGCAATGCTACATCATTAAGTGGAATACTTAGAGAAAGGAGGAATATCTTCGGATGTACCTAACGGTGAAATTGATACGCGATGATGGGTGGCTATTTGGATTAATTATTAATACTTGACTCGTTTAATTTGAAGTGTTAATAGGAGTAGAGACTGTAGAGAATACTAATGATTTTTAAAATAATCGATGCTATCAGGTATGGCGATAGTGTTGCGTGTCCCAGTGCCATTTGCACTCTTTCCGTTTATTATGACCAGCAAAAACCACAAGGCAAAAGATAAGCAATTATTTTCATTGCCTTGTGTACTGCACCCCACAACTCATTTCCACGAACTTCTATTATTGATCGTCTGATAAAAACGGCCAGCCATGACATGCTTCAGTCTGCCGCCAAGGCAAGGAGAGGTTTTCAGGTGTCCGCCTCCCACTGCCTGGTGTTTCAGATATGTTTTAGAGGATCGAAAAATAACAAATACGTGTTTTCTTTTTTTTTTGACTGTTTGCATATCTAGGGGTGAAAATATTTCAATGTTCATAAGAAGAAGTTCAAAAGTTCTTATTGTTAGTTTATTATATATATCTTTAAACTAATAGGAACTTTTGTACCTCTTCTTATGAACTTTGAGGGGTGGTTTAATCCCTCAATGCAAAAAGGTGAAAATAAGAAAATATGCATTTCTTATTTAAAACAATCGGAGGAGAAAGCCTGAAAACCTCTCCCCAATGAATATTTCCCTCCCCTTTCATAAGAAATGTGGAAACATAAATATCTTACATCATTTAATATTAAATCGTTAAAAATATGTCCATACATTTTTAAAAAGTCTGCACAAGTTTCGATTAAGCTTGCAAGTACCTAGTCCTTTAGATATTAAAATTCAACAATTTTTAAAAATTCTGCTCCTTTTGTCTCAAACTTCGATAATACTCAGAACACACCCTCGCTACATCCATCTCGTATATTACCTAGAAGAACTGTATACCTACATAGAAAAAACTACAGGAATCCCTTTACAGCTTTGAGGTATCGTACACAAGATGTGTCCCACTTTTTTTGGATAGGTAATGTTTTCAGATCTCTTGTTTCCAAAACCTCAAAACTATAAATTTTTAGACTCTCGCAGCTTTTACTTATACCCCATCACTACATAAGCACCTACAATCGAATCTTCGCAATGATAATCCCACTATAAAAAATCAAAGGAACATCCAGCCATGGAACTCGCCTTAATCAAATTATCCCTCGCAAGTAGCTCGAAAATCGTTGCCACTGTTACGTCGACCGGCGCGCAGTGGCATCCCTCTCCCCCGCACGAATTGGCGGATGATTTGCGGTGGTAATGAACATTTCAATCGGCGAGTCGGTGCATTCAACCCCGGAGCGTCGCGATTTGGCGCGGCGCCAAAGCCATTAAAGCTCGTCTTATAGCCTTTTTGCCTGGCCTTGCCTCGCTGCACTTTTGTTTGGCCGCATGATAACAATGGGACGATGGAAAATAATGAGAGAGGTCTCGCCCCGGCGTGCACTCGCCGCGGACGCGAGATCAGACGTCTCGAGACTGAATTAAAAACCTTGAGTGTATTAAAACAAAGAAGGGGGAAGAGGCGAGGGAGCGGCAGGCTCATCTTGCTCGTTGCTTTTAATTAAGTCGAAACTGATGCCAACGCGTCACCGTCCGGGGGCTTTATTAATTTCGAGTCGCGGGGACGCTTCCATCTGGATTTCCGTTAGCAGTAAACGTTTGAAAGGGCTTCTCCTGTCGCTCTGCGCGGGTCCATTAAATTATTCGAGACAGGATTTGTGTTATTCGAGATTGAATTTGTACAGATAAAGCACCCGGACACGTGGGGTCTCTATTTTCTCAAATGGGAAGAGAAAGTCTATATTCGCTTGTAGGTGAAAGGTTACAGAAATGGTGTTCTATTCAGGCGGTTGGTTGGATATTTCTGTGGAATACAGTGCCGCAGACGTACTTTGTTTGAAACTTGAAGCACGTTGCATTTGAGTAATCTCGTCCAATAATGCATACATTTTTTACAAAAGAATTTATTGAAGGGGATCTTCGCAGGTATACATATATCTGACAATGTAAAGTAGTTTTCGATTATTTGAAATGTAACGAGTGAATATGAAAACGTAAATGTGATATTTATTATCTGGCTTGAAAGTTGCACACTCCCATAACCCACCAATTATTCGAACTATCTCTAAGTCACGTGCGTATGCATACTTTCGCATATAGTTTGCAATATTTTCCACATTACATTTGAAACTTTTCAACTACAGTTTCGCCACGTATGTTTGTTATTTATAAGGTGCAATTATTGCGGTTTATCTGCGAGCTGAACGTGACTCGAAGAATTCTTTTTGTTGCAGATAAAGCGCCCTCCGAGGCCTCGTTTAGGGGAACAGAGTACCTAACGATAGATCTGAGCAAAAGTGATCCCGTCCTCAGCACGGAGGAATCCATCAGCTTGCAATTCAAAACGAGACAGCCGAATGGACTTCTGTTTTATTCAGGTAAGTTTACTATCAATTTTATTTCTATTAGTACGATGTGCTATTCTTCTATGCATTAGCGACATTAAGTAAAATTCTAAAAGCATTTTCATACGCAAGGATATTTCATTAGAAGCTTCAGCTCCCCTCCTTTCGCCAATTAAAATTGAAAATTAGACAAATTAAATCTCTAAGGATTAATACATGGTGATTGCAATTTGTCATTAGCCTCGTTCTAAAGATGTAACGTTTGTGGTGCCAAAAGGATCTTTGTTTTGAAGAAAAAGAAAGTTTTGATCCGATTTCGTTAACCTTATCAAGATTTCAATCATTCTGAATTTTCAATGGAAAGCTTCAGGCACACGATTAGCATATTAATTCCTTTCATAGAAAAAACCCAGCTGACTCTTCGGTTCGTGTCACTTCTGCTGAAACAGAATTCGATAACAAATAGCATCGCCCAAAAGAAGGTCTGCTTCTAAATTCTTGGAGGCAGATAAAACCTTTTCTATAATTCGGTCGCCTAAATTTCTGCCATGGCCTGCATCCGTGAATTTTGTTCGCCGTACGCCGAACGCTTCTGCGGCTTCTCGTATAAATTAAATAAACATGGGACTGCCGAAATATTCGCGTTGGTCGCATTGCAGTCGCTGCTTCTTACAGCCTCTCAGGCTTCTATGCAACATGAACGCGCACAGGATAAAAAGTGAATGCGACCCCGTACTACGTAAATTGCTTTAAGACTGCAGATGGGTCGGCTTTCCCCTAGGTCCACCGAATCGTACCTCCAGCAAAGAGGAATTTCATTTTTCAACGTAACTAAAGCGTTATTGTAAAATTGAGACGTGTCTGTGACGATAAACTCAAGGAAACCATCAGCTGTTAATCTTTATAAAAGTAATTAGAATAAAATTGAAGAAAAGGGAAAGAACATAATTAATGTAATTCGTAGCTGGAATGAAGTATACACTCAAAAGAGCAACCTAATTAGCAATGTTCTTGGATGGTTTAATAATTTAACCACTCTGCATTTCTTATACCAATCGATGTGCTAGATAATCTTCAAAATTCGTGTAGCATAATATCTGAATAATATAAACACAGTCATCCTAACATGTTTGAAGCCATTCGTAACCAACTAATGCAAGTTTCTAAAGACATCGCGTAATATATTAGCTGGAGTTTACTGTCGTTCCTGCTTCAAGTGCAAGAGCAATCCGATTGGTTGTATCGTTGCAACTGTGCAAGAGAATCCCCTTCAATGTAGGAGTATTGTTTAAGAGGACCATTGTCTGTTCGTGTCCCTTCAAAAGGTAGCCAGAAACTCGTGATTTACTCCGTGAAATCCTAGTCCTCCTTGGAGGACGAACTCCTCTGAGTGGTTAAATCCTTCGAGCACCGTGCCTTTGTTCTCTTGCACGCTCTAACTGCTGATCGTTAATGCCACCCTTATGTTTATTTGATTCATTACTGTGTAAGATTAAAGAGAAACGTCGGTGGAATATTAAGGCACGAGGGGAAACCATGTTAGGAGGGAATGAGTTATTAGTGGAAACTTGGACATTTATTAAGTAACTGCCGGCTCGACATTTTTCCTAATTACACCGAGCTTTTCGTTGTACAGCATTCGGAGAGGGAAAGGAAGCTCATGTAGAATAATTCATAATTTTCTTAGTGTTATTTAATATTTATTATACATACGTAACTCGTAGTAATTTAGTGCTACTATTTGCTGTTGTAAAATAGTATATACGAACTTACTTTTATTATTCTCTGCTTTATTACTCTGCTTAGGTATATAGGAGATTGTCCATTTGAATGATTATATCGCTTATTCCGCTGCTGAATATTTTAAATGTTTAAAAATACTTTGTAGCGTTTGTGTCTTTAAAGCATATAACACTATATTAAATTAATTAGGCAGTATTGAATAAGGGAAAGTATTTCTATAATCCTTGAGACCTGGTTGATTCTTCTTAATTGTCTTAACAGTTTATTACCTCTTTAAAAATTGAAATTGTTCGTCGATTTCATAAAATTAATAAATTCTGTAAAAGTAGATCTTCAAAGTAACAAATTAAACTCAACATAATTAATGGTTGATCGCGTCCAATTAATCCAATTAATACAAGGAATGTTTGATACATTCCTCAGTCATACTTCCACCGTTTTCCTTATCACACTTTTTAACCCGCATCCAGATACTCGACTACACCTTTTTGTACTTATAGTAAACTTCGACATTCCAATTTTATCCGAGACAACTGCACTACGAATTATTTAATCCTCCAATAAACCATGGCTGATTCACGTCTGTCAAATTCTACTAGTGCCACTTATACTTTGTGGCTAATATCTCAGCTTCCCTATCCGATAATTAACACCGCAGGGTGCGCTGTTGGTGGTTTCGTATTAACGTCACTCCCAAAGGAATCCTTTGTGATAACGTATCGACTTCCTCGATTGAGTTTCGTTCCAGACGCTGGACTCGAATCGGCAGATATAATATCTCACACATTATCTTCCAGGGCTCATTAACGGTCCACAATCGAGAAATAACAGGGAATAAATACGATCTCGCGACTGCCAGAAGCTCGAGAAGTATCTAGTAATACGATCGAGCGCAGCACGTTGCTATGCAAACTTTTTTATTGTAAATGAGGTGGATGCTGTAAGCCTCGGAGGATTAAATGATCAATTTACATTCCAGAAATTCATTTTTGAATAATAACGGAACGGTTGCAGAATTAGAGATTAGTTTGATTTTATCTTTGACATACAAGATGATTGGAATAATTAAAAAAAGAGGACATTTTCCACACCATGTCACACAAAAATCCTAAAAGGATCAAAAAGGTCACGCAATACGTCCTTCCGCTATTTTTCCTATTCTTGCCTCCCATAGTCCGCCGATTTTTCATCAAAGAAAAACTTCTGTTTACGACGGGATAAACAAACAAAATTCCCCTCTACCCACAGGAAGTATCATTTTTCCCCAGCGGCGTCACGTCAGTGCTCCACCAGGATGTAAAACGGTGCACAACCCTGCTCCTTGAACGGCTCAAAGTTGCGAAACAAGCGGGCTCCCGCGAACCGTACCAGCGAACCCTAAAAATTTCGTGCTCGAAACAGTTTCGACGCAGGCATATTTAACGAACATGGAACAATGCGCGGGAATAGCCTCGCGACGGGGTCACGAGCTTAAACTGGCGAAACTGCCTGAAACGTAACGGTCGGATGAGAGATGCAAGTAGGACAGGGTGAAAAAAAAAATGGGGGTAGGTAGCGATGGTTGGGTCAGGATGCAGCTTCTGGGCGAGCGTGTACGCGGGCAAACTCGCGTGAACGAAGCCAACAGAGAGCGAGGCTAGCCATTACGCAGAAAATTTATACGAGTCGATGGAGAGAGCGGTTCGTTTATATTTCTCCAGTATTCTACCCTCTCGCTTCAGTTGCAGGTACTATCTAGAGCCTTGAAATTCCTTGCTTTCGTTGCTTCCCGGCGCGGCTCGTTGGCTCTTCCGGTTTACAGAGTCATCGACTTTTGGGAAAGGTGGATAATTGACGTGGACGATCGGTTCGTTTCCAATCGTTAGGGTAAGAGTGTATTGTAGAAGGTAATTGATCTTGAAGAAGGGTTGTAAAGGAACGGGATGGCTTTACAGTGCTTGGAATGAAGAAATTGTATTTGTTGGACACTTCATCAGGGAATGTTTTATTTCTAATTGTTAAAAGTTCTTGTTGATGTTGCTTAGCAGGTGTATCTTGAGAAAATTCTTAATAAACAGAAGTAAATAGATCCTTCTTCCATAGGCATGTGAAGTGTTAAATTACTGTTACGATTCGATGACACTAGATCTTGTGGTACGTTTTTTGAACTTTTTTTTTTTGATATTTTTATGAAATAGGCCGTTGAGATAAGTGAAACTGTGAACTGAGGTTACCTTTTCCAAAGTTAACCAGATATTAACACCTGCAGACTATTTATGTCTGACCATAGTCGTATTCTACTACTTGCGCATATCCTATCTCCTTTCTGCAAGCCTCCGCTTGTCTGCACCACATTATATTTCGATTTCCTACTAATGAAATTCCCAATTTATTTCTCATATCCGCCCCCCTTCGCTCCTATATCTTCGGTTCCTTCTTCCCCTACCATCCTCGCATCAAGAACTCCACCATTCCTCGCCCCAAAAACGAATACTTTCCACGCTGTCAGCATTGACATCTCATAAATACTCGATTCACCTCTAGGAAACCAAGATTTACCAAAAGACTACCGTCTCAAAGCCCCTGAAACACGACCAACGTCACCTGAAAAAGCGTTCGCATCGCAAGCTTCCCTGCAGTTTGAAAGTTATCTTTCGCACGTGTCCCGTGATCTGGAGGAACAAAAATCCGCGACGGGGACAGGAAAGGACAGCGTGGGTCCTGCAAAAATGTGCATAATTTAAGCGGGTGACCATAGGTATAGCTTATCTGGCGAACAAACGAGCGACCAGGGGCCAGTACCTACTGCGGAGGAAACAGAGACGCAACGCAGAAAAGTAGAACGTGCACCTTGTGTGTGTATGTGTCCGTGCTGCAGCATTGCGGATCGCGGCCTTGACGCGCGTATAGGTTTCGAGTTCACAGTGCTGCAACATCTTCCTTCTCTCTTTAGCCCCTACTTCACCTCGCGATGCAGCTGCGCTAGGTGTCTCGTTTCCCTCCTCGCGATTTTTATCGCCCACTGTTTATTATCTTTTATATTAATCTGGCCTCGGCTGGCCCGACCATCCTGTTCGCTATTGCAAACGCTGGCCTTCTATCCCATTAGGCTGATCACCATAAAGATCCTAGCTGAGGATTAAACTGGGATTTTTATCTGTCAGGTTCTCCTGTTTCCCTTGTTTCGTGTTTCGTGATAAGTTACTGCCACTGTAGCGTACTTTGGTTGCCTGAGGATGTAGGGAGCATCTCACGTGTTGCTTTCGAGATGAGTTTCACTCGGAGATGAGTATTTTTGATGATTAGGTAATATTTTGTGATGTCCAGGATAAATCTTGACCTTTCGGTTATTTTGTTTTTTTTATTGTTTGTTCAGAGGTATCTGAACTTAGAAGGTTTCAGGTAAAATTGATTTTAATTTTTGGACATGTTGCACTGTCCTGCGCAGGAATATGGCGTTATATGTCAGGATTAAACTACGCTGTGTGGAGCAGTATTTCATTCTGAGAGGAATTTTTGGGGATGAAGCTGTGAATGGAACAGGGTTTCGTGTTTACTATATAGGGACAGTTTTGGGAATTTTAGTGAAACGTTATGGCATTTAACTTCAACTGGAAATACTGTTGAAGTCTCTTTGATCGACATTCAATTCAAAGAATCGTCATGTTTTGTTAAATATACATTTCATTCTTTAGGTACTTTTAGGCACATTTCCATTTAGTTCCATCTTCATTTCTACCGCAATAACGAAATATCTTTGAACCCATATTGATGCGAACTTTTTTGTTCAAACAGGCGATGGACGCAATCGGGCTACCTGCCCAACTGGTAACTAAAAGCTTATATTTAATTAGTTATTAATATTTCATATAACATCAACGATTTTGGTTTCATTATTGTATGCGAATTCCAACCTCTTACACAACGAACTTACTTATATATTACACTTTTTAACTCAACTCTGTGCCATGTTGTCAACGATTTTATCCTACCTACAATCATAATCTCTACCATCGAGTTATTTAGTATGTGCCGTACTAAATATCTCTGTATTCTCTTCGAAAAAAAAAAGATGAATATTGAACGCATTGTCTCCAAGAATAAATATGCATTTAATCCACGTTGCAACGATTGTTGCACTCAACCTGCATCCTTATCTCCGCGAACACACGCACACAGCTGTATCTTGGTAGTTCTCCTACGTTTTTCTCGCTATTCTATTTGGCCCTTGCATTTGAAGGCTTGGTGTGCCCAGGATTACCATAAATGAATAAACGCTGAATTTTAACGGCAGTGCACCAATCGTCCCGTCGACGTCGACGTGCCAGCTTTCGTTGTTCCGCGATGAAGCTTTACACCCCCCCTCTCGAATTTCAATTCCCCTCGCTTTTCGCTTTACATCGTCGCGTTGTTATTCTCAGAGAAAGAATTCGGTGAAAATTGAACGGTGGAAAAAAGAATTACGAGTTTCTAGGTTCCTACTAAGTGATTCAAATGCTGAGGTGTAAAAGATTACTATGTTGATTATAATCAGCTAGAATGATTAGTGATTCGTTACGTCTAAACAGTTTAGTATTTGAAATTTAATATCTTCTTTAATATTCTGGTATTCGCCGCAGTGCTGAGATATACACACAATGTTGAATAGTTAATGAATTCTGTGTTTTTTGCTCTTCCTCCTGGTTCCGATATCTTCGTGCATTCACTGTTCGATAGTATTGTTTACTCATCACAATGCACGGCTTCTCGTTCTTTGTTTCACTGTTCATACATAAAAATGATATGAGAACAAATAGAGGAATGTATAGTGCGTGCTGGGTCTATAAATTTTAATGTGTGGAACGAGGGTCATGTTTTTACGATATTGAGAAACGAGAATTCTTGTAATCTGAGGTATTTTTCTAAGTTGATGAATTCCTTTCGCTTCTATTTCCTTTAATTTATTCAAAGATACAAATATTTCACTAATAATATGTGAAAGAAAATTGGTTGTGCTATAGAATTAAAATATCGAAACGAAGAAATAATTAAGAGATTTTTATAATAACTTAGATTTTACTGTTACTTGTCAAGCAACTTTTGATATAGCAGTAATAGTAGCAGTATGCCTCTAATATATGTACACATATGTATGTAAGTAGGATATTGAAAATTTTCCCAGAGTTTTTAATTTAATACTATTTTTATTTTCTAAAGAAATGTTTTTCGAACCCATTCTATATAGGACAAACATTGTAAATTATATAGTAATAGGTATGGAATAACGGTATGTATATCTATTTCTATTCATTTTACATATTAAATATTCCAAAGAACGATGTAATTTTTACACAGCTCAGGTAGCCGCACGGTCCCTACCCTCTCTTCATAGAAACTTCGAAAGCATTTAGTTGAACGTGTTTATGTTATTACTCACTTGCCTGCAGTGTACAAATTCCCAGCACTGATCTTGTTGATAGGCACGGAATGTTATTTCGAGTCGATAAGTAACCTTTGTAAGCGAAACTCGTGCGTTACAGTGGTGTTCTAATGGCTATTTCTTTTAATCAAATTATCACATACTAAATACTTCAACATTTACGAGTTATACTATTTTTATAAATATTTTCCAGCTACTATTACATATTAAATTCTGCTACACACGATTAAAAATACATCACCAGTCCAGTATATAAAACAAGCTACTCTTTGCCTTAATGTGGAAAATAATTGCCCACTTTACAAATACGATTATAAATTTCATAATTTCACTAATTAGGGTTTCAATTACACTGTATAATTACAATCACTCTTGCTTCCCTTCTAAAAGAATTACGTATTCATTTATTCCTTGAAATACCTGAACCACAATCTTAAAACAGCCCTTACAACCAACCCCAATTACACTACCCGAAATATTAATTTCGCCACTTGAATATTCAACATGTTATTACTTACACCTCAGCTTTATTATTAGAAAACTATGCTTAAATACCAACCACTTTATAAATCATATCTATAGAAACTATGCGCACCACTTAGATTTGTAGATGGCACAATAAATATTTCCAGTAGCGTATGTCACTAACATTGCCCTTTACGGCAGCAAAACTTCTTCCACGACGACGATCTCATTCGACTCGACGTCCCGAACATCGCCGAAAAAGAAATCTCCTCGCGGACTACGGTTCACCCCCGTTTCTCTCGCGATTCAGTTCACGGGTTGGGGATTAGTTCATGAAACGACGAGACGTATAAATCGTTTGTATCCGCTTACCATTAGTTTCGGCGCTTTTCGTTTGCGCGGGGCTCGCTGGTGCCCGCTGAAACGACTGACCTCGTCGTTAATAATTATCGTGGCGACCGAACTGAAAAGCCCGCGGATTATGCCGGTTATATCGGGCGAGCCTCGAAACGAGCCGAGGGATTAAGACGCGGCAACCGGTCGTTTATTTTTATTGTTTTTCGGCGAAAGGTGGCTGACGACGGCCTCTGTATCCGTATAATTATGTTCGAGTTACGCGGGATTATATCCACCGTTCGAGCGCGTGTACCTTACCCTAGTACGAGATTAGGGGGCGTTATAATTTCATTCAGCACCGTTATATTTAACGGTCGAATGGATAACGAGGTGATCGCGGCGTAGGTGCTTCTGTTTCGGAAACGAAGATTAGTCTCTTTGATATTTAGTGATTTGCAGGCGGATGATATAAGGGATGGTTTTCTTTACTGTGATAAATAATATTTATTTTACTGGTTAGAGTGGGGAATACAGTGTGAGAATAGTTTTAGAGTTACCGAGGAATAAGGATGTTCTGTGTTTTGGAAATAGAACATTCTGGGGGTTATTTGTATAAATAGTGTGTTAACTATAGAGCACTATTTCTGTTTCTGATATTTGTGTAGATCCTCGATGTAAAGTTCTAAATTTACGTATTGCATATCCTTTTATCTACTAATTCACAATTTCCTACTCCAAATTTTCTTGTATTTCTTTCAATCTTAGGAGCACATCGTGTAGGGACTAACAAGGGAGGTAGGCAACCCAGAAATTCAAAAAATTATGCAATTTTGTGTGCATCCGTAACACAAAATTATTTTAGTTGGTGCCATTATGTAGTTTTAGAGGGTGAAATCACTTCTTGAAAAAAATATAGAGTTTTCTAAATCGTGGAATATCTCGAAAACGGTGAAAGATATCAAAAATAAATTTGAACAAAAGTTGCATCTTTTTTATATCTACAAAACTGTGTAAAAACAATTTTCGAAAAGTCCATACTTTTCAAATTACCCTCTCCACTAATCCTTGATTCGATACTTATTTTTACACAATTTTGCAGATATAAAAAAGCTGCAACTTTTGTTTAAATTTACTTTCGATATCTCTCACCGTTCTCAGGATATAAAAAATAGTTTTGTGTTACGGATTTTGTGTTACCATACCATGAATTTTTTGACTGCCTAACTTCCTTTGTAAGTTGAAATGAAGCGTGCTGCCATCTTCACTATGGAATGAATTCTCTGAATTAGTTCTAGGAATATCATACCCCAACACACGTGAACGTAAAATAGAATTTTAAGCTTGCAGTTTGCCATTACATCGATCGTATCAACATGGTTCTTTTCTGTGTGATTTCAGGGGAGGAAGATGATTATCTAACTGTATCTTTGAGGGATGGTGGAGCCGCTGTGGGGATGACGCTGGCCAAAGGGAGATTGGATCTTCACATAAAGCCAGCCAGGGTCCGGTTCGACGATAATCAGTGGCACAAGATCATCGTTCACAGGAAAGTTCAAGAGGTAATGGAATTCATCCATTTCATTCCCCGTACGGCGATTAATTAGAGCAAAGTAACGAGCGGTGGCTGAATCGATTGTTCTCAATCATTTGAAAGGGACGCCCCAGGTGCCGAGTAATTTCATACGTTCCAATTGGGAACACTTTTACCGTCAGAGAACTTTCACTCTTTCATATTCACCTGAGTCGTGCGAGGGAGCGAATAATTTTAAACCCCTCGCCACACACGCCCACGTCTGATGGCATATTTAGTACGACGGGGAGTAATAAGCTCCTTTTGCACACGGCTTCTTAATCAACATTCTTTGATAATAATTTCCGAGGTACGAAAGGTAAATAATGAGTTCAGAAACACTTTGAGGATACCTTAGATACAATTTTCAGTTCCTTTCAGAAGTTATTTTTTACAAGGACCATTTCATTGTTTTATTTGAGTCTTTGCAATACATCAGGGATTCACGACTGTGGTTACAGAATACGTAATATTCTTTATATAATAGCAGCGTACAGGAAAATCGTTAGTCATTCAAGAAAGGATGTGCAATGTAGAATGGCATTAATCTTGAAATGAATATAAAATTCAGCGAATACGTAGGATAACTAGAGAAACAGTGATTCATGTTTGTAGAGAGTATCGAGAACGAAGGAAATTTAATTTAATTTTAGAAATATTTCTACCTTTCGGAAACATGAAGTACCTACATGATTCATCTTAATTCATATCAGCAAACGGTGTAATTTTACTTTCGCTATTTTATTCAACAGGGTTGAATTACAATTTTAGAATTCCCGAATAAATATGTAGTTTAAGCAAACTTTATGAAATATTAATAGAGACTCTATGAAACATTAATAGAGGCATCGATATCGCGAGTCAATCGGGTCCCCTTTGATCTGCTTTTAGGGCAACGCGAGCCTCGCGAGACTCGTTTTTGTTTCAGCACCGGAAGCAAAAACAATATGAACGGATGCGTGCAATGTCAGTTTCAGTCCCGCGTGTATCGAAATATTTTCCAATAGCTGTCACCCATCTTACGCGCAGCTTCGTTTCTACTCACAATCGCAAATACGTCGATACTTATCGCTGTGAAGAGGGCTCGTTAAATTTTATTGTAAATAACCTTCGTATCTCAATAGAGACTTTATCGATACCAGGCAAGTTACACTTTTATCGAATGAAATCGTACCGAGCCGTTACACATTCATCTCTTTCGCTCATTTCCTTTTATATTTAACATTAAAATACAAACAGGAAATTCAACGGGCAATACAGTACGTTATAACGGTTATTAATACTATTTCGCTACAAACAAGGCAATACAAATTGAAATGAATTAATTCAACATGATTGGATCTAATCTACGTTTTAAACTTGAAGTGCTTCTATACAGATACAAAAATTCATCTTCAATGTAATCCTTTCCGAAGGGTGTGGTATTAATTGACGTATCAGTAGGCACACTTATTTTCATGTTAATTTAGTGAAAAGGAATGAAAACGAAGGGTTCTTTCAAGCGACGTGGACAACAGAATTATTTACTACTCCTAAGACTCTATACTTTGACAATTAGGAGGTTTAGTCAGTAGGAAGCAATCTGTGTCTGATTATAGACTGACCTCTACTACTACTCTATGTTCTCATGCTTCATATAGTGATTCACTCCTCACGTGTCACTTGCTGCATATCCATACAACTCTTTACAATTCCCTTACTCTGTTTATTTGTTAACAGTGATTTAAAAAGCAGTACTAAATTTCCCAACAATTTAATTTACGATTCTCGTCACTTAACCATATTCACTCTGTCAGAAGTTTAAAATCCTCTCTGTTACGTGGTTTGGAATCCCTTTCTAGGATTTAAATTTAACAAAGTACATATTCACCTTCCTTAATTCAACCACAACAAAATGTTTCAGAGTCACTGCTAATACCGCAGCTTTATTCACCATCACAGAAACTCTCGGTCACATTTATCCTCTGTTTTAATCATACTATCGTTTTCTGACCTTCTAGAGTCTCCATGTGATCTCGTTCATTTACTATAAGTACACATTAAATTTATACCAAACTCTGATTCCTCTAACCCTTGCACAGTATCCATATCGTCTTCCGTATATCGATATGATATCGGCAAAAGAATCAAGGTTTCCCAGTTGAATGGTTAAAACGACTTGCCCAGTTTCGTATTAAGCTCGTTAAAAGCGGTAACACGCAGGAGCTGGCTCGCTTCCGTTGTCCAGCGGCCGGCTCCCGAAGCAAATAGATCGGCGAACGGACGTGAGAGCAATATCGTTAGTGTGTCGTTGGTATACACCGGCATTCATCGTGTATTACGCGCCGTAGGATAGGTAACGCAATTATTTACGCGTTGCCGTCGCGCTGAATCAGGGGGGAACAACCACGCATGCAGTTTATCGATTTAACGTCGCTGCGTGTTCGCGATCCTCCGAATTGATCCTATCGCGTCACCGATCACGGGTTCAAGCAAACGTGTCATGCGATTGCTTTTGCTTTCGTTCACCTTCCGCGGGGAACTTCCGTCGTTCAACCTGCTGCGCGGAGAATACGAGTTAACTCGTCGTTTTAAAGGGGAGAAGGCCGTATAAATCGAAGGAAAAATAGAAACAAATACTTTCACCTAAATCGCTTTTAAAACAATTCAGAAATATATTCTCAAAGTTATAAGCCGAAATTCAATTCTGTATTGACAATATAACCTGCTATATTGATACAACTACAGGAGTATCAATTTCCAAAATCCATAGACCAGGGATTATAATTCTACGCGTATGTTTCTTCCTTTCTCTTCCACCTGAATATCCCAAATACCCGCGTTGCGAGCCATAACTATATTCCGCGTGACAAGCCCCCGATTCGATCGAGCCACGCAAACCTTCCTACATCGAGCAAAACATCGAAGTCCTTTAAGGGAATTTCGCCAGGGATCAGAAGTGGCTGCACGCCGGGCGTCGAACACGATGAAAGTACAGAAGCGTCAGGGTCAACCCGTTTTGGAGGAGCCCTCGAAGCCGTCCTTAACGTCGAGTCGATGGTGCGATTACAAGGAAAGCAGCACAACGATCGAGCGTGGTTCGCGCTCAGGGAAATTAACCGAAGTGCCGTTACTGCGAACATTAGCCGGTGCCTGCATGCCATTGGCGACCTAATTCATGCACGGGATACCTCCTTGCACATCCGCAGCCCTTAAATCGTTAGCGTGCACCACGATGCATTCCCCACGCGGCCTATCTCCGATACAAGATAACGTATAGTCGACCCAGAAATAGATAGCCCCGGTGCCTCTTCTAAGATCCCACGCGGCAAATGAAACGCGATTATGTCCCCGTTCCCTCGCAGCAAGATGGACGGCGGTGAGATCGGCGTCGGGTTGGATACGCCTGAGACACCCCAACGGTGAATTAAGCCGATCATCGATCGCCTTTGATTTATTGTGTTTTTAAGCTCGAGAAATAGAGAGAGAAGAGAAAGAGAAGGGAAAAGGAGATGATTGGTTATATTAAACAGACTAGGGATGTTCGGCAACTAGAAAATTCAGAAAAATTGCGAAATTTGCGAAAATGTCCTGGGGGTGCAAACACACCCTAGAATTTTTTCCAAAAATTCTTCACGACTATATTCCAGGATATCACAAACCATAAAAATTTGAATTATCCCTAGGACTGTTTCGTTGCTGAGACAAAGAATATTTATGTTATCAACATCACTTGAACCACATTTCTCCAATTACAAATATTTTTGAATTTTTTTACGGGGAAGATTCGCTTTAGCGGAAACGCGATTTGAAGATTTATTCAGTTGAATATTGATATTAATCGAGTGCACGTGTACTAGACGAATATTGAAGTTCAATATTCTAAAAATGGATCTTCATATGCACAAAGAGAATTCTACATTTTCAATTTTTCTGTTCTTTTCGGTTCTACCACGAATTTTGAATTTTTTTTTACATATAACAATCATAGTTGTTCTTTGTGTGTATGAGAGCGCGAAAGCTAGAATATGATACAGTTCATCCAGTGTTGTTCATAATGGAATTGAATGATTTGAATCGACACGGGGCTCTCGATTAATTCCCCGGTAGTGAAAACAGCGCATTGCGGTTTAATTCGAAATTGTAGACCATAATTACCCCTCCCGCGATAATGCAACGGAGTTCGTTAGTTTCGCGAGCCCTGGCCCCTGGTTAATTTAGTCGGATATCACGCAGCAGAAAGTTACTCGGATTTCGTATAAATCGCGCGGGATGGACGATCCATAAAATGGATCGCGTTATGCAGCCCTAGATGCGGGGCGAATCCGAAATCCTTAAATCGTGGATGCATATCAGGGCGTAGGGCGCATTCTCCGCGCTATCACCGACACGAGATAACAGATAACCACAGAGAAATGTGTAGTCTTGCTCCTTGCCAGATCTCGCGCGATAAACGTAACAATATTAATCGCGAATCCCGTGAAACTGTAGGGTATTTCGATTCAGACGCTTCACCTTGCATACCAACGATTTACATCTGTCGATGAAACCATGGATTTAGTATAGCGCGTTTCATAATATGCACATACAATTTGGGGTTGAATGCAAGATGTGAGAGGGTAGCTGTTAATGTTCATTCATGAATGAAAATTAAATTAAATTAAATTAGGCAATATTATTTCCACGCTTCACGTTTATGTGGATATCTATTTCAATATTATTCATATTGAAAAATAGAATTAACGTACAGAAAGAGCTCGAAATGTATATCATAAACAGTTTTGATGAGAGGAAGCTTATTATAATATAATTGATAATAATGAAATTTCTGAAATCGCTGAAGCAGAGTAGATAAATGATAAGATATTGAATTACAATGAAGTCACATTTCAGTTATTAAGCGCTAAGGAAAATTATACCTAGTTTATACGCATCACTTTCTCCTTCCCTTTTGTTTGATCGTAGATGTTGCTAGATAAAGGAACGAATTTCTACATTACCACAAACTGTCTGTCGGACGGGCCAGCGTGCCCGGAAGCCTCGGGTAAGAAACTTCGAAGTTTCCCCCGAAAGTTTGACAGTTTCAATCTAACCGGCCGGCCTCTGAATGTGCACGAGGCAAGTTCACTGGTTCCTTCCTTGATAACCAGTCCACCACTTCCTCCTCTTCGACGTCCTCCCGTCGTCTTTTCCATTACGACGTGGCGGGAAGCGTGTATCGCAAATATCGACCCTGCGAGCAATATTCCGCGATTGCTGATTCCTCATCCCGAATCGTGAAATGCGAGAAACGCGCCAGGAGATCGTTGATGAATGAAACATGAGAAAACAGAGAAAAAATTCAGTACCTTATACACAATTCAAACTGAAAATGTTTGATAGCTTGATGGATGTAATTAATACACGTATAGTGGGAAACATAAAACTCGTGCAAAATTTAGTACCGCTAAAAATGAAATATTGCTAAAGGAGAAATGTAATACATTTAATAAATAATAAGTTAATCAATTCAGAAAGAATATTAACTCGGGCAATATGAGAGGAGTAGGAAATATCAGCATCAATATCGTATACATATATTTACCCAAATTCTCATTCCTTCGGTTTTACTTCTGATAGAAAAAGAAATTCGCAGTTCGTCCAAGTGGAAACACCCTCGCAAAGTGTTACATTACCCGCTGTTGAACGGTGATTTTTCAAAAATTTTCATATCGTATAATAACAGGTGACGCAACCACCACCCCGATCACTGATAATTCCAAGCTCGTATGAACGGTCACGTCGTTACAACCGGCGCTTAGCGTCGAAGTCAGCATACAATATCGGCTAAAAAGCGGCGGGTAACTGGGCTGTGCGTGTTTCACGCGATAGCCGTGTTCGTTTCTTTTTCATTACTCCACGGTCGGCCATTAACCGTGCATCGTGGAACGAACCGTAGAAATGATCGTTTGCTCTCCCGCCCGGGCCATTCTGATTGTTCGTCAGCGAGGGTGGTGGCTTCAGCTTAAACAGATAAATGCCAATTACGCGACACCCGGAGAAATTTCTGATTGCCCAATTACAATTCGAAATATGCTCGTCCAATACAACCTTCTTAATCGTAAGTTTCGCAAGAGTCAGCTCCCAGAAAAAAGATATACATATTATAAACTATGTATATTATAAACTATATTCGACAAATTCTTCCCTTTGGAAACGTTTGAAATTAACAGTTAGCATCTATCAGACCGCTTCATACATCGTGTGACGTAAATCACGTAAGTCCTTCTTTAAAGTCCGATTTTCCGTGTAAAGTTTCCTACATCCTGCATTTAAACGCCCCCGTCGCGTCGAATACCTCATTTCCTCCGCATTGGGAATATTCTCGTTGAAATTGTGGAATACGCTGCATACTCGTCGATTCGAAGTCGAGCTTTCGATCAAAGGGACGCGCATAGTTCTCGTTCGGGTATGTCAATAATCGACCCGACGTCTTTTGAACCACCTACGTAGTGTCTCCTTTATGATTGATGAAGCAACGAGTGGTGCCGTGCCGTCAACCGATTATATCGTGAGTGGCGCGTAGACAATGGGACATCGCGATGGACTGAAAAGAAGGATTTTTTTTTTCTCTGGGGAAAAGTCGACGGTGACGTTATTCCGGCAGATGAACGCCCCCGTTGGCATAATTATAACTCGCGTTATAAAATGAAATACGTAATGCTGGAGTTGCAGAGAGTTGTCGCACGGTGATGTAACGTTTTTATTCTGAACCGAACAATGCATCTTATTTTGAATGCGGTATTAATAATGTGCAAACGGGGGCAATGGTGTTTCTGGCTATTGAACACTTAAAAGGGGAAGGGTAGGTGCATTGGGGAATTTCTTTTAATAGATTTTGGAATAGTATTTTTAATAAAATTTAGTATTTAATAATATAATATAATAGGGGAAAGTCCTACCCTAAAATATCGATCAGTTTACCTGTGATATTTGTAGACGTGCTTAAATAATTGTTTTATTGTATTTTGAAATATTTTTACTAACATTATTAATTACGTAGACCTTAAAATCTACTAACTAAATAGTTTGCCGGGACAGGACGACAATTTTTCACTGGCTGCGAATTACAAATTTTTTATTTCAGCGAATTATTAATCTTTATGATAAAATTTAAGGATAACGATTTGTCCCATTTTATTAAGCACAATTTGTGCTACAAATTACTTTTTTGAAATTTGATTTTTATCAGCAATAGCCCAAGTAATAATACAAAAACTTAGAGTGGCCGGTACTGCAGGACTCTCCCCTGTATAATATTTCCGTATTTTATTTGATTCGTAGCACTTTATTATTTTTCATCCCTAGAATACTGAATAGCGAGATTTGTTCATCAAAAATGTCACTTCCTCTGGGTTGTATTTTTCGTTTCTTTCCGCGGGAGCGAAGAAGTTCTGTACATAGTATTATTACGTCAATTCATTCATGAAAAATGTCTCTTGCATTTTAATCGACATTGGAAGCCACAAACGCAATCACTCGGTTCGTTTCCTTCGTTGGAAGAATTGACGGAGTCGTCGACGTCAAGGAAACGTTTGAATTCGAACTCAAGTGGGTATTTCCTTGCTTTTTACGCCTTTTCCATGGTCCTTTCCAGCCCCCTGAGACGTATCTTAACTCGACTCGTTGAATAAGGTGGAAAATGATTAAAGGAACTCAATATGGGCGACAAACGATTAAAAGGCGAAACGCAGCCTTGTCGGAGTAAAAGCCTCGTTTGAGATATTGGATGAAAATCTCGGGAGACAGATTCCTTAAGGTCAAGGGAATAATAGTAGAAGAAAGAAATAATCGTTTTATTGCTTTTATAATTGGTTATACTTATTTATTGCGTCAAGTAAATTATGCATAAACGTTAAGAGGATGTTGATTTGCCATCATTGACTTCGAGGCACTTTGGACTACTCAAACTGAAAATGATTTGAAATACTTCGATTATTATTAGACTCTTAAAAGTATTAGAAGTCTAGATGATATTTGGCAGTTCTGACGAACTATGTGATTTCATAACTGCGTATCGAGAATTCTTTCCATTGCCAAATTATCACACATTATACCAGTCAAGATCCATCAAACCACTCAGCATCCACCAAAACTTAAACTATTCAAATTCAAAGAACATTCTAAACGAATCTACGCAGAGCGACCACAGAATCAATTAAAACTTCACAAGATTACACACCCGTCACTACTTGAAACATAAATTGAGTGTATAAAACAACTTAAACCCCTCGCTGAAAACAAACACGGGTTAAATTTCAGCAGATGTTCCCCTCGTTCCCTCCCCACTCTTGTTTAATATTCACGGTTCAAAACTATCACAATTTCCTCCCGCCGATGCACCGTTGAACGAGATGTTCCCTGCACCCGCACGAAGTTTCACTGCTTCCTTTCAACTTTTTTTCGGTGGCGCCCACGGCGACGCCTCAGAGGCCCGTACACGAACGCTTTCACGCGATATTCATCCAGGCTTGCGAGGAAAATACGCTCCCGCGCTCTCGATCTTGCCCCTAGATCGCATGTGTAGTCCGCAGGGGCTCCCAGTTCCGCTCCGGGGGTGAACACGACGCGTTAATGTAAGTCGCAGCGCGTGCAAGCGAGAGGGAAAAGAGATTGGGTGTCTAGACACCACCACCCCGTGCGGGTGGATTCTAGACAAACCGTACTTTACTCGTTAAACGCGGAAACAACGACGGTAGGTCGGGATTAGACGCGGCGCGTGGCGTTGATGCTTGCTCCTGTACGTGATATCTGTCACTCTCAGCCGAGGCGTAAAGCGAGAATGGGAAAGGTTGAGCTTGAGATGAACGAATGGAGAATGGTATTCAACTATTTGCTACGTGTCTATATTGAAACAGTATCGAGCAGTTTATCAGATTTGTGGGAGGTAGATAGAGGGAATTGCAGGTGGGGTCATGTATGAAATGGTTATAGAGGTGGTAAAAAAATAATATGGTTAAAATAGAAAATAAATGTATGCACTTATTTTAAAAAGATTTAGTTTTTAATATTTATGGAATTACAAAATATAAAAAAATAAAGTACACTTATTTACATTTTTTGAATGATATTTACTGAAGAAATATATAGCAGTTTTGCGATATATGAAAACTGATCTTGCTACGGATACTTTTATGCTCAATTCTTAGGAAAAGGACATCTTTTATTTTAAATATTTACCTTTTTCACAAAAAAAACATATTTTAGACAATTTCTATATATTTCTTTAGTAAATATCATGTGGAAAATGAAAATATTGGGTATATTAGTCTAACTCCAACTGCTTTGCAGATATCTTGCACATCAATTTGGCGCGCTCAGTAAAAGCTTACATGAAAGTAAAGAAACAATTTTTTTCGTGTACTCACCTCAATAGTGGTACAATATATGCTTTCTAACAGATTTTTAATTTCCGTTATCATTTATACAAAAAAATTAGATAGAAGTGGTGTAATCCCTTAACTCTAATTAACTCCTTGCATTCTTTTAAAAAATAGCTCTTGAAAAACCGATATCACTACTTCCACAATCGCTACTTAACAACTTAATCCGAAATAATCTCCCAAGAACCATAATACCATACACCTTCTGAAATAAAAAAAAATTATTAATGAATGCATCGCGATGCCCCGAATCACAACAGGCCCCGATCGCCCTGGCCCGTAAGTAACAGAAAAATGTTGCGCAACTCGGCAACACGCGCGTAATTTATGGCGCTCCGGCCAGGGAGCAAGCCGTACGCGCAAATCTCGATTAGATAATCGCGATTAAGCTGTCCCTTTGTGTCGGCCGTGACAGTTATGCGCGAGCACGTATCGATCGAGTCGTATGCATGTGAAACGTCATCAAGAATTCGCGCTTGCAGCCGGTAACGAACGGTTACCGCGAAGTGCCGTGCATTAACTGGAATCGTGCGTGCTGATGGAATGCCAGCGGTCGAGGTCTTCTGCGAAAATGCGCGGCGACAGTCCCCGAGGTCGACTTCATTAACAATTTCTCTGAATGCTACGTCGGTCTATCCTTGAATCCTAAAAGCCTTATGAGATCCATTCTGTACATTCGATCTGCCTGTTGAAGCAAGATGGGTCACCGTGTCAAGGACTTTCGAAATTCATTTTATATGGAATTCATACGCGGTAGATATGGAATATCGGGATGATCACTTTGAAGAATTCAGGGGATAAATTCATTATGGAACTGTACATCGTGATGCTTATGGTTATTTATTGGGCGGCATTTCTTTACTATCTCCACCAAATATAGCTACTTCAAAGCCCACAAATGAAACGTCTATGTGGTCTGTTGAAGCGTAAGAGGCCACTGTGTCAGGGACTTTTGAAATCCAATTTCTACAAATTCATACACGCTAGACTGGGATTATCGGGACAACTTCGTAGATCCAGAGCATTTGATTCTGTCGGAAACCAATAGCCAATCATCCATTCCTAGAAGCACCCACTGTGCACTACTTCTTTTATGTTTACACGATTATACGACTACCCTAATTTCAAATAATCAATTCAATCTCCTTTCAATTCACTTCAAGCAATATAGGATCTATTCCTCGAACGATTAAAAGAACAAGACTAAAAAATGTCACAAATTTTTTATCTTAATGGAATCTCAGAAGTACCTATATATTTTCTAACTAAGATTTGTTTATTTAAAAAATTGATGTTTGATTATTTAAATATCCACTTGTAACAAAACCGAATTGAATTTAAGGATATATACTATTATTAATAAATTCGAGAATTCTCGAGAATTCTCGTGAAATACAGAGTAAGATTTCTTTTCCCGAGAAATGACAAATGTCGAGAAATCAGAGACAGTACTTCTAACATAGTATCTTACACGAAAAGTCATTGTTAGTGGAAGTCAACAGACCAAGCCAAGCTGTACAGATACTTCCAGCCTCCACTGTAATTACCAGCAGAAGCAAGAGATAGACCTCGCGCCAGAACGGCGTATTACGTAAGGCGGTCGGTGTTTCGTTGCCCCTTGGCTCGAGAATAGATTTTCCCAGAGAAACTGGGCGAAGATGGCATAATTCGATATGGAATTGAAGGTATTCCCGAGTTTCCAGCTAGTGTCGGCGTAGTGTGACGCGGAAGGCGGTTGGAAGGAAGGCTCCTATCGATGCATAAGTTGAAGCCGCCTGGTGCTCGGTGATTTATAGTTGGCCGAGCGCGGCTGGACGGGTATATACGTTCCCGAAATATCTTTTTCCGGCGCCTGTGTCACGGAGCGTGGCTGTAAGCCGCCTCTTCCGGTCGTCGCGCTTTCCCTCGAGCATAAGGAAAACGGAATGACGGGGGAGGCAGAGAGGGTGGATGGAGGAGGCTAGGAATTGCCAAGGGGTGTACTCGAAGAACGTGCAGCGGTCCAATGACACGCGAGAGATCTTTTGCAATGTGCTCCTCTGCGATGATACTGACTGGAGCTTGTAACTTGGGGTTGAAGGAGACTTTGGAGTGGAATGCTTTGGTAATGGAATAATTGACTGGAGAGTAAGTTATTCGTATCAGAAAGAGTTTTATTGAAATTGGTTTCCATGTTTCTGAATCGTGTTGAGGACTATAGGGTGTGTAAGTGTATGGTGAAGGAAGAACCTTGTGTAAACGATAGTAGATCGTCCATTACACAGACACTAATTCGTTGGATTAGGTGTAGTACTTGAAGAGTATATTCCTGTTACTCGGATGTGTAATTAGAAATTCTTGGACTACAGAATTCGGATGGTTTTGCATACATGGCTGCATGGGAATATTAATATTCCTCCTATAGCAGTATCCTTTTAGTACAATTACATTGAGCAAAACTGACTGGGGAATTTGTTGCAGGCAAATGATAGAATTACCCTGCTTTTGGCAGGTAGTAGTCAAATTGCAGAAATTAATTTCTGTGGTTTGTTAAAGTTACGAGTAATTAATACAGTAATATCATTCTTTGCAATTAGAAGTTGAATTATATGAATTATATATAATGAAAAACAATTTAAACATGTCATTTGTCTGCCACTAAACCATTCGTAAATGATTAACTCATTATTAGAATTGTTAACATTGATTGTCTCTCATTATCCAGGTATATTACTAGTTTTACTGTAAAATATTTCATGAAACATTCATCGAAGGCATTCCTCTGTCCATCCCTTCGGCTAAAATATTCAAGCATTTAGCTGGAGTATGGAATTTTGTTCTTCGAACACTTGCCTGTCTAAATTAGTTTGCATTTTTTAAATAACTTCCTCCTTCCAACGGCGACTTTTATTTGTTCGCAAAGTAAATCTGTAAGTCTTTTAAATTTAATTAAATTTAATTCACAAATTAAATTCCGATGTAAAAGGTAATCTTAAATTACAATCTCCCTCTAGTACCTGTTCTCTTGTGTCCTGTTATATAGAGTCTGATTAAACAATTTTAAAATATTCCCTTCAATGAAAATTCCTTATTAGTTACATAAAATTAATGTACACAGAAGAGTGTAAAAAGTTTCATTTTACTGTGTGATTCCTTGAAACTTCTATTTATGCTTGCAGTAGTTCATAAAAGTATTCATTAATATAATTATGATTTATAGATGACAATAAATTACTGTTTTCAATGTAAATATCAATTTAATCACTGACAGCCTTCATTTGAATACAAATCCATGCAAATGAACCTGCTATTTAATAATAAATGTAGTACCAAGTATTTTCACATAGATACAAAAGTTGTAAAATATGTAGAAACTGTTTTACTAATTACAAAAGGGTATCCACAACATTGGAATACATTCTTTCCATGACTTTATACTTTCTACTCTTTATATAATGCGTTATTTTAAAACCTTCTTCGAGTAAAAATTCTTAGACGAATTCCTGACGAATTATTTACAACTCAATTACTGAAAGATTCCACATTCCTACCAGCATATTAAGAAAGAAAGAGTACAAATTTCTAGTAATAGAGTACAGAAAACATAAAGCATTGTCTATTAAAATTGTACTAAATTATCGTAAACAACCTAGTCCTTTTATAATTACCAACCAGAGTATAAATAAAGAAATTTACTATTACTATTCGATTAGAACCAGGTAGACGGAAACGGACGTGTAGTCACTGGCAATAATGAATATTCGACGAGAAGAATCCCTCAAATCCAGCTGGATTTCCAGGTTTTAATGAAAATCCTCCCCGGGGTCGTAATGAACTTGACCGAACTCTATCGTCGTGAGTTCATCAGCGAATTTAATCGGAGGCTAGTGAAGCGGATAACCGATCAGACGTGAACAATGGAGGTCGCCAAGTTATCCTGCCGTGGTATTAACGTGACGTTAGGATAAGTCAAGTTTCCACGCTAGCAGTGGTGTGGTAGGCCATGGAAATTGCTGGGTGCTTAAATTTTCATTCCACCCGGCGAAAATGTGGAAGTTTTAACGATTACGAGCCCACCGAGTAATCCGTTCATTACAGACCAGCCAAACGTACGATTATTTCACGAGGGTAATCTTTCGTTATTAGAGAGAATCGATGGACACTTAAAAGTCTATCCCATCTGAACTTCGAAACGAACAACAAAACGAAGAAATAAAGAAGGGAAATAAAATAGAAGAATCATGAAATTTATGTTCCACTAAAATTCTACTATGTACAAAGCTCTACCATAACTTCGACTTAAAACATCGATCCTATGGAGCCTTTGAGCTCACACCGTTCAGTACGAATATTATTTTTAAATACACCGAGATACAAACTTTGACTTTGTTATATGGACCCATTATAACAACTTGTAAAATTTAAAAACGCAAATACTCCACGTATGCCTATGCATATTACTTTCAACTGGAGAGTATTTTCGTACGTGGCCGGTGTAGGTCAAAGGTAACAATTTTAAAGTTACAACTCCAGTTGCAGAAGAATCCTCCGTGTACGGTGTCCAACGTATAATCTAAAAGCTGCAGGGGGGCGAGTCGCTGGGAATTTAAAAAAGTAAGGTCGTTAGCGGGAAGTACGAGTAAAATGCAGAAGCAAGGGGAGAAAGACAGTGGCAACCCGACTGGGATCTAATTCCGTCGCTGTACACAGAAGTTGGGGGTCCTCGAAACGTCGAGGAATACGTAAAATACTCGAGCGTTTTTCTCGAGCAGGCCGAGGGTAACCCGTTTTACTGTCGCTGAAAGTTCTTATGATAATCGTGGTGAAACTTTTTCGGTGCCCACTCGTCCGGGCTCGGCCGCGATCAGCTTCGAAAGCTTCTTCCGCGTCGACGTCTCGATGCTCCCCTGCCAGCACGACTTTTGAATTTCAATTTGTGCGGCTCTATTTTCGCGTCGAAGCCGGGACCGCTCTCTGTGTCTGCTGGATTGTGCGCTGGCGTGATGGCTCTCGTACACTGTGCCCCAAAAGTTTACTGGCGGCTGTCGGGTACAAAGAAATCTGCGGGGGTTGCTGTCAGACGCAATATGGGTCGCAGGAAATTTATTACAAAATATTCAGTTCGTCAGTGCTCATTATCCTTCGCGATGCCTAATTACCATACTTTCTACGTCCCCGTTTTCATGTATCATAACTTTGCAATTCTGATGTGCATAATAATACACCTGGTACATGCCCTATCTGTTATGCAATAATCTTAGCTAGTGTGTGAGATTTGCGGTAAAGGGCACGTTAGAAGTGACTGTCAAGTGTTGCTTTTTTTTGAGTGGGCTATGCATTAGACAGATTTTTAGTAAGACTTTTTGGGGACCTCGTAGGTGATGTTAGGAAAACATCTTTACAACACGGTTTTCTGTTAAAGATTTGTGAAAGCTTCAAAAGCTGGGGTAAGGAGTCGTTGACTTTGTAGTGGCTAGCCTTGGTGTGCAAAGACCCTTTCAACAACCTGTACATATATTCTGAAGCATCTAATGTTGTAGCATTATGTAGGCAGCAACTCCTTGCTGTTGATTCCAAAGAAAAATCTAAATAAGTAATTAGGGACTCAATTATGTGCAAACTCGTAATCAAAGGGATTGTATAAGTTGTGATTTTATGATTAAGGGAGTTTACATGGAAAACGCGTGGTCACGAGGCAACAATTGTCCAGAATTTATTTTTTTATCTTTTCCTACATATTTTAAGACAACACGTATGTAGACGATATTTGTGCACAAACACTTTTGATCGACTGTGTACGTTCGATTCAGCCCGATATCAATTATTTATCAGCGTACTCCTTACCGGATTTCGTCGACTGATCGTTTCTTTTGGCTTTCTGTTCCAGATCTCCTCCATCACCAGCTTCTGCAGGGTGAGTAGCTACTTGTCTGCCGATTTATTGGATATTGATTCATCTGCTTTTGAACGTGGAGAACAATGCCTGCTGTCTGTTCGACTTTCTCGATCTTTTCATGTGTCAGGTGCAGGGTATATCTGGAAGATGTACAAATATTGAGGGAGCTACGAGATGTCAATTCAGAGATAGTCGTGTTATTATTACATGCGTAGATAAGGGCACTGTTCGCTTACAGTGCTTCTCTCTACGTTAGATTAACTGTCAAGCTGTATTCTTTCAGTGACAGAGACACAGTTACCATTGATTATGTCCATCATGCACATGTCAAATGATTATTAGAAATGCCACAGTTTCTGTTAGTTGATAAAGTCAACGCTGGCCCGGTTGGCTGCTCGAGACCACGTAAAAGACATCCTCACAGAATTGTTATGCTAATTTTATACCTTTTGAGTTTCGAATAAGATAGAAACTACTATAGTATAGTGTACAAATGGTGGCCATCTCTGAAGTGATTAGTTATAGAAATAGTAATGGGTGGCCAATTAATTTGGTGTACAATACTTCAAGACTCTACAGTATTTGAAAGAAGTCCATATTTAAATCTATGAATCTTAGTGTTTAGATTTATGGAAAAGGGTTATAAGATTATTTAGGTCTACAAAAAAGAGAAAGTCCATTAACTACTTGGGTAGCTTCAACGATAAAGCTGTCATTTAATGAAAACAAATAGTTCTTTTTAAACAAATTACAAACAAATAAACTGATGACTTAAACCTTCCCTAATTTCATGTAGAATATATCATATTTCAATTTCATAAAAATCCCAGGTAAATCAGTTGAATGAGTCTTTTCCTCTCTACAATTTCGAGGGATAGAATGATCTATGTTTATTCACATTCGATTTCCCCCTTATTTCAAATATTGAATGTTGTGTCTGAATGCAACTGTCCTCATTAATATCGCCAAAGAATAAACGTCAGCAATCTTTACCAAGACAACCTTTAAACCACTCGAATTCTTATCTGCAGGCAATAATATTTCAAGGCATTAAATCATCCATAAGTCACTAAAACTTCCACTTCTCCCTCCATTATTCAATCAACCATATATAAAAAATAAAACATATTCCCGAACCAGCACCCATAAAACAGAACACCACGGAGCACTAAATAAAAGCATTTAATCGACCCGATCGATCGCAGCCGCCAGTGTCTTGACATAAATTTAAGAACCAATCGAGAGTTAAAGCACCAGCCCCGTACCGTTTGGAATATCGGTTTGTCATATTTCTCCTGAACGTCGATAAAGCCGGTATCTCGTGTAGAACCCAGCAAAAGGATGGAAATAAAAAACAATCGTGCTGTCCTCTCGGCCAATAACCAATAATATATTCTCCACTCCTTCTTTCCAGAAAATTTCCCGCTTTTCGTGAAACATCCAAGAGACGATCCCCGGTATTAAGATCTGTTCACACTTCTGCGTCTATATGGTGTTTCAAATATATCTACTTGTCATAAACAGTACTGCTTGAAAACCGTTTCCCGTGAAACGATTTAACTCGTTCCTGTTCGTTCCACGGTGTCTTTCCCAAGATTTACCAAGTACGTTCGACCCGGAGAAAGACAGATGCACGTGAGAAACTGGAATAATCGTTAGCTGGAGAAGAAATGTCCTTCGTGGAAATAAGAAGTTAACGAAGAAAAGAGAAAACGATCGAAGCAGCATCTTGAGCTCCCCCGTTGTGTCCTGAGGGGGCAAGAGTCGAGGGATAGGGAGGTTGCAGCCCGCGGACATAAGGAGATGGACGATTGGAATCCTGTTAAAAATGGCGGCCATTTCTCGGAGGCACGAAAAAGTTCCAACTCCGTCTTGCTTTCCCTCGATCCGTTGAGGCGGCGAATGACGAAAGTCCGATAGAAATCGCGACAGGAGGGATTCTTCGTTCAGTAACGCGTTCAAGATGGCTGCTGTGCCCTTGTTTCCACGACCCCGTATCTCACTGTAAAACAGTTTGGATACCCGAACTTGCTTCCGATGTTCCTTCGAGCGTCCCTTGTGCGTTACTGTTTGTAGAATTGGAGCTAGAATCAGGTTGAAGGATCGAAAGCTGGCCAACTATAAATAGGACAGATTTCTCTTCCTAGTTTTGAAGCTGTTTCAAAATGAAGGAAATCATGAATTATTGTAAAAATGTTCAGTTTATACACTCGTTCTTTTCCATTCAAGAAAGAATCTCTAGGAAAGTTTGTCGAGGCTTATTGCAGGGCCCTTTGCGAGTCCAATGAGAAAGTACATGTAAGGGCTCGAGGTAGTTTCGCCTTACCAGTTACCTTTCACTTTGAAGAAACAGAAAAAGGGAAGCGCTTGGCGTATTCTGCTACGAGAGAAATGGCGGAACTCGAGGCGCTGGGTGGGGCAGAATTACAAAGGAAGGATCTGGTTAAAAATGGTCATCATTTATTAAACTGGTCGTGAGGCTCTCTCTCTCGACCCTGACCGTTCCTACGGTATTTCATTATTAATTTTTCGTCGGAGCTTGAACGATGGAGGTTGAAAGAAACTCTGCTCTCCGCGGAACCGCGTTCCTTCGAGATACTTTTAAGATCTTGTTCGAAATTGGTTTTTCTTTCGCCCACCAAGCCACCGAATGCCATTTCTTTCTTCCATCCTCCTCTTCCTCCCTTGACTAGAAACTCGAAGCCCGCAAATCACGTCCTAGAACACCATTCGATGGCAGTTGAACAATTGATGGTGGAAAGAAGTCTCTTAAATATATAGGGAATATTGGAGTGCATAGACATTTGGAGTTTTCGATAATGCTCTGACACTTGTCCATGTTTTGTTCAGAATTGTCACTGGAAAAGGTTATAACACTGGTGATACAGCGGCGATGCCAGAAATTCCAAAGCAGTTGTTTTATATTTCTTTGTCACTTACAGAATACTTTAAAATGGTAAAGGAACTAGCGCAGTGGCTACAATTTTTGTTATTTAAATTCGATGCGTGGACGAAGTTTATTATCAATTTTGAAGATTGCTGTCAGCAAGAACCACAAACTTTATACACAAAGTAGCAGTTATCAGCGAATGTATTTTAATAATTATACTCAGCTAGTTATCATAAGTACAGTAATGACTCGTTAGTGTCCCGTTTTTACCATGCGTTATAATCACGCTCACTATCCCCACCATTTCTTGGAATCCTTCAGTCGAGAGTGAGAGAACGAAAGAGACGACGGCAACTTCGTGTCAACTGTTTCGTTCCCTCTCGCTCGGCTCTGGGGTTTTCTCACTCGCGGCATCGGCCGCACGGAATAGTCTTAGAGCATATACTACTCTAAGGAAATAGTGTCCACATCGCGTTAGTATCACGCAGCCAGCCCCGATCGTCGTGATTCTAACGAGACATTACTGTACTGCACATGTAAAACGAAGCACTATACTGCATTACACACGGATGAGAATTGTAACGAATGAATTTCACGCAGCCGCATTATACGCGTGCAATGCGAAGTTATATGTCGGTTAATTTAGTGCGTTACATACTCCGAAATTACGAATATTGCAATTAATACATTTGCATATGTTAACCATTTGCACGTGCATTACATTTATTTGAATTACAAACGTTATTTTACACAAGGAGACGGTAAAACGCTTCTTTGAAAAATATTTACTTATGGAAAATTCAAATATGGATTTGTTATTTATAAATTCTCCAACATTTAGGTGCGAGTGATATAGATATTTAAAAAAAAAGGAAAGATTTTATAAATTCAATTGCGACACCACTAATTCAAATGCCTTTTCCCAAATTTATTGCACTACTATGTAATCTATATTCACCCGAATAAAAACGTATAAAGGTTTCGTGTATATATTCCACTGGGACTCGTGGCTCAAAAGCGTTCGATTCTCTCCACGTAAACGTTTTTAATTTCACCGCAAAACGAGTATCGATGCTTCGTTGGCGCGCCCAACGTTGACTTGCCCACACAGACACGCGGACGAGCGGTATGAGTTCACAGTGGAATAAATTAAATTAAAATGTAAATCGGCAGCCCGTGCTTTGCTCGAAGTCGAAAATAGAGGAAATGGTTTAAAAACCGAAGCCAGGACAAAAGAATACAAAAAATATATAATATTGTAAGTAGAGGACGATCTTTGCAATTCAGTTATTTTAGCCCTGAAAAGGGAATAATGTAATTCTATTTAACTGAAGAATAGTTATTGTTTTTTTTAAGGGGATGTGTACAGTGGCTTGTGGGTACAGACTGTTATTATATTATTCAATTTTTTTTGCTAAGAAATAATATACTCGGCTACTGTACATAATATAAAGTCTTCCTATTGCCAACAATGTTCATAAATTTATATCAAACATTCAAGTGATTTGTCTTTTAAAGCTTATTCCATTGAAGGTATTATACTTCCACAACCAACGGAAAATTTAAAACTCTGCTTAATAGTGGAAACGACAGTGTCTTGAGAACTTTAAGTAGAACAGGTAAATAATTTCGTCGGTCTTTACAAAGTTTTTGTTAATCTCAGCAAAGTTCAAAAGAAAAAGTGCAAAATAATGCATAGGTATGGTATATAATGCAGTAAAATACAGAACAGTATCTGACTACTTCGAGTAACTAATGTATATTAAGCAAACAGTGCAAGTAGAAGTGGTCCCTCTATAAGCAGACATGCTTTGCATTCAATGTCACACGAACCATATTTCACTACAACTTTGTACACATGCATCATCTATAAAATTATTTTACGTTACTGAAAATACCTAGAACCTTGAAAACATACATAAACTAATTTGCAATTCCATTTAAGACTCAGGGTAAAAACTGAAATCCTATTTAGTAAGCATATGATTATCGCTAAATTTAAACAAATATGAGATTCAATAGTAACCTCAAGTAAACTTACTAATGTTGTTAAGTTAAATATCAAGTTCCTTTAAATAACCAGTAACCCACGGAAATTGTGAAACATTTTCAAGGAGTTCTCGGTTAGCAAACCCTCGCGATATCAGTGTCACGATGCTTCCAGGCAGAAGAGACGCTCGAAACGCTGGCGGTTCTTAAGGAAATGGTAAAAAGTCAAGCCTGACACGTCTCGCCTGCGCTTGACTGCTTCCTCGAATCACAGGTCGTAAAAAAATTCTGACACGCGGATAAAAACGAGACTCTGCTTGATTTCGTAACTCACTTCGACTCCGTTTCACGGTAGAAATTTTCGGTTAGAGGAAAAATATTTCTCCTGTTGTTATTGGATGGCCAGCTGTTTGACGCACGAACTGTACTGACATCCACGTAATTCCACGGTTAATATAACTATTCAACTCTCCTATTTCGCGTGAAATAACGACACAGCTAATTTGCAAAATAAATTAAGTCGTATTTATTAACAACGTTTATTATGATTTCACACTCAGTCGAAACGAAAATATTTCGTTCACAAACAATGACGTTTCAAAAGCTGCTGATATATAAGCTATGGAGAATCTCACTTAGGTGCTTTCAAAACCGAACGATCGATTTGAATCAAAATTCCTTTGGCAAATTTTAAGCACACTTGTGTAGCTATCCTCTAAACAAAAATTCTTAAAAGGAATCTCCTTTTCGCGGAAATCTACAATCATTCCAGATACTAACGATCCTCCTTTTGTTCCAAACGATAACTAAGCTCCACACACCTACCCGTAAATTGCATCGAGACAAGTTAGAAACACTTCTATTTGATCTTTGCTCAAGCGCCACACATTTCCTCGCCAATGAACTCAAGATTCTCGTTGACTGACGCTTGAATGAATTCGGTGATGGCATAGCGGTGCTTGCCTACCTTTTCTACCGCCTGCTCTTCACACTTTTTGAATGTTTCCCCGTTTTTCAGAGATTTCGCGAGCCGCTTTCCAGACGCCCGTGGCATCGCCGTAATTTACGATCTCGTTAAAAACGGAGAAATCATTTATTTTCGCGCGACATGATCTACGAAGGCTCTCGAGAGGAAGCCGGCTACGCTAGAAGGGGCGAGAGGTGTGGGGTGGTTTTCAGACGGCCCAAGAAAGACGAGTTGTGGGAATAGATCATTTTGCAACCGCGACCGTGCAACTTTATTGCGTAATGAGCACCAATCGAGCGCTTCCCCCGGCTAGACTGACGGGGATCGTTAAAACCGTGAAATCCCGTTACGCCATTAATCGTGCTGCCGTGCCGCGCGGTATTAATGACTCGGAAGAATTAAATGAGATGAAAATATTCGCGCATCGCCGTTCGTTGCCGCCTGGTCCGCGGATATTTACGAACGCGACATTTTTAATGGTAACGCGAACCGTTTGTTAATTTCGCCGAACGAGGGTGGAATACTGACGGGGCAGGGGGGGGGGGGTTTGAATCTGTTGCGAATTTTAATGACATTTTTTTGACAATTTCGGTTCGCTGATTGGGCTACGTGAAATGCAATACACTGCTTCGTTGAAAATTCTTGGGGTCAATGATCCTGTATTGGGAAATATGAATGAAATGAAACGGAACATGGACGTTACGATGTGGAACTGTATCTACAATCAGATTTCTGCATAAAACACCTGGCACTTTAAAATAAAATGCCTTAAAATAAAATCTTAAAATAAAATGTCTTAAGTTATACGTAAATGTACTCTACTTATACTTCTGAATAACAATAAAGTATGCCATTAATATTGAGTGCAATAATGCCATTGAGTTACTTAAAAATGATAAAAAGTTGAGCTGTAATGCTAAAAGCAATAGAAACTATGTTTTGAGGAAATAAGAACTAATAAGATTAAAATGTACTTTTAGTTCTCTCGAGCGTGTTTTTTTTAAACTCCGCGAAAGCAAATTTACGTTATTTTTCTGTAAAAAGGTGGCAACGCTTATCCCAAGGGAGCCCCAGAAGAAATAGAACCCCTTCAACGAAATTTGCTACAGTATTAACGGTACCGCGTTTTAACGCGAATTTTAAACTGTTCCATAATTTCCTGTATTATTTGACGTATACTCGTGGATGCCTATTTTCCACCACGTATCCCACGCCCGCCATTTCCGTTCCGAGGCGCGACAAATAATCAGAGAACGAGGATCGAAGCGAGGCTCGTCAGGCGAGAGATTTCGTTTCGCCTGGGCTCGCGAATCGCTCTGCTTCTCTGGCCAAGCGACGCGCTCACCGCAGTCCGAAAACTCGAGGCGCAAGGAAGCGTACAACGGTCGCCGAAGATGGCCCAACGCTTGCCATATTAACGAGGGTGGAGGCGACACGCGTGGAATTGGAAAGGCCCGTGTGGAAGACAGTGGCGATGTGCGCGAAACACGGGGAACAAGGACATCAAAGTGGAGCGAAAGAGAAATGGGAAACGTACACGGCGGACGGAGGTTCATGAAGACGAGTGGATGAAATGGAAAATGAAGATAAATAAGAGGCAGGGGGAGGGGCGAGGAACGAAGGGACTGCAGAGGAAATGTGACAAAGAGGGCTCGAGAATGGAACGTGGAGAGCTGAGCATGAAAATAAATGACTGGGACACGAGTCTACCATAACAGGGTGATTCGGATGCGAGAACAAAGTGTCGCCCATTCATTTTAATGGAGCTGTACAGAAAGCAGAAATATTCGACTGATTATTGACAGTTTCTGTAGATGTTTAATGATTTCGGCGATATTTAAATCTGTGCGTTAAGTAAATCATACTGATCACTTAATGGAATATGTGAGATAAGTGTTGCTAATCATCCTGCGCGAGGTTCCTTTTGCATTGACACAGGGCTGCCAGTGATTCACGAGATTTTCCCATTGGATTTGAAAAGCATTGTCTGCAAGGCTATTGTTGTCCTCGCCAGCGCCACCAGAGGTCTAATCTTCCAAACTCTTTCTCGCAAGTCCTGAATTCCACACTCGTTCCAATATATACAAGTTCCAAGTTCTAGGACAGGTGTCCCAGGTTCTTTCTCTTCCTCCTTGATCCTTAAAACGCCAATCCACTTACCCCACACAGTACTCTATTACGTGTAAAACCGCCTTAGGGATTAACGGCGGTATCCTTTCTTGTCCAGGAACGGTAGTGAGTTCCGCCCTTCTGTCACAACTGATTTTTCAAAGAAGAAATTCTGAGACCACAGAATTTAAATACACTACTTGCACCCCCTGTGAATACTATTTACAACTCTTCCAATCCACTCCTAAACAAAACAGCGTTTCTAAGAAGGGAGGAGAGAACAAAACGGAACGAAGAATAATTGAGCACACTAGCAGTGGGAAGCAAAACCTGGAAGATTTAGAGAATTAAAACCATTTAAGAAGGAGAATATAAGAGGAAGGAACTCTCAGAGGCTGCGCGCAAGTGAAAGAAACGGGGGAACGGGGGGCCTAAACGTGGAAGAAACACGAAGCCCAGGGAAATGGCGACATGGTAATAAGGGGGGAACGTGTAACTGTTAAGGAGAAAAAGGAGGAGAGCGAGGCAGGAGACCGGAAACAGGGGAGCAGAAAACAGAAAGAGAGAGAATTAATGAAACAAGTAAACTGCGCCAGGCTGCAAGCCCCACGGTGTAATTTACTTGGCCCGCAAACCCATACGTTTCCAAGCCTCAACCCCTTCTGCCTGCTTCCCATCGGCCAAGCAGCCTTTCTATTCGAGGCTGCTAATTCGTATTCAGAGGTCCACCCACGGAATCGGACTTTGGATCCTGCGGCGACGCCTCTGCGCCCTGGAAAATTGCTTAACGCGATTAACTCGGCTCGCGACCGATATTTCTTTCGGCAAACGACATTCAGGATGGACTGCGAAAGGGTCAGGGTTTCCCCTGCATTCCTGGAATAACTGTTTTTAATCGCGGGGAGTAATTACTTTTACGTTTCTTTCTGTGGGAAATTAGGGATACGTGGAAATTAAATTCGTTAATTAATTCGTTACAGCCTTGAAATGGAGGAGAAATATTCGGTTGAATTTTCTTAAGTTCGTGTATTTGTGGGTGCAATTAGTTTTGAAAGGATATTTCTCTGTATTTCACCCGAATTTTCTTCATAAATGGTAGTATAAAATATTCTTTTAAACTACTAAACTGGATAAAATTTTGTTACAATTGATCGGGAAACTAAATTAAAATTCACATATTCTACAAGTATTCAAGTTGATAATACAAATGCACTAGCAAGATAATAAAGCCCACCAATGAGTCTAACGTGATTTTTTCCTCTAAAGCTTTTCGAACCATGGTGCCACGATTTTACGCGGGTTAAACTCTTTCCTTATTAGCGTTTTTCTCATTTCCTGGTTGGAGCACCTTCGTGTGCCTTAATAAGAAATTCATTCGCCGCTCTAAGAAAAAGCCCGCATTGAAAATAAAATGCTGACAGTAACGAGTAATTTCCTGTTTTTCTGAACACGAGACGAATCCCGTGGCAGCAACTCAATTTCCTCTGAGTGAAAAGCGTCTGTAGTAAAACCAAGCACACTGTTCAGGAATATTTGCCACGAGAACCTGGAATAATTAATGTATCTGGAGATGTAAATGCAGCGGATTTGCCCTGCGGAAAGTCGGAACGAAATTATCGAACACGCTGTCGCGTCACGTGCGAAGTAAAGAGTTGGGAGGAGGAAAAAACGTTGTTTGCCAGGGCCCATTCTGGAAAATTGCTTAACGCGATTTACTTGTCGGCCAAGATTTCCCGACAGCTAATGTGACAAGTGAAAGCTGACGTTTCCTTGAAACGTACACGCAATAATGGCGCGCGGTCGGCCCCTATCTCCTTCGATATCCACGGCAAAGGGGGTCGAAGTTTACTGAAGTTACATTGCTGCTGGTCGACAAGTGAAATTTAAATTGAACGATGTCGATCTTTGTGTACGGCGACTTCCTGAACTGGGACGGGCTGTTTCTATTTTCTACAGGAAAATATCACAGACCTTCTACCGTTCGGCGAGAACCACGTTTCCTTGGATATCAATAATCAATGTATCAATTAAGAGTGTACCTGGTTTTAAATCCTATTCTACCTTTTTTAAAGTGCATGACACAGACGATATATGAATATATAGTAGTAGGTGCTATACAGTGGATAATATACATGTAAAAAGGGAATTTAAATAATAATAATAAGGTAAAAAGAAAACAAATACATATAAAAAAGAAAGAAGGAGAAAAGTCCTCGTTTACTTACAATTAGATATATCTACAGTTCTGGAAATATATATTGCATCAGCCCCAAATTCCATGTCCTATGAAACAATCTTAATAACTCCATAATTGATAAAACAGTTGGTACGCAACTGATTTTAAGCGCAAAAATACTTTCCGAATACAAATACTAAATGAGATGGAAGTGAATACACGTTAAATATCCGAGTGAACGCAATCAATATTTCCATCAGCTTAAAGGTAGTAATCACTGGTCAATGGCACTTTAAAATTGACACCCACGTTAGCCAAATAAAAAAAAAGCGACGCTCTAATTGGTGAAACGTCCGTATCGTCGGAAGCTGTGCAGGATTTGAGAGAGATTCGAAATTAAATCGTGTATCAAAGGGAATGTATACAGAGCTTTTTCCTGGTTCGTGGGAGAATGGCGTGGGCAGACCCCCAGGCAGCCATAAGAACAGCTTTTGTAAACGAGCTTAATGCGCGTAAAGCCTGGGAAAAATTCTCCCCGAGCCACTTTTTCCCTCCCCATCGAGACAACGACGGTGAACAGCGCGGGTAAAAACCGCGTGAAGAGAAAAAAAAAAATGTCAAGGATCCCCGCGCGTCGTCGCGTCCTGATGGCATCGTAAAATGTGTGCCGCGAAGGACTGGAGGACTTTCACTGCGGCTTCCGGTCGTTGATCCTGCGACACGTCCCTGCCGCGATTTTCCATTGGTTCTGGCTGGTTAATAAAATTGCTGGAACGTGAACGCGTCTCTAGAAGGATCGCTTCCAACGCAGCCTATTACCGCCACATCCTTCGGCTTGGACCTTTTTTACGCGAGCGTTTACATCGGAGGTGGACCTTTACGAATTTATCGATAAGTCTTTACGGGAATTTTTAACGTCAATACGGTGCTTTGTTGCGAGAGCGCAGTTCAGTGGGAATTTAGATGTCGATAGACATATTGAGAAATTTTATTGGACAGTGAGAGATGAAATCGTAAGGGAAATGACACTTGGAGGAATTCAGGTATGAAAGTCATTGCGAAGTGATCGTGCTTCGTAGTTCGTGTTACTTTTGACTCTCAGTTGGTCTGACTTTAAATAACGGAGTGATTGATTTCATAGTTATGGTGGATTTAATGTTATTCTATTTGTTATTAGGCGTTTTAATTGTTTGTTTTAGTGGTACGTTAAGCCTTGTGTATCTTTGTATGTTTCGCGAGTAAGAAAGTTACTTGTATTGATCTTGAAGGAAGTAGGATTTAAAAACTAGTATCACGCAATGTTTATTCAGGTGGATATGAAATATATATTTAAAATAATTATATAAAAATCCTTCTCCTGAGAAGTTGCAGGTTCGTAAAATTATTTGAACATTCATTCATTAACAGAGTCTATTTATTCTTATTAAACAGCGACGTGACAACCGATCGCTCATTTAAGTAGTATAACCTTTCACATGTCAGACAGACCAACCAACTGTGTGCATTGTAATTTAGAAAGAGTACAGACTCTATCTCCCGGTATTCCATATCTATTTAGTTCCTCGAAACTATTTTAAATACTCGTAAGTAGTCCTCGCGAAAATTGATGCCACGAAATTAATCGGGTTCAATTTTACACCCAATAAAAGCGCAACGAGTTCCATCGCGATTAAAAGCTTCTGCCGAAGAGGGGCGCTATTTTCGAAATACGAGTTTCGTCTTTCAAACGGAAATTAGTTGCCCGCATGAAAGCGGTCCTTCACCGCGCAAATTGCGCTGCACTTGAAATTACACGCGCGGTGCTATTATTTCAAATTTCTCTGAACGACCTTCGTCCTGTGTAATTTCGCCGATTTAACGAGGACACGCCGATTTAACTCCGCCGTCCATTTACGTTTCGGTGATACATTCCGCGGCAAACTGGAATAAAAATCGTCCTAACAATTTGGCGCAATTTAGCGGACGACAAAGAGCTCAGCGGCAGTCCCACTTCCCTCATCCGGGCTGGTAACGGGGAATTTTCATGGAATTCTGGGCGTGCACGCGGATGGGCGGATTTACATGATCGACGGGTTAGTCGCAAAAATCAGTTCTCGCGCCATGTTAAACTCCAGGCCCCTGATTTAAAGGTCCACGGAACGGTGCAGCACATTCCTCCCGTAATAAACTATTTCTCTTTGATGCGTGCACGCGGAGCAACGGAACGAGAAAAGCGTAGAGGCACACGCGTATTTGGTTCAGAGGATGCTGGCAAACGCAGCAATCGCGATGTTACGAAGAATATTTACGGCGAACGAAAACAAAGAATTTCTTTGCGCAAGGAAGGTTTAAAGAACTGAAAGGAGCTTTGGTAATCCAACGAAACAAAGAGGCACAAACGAAGGCAGTTTAATTGTTAGTATAAAGTATTTCCCCGCGGTAAAGGGATCTAGTTTCAAAGAATGAAATTTTTGTGGAAACTGCGATTGCAGCTTTGCAATTAGTTCCTTCTGAAAACGTAGTAAACGCGGGAGTGAAAACTAATCCATGTTGTTTCAGAATGAATTAAAAGAGGAACTTTGAAGCATACGCGTATTATGTCTGCTGTGAATAGAGCTCACTGTATTGTCAATCGTATATCAAACATAGGACTTTGTCTAAAACTACTACCTGCGATACTTGCAGGTGCCTTGAACCTGCTCCGTGAAATGTTAATACCAGAGATCGAAATAACACCCTTTCGCTCTTCAGACCCCCTTAAAAATATCACCTTCGTTTCAAAGAACCATAATATAATAATAATACGTTGAATACACATTACAGAAACCAACAACAGCGTTCTGAAATTAAATAAACCTAAGCCTTAATTATTAATAAATTAGTGAAATATCAGTTACCTAACCGTTCGTCAAGCGTACATCAAACGCGCAGCCTAAAAACAGCTCGAGGATGAAATTTATGAGAGCAGCGTGTAATTACGAGGGGAACAGACACGCTGATTGCTCTTATCTCGTTCGAAACTCCAGCTACGAAGATCTCGTCTGTAGGCGATACACCGAAGTTTCGCGAAACAGGCGCCGCTCCATGCTGCGCGCTGATTGTGGCGCGTGTAAGTTTTAATTGCGCGGAAGTTTGAGGGGTCCGCGACCCTGGAACAGCCGAGTCCCGTACAATTCCCCGAAGAACAACGAATTTCGATTGGGCCGCAGAATAAACTTTAACATTCTACTTAACGTCGACGGGGCACGGGTGTGTCGCCCCCGAAGCTTGTATCCGTTTCACTCGCGGAAACTTCCAAGATATTCGCAATGTAACTAGGGGCATAACGCGCTCGCGAGCAGGATTGTCATTCGCCGAATTTGTCGGGACGAACGAATATTAACACGACGCGTTCCGTTGTAAGAGCTCGTTTCAAACAGCAGTTAAATGCCAACGACACCGGCGAGTCAACAAGGGAGGAAGAATATTAGACGAACTTCCCTAATCCGGTTTCGTGAAGTTTTCAGCGTGGCAGTGCGTTCCTAAGATGTTTCACGACAGGTAGGAAAAGAATATTAAAGAATATAAGTTACTGTTTCTCAATCCCCAGTGGCTTAGGGCAAGCAGAACCTGTCATCCGAATAGTGGAAAGTTTGCGATGAACGGAGAGGGGATTGTCCTGTCGAGTCGGATTTAAAAATTCATAGAATCAGCGTGAGGAATTCTGTGTTTTTAAGTAAGGTGTCTGTAAGCTGCGTTTGGTGCGATTTTTCTAGCAACGGAAGTTCGGTGACTCGAAAATTTAAAAAGATCTGAAACTTTTGAGAATTGTAACTCAATGATGTTAATAACGAAACTATTTTTTGATTCGCAAGTAAGAAGGTGTTAAGGGTTAATAACACCCACTTTCTTGTCAATAGCAGTGTTCTTTATTGCTACTCTCCATCTTTATACAGTAATCCCCTGTTATGAGACCGACGAACGGGGCTGGCGGCGGACTCATAGTAGCTTGCGAACATGATTCTCGTTGTCCGGTTCTCTCACTCTCATCCGTGGGTTCCCAAGAAATTGTGGGGACAGTCGCCGGGGGAAAAAACGGACTCATAACGGGGAATTACTGTATATATATATAAAGAAGTCCTGACTGACTGACTGACTCATCAATGCCCAGTTCAAAAAAATGAAAAGTATTAAATCTGTATCAAATATCACAATTTATGCAAATACAGCAGATGTTCTAACACTTAGGTATCAACGACAGTGTACATAATTCAAGAAATCATGCACCAACCTCCACGAAGTGTGCTGGAAATCATCCACTTCACGAAATCCTGTGCCAAGCACGACAAAGAATCATCGTTCATCTCGGCTGCGTGAAACGGCGACCCCCATAAAGCTCGGCGTTTAGACAAGGGCCCGTTCTCGCGAGCGGCATCCTCGAGTGGTCCATTACGGGTTCGCGGAAAGGCGTCGATAGTCGTTATTTCCCCGTTATCCTGCCCCTCTTTCATCCTCTCTTTTCACGATTCAGGAACCCCTGAGTCTTCAGCGAAAAGGACTTTGCCGGAGTTTCTTGCCGCCATTCCTCCGCCCACTGGCTCTTTTCGTTGCTGTAATTAGACTGCTCTCCCGCAAAAGGATGCTTTTCCTTCGGACCACAGCCCGAGCAATCTCTTCATAATTCCCGCGGCCTTATCTCGGATGTTTCTTCGCGAGCAAACAGACCCCGGCTGGAGAGGGGAACTTCAGCGTGATAAAATTAAGGGGGAGCAGTTCGTTAAGGGGCTCGCGGGACCCTTTCCACTGGCGAAGGTTCCCTTGGCTGGCGAGCTGAGTGGTGCATTACGATGTTTGCCCTTCCACTCGCTGCCATGCCGGATATTGTTGCCAAGACTTCGATCGAGGGCTTCCCAGCCACTTTGTTTCCTACCTGGCTGGATCGTTGATATCGTGTTCCACCGCTGCGTGGAACGGTGCTCGATGCGTGTTGGGTTTCTAGCCGCGGGAACGACGTGAAGTTTCATTGATGGAGGTGACGTGTTAATCGATCGACGTAAATTGCGAACGACCGAGGCACTAAAGATTTGATTCACTGTGAAAATTCACCTGGATTAATTCGATACGATGACTTTTTGACGAGTCTGTCAGACCTCGCAGTGACTTCTACCAATCAGTTGCTCAAAATTCATCGCGTTGCTTCTGCACACCAGCTCAGTGAAGCATAAGAACAAAGACTACGAAACAAATGACCTCCCACGACAGCGTTCCCCATTTTCCCTTTTCAATCTTCAAGCGTAACTCGTGCACCGTGCCCCGTTGCTCGCTCGAATGCGTTTTTACGTCGATTAGCTCTGCACGCTTCTTACAAAGACACTACATCCTCCGACATCGCGAGTCGTGATAAAGGGAATACCGCGGGAACACTATTCGAAATATCTACCCTTTTTTCCCTCTATCAAGGGTCGTTAATTAACAAGGAAAAAGATCTTAAGCGCCGCAGGGAACAACGGCCCGCTATCGTTTTTCCGTCCACTCTATTTGTCTCCGTCCAGGGAACAAGATCGTCCTCCCTTAACGGCAAATTAAATTCCCGACGTAATTGTTTAGGGCCCTCGTTACCGCTTTTGCCGTGATAGACGTCAGTGGCCTACAGTCCAGGGCAGGGAAATTAGAATTCAAATTTACAGTACGGATAGTAACAACGCAGCACAGGTCCAGCGCATTGTGAAGCAAGCTAAAAATTAAGTAAAAATTAAAAAATACTCCAGGTACTGTACATGTTTCTATATTCTTGGAGTTTCTTTGAAAAGATTGAGAGAGAAAAGTATGTCAGAGTTTTGTAGAGCAGATTGTTAACTACGTAGGTAATCTTGGACCCATTAATGATTAACTTTAGACTCAAAACTTCCACCATTCATTCCCCATTAATTACTTAGGAAGAAAAGTTTCCTTTTCGACGTGCTGCGCAGCAAGCAATGTTCTCCACTTACCCTGCGAAGAGGGTAGAAGCTTGCAATCTCTCACAAATCTATAGAGACTTATTTTTATGAAAGTGACCGAAACACCTGAAATTTAGGAGAAGCGTACCCATAGACTTTCGCGATTGACTTCGCATGAAACACAAGTATGCCGTTCATCCTGAGACGATCGAACACCCCCCAATTTATCAAGTTCGACGAAAATGAAGCAACACGCGTGTCCGATGAGATTGCCGCTATGTAGAGGCTGTCCTCAGCGGCGAAATTTAATCTCTGGCCGCGTCGAAGCGTGTCTTCGTCTCAGGACGAGTTGGCCGTACTTTAATCTGAAATCGGGTTCCAGCGGGCGCTTTTAAGCCGCCGCTGGAGGGTGGAGCGTAACTTTTCGGAAAGCCCTTACGAAACTTTGCCACCCTATGGCTTGTGTGTTGCAGCTCTCCGCCATCGTCGATGGGATTTACGCGGAGCATGGGCACACTGCGGGCTCGTTCACACATTTGGCGAGCGATCGACTGCTGGTGGGCGGAGGCGCCGAGGCGAGATCCCTGCAGGGCGCCAAAGGGATCAACAACTTCGTTGGATGCCTCAGAAAGGTGAGATCCGTTCCCCCGTATCGATGTGATCCACTTCTACCTTTATTTGGGTCGCTTGGAATCAGGCGATCAGGGGAGTAGTGCGGGGGCATGTCGAATTTTTTGAAGGGGTGTGGACTAAAAATGTGGAATGCTTCTTCATTCGAATAAAAGAACGACGAACTGTGTGCGGTTAGTAGATTCGTAGATGATGACTCATTTATGGAGCACGTTCTCGCGAAAGTAGGCGGGAATTGTAAAATTCGGTGGGGGGTATTTTTCAACCGAATTAGATTTTGGCAAAGTGATTACTTAACCCCCCTCCATTTGATCAAAATTTTACTACGATATCCGGTGCAAACGGTGATCGACTTGGCGTGTAATGTTGGAATCACTGGGTGATCTTATTTAGAAATCTTTATAAGGATTAAGCTTCAATATTGCATATTGTATATTTAGGAAGACCTAAGGGAAAGCGTGGCTTAATTTTAAATGGAAATCAGCACAGTCGTGGTAAATATTTTGTTCCAGTTTACGAATAGAATCGTTTTACTATAAAAGTCAGTTGTTTTGTAAAAAAGAAAAAGTTAGATGTAGCTTTTCAAAAATCACTAAATATGCATGTGCAAACATGCTGCCCTTTAAAATTCTATTTCGCACGGTCGAACGGGACAGCGGCCGGAAAACTAACAGGAGCGCCACGTTGCACCGATTGCAACTGCACTTGTGCATTTTTAATCCGTTATCGCTGCCATGACCGCATCGTAACGTCTGACTGGTCGTCGTTTTGTCTCGCGGCGTGCCGTTTCATTAAAAGATAAAACCTCGTGTTGCTGTCCTTCCGGCGCCAAACACCCGGCATAAACGGAGCAGAAACGCCGGGAGTTCATAATTTCCGGTTTAATGGAATACAGAAATTATTTCGGAGTGTCCTCCGCTATGCGAGACGCGAACTTCTTACCAGCAACGAAAATTAATGTCTGGATTATTTTTAGAAATAAATTTTTAATTGCAGTTCACGAAATTTTCCACTTGCCACGGGAAACGTGTATGAAATCGGAAATAGAATTTTTTGTGTGAATTAAAAATTGAGAAGTTCCACCTTTCATTCCTTCGTTACGTGATATTCAGCGAACGATAAATTCTGGTAAAAATATTAATGACTTTCCTAATTTGCCAAATATGCGTAAATGATATTACGCATTTACATCAGAGAATACCTAAATATTATACGAAATGTAAATCCCATTTGGTAACATTATAATGTAAAATATTTCTAGTAGGTAGTTTAATTTGAAAAGCTATCACGCACAAATTTAAAAGATAAGTCGAGTCAAAGGAATATTAAGTCCTCAAAAAAGTACTTCAAATACAAATTTCTCATACTCCTTAGAGCTAAAGAGTACCTACTACACGCATTTTGAAGTACCTATTCAAATATCTTGCGTAGTTGTTGAGAAATGGTAAATTTTCACGTTGTTACCCCCATACCACCCTAACGAGAGGGAGTAGAGTATTTTTTCTTAGGGAAAGAGCATTATTTGGTATATCTAAATACTAAAATTGATCTGCGACCGCTTTTCCTATGCTCATCCGCCTAGATCCTTTAGACTTCAAGTAACTCAGTAATCAAAATAATTCTAACCGTAATAAGAGTAATCGCATCAGTAAGATCCCCCGGTAGCCCTGAAATTGAAAAGAACCCTTTCTCGAGGAGAGTTCGGTCTGACAGATGCGTCGTTTGCCGGATAACGAGCGGACAAACCGCCCCTGGTGCCGCATTTAATTCATTAACCCCGTTCCTTTTGTAACATTCGCCTCCTTCCCCGGCCAACGGGCAAGTCGGAGCTTCGTCATCGTAGCAATTACCTTAATACGAAAATTGCAGTCGCCGATGTGCTATCTGCCGCGTGGGTGCCGCGTTTAACGCGTTATTAATTATGTCCCCGCGTGTCGCGACGCTTCTTTCCCCCCTATTTCATCCCTCGTTTTATCCCTCGCACAGTTTGCACGTTCGTTTGCCCCGTCTCGTACGTTGACTCTATTCCCCGCGAATTTTAACGAGCCACCGAAAGAACCACGATGATTTTCTGAGGTTCTCTTCCGGTGCTTTCATCAGAAACGTTTTTACAGTAACTCGCTTTTTATTTCTGGAATTGTGTCTCGTTCTTGCCGAGGCGGAGAGCTCGATTTAAAGCGTAACGTTTTTCGTCGAACTTGAGTCTGCTTGCTAATATTTTCTTAAATTTCCTCTCGGAAAAGTTTTGGGATGGGTGTCCGCTGATTTGGAACCCGCGGTGGGCCGAGGATTTTTGCTCGCCTCGGTTTGATTATTCATGAAGAGCAGAAGTTTGGGAATTATGGCTCGTGCACCGTGGTACTTTATCAGGAGTTTAGTTTGGTTACAGTTTACTGGAGTTATTTTCGTCTTCTGAGTACTGTTTAAGTGGTTGATAAGTCATTTTCGTGGAGAATGTGAGGGACTTTGTAAGTTGGAACCTGAAAATTATGTGGTCTGACTCTTTTTCTTCCAAGTTCTAGTTAAAATCTGAATGAGACGATTTTTACCTTTTGTAATAATTTTAATTTTAAAATCAACAGTCAAGCAAATAATGAAAAAATGTAAATAAACACAACTTCTGATACTATAACGACATTTTAGTTTGGCGTCAGCTTCTCCCGCCAAGCTATCGTCCAACTTGCCACTACACAAGTCAGCAACATCTCGCGTCCACATCTCGACCAGAATCCCAAACCGAGCCTCAAAGTTATCTTTCAAACAGCCCCTGATGCATTCCTTGAAACAATCATTCCGCGATCACCAGTTGAAAATCGTGCCCCCCCCGTCGTTTAATAAATTCCCTCCATGCTTCGCGTTCGCCTGCCACTGCATCCGGCGTTCCACGTCGTTTCGTTAAAAATGAAAATATCCAAGCTGAAATTCCAGGCGGAACGGGCCTGGTCGGTGGCGGTCATTGCGGCGCGATGAAATATTCATGGGAGGGGGGCCAACTTGCTTGCAAAGTTTCGCGAAAAAGCGAAACACCAGCGCCAAGGCGAGGTGGACGTACACTGCGAGCCGTAATAAAGAAACGAACGAACCACTAAACCGGCCGCGGTAATGACGCATAAAGTAAAAGTCCCGAGTCGAAAGGTTAACGGCGGCCATCGTTCTCTGGCTATCGGCCGTTAAGTATCTCGAAGGGTGCAGCGACGCAAACTGGCGTAATATGCAAATAGAGATCGCCACGGAACCTTACTTTTGCCACCAATTACTTGGGGCGAGTTTCCGCGGGAAGTATGATGCGTCTGACTTGGGGGGCGCGTAGACAAGTTTGAAGCCTGATAAATGGACGAAATTGGAATTGAAGATGAAGCGAGAGATGTTTCGCTGCCTCCTTGCGTGGAAATTGGGGATGCTTCTTAAATTTTGTCGCGTGTATATGTTCTGCTTTTGGGGGTTGAAGTTTTATCCGCGGTGTACCCTAGGAAGAAATATCTAGCCGCTTTATGCAAAGGATGCTGAGTAAGGAGGAACGGGGGTTATGAGAGGAGATTCGTGTAACAATATAGCTACGAATTTCAGGGGGTGGAATTTTTCTTCGTTCGTGTTAGTGTTATTAATATTCAGGGGGATTATAGTATCATGCATAGAGAAAAAATATATAAGAAACTTTTTCAGTTAAACGATTTATAAAATGCACTAAATCTAAAAAATAATTACTTTCTTTATATTAAATATTGTACTGTTATTACATCCACGCACGGCTACAAAGTTTCAATACAGTTGGATGGGTGGAAGTGGATGAAAATTGAGTTGCCAGATTTGAAACAGACACCAAACATACAGAGGATCGAAATTATTATAAATCGTTCAAAGAAAATGTGTAAATTTAGGGATGAATGTATCTCGAAAAGTAAATTGATTTGGAAGAGTCGAAGAGTTACAGGAAATTAGTATGATCTCTGTTAGCTTTTTGATTACGCTGTTGCACTGAATGTTTTTCAAACACATCAGGATGCACGATCGATTAACAGAAATACCTAAGTAAAATAAGTCTAGTGTACAGAATACAGAAATTTCCATTAAAAATGCACGCAATCATAAATTAACGTTTTGTGCTTCCGAAATGACCATCATGGCGCGTTATGAACAGTTACACGTCGAGCCTTGTAATTTGTTGCATGTTTAATGCTAATAACGATTCGAACGAGCACTGCAAATTTATTAGCAAGCTACCCGGCAAGTTTACAACGAGGTTACTAAAAAATTAATGCTTGGAATGCTTCTGTGGCTTATTAAGCTTCTGGCCTACAGTAACACTTCCCTGCTGGAAATTGCTTGCATATGTTTGAAGACAATAACTCTAGAGAAATTATATTGTTCAGCAGTATCGACGGGAATTTTTTACTACTACAGAGAACACCATTATCGCTTTCATCATAAGATTATTAGGACTAGTATAAACGCTGACACCGATTAATACATTGACATACTACTTTTACTTTAAAATCAAGGATAACTTTAATTACACTGGGTATAAATTTACGAATATTTCCGTACATTCAAGCAGCTTCCGATAATGTGTACACATCAGACTTCCGTCGTGCATATTCTCAACAAAACTCGTCGTTTCGCCAATTTCCCCCTGAAAAGAGCCTCGCCGAAAAGCATCTCTTCGTTCCTGCTCGGTGTATTTCAAGTCTTCATTAACGTCAATTCAAAAGGCACCGAGTAGGATAATGAAAAATATCGCGGAGAGGCGGAAAAAGTGGAATATTAAAAACAAGAAAATTTAAATGGCAGCCCGGTCGTTCCTCCCTTTCCGGTTTCTGTATGCGATTTTTTCGTGCAGCTGTAGTCGAAACAAACAAAATCCTGGGGATTCGATATACAGAACTAGAAGAAAAGAGCTGCTGTACGCGCGTCGTAGTCGTGTGTTTTTATTTTAACAATGCTGAAAATTTCATTCTGCGCGAGCATCGCCAGATTTTCGACCCATCGTCGATCCTCTGGGGAAATTCAGCTTTTGTCGTCCTCCCCGTTGGATATTATTGTTTGTTTAACTATGCGGACGTGGTCGGAGACTAATCGATACTCTTTTGGCTGAAGGATCGACGCTGGCGGAAGATTAAATAATATTTATACGGAATTGTTTATTGGAACGAGCTGGAGAACCGATCGAGCGGCTTTAGCTGTTATCGATCCATCCTGGACATCGTGATACGTCTTTTTATAGAATTGTCATCGTTGTCGAGTGTGTCTGTGTGTGTAAGAGTCTCGTATAATCGACAATCGAATATTCAAATTAAATTTATTCATTTGTCTGTTGTATGCCACTCTTCTATGAGAGCGAATATGGAATATAGGTTATGGAAAATTTGAGTGATAAAGAATTCTAAAGGGAGATTACACGAAGGATGCTGGGTGGTTTATAATTTTCAATATGTATGTGGAGCGTGATTTGCAAAGTGATTTTACAAACTGCTGTGCTTCAATGACTATGAGCTTGATACTATCTCTTTCATGATTTTTTATGTTTCTCCTCGGAGATTTTAATGAAATTAAAATATAATGCAGTTCGTGCAAAATTAGCGGAGGTTTAAGTTATCATTTTGCTCGTTTAGATTTTATTTAATAATTACAGACTGTCAAAGTCTGCAACTTTGGCTATCTTTGTGTACACTGTACACTCTTTTCAAATAGAACAGAGAAGTATATATGTATAATATATTTGGTTGCCTCTAACAGTCATTTTGTAATGCCATTAACCCCATACGGTTTAACAAAATTCCACAAGCATAATTCCTCTCAAAACATATTAGTATTCACTTAAAATCAGGCAGAATTTATACGTAAAGTAGAATATGTGTCTGACACTTCCCACCGCTCTACAATATTCTCGACATCCCTCGCATTTAAAACACATAACCACTCCAGTTGTAAAAAGTGACACAACAAGAATACCATACATTTATCTCTTCGCGTTACATCGAAAGTCAATCACGAACTGACACGAGAGTCCCGGACCCCACGAGCATATAGCGCGACGGATGCACATCCCGAGACGTCGAGATTACCATAAAACCCGCGTAAACCCGGGCCAAATATCGCGAAACTTGGCCGGAATAATCGAACTCCGTAACCGTTTCCACGGTTAAACAGAAACTTCCCTTCGTTCCCGGAGAATTCCCCTGGAACCAAGTTCCGGGACTTGAAAACTCCACTTGCAGACGTCGGTGATTACACTCGGATCCGCTCAGTCGGTTACAATATTCCGCCCGTCGAATTTAAACAAGACTCCGCCGCCGTTGAAATAACACCGTCGGTCGTGGTCTCCGTTGGCCCGGAACTGAAGGTCCTGATGGATCCAGCACGTAGCTTCCGGCCAGTGCACCCTGGCCAACGACGAATTCTGCCGGATATTATCCCACTTCTCGTTCGTTAATGTCCCCCTTCCTTGTTCTCTGTGTATTCAGTCCGTGGGGGCATGTCAGTAATCTTAATGAGGACTTGGACGCTTTGAGAGTTGCCATTTGACCGCGGGGAACAGTCACAGAGGGCCTCGCGTCCTTTCTCCACGAAAACGTCGATCCACTTTCAGATGTTTCGCTGAAAGTTCAATAGAACGTTCAGACGGCAGCGCCGACTGCGAGCCAACAAAATTGTGTCTCTCTTAGGATTGTGCAAATACCTGGTATTATACAAGGTCGCTAAGGGGCTGTTGATTTATTATGCCTCGCTGTTTCTGGCCGTTTTTCAGCTAACTCCTCCTCCTTTCTCTTACACAGCTGTACTGCGTTGTGCAGTAAAGCGGATTTTCTCGGAGTAACACCCGTTTGCGACGGCTGAAGAGAGTTTATTGGGTTCGGCTAGGCTCGCAGTGGCGGTTCAGATTGAGGGGAAGTTTTTATTTCGGCTCGAGACAAAAGTATAGGATCTAGGTGCTTTTTCCACTTCTTCTTTCTTTCCTTGTAGAATGTGGTCCATGGAAGTGGAGTTTAATTTTTGTGGTATTGCTTGTTTTGTTGTGTCCATGGAGAGAAGATATAGATAGTCAGTGAATTCATGAAATTGAAAGGAATATTTTTCTTGTGGAACGTGAGTACAGTTAACTCTAGATAGTTCTGTAATTGAATGTATCCGACTCACGTTTGCAAAACATTTGCGCGATTCCACTTCGCCGAATAGAATTTCTATTAATAGCTTTAATAGAACTTCTTGATAGAAACGTGAGGTCCAGGAGGTAATGAACACTTAAGGCTAATGAATGAACACTATTATAAAATTATGTTTGCAGCGCAATTGATTCCACGTGCTGCAAAAATTATTTGGATATGAAGCGAGAAATGAAAAAAGTTTCTAATTAATTAGTTGCTTACTTTAATAACTTATTTGACTAATTTTAATAAAAAATGTCTATTCACTGGTACGCATTCATTTATTGGTACATCCACCCTGTGCAAAAGAATTACCTATTATTCAACTTTTAAAATCTCCAAAAAATTCATCCCGTCTCCGACTTCGATATTTCTACCCCCTTCGTAGTTCCGCCGCGGTGCTCTATCATCGAACAATCTCCCCTGGCCTTTTTATCATCGACTAATTAGCAATCGATCGATTAATTAAGTTGATTACATTGTTTATGCGGCAGAGTAAAAACGAGGGACCGTAAATCTTCTTGAAAAACGCCCGAATTTTAACCGAGCTGCGGTTTTAACGATCTCGGTGAATAATGCTTTCCTCCCTACTAGAGTGGGCGAATTCCGATTGCCTGGGATCGATAAAAAAGATAAATCTCTGCTAATACGCAATTACTATGCCAATGTCTACGTTAATAATCGTGTAACTCGATTTATCTTTCAATTACATAACCCTGTTCACTTGCGACGAGCAATTTAAACCTGAACAAAAATAAGTGAAATTGTTCGTACACGGTATTTATTATCATCGCTATTATTGTCTGCCATGATTCTCTTGCTTGTACTAGATTTGTAAAATTTTGGTTTCCAACTAAGCCGGTGGTAACTTGTCCTGCTACAAATCCAAGACCTTAAATCCTTGCTATTCTATCAGCCTAATACCTTACTTCCTACTACGTTTTAAAACCCACCCGAATTGCAAGTATAAAAAGATACTATCTTCTCAAATTGACAATTTAGGTATACTTGCAATATTAATGTACACAACTATGTACATAAATCCAAGAAATCACTGCACATTCTAGTAACATTCAGACGGATACTTCCTCCCTTCCACCACTCTCCAGCAGAGTTGGGCAAATTTATTTAAATTAAATATCGAATAATAACTTATTCGATATTTAATTTAAATAAAAATTCGTTCGTGTAACGCTCAACTCTGATCTCCAGCGATTTCCTGACTTCCAGCACAACGTCCCCGAACACTGACCTCGCTCGGGTCACATTCCATCCCTCCGAACTATGTATCGTAATATTAAAACCACCGCGCGAGCCCCCGGCGGGGTGGAGGTACGCGTAGCTCGGCGATGTAATGAAAATGTTTTCCTACCACTTTTACAGGTTGAATTCGTCGCCGAGGGGGTGAAAATGGAGCTGATCGAGGCAGCCAGGAGCGGTGCCGCGGGCGCTGCCGCCTGGGGCAAAATAGATTTCCACTGCCGTGAGCCCAAAGCCTCGGACCCGATCACCTTCACCACAAGAGATTCTCATCTCGTGAGTATACTCGCTATATTATTCCGTTATGCAAAATAGGAAACGTCTTCGAACGATTCGCGGGTAGCCCCAAACCCCCCGTGAACGTGACATCTCCTTAAACGAGAGAATCCAGGGCATATTCCTGGAATCCTCCCCTTCTACATTGTTCGAAGATGGCACATGAAATTTAACCCTTTCTGCTTGCTGCCTTCCCCTGTGCAAATATAAAATCGTGGAATGTTTTATCCAAGTTATGAGAATTCTTGACTGCATTGTTTTTTTTAAAGCAGAAAATACTGGTTGCTTCGGGGCTAGTGATTGGCGATATGGAATACGGAGCTTTCCAATATCCACGGGCAAAAGATTTGGGTCGAGTTTTATTAACACGAGATCGTCTATTAACGAGATCGTCGATTATCCAAATATCTATTGGTTACCCAGAAGTTTGGCTATCGGGAAAAAAGAATGAAACACATGGGGCATATTTATAAAGCCACAAATCTCGTTTCGAGCTGTTCGTACATAGACATTAATTAGCGTTGGTGTTATATGTAAACTTCTTTTAAGATCAATATATTCGGAATATCAGGATTAATATTGTTTAAAAAGTTCATTGTTATCGTGGTAGGAATTATATGATTCAAAGGGTAGAAACTTCTCGCAGGAGGCATTACAAGAATTCTTTTACTGTGTACAGATAGGTACAAGTGTGCTGTTATTTTTAATAAAAGTATATCACTGTCAGTGTTCATTGCCACTGACATCTGAAAATTGCAAACTTTCAATACGCATCAGTCGAATGGCAGACATAAATTCTCTCGAATATATCTTTTAATCGCTTATCAGATTCTTATGGGGTATTATTGCAACGTTTACTTTCCAGTATGAATTTCATAATAGGCGATCATCGAAATTTCTCTGTGTTCATAAACATTTCAACCAGTATTTCGCCTGCCACCTATATTGTATCAAGCAGAAAGGGTTAACAGATTCTCGAGCAACGAAACGTCAAGCAGGAACAATGAATCTACACTGAGCTACTAAAACATTCTCCGTCCCCTTATTATCAGCATAATTTGGGAGAGAACTAATTCTCACTACACTTGTCCCATGCTTTGAGATATCGGGGAGTTTATCGACAAAACGGAGGGATGAAAATTTCGAAAGCAATGTGGAGATTTTACGCGGGCAAAGGAGAAGTCCAGAACAGCAAGGCAGTAATGGCCCCCCTTATCGAAACTCGCGTTACCAGCGCGGAAATTTAAACGGAACCGCGTCTGAGTTACGCTTTGCGGCTCAGGGCGGCGAACAGAAAGCCGCTGAAATGCCATTTTCACTTTAGTGCCACTAGAAATGGCTGATGACTCTCCGCGCAATGATTGTCGAGCACGTCTCACGGCGTTCCCTGTACGTTGACACAGTGCTTCTCAAACTTTTCACTGGAACTTACGCTACAACCACCGTGGCCGGTTCCTACCCGACACTTGAGGAAATTTTATGATTCATATGGAGATTTTAGAATTCGAAAGTTTCAGAAATTTAAACGCACCTCTTCCGAATTTAAACTGTGAGCATTGAGGGAACTTTGGAAGAATATTGCGAGGTTTTGAAGTTTCGAGGTTTAGGATCGCAGATAGTTAAATTTAATGTAATAGCATCGAGAAACATTTTAATGTATGGAGATGTAGTATAAAGTTTTGGGGATTTGGGGAGTCAGAAGTCTAGGAAATTTTGCACTAAAGAGTACTCGGACACTTTGACAGCAAAATTGAAAAATCTTTAAAGATTCACATACTTATGACTGTAGAAAACTTTAGTATTTATACACGTAGATATCTACTTAACATTTCAGAGAAGTCGCGTTCAAAGTACTTCACAATTAAATGTTAAGGTAACAGAAAGAAATAGAAATGCTTATAACCGAAAAAAGGTCCAACCATAGTGCCACATAGTAATTACAATTATTAGTAGAGTGGTGCTTATTTGATTCAATTTTTTTTTATATTTTTGTGTCAATGCGTTCACACTTATGAATAAGTATCGTGGTATTTGTTTGATTTTTTCAGTTATTCATTGGGTGTTGTTACCAGATATTGAATTTTGTGTTTTTAAGAGAAAAATGCAGTTTTCTTTTCGACGTTTTATATTCTTTAAACACATTTACTTAACATTGGAATATTATTACACGACAAGTTCGTGAACCAGCAACTTCTGAAAATGTTCCATTCATATTTATAAAAGTAATAAGGTTTACTAACCAGAGCTGGTAAGGTGGGTTGCCGTGAACTATTCTAGTGGCGGAATTCTTGATATAATGAGACCAGGCAATCCAACTCTCAGGTATACAGAGCACCTGGTGTGCGAACTCGTCTTAAGCAAAAAGCACAATTTTATTTAAAATATTAATAAGCGGGTAGCAATCTCCAAAACATTATGAAATCTAATAAAATTTTAATCAGGTCCGTTTTTCAGTATACAGAACAAAATTTTAGAGTACCCCTGCAATATAAGTTAGATTTTATAGTTTGTTAAAGCTGTTATAAGTTGGATTTTAAGCGCCACCCTAGTAATTAGTCAATCTTGTAATCATGAGAGCTCGCACCGATTTTCCACACCTTTTACGCGTGCAACTGAACCAAATGAAATTGAAGGAAATTAGATACAGCCTCTTGAAATTTATCTTGAAACTTTTCGAACTCACTCGAAAACTACAAATTTCGACAGTTGCAGTGAAAACGTTTGAGAAGCGCTGAGCTTCTCCACGCACAGTAGCGAACCGCGCTTTTAGAAGCCATTGAAACGTCGTCGTTACCATTGCAAATCCTTGTTACCCCATCTATCCCGACGCAAAGTGCGCGGCGAAGAGGGTCGAAAGGGTTGCAGAGCGCGAACTAGAATAGCGGGTCGCTGGGAAGGCTCGGATATACGCTCCCCCGAAGCGCATTTCGCAGTCCTCTTGTCGACCCTTGTTTACGAGCCCCGTCGTTCGTGGATTATGGTCACCGGCCGCACGCTTTATACGCTCCTCACGTTGCCAAATGGTGTATTGGATTTCGACTCGCATCCCCTCGAGTCATTACGCGATGATTACCCCGCCAAATTCCTTAATCGCCAATGAACGAAGCGAGGAACTTAACTGGTGGTTCTCAAACGTTTCGTGGGGCATTTTATAGGGAAGCGTGGGGGTTTAACACGTTCAGTGCCACGTGGGTTGCTTGTGGTCCAGGTTTACTCATTGCAAGCTTCATCGAGATCCTTTTTCAATGTGGCACTCGATGTGTTTCATGATTGAGGTGTTAGATATACAGGATGAACCACTTAGATTGTTGGACACTGTTTCTGGATTATACTTATCGAGGATAATGGGGACAGTTTCTCCTAGGATTTTAAAGGGATGGTATTTAAAGTTGTGGGAGGCATGGAAAGTTTTACGGTACTGCAAAAAGCAAATTTGTGGTATTAGATGGAAAAAGTTTTATTTGTTGGAACGAAGATCGATGAACTCACAACTACTTAGTTGCTTTTCCAATGGAGTTTTCGATGCATTTAAATGTTCTTGTATTAGTTAGTTGAACAGCACTGTGCACGAATTAATCTGAATAGGAATTCAGCGCGAATACAGAAACTAGTAAATGAATTTCAGTTAACTCGATTACGAAATTATCGGCTGCTCTGTATCGATGCCAATGTGTTGTTATTGAATTATTTTCGAGTGACTGTTGAGCCGGTCGCTGCAAATTCTCGGAATTATAAATAATTTTCGATACTGCTATTTTAAAGAGATCGATTGTACTGTTACTTTCATAAAGAGTTCAAAAGTCTTGAATACAAATCTGGAAATTTAACAATTATCCCCGTTTTACACGGAGTAACTTCCAAAGTTCAAGCTTTCCAATATTCAAAGACCAAAATTGAAAGCACATTTAATTATATAAGAAAGCGTCACGATTCTTACTCCAAACTTTCAACTATTCCTAGCAAAATGTTCTTCGAAATCCCAAGAAAATTAAATTAGCCACACAAAGCTTTCCCAAACTCTAATTCCAAAACATTTTTCACATACTCCACTACTCACCACACAATTCCTCACCAATGACAATCTGTCTGATTCTCATTTTCATTCTAACTTCTATTTAAAAACCAATAACAAGCACCACCCACATTTGCCCCAAAATGTATACATTCTTTTACCCTCAATTACCTCATTCCTAATATTTACTAATACGTAACTATAAATCCGATATCCTTCCACCTCCCCCGGGATAAATTCCACCGAACAGACGAAAAATGCACAGCAAAATCGAACCCCGAACCAGGGATCCCAAGTTCCATCCAATCGCCAACAAGGAAGGAAACTATTCTCCAGCAACGAGATAATAGCCAGCCCCCTGAATGCGCCCCTTCTATCTGTAATAACAACCCAGACCTCACCCCCGAACGTTCCCGTGCAACCCTTTCACGCGGCTCCGTACACGGTGGTAATAAAATGTCCCAAGGAGCTTGCATCCCCAGGTCGAGATGCACGAATTCAATTTCGCGGCGGCCTGAATACATTCGCGGAAGTGCCAAAAGTCCGGCGGATGCATGCACGGGGAAGGGGGGGTACTCGCCCCAGCGGGGATGGGCGCATACGTTACTCGTCGAAAGCGCGCACGTACCCGAGCAAATCCTACGCGACATGAAAATGTCGTCGTCATCTCCCTAAGCGGATCATATGTCTGGCGTGTACGCCCGTCGGCGCGGGCGTACGCTTACTGCCGCGAGCTCGATTGATACGAGCTGGAATCCGCCCTCGCGGTATCGTGATTGAATCCGTCCAAGTGACGACACCCCCGCAGAGGGGTTTAAAACGCGGTGGTTATGGTTGCCACAGGAACGTTTTGCGAGGGGGAGCGAAATAGCTTCTGTAGGATCGCTGTACCTTCGGCTGGGATGCCACGTGTGCAGCGTAGGGTGTAGAACTGGATAACCCCTTCGAGTGATGAGACCGTAATGCTTGGTGTACACCGTGCGCGTGAATCTTCTGCTCGCGTTTGTTGTGCACGGTTGTTGAACGCCTGCAAGTGTTCTACGCAGGAGTTGCAGGGATTGGAGGGATGTACGAGTGGGTATAATAGCGGTAACTACGGAGTGGTAGTCGCGTGGGTGTGTTGCGTGTATGTGGAAAATCGTGTGGGTATTATTTGCTTCGGTATTGCAGAGTATTTGTGTGCAAAATTAGAGCACTTTTATAGTGTGCAGGTACCTACACCAGACTTCGTATTTTATTTTGGCGAATAATGTGAGAGCCACGCGGGCTAGGTACTGTGTTGTCGCGAGATTTCAAAATAATTTCGGTTAAAAGTAGAAAGGAAAGTGCATTTAGATGTCGTCTGCCGGACTAATTAATCAATGATGGTTTAGAGTGATAATCTGGAACTAATAATATAGGTATATTACCAATTACTTGTACTAACCTGCTAGCAGGAAATTGCACTTACATCAGCTTCGCCAGAAATAGAGAAAACGGGTTAATGCAGGAGACTTTATTAGTTAGATCATAAACACAGCATTCGAAAATTCGATTATTTTAACATTCTGTCCTCTTCTTTTGCAAATATAGGTTCATCATTAAATACCACGTTTAAACGAAAATAGCGAATAGGAAATATGATAAAAAATAGAAAAGCTGAGCGCGAAAATAGGACTTCCAAGATCCTTCTAAGAAAATAGAGAGATAAACTGCTTCCACATTGAGAATAAAACATATTTAATCAACACAGATCGAGAAATTCATTTCCAAGAGGAAAACTGCAGCGCCACACCAAGAAAATTATTAAATCATATAATGTTAATTTGAAAAGAAATTCTTAAAATGCAATCTATAAAAAAGAAATCATTCGTCGATTAAAAAGAGTAAATTCTATTATCTGAATATCGTATCCATCGATTACTATAACACCAGTACCCATGTAGCACCGTAGCTTCACACAGTTCGAATACGAATTACAGAAACACAGAAAGGGCCAGTCGTTTCGTCGAACGCGCGTTTCACACGGCCAACCGAGACCCAAAAGTTTGTCATTCGATTAATTAAGGAAATCTGCATATCCATTTGTCGCGCACTAGCATTCATGCGCGGCTTCCGTTGGAACGTACGCATAAGTAGAGGACACGCGGCGTCCGCGGTCGCCAGGAAAATGCGATTTGCATAGGGCCATTTAATTGAGGCATCGTTTCGCATTAGCGTTTGTCATTTAGTCGGGCTTGTTTTGTAAATTTCCGGCGAGACGCCGCGATTATCGAGCGCCGCCGCGCGGCGTCCACCTGCACGGAAATTCGTCATTTTGGGAAATCATCACGCGTCGCTTCATTCGTCGGGCATAATCGGGGTCCAGATTGGATTTCTCCCGAGTTTCTCTTGATTTTCTTCGCGTGTACGCTTTCAACCATGGCCCCTTTCACCGTGATCATTCGACCTTTCGATTCAACTCGGAGGAAGCCGGTGGAAGTTGATTCTAGATGAAATATCGAAATTGCTGTTTGGAGGGCTGAAGCAGATATTTGGCAGGTAATAGCGTTATCAATTATCATAGAAAATGATAAGAAGGCTTACTTTGGAATATTCAGTAAGCGTTTTTAGGAAGTTTTGAAATGTGTTATAAATGGTAGGGTATAGAATTTATTGGTAATAATAATAAATTTGTAATAGTAATAAATTAAAATTTGTGTATTTAAATTTAAAGTGTGTGGAGTTACGAGTCCTTCAGTCGGTGAAATGTTCTTTTTGCGCGCGAAAATTCCTACTTCAAAATTGTATTAAATACGGTGAAAGGATTTAATTAGACAACAAAATACTTACTTTGCAGCGAACATTTGACACGTTTTCTAATAAGCGGAACGCGCTGGGTGCGTCATACGGTTATACTCACGAACCTGATAAGCGATGGAAAGTTATGGCTCTCCTAATTGAACTTGGAGCAGGGGGCTAGCGGCGTGCCCGAGCAGCGTAACTTTAAAAGCAGCAAAAAATTATGTCGTGAATTATAAAGTCGACTAAGCCCCGATGGCGAACTCCGCCTGCTCTCAACTCATCGCGGAACTTAAAAAGTTTCGTTTCCACGGGACTCTTGGGAATGGTATTTTCGAATAGGGATATGGAAAAGTTTATTAAACCCGTCTGGTTCGTTGAACAATCGGTAAATAACACTATGGCTCGTTAGTTAGTCGGGGAAACAGCACGAACTCAGTATTTTAATATAAAAGAACATTAAACTGCGACACTTAAACATTTTCCATGCACATTTTTTCCAAAACGAACATGTTTCTTAAAGCTTATGAAGTTAATAAACTTCATGGTAAAGAACAAGTCTCAGTTTCAATTTGTGTCTTTGTAATTGATTGAAACAGAAATGCTGCATTTTAGACAGGAACGACTGTCTAAATAGTATCCCAAAGTCACAGTTACATTTATCCAGTTAGCAATCAAAGGGTAGCGTTTACGTAATACCATCAATCACCTGTATCCATTCCCAAATCAACCCAATCTATGAAATTAGACTTACAACCCCACTTGTGCCCCTATTTTCGTCCCCATACATCAGAAGGGCGCGAGGATCCCGTGGAAACTGGGCAAACGATCAGGAAGCCAATCTGCCGACGGGCGAGAAAATATTAAGCCAAAATACCGAGCTACCCGGATGGGTCCATGTACAAACCCTCGCATGGGAAGCCTCTCGATCCTAATTCACGGGAGAGACGGGACATGGTGCTTCGTGTTTACGTGACGGAGGTCCCAAGGCGTCTTGCCGGTCATTTCCGAAGGGGCTTCTTCCCTTTCGAAACGAGCAGGACAGTCATAACGCGTGATGAGCTGTCGCGTAATTCTCGCTTAACCGCATCCGTGACCTCTGGTAACTTCGTTCCAGAAACGAGACTCGAGATACTCTGTCGCGGGTTCTTACGTGGCAGCTGAAGAATCTGGGAGACGTGTTGTGCTCTCTTATCCGATTAGTTTGCCGGCTCCCTCGCCGGGAAACCGGAGAGTCCCTCTTCTGCTTGTTTCTTGGAGATTTCCACCCTTCGAGCTTCCATCACCGAGGTTCTTTTCGCTGACTAAGAATGATTAATTGCGGTACACTCTGCGTCCTGTGGATGGATTGACGTAGTTTATGGATTCGTTGATGGAGGTGCTGGAATTAGATGAAAGTAATTGTTCCGTCGAGGTTGTTGGTTGGAAGGACGAGCAGACAGAATGTGAAGTATCAATTCCTGTTGTGGTAGGTTTTAAGGGATGTCAGGGATTTTTTTAGTTGGAGGAATAAATATCTGAGTGTTGTGCACCGTGAGGATAGAATTTATATCTTGAATATCTGATATAGGTAAGTAGCTCTGTTTTGCTATTTACTAACTTCCGTCCACAAACTGTTTTGTTCCTATTTTTGGGATTATAGTAGCCTGTTGAATTGGATACCTATCCGTCTGTTTCTATGAAGACACGTGTCACAGTTTGTTACCGAAAATGTCATCGAGTTTTTTCATGTATTTTGGTCACCTTCCGGCAATCGAAATGTCTCTAGAATTATAACGTCTGGTTTTTATTTACTCTGCGGAGTTCGTCACACATAGAGACACCCAATGTTCTCTGGTTTCCATTTTATTTTCCGTTTCACCGACATTGAACTTGTTCCTTAACACTAAACGTATCGGCACTTTATAATGTAAACATTTTTGCAAATTGGATATAGGTAATGTGAATTTAATATGAGTAATAGTGCACAAAGGAACTTTAAGATAGTATTACAAGAATGATATATTTTCATTTTTGCTTTTAATATAAAAGTAAATACATATAAAACTAAATACTGAGTATTATAAGATTTATTCACTTCGATGTTATCTCTTCTGATAAGTAATTTTATAAAAGGCACTTAATTTATTGAGCGATCAAATGACCGGTTGCGGTAGATGAGGAAGACTATGCATGTTTCTCGTCGAAGAATGAAACAAAAGGAATGATAAAAAAGAAAAACTGATTGAGTGGATAATATAAGAATTGTCATAAACAATTAATACAGAATTTTCAATCGAATTTTAAAACCGGTCATTTGATCAGACGTGGTACGTGTAGTATTAAAGAGCAACGTATTCAGAAAGCTCGAAAATTTTTAGTGCTCCGTTTCACCACTCATACAAAATGCAATAATTCCGCTTTGCTTTCGTTGTATTTTATGTAATCCGGTCGCGGGCGAAAAGTTTCGATAACGTTTCCGAACCTACAAGTTAATTTAAAACTCTCGCGTAAATACTTCGAAAACGTGGAAAAATTCCGTTTCGTTCCAAAGCTTTCGCGTATATATAGTATCGTGCCGTTGCCTCTAGGGGGCGCATTTACTCCTCATGTTTTTCACATTTTTTTCTTCGCCGAGAACGGAGTTCGAAGGACAAACATCTAGTTTCTGGAGAACAGAATCAGCGAGAAATAACCAACAGAAGGGGAGCCCGGGGCTCGTCCCAAAAGTTTTACAAATTTTCCCAGCCTCGGCGACCTAGGAAAACTTTCAAAACTATATTTCTGCTTCTCCTTTGACTACCCACGGTCTTTGATTCTGATCGGCCTGCCAGTAGTTACCGATAATTAAAACGCGTCCTCCCCTGCGTCTGGCGCAGTGTCCTCCGTGTTAGCCGATGCCTCTGGGATTCGGCGAAGGAACGATTCGATTTAAGTTTCATCGATCGACTTTTTCTCCAATTAGGAAGTTCTAGATTCGTAGCCTCTTTTTTCCTTTCGCTCCTTCAATGGAAATTGAATGAATTTGTTTTTCGACGTCCCAAACACGGTTTTGATTGGACACTTAACTTTTGATCTTAAAAAAGAATTGGGTATAATTATATTCGAAATGGGACAGACATTGTTTGGTGTGGGAGTAACTAGATGTTTACTACATTTTTTACATCATATTAAATGTATGAAATTTTAGGAATCCAGCCGCGACGAAAATGAATGATTTTTGGACTTTTTTAGGGGTTTTATTAAAAATGAAATATTTATTTCGCATGATTTATTAATCTTTAAAATTTGTACAATATCTAAAATAGGTATTAAGGTGTAAATAAGTATACATTTACACAATTATCTAAAATTCGTTTACAATAATTTCTTAAATTAGGTATTTAAGATTTAAGGTCCTTTAGACCACTGCAGAAAAATGCCCCTTCACTGTCACCATGATATCTCATTTAATCATCGATAGATCTGAAAAATGAAATGAGATACTTGTAAAATAATGCTGCCATTATAGTCTCTCGGGATTTTTTTAATTTCAAAACGATAAACAATTTATGGCACTTTCAAGTCAAGTGATGTTTTCTCATTCAGAATTTTGCTCTGTAATTGTGTATAAAATATTAATTAAACAAAATATAAAAAGGTGAGCCGAGAGACAATAATGGCAACACTATATTACAAGAATCTCATTTTATTTTTCAGATTCATCGATGTTTAAAGGAGATATCATGCTGACCATTTTTTCTGCAACGATTTAAAGAACCTCAAAAATCATAAATAATTTAATACAAACATTATTGTAAATAAATTTTTCCTTACACTTTCATTTTTTTTTTAAAATAAAAGCCCTAAAAAATCCCAAAATCATTCATTTTCGCCGTTGCTGGAGGTATGTAACTCCTTAAAAGTGACTTCATCTTGGAAATTGGTAATTAACTTCGTAACCACACCAGTTCCATTGTTTATCACCTCATGCTTTTGACAGAAAAATACATCCATGTTCCCATATATCCACCACACGTGTTCCACGTGTATTCCCCACAATCTTCTACATCATAACACTTCTATATAACAATCTGTAATTTCACAATCCTAATTAAACCTTCCAAAAACAATGCAAAAGTATAAAAATCCCAGTCCAAAGGGATATACTTCCTTCTAAACCATTTTACGCCCAATCAGTCATAGAATGACTCTTCGGAAAGCTCTAAGACTGAAGTTCGTTCTCATCGAATCCAGAAACCGTAGAGAACGATCGCCATTCGTCGTTACGCGACGGTTTTGTTGTGTTACAACAATTTCTCCCGACCTGAAAAGAGTTGGGCAATGAATTTCGAGCAGTTTCGCGATGGAAATTCCTCCGATCGACGTAATTCCGGCACGGTGATGTACGCGCCAATGAAATCGCGCGACGGCCCTGGCGCGGCTCATAAAATATCTATAAACCGAGTTTCGGCCACCGAATTGAACGGTAGCGTAAACGCCGTATTTTCAGGCCTGCCTGCCTGACATTTCGGTAATTGAATCATACTTCCGGGGGACCACGACGCTTTTATAGCCATGTAGTCGCGCATCCCCTACACGTTATAAATAAAGGGCAGCCGGATGAAGCTCGAGGCGCCACTGGACCGCTGGAACGAGCTTCCTTCCTCTAGCAACGCTTGCTAAACGGAATGAAGACTCATACGAAGTGATGAGTGTCCATAGTCGCGTTACTGCTCATTGCGTGGACAGATTTTTAAAATATGTAGTTCCTTCGTTTTTGTAGAAAATACTTATGTGATGGGAAACATCGATTGCATTGGGTTACGAAGCTTAATTAATTACACTTTCGAAGGGAATTAATAATGGCTGCAGTATTGTAATGACTGCGTACTCTTTAGACTTCACTTAAGTCTCATTTTCATTCCGAGCTTTTTCACAACATCATATCGGGCGAGGTGTGATTCAATTTATCGTTATCCTGGGACCAAAACTTAGAGCTGAATGTATATTCTGAATAGCGAACTTTGTTAAATTAGCCGTACCAAATGTAAATTCTTACTTAGCATATCAATCTTTACAATTTCGTTTACAATTCTCCCAGCCGTTGCTTTGTAAAGTACGCGTGCCTCGCTCGGTAACATTGTTGCATTAATTATGGAATCGCGGCGTTTCCGATGGAAATTATAACGAACAGCAGCGGTACACGCCACTGTCAACCGTGGCAAGAAGAATATTTCCGGTAGCATTCGGGCTTCCGATTTAGCCAACCAATTATTTGCGAGCAGGGGGCTGTCACTGCTCATACTTTAATGTAACGCCAATGTAATTGCTGGAACGAACGAGTAATCGCGTGTCGCGGAGAATCGTACCATTGAATCGGATTGGATTAAAGCAACGGAAAAAAAACGTTTATTGTGTTTCGTTGCTCTTGGTAGAATGGCTCCGGTCAATAATTGCTGCGCGATATTTCCGATGTGACTCGATTCTGTAAATTATTTGCAATTCCAGAGCAAATTGTGCCGCGCTTGTGTCGAAGCAAACCGTGGCACGAATTAGCCGCGCTAATTTTCCCCGTGAAACGAAGGAGCGCTGTTTCGTATTTGTTTCGAAAAGGCACCCTGATTGGGAGTGTACGAAGAGGTCCACGGCTATTGTGGAATTATGTCAGCAATTTCCCTCGATTAGGTACTTGCTGTCACTCCGCTACGCAATCAATTTCTTGTGCTCACTTGCAGATATAAATCACGCGGGCAAGAGACAATTCGTACAGGGCGATTGAGTTCGACAAGGAACTTACAGATGCAAGCATCTAGAACGTTTCATAAGTCCAACAAGTTCCTTCGAATGCAATTTATATTTCCTTTTTTAAGGGAGAAGAAAATAATGAAATAAGTTCAATAATCCAGTATGCTAAATTATCTCGAGTGTTTAAAAATGCAGATATAATTTAATACAGTTATTTTTTAAATTTGAAGGTACCCCTGCAATTTGTTAAAACTCGTTCATTCATTGCTGCGACTCAATTTACGTTTCGAAAGTAAGAGTTACAATTTAACACGTGATAGCAATGCAACAGATTGTTAAAAACGTGTAAAGCCACTGCATTTATTTGAATATTTATGTAGTTCGTTATTTGTTAATACTCGGATAGCCCGAACCCTCGATATGGGAAAGAAAGAAAATCAATCGTGAGTATCGAGACAACGAGATGAAGTATCGTGATAGTTGATCCGCGTGAAACGCTGCGATCAAACTGAATCGAGATTTATTCGCGGCGGGCGTCGAGTTGCAAGGGTTAATTTCGCCGGTATTCGATTTTTCGAGAGGAGCAAACCAACAGGCGGCTGTGGCTAAACAATAAAGGCGAACAAGCCGAATTTTAATTAATGCGAGCCGGCGGACCGGAAACGTCAATTACTGTTGTCGGGGAATTTTCGAGTACGAACGCAATTAACGGAGACTGGCTAATTAGCGGGCCGTTAAAAGCCATGTAATTACGGAAACGCACGTGGAACCTTCTAATTAAGAGCCTTCGGACTCAATCGTACTTCCACTCGACAGATATTCGATACTTTGCGCGGCCGATTCGAATGATGTTTAACGCGCCATTGATGTACTCCGCTATTTGGCCGTGTTCAATCGTTACGTTGTAGGAACTACGATTTATTCACTGTTCTGGTAATAAATATGTGAGAATGAAATCGAATATCGATACGTGTAATTAGGTTGCACCGCGTGTACGTGCTCAATTTGGCTTAGATTAAACTTAATTATACTAATTTTCGTACGGAATAGGTGCTGGTGAAATTGGAATAACTGAAACAATTATTAAATTGCTTTGCATAGTAACGTGGTAATAATTCAATAATTCAGCAAACACCAACTCTTCCGGTTCCTATTGAAACGAGCGAATTGCAACTAATGTATTATCAAACGTCAAACTAATTAACCGGCTTTCAATACCAATATTTATACAATCATAACTGACCAGCACGCGTTTACTCACGAAGAATAATATATAAACAAAGAGCGGCCCAAATTTCGACATACACGTACATCTACTGTACAAGAATATTACAAACCACAATACACCGTTTAAAAGAATTGAAGAATTTCTTAGAAGAACATAAGAAATAATACAGAATACAGAATACTTTATATTCACATAATTATTTCCAGCATCTTACTAATGTCGAACGATGAAGCTGAACCATTCGATCCATCATCTCCATCCACAGATCCCATCGATCGAGAATTTCAGACCAGTGCAATTTCGGGGAAAAGGGAGCCTAGACAAACGGGGGTGTCGCGGACTCTTTCGTCGCGCGAGACGAGCAGGTTCGATTAAATCGCGACACCCTTTGGCCGGCGTGCAATATCGAGTATTTGCCAGCCAGGAGAATTGGCCAGCAGCGGGGTCGAAAGGTCCTTCGGGGAATTTCGCGATCGCGCAAAAACTAATTATCGCGGCCACGTACACGCGGGCGAGACCTTTGCCCGTGTCCATTTTGTTATTCGGCAGCTCGGATATCGATTCGTTTTTTTTCGCAGGACACCGTCCCCGCTGAATTTCGGCGACTGCTATGCAATTCCAGAGCACGATCGTCGGATATAATGGGCCCGCGCTGGGAGCACGGGCAAATATTCAGCGACCAACTCGGTTAAACGGTTTCTTCTTTGCACTTCTGTCGTATGTACCACTGCGAAGTTTCCTACGTTTGGTACCATGTGTCACAAATTCGGGGAATAACGATTTCACGTGACAGACAAATGTTAGTATTACATTTACGATGTGGTGAGAATAATACATGAAAGTATAACAGCTCCTCAGAGCTTGAGACTTGTTTCATGGATGATGATTCCCTGGAAGCATGTCCAAAGACAGGAATTAGCGATCCGGGGTACCTGAGCTGACTCAATGCGAGTGAATTTATGTGATCTGATCTGATCTGATGTGAAAGAACCAGGTAAATGAAATTTTTTTCTCTCAATTCTCAATTCAATTATGTCGAACATAATAATATATGTAACACTTAACACTAGCCTTATATCCATATTTTTTTATTTATATAAAAAAATTGGTGCACTAGGAATTTTTTGCATATTTTTACAATGAAGTGTGGGCAGAATTGCGTCGATAAGAATTTTTCTGGGTAAAATAAAAAATCGTGATACTAAGGGTTAAAGAAAATCGTAAACACAGATTATAAAACGAAAAAATGGTATTATCCATAAAAAAAATGTTCAATTTCTGCGGTTAACAATCTGCCACCCACATATCGCAGCCAAGAAACCCAGAAATGCAGGTCGGTACAATACCAGTTAATTGTAGCCTGCAAAATTTACAATGAACGCGGTCCATTTGAATGTGCATTTTTTGGAAACAGGGATTACGTTCGACACGCAAGAAAATTGTTCGAAAATTGGACGGTGAATCGGATTGCGCGCAACAAAGCATGGATATTAATTTAAAAAACGAAACACTCATACACACGTACAGAAATGTCGTGCAAAATAATTTTGGGAAATCTCTCCTGCTAACGAGCTACCATTCGCGTACGTAATTTACGTGCTACGATCTACTACGCGTATTATCGAACTAGCCATTATTAATATCTCTGTTGGTTAAACAATTTCGCCTGGATGGAATATTTTCGGAGGGCGTTGAAGCCACGCGTTATTTGCATATTCGTAAGGGTGGTTCAGCTCGTTGTCATTTGCGTTGCAGCCAGCCCTAATTGAAACTCGTTATATTCCGAATTACTCCCATTGCACTGGATTCGCATTATCGCATTACCAATTTAATGCTCGTGTTCCGTTCATTTGCCGAAATAACCTTTTTACCTCTTGAACAAATCCCATTACCGTCTGATCGCGGCCGCGAGCACGTCCTGCGCGGTTTCGCGCGGTGATCTTACTTTCCTCCATTTTTTCTGACACGGAGATCGGAAGTTCTGTGACCCGAAAATTCCAATTTTTAAGAAACTGCGCAGGTTTGTAGAGAACCTCGGTAGGAGTATTGGGCAATTTTTCGTTTTTTCTTCAGGGTGAAAATTATCCCCAGGTTAACGTGTGATTTCCTACTTTCCTATGTATCTTGAAAGCAATAGTAGATATAAAAAAATTGAAGAATTAACGACTTTCTATGGATTGTAAAGCTGTGTAATTAAATTGGGTAACATTTGTAATTTAAACAGTAAAATTTTCCCCATCACAAATTTTAAACAATGCAATTACATATGTAGTTTTATACAGCATAAAACTCATTAAATTTTTTTATATTTTATATAGTCATCAAAATATACAGAAAAATGTGAAATCACACATGGGCCTTTGGGGAATTCACCCTGAAGAACAGAAATTCTATCGAGGTCCTCTATGAAACTGCATAGTTTCAAAAAAATCGGAATGTTCGAGTAATCTAAATTTCCTAATGAGTATGAAACTGCACAGTTTCAAAAAAATCGGAATGTTCGAGTAATCGAAATTTCTTAGTGAGTATGAAACGCGTTCAAAAAGTAGATAACACAATGTAGTGTGTTAACTGGGTGAATGCCATTGGATTATTATTAGAATATTTAGTAGGTATTAAAGTTCGTATTGCCCAAGTACTACTCGAATATTATTCCGAAACAAAAAAAGTGAATAATATATAGAACATACACGTAAATTTGCAAAGCTTCGGAATGTGCATACAAGGACTGCGATATATCAGGTTCAGGTTCAAGACAGAAACAATTGCGAGGACTGTCCGTGCGGCAGAAAATATTTGCTTAGCCGTTTGATTCGTTGTGAACATATCTGTTTTCTCTTCTTTTTTTTAAAACCTCGTTGCCAGTCACCCGTTACGTCCGTGACGAATTCGAAAAGCCCTCCCTTTTGTTTCGCCGTGACAATGTAACGCAACGGTAAACGTTCGATCGTGACAAACACGCGGATCCGGAGAAATTTAATAGAAAACCTCGGTGTCCGGCTTTATACAAGGGGGCGTATAATCGGGAACGGTTGCGCACCGTAGATACGAGCGACGTTTATTTACGAACAGACGATACAATAAAATTTCTGCGGGCAAACACAGCGAGCCAAAAAAGAGTCACGGCGCGGGTGATCGCGTTCCTCTACGTGCCCGGCGTAAAAATTAACATGGCCAGTGAAAATCTGACGTTCCAATCCACGGACTGGATGGGAAGAACTATAATGTGTATTGTTTACGGATGTTGTTACACTTCCATTCGAAATAATATCTGACTTGGCACTTTCTTCGTCGATCATTTTTGACACATGTTGACTCCATACGTTCCCTCTGTGGTGCCCTGAAAGCAGGATCGGCGCCCTTATGCAAGACAATTTTTGGCACCTGCTTTCTATTTAATATGTTTTGTCCTTGCGGAGTAAAATAAAAAAAAAAGAGTTACATTTACATTTTGTTTACGTGGGAGTTGGAATTCTTTATTACTAAGCGTGCGACATATTTTTTTGCATAATGGGTTACGCCAGCCCTGCCTGAAAGTACCACACAACTCTTTGCTAAACAAAAATTGTATCTTTAGTGTCTTCAGCGCCTGCGGTGTTAGTATTTCCTGTCTCCTGGATTTCTTTCAACCTATAATACTTTACGAAGCATTCTGCACAAGGGAAAGAATTATAATCTAATCTTGTATGCAATTGGAAATTACAATTTGTAATCATCCCGAGCAAAATGTCTTTGCCTAAAACTTTTTAATTTTTTATCCACAAAAATAGCATAGACTTCTGTTCTAAAATAGAATGTCTATCTATTTTCCTAAACACCGAAAGTGAAGGATGATCGTTAAACACAGAAGCTTGACACAACTTTAAAAACAATTTACTTTTTTTCATGCAGCAAAATAGCAATAACTCATATGAGTGTTGCCATGTTGCATTCATTTTAAAATAATCTCAACTCTCTTGAGTTAAAATATTTGGGGATGTTGACCCATCCGCCACTGTAATCATCCTTGTTTCTTAAAATAAGAAGACATGTGAACTTAGATGATTCGATATTCTCCATAAAACCTCATTACCCGTTTCTTCTAAACACAGCATGCCATAGTTACTATATTCATCGTTCAGATCGTCAAGAAATCTGCAAATCACACTTCGGTAACTACTCCTCGATCTAATCACCACTTTCTGCGATCGTTCACCGCACTTCGCCATCCACAGAGAACGGCACAAGTTCTCCACGTTCGATTCGATCGCGGCTCGTGAACAGGGGAAATAAAAAGCTGCGAACACGGTCATCGATCGGTCAGTACCATTCGAATCGCAGATAAACTTCGACTTCCGATTCCCTTCTGCTCGGCTGACGTTCGTTAGTCAGATAATAAACACGTGAGACAGCGCAGCCGCGTTGCATGTCAACGCGCTGAACGAGCGAGCACGGAAAATCCGGCAGATAAATCAGAAGCCTTCCGGGAGGAAGTGGACAGTGGGATGGCCGTAAAAAATCAGCTGCGCTGGCTTTCGCGTCGCTTTTTCCAAATATCTGGAGCTCGCTTTGAAAACTCGAATTTCAATATTTGACAAAATAAAAAGTTCGACGATGAGAAGTCACGTAAGCCTCTGCTGAGAGCTTAGTGTTTTTGGAGCTTTCACTGTGCAAAGTAAATTGTTTTTATCCGCGTATCCGATACTTTCAAGTAGTCTGTTTATGGTAGAATCTACTTTTCGTTCGGGCATTCAAATCTATTCGTTGAAACATGTTATTTTGTTAGAATTATGGTACTTGAATTTGTAGAGCTTACTGGGTTGATGGATTCGGTGATGGAGAAAGGTGTAGTTGTTTGGCTAAGCTATAACAATATTGGATCTAGTTACGTAGAAAGCTACCAACCCTAAATGATCTGGAACTGAGTAAATTTCGTTTGAAGATTTGAAGGGTAAAGAAACGGTAGCTTTATTTCTCTTGGGTATATTTTATTTTTTGCTGTTGTTTCACAATGTTTTTAAATAGCTTATTTAATAGTAATAATATAAATTCCAAGTTTCTACTCATTCTATAACGCTGTTTCATAAAAAGAGTATAAAGATTGAAATGACTATTTCCCTCATTCAACTGTCCAAGGTCCAAAATCGAACCCGAACATGTCTGAAAACCCAACGCGATATTCGTGGTCACAGGCATTAATACGTCACCATTTATCCGTCTATTAAATCCGTAATTGTTTGATACATCGCTGTTTATCATTATACCTGCGTAATATTTGCACAACGACCAAACGTGTAAATCTCCGTCCGCGAATCGAATTATCATCTGATTACCCAGGCTATATATTCTAATTCCAACGGTATCTGAGCGTAAATTTACACATATGTCAGCCACGCTCGGAATACCATAGATTACACTATTACACTGTAACCACGCGTGTGTAGAGTTACATGGAAAGGGAATGAGGAGCCGACTTCGAATTATGCATCTCAATTTTACCGTTTCAATCGAGCCCACGGCGGTGACTATTGAATTATTTATTGAAGGGAGGCAGACGACGAGGACGAGAAGAACTTCGTCACTACCGCGAGCTACAATTGCACGTGCTTGAATGCATTTTGCGGTTCCTATAACAATTTTAATGAGCTCTTGATTTTTTTACCGCAATGGAGGAGAAAGTGTCGAACCATGATTTACTGATCGTTTGGAAAAGAAATATATTTAGGCAGATTTTAGATAGAAGTGTCGTGTCATTCGATAAATAGATGGTATTTTATTTCAGTTTGTTTTCAGAGATGGACCGAACCACATTTGTCTTTGATGATTAGGTAGAAATTGGGATGAATGATAATACATATAGGTTTCTGTGAATCTCGTACTGCGATCCTTAAATTTCAAATGTCATTGTACAATTTTCGCGTGAAATCTCAGGTGTAATCAAATTTCATGGAAAACCGGATCAACGGGATTCTATTTGGAGCAGAACTTGATAGTACACACTCGATTAGCTTGCACAGGAAAATTGAGGTACCCAGAGGGAAATGGCATGGTGTAGGTTACAATTTTTTGATAATAGTTCTCCTCTGTTAAACTAGATGCCCAATATATATTATATATATAATATATAGCTTAGCGTACACAAGGCTATATATTCTTGCTGTTAACTAGGCGAACACGTTGAATTTTGGAGAATAAACCAGTGAAATGGATTACCTGAGGAAATCAGCGCGCAGCATCTGCCATGCAGCTGCGCGAACCTATAGAAAGTACTTTCCTCCACATTTCTCTCGATGGAAAACGCGGGAAAAACGTGGTTTAAGAGACTCTTGAAATTTTCTGGTCCCTTCTCTCCTTTTTTTGCTACGTCTGAATAGACCTACAAACACAGTAGCCCGGAGTAAGGCGAAATTTCTTGTTGGTGCAACGAGTAAATGTAATTAGAAAAGGAATTGCGGAGCTTTTCGAGTATCGTTCGAAATTTTTTGTGCTGGGTCTGACATAGCAACAAGACTTTCTTTCTGCATGTAGATATTTTTATTAACAGACTTGATCAGTTACCTAAAATAAATAATAACTAATTCATCTTATAAATAATAGTATCAATATTATATTAGCAGTAGTAAAATACAAGCTATTAAAAATTCGGAGTAAAAACTGTGACTCCCCAGCAATTCCTCCAACTTTTAAAAGCACCACTTTAAATGTGACATCTAGTAAACAAAACATGCTGGGAAAAAATTAAAATGGAAGAACAATTAAAGGAAACAATGTAATGTCACAGTGTTCCAAAATTTTCTGTTCTGCAACCGAGCTGGTACATAAATTCATTAATGGCAACGTGAATTCTACTGCAATTCTCCTGCAAAATTGCACTAGTGCGTTGTCGATATTATTGTCTGTTATTTGTATCGCTTTTTTCCTATTTATAATATCTACTGTTCCACACTTGTTTTCATAGCAGCTCGGAAGCACCGCCAGTCAATGCTTAATTTCATTTAAAGTAGAAAACTATCCACGAACAAGCAACGAGGGAAGCCAGTCGCCGCGTTATTACCTCGTTCTCGGTGGTTCGAATTTCAGGGCCGTCCAAACTACTTGCTCTCGACCCAGTACGTTATAATTACTCGCGAAAAGTATAGCAAACGAAAGTTCGAACCAGTCGCGGCCGCTCAAGGGCTTCTCGCGCGTGTGCACGCTCACATTTCCTCCTGTTTCGCTTGTGGCCAACCAACCCTGCTTCATTTTCATGCATTTTACGCAAGAAATGAACGGAACGCGAGAGCAGCTTCAAATCGAAAAATATAAATTGCATTTGACCACTTTGATCTTGAAATAAAAAGAATGACAAAAATTCAGTGTGGAATTTAACATCTAACGGCCAGTCTTGCTGAAAATACTCATTCATTTAGAATATTTGGTATGCAGCACGTTACATATTTTTCGAGTCAGTGATAACGACACACAATCAGTTTTGGTTCTTTAGTCACCCTTCCAGTCAATAAAGTTAGTTTTGTGTAGAAAATACTATCAGCTTTTTCATCAAATCCTGATTAATTAAGGAATCTGTCTCGACTCCAACGCGTACTATGTTATTCTGAACCGTGTATGCGCTAATTGTAATAATAGTAGCATAAAATGCGGGTGTTAATAAACACAGGAGTACCATAGTTTCGATAGATAAGGCAGATCGAATTCTTCCTCAGCTTTTTGAAATCCGACCGCGACACGAAATTACAAGACCCACATGATCTCTGTTCTTTCGAATCCCGTTACGCTAACGCTCTAATTAAGACGTAGTCTAACGACGATCTCGAATCGCTTCCTACGACGATAATCAAAGGCCTCGTTGATCCCTCCACTTTTCCCCCAGAATGAAACCGCAAATCGGGGCAGCGTGCAATTTTGCCTGGTAGAAATTCCTGGCCTAGCAGCGAAATTCCAGCATTATTGCCGTAATCACAGAACGATAACGAGACATCTTCTGACCCGGGCTATAATCGAATCGCGTTTCGCGAGAGCGAATCTCGTTGGGAAGTTCAACCGAAGCTTATGCGAAACTCCGAGGCTCTCATTGATTCCTTGGCTCTAAAGGCTACTCCAGTCAGTGATTTAACTTTATCGCGCTGGAGTCGCATTGAGGTGTTAATTCTTTCTCATTTCAAACTTTCCACAGTTTCTGTATTAAAAGATCAAGCGATGCTACGAGTCTCTTATTTAGTTTGAAACTCCATAATCCTCCCTCGGTTCAAATTTCCCGCCGTTTCTATATTACAAGATCGATTCCAATTCTTTGAGTCCTTGGCTTTGAAATTTTCTTGATTCTCCCTCGTTCCAAATTTCACAGTTTTTATATTAAAAGAGCGATCGATTTTTGCGAGTCCCTGACTTTGAAATTTATTAATTCTCCCTCGTCTCAAATTTCCCACAACTTTTACATTAAACGGGCGATTGATTTTTCGAGTCCCTGACTTTGAAATTTCATCAGCCACGTGTAGGGTGTTTTATTGGTCACGCGATGAGAACGCTGCCTTCGAATTTTTCTCGGTCGAGTTTCCTCGTAAGATGGAAGAGTAGATGGGGGGCGACAGCGGAAAAGACGGGAACAGGATTTGAGGAAACGAACGAGCTTGCAGTCGTGAAGGGGGTGAGGAGTTAAGGCGCCTCGAACAAGGGTAGACCCCGAGGAAGGGGTTTTGCGGTAATTCTCGCGTCCCCGGCTAATTGGATTATCGGAAATTGCCGTGTTTTGTTTACGACGGCGCTACGTGAACTCCGTCGATCGGAGAAACGTGTTCTTAGGTGTTAATAGTAATTTCCCTCGGGAACCTATCGAAGCTCTTTGTTTTAACGCTGAGCTGGCGGAGGTTCGAGACAAAACACATGTTTATTCTTGTGTAGAAACTTTCCAAGCTTGCCACTTCTGAACCAGACTATTTTGTATACTTGTTAACTACTAAACCATAAGGATCATCTTCCTATTTGAATTTTTCGAACACAAAACTTTAATACTTATATCAACTAGATTCGAAGTGCTTTGTTTCCTCTGCACATTTACATACTTCAATGTTCAAAGTTCGTCGATCACATAGAAGGTACAATAACAATACAGAGGTAGTTTAAACAATCTGAATAATAGATAAAAATATAATACGCCGTAACTTTGTCAATTCAGTCCGAGGACATTGTTTGAATCCAATATATCGATAGCTTACTGCACTAATATTGTATGTCCACTATTTCTGAAATTGTGGAAGTGTGTATTTCTTTAATTATAAAATACCCTTGCGTTTTTAATCAGCTTTTCTCGAAAACGCTAAAAGTAGACATACAATATTTGTGCAGTTTCTTGCACTCCTAATCCATTCCTCAAATAAAATACTTCAGCATCCTCGAATGTCACGATTCAAGTAAACGTTACAAAGATCCAGATGCACATATTCATCCCCGAGCGTCCCGACAAATAATTTCTTAACGAACACCGAGCATTCCCAGTCGTTACGAAACCCTTACGCTCGCCGTTTTAATGGACTCGACAGTTTAATGAATTTTCATAATTTCGTGGGAACGTGCTCGGGCCCGCGAAACATCGTTGTTCCGCTCCTTCTCCCTTGAACTCGACACCGTGGGTCCAATTAAAGGCGAATCAACGTAGTGGGTGAATCGATGCGTAACGACCGACCGAGAAAGTCACGTCGCGAAAGGGGTCGTCGTATATCTCGATTAATTTCTAAATATGTCCGCCGCTGATCCCGCGGAAACCGTCGAAACGGCACGGCACAGCGGGCACTGGAAACACGGCTATAAATACGAACGTGGCACGCTTAATTATTATAAATCACCGGAAGGGATCAGCCGTTGCTGGCAGGGCTAACGATTTTTTAAATTCAACGGCGTGTAGCTATGTCACGGCCCTTAATGGAAATTATCGATCATTCCTAGACTGACACGTTCTTCTACGTTCTCTGCTGGAAAACATTCGTTTCATATGACGGTAGAAAAGTTTTCGATTGTATATTTATTAGTTGAACACGTGGCCTGATGAATGTTAAATGCGGATCTTTAAAAATGTATTTATCGAAGAAGTGTTTTTGGAAATTGGGTAGATACATATTTCTACTCATCGTGTGAAACACTGCAAATTTGAATGTTCAAATGTTGACCTGGTACTATTTTGAAGCTTAGAATTTGAAATGAGTATCAGTAGTTATGCTTATGGAATAATTAACTGCTCTCCAGGCTTTCGAAGATAAAAATTTTATTGTTTCTTTAAATTCACCATATTTCACATTTTACTGGAATTGGTTAATTAATTAGTAGCGTCTGCTGAAGGCTACGCGTCCTAGTTATGTTTGAACGATAAAGTAACTAGCTGCTCGCTGGAATATTTGCGATTTCGTCTCTCGCAGTCCACTCGCATGAAATTTACACGGGGCGAGCGTGTTACGTCGGCGACAATGATTTCCAGCGGAGCGAAATTGCAAATGGAGTTCTCAAAGAGGGATTATTAAATGTTCCGAAGTTGTTTGAAAGTTGCCCGCGTGCAATACGTCGCGGATATTGCTTTATTCCGTTGCACGACAGCCATGAAACTGTCGCGAGATTTTCTACAATTTCCTGGCACGAAAGAATAACGAGAAACAGTTTTCTCATGTGTCTCGATAAATCCTGAGTAGGTACTCGAGTGAAACACTCTCTTATCAAAATTTACTGCATAGGTAAACTATGCCTTCTGAAGGATCCCTCGAAAAATTATATAAAATCTAAAGTGTAAGTATTACGAATGAAGATCACAGAGAAATTACTTTAACGCTTAATAAAAATTCTTCCATGTGATCATTGTATTTTTGAAACTTCGAAATATTTATCGTAATAAAAAGTACCTATTCGGTATTCTGTGTTTAACACACTGTGATCTGATTTATCATCGAGCATGTCATTTTCTACAGTGTGAAATGATTTAACAGCTTTTTTTAAAATAGGACATTTTCTTTCTCATGGAAAACTCTCTAGTCACAAGCTAGTAAGCTTGAAGTATACCTTTTCTTCACACCATCCGTTCTAAATTAAAAATTTTTGACACATGAAACTTTCAATTTTCCGTTCCTTTCTTCTTTTTGCCAGTTTAACGTTAATTTCCGAATGGCGAATACGCAATTCTAACGGGCTTTCAATTAACACGCACGGTTTTTAGTAGCTCGCTCCAATGGAATAGCTCGGTCGCGTAAACGCGACAGTATATATTTCTTGGCCCCTATCCCGCAATCCACAAACCCACAACGAGCTCTTGCCACGAGTCAGGATTAGAGTAATTCGTGAAGCGACGGGTATAGTAAACATTTGCTATTTCAACGTGTCTCTTTGTTTCCGCTCCACCCCCATTGCGCCTGCTCCACTGGCTCCCTCTTCCACTCCCTTTTAGCCATCTACTTCTGTGTGTAGAATACGAAGTCTGCTTTTTTACGCCCCATTTAGTTCATTCCCCTGGAGTGTCTTTATCGTCCCATTCTCTCTCGTTGTCAGTATACACAACTTCCTCGTTAACATCTTCACTTTCACCCAGTCCTCCGTTGTATACGGGTACTGTTACTTTTGTTCGTTCGGTCGATTGAACTCGATGTTCACTGACTTTGAGCTCCCGCATTTTTAATTATACCTTCAGTTCTGTATAGGAGGTTCATCAAGTGGTCTGTTTTCGCAGTCGTGGATGGTGTGACTTTCCTGATTTCTGCTTTGATTAACTTACAGTGATATTTCACTCGGCAATCTTATTGCTTGGGTAAAAAAGAACTTCGATAAGTTAAATAACTACAAATTATCGAGATAGAGTAAAGATTGTTCATACAGCGAGCCTTATAAGTGTACAATTCTTCAATCTCTTAAAAAATTCTGTAAATGCCTCACTAACACGAGAGTGTGATAATATTAATTCAACGTCTGGGGCGACAAAATGATATTTCGTACGCTACCCTAGGCTGAGCACCCTCTCAGTTCCTCTCCTGAGTCCATCCTCTCTCCGTCTCGTAAGCCCTCAGTATTTACACCCCCGTGCAGCTGAAACGCCGGGGGAGGGGGGAATACCACGGTGACAATTTCCACTGTTTCCACGCGAAACACCGAAATCCTCGGATGCTGTGTTGTTGGGTGGCCGTTCGCGAAACTCAAAATTAAATCGGTTTAAGCGCGAATAGCATAGCTCGCGCGCCACCGTCTACTTCGCGCGATACATATTTCTCCGTATCGTTACACCCGCCAGAAGTTTCGACGTACATACGAATTTCCCATGTCACAAGAGATTGAAATTGTCCCTTACACTTGCGCTATACGACGCTTTGTTATCGAGATACAAACAATTGGATTGGAGTCCCGACGGCTGACTTCCTGCCTGTGGTGGATTGTCGTTGTGACAATGGAAATTAACCTCCCTCCAAAACGACAAGTAAAGATAATACGTGCAGTGGCCATTTCTAATTTATTAATCAGTGATGGCTAATTATCTTAGTAGGGAGTCGAATTTGGAATTTTAATTTTAAAAAAAAAAATCCATTTCGTTTGAGATTATTCAAGTGCATTTGCAGTGGAAAGATTGAAGAAACGAAGGGTGGTGTAACGCTGAATATAAAAATTGGACGTAAATCGGGTGGAAATGAATTTCTCTTTAATCGTTTGTCAATGATAAAATAACGAGACAATTCATAAAAAAGGAATGCATCGTCTTCCTCTTATGTTCAGTAAAGTTTAATTTGACGTGTCATTACCTATCTGGTGCGTTTACTGGAATAAAAATAACTGCTCGAGCAGCCGGACGCGAGATGTAAATAAATTCGAGTGCTAGTGATATTTTACAATTTCTTTCCGCGCGAATGAGCGTGCGCTTTAAATGGAGGCTGCGCGAGTTAATTAAGGGACTAAAACGGAGGAATAAAGAAACCGGTGGCGTTAATTAAGAGCACGGACACGTTTGAGTCTTATGACGAATCCTGATTGCTGGTTCTATGAAACGGAAGGGACACATCTTTCGAGGGCCAAACCGTTTGTCTTAGCTTCTTTAAGTGTCGCTTCATTGTTCAAACGAAACGTGAAGAGTGAAGTGGAAGTGTCTAACTGTAATCGTTTCTCTGGTTCTCGTAATCCGGTCGCTTTCTTGATTTTAAGTAAGTATTTATAGTGAAATGGATACACCTGATAAAAAAGTTCAAAGAAATTGACGTAAAATTGATATATCAATAATCATATGATAAGAAAAATAACAAAAATGGAATATTCTTGTATGATGGAAAATATCTTAAAGCATTTAGTGTTTATTAATTGGATATACTGTAAATTACACTGCTAGTATACCCACTGGCGGGATCGAAGCGCCTGCGAAATTATAATGCAGTAGAAGTAGAATAGGGGCGTCGATAGTCAGACACATGCACTCCTCTTACCACTTAAGCTTCTTCATAAAGAAAGTTTGCTCTAAACATAAATAACAATCGACTTAAAACAGCACTCATTAATGTCAATGGAAGTGAAATAGGTATGCCAATAATCAGACATGCCCACTTCTGTCATTATTTCAAACCAGAAAACAAATAAAATTGATTTAATTAATAAAGTGAAGAATTTTGATAAAGCCTCTTCTGCAAATTTTGTCTACAATTTTACTATAAACAAATTTACTATAAAAATTTATAAAACTCCACTTAAATCAGAATTCGTCATAAATGAAACATTTTTAAGTACTCCAGTAATCCATAATCAACCATTCGACAGAAAACCATTTATAACAATTTAGAAAAGTATAAAAAGTCAAAGAATAATTGTACATACACCTTCGCTGGGTATTTTCGCCACTGTATGCAACAACCCCGTTGTCTCGTGTCTGCAGATTCATTCTACAGATATTGTTCATACCTGGCTGGCGGTATTTTATTTAACTCGAGCTGTATATTTTCCAGTTGACTGAGATTTCGTCTTGACCAGGGGGAAACACGCCGCGAAAGGGGCGGAAACGCTAGACATTAGGTTAGGGGAAAGAAATATAAGGGTGGCCGTTAAGGGTTACCTTCGTTGAGTAACAGCCTACGTCCGTCGTTCTTGTGATCTCTATTCGTGATATCAACCTCAAACGTATTTTACGGTGAATAGGTTGCTGACAGCCATTAAGTCCTTAAAGCTCACTGTGAGAAAATGTGTGCTTTATAGCTTGAAACAAATAAATATTTAAGCATTAATATTTTCTCAGGTTTCATTTTAAAGAAACCATGCTTTGAACATGATCTTCCAAACTTTGATATGGGACCGAATCTAGTTTTTGAAATCAGTCAAAGAAAATATGGAATTTAATTTGCAGATCATTCAATAAGATATAGGTACCGTTTATTAAGAATAAATTACCTGCTATTGAATATTTGAAAGTATTACATATCCTTCCGAACAATAAAGTTCTTCAAATAAAAGATTCTCTATTTACTTCAATCAAAAAGAGACTCTCTCTGTTACTCATCAAATAACTACGAATTCATATCCATGAACAATGCAGCAAAATGAATCAAATATACAGACCGTTCCGTAGTTCCATATACCATAAAAAAATTCGTAATTCCATCCAGGAACAAGTTAAAAATGTAAAATAAAAATCTTTTATACAATTCCTCGTTCTTAAACAGAGCAGCTCTTCTCTGCTTCCTATGCACAACCCATTTTCCATTTTGTGGTGAGTTGAATTCTTTTCACTCCCATATTCTGGGATCGACGTTGTTAAAAAAAACGTTCAAACTGGTTTTTCCTATAAAAGCCTATAAACCGTTGATTACGTTGTCCATAGACACGTTATTTCGAGTCGTTGCTCGACACTGGCGGTCATCTTTCTCGGTAGATGACGTGAAAGTGTTTCGACGAACACCTCGAAGGTCTGCCCAACGTTTCGCTGGCCTGCAATAACAGCCCGTAACTCAGCACACCTGTATTTCGCATTCATTATCAGGCTGCAGCTGTTACGTAACGAACGAGTCCGAGCTCGTGACGTACATGCAACGAAATATTGTATGAACTACGGCGTTTACGAGGTCGTTCGTTCTTGTTCCCCTTTTTAGGAAGCTACGCACATTTATACGCCCTCGCGGCATATCCACCACAATTCGAATTCGCGGAATTTTAGAAACGGCCATGGTAGCGGGGCTGCTTTCATGACTTTGAAAAATCAAACAAAATCCAGTGAAACTGGTTCATGTTTAATTTTAATGGGTAAGGGAATTCTCATACAAATTTGTATTCGGTTTGGATCAGGGTGTAAATCAATATTTCCTCGGGTGATTTTCTTAAAACAAAGGTTGGTTAAAAATGTTTTAGCGTGCTTTGCAAATTTATTTTTCCGAAAGAAAAATCTTTTGAAGATTAAAACTGATTTGTCAAGGAAATCTTTATTCAGAATGCAAGTATGAATACTTAAATATCGGATAGTGGAAGGATAGAAATATTACAGACCTCCTTCGGCGTATGCTATTTTAAATAACTCGTTCCTCTCGTCGCATCTGAGTAAAATTCAGCACAATTAGAATTCCCATGGAGGTTGAAGTCTGTGCATGCGGTGCGCATATTTCTATTCGTATTTCCGTGCACGCGTTTCGCATAATCGTCTCACAATCAGTCACGAAATCGTGGCAAGCTTCGGGTCGTCCGAAGGAGCGAGGCTTAAGTGAGATCTCGAATATCGTTGGTGAAAACGTCGATATAATTTCAAACTTAAATGAAACTCGTCGTACTAGCATGCAATTCTTTCACTACCGTTCAGACCGTATACGATTTCATTTAATAATTTGACACCGTAGATTGCGCTGGCTGAAAGCGAATCCTACATTCGTTTCCTCCATGGGACATTAAATTCACGAGGCGGAAGAACGATAAAGTCGTAATCATTTATTTTATCTGGCCCTTGCAATCTCGAACCCGTAAATTTGTCGAGGCTAAGATAAGGCTAGTTCGGATGTGATTTAAATGAAGAAAATAAGATTTTCATGAACCCGCGAATGCCACAATGTAAAATAATTATGTTACTTTGAGGGAAAAGGAATACTTGGGGGATAGTGAAATAAATTTTGGAGAAATGCGCTAGAAGGGTTATCTGGAAAAGTCTGGAAAGTTTGAAGGAAAAGGAATGTGTGAATCTTATCTGTAAGGAAGAGGTTAATAGATGGTTAAGAATATTAACAAAAATGATGATAAATTAAGGAATATTAATACTAGGTTCTCCCTGAAGATCACATAACTTCTAATGTAAACAAATTTTACTTTAAACACCCATATTGATTATTGAAAACAGAGTGTACTCCTTACGTAGTCAGTAGAAGTAGAGTGGATACGTCGTTTGTCAGACATTTTACTTTTCCCGTTATTTCAACCAAAAAGAAATGTATTTCAACAAAATCTCAGTAAAACTTCTTCTAATACATATAAATATTCCTCGAATAAACCAATTCTTTGGTATAAATTAATAACAATTTACTTAAGAGAGAGGTCATCACAAATTACCATTTTCCAACCCATCTATATAATTCGAAATTATTAGTAACCTGTTTGTTATAAAGTATATATTTACTGGCACTCACTGCCATCCTAAAATATATAACTCGCTGATATTCTCAGTGATATCTGACGCGGAATGTAAAAGTGGTGCACACTCAGTTTTCTTCTAGATTAGAGTGGAGTATAGTCGAAATTCGTTGATCCGTCCGACCAAGATTGATGGCGTTCCAAGTAATGAAGTTACACAGGTGTCTGAGCAAAGTTTCATAGATGTTCAAGCTGGATGCGTGCACTCTCATATTTATGACACGGTCCTTAATACCTCGAGAGGATGCACGAACACGATGTATCCAAGATTCCCGGAAGAGTCTCCCTCCCTGTTGGGCTTTTAAAACTCCCCTACTTTCAGTCACGTTACGAATTTTTTGCACCAACTTTACCCCACGCAGCTTTCCAGTTTTCACCACTGGAAAAATTTGCTACCTCATCATTTTGCTCATTCAATATTTCGAGATGAAGGCGTGCTGCATATTTATTCACCAGCTTCAATCCTATTAGATACACTTATAAATTTCCATTTGAAGTACTATTTATCGATAAGCAAAGATTCAGCTGGAATTAAATTCCTGATAGGATCAGAATACTGGAATAACTGGCTTAATTCCCGACGATAAGTCTGCGCTATCTCTTTCATAGAATAGAGGAGGATCGCTGTTTCTGCGACATAGCTCGTTAAATTTATCTCAGGAAAGTCTTCTATAAAATCTTATAAAAGACGAAGTGAAAGTTATCCTACGGAGGATCTCGGGGGATTTATACGCCAGGGGACGTGCTCGACAATGTAGCTGGTTAAATTGCTCGACTGTATTCACTCCAAACAGGGTCCGCTATCTCGATGACGTTAATTCATTCGCGATGGGCCCTTATTGCTCTAGAAGAGGCCATAGAGTGGACAGTTATTCGTTACACGACTAAGTCTCCCCCTGAAAACAGCTAAGTGTTCTCAGAAAATCCTATCGAAAAATAGAAATTCCGATGAAAAACGTAAACAAGCAAATGATTCACTTGGTTTCGACTCAAAATTCGAAATTAATTAACCTCGTCGACTAAATGAAAACTTTCGATGGAGATACCACTTACATTTTCCATCCCAAACTATTTAATCGTATACTACTCTTCAACATACACTAATGACTCACAGTAATGTTTTTCTGTTAGACTTTTTGATAGACTTTTCCATCAAAACATTTTTCGGGAATCAATTATTTATACAACCATATTTCATCTCCTTTTAAATTAACCATCACTCCCGCTTTTTCACGGAACTTTCCATTTTCCCTGACGTATGCACGCTGTTCAGCCCCGTGGCCATTATTTTTTGATCCCCCATTAAGTTCCCATGGTCGAGGCTGTAGAAGGTGAGCATTACAGGGCAATCTCGCCGAAACATTAATTCACTTTAACAACCGGGCTGGTCCGGTTTATGATTCGGTACCATTGTCGACCGTCTCGTGAATATTCGTCGTAGAAATTCGCGGATTATCGATCCTGCCGATTCGTTACGCTGCCGTGTGTATAATTTTACGCGGGTAACACGATCACGGCCGCATTATGCGACTGTGCGCGCGTGCTGGCCGCCTCCTCGAGTTTTAATGCACGGCCAACGTTTGATTTATCGTCACGCTCGTCGATGATTGACGAACATTCATCTTCGTTCCTGTTAGACGTAGACTGCCACACCCTCGATTTACGCCACGCGTGCTTGTGCGTTGAAAAAAAGTTGAAAATTGTTCAGGGACTCGATTCTTTCCGGGGTGGGAGCGCAACACGCGATAAGTACATAACGTGCCTTAAGGAGTAGTGCCATGATGATAGGCAAAAAAATGGTAGGATAAATTTGGAGGTGATTTTAAAGAAATTTATGAAGATTATTAAAAATGTAACATAATTTAGGACGTTTGCAGATTTTCTATAGATTTCTTTCTCATTAATTATACGAAACAAATGTCCAGGGCAACGATCAAGTTACCAAATACAAATAGTCGCTTATTCGCAGCAATAAAAGTTGAAATATTCGTAATCGTTTTATTCTTATCGAATGGTTTTAAAACACGTTATCATGACGCGGTTAACTCTCGAATCGATTCCGCGGTTTTATGTTTCAATAAATCACAAAAATCCCGAAGCTAATTAAAAGGGAATTATGCAGCGATTACCTCGCCGACGCCCGTTGCCGTTTTAATATTATCATGCTAATGAAATGGCCGCGATTTTCATACTTATTGTATCGCAGGCTTGCATATTATAATGCTACATTGAGCCCGTGATTGCTTTACCCGAAAAAGCAAACTTTCGACACGGAGAGCATTTACTGAAAACGTTTTCCGCGGCACTGTGATCGCTCGATAATGCAAAATGCAAACTACGTGGATGAAAAGTACTGACAGGATTGTGTGTGCTCAGAATTTATGAAATGAGAATTGCCCTTTTTCCAAAAATAAACGACAGTGCCTAATAATCCTCGGTAACTGTGTCGTATACATAATAACCATTCACGTGATATTGAAAATTGATATTCGGTTCAAAAGAGACTAAATATAGAATAGTTATTTTTATGGTAGTTTCCCTGAATTTTTACTGCCATTTTGCAACCTAATATTACAAACAGTAAGCCTTCAAGTCAACTTACAATTAGAAGAAGTTCCACCGAGTAGATACTATATCAATATTATAATTCCTAATTAATCATTCGTAATATATAACTTTCAGAAATACAATAACACCTCGGCACAATAAGTACACAAAGATATATTCCAGATTACAACGTCAAGTGGTTCACCCTGTATAAAACTGTACACCTCATATTAAGGAGGTGTTCCGGTCTAGAGCTCATAAAAGTAGGTGATATATAAGAATTAATTAAAGGAAAACTTCTTCGCATAAGTTAATGGGACTTCTTGCATTGGAAATTCGGGAATTTTACGAATTTCAAAAAATTCTTTTAAACTCGTATTCTTAAAAGTTTGAACATTCGAAAAATGAAATAAAAAAATCAATTTTAGACCGGGACCTACCCTTAAACTCAAATTAATCATATTACGCACGCTCAATTCTAATCGAAAGAATCAGAAATGCCCAAAATTTACAACATTTCATCCTTTTTCTTCCATTACTTTCGCACCAATTCAAGTCCGAACGTGCCGTGGCAAAAATGAATTATCACGCGCGAAAGCTCACGAAACATTAAACACGGTGGCGATAAATCATCGCGTAAGCTCTGCGAATTATGAGACACCGTTGGTTAAGAATTAACGTCCCACGGCAATTTGGATGACTGAAGCTCCAGCCGAGGATAATAGGGTCGTTTCGATGGCATGAAGTCATGGTAATTTATTCGCCGTTCGACGCGCATACGTCGGAAGACCGTTAAGCGACGCGGAACAGCGTAAATGTCGGCCCGTAATCAAACGTGTATTCGCGCCGGCTCCTGGAAATAATCGGGCCGATAAATTCGAGACATCACGAAATTCGCGGGTCTGACCATTCCCGATTCGCAGCGTTTCGAAATTATCGCGAAACAATATAGCAACCGGCATTGTTTCGAGCCTTGACCGCGGAATAGGAAGCATCGTGCATCGATACAGAGGCGCTCGTATTTGAAATGAAATTAAAAATTAATTGTTATTGATTCTCATTGAAAATTTACATTTTGCTTGATGTTATTTGACGCTGGATAGTAGCAAAATAACGAGAAGAATGAACGCAGACAGTTATGAATTGGCAATTAAGGGGAGTAATTTTTAGTGATTGTAGGAATATGACGAAGAAAGGGTCAAAGAATTACATCAAACCATCGACGGTATTAAAGGGTCATTCAATAAATAAATCTTTTTGGAAATTATTATATTAAAAAAATCTGTTTAAATTTTTGGTACAATATAACAATAGCTTAATAAATTCCAAAAAGATTTATTTCATTACATGTTCTATTTATTGAGAAACAAATCTTTAAATATAGAAGAAAGTAGAATGACCCTTTAAAAGGAGAGACAAAGTCTCAATTGTGCCACAATTTATAGGTTCTTAGCTTAACCCTTAAATGCACGTTGTTGTAAAACTGTTTTTATTTATTTTTCCATGCATTAGCATATACGTGTCTCCCAAATATATGTTTTTTTCACGGAAAAAGAATTGATGTATCTAAGGGTTAATAGCTGACCGACATAAGTATAAAGATGTCCTTTTCTATATTATTCTTTACAGAAAACCAAGACTCGATGGGCAACCAAGCATCAAAACTATTCAGCCCCCTCCCTTAGAATAATACAAATAACTCTTCTTCGTTCAAAGACACGTTACCTAGACCTAAGTGCGTAGACATAATTAACGTAATCCAACCGCAATTTTAATAGGATCCCGACTGGAAACAGCATCCAGGGCAGCAGCAGGCGCAACCGCAACTAATCCACCTTCTTTTCCAGAGCACCGTCGAATATTCCGCGAATTAAACGAACCGCCCCTTCGTGAACTTATTATCACGCTTCCTATCTCACAGTTCGTGATCTCGGCGCGTTCGTTACTTTGCTTAAACGTAGCTCCCCCCGCGTAAAACCACGTTGCTGGAGCGTATCCCTCCCCCCTCGTAAATATCTCTAGCCGAAGCGAGTCCTCGAGCGAAAGTACAGAGAGAATAAAGAACTAAAGGATCGAGGAAACGAGATAGCGTAGCGCGTTCGAAAGGCAGAGCGAACAGAGGGGCGCCTCCTAGCACTCTGACGACTAAGCCGTAAACGACACATTCTGAAATCGATTCTCAAATGTTGCTGTCTCTTGTGCACGTGGTCGTGGTCGAAAATCGGGCCGACACACGCAATTGGACCCACACACGCCGGTTGTTAAGAAGGCTGCGGCGACGATAAGCGCAAGGCGACTTCACGGCGCCGTGGTCACCTTCACCAGCCCAGAGTCCCACTTGGTAAGCCTCAGTATCCAAAGCTTTCAAACAAACCAACCAAAAAAAAAAAGAATAATTTAAAAAAAAAAATATATATGAGCAAGACAGTATAAGCGATTGAATGAAGCTGAGCAACAGAGAGCTCGTGACGAACCGTCGAAGCGAGCTCTCTTTCTCGCTGATTGGCCCGGCCACTTGATACGCACCTAATATAATTATTCTATATTATATATACATATATATAATTGGCTAACTCTCACGCGAAACTTAGCTTTTTAGCGAGGAGCGATCACCAGAGCACCAACTTTTCTCTTCTCGAACCACTCACGTACCCTGCCTTCACTCTCCACCTTTTCTTTCTTTCTCATTTTCTTTTCTTTATCTTTGTCGAGAGAGACGCGCTGGCGCCACGGAAACCAGGGAAAATCGGCACGACGGAAAGCTCCGTGACAAGTTCGCCAACTGACGTACAGTCCCCCGATTACCGTCCACCATCGCGCCAGTTCCTCCCCTAGACAGCTTGAATGATCAAGCAGAAGGAGCTGGGTCAGTCGATGCGAGGCATCGGCAGAAAGTACGGGCGCGTGTTTCGGTACAGTGGGATGCAACCGATCGGGACCAAATAAAAGTGAAAGGACGAAGAGTCGACGAGGACCTGTGCCGATTTTTTCTGATCTCCACGCAAGCTTTCTTGTGAATGGTTAGGAAGTCTGTCACGATTATGTATATATAGTTCACGCGTGGGGCTCTTGCTCACGATCTTAAAGCTAGCCTCTATAGGTACACCACTGGTCACTGCACATGCACGCAATAATCTTCGCTCCTCTCGGTATTGTCATCACTGTCACTCATCTCGCCACGATCATCGACGCCATCCATCGTAAAAAAGAAATCGCTCGCGCCTAGCTCCGACAAACTCGAGTCACGTCACCTTGAACGCGCCGTATCAATCATCTGCTCTCCGGAAGCAACGCGGGACGGTAAATTAATTCGTTTCGCGAAATATTCGCTGCAATTGACCGAGAATCATCTTTCACGATCGGAGGCTCTGTCGTTCCTCGGATCGCTATTAATTGGAAACGGATCGTTTGACGCCGGGCAATTAACCGCGGCGTTAAATGACGCAAAGGCGCGAGAGCGTGTCCGAATGTCGGCTAGGAACTCATTTCATCGAATTCATCTTCTGTGCCTCGTGGAATGAGCGACCAATGAACGTCTGACCAATTGCCTTTAGCTCGAGCACTGATATGCATGAGGAAAGAGGAACGGAACGAATCGCACCCGCCTGCATGTTGACGCAACAAAAATCTACGTGTAATTGTTCTTTCAGGGCGGAATGTAAGGGGCTGCGTTCCGACGAACGCAACCACGAACCGAGACCGTCATCGTGACGGCTGCATTCGTCATTCACGACGATCGATTTGTTTCTGAAAGCAATGCTGAAACAGAGACGTTGTGGATAGTAGAAAATAAACAGCGTTCATTCAGGACACTTGCCCCGGATTGGCGAAAATCTCTTTAACCCTTTGACGACGATCGCCATATATCTTTTTTTTTTATATATCCTTGTTTTGATGGAAGATACAGATGTGTGTAACGTTGTTTCGCGAAGAGGATATACCTAGTATTAGGTAAATAATTGACTGATTGATTGAGGACATTCTTTTCCTTAAAACTGGTGATGTTTAATTAATTATTATATCCAGTTCGACGTATATATGTTACTCTTCACAGCCAGAGAATCCCCGAAATGAAAATAGCGCGAAAGTTGAGCTAAAAGAGGGTCAATTTTGTTAGTGAAACTGTCAGGGGAAAGGATCTGTTAACCACGGTGCTGAAATGGGACTTGAACTTATAAGGGAACAGTCCCAGGTGGTCGCTCTGGATTCGAATACAACTTGGTACACGCGTAGATGTCACACCACCGATGCAGAATATATGTGGTTATGGTCGTGGATATTAGAGATATTAGCTTTAAACATTTCTGTAAGCGCTTAGATCTTCCGGTTTAAGGCCCAGAAAAATAGCTCAGCTTTAGGAAGTAATTTAAGGAAAACTAAACCACTGGTATCAAATAAAAAATAATGCCAGATTATTAAAGGGTATGATTCACAAATTCCCTAGTGGTAAAAAAAATTACATTTTTCAACGAAATGACGACACTTGAAATACGAAATCACTTTTTTCCTATCTTTTCGCGTTTACAAAGTCTTTAAAATTGTTTATAATGTTAGAGGTTTTCGCACTGCAAAAAAGTTTATTCTTCAAAATAAAAAGAATTGCAATCGACTCGAGTGATAGCTTTCTCAGATATTTGTGCCACCAGTTTTAAGAGCACTGTTTAGAGAAAAACGCGCTTTACCCGCGCATCTTTCAAATTTTAAAAATTCTATGGAAAGAAGTGAAAAAATCGATTTCACGACAATTCCAGAGAGAAATGTTATAGCGCTTGCGGAAGTGTTTAAACTAAATATCTCAAGAAGTATAAACCGTCTCCGCCTATAACCTATATTTTCTGCAGCAGTAGGGTGAGTTCTACACGTGTACAAAGTTGCATTAAAATCTGTGACGACCACCTGGAACAGTTCCCTCGTAAGTATTTCTTTTGCTCGGCAATCATTCTAAGCAACTGGAATGTCCACGTAGTGGATCAATTCTTGCTGCTTGATCCCTGTCAAGGATTTCTTGCTACTCCTACGTAGTCAGTAATAGAATAATCCTTGTTGTGTAGCTCCGTGGAATTCGAAATCACTGGAGCAGTCTTCCGTTTACTGGACCGCTGGTCTAACCAACTAAACTGTCCAAGTTGTTAACAGGTTCTTTCCGCTTAATCCTCTGTCCAATCTCCCAAATACCCTATCCAGCAATTCTCTCTAGCAAACGGTTGGAATTATCCCTGTCCCTGTGTGGTTAGAAAAGCCACAATTAAAACTACAGACTAGAATTGGAAAATATAATAAGACAACTACAAACAGGTTCCCTTGTATCGTCGTCAAAGGGTTTCTAATCAAAATGAATTATCTAATTAAAATTAATCGAAGCTGCAGAAAAATTCTGTCACACAACCGATCGAGTAGTCCCAAATACATAGAATCCTCAATTCAATTCGAAACTACTGAACATTGCTTACCAATGGAAAGAAATTTAACGCAACGACATTGATAGGTATCCTTCTCCATTTCACCGAAAATTATCGATCCGAAGAGGTCGAAATAGATCGCCGAGTTAAAGAACAAAACGTCGCTGGGTCATCATCGTTTTCCAGCGACGGGAGGAGTGCATAAGGTTATCGGTGCATCGGCGACCAGAACATCAAAGTTTTTTCGACTTCCAGCCCGACGTTCCACTAACGGGATCAGTTCAGCTCGTCTCACGTTCGTTTCACCTATCCCCCCTCGCATACACACGTACACACAGAGGAACACACACCCACGTATCTATATATACACGTACACAGAGCCACACGTAACAGAGACCGTACACCGTACCCCTTTTGTTTCTCTCACCTCGCGAATAAGCTCTCTCTAAATTCTCGTCTACGGAGCTCGAGGTGTACCAATGCCTCGCGCAACCACGACACCAGTATCGTAACTCTTGCGCAGCTGCAGCACGGTGGGGCTCTGGGTAAGAAAACACGAAATAACTTTGAATATATATTTCTCGATTACTCGGCTACCAGTGTGCCAAGTTCCCGGTGCAACGAACCCGGCAATGCCTTTCAGTGGGTGGCAGCTGGCACTGGAAAAGGGGTGGCCGAGGGTCATTGTTCTTGGAATGACAGTGGGATGGGTGGAAATTCGTTTGCATTCGATGGCCCGCTGTAAATAGAAGATTGAAGGGGTTCTAATGTGCAATTGTGCAATGATTGAACGAATTTTGTTACTGCATTCTGTAAATCAAGGGATTTTTCTGAATATCGTGTAGTGTAGTAATGGGGGTTGTTTTAAATCACTGTGGGTTATTGGTAGCTTTTGATTGCGTCAGCGGTGTAATTTTTGTTTTAATAGTAGGCAGTGCAAATTGTGGATATTATTCTTTTTATACGGAAGAATGAGTGAGTGGTATATTGAAGATAAGGGAAGGAAATGGTTTATCTAAAGATAGATCTTTTATGGGAGCCCCAGTGGTGAATGCATTGTGTACTTTTATGGCTAATAGAAGTGTTACAGATGTGGAAAGAGTTATTAATTATGAGCTGGTTCCTTGAAATTAAATAATGTCTGATTTTTGGTACAATTTTGTTGTATTTATGAGAAGATGAACATAAAGCAGTTACGAAATAGTTATAAACAAAAATAGAAGTTCAAGTAGGAAATTGCTTGTAAAAAAGTCCTTCATAAACTCTTATGAGTAATAATATTATTAATAGTCTAAACTAAGAATTTTTGAAGATAGATTTCAATTGATAAAAAGGTGGAAAAATTGCAGCAGGCGAAAGAAATTCTGATTGGAAAGTTGTACTCCTAAAAAGGTTTCGTCATTTATGAGACAGTATTTATAGTACAGTAATATTTAAGATATGTCGATTCCACGGTTCATTATATTATTAAAATGTTAAAGGAAGATATCTTTGTTCCCATTCAGTTCAATTATTTCCAATTTTTATCGCGGCACTTCAGTATCTGTTTTCAATTTGCCAACCAGAAATTTGACTTAAATGCACTCTAATTTTATGATTTCCTTTTTAATTTCGAATCCGTTCAGAAATATATCCGTTTCTCCTGAAACGGTAACCAATAAGTTACTCAGGCCCGTTCGCTCTTTGTCTGAAGACATATTCTTGAAGGCGTGTTTGCATCAGTACTTGAATCAATCGTTGCACAGCAGGGCAACTTCCACTCCCCAGGCCCTGGTTACTTCTCACAAAAGAGCACGTTATGGGCCGTGACATAGTTTCTTGCGGTTATGCATCGACCTATAACGGTGCGCATCAAGCTTGCAACTTGCAGGGGGCAACTTGCGGTTCGGCAACTCGGGCGAGAACTTTACTTTGACAGCTCGGGGCGAACGCAGGAGCAGGCAAGTGCATTGAAATCTGTACAAAGGATGCATCCTGCGGAGGTTCAGAAGAGGACTATGCTTTACCCTTTCAAGTCCACCCTCTTCAAAGGTGACGTAGCCACTGTACAAAACATCTTCAGGTAACATTCTCGATCGGGAAACGTAATTGACTAATTAGTTAATTAACCTTCATTCGGAATATGTTCCTTTGCCGATTCGATAATAAGAAATACCATACGTTCTACCGTTATTTCAAATGCCTTTTCTACGACAAATTTGCCATAAGTAATTTCAAGCTTTAATTTCAAAAGTCATGTTGATTTCCAAAACGATTCCAATCATTTGCTTGATTTTCGACTTTCACGATTTCAACGTACACGCGGAAGTCTCTGCTTGGATCGCAAAATGATTTTGTGGATCTCAAGCTTCGGTTGGTATATAGAGCAACGTGCTCGAGCTAACATTAATTAAACGTCAAGCCTGGTGATCAGCGATCGGTGTCGATTCGCAGTGTCATTTATTTGTAAATCACTGCTGTTAATTTATATCGACATCTTTCGGGGGACTAATCAGTCGACTGGCGCACGTCCCATCGAACCCGAGCTTACAGCTCGAGACGGAGATACTTCTCCATGGCAGGCGACAGCTCTCGATATTAACGACGCCCTGGCACCTCGGTGTTCAGCAGAAATTCACGCGGATCGAGTTACGTAATAAGCTGTTTGGCAGATAATCCCCAGCGATCGTGATCTCTATGGTTACACACGAGATCGGGCAGCCATTTATCTCGAGAATATTCTGCCTCCCCTTAAAATATATAAATCTCCAACCCAACTGGACATTGAAAACTGATTGTCAATTCAAATTCTCATTTGCTATGAAGATTCATTAAGGGGTCCTGCATTAAAAGGAGCTTTCATAAAATCCATCTTTTCAAAGCAAAATTAAAGAAAAATAGCTTCGTTAGCAGTCAAAGAGGTTTTCAAAGCAATCAAATACTCTCCACACAAGATACTTCTGTGGCTCCCCATTGATGTTTCACACAAATTCGTTAGTTCTCACTATCTCTTTATATCAAAGGTTTCCAAATGTCGAATTTAAAATTACCGAGGACGCGAAAGATTCGTGTGCAACATATCAAACATTTCTGGGCAGGGAACTTTAAATGGAGATTAATTTCTTCGCTTATGAGAGACGCTAGCGTCCCTGACAGTAACCGATTCGTCGAGGGATCGAGGGGGATGCGGTTTCCCCCTGAATCCGCGGTAGAACGGAGCCTCCTAGGAGTAGAGGCTGTCCAGCCTAACCTTGGCTCCTAACACGTTCCGTCCCTCGCCTTCCCTTTCCTAACAACATAACTAACTTACGGCCCCGGGCAGCAGAATCTCCCACGAGTTGTGCCACTACCTGAGCCACGTCGTCTGAGGTGAAACTGATCTCGAAACAGGGACGCTCGAGCCCGTATAGCCAGGCTGAGGTTGCGTCAATCGATATTGATGGCCTAGTCGGTGGCTGTTAGGTTCTTCCAAGGCACAGTAGGAATGACTGATTAAACATTAAGTGGAAGCAAGTACGTTTCTTATATTGGGAGCGTAATCCTCTGTTGAGAGACATTTCAGGCCATTTTTACGAAATTCCTCACAATTTTCACTAGTAAGCCATTATACACATATGCTTCTAATTTACTACCATCCAACTATCATCAATCTCAAGCATTATAAGATTCCTCGAATGACAATGAAATTCAATAGCCTTGAAAAAATTTAAATGCTGTCTGTCAATATTTTTAGTCAAGTGCCCAGAATTTTTATGCAAATTGATTAAATCCATTTTCTATATTCTATAGAATAGCAGCCAGTCACCACAAAGATGGGCCATATAGTATGAACAGATCTCATTAATTATTCACGCAGTAGAATCGTGAAATGAAAATTAATACAAGAACGATTGAACTGTCCCTCACAGCTAGTAGTAGTAACCTAGTAATGTCAGACACGAAGACTTGCTCAGTGACCCAAGTTCTCCCCTATATGTATGAAGCTGCAAAATGCTTGAATCACCTCCACCGAATTTCGCGTCAAGATGGGGCATGTTAAGTGACGCCAGCCCATTCGCGCAATAATGTCAGACGTCTGTAATCCTTGAACACGTTGCTCAGGCTACGTGCAACCCCCAATGCAGCGTGGGACATGTTTTCGCTATAATGTCGCGCTGATATTTGGGCGCGGTTGAACGCCCCAGGATCCCCCCCTCGCGTATAGATTACTCGATGGATATTCGGTGGAAACGTTGCATGAATATTTAACGAACGCCTCGATAACGATGCGACCGATATAATATAGGGAATTATAACGGAAATTTCGTGGCGAATGGAAACTCTGGTATTAAAAGCAGGGCGGTCTGGGAGGAATTACAAATGCTTTAGTGGGAAATGTGCCAGCGTAAGTCAGACTCTCACTGCTAGTCGAAATATAGGCATTTTAATATTCAGCTCAAGAAGTGAGATATAACAGAATAATTTAAATTACTTACCATATTTTCAGAATGACCACCTTTCGCTTCTGCCGATGCTACATGACATGGTACCAACATGTTTTACTGTGGAAACTGTGGGAAATCATATTTTGCTATTATTCAAAGAAGTCTCTATCTTCATTGAACAAATTTTATCGATTAAAGTGTTTTTGTCACTAAGAAATAAATACCCAAAGATGCGATATTTCTTGACATGGCCAAGGTGGTCTGACCTCTTAACCAAACTTATTATCCCACGTCTTGTAGTCTGCGATTTACTCCACTCTGCAAAGTGGCAATTTCGAAAAAATATTAGTTCCATTCCTATGCAGTAACTTTACAACGCAATGCAGAATAACTAGAAATATGATATTCCTGATATCCTAAAATTGTGTTTCGCTAACAATTAACGACCAGGATCTTCGTTGGTCGATTATTTCCCAATTAAAATTGAAATATTCGCATCTCCGCCTGGACCACCCTGTAGGACGAGTGTTGACCGCGTCGAACGTGAGGGAGCCGAGGGAAACTAGTTTCGCCGTGGCCATTAAAACTCGGGGCAACTCGTGGAACAAATAGTATCGCAAACAATTAGCGAGTCCGCCGTCGAATCGCGAAACATTCGGTTAAGTACGAATCCCCCCAGAAAGCGGTGTTTTAAAAGTTTCGCCTGCATCCCGGAGCGGCTGCGACCACTCCTCCCGGTTTTAATGAGACTGTTTATAACTGTACTTAACTTCATAAACAACCCTGGTGTTTCCTTGACAGTTTCGCCGTGGATCCCAACGTTTTCACCCTCTGTTTGCTTGCCCTGGTTGTTTTAACTATACAGAGTGCTAAGCTAAGTAACGCTCGTTGCTTTGGCAGGAGTGTTAATCTGTGCAATTAATCGGTTAACTAGTGCAAGCCTGTGCAATTAATAGGATAACTGATGCCAATGTATGCACCCGGAATTGGTGGAAATTTCTGGGGAAATATTAGCTATTAATGGTTCAATTTGAGGATTTCATTTTATTAATAGATAATCTACGTGTCAAAGGAGTAGAAATTTTGGAGGAAATATTGTTTAATTTAGTTTCAATCTTGGTAAGCCTGGGCTCAAGTTTAGACCAATGGACTGTGCTGCCTGCTAGTAGAGTAACGTAACGTTAAGTCAGACAGATACTCATATCAGTCGATTTCTGACAACGTATGACAAAATTTTACTAGTATTTAGCTATTAAAAAGTTAAATTATTTTATCAATTGTTAGCATTAGTCACAGTCAAAGAGCCTTCGGCAATGTGAACACAATTTTTATGCTTTACGTTCGCACGTACATCAGCGTTAACAGAGTTTAAGGCGTTTATAGTATTAATAATGGAAGTGAACATGGATCCAATGGTGTTCGAGGCGTCGACAGGATCGTAAAGATTTTGTTAGCGGACGTTTCATGTTTTGTTAAGATTTACGGAAGAACGGTGGTGATGGACGTTAATCCAACAGGGCGACATATATCGTTTTATAGCTCGTAAAACTCTTAAAGGTACTCATAAAAATCTTTCACGGGTACACTGTTAGATAGAAATCATAAATGCCCGGTTTAAATCGCGTTTAACCTCCGAGGGGGAGATTCTGTCTGCGTGTTGAGGGCGCTCGAAGATGTCCAGACGTAAACTCAGCATTCTAAAGTATCTCTAATGTCCTGGAAAGAGGTCCATCAATACCAGAGCTCCATAAAATCGAAAGGAAATTAAGGCTGTCATGTTTCTTCCGTTCGTCAGGAGCCTACGACTTCGGACGAATGTCTCGAAATCGTTTCCCTCGATATCGTCGATCTTCTTCAAAGGAAGAAACATATAATCACACCGAAAATAAAAGTGCAGTTGCACTCTGCTGGTGCATCGGTGCGACGACGTTAAAAATGTCTCCACAGGAATATAAGCTCCATTACAGCAGCCAAATCAACTTCTTCTTGCACCACTTCCAGTTTATTACTACAAGAAACACGATCGGTGTCCCAATTGCACTAGTCATCCTACATAATCTACGCCAGACGGTCGCCTAATTTTCTCGTTTTAAGCGAGCCCGCAATTTCGCGATTTTTGCCATGATTACGGAGGGGTTCTTCGGCTGAAACGAGGCCGATGATGCGGCGATAAGGGTGCCCTCATTGTGCAACCAAAATTCGTGGGTCCACCGTGCGATTTGCATATCTCGAAACGTAGAAATTTTAATGTACATTTTAATATAAACACCGCCGAATTTTCTGGGATTGTTACCTTGATAAGCCTCGGGGGCAAATAGTGATTTACATATTTGCACGGTGTATAAGTGTTCTTGGATAGTCTTGTTTCGAACTTCGTTGTAAATTAAAGCTGCACTGAAATTAGAAACTTACAAATTCTTCGCTCACGGAGGAGCATAAAGGGCAGTAGAAAATTCTTAATGCTATCTCAAGGAATAAATAATTTCGAATACTTATCGATGAGCACTCAGTCGCTTCAGACAACCCCTCAAAATTTTCTCCAGTAATTTCAGAAACTAATCGAAGAAATCTTTGTTAATTGTTCGATTTAAGTGAGGACCCGTCATCGAACTCTCCAGCTTCACAAATCTCTTCGCCCTGGAGATACGGGAGTCTTAAAAATCGACGGTCGGGTGAAACGAAGGCTTATCGTGTTCCACGTTTCGAATCCCATTGCTGGGAGGGAGGGATTAGACGTGGAATCCGCGGATTAGTAAATAATTTATTTCGCCAAGTAATTTAACTTTTCTAATTGATCGTCTCCGCGTCCGCATCCATTTCGCTTCGTAATCCGGTGGAATGAGCGAGGCGTACCGAAGGCTCCCGCAATGGGGGCGGAGGGTGGAAGGGTTAGAAGGTAGAAAGTCGAAGGGTGAAATACCGACGAAGCCAGTTTTGGTATGAAATATCCTCCTTTCGAGCCACGACGAATCACCACTTTGCGGTTCCGACTTTCGAGACGAATTTCTACTGGTGGCGGCGGGTGGAGGGTTGAGGTGTAGGGTAGTAGAAGGGAGGGGAGAGAATAGCCAGCTCTTCTAAACGAGATTTCCCATTCCCAGCTAATTCGAGAGATTTCACCCTGGAACGAGTTCTATGATTCATCGCGATGGTCCTCGAGGAGTCACAAAAATGGCTGGCTTCGCGGCCCTTCCAATGGGATTATATTTTTAACGTGGCCGAGGACAATCGTGGTCAGGAGGATTTTGTTATTTCATTGAATCGATTGGTGTACTTTCTTGTGTTAATGATTGGTTAAAAAAAAATACATTTCTTTAGTTTGTTATGGTTATTTGATGTAGAATAATGCAAAATTAATTTTTTGCTTTGTCATCCACATGTGCATCTTAAAAAAGTAACGTAGAATTACGAGTCCTCTTGTATATTCTGATGGTATACGCAACAACAGTGAAAGTACCTTCTATATTGAGCCAGAACTGCAGTAATACCTACTTTTAATGTTTATTACTTTCAAATATTTCATATTCTTGGAAGTGATAGAAGTATAAATCATTGCTTACTGTTTTCCATGACATTTATTATAAACTAGCTGTACCAGGTCACGCGTTACTGTCGCTCAGTCTGGTTAAAAAGCATGTTAAATGTTTTTACCTGTCACAGGTGTGACATCTATAAAATAATAGGTATATAAAAACACGCGGGTATTGGAATGCAACGTTGTGTCAAAATTTCAAAGCAATCGATGAAAAACTTTCGGAGATTTAAGATTTTGAACAAACGAACATTTACATTTTTATTTATATAGAAGAGAAGATAGATAGATGATGAAAAATTTCTTCAATGATCAGCTTCTATGATTAAAATTTCTTCTATGACCAAAATTAATTTCAATGGTCCCTCTATGCCGCGTGTAGTTATTATTAATTATGAATGGCTCTGGAAAAACAACTTTCTATTAATTGCCTGTAACGGTTAAAATAAAGGGGACAGGGGAAAAGCTCTTTCGCCGACTATTTTTCTCCTAATTAACAAGGTAAGCAATTAATAAACGTTTCCAGGGAGATAACGAGCTCATTATGAAAACGAAGGGAGTGTTCGCGTTAACGATAGGAACTGACTCGTCCTCGAGTTTCACGCTTCCTCAGCCCTTCTCCTTCCCGGCAGCCTTGTTCCTTTTTCTTGATCTCCGCGCCAATATTTCAAGCCGTGATTCTTCATCCCAGATCCCCAGACATGGAAAATAGGAAAGAGGACCATTCAGCTTGTTCCTCTGATTTTGTGTCCTCTTCGTTTTCTGGTTCTAGCAACTTTGCTGCTGAGCTACCGTGGTTATAACATTTTTCTGAACAATTTTATCGAAAGGACTCGAACGAGTATCTTCCAAATTTTCAGGGACGCGATTTAATTTTTGCTTAGTTGAAACTTGAATTAATTGCTACCACTTTAATGGTGAAGTGTTCTTTCAAGAGCAAGATCTGTTTTTTTTTCGAGTCGAATCGATGGAATTGTAATAATATTCTTCCACTGTTCTATATTTCTTTCTTCAATGAATTCTATAGAATATTCTTGATACACGAACTGGACAAACTTTGGGAAGTTACCTCTACTTACCTCGAAAATGAGAAAGCATCCCTTGGGCTTAGAATTACGCAAGACTAGAAATGTTTATTCATTGTAGGAGGAACAGTGTAATATAATGAATTTTGATATACCACCTTACCAATGTCCCCCCTGCTTCGAGCGTATACAATTTGTTTTATAAAACTGGAGAAGATCATGAGTTCGAGGTTCTGGAGAAAGAAAATTGCAATGTCCCCAATGTGTCCTTCCAATAATGCGAAGCAATCACTCCTCCCACGTTCATGTATCTGCTAAATGGAACCTGGACATTTCGAATCGAAGTCGCTGGACATTCTTCCTTCCACTGCTTTTCACGAGACTTCCCATTCGAAAAGGAACGAACGCTTCATGATTCGGCTGTCTCTCAAATCCACTAGCGGTGGGAGTGAGAGTATCGCAAGTAGACGAAAAATGTTCGTCTGACATCGAGTTCTGTCATTTGATGCTTCGAGAAATATTTGAACCAAGAAATATCAAGCGACATTTAGCAACGACCTACAATTTCATTTAATCTTCAATCTCACTTTGAATCAATCAAATCAGAATATACAATACATTCGATAAAAACACGTAGACCTTCCTAAGTTTTAAAAATAACTCCCATCTTTTTCTAACACAATTACATATTTCCATCAAGTCCAACTTGCTGTAAATTTCAGAACAAATTTACTCTGCATTCACTATACCCATCAAACCCATCTTGAAAAATCCTCCAAGTTGCATTTCAGTAAATTTACAGCACACGTATCTGTAAGTTCTTTATTTTATCACTCCAAATTTTTGTACCAGTTTTATCCTTAATTAAATATTTACTTCGACGTATATTATGTACATCGGCACGCGAGCCAGCCTCCGATTTTTCAGATTCGTGTACACAGGTGACTCGACCCCATCGCTACTTCATACGTTCCTCAAAATACGTAATATCGTTCGAGCAAAGTTGTCCCAACAATCTCCTCGTATGTTCCCGATGCAATTCAAGTACAGTCCACAATTTTCTTTGACCGTTTCTCCAGGTACCCCTCCAGTTGGCGATCGATTTGCTTCGTCGGTTAATGGACGAACCAACAAACACCACCCTTTCTTCCCTTCTCCTCATTCGACGCTGGGATATTTAAGTCGTCGAGGATTTCCCATTTTAAATGTCGTTTACCCTTCTAGTTTTCTGGCCTTTCAATCCCTCCAATATTTTAGCAGTTTAATTGTTTATGGCGTACAAACCCTTTGCGCGTAGAACCATGTCGACTCCCTTGCCCGTTACATGCACTTTTAATTTTAGCCGGAATTTCCCCTTCATAAAAAATGACGGAAAAAGTTGAGTGACTAGAGACCGTCGTGCGCGACTACCAGTTTTACATTGCCACGAGCGCTTGCTCGAGAGAAGAGCAAGCAACTGGGGATCCGTGGCACGAGTTTCGACGAGTATTATGAATGATTCTCTCATGCTGTTTCAACGATACCACGTTCTATGAAACAAAATTTCCATTTGGTACTAGCTAATATATTTCACAATGATGTTTGAATAAATGATACAATTTTAAGGCCGCGAGGTTAGTTTAATTAGAAAATTCGAGTAGCCATTCACAAGTAGCGAGGCATTCAGAGAACATTTTACTATCCATCGTAGAGTTTCAATTATTCTAGGATTTCTATTCTCCTCGAAAAAGCGTGCTTTGAAATATTTCAAACACAGTTGAAAATTACAAATTCAGATTATTAAATTAAAATTCCTGTTTCTTTATAGTTAGTTGTTCAATGGTGCTAGTAAGTCTCCGTAGATCGATTTTATGCTCTCCAACCGAAATCTGCTGTCAGATTTTGGCCGACCAGTCTATTAGCGACATGGTTAATTGTGAACACTGCATTGTGCTTGGGAGATGGAAGCTCAAAGCGTGGTCTAGGAGCCGGGCACGAAGATACGGCTTTGAAGTCCTTTAGTAACATATGGTCTAATAATGTATTTTGTAAAATCGATACGTGACGGAGCAGGGCGGTAACCCGAGTTGATGCTATCCGATATTCTGCTAGGTGCTTCGACTCGTTAACCTTTCTACGTCGATCGATCTATCTCGAGTAATTTTCTTAGACAAACCTTTGAGTTTCCCCGCGGTGGATTGTTTCGTATGGGAAATCGATTTTCAATTTACGATGGACGAAGGGAAAACTGCTCGGGGACTGAACAAGAAAAAGGAGGGGCGCCGAGGGTATTCGTATTGTTCGCGACTCTGTGGCTGATAAGAAGAGACCGCTGCTGTATTGATTCCTCGTAACAATTATAGCAATTAGAGATTACGTTTGTGGTCAGTTATAATGGATAAAGCAATTTTCGATGTTTTTATACGTGGGTACTGAGAGAGTTCAATTTTATATCGCTAGTGTTACCATGAAAAGATAACTTTGAGTCGACTTATTGAAATCGAATTATAGTAAAAATGTTACACCACGGATATAGAGATTTTAATTAGGGAAAATTTAAATTTAATTCAATCTTCAACGTTATGATTTTTGACGAATTTGGGGCTGAAATAAAATTTGCACAGTGTACTTAGATCTTCGAAACCGAAACGAGAATTTCATTCCGTTTTTACCGTCAATAAGATTAAATTCAGAAATTTAATAAACTAAATTTAGGATTTGGAAGGAAAGGACATTTACTTTCAAAACTGCCACCACCCTCACCTCTAATTATACATCAGTAAACCTCTCAGTTTTCAGTTTTCCCATTTCTTCTAAATTTAACTTCCTTTAATTTCACTTCTTTAACCTCCAGAATTTAACTTCAATGAAACTTCAACTTCCAAAATATTGATAACGAGACCTCAGTGGTAGCCAACAGAAAGATCAAAACACAAACGATATTAAAAGCATCATAATTGGGCAAAAAATCAATAATACCATCATAGTAAACAAAATCTAATGTTAATACTATTACATACATACATGACAGTGCCAATTTTCATTTTTCTTTTGGCCACAACTGTACACAAGAAGCAGCAGTCGATATTCAGTGATGCAACCATATGATATGTCAGCCGATGCAAGATTCTCGCGATTACGAAGCTTCTGGGCGCGAAGTTTGCATCCTGTCGCGGAAATAGGGTGGCAAATTTAAAGGAAACAAAGGCAGGAAGAATAAATAATGAGTCTCGTTACTCGTGAGTTTTCTACCAGACACTTCTTCATGGAAATTGGCCTCGGTGTCACGGAGGCACGCAATTACACTTCCTGCGCCTCGCGCCGCCAGTTTCCTCGCGAAACCGCACCGCTTTGAATCCAGAATTACAAGCCTCTGTGCTTCGAAAGACAATCGGTCTGTGCAAACAAAAGGGTTCGTTTTGCTAGGAAATTTGGAATACTTATGGCGCCTGCTGCAGGAGGACTTGAAACGATTTGCGACGAATATAAGGGAAATGGAGACATCACGTTTATGCTTAACATCTATGGAATCGAGTTTGATACGTTATCGCTATGTCTACGAATGTCTATTGAATTCGTTAAAATGCAGTACTAACTCTAATACGTAGAGTTTTATGTTTTATATTGTTTGTTTCTAATCAAGGCTATTGAAGCTTGCTATATACTCTGAACATTTGGGGTTAATTATATCAATTTTAATTTGAATAATTTTACCTTTTACTAACAGAATTATGATAAATTTTTAGAATTTTATATTTTTCATATTTCTTAATTAATCCAAATGTAAATAGTTATTGAGATAATCTAAGTTTTAACCCCCAAGAAGTATAATCTAAAGCAAAGAAGGTTAACGAAATGTGAATTTGAAACAAAGTGCTTCACTTTCAAAATATAAAACCCACCGTAGAAACGCGTCTACTTCAAAAATCAAACACAAACCTGTCTTTAGTAACTCGTCCATTTTCTTCCATCTCAAGCACACATCCACGTTTCGTCGAGGCAGTAAACATTCACAGCTTCCAGGTTCAATATTCCAAAGGCAATTTGTCCAGACTGTTACAGTCCCGATAGCCAGAAGTGGCGCGGCCATATTTAAAGTCAGGCTATGTTATAAGGTCAGGCGTGCTTCCTGAATAATGCAACGCACGCCTAACCGCTATGAATCCGCATCAAACGAAAATGGGTCCTTCCGCGGTCGCTCGTTCTTTCTGCCCACATTCTTCTTTTCTCTTTCGCCAACGAGCCCGTAAAAAATGTGTCACCTGTTCGCGTCGCTTTTATCGACGAAACAGATGCCCGATAAGTTGCTCGTGGCTTTAAGGAAGCCTGTAAAAAATTTTATATTTAAAAGCACCAGGTGGAGAACACGACTTCGTCGATTGTAGGATTGTATTTCCCATTGCCTTCCGTGCTTCAGACGATTCTCGAACGGTAGAGGAAATTTCTGGGTGGAGCGAGGACGGTGATAAGGTTTCGGACACATTGATCGAAGGGTAGTTCTATCTTCTGTATTATTTAAATTACTACTTAGGTTATTAGATGTCGGAACTGAAGACGTATGTGTTGCGGATTTAGTAAATAACTAAGAAATAATAGTGTAAATAATTAAACTCTCACATTTGTTTTTCACAGCGCAAAGAAAATTTAATAAGATTTTCTTCGGAGAAACGTAGATGCTATTATAGTAGAAGGTGGTAGAATTATATTAAATTGCAGGAACTAATTAGTGATACAAAGAAACGCAAATTTATGCATACGTGTCATGTGCCAGTTTTCCACCGGGCCAGACAATTTTCAAAATACGAAGTAACCACAAATTAATAAACAAAACACTCCAGAATTGAGTACTAACATTGGAAAGAAAGAATCCACTATTGCATCGCTGAAAAATTCCCCCAGATCCTCAGTGTTCGCCCGAAACATCGAGTACGCCGAAGCTTCGTCCATATATCTCACGAGTTTCCGTGTACCTTGCCCAGACACCCTCCGTTGCGCACGGTTTCGTCCAGATAGCCGCGCTCGTCGAATAAAATTTCACCCACATCGGGGTTAAACATCCCCCAGATTCACCTCCCGTCGATTTTCACCTGGCCAAGCGACACTGGCAGCCGTCCCCGACACAAGATCCCCATTTCACCGGAACGCGCGCGCCACTCGGCCAAAAGGGACTGCCGAAATGACCGAGTCGAGGCTTGACACACGGGAATACATCTCCACCATCCTCGCATCTTCACCTCGCTGCAGCCTCCGCGCGGATCGATGCTCTTTCTCTTCCACTCTTTTTTCCCCTGTCTTGCCCGAGAAACGAGCAGAGCGGGCGACGAAACGAGAATTTCCCGGCGATAGCATTAACAGGGGACAGAGTTCTCTGGAGTTTCTCGATCCCGAGACGGCGAACATAAATCAGTCACGCGCGTCCGATGCAGCAGACACGGTTCCGTTCCCCGGAATTGAAGCAAAAAAGTACGGTGAATACGAGACACGTGATTATTTAAGCCATCGTGCATGACGAATGGACTGTCTGCCAGTCGACGACAGCGTAACGGGAGAGAATTTTGGATTCGAGACACGAGTGGGGCCCGCCGCCGACGCTGCCCGCCCTCCATTCTTCTCGTGGGACGCCGAGGGATTTCGCCCCTTCCGTTTCCCCCTTTTTCGTTCCGTCGAAAGTGGCAGCCAAGTGTAGGACGCATTAAGAGCCGTCTGTGTCTCGTTTGTTTCAGGTCCTGCCACCGTGGAAGGCCGCCAAGTCTGGCAGCATATCCTTCAAGATCCGTACGAACGAGCCCAACGGGTTGATCATGTACAGCCGCAGCGGGGCCCACACAAGGGTACGTGCTTCTTTGCGTTTAAGGGGTATTCGCGATCAGGAGGTAAAAGAAGAACGATCTTTTGGAGAATTTTCTACATATTCTGGTGCAGAATATTTATCTGCTGCCTTTAAAATAACGAAATCAAAAAATCGTAATTGTCGACCCTCGTGAATACGAGTAACCCCTTAAATAGTTATGGCATATAGTGAAATTGAATGTGCAACGAAAGAAGGCATGATTTATCTCCTTTCACGCGGAGTACATTATAGATTAATTTTATTAAAATCTAATTAATTAATTCTTGCGAGTATAATTGAGAGGACTGGGTAGGAAGGAAATGTACCTACTGCATAAGTATATAAAAGCGTACTTAAAATTTAATTTTTAAGCGGTACTTAAAAATTCTACTTCACTGGGAACACTGGGAAAAAACCTATGTTATAATGATGTTAACTAAAGAGCAGATTTTTGGGGCAAAACTTGTGTAATCTCACTGTTGATTTAAAGAAAGATAGGGGCCGGAAATCCACTGATTAAAATGTCTGTTACCCTGTTTAACGGTGCAGCGTAGATCGAGCAGCGTAATTATCTAGAAAATGCGAAGCGAGCATTAAACAATCCGTGTGTAATGAACAGTTTCATGGACTACTCAGCTGGAGGCTGATAGGGGCTCTTTCATTTTCCGAAATATTTCATTCGGCCGCGAGCTCGCGGGCGCATCCGCGCGATCGTTTCGATTAATCGTCGAGAGTCAGCCGGAAATCCGGCCGAAACGATTTCGCGTAAAGTCCATTAAAAGCCATCGAGCAACTCGGTCGGAGCGAATGATCAGAAAGAGATTGCGAGGGGAGTAAAAGGGGGAAAGGAAGGAAGCAGCAGCGATTGACAAGGGAACTGGTGATCGAAGGATGCTCTACGTTACTCTGTAGTCTATAGCATCGACAAAAATGGGAGAGTGCGGAAATAATCAGAGGTAGAAAAAAATTGCGCTGCCGAACGGGAACGAAGTGCCACTGAATTTGGAAGGAACAGCTATAAAGGAGAAATATGTATTAATCTAATTTCTGATCATTCCTCAAAACAAATTAATCGACAAGAAGGGGGAAGTAAGTTCTTTCTAATACGCTGAATGATCGCGGTCCTATGCAGTTTCCGGAACGCGTGGTCGGCGGTCAACGAAGAGGAAGCGCATTTCCTCCGCCCCAGTCGCTTTTCGTTTCCACCCGGCGGTTATCTCGATTTAACAATACCGCCTCCGTAATTCCCACAATTATATTTCGCCGTGGAGCAGGGGAGCGTTAAAATCGCGAATAATCAGGGCTGCTCGTGGCACGGAACGGCGCGAAATAAATCGGAAAGTTGCGAAAACCGGGCTCCTCGTTAAGGTCTCAGACATGTTGCGACGCGTGTACGCGAATTCGTGCGGCTTGCTCATTAGCAGAATCGCTAGATGCTGAGAATAAATGCTTCCCAGCCTTGCAAGCGTATGCTCGCGCTGTTATTTTGCAAATATGCATACGTATATGTAAATGCGTGGCTATTAGTTGTGTAATTAATGCGACTTCCTAGCGAGCTTGGTCTACTAACAACGGAACTTCGGTAACCCGAAAATTCTGATTTCTTTGAAACTTTGCATATTTACAGAGGAGCTTAATGAAAGTATCAAACGATTCTACTTTCCAACTCCTTTTTATTCTTCGGGATGAAAACAGCCCTTAAATATTAATGTGTGTTTTCCAATTTTCTTGTATACTTTGCAAACTTTAGATGATGGTAGGTGTAAAAAAGTTGGAAGAATGAAAATTGAATGGTTTTGTTTAAAATTTGGAGTGAGGAATGCTTTTTTATTTAAATTACCAAGTTTAAGAAGAAGAAACAAAAAAGGTAGCAAAAGAAATTGTAATACTTCTATTGACGTATCTTGCAAACCTGAAAGGTTTAAAAAAAATGGAAATTTTCGGTTTATCGAAGTTCCCTTGTAACGTTGAGTCGAGAAATTAATTTTGGAGAGATTGTGTTTCATTGTTGTGTAGTTTGAATTTTATTACCGAGGGACCAGGTGGAAAGATATATTAGAGGCTTCTTTATTTAAATAGAAATCTTAGCAACATTAAGAATAATATACGTATATCAAAGGCTAACACGACGATGTTTCGGTTTTACAGCAAGATTTATTTGCATTCGAAATTTTCGGTGGCCACCTGTACCTTCACGCTGACCTCGGTAGCGGCCCAGTGAAGGTGAAGACATCGAAGCAACGAGTTGATGATGGCACGTGGCACGACGTGGCACTTCGACGTGTGGAAAGAGACGGCCGTGTCACTGTTGATGGCTGGATAGTCGAATTCCGAACACCAGGCAAGTAAAAGCTGACATTATTTCCAAAAACTTGTTAAAATTTCTGAAAGAATCAAAGCAACTGTACTTATAAAAGAAGTTCGGCGACACGGAAATTCAAAAAAATCTGAAACTCCGCAGAAATGTAGTTCAAGGGATGTCAATAACGTAACTATTTTTTGATTTGGCAATAAAGCCGCTCTAAGGGTGAAAACACCCACTCGATGAAAAGGCGAGTTTTCAGATTATCGTGAGTACCTTCGAAACTGTAAAAGATATCAAAAAGAAGTTAAATTCAAAGTTCTATGGCTTTTTATGTCCCATAAAGCGCCGATTAAGAATTTGCGGAAAACATTATTGTTTCCTAAAATTGATCCGGGCCACTTTTTTCTCGATAAATATCTAGAATTGAATTTTTTTCGATATCTACTGCAATATTTCAGATATTTTCGAATTCTCGAGTTCTCGACTTCTCTAACTTCAGCAAAAACAAACATTAGGTACATGCTGCCTATGTTTTATTTCTCATGAATATTATCAAATATTTCGACCATAATTTACAAAAACGTACCTACAAACCATCAATTTTAAGATTTCTATGTAATTTCAATATGTAGATTTAACAATCAAGGGAATTTTATAGAGAATTGGTAGAATATTCCACAACGCACATAAAAGTATAAACGAAGTGCAGTATATTTAATATTTAGTCGGTCGTCCAGCTTCTTCTAATCTCTCGTCAACGTTCCATCGTCGCCTCCTCTCTTCTCCTTTTATCTCGCGTCATGTCGGCGGCGGCACACGACATTTATCGTTTAATCTGCACACGAGCGAAAATTCTGAAACCGGTTGCACGGCGACGTGAACGACGAAGGAGGAAAAATGCGCGGGTTCGTGGAGCAAGCCACTCATAATTCAGAGTTACACACTCGAGGACACTTATCTGCAGGTGCAGCTAACCGTTTCATGCGTGGAGCGTAATAAATCATCCACCCTTTTCCCTTTTTTAATACGTCCTTGTAGTTTTATTACCACTTGGCCTCTTCGTTAGATCGTCCTTTCTATACTCCGCGCGACAGAGCCGCGCGGAATACAAATTCCTTCATTCTTCCCATCCAGTTCGACGATCGTTTTCGGGGGATCTGTGGAAATTCCATAGAATCTACAAATTCCACCATCAAATTAAAATAATATTGGAAGTAGTGACTGAATAATACATAAAGTAACACTCATTCGAGAAGCTCTGCTAATATGAGAACCCCGAAGAGTAGAAGATATTACAGCAGTCAAATAAAATGGTAGACATTATTAATCCCCACCAGGAACAAGATTAAAAGGACAGATTTTCACCAACATCTTCCCATCGTAGAACAAAACGCGGTAGGAAGATTTACAAACTTTTTCTCATTAGCTCGTGTACCACGAGTTTCGAATGCGCCCAAACATGCCGATGGAGGAATATTCACGAGCTCCTCAGGAGCCTCTGCAGCCAATCGGAACTCGACGCTGGCAATCTCGAACTTATTCGTAACTTCTGAAAATTGATGCCTGGACGGGGGAAAGGAACGACAAGTCGGAGCAGGGCGGGGGTGCGGGTGGGCGAGGGTATAGATTACGATGTACGGGCAGAATCGAAGCTTTATTAAACCGATAAATAAACAGAGAGCAGCGAGTTTCCAGTGGCGGGACGCTTCATCGACTTCTCTGTCGTCCAGTTCAAATAATCGAGCTCGAACTCGCCGCAGAGAAATCACATTCTCCGTTTCCCCTTCGTGTTTTCGCCATGGTCCGCCGCCCTCTCTCTCCTGCCCGGGCTCTGTACCTTTCTATTTCGTACGTGATTCGTACGTCGTGGGTCTCGTGGCGTTAAATTCTAACGCCAAACGATTTCCAGCGACGCCTTTTATCCCGGCGGCCATTTGGAGTAGTCGGATTTACGGTCCCCTGGGCGAACTACTCCTATCGCGAGTTTTATACGTTCGACACCTTATTTTATTATCGACTCGATTACGGTATTACCGCGCGGTGACTGCTGCACGATTCGGTTACGTTATTGAAGGGTAAATTTGGACGTGGTCAGAGGATTTTAGGGGAGAGTTTGTGGAGGGATGGGGTTTCATGTCGAAGATTCTCCGATTCCTTGCAGCCAGTTGTGGGGGAAGATATGGAAATTTTTGATAGTGTGCAATAATTGTTGATGGTCGTTATAATTAAGGGTAGTTAGAATCAGAGTTGGGCTTTAACTAAATAAAAAGTTACTTAAATATCGGATCAAATAAAAGTTACAGTTATTTAGGTTACTTGACGAATAAAGTTTTTTTTATTCGAAGAATAAAGTTAATTTTTTTATTGGTCGTGCGTATCAAGTTCAGCGTCGAAATAAATTTCCAAAAATTAATTATGTACGTCTCAATTTGAAGGCAAAGTATCTCCGTAAAATTTACTCGCAATCAGAATTGATAAGTTGCAGTTGTAGATACGATATAATTATTTTGATAAAGATTTCACTGGTTCTCAGCAAAATTTTAACATTATCTTCAGTTTTCTTGTCGCTGACAGTACTTATTTAGTTTTGTTTCTTACATTTTGTAGCACATTTCAATATGATTATTAAAAACATTCGTAACCAACTTCAAGTCCAGTGAATACTGCTTTGTAAATTCTTACCACACGATTCCTTATAATTGCTGGTTCACTTGATCAGAAGGGAAAAACGAAAACTTGCAGGGAAGTATAAAAACCAGGGATATGGAGTAAAGTAGAACATTAAATAAAAAGCAGAATGTTTCTTACGAGTCGATGGATATTTACTGTTGCTCTCAGTACATCGTAAATTGAAATATACTCGTGCTATAGTAAACTGACCAGAGCATTTATCCTTAACGTTCGTGACAGTACCTCGCAAACGTCTGGTCCGGAGTACACATTATTTATCTTATGAAATACAAGTTGGGACATAAACTACAGTAATAACAGCAGAAACACATAGTTCCTCTACGAAGGAAAAATACGATTATGATATTGATATCTCTGCGGGCAAAGGTCACATAAAAAGTTTACAATTCTTATCTTAACTGCATCCACATAACAATTGTTACGGTACATCGAGCACATAATAAAAGTCACAAAAAAAAAGAATTAGTGTATTATATTCCTAACAAACTTACAAAAAAGGAATTTAGACAGTGATTCAAAAATTAATGCAAGATTAGTTTTTTCTATGATAACAGAATTTATAGAATAATGAAAGCATTTGCTTCATCCCTTAACTAAAGTATATTACAAGCTATCAAAGTACCTATATACTATAATATTTTTTAAAATTAAAATGAAACGTGTCTAGAGTCGTTTAATCGCAATTTTTATTATTAAAACTGGCCATCCCGCATGTTCCGGCTACGTGCTTAGTGTTGAACGAAAGAAATTCACAGCTTTATACGAGTCGTGTATTTACCCCCTGCTGCCGAAACTTTCGCCTATCCGTTCGTGGTCATCCGAATTACACGGCCAGTTAATTTGCCCGTGAAACTAGCCTTTGCAATCCGACCCTTCAGCAATTTCGGCCTCAAAATCGTGCTCCACCACCTCGGGAGGACGAGTTTGCGTAAATCCTTGGAGTGTGAACGCTTCCTGCGGGCCAACTGTGCCCGTAACAGATGAAAAAGGCTGATGTAGTCGGTCCGGGCCTTTGCAATCGGGTTCCACGAGCAGAGGAAACGATCCTTACATCCGATTCTTCCCATTGGGATTCTGATGATTGTTTACTCTCTCTTATTTTGGTATTTGTTTTTAGTATCACTTTAACGAGTGATTAACATCAAGTGATAAAATATACCAATTTTTATTTCAAACCCATCTCTCACCAATTATTTTAAAATTACCCAGTAAATTAGTTAATCTATTATGTTATAAACACTACTACTTTCTTATTGACCAGGTTATTAAATCCCTTCTTACAATTCCTACAAACAAAAATACCACTAATTCAGTCTCCAAGCAATTCTATCTTCAATAAGAAAAATACAAACGAACCACAGAAATGACTTATTTAATAATCCTATTACAATACGTCTGCTGTCCTGAAAATCCTTTGACTTGAAATCTTCATCCAACCGTTACACCTCGTCAGAGGACATTAATGAAATCCTCAAAAGAAGCGTCTAAATTAAATCATCCACAACGATATCCCCGCGGGATGGGTGTAATCTGAAAAACATGAATCATCGTGGCTTAAAACGCGATTAGAGTTAAGCCAATAAAATAATCTTCGGAGAGAAAAAATCGTCGGTACCCGGGTTGACCGCGGAAACCGCCGTCAGGCCGATAAGCGAGAATTGTGCGCGGAGGACGTTCGCGGCCGTTTTAATGGTGTGTCGTCGTGACGATCGATGTTACGGGGCGTTTCGCGTCCATGCCAATTTCCTGTGCCCCGCGGGGATCGATGATTAATTGGCCGGGCTAATTTTTCTTCGCCCTGAAAAAATATGGCCAGCCCACGAGACTGCGAGCAAACATCATTACGGTCACATTATCCTCGTAATCGATTCCAACTGGCGCACTTGAATCCCCTGGAAATTTTGTAGGTAGGTACGTGGTGCAGAGGGACCTCTTAAAAGTTCGTACAGGCACATTTTGTAACCTAATTGAAGGGGATTATTTACATACGTGTGTGAAGTTGCCACGTGGTTGGCGCTGTTAAGGTTAACGTGAACTTGTAATTTGGATTACCACATTGAAAGAAAATTAACTTTTCCTGTTTCATGTGATCGGTACAGCCTATTGGAATGCATTATTGCTGCTAAATCAATTTTGCAATAAATGTGGGCTAGTCGGTTGTTGCTCCCAACGCCTCATCTCATTTATTGCGGAAGAGTGATGTATTGTGGTGCGAGAGTTACGTAACACGATGCAGCATGTTTCTGCTGCATTTAGAAAATAGAATGATCCTATCGCGATATAGAATACGTACGGAAATGTTCAATCGTCTAAATTGTCGCGTATTAAATTGCCGTGGGACGGTTACGCGTTATAACGCTACGGTATCGTGTAAATAAGCATCACGTGTGAAGGCACAGTGCGCCAGGATGCACCGCGAGCATTGCATCCGCTCTGTTCACCGGAAATGCACCAAACCCGATCAGCGAGTTTCAAAGTAAATGGTCGTATACCCCGAGGATTGCTTTAATAATTGCTGATACGCGTGTATTGCGTTTTGTGCGTTCTCGCGACGACGAGGCCATTTGAATTTTATACAAATCACGTTTTCGCTTAAACATTTGTTTACTTAAGAATCAGTGCACCGAAGATATGGCGTGCCATGTATGGATCATGGGGAATGTTTAATTGAGAAAACGTCATCATAAATGCGTAATAATACGTTATTGATTTTGCGAGAAATTTTTATTGCTGATAGATAGATGATGTTTTTGTAAAATGGATTATTGTTCAAAGGACAACTACGATGAGAGAAAAATGAAGAAAATTCGAACGCCATATCGATGACTTGGTGCACAAATATTGGGTGTCGACTTTTTGTGAAATTTGAGTTTTTATATGCAACAGATAGTTCTTGACTGTTTTTTTATGTTGTATAAAAATCACATTCGTATCTATGTCATAAATTTGTCAAAAATAATATTTTTGTTCATTGTATGTCATACCAGTGCATGTTTAAACTTGTTTTTCTCAAAAAACGCTAAAAGTGGACATAAAATATTTGTGCACTAAGCTATCGATATGTAGGCAGGTTTTTTATTTAGTTGAGAGTTACGTTGAGAAGAGGGAGATCGTTAGGTTCAACTACAAACGTACTTGCCATTTGGCAAACAAACCTTGGTCCTCAAATTTTGAGTGGCTTGAAACATTGCTTGGTTTCGAACTACTTAGTACTGTTAGCACCAACTTAATACAATACAAAATTAAACAATATCATGAATTTCATGTAATATTGAAATGGTCGAGCACAATTTTTTATTTAAATTTTTTCTCCGTTATATTATATATGTTTTGTCATACGGGTATGCAAAGTAACAAAAACACCCATTTTGAACCAAACGTATAATTATTAAAAATACCCTCCAACAATTATAAGCGAAAATATGAGAACGGAATGTTACAGTGTTACCTATGTAAACGGGAAAGGCACAATTATACGAAACAGACATCCAATTAACACATTTCATTAGTACTACAGCGATTACCATCCACGATATCACTTGAAACAAAGTCGCCAGGCATAAATTTTATCCAAAAAGAATGACCACTTTTTGTCCGGCACGCGTCCCACGAAATCGAGCATTCTACCTCCGCAACTTCTTGCCGAGCTTTTATACCCTCGTCGCTGCTGAATAACTGTTTTCAAAGAGCAAGCACTTGGTCCTGCTTCCTCGACCATAATCTCCTTTCCCCTTTGCGTCCATGTCCTTCACTGTGTTCCCTCTTTCATAACTGGTCTTCTCTCCCAGGTCACTTGCTCGACCTAAAACAAGATCCACTGGTGTACATTTTATGGTTCGCTCAAGAAACCTACATTCCTCTAAAAATCCTCAACTGGGGAGCCATTCTTGTGCCACTAGCTTTTCAGTAATCAATTAGAGCAAATGATTGGTGAAACATGATACGTAGCAACAAAAGGGAGATGGGACTATTGTCCCTGCAAACAACTCTGAGGCAACAGTTGCCCCGTAGAACCCTGGAAGCTTCTCCCTCAAGGAGGTGCGTTGAAATACCAGGAATAATCATTTTCAGCCTCCCCCTTCTACTCGTGGTCTTCGCGTACCTCGGAAATACGCGCTCCCTTGCCTTTCAAACGTTCCCGTTCCGTGGGGTACTTGCAAAAAGATTACGGGACGATTAGGCACGCTCGCGGGGTAAAGGGTTCTCGCAAAAGAGGGGCCATTATTTTCATTGGGCACGTCATCTCTGAACGCACGCCGAGGGTAATTCGAGAGCCGCCACTGAATCCCACCCACCCCCTCCGCGCACCAACCCACCGACAACCCCTCGTCCCCGTTTTTCACGAGAGGGAAATTTAGTTTTGTACCGGGAAAAGGGGGAAAAAAGGATCGCCGAGGATAATAGACTTTAAGCGACTCTCTGGCGACTTTTTAATTAACGTTGAATTACGGGCCTCATCAACGTTCTCTGAGCGTCAGGCCGAATAATTAGCGATAGTTTGAGCCCCTTTCTCCGGGACGAGTTCGCTACGAGTGTCCTTATAGTGTCGAAATATGTAATGGAAGGATGAGATGAAATAGAATTCTAGCACAGGAGGGCTGAATGGAAGGTCCAATAGAACTTTAAATATTTTGCAACGACAACAATTCTGTCTACCTTTAATTAAAATGTCCTATCTAGCATTTTCCAATTTTTCGAGAGAAGTTGAAATATTTGAATTTCTACACGCCTTTTACCTTATAAGTAAAGTTATAAAACTCTAAGTGCTTCGGAGAGATTTATAAAAAGTCTGATTTATTTATTTTTTTACAAGGACGCCACAGAGAAAATGGTAAAACTTCAATCTTCTCAGATGTTTCGAAATGCTAGATAGGACATTTTAAATAAGGAGGGCAGAATTGTGGTGGTGGGTAGGAAAATATTGGTGCTGCTGTGAATAAGAATTCTAATAAAAAATTGACGAGACGACAAAAAACATTTTTTGCTTAGTCAATTTTCACACATACATATTTTAGACATACACAATACCAATTTGGGTTTATCATTACCTTCTTTGTGCACCCAATTTTTAACAAGAAAGCGTCTGAACACTTTGACAATCGCATCTATTATAATTTCTTAAATATTCATTGGTTTTTAAAAACCATTAAAACAGCTTATGTATAGTAAATAGGATACCTATAAAACCTTGAATAATATAATTTCATCGGTGATAAATATGAAATAAAATTGAGTTTTTGAGCGCCCATCGAAAACTGTTTATTTATGTCCAAAAAACAATAGTAATTTCACGCATCATGGATTGAATTTAACGGAGAAATTGCGGGGACGTTGATTCGTCTTATACCATTTTGCATTTGTCGGTGGAACGTAGCAGGTATCTTTGTGGAAACTCGATTAGAAGTCGAAAGAGTGGAGGAGAAAGTAGGGAAATGCTGTGGGTCGACGGCAGAGAGGAAGATATTCGTTACACTCGTAGATAAGCCCCGCTAAATTTGATCTATGCTGAGTGCTGGAAAACTTCGGTCTGAACGGTGAAACGACGCGATGCTTTCCACAAAACGTGCTCTAAAGTTAGTTTTTGATAGGCTTGTTGCACCTTGTTGTCGCGTCTGTTATTTGTTAACACCCCCCTGGCCCGTCTATTCGCGATTATTGTCGCGAGGGATGCACTCTCAAATTTATAAGAAAATTTATAAAAAAAATGTATTCTTTTGTGAAAATTGTCACAATTTCTCTATCACGAGTTTATTTCAATGTGTTTGCTTTAGATTGCAATTAACATTGAATTGAATTTTGTTTCGCAGGTGATTCCACGCAATTGGACCTGGATGGTTTGTTGTACATCGGTGGTGTAGGTGCACCATTCGCACCACTGACAGTGCCCCCAGTGTTGTGGACAGGCGCCTTGAGGCAGGGTTATGTCGGCTGCATGAGAGAACTCGTCATAAACGGGCAACCAATCGATATAGCTGGATATGCCCAACAACAAGATTCCGGTGAGGATGTGTTATAACTTTTATAGCTCAATCTTAGCTAGCCATTTGCGTTCGATTAAAATTTACCGAGACCTTAAAAAAGTTCATTTCATAAAAATGAACACTAAAAACAGTTTCCATACTACGAAAGTACTCTCATGCACTTTATGCAGAGTGTTACAACGTGGATACTTGAACTACCAATTTTACGAATAATAGTAGACCTGTAAATAAATTTGTTTGCGTAGGAAAAAAAGTTTAATTAAATTTCCTTATGTGTACAGTGATATTTTCAATGTTTTTTTAATAAAAGATGTGCATTATCGATTAAGAAAGGAATAAGTTAATAGTGCTTGTACGTAGTATGCGTACAGTAGTAGTAAAAGTAATATTTAGTGAATAATATTTTACATAAAAATTATTGCATAACGTGGAATTTGTTTAAATAATATGGGGGACTGAGTATTATATGAAAAAAATGTTTCTAAAGAAAAAAAAATGTTCGCTGCGGACAGGATTCGAACCTGTGCGGGCATAGCCCATCAGATTTCGAGTCTGACTCCTTAACCACTCGGACACCACAGCTTCTGTTATAGAGTTGCTATCATTTCAACTTAAGCACTGCTTTAACATTTTTTGTTCTAACATTATTTTTCATTTAAATCAAATTTATCATTTAACTATTCACAGGAAAAATTAATACCGAGAAAAGATATATTCAATATTCAGATACAAAATAAAGATTACAAAGTTTCTTTCGAATACTAGATTCAAAAGAATTGAATATTATGAATGAAATTCGGTGTGTTATAAACTATGATACAAAAAATATTTTTCAATTATAAATATAAAACACAAATATGAGGAATTACTAAAGAAATACAACAGCTTGAAGCAGTAAAAAGAGCAACTAAATCATTTCATTCAAACATTATACTGATTCAGTCTGATTCAAATACCAATCTGTCTCATCTATTAAAAGATTATTCTATTTTTTAAGAGAGAAGAATTTAATAATAAAGCAACAAATGAAACAAAGTATATAATATTCAACAAATGTTCTTCTTACAAAGTAACTATTCAATTTTCTTCTACTCTTCTATGATTATAAATTTATAGAAATCACACGTTTCTTGCGACTTGAGTTTATTCTAATAACAAAATTTGCGAAGACTTTTAACTTCTTCGAAAGGTCAGAACAGGGAATGTCAGCGCGAAATGTCCCTTTTCGAGATGGAGGCAGAATGTTTTTCCACGGGAACGACAGAATTTTCATGGAAAGTGAAAAAAAAAATATTCTGCCCCGAAGGGACGAAAGACTTGAACTGGAAACACTTGTCACTGTCTACGTAATTTCGTTTCTCTGGACAATTTTGCAGGCGCTGTCAGGCCAGCTTGTCATTCTCAACCACCCCACTGTCCTTCACAACCATGTATGCACGGTAGCCATTGTCTCGAGGGTTGGAACAGGTTTCACTGCGATTGTACTGGAACACCCTTCACGGGTCCTACATGCGGAAAGGGTGAGACCGAATTTCCCTTGTAATCCTATTTCGTATAGGATTTCTCGCGCGATTGAAACGTCGTAGCCCGGGCTGGCATTTTTCCTGAAAAGTTTGTAATATTAATGTATTCTGTATTCTTTCCCTCCCTTCTTTGAGAATAATTTGAATCCACAAGAAGTGTTTAATTTCAAAAGATAGTTACGAATGAGGACTGGCCTTTGGAACATTGTCCCTTAATTGGAAACTTTTAAGTGGAAATGTTCAGTTGCTCGTAGTTCACTACGACGTTTCGTCTTCTTCGTTTCTAATATGTATAGTGGACAGTGCCTCCTAATTTTGAAATCATTTATGCTCTCAGATGCGTCCACGTTGCACCTGAACGGGACGCAACAGATGACAGCGCTGATGCCGGACGATTCGAAAACGCAAGCAGAGGAAGTGATACTGCGCTTCAAAACGACGCGACCACGCGGACTTCTCTTCTCCACGAGCTTGGAAAACAGCCCCGATCGACTGCAAATTTATCTCGAAGAGGGCAAGGCGAAAATGGTGATCCATGTCGGCGATAAAGAAAAAGTGAGTGATGCCTCTGACATATTTGAATTTACGAGCTATGAAACACCTATGTGAATTTTAAAACACTGAGCGTGAAAGATTTTCCTCGAAAATAAAGCATAGGTAATTGCAACTACGTAATGTCTTTCTGTCGCTACAAAGACTCCAATCAAAGTCACTGGAACCACAAACCAGAATCGCACAAACCAGAAAGCTAAAGAATCACGAAAGACTTTCGAGTATTTAAATTCCCTCTCGTCGTTTCAATGCCTGGAAAAAAAACAGCTTTTCCGCGTGGGTTATCCGCGTGTACTCTCCAGCTAGGCGTAAAGCACTGATACCATGATAAATTGGAATCCTCGGCTCGCGTGGCGCGCGATAACGCATGAAAATTCGAACGACCTTGCCCATCCAAGGCGCGATCGTAATTCATCGATCCAGACCGGGGTCGTTTTTCCTCGACAGAATAAATTGGCTGTAAAAATTCAAATCCAAGGAAAATAGAGGCGGTCGATGGAGCTCCGTGTATTCATAATTCATGGGGAACCTCGGGGTTCGACTTCTTTGGTAGAAAGCACTTGTGGGAAACGCGTGATTCGTTGCTTCGACGAACGTATATTAGTTCACTGAGTGAAACATAGTTTTTGTTTAACGGAATTCCTGTTTGGAGCCCATGGTTAGACGCATTCCATCGAGTATATTAGCTGTGAAGTGTAGAGGGAGAGTTTTCCTGCAGACATGAGAATTGTTTTATAAAATATTGGTACTTTGATACAGTCGACAGAGGATGCTCGCGAACTGTGCTTCATTATTCGTCATTCTTAGGGGTGAAGAATAGGTGGAATGCAAAAGGGATGTATAAAAATGATTTTTTTTTAAATGTGTAACGTGGATATATGCAGAGCTTGAAGATTTATGAGAAACTTGTTTAAAGGAGAGTGCTGAGTTTAGGAAATAATGTTTTATGATGGAAAGGATTTATTGTGAAGCGCAGGGGTTAAGTTTTTTGTTTAATGGGAGGTTATGTATTTAAGAAGAATTTAGTGAACTATGGCAGAGTATCTTCTAAGTCATTCGGGAGCACGTGTAAGGTTTCAGGTACATAGTAAAGGGATCTTGAAAATATGCTTATCTTCAGAGCAAACTGAAAGAGAGTTAACATGTCTTATAAAAAATACACTGCACTGTAGATTTGCAGTTATGGAAGACCATGACAGATTGTTAAATCCGTTTTAAAAGATATCACTTTACGGGTTAAATCCATTAAATCCAACAACATTTTTCTTCTTCGTACACCGACACTGTAAAATAATTTATTACCATAAAATTTTCATTAAGTTCATTAATTTTCTTCAGAAAAACGTCCTCCTCTTTATTCATCTCAATACTTGTCCCCGCTACACCTGCTCCAAGCGAGGGGATGCGCAGCTTTCGTAGCTCGATGCAAAGTCGAAACGCTCAGCATTCGTTATTTAATCGATACACCCTGCACCCTCACTTCATTTTACTCTGGCGCAATGTGTGCCACCGTTTCGCAATACGTTTCACCCTTATGCAAACTGAAACCACGAACGCAAGCAGCTTATGTATGCCGGAACAACATTATGCGCTTGAGAACGTTGCGTGCTTGCTAGCAGCAAGAGTTGTTCCCCATTCTGCAGTGTCTCTCAAATTTTGAACGCCTCCGGAGCGAACAGCACGTGCTTTTTATTACTGTGGACAATTTAGAGTCGGAATATAAACGAATTATTGCGCTATAAGTTCTTTTTTAAAGCACACCTCAGAATGTTGCACCTTGAAAAACTGTGAGAAAGATGAAAATAGTTACTTACCTACAAAATGTTAATTAAAAACTTGTGTTCTTCTGTTTTAAGAATATATATTTGAATTTTGAGAACTAAATCTGCTGGGAAAGAAATTTAATTTTTCAATTCTAGTTTTCATGCTCAAAGCATTAAATTCTCTTGTCTTAAGTCTACGTTTATTTGTTACGGAGACTGCTATACATTTTTCATTAATTATTAGTTTCCGCCGTTTGTATCTGCGTGGGATAGATTCGTTAACATTTTCCCAGCAAATTTTCAGTCATTATTTAACGCTGAGAAAACTTGAGAGACGCTGCATATCTAAAATACCATTGCACGATTCACCTTGTTATGATTGTCGTCCCATCGTTATTCCTTCTCCCTGTAAACCCGTCCCTACGTGCTACCGCACGTCTGTTATTGCAACGTACAACATTTTCGTTACACAGACGTTTCCTTGTTACACAGTCTGCTCTGTATTATAACACTTTGCGTGTTATTGACAGATCTTCTGCGGTTAAGGCAATATTTTGTAAGTCATTAAACAGACCAACTCAGCTAGTTTAAACTTAACTTCCACTGCTAACTATAAATACATACATATACATATACATCTCCTGCCCCTCAATTCTTCTTCTAATATTAGGTATTACATATCTATTATTTTGATATGTTTCTGATTTCTGTTTTGACAGTCCTCACTTACCACCACAATTTTATTGTGTTATGCCCGTAATATTATCAGTTCTGTGTTTAGAAAGTGAAATTCAAGTTTGGTTATAAAATTACATGAATTTTAATCAAACAAAAATTTTTCGTTCTGAATTTCTTTCTTGTTTCTTTTCTCATTTCTTATTTTTTTCTTTTTTGCATCCGCTGCAGATCTTTACAACGTCGATTGTTTTTTAATTAATCCTAACGGATTTAGGCATTTTAGTTTAGACTCTGCCGTTTTCCACAACATACATTATCGTGTCCTCAGATGGCCAAGCATTCTATTTTCAATTTAATTACACCGATTGAAGCCTAGCATTCGCCCAACATGATCGCCTCTGCGGACAGGATCCGAAAATGCCGTCTAACTGGAATGGATGATTCGTAATAGAACCCAATCGGACGATTTCGAATGCGGTCACAGTATGTTTGGTTCGGCTGAAGCAAATGCACTTCGTAATCGGGACTACGATGTTTGGTGCACATGCAAGTGCTGCCATTTAAACCTTCAATTCGGTCTAATTATAGTTAATTACATCGTCTTCTTAGTGAATAGAACACGCTACTATTTCTAGTAAAGTAAGCGAAGGCTTCTTTTATCCAACTTGGCAATTGGAACGAAAACGAAGAAACAGAAACTATAAAGTATAACTGACTTCCAAAGCTACATACGTACATTCGTCCTTTGCAAATAAGTCACTACTTTATCAAGTCCTTTGCATAATCCCTTTGCAGCTGAAGGGTTGATACCTCGCCTGCACGAATAATTCTCCAACCTTCTGGAAAAATACGTGCACGCATTCGACATTACTAATGAAAAGATTCTGAAACGTGATAGATAGTCCCATTCGCGAAAGCCAAGCCCGAAACGCAGCTGCGAGCAAACCCATTTCACCCGGAATCGCGGAGTCCCGAAACACAACTGGGTACGATTAGAGGAGACTGTAATTTACGTTTATGTTTCAATCTCGGCCTCTACACGGTCTCGATAATTGAACGGAATAATTGATAGAGTGAAACCTTTCAGTTAGTCTCTGGAAAATCGACTGGTGTTTGGAAGTACCTAGTGGTTAAAAAAAATCCTCTCGACAGCCTCCGATTCTCGCAAATTGCTAGGAGAAATGTAAACCTAAAATCAAGAATAATTACCCCCCAGATAAATTGTATCAATTACGATGTAGTTACGTACTTGACGATCTCGTAATAATTCTTATTGGGCTAAAGGAATCAAATTGTACGGGTTTATGTATGCATAGGTAAATAGATTTGTAGTTGTGTGCCTGCTGAGCAGATCGAAATGAAAACGGGGTCACTGTGTGAACACTATGCTATTTAAATGGGTCGAATTAATTAACGGCGCGCGGAATTATACCCACCGACGATTACAATGTATGTACATTAACCGTTTCTGATACGGAACGGCAGAGGATTCGGCGAAGCGGTTCGGTGGATTTGGGGTAGTTAACATGGATGTTGAAATCAAAGCGACCACCTCGGGGCAAATCTATTGCAGTTTGCAAGAAATGTTTGATATCTTAAATTTTACTTAATATTAAAAAACATACTGTATATATTAAAGGGAAAGTAGAGGAAGATTACAGATAAAAAGTTCAAGATTCTCATATTGCAAAGAAAACTTACTCGGTACTGTTTCAACAATTTTCTATCCAACGTATCGCAGATCCGATGTTATTGCGTGGCGAAGTTTTTCACTGAAATGTAAAAGGAAGCAGAGCTATAACTGTAATTAAGAGATAATGGAAATTGAGGACAAGAGAGATGGAATAAATAGCCAAGGAGGGCGCGAATAAATCTGCATTACGCGTCGACTAACGAGTCACCGATCCGGCCTCGAAATCGCTCAGCAATTTATTAAATGGCCAACTCGAGGCATCGTGATTGCAAAATTGGTTACACAGCCATTCTCGTTGCACACAGATGAAATGCTCTGTGTGAAATGTAGGTGATGTGAGAGAGCTTAGAATTTAGAAGTTCATTTGGCTCGGGAAAACGATCGATGGGGTTTTCCTACATCGAAAACTATTTCCATTTAAATATCTTTGACTTAAACACCTATCAGTGAATACATAAAAAAATATCAGTTTTTAAAAATTCCTAATAGTTCTTGCACGTAAAACTGTATCTTCCAAGAACTTTCCCCTTCCTCCTTTTCTTCAGAAGATCCATACTCAATGGAACCCCTTAACACCCCCAATGCTTCGCATAACTAAAACCACGCATTACCAGGACCTCCCGTCCCCCCAATAAAAATTAACGCCAGGCTGCGAACCAGTCAACGGAAAACGTCCACAGAATCGTTCGTTCATCTCGAAGTGTTTCACGAGCGATCGGTGGGACGTGTCCTCGCCTTATCGCGTTCATTCTCGAATTGCTTTCCTCCCTCGTCGAGGCCGAAGAAATTCCATCGGCGACGAGGGAGGAAACCGAAACGACCCCAGTCGCGCGACACTTCTGCAAGGGGAGCGGAAGGACGGAAAGAAAAAAGCGAGCGAAACGCGCGAACGTCGGCGGGGGAGGGGTGGCGGTGGTTGGTGGCTGGTGACTGCGCTCGGGGATGAAACGAACGCGCCGTTTCCTCGCGGGAAGAATTATTTCCGAGGTCTCGGGACGTTACTGCCGCTCCGTTTGTTCTCGACGGATAAAACGTCGGGCGCGGCGAAAAGAAAATAAATAGAGATGATGCAGCGCGACGATGAAAAAAAAAAAGCGGCGGCGGTGGTGGCGCTGGCATGGATGGACGGGTGGGTGAAAGGCGGGCGGGGTGGTCCTCTCCGGAAATTGATCAGAGGATCGTAAATATTTGACGAGCCCGGATCCAAACTTTAATTAAAATTCGCTATTTAAATATTCGACCGGCTACAAAGAAATTTCCACGAGAAACCAGGTTTCGAAGGGTTCCTCGCGGTCATTTGTACAGCGTATGCGACCTTGCCTCTTTTTTCTCTCTCTTTTTTTTAGCTTCGTTCGAATTATTCGTTTACTTTTATTTTTAAGTTTTTTTAGTTTTATTTTGGGCTTTGGAAATGGGGCTGAGTTGGTCACGGACGAGGGAAAAAGGTTCGCGATTTTTCGCGAAGAATGGCCGTTCGAACGCAAATAACGTATTTAAGTGGGAGGGGGTGAAAGCAGGTCGGTCAGTCTGAAATTGATCGGAGACTGGTAAATATTTGAAGGGCTGGAAGAAATTTTAATTGGAATGCTGCGTTGTGGTCTTGGAGGATACAGAGGAAAATACGACTCTGGGTGCGCGATGCTTCCGAAGGGAATTTAAATGTGTTCTCGCCACGAATTTGATTTATTTTAATCGGATTTTATACCAGATTAGATAGCGATCGTGTTTAGGAATCAATTTTCTCGTAGTTCAAAGCGAGATTGAGGATAATTCATGATTATTTCACTGATCAAAATTATGGCATATCTGCAAAATGGTACCAAGTTGATGGAAGAAGATGTAATTGAATATTGAGCACACTTTGGACACAATCGAAACAAGTTAGTGGTGTAAACAGATCAAATCATAAACAGATCTTCCATTATCCCTGATATATGTGAAGTTGTTCGAGGAAATTATATGACCCCATTATCTAGATAATAATCAGATCACTGCCATTTTGATTGACATTCGATACATTCATTATATCCCAATAATTACAGTCCCTTAAAAATATTTTTCGCTTTTCATTTAATAAAAGTAATCTCTGTAAACATTTATAAAAATCATCATCTATAAAAACAATCACTTTAATCCTGCTTCGCGCGATTGCTTTATTTTCCCTCCCATTGTTTGTTCGTTTTAAGTAATTTACGGTGGCCATGCTTTCGTTCATGCATCCGTCTGTTTAAACATCGCGCATATTTGAAATAAACAAACCACTTTGGCCGTAAATTCCCATATTTTTCCAAACAAATAGATGTTATGGAATCCACACTGAGCTTTTACGCGATATTACACAATTTTGCAAAAATAATTGATGCCGCGTTGTGGAATAATATAACTTCTAGTTACGCTACATGTCGAAAAATCATTTAACCGGCTGCTCGGTGCAAACACGTTCAGAATTCTCCCTTTGAGCCGCCAATGGGTTATCATGGCGCAAATAAAACTGAAACGATAACACGTCTGATAAAAGGCAACATGAAATCGTGATTACAATTTTCATTGGCAATTTTCGTCGGCAGGAGGACGCAACTGTTTCAAATTAAACTGTTTATCTGTTCTTTCGGTCGGCGATATCGCGTTCCACGTTGTAAACGAATCAAACATAAATTTCGCTATACGTAGCCGTCAAATAGCGCGATGCTGAATGTGAATTCTGATCGAAGCATATTTCATTAAATCCCTTCGCCGGAATACGGGCCAAGTAATCGTATTAAGTGTCAGTTTCGTGGGCTGTTTTGTTGATTAATTACAGTGCTGCCGACGAAGAGATATTCTTTGTGCGTACTGCATAATATAATTAATCGCGAATCCCCGAATCAAACGTATCAGGCAATGGATAGATACATTTGAAAAGAATGAGCCCACATCTCCATCAAATTATACACTGATTACGATTACAAGCGTGGTCTGATTAATTAAATAAATTTTACTACAAATTCCATTTACTCTATACATAATACACGTTTCTCTAATACCTAATGGTATCTTGAAAATATAATTGCAAGTGCTGAACCTAATAACACACGGACAAACAAGTACATACATCGCTTCTAATTGCTGGAGAAATAATTGCTCAAAAATGAAGTTAATACTAATAATATTTTCCAATAGGCTGTCCTAATCAAACAAAATAGGAAAAATAATTTTTTTTTTCAATGCGAGTTAGTCCGGTTGTACTCTAAATGCCTCGCTTCTTCACCCCCATTGGAAAATACATGACTATTAAAATACCGAATTAGAAATGCCCTCTTAAGGCACTAGAACCTGCAAGCATAACAACACATAAAATAAATAATCACTGCTTCTTGCACCCTTATTTAATAATTCCAAACTGGCAACATTCTAATGAACAATAACACCCGCTCTGCGACGGGGCTTTTTGCCAAGCACTCTGGAAAATAGCCGACCTGCCACGTTCGATTCTCAGCGATATATTTCCAATAACACGGCGCGCTAGGTTGTCGCTTGGCCGCGGCAAAAAGACACGCTGCCTCCTGACAATCGATAATGCTATCGCGCACCCACGCCACGATTGAACGGTTTATGCAGCCGCGATTTCCTGCACGGCGGTGCCGATGAATTCGATAAAGCTCGATCGAGCTCGAGCGCCGCGACAAAACGTCCCTTAATTGCCAGATTGATTCGTAGGTGGCCGCAGAGACGCGCGATTATCCGAGCGTGAGTCGGCGATAATGTTACCCCCAAGGGGGTGCCGAGGCGCGGGAGGGTGGACCGTAATATCCGCCTACTGATAGACTTTCTATGTAATTTCACTTCGACCGCAGTGAGAGCGACGAGCGCTTTTTCGCGCCACTTTGCACGCCCCCGCGAACGTTTTCTCACCAGTGGCCACGACGGATTTCCACGCGAAGTCTCCTGGTATTCAAAGTGAGCTGGATTTCAAGCTCGATCTCCCCGCTTGTTTGATAAAAAACCGACGATAGGGCAAATCGACCCAACCCTGCCCTCTCTCTTTTTTAGAGTCAAGGGGGCACGCGCGGCCCTCATCGCCTATGAAAAAGTGCCCCCACACTTCTGCCTCGCGGGGGATCATAGTGGAGGCAATTTGAGGAATAAATTGGGGGACGTTTAGGGTGAAGTGTCTTGTGTAAAGTGTGACAGACTTGTGATTGATCTTCGGGATGGAGTGTCAATTCGATGTGAAGTTTCTTTGACAAACATTGCGTGATTAATAGTGAGGAAATAGTAATTAGCGCTGGAAAAGTAACTTACTATTAATAAGAATAATTACAAATTTCTGTGAGAAGGAGAAAACACAGTTGTGTAAGTAGAAGGAATCAGTTTAAACTCATAGAGAGACTATGATAAGAGCAAAGCAAATGGCTGTAAGTGTGAGAAATTGCACGTCGCTCGAGAAGCAGGAAATAACACTTAAATTTCACACTGGGGGGACAGGAATAATGGCAGTGGTGCAAAGGTGACGTTAGGTGACAAACGTGTGTCAGGTGGCACGTGATAGATGAATATCGCTCGCGGCAGCGTGGACCAAACCAGTTAGCAGATAGTGACGAGTTGCCTGGATTTATGGTGGTTTAACCAAACGAGAGGCGCCGTGTGTTGTTAGTTTATCGATGGCACTATACTCCCGCGTACAGTTAACTATACTTGCGTATATCGAGACCGCCGGGCAACCCTGTTATTCAGAATACTCGAATACATCTCACTGTTCCCGCTTTATTAAAATACATGTGCCTGAAAGTGGATTTGCGTTCAACGCCGGGTTTCCCAAATATTTTATTTTTCTGACGAATGATCAAGAAGAACGGACCGAGGGTAGTTTTGTTAGAGAGACGTGTGCTAGAATCTTGTAAGAAATTTCTTTCTTCTTTATAATTAAATTTGTAACGAGGTGAACACCTCTTCAACGCGTCTTCAAGCTTTATCAACTTTAGCTCCAAATCATTCGCTAAATCGAAAAGTATTTCAGGCAAAAATTATTCTTTGTAAGTTCCAATTGAAGAAAATGTTATTTGCGACGATCTTTAAAAAATCCTCCACTCTTTCTTTATTTAATATTTCCTAATCATTAGGTGCGATATTCCACATTATACCAAATGAAATTCAAAGGAATTTAATCAAGGATGTACAGAGTCGACCGATTTGAAAAACCAATTTTTTTAGGAAAAAAATTTTACTGCAGGGAAAGTTCGTCAAGGACAACGTCCCATTAAATGGCAACGATCGAAAAGCGAGATTACTCTGGGGGGAATGGCGAAATTCGTGCATAATCGACGTAGGCCCTCTTGTAACTTCCGCTCGCAGACAGGCAGCGGTGTCTTCATTAGATAGAGAGGCCGACCCTTCCCCGAAACTGGCCTCGTTGTGTTCCCCCTAATGGCAAGCACTGGTAGCGGTCGCTTCGCGCTAATTGCTCGCGCTCAAGTATCCATTATTGCATCCGCGCGACGTAATTCAATCGGCGCGTTTCCGCCCGAGGCGTTTTCATTGCGCCGCGGCGCAAATTTCCTCGGCGTTTGAGCCGGCGGTTTGCATCCAGCAGCACGCAATCAATCTCGTTTCGAGGCGGCTGTTAACCGTAAAATCGAAGCAGAAATTTCTCTGACTGGCGCACCACGGTATCCGTCGGGTCCCGCGCCAAGACTGAGATTTCTGACTCGCGCGAACTTTGATGGAGAATTTATAAACGGTCGTGGCTTTTTGCTGCAACGTAATCAGCGGGCCGAAGGGTGCAATGGTCGCTGATGGCGATGAGGTGCCTGAGATTGATGATGATGAAGCTGTTAGAGGAGCTAGTGTTCTTATTGTTAGTGATTTCTGGGTGCTTTCAAACTTGCGAAATGGATGTTGGTTTCTTGAGTAGATAAGGGAAAGATGTCTAAAATGATCCCCTTAAGACGTAATTCGTATAAAAATACAAATGCGCGTTATTTAAATAAAAATAAAGTAGTTTTTGTAAGTTAGTTTATCTATCTTATTATTGGCTTAGATCAAATTTAGCTACGTGATCAATTACATGTTTAAAAAATTACACAACATTTAAGAAGACCTTACCTTAGATAAAAGGCAATAATTTTGATTTTTTCTGGTTTATAACACACACTGCCATGATATTTACATCGCATTTCGTGCGACACTTAACGACGTACGGGCTGAACTTTTGTACATCATTATTCAGAAATAGCACTGGTAAATTTCCTCTGCGTTGTAATTATTACACAGTCTGATTTTTATATCTAATAAAAATCTTCTGATTCCAGGCTCTGGTAGCTGGGCAAGGTCTGAACGATGACATGTGGCACACGCTAAGATTCTCCAGAAGAGCGAGTGCCCTGAAATTCCAAATCGACGACGAGGCTGCTGTAAGGGGTGAGTTGGCTGTAGAAAATACTTTAAAATTCGTAAAACATCCATGGAGATACACCGCGATGAAAAATAGTTTGCGTATGTGTGTTACAAGGACATTTTCTGTCTCGAGATCCTTTCTATCATCTCTGTTCGGTCAACCTGCGCGAACCTAGATACGTAAAAATGTATAAAGCCCATCCACAGAAGACATTCCCGAAATGCATTGAATTTGCGTTTCAATCGACGTTCTAACGGGAACAGCGCAAGGCAGCGTGTCGATTCGCATCAAGCCTCTCTTGTCCATCGCGTCATATCCCATGGTTCCCATTTTCCCTTTGGCGCGAGCCATCATCCAGTCACACACCGTTGATCTCGTTGCCGCTTTTCGTTCTCCAACGTGGCGCGAATACAAAAGAAGACTCTGGTTCGCGGTTCGAATTCGAGCTTGTTCGCCTGCGAGCAGCCAGCCCCGAAAGCTAGAAATATTTCTGTCGCGATTCCTCGCCACTTTTTAGGATTCGTCGCGCGTCGATAATCGAACCCACGTGCGTGTACGCGAGTCCGCGTTAAATCAACGGCGACGACAATTGGCAGAGGGTCAGAAATTTGGAACAGTAAACCCATCGAGGAGCTTAAATTATTTAAGTGCCTACTTGAAATTCAAGCCAAGTAAAATTTGTTTTTTAATTGGATGTTCGAGTACCTGATTTTGATTTTTTTATATTTTATCACGCTACTTAGGCAGCACTGCGAAGGGAATTTTTCAAGTAGGAATTCCAAGAACTAGAAGAAGAAAATCTTCGCGATCTCGTGAAAAGAACCAGTGTAAATAGTTGAGGAAGCATTTTGTATGAGATACTTTCGTAGCTTGCCATTTTAGTTGTTGGTGGGAAAGAGTTTACACACTTCCTATCACTTCCCATCTATTTGAAGTTAATGCTACCCGTAGCAAGTGAGCGCATCCGTGTGGAAAGACCCTAAGCAAAATCTGCACGAACAAAAGCAATCTGGAACGAGGCAGGCCGCCTTTCACGCGTCATCCAACTCCGACAGCGACATTCCGAAACCAATCAACTATTTTGCAGCTGCATCGGACGTACAATTTACCTGGCGTGCGACGTATCCGCGAAAGTTTGCTCGCTGATCGCTGGGACAGTGTTAAAAAAATCATGGTTATTTGTCGCCGGGGGTGGGGAATTATTTCCTGAATGTGATTCAGGGAACTCTTTTTCGTTATTTCGAGTACGTTCCGATGTTGTTCCTCTTCATGCTCGCAAAAAGGATACGATGACTATGCAATATCCATTTATGTTTCTCTGTTTAATTTAATTTATTATGAAGTAATCGAAATAGAGATCGTTGATAAAGGAGAAAGGTCCAGGAAATTTGGCCTCTAAATATGCAATGATCGATCAACTTGTTGAAAAAAAATAACACATGAAAATAAAATTGCAATGGCGATGCTGCTATTGTTACGTTACAATTATTGCAAAAGTTTGAAATCTCAGGGATTTATTCTTTTGAAAGTGAACGCTGTCGGGTATTAAAATATCGACTTAAAATTAGTTGATTTGACTGACCCTTCTACTATAGACCTCTTGTTTGCGTGGAATCTGTGGAGCTGGAGCGACGTATGTCGATTTCTGTCGTTCCTGTGAACTGGTTAACTCTTTGAGTCAGCCTTTTGGGGTATTGACAAGTGTGCCACTTGCAGAGGCTAACAGGGTTATAAAGGAATTAGGTCTGAAGCACTCGATAGTGACACAAATGACAATGCAACGATTCGGGCCATTTGAGAAACTAGAACAGGTCACCCCGTACATGCAAAACTATTTGGACACCACAATATAATACTTAATTTCATGAAACTAATGACAAAGTAATTAAAAAATAATTAAATAATTGTCTCGTGAGATAAAGTCTCATGTTAGACACGACATTGTAGCCTCGTCAGAGATTTGTATTTCAAATATTAGTGTTCTCATTTTAATGTTAAGTCAAAGCAATAAACGTCTAAAATAAAAAATAGAAATCTGCAATAGACTGCAGCTACTCCTCAGACGCAAAGGACTCTCCCCAAGAAACATTTGACACATTTACAAAAGCAGCTCGAGAAATAAAAATACACCTCGCCTTGTAGATGTTCGAAAAATACCCAGGTTAAGCCAGCAAGTTGTCCTCCGGCACTTAACACTCTGTTTCAGTCTATCGAGCGCTCTTTATCGCCTCGAAACTTAATCGGATTGCTTCTCATTGCCAGTAATAGGTACTCGGCTTGCAAACGCAGCTACGTCGCCCCCGCCATTTGCCCAGTGCAATCGCCGTCGACGCAACGTTTCGAAACCAATCAACTGTTTTACGTCTGCTACCGACACAGAATTTGCCCTCTCCCGGGCGCTCCTTACACTCGCCGTCACGTTTCGGCACAGGGAATGTCGTTTCATTTGCATCGGTACACCTTGTAACGGAATCCTGGAGATTTACAGGTACTCCCAAGCGATCCACCCACATCGGATTCCCAGCAATCATCCTTTCGTATTTCCGAAGCTTCCCCGTGGACATTGCTTTCAATATCGGAACTCGTTGTTTCCCACGGTGTCTCATATGCTCGTGGACATTTTCAAACGAAACGAGAGGGCTTCCCGGCAATATTGTTTTTCGTTTAGCGAGAAGCTACACCAGAGGTGTCCCTTTTTACATCCCGCAGAGATAATACGTACTCTTCTACTGGATGCAGTAGAACTTATGCAACGTCCGGTCCTTAGCGGGTGTCGAAATCAGTTGTTTAATTAGAAGCAGAATTTATAGAAATAGAGGTCTTCCAGTGGCTCACGATTTGAATTTTGAGGGGGGAGTCGAGTTGAAGGGTTGAAAATATTTTTAGGAAAAATTTATTTAATGTAAATTCAATAAGAATCATTAGTTGTTTATACAAAATTATTTAAAGAATAAAATCCAGTTTTATTTTCTTTTTACAAAGCCCCTTCTTTGCGGGGTGCAAGTGAGGTGTTCTGTACTGTCAATGTTTAAGAATATTTTCTGAAGTCTAACAAGCATTCATTTTGAATCGAGTCTCCTTGCTCCTTCTGTCTTTCATTTGTACTAGAATTATCTGGAATGGAACTTCTGTGTCAATTTTGGGGATAGAAAAAATTTGGTCCGAAGAAAGTAGAATGAGCGACGTTTTACGAGGTTTAATAAATTCCTTTCGAAGGCACAGTTGTTACCAGGGTTTCCTCCGGATTCCCGCGTATTTAATCGCGTACAGGCAGTGTTAATTGTAATTGATGTTAATTAAAACTGACATGGAGCGCCGAGGTTCGGGTTCCTGGCTGCGGTGTATCACTTTACCGCTCGACTTCGGGAAATTTTCAAGCAATTAGTTTGACGGGAAATAGAAACGCGTGAATATACAGAATTAACAAGAACTCGTGAAATAGTGCCACTAATTTGGCTGTCGTTTAAAGTCTCAAGAACTCTAAGCAGGAAAAGCTAGAACTCACTTGTATGGGTACCTATAAGGCTAACCAGATCGCTTAACTTTCAATTGACTTTGTTAAATTACGAACTCTTGATGAAGGATACTTTGAATTACGTAATTTCATTTTATACTACTACTTAGTGGTCATTTAAAATTCTTTTTTAATCCTTTACCTCACAATGAGCCATATACGATGCACACCACTTTTCCATTTTATTCCATAGTCTTCATTAAATCCAGAATGCAGGGATGAAAATTTCATAAAATATCAAATATGCGATGTATGCTTATCTTCATCAGAATTTTTCCCATTCCGTCTATCGAAAGCTATTTACTTCAAATTCTTTACCTACCTATGTCAACAAAAATTCATGGCGAATAGGTTCGCTATAATTAAATCTTCTTCGCTCAACCCTGGTCACATCTATTTTTTTCCAACATAGTTGTCATACTGGGTCGATTCGACCCGACAATTTTCAGAAAATTGTGTAAAAACTATGTGTTAAATTAAGCCGCAAAAATTTTCAAAAATCTTTCACCTCACAGTCAATTTGTGGTCCATATTGATCCAGCGTGACAACCGAGGGTTAACATCCCTTAAAATTCTCTCTCTTCAACACAAACTTTCAATATAAAACATGTTCCACGATGCTACTTCTGTGCCTCGCGCCTGATATCTCATGAATAATCTTTGTCAGAAATTCACTCGCTTATAAAAGATAGAAGAAGTTCGAAAATATATTCATCTATCCAAATATTCCAATTGCGTGCCACTAAAGCGTCTCGCGGAAATAAAAGGTCCCTTGCTATTCCGCAAACGTTAACTCATTTTCCGCTGCATCTCCACATTTAAATCGCGGTTATTAAAAAAGAAACTGGATAAATTTCCACTTGAAATTAAATAAGTTCGTATCGCGGGAAGAGCAGTGTTATTAATTTCACTGCCCCGTTATTTATTTTCTCTCCTGCAACTTACAAACGCCGCGCGAACATCGTTTTCGAAGCTGCCCCGCAGCGTTGCCTTCCCGCCACAATATCGTATTTCAAAATCCCTATTTAGCATAAATATCCGGGCAACAGCCGAGGCGAGCACGGAAATTCCAGCTGGAATTCCGTGTTCAAGCCCGAAGAGATGGAAGGACAATACGTTGGCGCGGGAAGGAACACGAGGGGTGGGCGTCGGGGGTGGCGAAGGGTGGCATGGGAGAATAAAAAGCCTGGAAGGTAAATCTAAGAGAACGGAACGACGAGGATGGAACGTTAAATGAAAAAGGGAAAGGAAGTCGTATGGTATTTTATTAAGACTTCGTTGCGAAACATGAATGTTAAGAAAGAAGTATATTTTACTATATAGCGGAAGGAGGGAGGAATTAAATTCAATAGCGAGACTCGAGGAATACTGGCACAGTAACAGAATTAGGTATTTCTAAAAAGAACTTTTGTTCTTCAGTCAGATTTGAAAAGATTCAAAATCAATTTATTGCTAAATATTTTGACACGTCAAATGAGTGTTTTTTTTTTAAATTAGAAAGAGTATCGTGGTATTTGTGTAATAGAAAGTGGTAGGTTGATCGATCGATTTTACTTCGTTTTAGACTTCGATTTCTTTGTTAGAATATTTAGACAATCAACGTTTTTTCGTAACTGGTGGGCATTATGTTGACCTGCGAGTGTTCGTTCATAAAGCTCGGGAGAGGTAATGAAACGGTAGCCACGGGGAAAAGCCACGTGTTGGATTAAATTTCCCACGAGCGTGTAAATACCGTGAAAGGCTCTCCCTCCGATAATCAATTTCTACGTCGAGATTTATCAGTCGGCGGATTCCCCGCGAATCATTCGCTCTGACAAGATTTATGCGGGCTCTGTAACGACCGACACGATTTTCGTTTAGTACCAGAACCCCTTTCTCGCTCTCTGTCGACTACAAAATAATTTTCCGGCCCCCTTATATCAACGTGAGTGTATCATATTTCTTAGGAAATTATCGACAGTTCCATTTCCGTTATGAAGCACTGCGGTCGCATACGAGGAGCCAGTTAAATCAAATGTTTCTATAGAGGGTGGATCAGTAGTCTGACATCGAATGAAGTAGATAACGATTTTATGCTTGCTGTAGCTTATTTATCTCTCGCAACTGTCAGTCCACGTAAAGTCTCCACGAATTTATGTCATTTTTAACGAACGAATACTTGATAAATTACCTACAAATTTAATATTAATACTGATTAAGCGTAACAGTTAGAATTTCTTCTTGTACCTTCGTCCACCTTATTCTTGGTCCTGTTTCCTCTTTGAAGAGGTTTCTTTTAGTGTCCTCCTTTCTTCTCGGACATCGTTGATGAGTCTTCTTAGCCCTCTGTTTTTAACAGACCCCTTCTTTTTTGTCCCCAATTACCTCGATCTCATCTCTCCTTTCTTTATCCGACATTTCAAAGACCCTTGGATACTCACAGACTCCTTTTAGGACCTTTTCACCAGACACTTTTGTATCTCTCGAATAGGATTTCTGATAAATTCATTTGGCTGGGATAGCATGTGTGTAATTGCTGTGGTTAAATGCAAACATAATGAAATTATATACCTAGCCAGTCCACCTTCCCTTTGTTCCCAGAACTAACGCGCCTTCTTCCTTAAAAATGGTCATCCGAAAATTACGCTCTCGCTTCGGCAACTCGCTGAATTATTTAAGAAAATGAGGGACGTTTACGGAGTGCAGCGGACCGTTGCTAAAAGCAATTTGTCGCGCATCAATTTACATACTGCTGCCAGGAGGACAATAGCGGGCGGAGCGCGGAAGTTGCGTGAAAAATTAGCGGAGAAATTTTTAATTTCGACGCGCCAAAGGCGAGCATCGTCGTCGATCATGCGAAACTTCCGCGACGATTCCCCTTAATTATTCAAACACCCGGTGGCCGTGTAAAACGTCCAGCCTGTAACTGCCCCGGAAAATTGCTGAAGAAAGTAGGTGCAGCGGAAGCAGCTTCGCGGATGGCCGATATTTTCTATAATAATTTATGGTTTGACAGCCTCGGAAGTATTAAGCCCGACGCTCGCAAATTATCGACAGGATCGCGGGAAAGTAACTTCGCGAGCACTTTTCATTACTCGGGTGTTCGCTGTGCATTAGCGGATCGCATTCGAATTAATTCCCGATGAAATATCAAGGGGTTGCGTTCAAACGTCGGGCCAAAGCGTGGGGAGTTCGGAAATAATATTCATCGCGGAGAAAAATTAAGCTGAACACGAGTTAGACTTTAATATTCGAACCGCTTTAGTAGAATTGCCGCTGCATTGCTTATTTTATCGTGGTAACCTGTTCTGTTAAAATCAACGGTATATAACTATTATTAAAGACACTTGTGTATTTGTGCTTCATGGTATTGTAAGCTGCGTTGTAGAATCGTATTTAAAAAGTGTAGGTTGGTTGGATTTTCTAGTTCAAATTCCTTCAAAATCGCTTGAATATTTTGTAGTCTGTTTTACAGTCATTCGTATTCATAGGTGCTGTATTTAAAAGAAGTAATTCAGACCAGAGTGGCTTTTTTCAGGGATTAAACATTGCGTACGATGCTTGAACTGCATTAGGAAACGAATTTGATGTTTGATTTTGCCTTCCGTTCCGGGCTATCAGCGATCATTGGCGGTAAATGTAAATTCTATAGAGGGCGTTTCAGGAAATTGGGTCAGCCCGCATCCGTACAGCAATCATGCACACGGGAAAGCAAATAAACTGATCAATCGTATGGTAAAATGAATTTCATTTTATGTGTAACTGTAACTATTCAATGGATGTTGTTATCGTATAAAAAAAGCAATTTAAAATTGTTAAACCATTCATCGCGATACGTTAGAACAGATATTTGACCATCACCGATTCCTCTTGGGTACTTTCAAATGTATTATTTTGGGTACAGCACTAAAAATAATATCACCAATGCAGAGATGCAATATTCCACTGCGGTTTCGTTGAATACTCAAGGCAACACTTTCAAGAATAAAAACATAATTGAGAAAAAGACAAAACCTGCTCTCCCACGAAGCTAATCAATTCAAGCTTGCAGGCTCCGGCTTCGTTCAATTATATTTCCATGCCACATAGACGCTGCCACATTTCACCATTTCTGATAGGGTCGCTGCAACGTAACCCCGTAGAAAATCTTCAATTAGCATTCATAAGAGCGTCCCGATTCAAAGCATCGCCGCCTGAATGCAAACAGCCACGTCACTCGCTATCCTCTCCACCCACCACCCCCTCCCTCCCCGCAGGGTGCATTTGGAATTTGTGATTTCATCCTACGACCGCGCAGGGAAATTCGTAATTTACCCAAGCCCATTAGGACTCTCCTCCGTCGAAGAACTGCCGTCGTAGGGACCCAATCTCAAAAAGATCTGATTATCCGGCATATTCAAATACAGCAACTTCCCGAAGCTACTTTTCATATCCGATTTCCAAGAATCTTCGATACTACTTAGGATAATTCCGGTAGAGATGGTTCGTCCAGAGAGGCGGAGCCGTTAAGGATTTTTCGAACTATCCCTCAAATGAGCGGAGTGTCGATGTTCCTTTGTTATAACGATTGTAATCGAGTCTGCAAGTTTTGCATCGTAGTTTTATCAAATGTTGACGAAAATCAACATTTTAATTTGTGGAAACAATGAAAATTTTTTGCGTAGTCACCGACATCAATAAAATTCAACGTTCATCCCCTCCGGATTGCGATTTTCCAAGGACACGTTCACTTCTGTATTTTCGGGAGTTACGAATTCCTCGCGGTGATCGTGTCTACTTACCGCCACTTCCCGTTTCCGCAATGGCGCGTTTCCGGGTGGCACGCGTCACGCGGACAAATCGCGCGCCCGAGTACAAAGCAGCGAGGCATTCTTTCGTGGCTGATGGAATTTCCGAAAACTTTCCTCTCGGCGTATTTCAAGCTGTCGTCCCCGCGGCGGCATGCATCCCCCCTCCCTCGGCTCTGCCACCCCGTCGAGTTGCAACTCGCTGGCACGCAAATGCGCTCTTTATCGTGGCCGATCCCTCGAAGTGCATTCGGCCGGGACGTCCGCGCGAAGGGGCGCATTCGAGATCGCGCGAGGATCGATCTGCGGCGGCTACGCGACGGGGCGGAGGGGGTTGGGGGGCGCCGTTGCCCCGAGAATTCCTGACGTCGTCGGAACTTGGACTGCCATTTTTATTTCGATCGCGCCATTTGTCGTGGCACGGTTCCGTGCGCCTTCTGCCACGGCGAGAAGTGCGGCCCCCTGTCCTTTTTCATAAATAATCTGCCCCACGGAAGTGCGCCGCGACAGGAAGCGCATCCCCCGGCCGTTTTTCCAGCGGAATTTGACGTCTCCTGAATATCGTATTCGCGAAGAATGCTCGAAATTATTCAGATTCAACGGCGGAGGGATGCCTCTTCTTCGCTGGCACGTCGCTTGGCGTTTTATCTCGAGGGGAGGCACCCTGATCGCCTTCAACCCCTGACTTTCGCCGGACCAGCGAAATTAAATGGATTACGAACTATCCTGAAGTCAGACGTTTTAACCGAGGGTGAAATATGATTTATTTCTCGGAATTCTTTCTCTTGTTTCTTCCTTCAAGTATTGTGGAATATATGTGTTTCGTGGAACTTCTGGTTTTAAGGGACTTGGACGAGGGTGGTTTGTGCATGTTACTTAGACGTAAATATTACTTGGAGCTACAACACTGATAGTCTGGGGATTGTCTATAAAAGTATAGAAATCGATATGTTATATTAAGTAATCTAAAAAAAATGTAATTAATTGTAAGTAACAATTAGGAACATTTAGTAAAGAATTTAAAAAAAATATTACGTGGTCTAAATCTCTAGGTTTATTAAAGATTTTTTCTAAAAACTTGTATACTATTTCCCTGAATAATTTGAAAATTGATCTGGATAACACTATGATAGCTAGGTATTGACCACTCTTCAGTACTTACCTTAATATGCACAATCTTGTTTGAGGAGTTCATATAACGCATTAAAAGCTTTTTTTGTGATCATAGAAAATATGAGGAATTCTTTTGAGTCTCTTTGGTCTTTGTGCACTTTGTAGGGATATTGGGAAATAATCACTGGAAAATCAGTGGAAATTATGTCAGCGAATGTTTGCATATATCGAATTAATTAAACTAAACCGTTTTCTATGTATTCCACGTGTATAAATTATTACTATGCGTGCCACAGTGAAAGGTCGAAACGCCATTTCCCTGTTCGATTCGATTATCTAGGAAAAACCGTACGAAACAGCGGATCACCGGAAATTGTTGACTTGAATTTAGCATTGGTCATATTTCGAATACGAAAATTATTGGAATTCCGTGCAGATCAAACGTTTGCAAACAGAGAGGGAATGATTTTATACGATATTTCCCGTTTCGCTTTGAACAGAATTTTGTCAAAATGGAACGAAAAGAATACTTTGATAGGTACCTGTCGGAGGAAATAAAAAAACAGCTACTTTGTAACTGCTTGAGTAAAAACAATTAAACTTAAAATTCTTCTGAACTACATTAAAGTATAATAAACCGCAGGAATCTATTCTCTTGTCAGTTTAATAACTAAAAATTAGTAAAACTCTCACCATAAAACATGAAATAATACAATTTACAAAAGGTAAAATTTCTCCTAAACTCCATTAAAGTATAATAAACCACAGAAGTCTATTCCTTTGCCAGTTTAATAACTTAAAATTGGTGAAACTCTCACATTAAAACATGAAATAATAATACGATTTACAAAAGGTAAAGATTCTAATGCGAAAAAATTGATAAAAAAGAGATCTCCCCTCAAAACCAATATAAAATAGTACTAATTTTAAAAACACATCACAAAAATAATCCCTTACCAAAACGCTCTATCTTTTAACTGGAGGAGGATCAAGAAACCAAGTCGTAGTCGAAATTTTTTAATTCGTGTAACTGTTCTCTGTGTCAACGTGCAATCCCTCGAATGCTCAAAAACTTTCCCCAAAATTGTTCAAACATCCTGCCAATCGATTACTTCGGATAATCAAGGCTCTACCGCACAACAGTATACCAAGTTGAACTTATTGCTACGATATCAACTTACTGCTTATTTAGAGGCCCACAGTTGTCCTAGCCTGGAAAATCCAATCGGGCCTGCACACTGGGTGGGCATAAAGTTTCACTGCGCCCCGTGCAATCTCTTGTAAACCCGGTCATATGTAATGCATTGGTAGTGTATCTAGGACGTCGGTGTATCGCTGCCTATAACCGATAACCGACGCCGCGCGTCGGTGTACGCCCACGCGTAATTGCATTTCACATGCGAGGACGCCGTGTGTCCGGTGTAACTGTCCCATCGACGAGCCATTTGTGTACGTTCTATTTCGCCAAATGGGGAATTTACACTGTCATGTTCCGTGGGTACTAACCGATTTCCAAGTACCTTCCTTCCACTTTACGGGGAAACTTTTTATGTAGGGTTCTAACGAAGATGGGTTGACGAGTGGGTTTACGGAATGAATTTTAGAGAATTTGGCGGAAGGAACGTAGATGAACCTCGGTGGACTGAGCGAGAAAGGTGTAAAATTCTAATGGGTATTCTTGGAAAATAGTATAGGTGGCTTGAAACTTCGGGGTGATAATTTGTAAGGGAGGGAGAAAATTTAGATTGTCAAGCGTGGATGCGTGGAAGTTAAAATATAGGAACATTGAGGCAATTTAAACAGGAGTATTTATGAGAAACTATACTTATACAATGTTCGCAAGAAGCCTGAAGTTCAAGAAGTCAGAAACCACCGAGGCTATATACATAGATGTTACATGAACGGGGGTAGCAATGGAAGACTAAGGTTCAGGAAACCAAGAAGTAGCAGGAACTTGAAACACATGTTTGTACCATTTTAGCAAGCTGACTGACTCAATTAAGCAACAAAACGACAAGTATCTAATTTTCATGGAATTTTAAAGCTCGAACGTTATTAAATTGGGAACGAGGCACAAAGTGCTGCCCAAACCAGAACCTGCGGTATTGTCAAGTTGCTACACGTTCGCCGCAAAGCATCATGCCTCCCCAATAAAGTGAGACACCCCAAACCTACTGCTCCCCTCCCCCCAGATCAACCTATTAAATGGATAGTGCCAGCAATATTGAGTTACGTGGCAATACCCTATAAATTGCTTGACCGCCCTAGCATCACTATATGCTGCATACGGTCTTCACTTGAATGCTCGTCGCTGGTATCGATCGACGATAATTACTGCGCGGCTGAGTGCACGGCGTCCTTGTGTTCTTGGATGCAAGATGCAACACCCTTCGAAGATGTTTCCATCGGTGACAGCTGGCAGATGCAAAAGTTTGTAGCCTCTCCACAGGATGGGGGTGATTTTGCAAAGGTAGTTTGAGCATTTTGCTTCTCCAATAAAACGACAACGTGGTAGCTTGAAATGTTTGAATCCTTGATTTGAAAATTTACCTTTGGGTGCAGAGGATTTTTTATAATGTTTCAATGTTCACTCGGATGTTTGCTCAATCAGTGGTTAAACGTGCGTTGAAACTAGAGCCAGCACGATAATTGGAATTCTAATGTGCTTCGTGATAATGGTATTTCATAATGATATTAATTAACTCAAGTGTAGGTATCTGTTTTCGATTAACAAAATGGAAACGTTTCATGGAGCTGTGGGAGGGTGTGTTTAGGTTGATACTATTAATCATGGTTACCTTAATTATTCTAATGAGAAGGTATTTTAATCATTGAATATCAGGGTGGGATCTTTTGAATACAATTTGATGGTTCGTCTGTGCCGTGCTGTCTGGGAAGAGAAATAATAGACAGATACATTCACCAAATCCTACTCAATGGGGAAGCTGACTGCAACTTTTGCCCACCCGTTGCTACCATAATTATTATTGTTATTATTATTAGTTATTATTAATTACGTAGATTTAAAATTTTTTGAGGGGGGCCAAGCGCATCCTAATTCAGCGGTGTCTTTCATTGTTTGCTGAACGATGATCAGAGTCAGTAGGTCAACCAAGCCGAAGTATGTGTTGACAAGTGGCAAACAGGGCGTAGCTCATGTTCCAAATTACAATGCCAGCCGGGTGGTCGTGATCCGTTAAGGGTCCGCCCTGACTAACGACCAGCAGAGCCGATCGCGGGCCAATCAAATGGCGCCCAATTGAATCGTAAATCGACATCAAACAACGATCCGTGGAATGCGTCGGATCGGCGGGGATGCTGATGAAATCGAGGGAGACAGGCGTCATCCGTGGCTCGCTCCTCGAAGACGGGAGAGGCGCGGGCCACCTTCTAATCACGATCCAAGGGATTTCATGGTGAACGTTTAAGGGAAGTTGCCCCCGTGCGAACTTACAAGCGCTGGCGTTGGGGAATTTAACTTCCACCCTACACGCTCACAGTCCGTCCGATTACATTCGTGTAACGCGGTGAGAATTTGATTATAACTTGGCGAATGCTTATCGTCCGATCGAATTGAATCGGCGCAACTTGGAAATTACGCCAGAATCGAATTGATTTCCTGGTTTCGGCAGGGTCGAGCTTCCAAAACGAAGAAACGTTACCGCGCACGCGGCGAGGGGGGCGCAGCGAATGAAAATACACGTGAACAATTTACGAAGCGCAATTACCGGTCGAACAAATTTGCCAGGAATTCGAGATCATTCCAACGTATGCTATCAAGCATTATATTCGGGATGCGGCTGTGGGAATAGGAGGGAACGCGAGGGAAATAATCTCTCCTTGCATTTGGACACGCTTTTTTTTTAATTTAATTAAATAGGGGCGTATATCCGAGGTCTGTGTAAATGTAGCTTCGCTTCGCTGCGTGTGCTGGGTGTTCGTGTGATTCGACCCAGTTTCAAATTTGATTGAAATGTGTGGTGCAAATGGAAGGAACTATGATCGGCGGTGAGCGATAACTACTTCGGTTATTAATATTATACTGAAATTTGGTACCGACTTGAAGAAATATTTGGAGTTAATTCTTCCTGTAGAAATGATAACACTATTTCACAGGGTTCTAAATTTTTCTACACACTTTGGCACTTTTGAGAAGCCTGCAGACTCCTAATACCACTATGCTTCATTGTCTGCATAATTCACAGAACCCTCTACTCATTTTTGATTAATCTTTAGTGCATTAATTTCATTCCTCAAGTTTTCTAAATATTTTGATAATAGTTTTTCTAATTTACTTTTCAAATACTATTGCATACTGATTCCATAGAAGCAGTAGCTATTTCTAGTGGCACACTAGAAACTTTACCGAAACTCCTCCCCCTCTATAGCAAGGATGTTTGCAAAAATTTGTCTCAATCGAGCGACCTCGTTTGCTCACTCTTTGTTTCGCAAGCAACCTTTAAAGGCAACTTGGTACGTTTATTAGCGACGCCTGTCGATACTTACATAGCGCTACTAATTCAGAAAGTTGGGTGCATTGTGCTCGGGGACAATTAAGCTTAATAGCGCCGGGCCAGTAAGATTTTCCCGAAGAACAATGCGCCGATATCGAGTCCCCCGTTGTCTGTGCCATCGGATAAGGAAGCATCCCGGGGCTGGCTAATAATTAAAATAGTTCCTGTGTAACTTCCGCCAGGGTTTCGTTCGAGTCCCTTTAAGTATACTGCCCCGCGCCGTCTACGGGACAATTCTTATTAATGGCTTCGTCTTAATCGCGTTTTATTCTTATTTACAGGGGCGCGGTACTTTGAGTAAAATGTAAATACAATTTGTCGTAAATTGGATGGAAAGTTTTGGAGGGCGAGAATTTTATGAAGTGATCGAATAATACCGACGTTTAAAAATCAATCTTCTTGCATTTTTGAAGAAAAAAAATTAGTTGAAACTTTTTTCGATATCTTTTTTAGGGCTTCGCAGATATTCACGATAATATGAATACTTGAGAATTTTTTGAAATGATATTTTCACCTTTATTCGCATTACTTGAGCTACATTTCGCCAAACTTTTTCGAATTTTCAATTCCCTATAATATATATATAAGGGATATTAATATTCTGCGATTTTTACATGAATCAATTGTCCCAAACTGACCACTGCGTTTTCTCCAACAGCCGAAACGCAGCTCGGCAAACAGGGAATTTTGGAGTTCCGTACCCTCCACGCGGGTGGATATTTACACGCTGGAGAGGAGATCCCTCACTTCGTCGGCCAGCTGCAGCAAATCTGGTTCAATGGCTACCCGTACCTCGAAATAGCGAGGAGCTCCGGAAACCATCAGGCTTCCCATCAAGGGGTCACCCCGATCATCAGGGTCACGGGGAAATTCGGCAAGAGGAACCACCCTGTCCACTATCCAGTGACCTTCACCTCGAAACGCACGTTCGTGGGATTACCTGTGCTGAAAGCGTACGTGGAAACGAACATCTATTTCCAGGTAACACATTTTCAGTAATTCTTCACTGGGCGAATTAAAATTTAGCGTCTCGTTTTTCTTTTCGACGTAAAAGAGGGAATTCCGTTTTAAGAAGTTGTGAATGCATTAGTAGTCGAATGAAATCCTTTGATCAGTAGGTTTCCCACACAGTAATCGGCGACTTAGTTAAAAGAATTTGCTCTTTCAGTGAAGCAGAGGGAAATTGTTTTTATAGAATGGCGAAAAGCTATTACTTTCGCCATGAATATAAAGAGCTGACACGCTTTGCCTAGAGAGGAATAAGTTCTGGTAAAAACGAACTGTTTTACTGAGAGATTAAAAGGCACGGTTGTCTGTGTAGATTAAAAAATAGGTATCAGTTGTGTTAACAAAAAAGGCAAACTAATTTATCTATATCAAGCTCAGCGAAACTGCCCTAACGTTTTTCTAGAATCCTACTTATTATTAGTTAGCTTCAATAGGGGTTTGGAGAATTATTCAGCGCGGTGTGCATCCTTCTACCATATATGATCTATTCAATCGAAGACATAATAATCGGTTACCAACCCCGGTTCTTAGTCGACTAATTAAGTCTACTCAGACCACTGATGATCCCGCTTCGATGTCAGTGAACGTTCGGAGCAGTTCTCCAACAAACTTAAATATTGATTATACTTTAACAGGAATATCCTCTTCCTTGCTAGCAGGGTAGCCTGAAAGCAAACGTAGCTTTCGTATAAAGAAACTTTAGAAAACCAAGTTTATCGCGAAGAATTTTGCATCGTCGATATTTTCTCGCGCTACCTTCAAAGGCACGCTCAGAGGAAGAGTTTGATTCGAAATTCGGGCGTCCAATGAAGTGTGGTTGGATATTCTGCAATGGAGATGGTAGGTTCGGTTGTTATTCCGAAATTTCACCACGCGCGTGGAGGCCACAGAAGAAATGAAATGTCAACGGTGACACATCCCACAAAAGGTTACTCCAATTAGACCTCTCTCTGTCTCTATCTGGCGCTCCCTCTCTCTCTCCCTCTCTCTCTCCCTCTCTCTTTCTCTCTACCCCCGACAGATGCCAGATTCGATGCGCAAACTCTAGATTAATCGTGGCACGTGTCGCGCTGTCCCATGTAAAAACCCAATCATGCCTCGTTCTTCCGTACCAAGTGACAGACAAGCCCCTCTGGTCATCACCTTCGTAATTAGGCTGGCCCGTAATTGACGGGCACCTGCCTCCCCCGCTGTGTCTCATCAGTGTCCTGACACTGCGCTTTGATATCGCAGAAAAGTACGATCGGATTTCGTAATCGAACGTACTATTTGCTATCCCACTGTGGCTCCTTGTGCAATCTAACTCCCGTGGTCCGCTCAATGATGGAAATACATAACGCGATAATTTGGCTAATTAAAACTGGAATGAGCGTTACTTTATTTGTTCATATTTTAGGTCTTTGTTAGATCATTGTTTTTAGGAAACTGTAAATTTATAAATTTGGAAATTGTACAATTTTGAAATACTGCCATGTAAATTCAAAAGGGTGTATCTGCAATTTTCGCTTCAATCAAGTGATCTGACCACTTTTGTGTTGCCAGGTAGCATAAAAATAGCTAATTTAATAAACAGTTTATATTTCAAACGTATGGGAAATCGATGCTTGATTGTTAAACGAAATAGCATAACTGCAAATATTAGTAACAAAAGGCGTAACTAGAGTTAATTTTATTTAGTCTTTTTGTTCCTTTTTGTTTATTTAAATAATTTTTTATACAGATTTAATCTATAACCTAATCCTATTTATATAAAACTAGCTTTACTACTCGGCTTCGCCCGTTTAGATTCTGATTTTATAAAAGAAAAATTCTTTTTTTAAGTTTCTTTTGTGAAAATGGTAACATTTGTCTGGATTAACCAAGCATAAGTGTTTACCGTTCGAAAGTTTTAGGCGATAGACAAACACACAAACATACGATACACTTTCTGCTACATAATATAAAATACCGGTGGCATAGCATAAAATACTGCAAGTCATTTTTCTAAGAACAGTGTATTCGTCCTAGAACCCTGCCAATTTACATTCACCTCTAAATCTGCTCTGCCAAAATTCATATGCAAAGTATCAAATGTTTTAAATTATAATGTTTAAAATTCGCCCTTTCTCTAATCCACCGATCTTCACTTTGCAGTTCAAGACGCGGGAGGCAAACGGCTTGATGCTGTTCAACGCTGGCAGGGAACGCGACTTTATCGCTGTGGAGCTGGTGAACGGGCACGTTCACTATGTCTTCGACCTCGGTGACGGTCCAGTCAAGGTTAGGGACACCTCGAGGTCGAGATTGAACGATGGCAAGTGGCATGCAGTCAGCATAGGAAGACCAGCGCCCAAGAGGCACACGCTCGCTGTCGATGACCACGTTACCGCTGTCAATAGTCAAGGCAGCAACGAGAATCTCGATCTCGACGGGATCTTGTATATCGGTGAGTAAAAATATTCACGATGGAACTTCAACTTTATGTTAATTTTGGGGCGACAGGAAGGCATTTAACTTGGAGGGATGTAATTTAAAATGATTGAGGTACAAATGTAAATAGTAGTTTGGGTTTTATATTTTAATATCTATCGATGATTACTAGAGAAATTAATCTGTATATGAAAATTTCTATCCAGCAATTGTATCCTCTTTGACATGTGTCGGGGTGTCCTATTCCTTTCAATTCTTAGTTTTGGTAATTTAAGGTGATCAGTTAGAATACAGTAGATAGCCAAATTATTATACTCAAACAAAAAGGTTTCAGATTTTGTACGTTTAAGCGATGGAATAAAATAGATGTCTTGTTTTTAGTGTTATAATATTATTTTTTAATACTAGTATATGTATTTAAGTATGCAAATTAAATACATTTAGGTATATAGGTTTAAGACTATATTGTACAAGAAATACAGTTACTCAATATTTGGTGACTCCGCCTTTAGCTTTTATGACGGCTTGAATTCGGCGTGGCATAGATACTTTCAATGCATTCTGTGGCTACTTCCTGCGGTTGTGGAAGAGGTTTCTCCGGTTTTGTTAAAAAGGAGAAATCCGAATTCATTGTCAGGTATTTCTAAGGTCCTCGCATCTGCGTTGCACGCTTTATTAAACGGTTTGACCGTTGCACGGGCCAATTTGTCACCCGGCAATTAAAGTAAAAAGAGACCGTAAACGCCAAGTTAGGCCAAGAAAGTTCGATTTTTCGCATCGAACTGGAAGTTAAGTTACATGCATATTTACAATATCAATATTAACAAATGCAAATACAATTAGAAGTAAAAGATTGTACCAAAATTCCAAACGAACAGAGGCAACGAACTTCCAAACTCAATTTTCTCGAAAACGAACCCGACATGAACTAATTCCATTTCCCCCTTTGACTTCTCCGCTCGCAAAAAGGCATCTACTTTCAGTCGTACCACAAATTATATTCCGCTCTGAATGCATTTATCTTGGATAAATATAATACACTCAAGTGTCACGAAATATTATTGACCTTCGATAATAGCAGACGCCTTAATATTTCGAAGGTGATATATTCGCCGTGAGTCGCAAGGAATCTCGAAAATCCTCCGGTAGCAAATCGCTCGAATGCAGAGATTGACTGTCCCGATTCATCAAGCGTCGAGATAAAATCAGGAACTAAGAGTCGATGAGCACCGCGTAATAACGCGAGAATGAAATCATCGATCAGTTGTATCGACACAATAAATAACACTGATACCAACGATGCTCGTATTGTCGAGCAACACTAACGTTCAGGAGCCACATACTTCGTTACGTTATTTGAGGCAGTGAGAGATTAAATTTTTTTTTCCTATTTCATGTGATTAGTGGAGCCTATTGGAATACGTTATTGCTACTAATTAAATTTTGGAATTGTTGTTCTTACTGCCTCATTTATCACAGACGTACACATAAGGAATTAAATTGTCCAATATGAATCAGGTTTGAGGAAAGAATGTTACTCGTCTATCTCGTCAAGTGGTTTATTTTATAATAAGGCATGATATATTTGACGGAATTCTTGATGCGCAGATAAGCGTCTTGAAAGTCGCAGGTATGTCCTGGTTAAATATAGATGTCCCCCGACTTTTTAATAACGATTTTTTAATAACTGCAAAAATAAGAAAAATAAATTTGATAAATTCAAATGTTTGGAGAAGAAAATTTACATTCGTAAATTATCAGGGGTGTGCATAAGTGAGATTCGCAGTAATAGTTACTTAAGGGGGGACACCACGGTAATGGTGCAAAAAGTACAGGTGTATTTGGAAATATATTAAAAGCAAACTACGTAATGAATCCTTTTTAAACTTTCAGTAGTTTTTATTGGATATTTAAGTTATACAAATATCATTTTTTAAATTTATTTAAATCGGATTTACAAGCTGTGCAGGACCAGTAACTTTGCGCTGCAAAAATCTGCTTGACAGGTTTCTGACGAAACGGTGCTTCTAAAGTCAACAAACCAAAATGTTTTAGAAACTATATGCGGATGGCTATGGCACACCAGGTGACTTTTTTTATTAATCGTTTCCTTCTATTTCTTTTTCAACTAAAGAGGTTAATTTACTAGAACCAAATTTCAAAATTTTTTCAGAGGTTCGCCACTTTGTCATTTTCCAAATTTTTAAGAGCATAGGTACCCGTCGAGTCACAGCCATGCGCATATTGTTCCTAAAACTTTTTGGTTTCTTTTATTTCCAATGAACCATTTCGTCGAAAAAATTTTGCAGCCCTAAGTTACTGCTACTGTACAGCCTACAAATCTGATATAAATAAATTAAAAAAAAAAAATACTCGTATAACTTAAATATCCAATAGAATGCCCTGAAAGTTTAAAAAACATTCATTACGTAGTTTGCTTTTAATAAATTTTCAAAGAGGCCTTTACTTTTCGAGAAATTACCGTGGTGCCCCCCTTAAATCGTTTACAAAAAAGCTCTTTTCATTATTCTTCAATCTCTTACGCTCTCCATTCTAGTATATTAAGATCTAACACACAGACTAATCACTTCATAACAGTTTATTTCCCACGATTAGTAGACAATCTTCTTTATCATCAATACCTTACTTCAAAAAGTTTCACAAAATCATTATACTGTATCTCTACGTGTGCCGATTTTATCTCTGTACCTACTAACATCAACGATCTTGTATACCCCAAACTAAAGGATTCAAGACGAAGAAAAATTCAGGAGCAATCAAGGTGATCGAGCAAGTTGTTTGACATTCGTATGGAGAGATAAGCCGCAAAACTGACAGACACTCACATAATAACTCTGCAGGTGCCATAAGAGTCCGAACTCGTGCCAGCAGGACATGCCCGATGTGGGATATTGAAGATGGACCTATAGAGGGGCAACTCATCAGATGTCTCGACTGATCTGGTGTCAGACGGCTTTTGGCCCGTCCAATGGTCATCCTGGGCATGTCTCTTGGACAATGGATTCTCGATCCCTGACAGCTGAAGATCTGACGGCGAAATTAACCACCACCTGGCTGGTACGTCCGCCAAATTCTCGCGATTCGATGGTTTAGAAGCAACGAAATTCGATGAACTAGGAAGGAGCGCCTTGTCGCCGGTAGCAGGTGACGACGCTACCGAGAAATTCGCGATAAGAAGTACGAGTAGTACGCTGGCCAAACGCAGAGCAACCATCGATGATTTGCACATGGTGACAAACTTTTCACGGAAAATCGATGGGTAAATTCGGTGATACTTTGCTTGCCAACAAGCTTAGCGATTCGGAGATATCTTCGACGAGTAAACGCCTTAACGTGGGATCAAACCGACGATGACACCAAAGAAAACGATCGAACACGAAGAATTTTGATCAATTAAGTGAAAATTGACACGTTACGCGATGCCGAGCTACTACTTGAGAAGCTGTGTATCCGGTCTTCAATTACAATGCTCTCTCTCGTACATCAGAGTGTATTTATAAGCGAATTTTCTGTCACCTTGCTCCAGCTGCCCCCTCCTCTTCGCAACTCTATTAATTTCGGTTTTCAATTTGACGCCGATTAAAACTATGACTTGATACATTAGTGATAAAGCAAACGACCGCGCGATAAGCTAGCGGACGGCTCGAGACTTTTCTTCCGGGATCTGAGGATTGTTATGACGTGAAGCGAAGTGGAAGCCTTCGGGTTCACTAATTATTTTAAACAAGTAACTTTAATAATAGAATACACTTAATTAAATCAGGACAGGACAAGAGTATCCTCGAATACTCTGCTGTTTCATAGACTGCCCGCTTAGTGTCACGCTTTGCAACTATCTGCTCTTGTTTTTGGGGGTCCTATTGTATGCACCCCTTTTTGGTGGTGGGGTACAAGGTGGTGCATCCATGGTGGCGCATCCACGGTGACGTGTCTGTCGTGACACGATCCTTTTACCCTTTTGATAAATAACTGTAATAAAAATTGTAAGTACTTGTGCTTGTGTAAGAGAGAAAATGATATCAAGTTAGTTGGCGCGTGAATTAATTTTAGCATCTACTCACAAATTTTCTGTTTAGTTGTCTGATTCGAGATTTAAAATAATATCTATTCATTTCAATGTAACGTTCTGTGGGTTTTATAAATCTATCTACATATATATAAGCTATTATATAAAATTGAAGTTGCATACTATTTCGAAATGCGGTTTCTCAGTAAATATGAACTGTAGCCACAAGTGTATTACATCACTTTGTTCGTCTTGACGAGAGGAAGGTTCTAACGTTTTTATTTTTTTTAAATAATGATTTTTAACTATTAGACGACCGGGCGAGCGCTTCTTGCTTGCGAAATATGTAACACCGCGGCGGAAATAAGTGGCCGAGGGCTCAATCTGTAGGCACCCACTAAGGATTTTTCGAATTTCCAACCCCAAAGGGGGTGAAACGGGGTAAAATGTATTTTCTCGGACTCCTCCCCTATTCCCTAAGATCTCTTAGGCACGAAGCGAAGCGCGGGGTATTTTGCTAGTCACATTATATTCTCATAGTTAATCAAACAATCGCTGGACGTCTATAAATCAATGCGAGCTACACTTCCTCAGCGACGAAGGACGGTGGCATGATTATCGGCTGTTATTATTTTTATTATTAGTGGCGCGTTATTATCGCGAAAAGCGTAATTGGATGGAATTCGATTTCGCGATACGCCGTTCATTTTAATAGACTCGGCAAGGTTCGAACGTCGCGAGGACATCGCGGAATCGAGTTCGCATTTTCTCCGCCTGAGATTTCGGTCACGCCTTTTATCGTCGGTGTAATTCGCCTCGCTCGTATCACACAGGTTAGCAAGGTCGATTAGTAGTGCTGCGAGCCAGCTGGTGGTTTGATCGTGGTAAACAATACGGGTGCCACTTGTTGGATCAAACAGAACGAAACCGTGCGGTTCCTGTCACAACAATTAGGTACGTAATGAGGAGAAATTTGAAAGAATAAATCTAAAGGTCGAATGATGATACTTTGTAGAATATTTCGCGTCACTGCGCAGTTTTTATAAACAATTTGTACTTCGATTTCAGTAGGCTTAACCATAAAAAGTATTGGTGGCTGAAGCCCACCATCGTACATATCCGCAAGCTAAGGGAACGCAAAAGCTTAATTTTGGAGTCTTTTGAAGTTCTTTAAAACGCCTTTTGGAAAAAACCTTTAGTTGGCAAATGGATAACACGTCATTGGTCCAACAAATACATGATGCTAGGGACATAGTTTATTACGTTATTTAGGAATAAGGAATTCAATTGTTCAATGTGAATCTGGTTTGAGGAAAGAATGCTACTTGTGTATTTCGTCGACTAGTTTATTTTCTAAAAAGAAGTGTCACATTCGATGAATTTCTCGATGCGCAGATAAGCGTCGTGAAAGTCGCATGGTATGTCCATACTTCGCCAATCTGATTAAATACAGATGTTCCCAGACTCTTTACAGTTGACTGTAAATATAAGAAAAATAAATTTGATAAATTCAAATGTTCAGAAGAAGAAAATTTACTTCCTTAAATTATCAGGGGTGTGTATAAGTGAGATTGATAGTAAATAGTTACTTAAGGGGGTATACCCATTTGAACCATCGGAAAATGTGTATATTTTGTAGATTTTTTTACAAGTCAACGGCTTGATACAGATTTTCCGTTTTTTTACTATCTTCGCATAGTATTATGAACTACTTAAAAAAAAGTTCCAGTTAAAAAACTATTGTTTTTCGGAAGTTATGGATACACATCCGAAAGTCTGCCGATTTTAGACTAAAAACTCGCGCTACGTTCAACCAATTCACTTTCAATTCTGCATGCAAGATCGTAATAATATTCCACATCGTCCTACGAGTGTTCTTTTTATTCCGATTCCCCGTTTATTATTTATAAAGAAAAAAGGTGGTATTTTCTCTTAGAAAAATGTAACTTTACTTTTGATCTCTCACCATTTCTTTATTTTTCAAAATTTTCAAAATCGGCCCTGATGGACGATAGCTATTAACATACTTTATAAGAAGATTTTATTATTTTCTCATTCAGACACGACGCACAGCTGTTTTTACGCCCACCGTTTAGCCGTCTAAAATCGAGAGACTTTCAGACACGTATCCATAACATCCGAAAAAGTTAACCACCTCAATCACCTGATGACAGTTTATTTCCCACGATTGATAGACAATCTTCTTTATCATTAATCTCTTACTTCAAAAAGTTTCACAAAATCAATATACTGTATTCCTACGTTTGTCGAATTTATCTCTGTACCTACTAACATCAACGATCTTGTATACACAAACTAAAGAATTCAAAAACAAGAGCAATCAAGGTGATTGACATTTGTATCGCGAGATCATCCGCAAAATTAACAGACACTCACATAATATCTCTGCACTGGCCATAAGGGTCCCTCCTCTGGCCAGGAGGACAGTCATACGTTGGGACATCGATGATGTTCCTCATGCCTAGCTGCGGTATCGCTTTAGCCGACGGCACCTTCGCTACGTTCCCCTCGCTTTTAATCGCGTTAGATTTCTCGTCCGGTTTGGTCTCAGGCATTATATGGCCCGACGAATCTACGCTTCCAATGTTGTAGTTCTGCAACGAATACTTGTACTCAGCGTTGGCCTGCCAAAGATTATTCTTGTTGTCCCTCTGGTCGTGGCTCTTCATCAACTGAATCTCGATCTCTGGCAGCTGAAGCTCTGGCGACGAAATTAACCTCCACCTGGCTGGCAGGTACGACAAAATCTCGTGAAACGATGGATCAACAGCCACGGAATTCGATGAACCACGAAGGAGGGCCCGGTCGTTGATAGCAGATGATAACGCTACCGAGAAATTCGCGATAAGAAGCACGAGTAATACATTGGCCAAACGCGGAGCACCCATCGATGATTTGCACATGATGACGAACTTTTCACGGAAGATCGATGGGTAAATTCGGTGATCCTTTGCTTGCCAACAAGCTTAGCGATCCGGAGATATCTTCGACGAGTAAAGCCCTCGGCGTGGGATCAAATCGATGATGACACCAAAGAACACGATCGAACACTGAGAAAATCGTGCTGGAACGGGGACCGAAGCAAGATGCGAGATCTTCGACGAAGAATTCTACACAATTAAGCGAAAATTGACACGTTACGCGATGCCAAGCTACTGCTTGAGAAACCGCGTATCCGGTCTTTAACCACAGAGCTCTCTCTCGTACATGAGATTAGATTTATAAGCAATTTTCTGTTACCTTGCGCCAGCTGCTCCCTTCTCTTCGCAATTCCACCACTTTCGGTTTTTAATTCGACGCCGATTAAAACGATGACTTGATACATTGCTGATAAAACAGACAACCACGCGATAAGCTAGCGGACAGCTCGAGACGTTTTTTCCGTGACCTGAAAATTTTTATTAGGTGAAGTGAAGTGGAAGCCCTCGGGTTCGCTAATTATACCTTTATTTCAAACAAGTAACTTTAATAGTAGAATACACTTAATTAATTCAGGAAAAAACAAGAGTATCCTCGAATACTCTTCTGCGCGTGAATAATTATGACTGCTCGCTTAGTGTCACATTTTGGAACTAAGAGCTCTTATTTTTGGGGGCCTATTATATGCACCCCTTTTTGATGGTGATGCGTCCACAGTGACGCGTCTGCCGTGACACGCACCTTGTACCTACCCTTTTGATAAGGCGTCGGAGTAAATACATTTTTGTTTACTATTAGACGGCGGGCTGGCGGATGAGCTTACGGAGTATCGTGGTAATTCAGGGAGAGATACTTCTGAGAGGTCATTTTGCTTGTAAGAGAATTCGAGGTGGAATGAAGGTGACAGAAATTAACGAAATTGCAATTCAGTAGTGGATCAGAAATGGCAATAATGAATAGCATCTTACAAGGAGGATGTAAAATATTTTTTTACCAAATGATAGATCTAAGTAAAAGAAATAACTTTTGTCTTGAAACTTTTTTCTATTCCTTGCAGTTCGCGAGTTATAACACAAAATCGGAAAATAACCGAATTTTCAGGGATTAATTTCACCCCCCTTCGAGTAAATTGGGCGGCAAACAAAAATTGCGTTTTAATCAGTAGGAGATCCTCTACATATTCACAAAGTTTCAGAATTTTTTTAATTTCCGGGTTCGGGATCTTCCCTTGTTAGTTGAACAGTAACTGTGATAAAAATTGTAAGTACCTATTCTTGTGTGAGAGAGGAAATGAAATCAAGTTAGTTGGCGCGTGAATTAATTTTAACATCTGCTCACATATTTTCTCTTTATTCGCCGATGCTCTCTGTGGTGGGAAAAATGAACTGGGCGTTTCTAAAGGATATTTAAAATAATATCTGCCCATTTCAATGTAGCGTTCTGTGTGTTTCATTAATTTCAAATACATTTGGTTATGTGCAGACTTTTTACACTCTGAGAAGCAACTTTGGAAAGAATGTAAATTTAAAGTATATAATTTAAACTATATATGTGCATATATTGTACATATTCGTTCGTATCAAAGAGTTCTGCCAACCCCATTTTAGGGAATTTTGAGATTTTTTAAATTTTTCTGCCATTACAGTTTATTTATATCCTCTCTTAATTAGTTTCCTAAAGCCATAGTACAGAAATGATAATCTATGGATACGTGTAAGATAAGTTTGCTCTAACAATGATATCATTTGATACGAGAAAAAAAGATAAAAACATTGTTTACTAAACGTTTATCGATCGTCGTAAATATAGGATTATGGTATTAGAAACTCGATGAATTGATCGATAAGAGAGCGAAGAACAGTACCTACTTATCGAGTGTTCTAATCGTGGATGTTATAAAAATGCAGAAATGAAAAGTACCTTGTAGACTAAATCATTTTCTTTAAGACAACCATAATACTGAGAATATATTGCGATAATCTCTACTAGAAACATCTAGATATCCATTGTTATACATCGCCCTATCTCTTTGGTGTCTACTACATACAGTCATTAGCGGATTTAAGGCCCCTTACGCACTAGAAACGAGTTGCCGACAACTTGGTCGACAAGAGTCCAGAAACCTTTGTTGTTCGCCGTAACCAAGTGCGTACGAATATATCCCCGTGTACCTCGTGATCGCCGGCAACTTTTCGGGAAAATGAAGAGGTAATTTACTAAAAACATGCTAAGTGTAGCAGTACAGAAAAAAATATGGTTTGGATAAAATGAAACCCTGGCAGACTTTCCGGACTACAGTTCTAAAGAAATAATACTTTGCGTTCTATTTTCTTAAAAATCAATTAGAAAGAAGGAGAGATTCTTAGGGGGTCTTGCCAATGATCTATTATCAGTTCTGAATCCGCTGAAAGATTTGGAACACTTCGTGCAATTCAATTTCTGTGGTCACGGTGTTACTAATAATGATCCTTTAAATCCACCCTAAACAATTCTCCCACACTCTTAATTCTCTTCCGCGGCTAGGAAATCATTAACCTCCCTAGCGTTACAAACACGTGCAAATGGGGGAAAGGAAGGACGCAGGCCGATCGAATGATAGCGTCAGGAAATATTGCTGGTTGGAGCGGGGCGATTGGCCGAGCCGCAGGCTTCGTTTCGGAGTCTGTGCACGCGCGCGCGACTCGGTGGTGCAGGCAGGCCGAAATAATTTTCGCTCCCTCCAGCGCCCTCCCCCCGAACGGCACGGGCAACGGGGGTGGTTTGAATTTATGGCAGCGAGAAGCGGCGCGATCAGTCGAACGTGCGGTCGCTCGTCTCGGCTCGTCGACCTCGTATGACGGAATTCCGAATCCTCTCCGCGTCACAGCTGCCATTTTTCCATAGATGACATCAGCCATCGTGTCCTTCTTCTCTGCGTCACTCCGCGACAGAATTGATTCGGAATTCTAATCAAACACATGAGGAAATTGCGAGGGAAAACGACGTGTAGTTACAATTAACGATGAAAATTCGGTATTCACGAGCTTTTCTTCTTCAAGCTTTAAATGCCTTCCCTTGTAACCAAGAGCATATCTATATCTCGTAATGTCTAAGAGAAACAATTCAAATAGGATATTAATTAGGTAAACATTGTAAATTTATTTATGATAAAGGAATCAGGTGTGAAAGATGCAAACCTAAGCATCTTAAAAGCATGTTAAAAAATGGATGGCCTCTGCTTTCAAGAGTGATCCTAACGCCTTTGGATCGATAGAGATTTTTTAAAAAAACTTGCAAAATTTCTTATAACAGTGAAAATTAAAGTTAATTTCTTTTTTTTTTACATCAAGACTTTTCTTCAGAAAAAAATTAACATTAATTTTCAATGTTATAAACAGTTTTACGACAAGTATTTTTTCAAACCTCCAATGATCCAGGTGTAGACTGTAGATTCACTCCTGAAAGCAATGACCATTATTTTTTTTAACGTCCTGTACACGTAATACTCAATTTTTCTTCGACTAACACCACATTTCACCTTTTCAGGTGGCGTGGAGAAAATGCAATACAGCCAACTGCCGAAGCAGATATTCAGCAGACACGGTTTCGAGGGGTGTCTGGCGTCGCTGGACCTGAGTGGTGAAAGCACCAACTTAATTTCAGACGCAGTTGTGCCAAGTTCTTTGGTCAACTCTGGGTGTGACATGTATGCCAGCCTTCATCCTGGGAAAAAGTGCACGCACGACCTGTGCTCGAATCATGGCACGTGCGTGCAACAGTGGAACAGTTACACCTGCGACTGCGATATGACCAGTTTCACTGGGCCGACGTGTAACGATGGTAACGAGGCATTTTTCACCAACAGTCGATATTCATTAACAGATTTTTCATAAACGGTGGAGAAAGGTATAAAAAGTGTATTTCTCATAGGTTTCACGAATCGATATCGTGAACTGATTAAATGGAGATTCGTGAACAAAAGTGATCGTGAATATTCATCTTGCTGGGGAATCTTAAAGTTCATTTTTCTTAGTTTTAAATTCGCACGAAATGAGGAGATAAAGTTTTCGAAGGGAATGATATTTTACAAGTTAATTGTTTTTTTCGGGAAGGATTGTTGAAGCTTCGTTTCGTTTAAGTTTCGCTTATTAACTGTCTTGCAAATGTGGAAGTTAGCCTAGGGTTCTGCGTATGAATCATGTAATATTTAATTCCTTTTTAAGAAGACACGTGGATGGACCAGCTGATTAAAGAATATATTTTATTTCTTTGATATTCGTTGTGGAAGAAAGTGAGAATTTTATTATGAACCTATGCACTGGTTAATTTTACTACCCTTGTGAGGTCTTAATTGAAAAAGTAGCATTCTTTTTACACTCCGCCGTTTTAATATATGAAATACTTTTATGAAGACTTTGACTCGCAGCTGCGTGACGAGACGAAATAAATTTGCCTATTTTACGAGGTGCTCTATATCTGATTACTTGAAACTGGAGCACTCGCGTTGAGTGGTCGCAACACAATTAGTTTAATAATACATCTCCTGCACGGAATATTTAAAAAAAAAATGATTATACCTGTGACAAATTTTATATAACTACGTTATCACCTTCGTAATTTAACAGTTCTGACGACAAACGTGCCACCCTATAATAAAATATTCGCGACAAAATCTATGTACATTTTAAAATGCAAACTTGTGATTTCTTTAGACTCGCATTAAGGGCTCAGAAAAATTTATACGAAACACCAATCTTAGCATCATTACTATTATTTATTCAGGTGCATTTCTTGCAACAAGTTCATTTGTCAAAATAATTATAACGTGTTCTAAAATATTCTCAACTATTTTAATACAATAATTCACGATCTTCTCCAAATATTCGTTCTCCATTACTATATACAATCTACAAATGTAATGTCACCTGACAAGTACAATTTCTCTCCACCACAACATCAGCATGCAAATGCATTTTCAAAGTGCGTACACAAACGTCGGAAACGAGCAAATAATCACGGTAATTACAAGATCAGCGATAAACAAATCGCCGTCGTCTAAGCGTTTCTCATTATTCATGATTGATAATAGCGCCTCGTCAAGTCGTACTACTGTATTTAACCTACATCGTTCGTCATCCAATGAAACATGTTAATGCAAGCTGTTTTACATTCTGCAATCAAGATTCTTATTCGAGATACCCTAATGGCTACGAAGAAAATACAGTTGGTTGAAACAATGATCAATTTCCGTGCTGAAATTCTCTCTCGTTTCACAACGAAAGTCGTCTCTGTCGTTTAGCTGCTCCGAGCAAATAAACATTAAACCATTAAAATCACGCACGTTGATCTTTCTAACGAACATACGTGACTATTCTGTTGCAGAAGCTGTGGCTTACGAATTCGGCTCCGGAAGAGGAATTATCACGTACACCTTCCCGCCAGATCGAAGACCGGAAATGAAGAGGGACACGGTGGCCTTGGGCTTCGTTACCAGCGCAAATGACGCTGTGCTGCTGAGAATAGAATCTGCGTCAAGCAACGACTACCTCGAAATCGAAATTGTTAGTAGCAGTAACAGCTATCTGAATTTCAGTATACGGAATATTCAGAATTTGCGTCGACGGAGAACGTTATAGAGAAATAACGTATAGAGAAATTATAGAGAAATTTTATTGATCGCGTGCTGACTCCACGAGTAACACATTTTCTGTGTAAATAATTATGAAACAATAGTGCAGATGTCCAAGGGAGAGTAAAGTTTATTGCAAATAGGTTCCAGTGTTTCTTTGTACAGAATTATTCGCGAGTTTGTAAGATATTGTATAATATTGATTTGATATTCTAAATGACTGGGTATGATAGTTTAATGTGTAAATGATAAATGATGGCAGCTAGTTGGTAATGAACAGGGCACACCTCAATTTGACTTGTTAAATGTGCCACGCAAATTGCAGTTTGATTGCTGTTCACCGCGGACAAAGTAATATGTACCATGTGTATTGATTTATACAGGGAAGTAGTTTGAATAACCGTACAAAAAATGACGATTGCTATCATGACAGATGTTACAAGATGAATTGCTTATGACGTGAACATTGATTTCTTAATGATGTGTGATTAAATGACTTTATGAGATAACAAGTAACATTCTTGATAAAATTCTGTTAAAATGATGAAGGCATGTGTGAAATGGTATAACTGCATTTTCGATATTAAAATACTTGCGCTGATTTAATGTGGGCGAGCAGAAAACAATTTGTGCAAATAACTCAAGCAGTGCGGAGAAGAACTGATATAAACATCAAATAACGATGCAGACACTTTTTGTTAAGAGGAAGATTTAGCATTGCGTGCTTTAGATGTGAAACACATTCATACTTTTAATTGGAGGAATTCTTAAATTGTATGTATTGTGTCGTAACAATCTAAAACCACATCCCCTTACATGCAACGTGCAACAGGAAACGGTTGAAACACATTCTCACATTTAAAATGAGTAACACATCTAATAATTTCAATTTTTCGCTTAATTAAATATATAAATTGTGTAATTAATTTTTTCGTGATATCAATGAGTATTAATTATCAGTAACATTAATAAAAATAATTGACAATGATCGAATGTAACCAGAAAAAATCCGCCGCCGATAATGGTTATCGGTAACAAAAATAATCAGGTTATTGATAATAGCTACTGGTAGCCACAACAAATTCCAGTCATTTATATTGGTTACTGGTAACCACAATTAAATTTCCGTTATCGATAATGGTTACTGATAGCCAAAAATAAATTTAAATCATTCATAATGGTTATTCGTAATCATTTATACGCTCATTTTTAATAGTACAAGGGAGAGCGATTTTAACGAGGATGAAGTTTGCTGCTCGAACGCAACGAGGGCAGCACTTCACGCGAGGCAAAATCGCGTCCCTCCCTTGTCACGCACAATACTTTTATCAACACCTGCACGAAAGGTGTGTTCGCAAAAAGAAATGCACGTTCGATTGTTTTTTTTTTAAATAAAAAGAAAGAAACTAAAAGCACTGCTTGCGAAAAAGATTCTACTTTCTGATTATCTCGCCATTCCATAAATTTGTTGTATTTCGTCTACTTTTCTTTTCATTTCGGCGGCAACAAATTTTCCTCAATCGCTTTTGCAGTTTCCGTTATATCAGGAGGCGCGCGGTATCTCGAATCACTATCACTCCCATTATCACTCATTTGATCCTTGAATGAAAAGAGGTGCTGTGACAGTTGTAATGTCAATATAAACACTCATGATCGATATCGATTAGTTGACTAATTGGTTCTTCATGCCACAGGGTAACGCTATGTTCACTCAGCCCGCAAACTCAAATTTCCTTGAGGAGCAAAGTAAAAAATGCGAATACGCACGTGCGCAGTCTTTTTCCCTTGGGATTGCATTTTCATGCAGGTGTTGAAAGAAATTTATTTATAACAGTTATGATATCTACTATTTCTTAACACCAGTCAGAAAAGATTAAATAACATTTAGCACACCAACGAGTACTTAATAATAAAACAGAGATACAATATTGAACTTAAAATCCCAGTAATTAATTATACCAGATAATCTGTTATCTCGTGGAGCTTCACAAAATTTCTCTGTCGATGTCACTGCCACTCCCGCCTATTTCCATCAAGCATTACTTCTACACGTCTCTAAACAATACGGTGGATCCCAAATACTCGACTCAATGATTGATCAAAACAGCCCTTGATTTCGTACAAAATATTTCCGTTTCACGTTTTTTCACGATACAACTCCACAAAAGTTTGCGCAATTAAAACAGTCTCTTAATTTTACCGAAATGTCCAATCTCACAGTTTCTCATTAAACAGAATCCACTGGCCTTAGATTTCTCATTAGAACTCATAGAATATTGCTGCCACAAGCGTTCACTAATTCTGTGAATATTGAAATGTTTCCAGGTGGAAGGAAACGTGTTCGCCGTTTACAACATGGGCACAAACGATCATCCAATTGGGGAGGTCGGCGTGAAAGTGAACGACAACCAGTATCACGTAGTGAGGTTCACCAGAAGTGGACCCAACGGCACGCTACAAGTCGACGATTACAATCTGCAATCCAATCATCCGTCCGGTAAGCGAGGATTTATTATTACTCAGGTTTTATCGAAGCAACGGCGCGATTGGCGATCGAATATCGCATTGGAGGATCGTTCGTTGTGGTTCCGTGCGCAATTTGGAGGATTAATCTTTAACAGGTAATCGATACGATCGCGATCACTCGTTAATCCGCGGATCGACGTCCATATCGTCTCTTGTGAAAAAATTTAGTCGATAATTTTGCAGTGTTTAACGTGACTCGTCAATGAGGGGATTGGAAAATAATGGATTCGATAATAAGGTGTTTGGTAACGAGGGATTCCACAATAAGAGATTCGGTAATAAGAAATTCGATAACAGAGGATTCGATAACAAGGGAGTCGATAGAAACGTATTCAATAGTAAGCAATTCATTAATAAAGGATTCGGTAACAAGGAATTTGATAATAAGGAATTCAGGAGTAAAGAATTCTATAGTAAGGGATTCGATAATAAGGTATGCAATAATTAGAGATTCGATAACTAGGAATTCGGAAATAAGGTATTCGTCAACGAGGGATTTATGAATGAAAGATTTGTCATTGAGGGATTCGGCAGCTCGGAATTTGTCACTGTGGGATTCGGTAGTACAGGATTCGTCAGTGAGGAAGTCGTCAATGATTCGTTCACAATTTCTCTCCATGGATCCATAACTCCAGACGCAGACAAAAATCAAACAAATTACTATCTTCTGAAAAAGTTAAAACACGCGAATCTGCGAAGATGGAGCAAGAGATCTTCGTGGACGAGGCGGTTGCTGAAGAGCGACTGACCAGAAGAGGAACACTCGGTGGCATTTATAAGCTCCCCTCGTACCATGGACCCCACAACCGTGAGAAACCAGATCCTTTGGTCGGGTGGAACGATCCCACGCGTTCACAACTTTTTCGTCGACGCATTGGATCGTGGCCATTGACGTTGGCTTGCTCGTTGTTCTCGTGGGAAATTGATTATGACTCCTGAGAATGTTTGAAAGCTGCAAATCGATGGGAGATCGTTAATAGTGGGACCAAATGTATCACGCGTATCAGCCATAGTTAGAAACTTTAATTGAAAACTAACGAAGTGTAATGATGTAAAGGTAGATATAAAAATCATTCCACACGTTCAACAAGTTTGGAATATTCCTTTAAAAAGATGCAACGCTCACTGAATTTGGAAGACAGTTATTATAGCTAAAGAAATTTCTTAAAGAATCTCATTAGCCACTGCCTGGGCCCTCAGCAGGGGGGCCAAAGGGACTTTTGAAACGTACCTCTGTGCCATTCTGTTTCTCTGCTTCCTCAGGACACGATAATAAGCTTTCACTTTTCTTCTTGTGGGAATCGGTGAAGTTCTTATATAAGAAGTTTCATCTTGTTTACTTGCTTACTTTACTTCAAAGTCTCCTCGTACACAAACTTCTTATACATGTGCATTCCTTACCAATTCCCCTAAGTATTGTCTTTCATATTTACATATTATCAGTCTTCAAGAAGCTTTTAAATTTAAACCTTAAAGTTTTGAACGTGGATGTCCTTCTTAATGAAATATTTGCAGTAAGCATACATTTGCACGAAGCGATTTTTCAAGCGGGTTTTTTCCTCGCCTTTGACAGGATATACATAGAATATAAAAGAAGCTATTCGGCCATGGTTCCTCGAAACTTCCTTTAGAAATGCACCTCCGAACTTTTCTGTTTCCCTGACCCTCGAGGGCATGTTAATTGGCTTGTGAGGTTTTCACCCACACCCTCATTAATCACAGTCACCGAATTTCAACGATTCGACCATTACTTACTATCATTCCTAATATCCTATTCCTCAGCTCGTCGTTAACGAAGCTTTTTTATCGTTTAGCAGTGGCTCGGCAACGTCGATTTATCGTCATCGTTGACAACGTTTTAGTAACTACAATGCGGTAGCCTGTAAAATGAAGCTATCAAGGATCATAAATCCCTCTTCGTTTGCTACATCAAACGAATGGTGGTCTCCTACGATCAGATTTTCGAACCGCGTTTGAACTCGTGGCAGGAAATCAAGTGACACGTCCCAAAAGTTTCTATCTTCTTAGATTTCCTGAATCCCTGGTGTTAGAACGGTAGCTAATTGGCTTTCACTTTTTTTGTAAAGCACGTTTTCCTCATCGACCAATTTCTCATTTCTGAGTCTCTGATATTTAGGCCCCTTAGAACTGATTTTTTCCTGTGGATTTCCGCAGTTGGAACTTGTGCGATTGCACATAATGCATTCGCCTATGGTCGGATTAAAATTAAGCTATCTGCAAAGCTTGTTGGGGGATGTGTAGTTAATGGGGAAGATGACGTAAAGCTCGGCGCAGAAGGCGCTACTAGCGCATGTACTGCAGGTTTGCACGAGTGCGAATTTTTCATTTGTGGAATGTATGACGTTAGTAGTTACATATTAATGTTTTACAACACACCGATGACGAGTGGCACGTGTGCTGGTGGCGTAACGGGTGGGAAAAAGTTGCAGTCATCTTCCTCATTCAATCCAGTTTCATTGAAGATACTTCTTGAAATTCCTGTTTCCCTTTCACGAGCCTACTCAAATGTCACCAACATTGTCGATTCTTTGGCTTAGGAAGGGCACAGAGTGCTTAGGAGCAGCATAGAATCCTAGTAACTCGCCCTTCGAGAAGCCCTTTCACTTTTGTATAAAAGGACCACAAACACAACCAGGTCTTTTGAGTTGATGAATTTAAAAAATGAATTTAATGTCCTTGAGTATGGTTACGTATTTGCAATACAATCTTTATCGTCACGTTTGCAATATCGATATTTAAACCATTTCGTGAATCTACGTCTTCGTTTCAAACACTTGTAATAATTTCATTTCCTTCAGCTTTCCATCAATATTTCTATCCCACGTTTGTAGTAAGCGTATCACTATGCTCCATTATAATTCGAATCTAATAGGTATTCCTCTCCCTTCAGTTGCGAGAACCGTTCATTTCACCGGGGCCTAAGGAATTGACGACGTCTAGGGACTTATCAGGGAAAGTCCACCTCCACCATTTTACTGCGGTCCCAATAACCGAGTCGGAGATAATTGGCAACGCCATTAAACGGTCATTTCCCGCTTAATCCCTCCGTGACCTTTTTCCTCGGTCGTTTCTTTGGCCATTGCTATCCCCAGGGGCAATTAAACCCTTGAAAAGTTCGATGGGACGAGGTGAATGTTCCGTAAGCTTTACACGGGAAGCCACTTACAAATACCCAGACTTTCATATAAAACTATACGTACTATTTAAAAGCTTAAAAATGAAAACAGCAACCGAATTGAATACAAAATAATTTAACCAATTTTCTGTTTATAAAATCGTCTCACAGAATGCTGTAAAATTCGTAGAACCTAACTCCTATATATAAAATTCTATCACAGATGAAAATACTATCGCACCGGGGAAAATGGAAAATTACAGTTGAAGATTTCTCTATCCTTCATGTTAACCTGCTCTGACAAATAAGAAACCGATAGATTTCCCAAAGTTCCAGTCGGAAACCTCCTGCGGTGGAAAACGCGCCGCGTTATGCTTCCCGCGTGAAAAAATGAGCAACGTGCCACGTATATGTGTACCGCTGCGATAAACATCTGCAGGGAACGCGCTCCCTGTCGGAAAGCAAAAGAAAACTCTGTTTCACGCTCGGAAGCGCACCGTACAATCGAGGTTTTCTCGTGCTACGAACGAGGAGATCCAGCGTCCCGTCGAAACCGTTTACCTGTCCGCTGACCGCTGGAAAATCCCTCACGTTTTCCGCAGTTCATGCTTCCCCGATCGTCGACTTTCCACCTGCCGATTTTCCACGATTTTCCGTATTTGCAGCCTGAACTACGCGAACCCGCGCCGTGTTCTGCGAGCCTGGTGGAAAGACAAACAACGCGGAGCTACGTTCGATGGTATTTATACATTTAAGTCACCGTTAGGGTTGACGCAGCATTTGTGTCCACTTTAAGATATTGTACCAGTTTTGGACAATTCTTAAAAAATATAATTTTCCGTGTAAACAATAAATGTAACCTTATATTTCTAGCGGTATACTAAACAAAATAGTTATGATGTGAAATTCTCCACATAATAATGATCTGTAAGGAATTTAAAATTAAGATAATTATGCACATAGCCAAAGAAACAGTGCAATGGCTACAAACGGTATATCGACCCTATGTACAAGAATTTTCCAGGCGGTCTTTCCTTCCCCGATTCGACGAACTTCATACGTCCCTGTTAGAAAGCCTGGAGAAAAGTAAATACAGTAAATATGTTCTAAACAATACGTCCCTTTCGGAGACCCTTCTTCGTTTCTCTGCTCTATATTCTCCTGGTAGAATTTCATTAAAAAAAGGCAGGCCGTTTGTCAGTTGTTCTTGATCTTCGTCGTAAATACCCTTTCTAATTTTCGTTCTTTGGCTTCATAGTCTCCTACTGAAGCATCCCCAAAAAGTGGTTGCTAAATGGGGTCACGGAAATTTAGTTTCTAACCTGCGACGACGTTCTAATAACCTAATACTTTGAAAGATGTTAATCCACTTCATTAAATGTACGTACACGGTCGTAGTTCGTATGGAATTGAATCACTTTTGGTACGGATAAGTAGCGATCACAGCTATTATTCGGTGGAGGAATTTCGTATAGAGTTCCTTATGGGTGACCATGACGACACTTCCTACTCGGTCATGGTATCCTAGCAATTGTGGTGACGTCTATGGTGTTTCTTCACCACAGGCATAGCTCCTTTGGGGAGATCAGTATCAAATTCGGAGGGGAAATTGAGAGTGGAGGATGGATGTGTAATAATAAAATTATTGACAATTTGTTTTGCTATTTAATGAAGACACTTGATCGATAGGGGATTTAACTGTATACTCAGAAACTTAAATATTCATGCATCGACTGAAATCAATTTTTTTGCAATTCTATTTATAATTTAAGCTCTCTAAATAACTACTAATCCATTTCTATATAATTATCTTGTGTATTTATAGTTGAAGTTGCGCTATTGGTACAGTGGAACAATCTGTGAGCAATTGAAGTTCAAAATTCTGTGACATCAGGAAGCTCTGAACAAAAATTGTTTGTCATTCTTTCACGGTGCCAGAAGCAGCTTCGGAATCTTCGGTCGCGAAAGGGGAATGATAACAAATGCAGCGGAGCGTTGACGTTGCAGAGAAAGCGAGACTGAGTGAATAGGGAAGGGAGCGAGAAAAGAAGGGGGAAAAGAGAAAGAGCCGCAGGACAGGGGGGAATGGTTGCATCTAATTTGATTTAATTAGAATAAATTTGCTTGCATAAAAGGCAGGCAGGCAGGGCATGCTCCACGCCAGCTATATTAGCCTGGTAGCTAAATTTATCGAATTATGCGTAGCTCGTACAATTCATATCAACGCGGGTTCATGGTGAATGTCCAGCGACGGCCATTACGAAGTACAGACACATGTGTCGTGTTCTCTTCTCTTCTACTCTGTATTTCCCTGCGTCGAGTACAACTTTTCATATTTCCTTTCCCTAAGAATCTTCTAAGACATATTATTTTATAATATACACATTAGAACCACAAAAATCTAATTCTCCAGAAACACAAACTCTTGATTTATAAAATTACTCTGTGCTCTCCTTTCTACCCATTTTCTTTCATTCAATAGAATTGAACTTCGACAACAGAATTTTGCATCGACATTTACTCGGATTTTATTACATGTGGTATGCGATTTCTACTTGGAAAATCAGCCTCTCACAAGGAAATTTAAAGTGGAAGCGAGACCGCCATGCTATATAACGCCATGATCGTGATCTCCGGGCGTGGCAAGAGAGTTTGAGTGGGCCACCATTGAAAAAGGGGACCCTACTTCTGTTCTCTTATGTTCCCCTTGCCTCTAAGTGGTACGACCTTCGGCGTGGACCCTTAACCCTTTTCGTTTGGGCTAATTAACACCAATGCACGAGGATCGTAATTACTTAAATTGGGACTGGTCATCGTGGATCTTGAATTGCGTAATGAGTTTAAAGTGACCCTTGGGAAAGTCGCGGGCTGTGAGAAGTGAGGAATTCCATGGTGCCCATGAAGACCTCGTTGCGTTTATGGTGTGCTGATACTCGAAGCCACATAGCTTTTGTTCGTGTCTTGATCGGCTTCAGGATAGGATTCATATCGTGGTTATTTAGGCCTCCACCTGAGGATACACCAACAATAAGATGGAAAAAGTTGTAATACTATTTCAAGAACGCTGTATCGTAGCAAAAAGATAGAAGATTGAACAATTCACTGTCCACACTGCATAATATTATAATACCCATGTGAATTTTAATTTTTGGAAAGATTTTGTATTTTATATCGCATTTGAATGCCATCAGATAGAGATTATATAATGTGTTCAAAGACAGTGCAATTAATTTTGTAGGAAATTAAAATGCAACTATCTTTTACTTGAAGCATCGTGGATTTAAAATTATAAAGGGTCTCTGGATGGAAAACCCTTTGCACAGATTGCCTTCTGTGTTTCCTGACACCCTAATCACAGAGAACTCGAGCATCTGTCGCGTTAACCCTTTGAGCTGGCAGGTAGACAACCATGCCCTACTTTCGTCGCTTCTAAACCCCATTTCCGATCGCGATGGTCAGACCGATGGTTCCAGCTCCAACTCTTGATGGCCCTGGTGCCCTGGTAGCTTTCTAGATCATCTTGAACCCCTTGGGACAAATTCCTTTTATACCTTCCTCATCAATCGGAGGGTTCAGAACTAACCAGATGTCTGTAAATAAATAATAATCATTCGCATAGATATTGTAGGTAGTTAATCATAAAAGTGTATATGTACTCGGTGTAAACGGATTGTAACTATGATAAAGTTTATTGACCAGTAACTAATAAATGACTTTATGCATGATACGTAATACAAGACCGTGTGAACGAAGTGTCTCGCTCGACGGTTAAGAGTGTTTCGGTTTCGTTGACGCACAACGGTCGTCCGGAAAGCGAAAGCCAGAAAAAACACTCCTGACCGCATCAAAGGAAAGCCTTTTTCCTCAAACACCTTGGCAATTAGCGTCAAGGCTGTCGTGCCTGAACCAAGGATCTGGCAATCATCATTTTTAATGCCTACACGGCACGCACTTGAGAAATAAATCTCTTTCCAGTTCGATAGGCCGCTACATCTTGGGATACACTTGCACGCGGAATAGTAGTTATAAGATTAAAGATTCTTTCATTCAAAAAATTGAGACATTGATTTTGTATCAACTACCTGTTTAATATTATATAGTATTGTTTAATTCTTTAAACTTTAAATACTCATTACACCAATACAACGTACAGTATCAATGTGAACTATAGTCACATTTAGGGTTCGTCGGTTTTTAAAAACGAATATCTATTTACATAGCCACATAGAACAGAAAGAATGATATATTATTTACCCTCCATTCTAAATAGCGAAGGGTGCCCTAAACGCCCGAGCATAGGGAGAATATCCTTCCTCGTGATCCTGATACCTTGCTCCCTAGAAGTTCGAGGCAGTTTAGAAATCATGGCCCTTTTCCCTTGTCGACGAGGGAAGCCGAGGTATGCCCGCCGCGTCTCCACTCGAACTCCGTCCCCGTATCCCCTTTGCCACACATCCTGGCGGCCACCCATGTCTGTCTGAACGCTTCCTCTTCGAGCGTCCTGCTTCTCTGCTTCATATGTGGAAGGCTGCGTGTCCCCAAGTCACATATTCTCTCTCATGCGTGTCACACACGTGCGAGGTCGACGCGCCAGATGCGATCGCTCGTTCGACTCCGCGGCTGGCGGGTAACTTTTTCTCCCGAGACTTCCTCCGGACCCTGTGAAAGGCACCACGCTTCGCTCGTGTGTTATTTCACTCTTTGGTAGGGCTTTTTATAATTGTTTTTAATAACAGAAAATAATACATCTGTTTAAATTATGTTCTGTTAATTTGTGGAGTGAAGTAGGGTGCGTTTAGGGATGTTTGTTTATTTAATTTTAACATGGAACACGGTCTTCTTTTCACACAGTTTTCATTGAACGTAATAATATCGATTTTGTTATTCACATATATTTCTGATTACTTTTTGACTATTGCCTTTGGAAACTGGAGTTGTATATATAGTAATCTTCAGGGGTTTATATCTTTATAAACATGCACGCATAGTGTGACGCTCTGTGGCAAGAAAATTGATCAGGTACATTTTATAACAATTCACTATTCCCATAATTAAGAAGTTGCGGTAGTAATATATCAGTGGTATGTACAATTCTATATAGACGCTATATATTTAGGTAAGATTCCTATTTAAATAAAAAGAATTCGTCATCAACGAGGGTGTCCTACGAAATCCTCCTGTCGCAGATGAAGCTCTGGTAAAAAAGGTCACGAAGGAGACCTTTTTCCATATTGACCGTGCCCAACCCTATTCATCGAATTTTTTTACCGCCGCACCCCTACAGTGCCACCTCCCCATCAGGCAACCCCCTATCCTTGATGTTCCTCTACTCCTGAAATAGCTCAAACAGCACGTGGACTTTTGACGTGAAATCAAATCGAGTTTTCCTTTTCCTACCATACAAACAGTATTTGATCTACGAACCATTTTCAAGCAGTATGTAACAAATTTCTAATCCTATAGTTACTTAAGCATTTATACGCTATCCTGAAATTTTCCACAAGCCTTGTGCAAGCTACAACTATACAAAAATAGGAATGATAAATCCACTCTCTCCAAAATATTCGTCGATACTTGTGAACGTTTCTGTAGTAACAGACCTGAACCACAAGGGGTGTCCTGCCTACCAGGACACCCTGCCCATTTCACCTCCAGCCATCTCATGGTCCTCTGCTACCAAAGTAGATCACTCGAACTAGAAATTTCAACGCGTCGATGTCACCTGGTGCGACTTCACTTTCTCCAAGGCAGCAAATCTTACCGCATACAAACGTCCCGTGCAATTGGGGCGCAGCCTTTTACTCGTGTGTACGGTCCTCTTCACAAACGTTCGAACTTGCATTATATAACGCTCAACTTTCCCAACGAACGGTCTAGAAATAGGGATTTCATGGGGAGCCAGGCTCCGCTGGTTTCCCTTTATCATCGTGGAAATTATTACAGGGCCATTTCTCTGCCACGCCCATCATTTGAAAATGCTTGCTGCAGCTCTATACTGCCCTGCTCACTAATTAGGGAACTCTATTCAGCTGTTTCCCCCTCGGGGTGGCAGGGACTTCTATGCATTCTAATAGGACCGGGATTATAGTCGGCCCCCACGAACGATGGTTCATGAATAGATCATGAAGCGGCCGATATCCTTTTGTACCCGACGGAAATAATGAAACGGTTGAGAGATTAGACCGCCCCGTCAACGAACTTCCAAATCACATAATAGGGCATTTCTGAGGAAGGAAGATAACGAGACAATGATTTTATTGCGAATCCTACCTCACGCTGGTGTACCAGCTGTATCGGGTGAAGGAAAGGAAGAGGAAGTATGCGTAACTCTTAGAGAGTGCTTTAAAATGCTTTTACCCAACTCCTGACTCCCTAATTCCTGGGTCACGCCTCGGTCGAAAATTTAAAGGATCTCGCAAGATCGCGGTGGCTCGGGGTGGTTGCGATACACTTTCCTGAACATAAGCTCCTATTTAGATGGTAAGACTGGCACGCTTTAAGCTCGAATTTCACGACCCGGTTTGTCGTCCGCTTCGTATGATTGTGACTGCTCAGCGACCTATATTTTTTTGGAACAACTGAAGCTTCAGTTGCAGTTAAATTAAGCAGCATGTTACAAATTGTAGTAAAGGAAATCTTATTGAAGTTGTACAGAGTCTTCCGTAATTAGTGGTACCACTGAAAAGAAGCATACACAATTAATTTAACGTGACTCTGTGAATAACCCTGCGAATATTTAAAGTAGATTTTCTGGAAAACCAAGCCTCGTATGAAAAAATTTTATTGTATGATTTCAACATAGTTTTTCAAGCAGAATTAGAACAAATTATGAACAAGTTGTTAACCTGGAATAATCAAATATGTAAATAGTATTCTGTATTATACTATTACATACAGTTCATTTACAACATTCCTTAAAATAGAACTGAAGGCCCTCTTCATCCCTCAAAAATAGATATTTATGATCCCTGGAATCACTGAAATGTGTCATCACGCAGTATTCTCCATAATATTCTCAAGATAATATGCATATGTATAGCAAAACCACTAAATTGAAGCTTAAAGAACTGGACGTTTACTGGACTATACATATTATAATCTTGAGACTCACTTCCCCCAAAAGCGAAGCCCCGCACGAGGCTACTTTCCAAACTACACCCCACTTTTCAATTATGTATCTATCCACAAGAAAATCACCCTGATCCCATTCCGCCACTCCCACCACACAGCCCAATAACCACACAGTTCTCGAAGCCCTCGAGCAAGACGACGTTCCATGCAATGGCGGCCACTCTGAAGCGCCATTTTGTCGGGGGCCTCACCCCCTTCCTCCTCTTCAGCTTCCTTTCTTACGTCGCCTAACACCCTAATACCGTGGTGGTTGAATTTGACCGTCGGCGAAGATCGTTCTCACGCTCGGCCCCGAGGAGGAACCAGTCGTCCAGGCAAAGTTGAAGGCCCCAGGGGTCGTGGGAGGGTTCGAGCCTCTCCTCCTTCCCTCGTATAAACGGGGACCTTTGAACCCGCCGAAGAATTTCGCGTTCGAGCCACCTCGATGATTCCCAATAGCCAGGACGATGCCACCGCGCGGCAGACGCTCGGTGAAACCCAGTCCTTGGGAATGGTGGCCGGTCGTAATTTCTCCTTTTACGAGCTTCGGATCCTGGGGATGCATCGGGAGGAAAATCTCGGCTAGGGCTGTCGAAGAATACCCTGACGGGTACGCTCCTTTCGTCCGTTGCCTCTCCTCCTGGTTGCCCTTTTTTCTCCGGACCGTTCCTGGAAAAGCGGAGACGCTTCTTGAGGAACGATGCCACGGGGCGGCTCGTGGGAACCCGAGGACGTGCCCCGTGAGAAACTAACTACGAGGAGAGATCGTTTCTTCTCAGGGTTAGTAGGGAAACATTCGCTTCAAGGAGGGCTTCTTCGCCGAGACGTGGGACAGGAAGGGGAGGGTGAGGGAGGTTGGATGGGGGTGGTAGCGATCGTCCCTTCATTGGTGTGGTTTCATTTGTTTTGCACGGAGTAACGATGATTTTAATTAGGGATGGAATCAAGTTCAACGTGTACTCACGAATCCGAGTCAATTCCAATACAAACGTTTCACTTCCAGAGATTCGAGTACTACTCATAAGAGGTGACATTCTACTCCATTTACTTCCAAAGTACTTGGGTTGTACCAGCTGGTTTCGAATCTCAGAAAAAGTATCTGAAGGGCTAGGGAATGTATTTGTATGTACTTTTGCATTTGAAAGAATCGAATCTCGTAAAAGTAGTATTCGAAAGACATTTCGACTATAGTTCACGTATTAAAAAAATGTATTCTCTTGTACTGTGATGAGAAAACTGAAAAACTGAAAATTAAAAACTTTTTTTATTGATGTAAAGTTGACACTTTTCAAGAATCATCAGAAAATTTAAATACCAACACAGAGAAAAGGTTAAAGTACTTATAAATGGTTCGAATCTACTTCGTCATGGTTTTCAATTCGTTATCGAATCCGTTAAACATTTGGCCACCCTAAAGTGGTTTTAATGCGAAGTGAGGATGGAATGGATGGAACCCTTAGGTTGACCAAACGATGTAAATTCTGATTCTGAACATTTTTAAATGATTTTTAAAGTCTAGGATAAGTAATTCGAGAAACGTAATGATTTATAAAGAAGAGAGAACAAAGGGTTATAGCAAGGGTGGAAGAATCAGAAGCTTTGTATACTGGCTATCAGAATTCATTGTGGTAGAATTACTTAAACAAATATGGGCCACATAAATATGCATCGACGTGATTCTTCATGGCAATAATTCAAAGGAATTCAATACACCCCGCACGACGAGCCCGCATAAATCTGATCCGAAACTGTCCCATAAACGTGATATAGTACCAATCCAATAAAGGCGATAGCGACGCAATAAATATAATTTATAACCAATCGTGAATCACAAGGAAGCACTTCAATAGCGTCAAGGTAATGTAATACGACAAGAAGCTGACAGAAAATCTTAGAAAGCCAGGAAGCTTAAAGTGGGAGAGAAAATTTAATTCACGAAGCTTCATTAACAATAATTATATAGTCAGGTCACTGGTGCAATACTGTGATCTTGCAATTATTAAACGCAGTGCCAGTTGCAATCTCCAAATTCTAAATAATAGGAAGATGAAGAATATATAAACTAAAAAGAATAATCAAACATAAACTTTTTATTACACAAGCTCCCTTGGAGCAATCTTAAAATTCAGATCTGGCCCACACACAAAGATCGATTTCCTCTGCGTTTCAACACAAGCGTATCCAATTCAAATCATACCCAACATCAGAATCATCTGAATGTCGTCGACCAGGTCTACCAACATCTTGCCAGCATCCAAGGGACCTCCTCGAGCCTCCTGCGAGCTTAATGTTCCTGAGAAAACGAGGCCGCCCTTCGAACCTCTATTCTCACGGTCGTCGTCTTTCCCTTATCTCCCAGCTGTCTTCAGGTATTCAAGTCCTTACTGCTAATCTGGCCGAGGACATCTGGCTTCCTTTTTTCGGCGAATTCCTCGGCTCGGAAATTCCCTCTGCGCACGGAATTTACACGCAGCTTTTCATCGCCGCTTCCTCTTCGCCGAGCCCCGAGCGTCTTCGTGAAAGACGACGCTTTGTGTGATCAGGGATGAAAAATGGAGGAAAGAACGCGCTCGTTATTCCATCTTAGCTTACGTATAGAACTATAGAGGTTTTCTCGTGCGACACGCGGTGAACAGGAATCTGTATGAATATTCCGGCGGGGTTTCTTTGGAAAAAGATCGTCGCTGGAAGATCCAGTCATCTTGTTCTGCGTGAACGGTTCCCACGAGACGTGGGAACGTCGGTCCGACGTGGTCTGTGCGTTCTTCCCGCGCACGATAGAGGAACATGAGCGAAAAGAGTGTCTCTTCTTGTGCATGGTGGACGTGAGACGGTTATCGGAGTTAATCGGAGGCTTGGGGAAGGATTCGATAACGACTGACGAGGGGAATGAAGCCGATGCACGGGCTAATGACAAAAATTCTGGTTCGGGTGAAAATAGATTTAATAGATTTAATTCTGGTCTGTAGGCTTCATTCTGAAGTGACAGAAGTAGAATGAATTTAAGGGAAAATAAATTTGACCATTACTGATTAAAAGGAGAATAGAGATTTAATGCAAAATTCTAATTTTGAAGGGCTGTATAGAATAAAAGTGCACCTAGTATTGCCTTGCTAATATGGACGTGACACAACATTGCTCCTTAACAATATTCTCCAATTTGTACGATCCACTCTCCCAATGTGATGTAATGTCCATTCTCACGATTATTGGAGAAACATGCCCGACAAGAAAGTGCGCTGAAATTCAAGATCGCGAGGATATGATCGAAAGGGACCGCGGCGGGATCTTTTGAAGTTCGCTTTTTCTGCGCGGCACGTGCTCCCCCGTCATCCGACAAACGTCGGGAATGTCGGGGCCAATAAAGAATGGAATGCGTTCGCCAGCCCGGACAAGTCATTCCCGAAGACTGTCACGCTCCCAGTCGAAGCGTGAGAACGAAAATGCACGGCTCGGATCGACGTGCTTCTCACGTTCATCAGAGTCCTATAACCAACCAAGAGATCGCTGCGAAATTCGAAACTGAGGCGACGCTTTTTCGTATCTTCCGAACGTTTCCTCGAGCCTCTTCTGTTCGAGGAAAAGAGGCAGTGTTTGGGAGTAAGTACAATAGTACGAGTTTGGGAAAGAGAAAAATTCTATCGCAGACATATCATTAATCGATATTTTCTATAAGAAGTCGTAAACTTGTATACAATATTCTGACAAAGAATCACAGAAGAAGATGTCATTATATCTCCAAGAGTTCCGCCGTTATATGCTTCGCAGTGTCATGGGAAAGTTGGAAGCCAACTAGTCATAGAAAGACTTAGAAACTCTTGCTGACTCCTGACTTCCTGGCAAGTTTACGATCGGAAACATAATATAGCCGTTAAACTCCGTTAAAGAATCATTTCCACTTATAATTCTAGTCTTGTGGCATCATAACTCTTATCCCACATAACTTACGTATGCACAATAGCGTGTCATCTGTCGTGGTATCGAGTACATGTAACTTGTAACATCATCCTCGAACCGTTCTATAGTTTCTACACACATACGTTTCGCCTAGAAATTCACCATCTAGGACCACCTACTTCCCTGGTTCCCGTTTACAACACGCCGCAATTTTGTGGAGCAATAGTGGTCAATGCAGGCCGCTTACATTACAATGATTACACGAGCGGCTCGCATTCCCACCATTGTGAACCCGATTTGGGAATCATGAAACGCATAAGTCTCACACCTTTTCCGGACTCTTCCATGTGTTTTCTAATCCCCTGCTGCTTCGACACGCTCGAACGAGTTCGAGGAAATCGGTTCCTCAGGATTGGTCGCGGCCCAAGGAGATACCCGCCTCCTTTTTCGGGGTCCTCGCGTCTTTGCGAGAGGGCCTCACGTCCACTTCCTCGCTTCACCTGCTCCCCTGCTCCCCGCGCTATAGAATATTGACTTTTGACTGTCAATGACACTGACCATCATCGCTCGCTTAATCGATTCGTAAACCGCTAATGAATCCGTCGCTAACGACCGAGTCCCTTCGAAAGGAAAGAGAACCTTCCTCCGCGTGCATTGAAAGTGAGCACAGTTTCTTCCCCTCCTAACTGTCCATGCCTGCCACAGGCATCGGTGCTTGTGAATCCTTGGAATTGCAATCATTACCACGCCCACGGAACGTACATATCCTCGTGTACTGTAAACTTTAAACCAAGAGAATCCAACATGGAGAAGGCTCGAAGGAATCATCCAAACAGGTGGCAGAGGAGGTTGGAGATACAAGTTCCCCAGGTAATTATTTGAAACTCCACCTGGATCGTGGGCGGAGCAACGAACCTGATTCGAACAGGTAGCGAGACTCCACCTTTCAGGTGAGGTCCTGGGCACGCGGACGACCTCCTAGCCCCGCATGCTTCCCAGCTCAAAATGGTACCAGATTTCTCGACGAGTTTAACCCTTTCGTGGATCGATATACCCAGAAGGTCGGTTTACGCGCCTCAATGCAACTATTCGTATGTACAACAGTGACTTTCCCTTGCTTGCGCCGTGGCGTTCGAAAGTGAGAAGGCTGAAAAGTGTGTGCAGTAAAACGTGGGTTTCGGTGGGTAAGTGTGACAATGGGAGAGTGATCCCCTTGGACGAGTGATCTCCTGAGCTTCATGCAAGCCTGTTCAGCGGTCGTCGAAAATTAACCCTTTCACTAGCCGAGAAACCGCGCCACCAGTCCGCATCTGGCTTCCTGGCTGATCCTGCGCCCCTGGTGCTTGGTGTTCGATTAATTCGTGTTTACAACGTTCTTCACGCCTTCCCATAAACTTTAACGGGCCATTAACGCAGGAATATATCGATGTTTCCTGAATATCGCACCACGTTTGGCGCTCCTCTTCGTTCCCTTTTCTGCCATCATTCGCCTGGGTCGAGAGGGGGTTCAAGCCTGTGCCCGTTGGGCAATTTCCCGCTGGTATTGCTCCTCAATCTCGTAGGACTCTGGTACGTGGAGGATATAAAATTTCCGTTAGCGTGATTTTGAAAGCCTACGATTGGCGAGACCCGTAAGGATTCGGCTATTGATGCGACACCATTTGTCGTTTGTTATATAGACTCTGTAGCGTGAGGACCTTTGCAGATACTGTCATTGTTTTGGAGATAAAATTATATATAGACACATGAGCGAATTATAGGGAAAGGATAGGATTTTTTAATGAAATTATACGAGTTAAATAAATAAGTGTATTGGCCATAGAATAAATTAGTCAATTCTGGGATTACATCCATGTTTGACGAGACAATCATAATAACTATTCACTTTGAAGACACGAAGTATAAGATTGCAATGTAATACCAAATTTTGTAATTTATAGGGATATATTTCAAGTTAGAATTAGAGTCATGGGTCTCAGATATATAACAAAGTCTACGATGAAATCCATGCCTCTTCTAGTCGTTCCTAAGATCCTGGTACAGAATCTTTCGTTAATTTATATTTAGAATACTTATACGAGTTTCAAATGAATTAGAACCGAGGGATCGGTGGCAAACGGTTTAATATCGTGTTTTACCATGAGGCTTCTGGGAAGGTAGGGGATCAATATTTTATTAAATGCTACCAGTTTTAATGGGAGCCAATGCAGCTCTTACTTCTCCTGATAGCTTGATTGACGGGGTCCGTCAGATATCCCCTGAAAAATATTCTGAACAACTGATACATTGGCCACGAATATCGACCATTTGAATGTCCCTTCGAAACCCTTCAGTGTGAAACAGAACACAATTCAATGTGACAGTAGTGTTATCATAGAATAAGGAATGTTGAATTTATTTTCCTACGTATAATTCATAGATAGAGAAAGTTACTAAAGTGGACCTTTACGTAGGATATGTATGTTCACTAATACTGCACGTGTCTATAAAATGTCACACATGGTAGTGACATGGTACTATATAGCGTTGTCTAGGACTCTAACAACTTGTAAATTATATACTCTCCTAGTCTCCAAACGTATCTAAGTAGTGAGACACCCTGGCCACTTTCTCAACACATGCATTTGATAAGTAACAGCAGTAGCATCATGTGTTTCTAAACCCGAGACCAGTTTCTTACTACAGTCGAACCTCGATAAAACGAAAATTCGATAAGTCGAAGCCTCTATAATTCGAAGATTTTTTCCCTTTCCTTGCGATTCGAGTTATCGAGGTTCGGCTGTATAGGTAACACTTCGTGGATAATAATCAGCTACCTTTCATCGTTCAATATTTCCTCATGAGTGTAACTCATGAAAATTATTCCAATTTTCTCGTGTATTATAGCTTTTGTTTGAATTCTATAATGATATTAATTTAATTTTCAAACTGGGAAATGGTTTCAATCAGAAGGAACGGTTCGCTGGAATCACAATACTATATCATCAATTGAGGGCTCGGATGCAATAAGGGGACTAGCGCTCGAAAATGCGAAAAAGTATTGTCCAAACGGTAAGAAATATTGGATAGTTAAATGTTGTTAAACTGTATTTTAAAAAATATAATGTTATAAAGCTCGTCTCGACACACATTTTTTCTATTTACAGTTTTTTTATCGAATCATTAGTATTCGAGATAAAAATTATAAACCAAAAAAATTTCTTCGACCAAAATCATTATTGCGTTAAACATAAATTGCGATAACATGAGTAAATATTAACGGATCGTTATGAGACTTGAAACATAAAACTCAGAAAACTCTAGCGGAGCCGTAAAATATATGCACAAAACCCTTATGTTAAAAAATGTAACAATTTTTAATTAAAAAGTAACACTGGACATAACCCATGTTTTTCAACGTTCGCCGTTAAAAAGTATCGAGGCAATTTTAAGGTACATATAACTTGCAGCGACAAAGTTGTTTCTTAATATACAAGGAAGTTTTTCACCAATTTTCACACTGATTAATAAATAATTGTACAAGATATGACGATATATATAATTCTCGCCCGGCGCAAACTGTCAACGCGAGTGCTAAAACTGCTAAATAATGCATTATACGTGGCGGTTGACTGATGGTTGCGCACGAGATTTATATATATCGTCATATCTTGTACAATTATTTATTAATCAGTGTGAAAATTGGTGAAAAACTTCCTTGTATATTAAGAAACAACTTTGTCGCTGCAAGTTATATGTACCTTAAAATTGCCTCGATACTTTTTAACGGTGAACGTTGAAAAACATGGGTTATGTCCAGTGTTACTTTTTAATTAAAAATTATTACATTTTTTAACATAAGGGTTTTGTGCATACATTTTATGGCTTCGCTAGAGTTTTCTGAGTTTTATGTTTCAAGTCTCATAACGATCCGTTAATATTTACTCAAGTTATCGCAATTTATGTTTAACGCAATAATGATTTTGGTCGAAGAAATTTTTTTTGTTTATAATTTTTATCTCGAATACTAATGATTCGATAAAAAAAACTGTAAATAGAAAAAATGTGTGCCGTGACGAGCTTTACAAGACTATATTTTTTAAAATACAGTTTAACAACTTTTAATTTTCCAATTTTTCTTAGCGATTGGACAACACTTTTTCGCATTTTCGAGCGCTAGTCCCCTTATTGCATCCGAGCCCTCATTATTATTACACTTTGAGATTTCAATCTTCTTATTTATACAGAATAATTTATGTCGTCTAACGATTCCATGCTACTGTATATCTTGGATTTACACAATCGAAACTTCAGGGAGAATCGATTTTGCCAGGATCAGGACGAACGGAGTACAAGCTCCAAGTGTATTATACTCCCCCAGCAGTCTTGTTTACAAAATTGGTTTCTTTCCACCCCAGGGTTAAGTAGGGACGAGGCCATAAAAGGGAAACCTGGTTATACCTGAGGCATGGGCAATCTTACAGCTTGCGTTTCTCACGTGCATGGTCTCCTAATCTCGAGGAATCGGTGATAGTGAGCCTCGCCTTAACCCTTTCGAGCAGACAGGATGCTCTAAACCAGATAAACAGAAGAATCTCATAAAACATTCTATTATCTGCGTTTCCAAATACAATGGTAGTCTACAAGAAACTTGTGACTTATATAATAAGTATTAAATAATGCATTGCTATGTACACTGTCGAGTCAAATGTTTTTTAAGATAATGACTATAAATTGGTAAGGAAAGCACTTTGAAAAGTGTCATAGCTACAGTGACACTAACAATAATATGAAATAATACTACTTATAGTACTACTTATTTACACTACTTCAAGTACAAATGTGTAACAGTTTGCTTTAAACAAGGATGTATACCTTAAAATTTGGAAAAAATGAAGAGTCATATTTCCCGCCTCGGGTTCCTCTTTCGACGTGTACTTCCAAGTCCTCGTGCTACCCTGTGAAGACTGTTTACTAGATTCATTTCCTTAAATGGGCGTGAAACCACAAATTACGAGGGTCATAATAGCCCCATATCAGACCCTCGTCAGGCGGCTCGACTTCTACCACCTCGATGCAACGTGGTCTCCTAATAAAAGAACGCTGCCCATAGTGAAACTCCGCGCAACCCTTTCGATCCATCTGCCCTCGGAATCCATCAACGACGCACGTAATTACAAATAGATATTTTACAAAAGTAAAACATGGTGCATTTCACACTTATTTCAGTTCTTACAAAATTGTAAGAAACTCTCCACGCTATATTGAAGAGCCCCTGTAGAAAGCACTGTAAATGCCAAAATTAAAAACAAAGTTTTATCGGTAACTGTTCTACGTGCCAATACTATAGTACCTATAGAATTTTAATGCACTTTGTCTTTGAAAATAAGTGACCAAGTGCGCAAAGATGGTTTCGCTGAAACAAGATTGGCATTTACAGTGCTTGTAAATTAAATCAATGGCAAAGTTTCTCTGCAACTAAGAGAAAACACTAAAACACTTGCAGTGTTTTCTACAAGGACTCTTCAAGTCTTCTATAAATCGCAAGGTGCCCCCAAATCCATTCTTAATATTATATACTTCCCTAAACGCTGCACCCAGGTGGCAGGACTTCCAAATGCATCATGCTCCCCTAGGAATTCTGTTTACCCAGATCATTTCCTTAAATGGGCACGATACTACAAAGAGTCCTGCGCGTTCCAAAGGACCCTCCAATCCACCTTCAACCCTCGCCGCATGGTCCCCTGGCCGCCGAGACCAGCGAAGCAGTGAGACGTCCCTCGACCCCGTGAGCAGCACACCATAAACGTGCAGCATTGGGGGAACCTGTTTCGCAAACTGGATTTCTGCATGCATTAGCGAGCAAGTGCAGTCCCATTGTGCAGGGAACAGGTGTTCGCGTCGAGAAACCTGTTCTGCATATCAAGATACACGGTACCTTGTATACACCTTGGTAAAGCCCCAGCAAACTCGTGAGATCAGTCGTGCGATGAAGCAGGCATCTTTGAAAGCAGACACACAAATTGCAATAGAGAGATACGGGGAATAAAAAGGTACCTGCTGAAAACATGAATGATACCCACTGATGATGAAAGATAGGGAAGAGAAAGTCTGTTGATCGTCGCGCGTACAATTTTGCTTGTTTCTCTCGCCCGCGCCTGTGTCTTCGTCTGTCTTTTTTGCAGGCGCCTAGGATTTCGTTCCCCCTTTTCTGCCGCTTTCCCCGGCGATCCTTTCCCCCCTCGAGCACCGCTAAAACATGTTTATAAGGGGTCAGGCGTCGGGTCAGCAGAGATATCTTGTAGTATTATCTACAATACGAACTACTTCCACAGTTGTTATACTAACCTGGGCGTCGTTGTTGACACAAGATATTAGGATGAATAGGGTGTTCAATTTATCGTGAAATTATAGGGGGACCCTTGAAGGTTGGGTCAACACCTTTTGTAAGGTTCAAGAAACTTTCTAATATGTTTTCCTGATCCAGAAAGAGATCAAGTGTCTTCGATCCGCAACCCTTTTCCGCTGATACTGTTTCTTGCATCATGGAAACTTCATTAAGAGAAAGCATTATTGCTACTTTCAAAAGAAAATTACTTCGAATGTATTTTAATAGTTTAATGAAACTATATGAGGTCCTTCTTGTGGAAGAACGTTCGTTGCCTTCATGTTCTCCTGGAAAAGTAGTTTACTTAGGATACTTTCGACAATGGGAATTACCAATGAAGCGTGAAATTGAGCATTAGGAGGGTCAAGCCCGAAACTTCTACAGTCCCATTTCATTATTGCACGGTCGTGGGAAATTCCTCTTCGCTTATGATTTTCTGTTAAGAATGTAGGACAAGTTTCTCAAGTACTGGGATCCCATCCCTTAAAATCTGGGTCACTGTAACGATTTCTAAGGCTTTCATTGAGAGGGTAACAAAAACAGTAAACAAGCACAAACTTCCTTTACAAATTAATACCACCACCTCTTTGTTTCTTGAAAGTATACAACTTTATATTCATAATGATATCAGTTTCAAATATCACTACATATATAAAATATTTCTATCTTCAAAATTATATATTCATATGCCACAAATTTCAATATGTGTTATAAGTAATTATTATTGCAAGTGTAAGATTGTAAAAATACTTTCACCCTACTAACTTGAAAGTCAACTTAATATTCAAACCTTTGTCTCCCCTCGTCTCGACAGCAGTCACTATATAAATGTTAAATTATAAATAGGTACTATTCCACTTCGAAGACGTCCTCCACATTTAAAGACACATTTCAACCAAGGCCTCTTGATACACATCCCTTAAGGAGGGATGCCACCCTCTTCGTGGCTCTGCAACCCTACTCGAAATATTCAGCATTCTTGTCCCTTCGATGGCACGTTCTCACGCCGTGCCTCGACACTCTCTATACATGGCGAAGATTTTTTTCCACGACCGACTGGTCGAGGATTTAACGGTCTGTCCATTTTTTCTTTTCACACTGCACCTCGTAGACCTTCGGGGTAACGATTATCTGGGGACAGAGTGTGGTCGTCGCTTCCTCTGAAAAAAACACGTTATTGAGAATGTATGTCACTCTTTGGTCAGCTGCATCCTTGGAAACTGGAACTGAAGAACTTGCTCTATTGGCGAGATCCAATGTCAATGAAATATAAATGTGAATTTAGTAAATTTGAAATGAAAATCAATATAAATAAATACGAAAAACCGCTAATAATCTAAAAATAGAGTTTATAAAAAATCCAGAATGTATAAAAACATACAAAAAATGTGTTTCCTATGAAGAAATTTAGTTATTGGCATGGTCAAGACAGTAATTCTCCAATCGATTCGACAGTGATTGACTGCTATTTGGTACATAATATAACCTAGAAGAAAATGCTATCTGATTTGGTGATAGAAATTAGATTCAAATTATTCAATAAAAATAGATATACTTTATTATGTATCCATTCTCCCCTTTTTCAAACCATGCAAGACACTAGATCTGAACAGCCGTCTTGATCCATAGGCATAGACTCCCTCCACTCCCAAACCCTATCACGCATGGATCCCTGCGCGCAAGGGTGGATGACCCTGTCGCGCCGTCGCGTCGACGAACCACTTCCTTCGGCCTCGTGCGATCCTGCTGGCACAAGCGCCACGCGCCTTCGCCGTTTTCCCACGAGCCCTCGCTGGGTTCTCACGCGAGCGCGATCCTCGCTTCTGACACCTCCTCCCATTCGTGCACGTGTCCAAAGCGCCCGGCGAGCAAAAAAGAGGAAACGAAGACGACGATCGTCGCCCTTCGACGGCCTCGGAGGCGACTTCCTGAGCCCGCATGTAGCCCTGGCCACCCTGGGACTCTGGTTCTCGCGTTCCTGGAGAGACTCTCCCACGGTGCGATCCCGTGGGAACGATTTAATTGGCCGAAGAAGCGAGGCCCGTCCTGGTACACCCAGCGTGCGACCTCGTTCGAGGGATACCGCCTTATCTCCTCGTTCTCTCCCTCGTTCGTCCCTCCGCGACGCTCGCCGCGTCACACTAATAGTGGGATTTTAAATCGCTTAACTCCCTCTTCCCACCCTCGCGTCGAAGATCATCGCGGCGGGGTCGAGCCCTCGAGAATTGAATATACGCGCTCGTAAAGTTCGACCCTTATCGCGATCCCTTCCCTAACGCCGTAATTGGATGGTCGTCGTGGGCTCCGTGGATCGAGGGGCAGGCTGCGTCTTGAATTTAGTGGAGGGTCCTCTGGAGAGCTTGATAGGGACTGATGGAGGGATTTTAGGAGGAAATTAATAGATGACAGTGGGATTTTACATGGGATGGGATTTTGTGGCTTGTTAAGCTTCTAATTTTCTGAATTGATAGTAACTTTCTGTGTAACCAATCGTCATCTGTATTTATATTCTTTTTATTTTGGTATTATTCTCAGGGTTAGACTTAACAGCAGCGAATGGCTGAATTTCGCCGATTACATCTCTTCGTTTATTTTTTGTTAATTGGATACAGATGGGAATGTAATAAACACGTATTATTGAATTTCAAAATATATTAATACTCGTGCAAACAACTTCCTCTCTTCTAAAAACACTCTCTACTTTCATCGTACCTAGTGGCTGTTCGTTTCAATATCCCCCAAAGATCTCAACGTTCTTTGCATTCTCCTATGCCTCCCAATGCCACGTGTCCTTTGAACCAAGAGGATTCGATATTCGACAGGACGATCACGCTCGGTGCGTGACGCGTGTGACGACGATTGCCCCCGCGACGCGTTTCGAATAGTTTCTCACGAATTCGAGAAGGATTCCCCGGGAACACGAACCCATTCCCACAGGCACGGTCGAAAGCGTGAGATAGTTCGTCCCTGGAACCAGCGGAGCGATCTGGTTCGGTAGTAGGCGTTCAGCTTTGGAAAAGAGTTCGACCAGTCATTCCCCGTGCTCCTCCGCGTCTTCGGTCGTCTTCGCCGTCGTCGAAAGCTTCCCACGGGACACGTTCCCAGAGTTCCCAGCTGGAGGAGAGACACCTCCGTTCCCATGATCGTGAGAATCTGAGCGACTTCAGGGGAAACAGATTCCCAGATCGAGCAGGAGACCACACCAGAAGAGCTGGTAGAAGCTTGCTTTTACCCCTTGCGCGCCTTCCTCGCTCCAAGCATGGAATTTATATAGTATTCGATGAAGAGAAGCTTACTGAAATCCTATGGAGTCAGTGTCCCTATTATTATCAACTTCAATTTCGTTATTAACATTTCTTCTATTGTGTCACTTGTGTTAATATAAATTAATATATCGAGCGATTAAACATATTGGTAGTACTCTTAAGAGGGGAGGACGCTAAGAATAAGGCGAGTTTTGGGATTTTTTTCCTAAGAAACTGTTAAGCGAATCTTCTTCAAACTTCGCCTTAAGATATATGAACACGTTCGTAGGACCTCGTCGCCGAAGTAGCAAATTTACGATTATGTTGGAGGCCCCAATTTTTCCCTGAAATTAAAAAACTAAGGGTTTCCTTATTTCTCGTATAATTACATTGTCGATTTTTATTGTGCAAAGGAGACACGGTAACACGCGAAACATTTACCACAACTGTCCTAGACATTTAGGCTGTCTTGTAGGAAAAGGAAACCTGTTTGATTTTGACAAAGTAGGAAAAATCTATTTCTTTGAGGAATTTCGAAAGAACTCGTTGCCATTATTATTATTATTATTACACGTCTTTATTGCAATCAAACAAAACAGAGCACAGCAAATAGCAAACACGGCAGATGCAAAGGCGGAGTTCAGTCAAGGACTGTTTTTCAACTCAACCTTGAGCCATTTAAAGGCTGCTTTCGGTTTTGTTAAGACGGATCGGCTCGACAACCTGCACCCTTTGATAGTGGCCTGATACGAGGAACACCGAATTCAGCCCCAAGTCTCAGCATCTTCTCACGGTGTTGGTTCTCACAGTGGCGCGACGTGCCAGCCGCCGAAATCTCATTATTTTTTGTGCCCTCGACACGAGAAAGCGTGCCATGGGAAAGTCGTGGTTTATGCGTATCGAATGCCGAAACCGTTCGCCTGTGGTCGCGCATTTCTCACGATTTTGAAATCTTCTTCCCCGACCTGGGGGAAAAATCTCTCTTCACGAACTCGAGCTAATTTCGATTTTATGGCCTTCTATTCCACGTTATTTAGCTGGCGTGGGAAAGATCTCTCGTTTGAGATTACAGGAGCTCGGTTAAGTGCGCCTCGAAATGAAATTAAAGGCACCCCGTCCTGGAAAGTCGAAAGAGATTTTTCTAACCCGTAAAATAAATGTAGGATTTGAAAAATATTGATGTCTTTCAAGTGTTCAATTCTTTCTCGCAGAATTCAAGAGGAATGTTTCTGAAAATTGAAGCATCGATATTAAATATTAAATTTGAATGTAGTTTAAACGATTACTGATTTGCATAATAGTAAATAATTATATCGAATAATAAAGGAACAATAATATAGATCTCTGTTTCTTTCGATGAGTGTTGATGGTCCTTTAAGCTCTGCAATGAATGCTTCTGTAAATCATTTAAATATTCCAAATTATTTATAACATTCCTTGACCTAGTTAGATAATATCGTTATAACAGCATTCGTTCAATAAACAATTGTACTCTTCGAACCCAATTAAAAGTAGTGCGCACAGAAAGGAGTTATAGCGTTCGAAGCAAGGATTAAGGATAGAGATCCATTTGAAACGGCCACAGGTGCACGATATACGTGTGTAGAGCGTAAGAAAGGTTAGGGTTGATCTAACCGACGTGTTTAGAAGCATCAGGCGAGCATGTTGAAGTGGTAGTTCGCCTAAGCCAGTCATACTCGCACTAGGAACAGCCTTGGAGTCCCAAGGCCATTCTGAACCGACCAGACGAGCCTACGACCTGTAGCTATAGCCTCCGGAACGGGTTTCTTGCTCTCTTAGTATACTTACTACACGTAAGACTACACGCTTACTACGCTACTTCATTGATAAACCCCCGTGAATGTAACGATAAAATCTCCTTACTATTTCTAACCTCTGCAGAAGTTCATTTCAATTCTAATAACGTGCCGTAAACTGGGAGAACATTAGCAGTACGGGATAACGTTGGCATCTACTTAAAATATATTTAAAAGGAAATGGAAAAAATTGTACCTATACATTTTCACACTTGTAGTAGGTGCAATCAGAAACGATGCAGTGTTATAATAGTATACCGGAACCATATTTAAAAATGTCAATTAAAAAAACAAAAAAAAATAGAAAAAAAATATAAAATAGAGTACATTGAACATAAAAAGAAAGAAATTTAAGTGTTAATGTAAGTTCAGATGTGGTAAAACTTTAACTTTTTAGTGATATTTATATATGATGTGCCAATGTTCCCCCAGTTTACGGTAATTACACGAAATACACTCCAAGCTAAAATTGAAAAAAATATTTTTATCCAATCTCGCTCAAAATGTGCGGTGCTAATGCTTAAATTGGATAAAAAATGTTGCTTGCTCGTTAAAAATCAGACAACAAAACCAAAAAGACGAAATTAAAGAAAAATGTTTGTTCTATAAGAATATTATTTGAATATTTTCTGCGACCATTTTTCGCGAAGCTACAGCTATTTGAAAATGATTAAAATTTTCGGGAAATTATAGTGTTCCTTCAATTTTGACCAGCAGTGTATTTGAAGAAATCATAGTAAACTTTATGAAACATTAATATTTTTATATTGCTCACACTTCAATTATATAAAACCTGTTGTCAATAGTATAAAGTGTTTACGTATCTCATAGCATCGTTGAAAATAGTAACACAAACGGTAGGTACTTGGAGATATCTTTTGAAAACTGCGCAACATCGATATTGTTGTTAAAAATATGTTCGACCTTGAAGTCACGTTCCAGATACCTACAACAATGTTTTAAAAGAAGCCTTGGGTATATGAAATGATAAAATGATAACATCTTGTTCAGTGGTGTGTGTACGTAACCACATTTACGCTGTTCACGTTTCGTGTGTACGTATAGGAAACGTTATTCCCATCGCCTGGGAATCATCGACGTTTCCCACACTCAGTGAACGACGCTAAGGCATTCCTGGTTCCCACCATAAAAGCCGTGTGAAGCAAGACGGTTCCCAAACCGAGTCCGTGGGACCGATGGCCACGTTTCGATTTCGATTATACAGTTCTTCGTTTACTCGGCCGCGTGCAAGACCAAGTCAAACACGAGGACAGGCACTTTTCCTTGTCCATTGATAAGAACTGGAAGCGATAAGCATATCTGTGGAAGTCGGAGACGTTTCTACGAATCTCAAGTCAATGATTCTTGATAAGAGTCGTGAGGAAAGTTTGATGGTAATTTAATTCTCAATGGAATTTTTAATTTTATCTTCTGAAATTAATTTCAGTTCCTTCATCGTGATACATTTTTATTTTAAATGTTCGGAGCCTCTGCATTTTTTATTCAAAATGGTTGATTGGCAGCAGTTTAGAAAATTATTACTAAATATTTTGACTACCTTACGAAATGAGATTTTGAAAATAGAAAAGTAGAAAACGTAGAGTTGGGGACGATTTATATTAAAAGGGACGTTCCCAGACGTAGTCTTGAATAGGCAGACGCCATCGCTGCGGAAGAGTGATGTATGAATTTATCGTAAGCGGTGCCAAAAGATTAGGCAACTCGAACCTCCTGCTCGCCTGCTCTCCTGATCCATTTTAGCCGACGTGCCACTTGCCTAAGCCACCTGAAGCCAACACCAATCCACTTTCGGGCCCAGCACCGCCACGTCTTCTATACTCTCCTGTCAGTTTACTTATTAATTTAGATTATGTCGAGCAAGAGCTAATTGTCACAAAACGTTAGACGCCCGAGATTTCACGCCTTCCTAGCGCTTCCTGAGACTCTGTCCGGCACGAACGTTCGTCGGTATACCTCCTTTCGATTAAAAAAGAAATAAGACTACAAAGAAAATTATACATTGCCACCAGTGAATTTATAATAGGCTCATAATACAATACATACGTGTAGGATGAACACACATACATTTATAAAAGAATAAGTAATATACACTGAACGTAAAAAATATTCTAATTCTCTGTAAATTATTTTTTTGAAAAGAAAACAAAGTAAGTAAAAGAAATGGTGTAACAATTTAGAAAAAGGCTTGAATAATAACAAATTAATAAGTGCGAACAGCTAAAATCATAACACAATATTAAAGTATCCACAAAATTCTCAACCCAAATTAAATTTAAAAAGAACACAAACAAAATATTACTTTAGTTCGAATAATTGGAATCAATTTCAAATAACACAGTCAATAATGAGGGCTCGGATGCAATAAGGGGACTAGCGCTCGAAAATGCGAAAAAGTGTTGCCCAATCGCTAAGAAAAATTGGAAAATTAAATGTTGTTAAACTGTATTTTAAAAAATATAGTCTTTTAAAGCTCGTCACGGCACACATTTTTTCTATTTACAGTTTTTTTTATCGAATCATTAGTATTCGAGATAAAAATTATAAACACAAAAAATTTCTTCGACCAAAATCATTATTTCTTTAAACATAAATTGCGATAACTTGAATAAATATTAACGGATCGTTATGAGACTTGAAACATAAAACTCAGAAAACTCTAGCGAAGCCGTAAAATGTATGCACAAAACCCTTATGTTAAAAAATGTAATAATTTTTAATTAAAAAGTAACACTGGACATAACCCATGTTTTTCAACGTTCACCGTTAAAAAGTATCGAGGCAATTTTAAGGTACATATAACTTGCAGCGACAAAGTTGTTTCTTAATATACAAGGAAGTTTTTCACCAATTTTTACACTGATTAATAAATAATTGTACAAGATATGACGATATATATAAATCTCGTGCGCAACCATCAGTCAACCGCCACGTATAATGCACTATTTAGCAGTTTTAGCACTCGCGTTGACAGTTTGCGCCGGGCGAGAATTATATATATCGTCATATCTTGTACAATTATTTATTAATCAGTGTGAAAATTGGTGAAAAACTTCCTTGTATATTAAGAAACAACTTTGTCGCTGCAAGTTATATGTACCTTAAAATTGCCTCGATACTTTTTAACGGCGAACGTTGGAAAACATGGGTTATGTCCAGTGTTACTTTTTAATTAAAAATTGTTACATTTTTTAACATAAGGGTTTTGTGCATATATTTTACGGCTCCGCTAGAGTTTTCTGAGTTTTATGTTTCAAGTCTCATAACGATCCGTTAATATTTACTCAAGTTATCGCAATTTATGTTTAACGCAATAATGATTTTGGTCGAAGAAATTTTTTGTTTATAATTTTTATCTCGAATACTAATGATTCGATAAAAAAACTGTAAATAGAAAAAATGTGTGTCGAGACGAGCTTTATAACATTATATTTTTTAAAATACAGTTTAACAACATTTAACTTTCCAATAATTCTTACCGTTTGGACAATACTTTTTCGCATTTTCGAGCGCTAGTCCCCTTATTGCATCCGAGCCCTCAATTATTAAATATCGAGAACAGTGCCCGCTTCCGTCACTCGTAAGCAGTATTCTCTGTTTAAAAAAAACACAGATAAGATTGTGTGTATAAGTTTGAAACACGAGACTTCTCCGCATTGGTCGGCGAGAATACACCAGGGTCGAGCATTTGAACGGAGGAGGTCTGCTGCCTAAAATCTGGCGTTCGGGTCGGGCAGGGTGCCTCGACGCACCCATGCCTCTCCTGTTCTCCTAGTAAAGTGATACAGTTTATTGGACTTCTTCAGATCGGAATGTGGCGTGAATGACACAGTTATCTCCTTCTGCGGGCACCTGTCGCACGATCGGAGGTTTTGCTCGCTTTTTCATTGCGATTAAAAGTGAAATAAGTCTCGGGAGGCGGACACGTGCTACGCCAACACATGTATCCCTGCTGGCAATTCTCGGTGAGCTGATCGCCGGGCGACCAACTGTATTTTTATGTTACGCTGGTAGACTCACTATGCCTGACCGACAAGTGCCAGACCTAGAGAGAGGGAAAAACTGATGACTGGAACTCGAGTCATTTCGCCAATGCAGATCATGCTTGGCCGTGACATATGTTTCGTAGACAGCTGACTGACGTTATGTGTAAATAAGAGGAGTTTGAATACACCTCGTTTTTTAAAATAAGCGATATTTTCACAAAAACCAGGGAGGGGCATCTTCCCTCTTTCTACCCCCCTCCGCATAGTTATGCAGGTTGATTTACGTCTTCAAGGTAGATACGGGATCGATTTAGACCATTTTTTAAAAATTGGAAAGAAACTTGGGATACTTCAATATTATTTATTATGCAGTATCATAGTCAGTAGTGAGTTTAAAGGAATCGATTAAAATGAGTAAAAGTCTATTTAGTTTGAAGTTCAAAGGAGGATCTTAAATACGTTCTAATGAAGGCTTAAATATAGAAACACTCTTACCCATCGTTCGCAGCGAAATTAAATGGACAGCGCATTATGTGGCATTTATATAACTTATCTACCATCGTATGGAAATGAAACTGTAATACAAACCGTGATGTCAAGTCAATAGATGTCACGTAACCTATACCTATTTAAAAAGCCTACAGACAGTTGTACACAATATGTATGTACTTGAGAATACAAAATATAGATATCTTTATTTGCTGATCGACAGCTTTCTAATTTGCTAACACGAAGCTGCTCCACATAAATACATTTGCAAGCATAATATATTTCTAATTTGAGGATTCCCTAATAAATTGTCAACATATCTTCTAGTATTTTTCAAAATGATATTCTTAAGGGGTCTCTTAATTCTGAAGAATAACAAAATGTGCGATGGCAGGAAAATCAAGAGAAATGTTTTGTAGAAAACAGCAGGGTAATTGGTAATGAAAGAGGAACTCCAAGAAATTCTTTAAAAAGATCTCTACCGAAAAAAATTCTAAATCAAACACGTTAACTGTCGTACTAAATCTTATTCACTCATTTCCACGTATTGTTAAGCGTGGACGGTTGAAACTTTCACGTTAAACTATTAAAATGGCGGCTAAACTGAAGTCTCCACTGAAGAATAGCAGCAGGCCGAACAGCCATCTTCGCGGGTGCCTAAAATGGCACTCAACCACCCTCCTGCAGCTTCTGCGAGCCTGGTAGTCCTGTCAGTCAGGCCCATTTTTTCCCAGCTCGCCGAAAATTATTACCCACTCCCAGACCACGATAATACCATCTGCTCCCCACCAGGTCTTCATCAGTGACAGCCAGGAAGCCTGCTCTGTTTGTTGCTTTCCTATTACCAGGTGGTATTTAACTCGCCCATGGCAGGTCACGTGAACGGAACCTGCTCGTACCCGATCCCGCCCCTCGGCTTCTAGTCGCCTAATAAAAAAATAGCCACATTATCGATCTCTGCCAATCGATTCTATCACCTGGTTTATACCGAGGAATATATGTGACTCTGGGCCCACCATGTTGGCCTGATCGGTGTCCCACCGGTTTTATATACATATTCGAGAAGATCGAGCGTGTCAGTCTGTAAGTTACAGTGGTGGTTAGAGCAATGCTCACAATTGTTGACACTTTTGTGTACACGTAAATAATTTTATTGGTGTACTATTGTACTTTGTTGAATCGTGTTATATATTCAATACTATTGGTTTTCTTTATAAAAGAGTTGGTCCAGAATTGGGTTCCACTGTAAGATACTTGTTTAACTTGTTCCCCTTCATAAGATGGCTACTTTTTATTGAATTCGCAAATTGAGAGTTTACTTTATTGCAGGAATCGAAAAGTTCTGGAACTATTTAATAGGCTCTATTTGAAACATGTACAGTGCAACTTTTTTAAAAATATTCTCACGTTATAAGTTCCCATGAGAACTGTTAAAGTAAAAGTTCTTGAAAGTAAAAGTTCTAGTTGGAATGGGAGTTATAAAATATAAAAATAAAGATTTCTCTACAACAGGAACAGATATTTTGTTCATCAATATTAAAAAAGTTCTCACGTTTTGTAACAAATATGATAATAAGAATATGATATTATATTGTTAAATAAAACTAGTACCTAATCGTTTAGTACTTTTTTAATAAATATTCTAATGTAACTTGTTTCCATGGAACTTCAATTATACAGATTTTAAAATATCTATTTTATGAGAACACTTTTTAAAGAAGTTCCTAAGAGTAACACTTGTTTCAATAAAAATTCCACAGGAACAGATATTTTCTTAAACGAAACATATAAGTTCGGACAGAATTTTTTTAATAAAAATAAGAGCCCCAGAACTTTTTCGGTCCCTGCTTTATTGGTAAAAAGTCTGTTTTAGGGAGTACACAAAGTTTGCTAATGTGTTAAATAATAATACAGAATGCAAATTTGTAAATTTCCCTTCGAAACATCCGTTCCAAAATGTTCATTTTATGATAAAGAAGGTATGCTTATAACACAGCATGTGCGATGGCGATCCAAGCACCACGCACCATCCACGAAGGGCAGATCGAACCCTAAGGAGTTCCACGTGCTGCATGCTAGCCTGCTCACAAAAGCAACCAAATTTAGACCCTACAAAGGGAAAGGGCTCGATGCAAACCCTTGGCAAGGAGTAGGGGGCATGGGGAGTAATACCTTCGCTCCCATCTTCTTCCAAGTACACATTGACCTGGTGGACTGGCCAATGGTTACCCATGCGAGATCCTCTGACTCCTGCTTGCCTGGTCAGTGGTCAAACGAAAACATTTGTCAGCCATAGAAACAGCAATCCCTTTAGCTTTTCGTCGCTAAGAAAGGGACACTTTGATTCTACACGCAGAATATTTCTGAACTGGTTGCCAAACGGTGCGCAGACTATTTGCAAATCACACTTGGGAACTTGGGGTGGTCATTTCTAATAACTTATTCCGTAATAAATTATGTCGAGAAATGTATAATAAAATATGTATAATGAACCCTTTGAATGGCACAGACACTTCTACTGGAAGTTCAGGGAATACTGAGAATATGATTATGGGATTTGCACCCATGACTTGTAATTAACTTTAAAATTTTAGACTCTAAATTGTTAAGTTCATTTTTCTAACAAATTCGATTGCTGGTTGCAGGTCGCCAGTTGACGGTGTTCAACAGCCAATCGACTATTCAGGTGGGTGGTCGATGGAATCGCAACAAAGGAAGGGTAGAAAGGCCATTTTTAGGCGTGATCGTTGGCCTTGTTGTGAATGGTGCACGAATTTTGGAACTTGCTGCTGCGAAGGATGGAAGAGTAACTACTAGAGGGGACGTTCAATTACTGCCCGCTGGAAGCCTTTTGGATCGTGCTGCACCTTTACAAAGAATGCAACAGGTGAATAGAGGAAAATATTCCATGTCATTATCACAAATGCAGGGACTTCTCATTTCGTGTCGTTTCCCTTGTGATAACCACCCCTCTATATACTTTATATCATGAATAATCATTTCCTTTTGAGCTTCTGCTTGTAACATTTTCATTCCCTACTTACGGGGATTGCTTTAAAATCTATCACGTCACGCAAATGCGAGAATATGTCTGCGAGAACCTTTGCTTCTTTCCGTTTATTATCAGTACAGAATATTTGAAGACGAGTTCAAGCTCGTGGCCTTCTACTGGCCAATGAAGGAACTACCGCCACAAATCGATACCTGTGTAATCTAGTCGTCCCTTCATCATGCAGGACTGTAATGTTAAAATTATATCCGTAGAAACGAAAGAATGTAATTGAAATTCAGAACGAATTAATTTACTAGAAAAGTAGATAATTTATATTTTATTAAATAATATTGCAATACCAAACATTATTTCAGGCAATCTTGTAAGACACTCAACAAATTACTGATTATTATAAACAGAATAGCATTCACCACTTTAATACTAAAATCATTTGTTATGATATCTGTGTTACTTTTTTACATTTATTTAACACTCCAATGTACATTCAACTTTCAGCTGAAAATTTCTATGCCAAGTCACGCGAGATGACATCGCCTCGTCCGTCCTGATAAATGTGTATTTCTTCCTTTTTTTTCGCAGACGCCAGCGTCCGGTTTCCCAGGCGTCATAGACGACCTCATATTTTCTGGCGCCGGAAGCGGCTGCACCGCCGACGACGAGGACGAGGAATGCACACCAATCTACGAGTCTGGTTCGGGTAAGGGTATGTAACAATTTTGAGGGCGTAAGTAATTCCTTCTGCACGTTTCCTCGCGGAGGAATTTCTTTTACGCATCTCTTTAAACGCGTGCACGTATCGAGATTTTACGTGCGCGTTCATGTGTCACTCTTTTTCATAAATTATTGATTGCGTCGTATTTTTTGTAGATTTTAAAATTGATCGCACGATATTTCGTGTAAAAAGATCACGAACCTTCTACTACGTTAACAATATTCGATGAAGTGACCGTTCGATGTCTAATGACATGAGAAATTTTCCTTCTCGTTTGTCCTATAATTTTTTAACACCCTGTATATGTAGTACTACTGCGTAATAGGTATATAGACATAGAAAAAAATTATACTCGACGAAGGGACCTTCAAGCTGTATCATTAGATAGATTATATCATTTCCAGCAAAATATTTCTTTACAGTTTTTCGATCGGACTAACTGTGTTCGAGTTATTCGCGAAAAATTACTTTCTCGCAAGTGGTCGCGAACCAGTCTGTTCGTATATAAGAGCGCTGAAAGCCACGCTCTACTGTGTAGTATGAAAGGAGAGACGTTTAGCACTCCCCTAGACAAGGATGGAAACACACATAAATTGGTAAAGGCACTTGTCGTCCTTTGGCGACACTTTACCACATTTTTTTTTAATACGTGGATTAAACAAGAGTATTTAATTTATTTAATACATTATAAATGGGAAACAATTCATTAATTAATCTTGTCGATGAAATGCACAGCCATCTCACGTCTCATTAAATGTCAATTAAAATAAATACCGAGCTCTAATTCCTTCAATAAATTAAATGATTGAAATCGTTTCATTATTTATGGAAACATTAATTTTATAAAATTCTAATGGATTTTAATATTATAAGGAGAAAGAACACGAATAACATTATGTACTCATTTGATAACAATATGTATACAATCCTCAGTAAATAATAATTTTATCATGCATTTCATTAGCACTTATTTAAAATAAATTACACCACTGCATTATCTAAAATGTAACACATACAACGTTTTATTAGCAACGTTTTAAAGCTTAAAATCCGATCTTCATTTTCAGTATTAAACAATCGCATACTTTTTCATTATTAACTGCAGCATAACCTCGGAGCAAATAATTACACAAATGTACAGAGTTATTCAGCCGTTATGAGCAAAAAGATATATAGTCTAACTACTGGCCTGTGATACTAATTAAACAGGAATTGTAATTATATCTTTTAATAATCTCAAAGCGAATCGTGGTTATCTCTGTTTAATAAATAAATGAGATCCAATCTGTAATCCAATATTTTCACGTGCAACAAATCATTGTACGTCAGTATCTTATATATTTTTCTTAAATCATAAACCAAAAGTTTGCGTAACTAAAGGTACTCTAAAACAATTGACATTTCCAAACTCCAACGTGTCAGCGACTCATAGGTGACACTGAAATAATCATTTAACAAATATTTATGTTATTTACACCTATACTTCTCAGTTATTCCATATAATTGATGAAGGTAGAAGCGGTGTGATGGCGAAGGGGCGAAGAGAGGCAGGACAGAGGGAGAACACACACGCACGAACGATCGGGTTCGCCCATATCGCATGCAGCATGCCACCTTTTCGTCTTGATGCTTGCCCAGTTGTATCTTCGATTCATTTGCATATTTAGGATCCCTGGAGCTCCTCCTTTCTCCTCCTCGTCGACCTCTTCGCACAACCTGGCAGCCGGCTCGAAAATCTTCTCCGGCTGACTAAAAACTGAATTAATGAGATCCCCTTAACGACCTGACGTCCGATCAGCCCATTAAACAAGCTATCGTCGAGCGAGCAACGGGTTATTTTTAAACATGTTACATTTCAGGGCTGGAAATGCAGCGTTGTTAGGTGGACGAAGGGCAGTCAGATAGACAGACAGATCGATAGTGTGATTTTTTTATTTAAATAGTAGTTCGAGTCACGCGTGGCTTATGTAAGAGATTCTATATTGGTGGGATGATGGCGATGCATGTTCATACATGAGAAATTTAATTTTAATTAATTCATATTCTTCAGTTTTGTACCTACTATTGCATTTTGGATCGTACTCTTTTTATTTTATTTTTGTTATACCCTACTTTCGGATTTGTCGATGTTGGAAGGCGTTCGAGAAATTTATAACTTTGGATAATTAAGAATGATGGAAAATTTTGAGGAGAAAATTATTACAAAAATATAATGATTGTGAAAATTTTAATTGCACTGGGGATCCTAATGTGTGCTACTCTACATGGAATGATTAATCCTTGAAATTTTAATTCCTCAATTAGCTTTCACGTCGGCAAATTAATATCCAACGAAGGTAAATTTAAATTTCGTTCGTCATGTTATAATTGGCATCTAAATCCACGCGCTGAATGAGGAATTTAGTCCATGCTCAACAAGGATATTTTTTATATTCATTACCGTTGGATTATAAAAGAGATATTTATATAAATAAACGCGCATGCCGTCGAAGTATAACCTCGACCAAAATTGTTCAAATTTGCATTCGCTTCTCCATGAGAAAATTGTATTCCATTGCAGTTAGTAAATGTGACAACAGAAATTGCATTTATAGACCATCCCTTTGCACTTCACCTTTTAGAAACAACTAAGCCGTCGACAAACACTTCCACGAATACATACACTTGTTACGTTATTGTCTTAGAAAAACAGGTATACTTCCATGACCAATCAATACCTTATCTCTGCTATAAAAATACAATATAGCTTTAATGCATCCGCATACACGTTTATTAAAAAAATATGCAGCAAAATATCGTTTTTTTTTTTATATTCAAGGTTATTTCAAAGACACGTTATTTTGTAATTCCCTTCGACATCATTTGAACACCGTCACACAGTTAAGAACATACGTACAATTTTATTAAATGCAAGAACATTTCATTTTTACAACAAAAGCAATAAAGTCATACAAGTTGATAATAAAAAATGGATTATGGAACACTGTACCTACCCATACTTTCTCTACTCTACAATACATATCCATAAACTGCTCACGGTCTATCCGATACACTCTATCGTCTAATCTACCTGCAATCGCAAGTAGTAAAGCCCAATATGATTTACGACATCCCGCAACTGATAGCAAACAATGCTTCCTCCGCATGCACAAGATATTCCTCGCGCTCGGCAGTGCCTGAACCTCAATTCATACAATATTATCACCGCGAAAGTTTCTAACGTTCGTCAATACGCTGCAATTAAATCAACCTGCCAACAAATATCAATCAAGGGGAAAACTGGTCGCGCGGAAACGATCCCGCGGAAAATGGAAGAAAATCAAGCAAATTGCCATTGAAATTGAATTCAAAGCGAAACGAAACCGTGTGCCAGGTATATCGCGACCCGAGGACAAAACGTTCCAATCAAACCTGCATTCTATCTCCATTATCGCCGCCTCTCCCACCACCTTCACCTCCCCCCCCCCCCCTGTTAGCTCGCAACAACCGCGTTTTCGTTTCGGGTTACACCGATGATGATGACGCAAACGCTGCAAACCGCGTGCAATCATACGGAAATTATGCGAGAGTCGGAGGCCATGGTACGCGCAATAATTTTCAATAATCACGATCCTCCCTGCTGCCAGTCGACACAGGTAATAACGACAGCCTACGTCGCGACGTCGAGACGTCCTCAGAATTTAAAGGAGATGCCTCCGTCATTGGTAGCTTCTGGAATATAGTGTACGATCTGTTAATACACTTTAGTAAGTAATTAGAAGGTTGTCTGTGCAAGTAAGATGGTTGAAAATTCAGAAGCTACTCTTCATACAGAAATTGAAGGTTCAGGAGAATTGCTAAGATAATAAATGTACGGTGAATCCGTAATTGTTGTTATATTTTAGTATATTCGAAGGAAGGATGATTGGTTTTCATTCCTGTAATTAAATCGTGTACTACATTGTCAAATACGAGTAACACAATTCGCACTGTAAGCAAGGTGTAATAACGTTGGATGTTTGTCTTTTTGGATAAATGCGTTCTCGAAATTGAAATTGAATTGGATTGTTTCCCATCGGTGAATTTAAATGTTAACGTTGGCATGTTGCGTATAGTTCTGAGTAGAGGGGTGTTGAATTTTGGAGCTTCAGCTACTTCCTTTGAATCCTGCTACTCAATCATCAATGCTCCATAGAATATAGTATAATAATTCCTAATATTTCCACTCAGAAATGGTGGAATCATTATTTTAACCAATTACCATAATCTTAATACAGACATCAATGGGGGTTTTCCTTAAATTACATAAAACCGGGGAGGGGGTCGCGAATTTTTTACGTTTTCTAACAAGGAGGGAGAAGGAGTCTTAAGGGATCATTTTTTGTCTCAGTAAAAATGCTGAAAATAACTGGAAAAATGCAATGTAAAAAATATTAGAATATATTGGAATATAAAATCTTACGAATTCTTATATCGAGGCAAGAAGGGAATAAGAAATCGCCAAAATGCACCCTTACGTAATTTAAGGACGGCCCTATAGTGCTAACTACTCCAAATACTCCCTGCAGCAACTTCACGAGTTCCACCCCCAAAGAAGGATCGATTAACCACCCCCCAGCGAATGCAGTATCAGTTTTCATGACGTATCCTCGATAAATTTAGTAATCGCCTCCCTCTCTGTTCGCAGACGACATAATAACGCCAGTCTACGTCGCGTCAACCAGGTCGCCAACAACCTTCAGACCGAAGTTCCACAAGGAGAACATCCAGGAACGTCCTTCCTGCGACGACGAGGAGGAATGCGAGGATGGCTCCGGCGAGCCGGTGACCACCGAGGAAATCATCGTCACATCAGCCACCGGTCCGTTCTCCTCTTTGCTTTGCTTTCAGGGCACTCGATTTTCATGAGCTCCCTCGCGGCGCCCTGGTATTGATCTTCCGTTCACGGTTTCCTCTCGTTCACTTCCTAGTACGTGCCCGCCGTTCGTGCAGCAGGCGTATTTCCAAGACTTGCATAGTGCGCGCAGGGGTGGAAGGAGTTTCTTTTCGAGGGGATAAATTGAAAACTCCTCCGGAAGACGCGACAGGATGAAAGTCCCCCCCTTTGTCGGTGGACGATCGCCTCTTGTTCCTTCGTGAAAGCTGCGAGATTGGGGCTGCAAAGTATTGTCGGATGGCAGTGGTTTTTCGCGAGGAAACGTTTTTTAATCTGAGAAACAGTTGAGGGGTGGTTTCGGGTGAATTTCTTGTGCCATTCTCTATTTTATAAAGCTTCTGTCTTAAACATTTAAAGCATAACTCTCCTTGAGCACACGAATGCAGCCATAGAAAATATTCTGTATCTTCAATTATATAATCTTGTGATTCTATATTGTCCCTAAAAATTTTCCTGTATATTGTACATGAAAATATGCAAGCTTAGTTGTCAAAAGTAGATTCATTCAACACTTTCGTCGGATGTGAAGCGTCATAGCTTTGCGGGAGAAGGTCGCCGCATTAATATTTATCGGAGAGGGGGGATGTGAAACATCTTCAAGATACGACTCTCGTTATAATTGAGGCAAGAGATGCGGTCTTCGAGAGGAGATGAGAAAAGGGGGAAGGAGAGAACATGAGTGCTCGTTATGGAAATACTTGGCCCGTGGGCGTCCTCTTCATCTGCATATCCCTCGACTTTCATGCGGTGAAAGCTCCGCCAATCCCGACTGCCAACGGTTAAGTTGACCGTCACGAAAATAGCGCTACCCTCTTTGACGCGACGGAGACGAGACTTCTTTCAGTACACGCTGCTCCTCATCGCAGAATAGGGTGCTCGTTTACCTTGCACCATCGTTTACGCCGGTTAAAGTAATTTCCCTCTGCGACGTCCAACGAGACTGCCCCCGAAAATCTTCTAAACGGTACGAAATTTTCTTCGCGGAGTTGACCTTGCTCAACGCCTATTCACACGCTCCTAGTGGGTGCGAGGTTTTAATCACTCTAAATAGAAAAGCTGCATTTTTATACCGTAACGTGGTTTAGTAGGGGGAAATAGATTGTGCCTCAGACATGCTCTTCTCGTTGTGAAATATTTCGTTTGCCTGAGGGGAGTGATTGTCCGGATCGGTTATTTTCAAACGTTCCAGACGCTTCGATCGTCGATTCCCCGTCGGCTAACGAACTTAAATATTTGACATAGCTTATCTATTCTGGCTGGGAATCGATTGTGAAGAATTTAGGAGGAGGTTTATTTTGATGAATTTTTCTACTGTATTGACTCCTCGAAGTATTTTTATCAATTATGCCTTTGGTTTTATATTAGCGTCGTTGAAGGCTTCTTTCGGCGTGTTTTTTTTATAAATATTTGGATAAATCTACAATATTCTGGTATTTCTAGCACCTAAAATATTTATCATTGGTTGTAAAAATATTTCTTGATTATGAATTCCTCCTCAATTCGTGAATTTCATTCTCATCCTCGTAGAACCAGCTGCACGTGCTTACACTTAACTTCTGACAAATTCCTTGAAATTACAAAATACATACTGTCGCTCGTATCACCCACTCTCCCCAACTACCGCCTAGGATAAACATGTCTCTGGAAGATGAGCCCTTTAAAATTCTCTTCTTCAACATCTTCCCCGTCAGTGTTCCAGCAGCTGGGTAGTCTAGTGTTACCTACGTCGCGTCGGACAAGCTTTGAAAGCACCAACGACTGCTACATCCTCAGCTTTTAAGGCTGACACTTCTCAGTAGCCTGTATTCTCTTACGAGTGATTCAGCCTTCGTCATACCCAAAGAATAATAACAACCAAATCTTCCGCATACAAATTTATTCAGTGGCGATTCGACGATAGTGGTTAACAAGTGGTCGAAGTGTTCTCCCAGCTCAGAGATAAAATTAAAATTGAATTTCGGAGCTTCATATTCCCTTAATCAAAAACAACATCCACATAACAGAGTGCAACGACCCCCAGTATGCCCACACAGAAATATCACAAACCCCATCGCATCTGAAGCCCAGCAGCGATGAGAAGTCACCCTGATCCCAACTTAGTCAAACTACAAACTACCCCCAACTCTCAATAACCACGTTACTCCACGTGCTCGCGATCCAGAAAAAGAAAGCAATCGAACCGTGGCGGGGTGGGTGGAATAACGACTCCTTTCACGTGATTAAGCGTGTTACGTGTTCCCGGCGGAACAGCACCCCCACCTCCCCACCCCCTCCCGAGGTGTCCTCGCCAACGTGGCTGCCCACGCACGCGTGAATACTGCCGGCCTACGCACGCGTAAATATTGTCGGTAGCACGTTACTACCCCATCCCCCTGGCGAAGCCAATCGGATACACGTAATTGCACCGCACAGCCGGCACTGACGCTTCTCCTTCTCTCCATTTGCCAAGCAGATTCCAGCTCGGTGACGTACACGACTGGCCGCGAGTACACCACCGGCCACATCAGCACGCAAACGTCTCCAGGCACGCCGTCGACATCGACCCGGGACACCGTCACCGTCTCCGTCCAGTACAATGTGTCGACCACAGACCTCGAGACCAGCCACGCCAGGTGAGTTTGCCAGTTACGCTCCAACACCCCGCGGCGATGCCGAAATTCGCCACGTCGTCGCCCCCCGAACGCGAGCGGCAAGCCGAAACCGCGTCTGCGTGATCCTCCGGTATATATTCGCGCAACACGCTGTTGATTTTCGGGCTTCATTAGGCTTCCGCCGCGTTGAATCTGTGCCATTGTGAAGGGTTTCGTTGGGTTGTTGACAGCTGCGCGCTGGGGGGTGGTGGGTGGTTATTTCGGAGAGCCTCTGTCTTGGTAATTAGTCGGAGTCGTGGAAAGTTGGTACTTGGGGGGTTTCAGGATGGAAAGTTAGGAATGGTGTGTAGGGTGACGTCGACTTTGTTTTTTAGTTTGAAGTGACAGTGTGAGGGGGTTAAAGTGTATATTTGTAGGTGGTATGAGAGCTCTTGGAGAGGCGAGGAAGAGCTTGTGTAATTGTTGTTTCATTTGGAGATTACTTACTGAGATTTTAATGGCATTTGTATGTTCTTTTGAGAGAAATGTTTTACTGTGAGTTTCGAGACGGATTTAGAGGGTGAATGTGTATTTTGGCCAATAGTTTGCTATATATTTCTGTAAATGTATATACGTAACACAGTCACGTGTAGAGATTTTTAGATTCATTCAGGTGTTTCTGTGTTATAACCTGATTTTAAGGGGGATTCTCGTCTAACAGCTCCAAAAGTAACTGATATTTAAGAATTTTGATGGAAAAATATTGGATTGAATTCTTTTGAGATGTAAGGAGACATCTTTAAACTTGCAGAAAATATTTTTTTATGTCGATCCTTCTTATTGTTTATTAATTATTGTGGAATCTTGTCCACCTCTTCGAAGAATCACCATAAAAAAATTCTTCAAGTTTAAAGATGAATCTTTCTATCCCAAAAGAGTTTAAGGCAATATTAACAATAGATTTTTAAAAAAATTCATAAATGTCGGGGGTGTTACACGAGAATCCCCCTTAATATAATTTTTCTTACATTAACAGCAGTTAAGTTTCTCAGTAGTTTCAACATTTTTAGTATCATTGTTCTATCATATTCTTCATCTATCACATCACTGTGTACGATTATCGTGTATATCTTAGAATCAGAATTTCTTTTAAGTTTTTGATGATCTTACTCTGAATTTGTATTCGTAGCTTAAAACATTTATAGTGCCACTTGTAATATGTCACTTAAAACTTAATTTTAAAAATTGCCAATAAAGTAAAGACCATTCTGCGCGGCTTGTCAATTCTTCACCCTAGGCAGCTGCCTAATTTGGCCTATAGGGACGAGCCGAGCCTGCTTAAAGTATTATCAACATTGCCCGCGAGTACTAAGATTTCCTCGCACGAACTTGAAGCTCACATGAATTATTCACCTGCTTCGAGGTCGATAATAGGATTTTAGATAATCAAACTCCGATTAAGCAGTCTGATTGGATCTAGCGGTCTAGCTAATTAACCATCCAATCGATTCGGTCAATTCGCTAAGCTAACTAGCGAAGTTGCTTCAACACTGTCATTTTAAACTCCACTCACGCCATCGAAAGCTATTCCGTTTTCCTTTTGCGAAAATGGATGAACCTCATAGATCGGTAATACTATATTCGACGAACGACTCTTCATGGAGATGATCGTGCTTTATGCAAATAACTTCAAAGCACCAATTCATCCCCCTTTATCATAAATTTCCACACGAATTTACCCAAGGAAATCATCAACATACCACTCCCGTACCACTGTCGAAGCTTTCAATTATTCTAATTGCAATCTCCCAATTTTGAAATGTCCAATTTGAATACCCGACAGCGATACTATCTCATAACTTCATCACCCTGTACTTTTCGCCGCTTTCAATCGCATTCAAACGGCCAATTTCGACTATTGCAGCAGCGTCGTGACGCAGAGATCGACGACTGTGACGACCCAGAGTACCACCACGGAGATGACGGACCCGCCGCCGCCCCGTCCGCCCCCCATCTACCCGCCAATGCCGACGCCGCCGAAGAACAACAACAACAAGAGGATAACGTCCGAGGCGGCGGAGAACGCCGCCCTGATAATCGGCATCATCGCCGCGGCGTTGATCGCCATAGTTCTGATCATCCTGATCATCCTCAAGTTCAAGAATCGTCCGGAGACCAGCTACAAGGTGGACGAGACGAAGACATTCTGCCAGGACCCGAACGCGGCGTTGCTGGGCGCGGCTGGCTCCAACCAGCCGTTCAACGGCTCCCTGAAGAACGGTGCGAACGGGAGCAAGACTAACAAGAAACGAGAACTGATAGACATCAAAGAGTGGTACGTGTAGATATGGCCAGGATCCACGGGCCTCCTTAAACCGCACGCGTTCTTGAGCCTCGTGCCAGGTGTCCAGACATGAGTCGAACATTCGAGTGAGCCTCTTCTCGGATCCCTGATCGCTGCTAGGTGGATCGAGAGGCATCCTTCTCGGCGTACCGACGAATGTGGGACGGTGCTCCTCGCGGGTGAACGACTGATAGATTAATATGTTGTCGAAACGAGGTTCGGATAGGTCACAAACTTTTCACGTGTCCACGGCCTGTAATCGTCGTTTAACAGAATTCCCGTTTACCGGGCTCGACGAGCATCGATCGCGCTAAGAGGATCGATCCTCGCCACCTCGAGGGGAATGGACGTGCACCCTGCGGGCTGGCTGAAAGCGCGGAGCTTACGCGACGTTCTCGACGGACCCCGATAGACGGCGGCGATCCCATTAGCAGCTTGTGCACGTCCGCGGAAGACAACGAGCCGAGGCAGGTGGGGTTCAACGCTCGTCGATGTTCTTAGGCGTCGTCGGGCGATTGAAGACGACGAGCCGAGACTGATCGCGTTAAACGAAACCACAGGAAAGGAACGGTGAGGGAGGTGTCCAGTGCGCTCTGAATATCGGACGATAATCGCGCGTGAGGGCCCTCAGAGGTATGGTATGGATAGGTTGTGTCGATTGGAGAAGTGTCTGACAATGAGCGCCAGGCGGAAGTAGAGCATCGCGTTGCCATTTTCGTTGGAGCCGCGCTCGAGCTTATTCCCAGCACTTTCCCGTTGCTGGCCAGACCTAGACCACGCGGCACACGATCGATTCCTCGAAACATGGTCGCAACTACCGCGGGGAGAACTCTCCGACCCCTCGCCCCGTCTACACTCTACCGCGAAATTAATCTTCCTCCTTGTTGCTGCGTCGCTAGTTGTGTATGATATTTACTGTACATGAAAGGTTTAACGTTCACGCGCACGATCCTTCTTTAGATCACGTTGAAAGTAGCCCCCCCGGCGTTAGACGTTTCTTCGGACGAACTTGCCCGACGGGTGGCGTCGCGGAGGCGTCGCGCTGTGTCTTGAGGATGGGATACGCTTTTGTTTCAACGTTATCATAGTTCCCATGGAGGAAGGGACGAGAAAGTGTTGGAGGTAAGGCTGCAGGGACGGAAGCATCGATACGAACGATCCTATCTAGCGATTAATGAACTTATTGTTGTATAGAAGACGAAGAAGAGGAAGATATATATATATATATATATATACATATACGATATTTATCGATTATGTTATGCGTGTAAATTGTTTATTAAATTATATAGATTTTATTAACAACATGGGAGAGCGTGAGTGTACGTGCATGTGTGGATCTGTACGTGTGTCGAGCGTGAAAGTCCAAGTTGTTCTGTGCATGGAACAGCGACGCGAAGTAACGTCGGTATTTATCGACGTGTAAGCCAACTCTTTGCAAGATACGGGGAATAACGATCGGCGAGAGCACTCGGAGGACACTGTCGACTAGGTGACACGTGGCAGAGATGCTTATACGTATTATACACACAGGGTGCGAGCGCAGTATTGCTAAAACGAATCGTCGACGTTCAACCGGTGCTTAACCCTTTGACGTCCGCTAATCTCTCATCAGTCGACTTCCCGTAACAGTCCAACAGGTCCCCTGATATATTTTCCTCCGACACTTCTGTACTCTTCTTTGTTACCTCTCCGATGTTTCTGTGATAATTGTCTTGGCACCTTCTTTGGATATTCTTTACCCGTTCGCGGAACACGGGGTGATCCGTGATTGCACGCGAACGTTCTGACGGGTAAGTCTGGATCACGAAATGAGGAAAGAATTTGAAGGGAGGATAGTGTGATAGTGAGTTAGATTAGAGGATAATTGAAGTAACGAGCAATAGATATTTGGTGAATAGTTTTTCCGTTGTTTAGTCACGCGCAATTTTCTTTCATTTGCATAAAAGTACAAAAGGAAACGAGTCAACTGGTTAGATAATGAATCGCAAATTCTATAATACTTTCCTCGTTTTGTAATATAGATTCGTACACTAAGGTATCGACGTGCAATTAAGGATCACCCTGTACTTCCTTACGTCTTGCTTAATATTTCCTAAAACCTTCTTCAATGTTTCTGTGATACTCCTCAGCTACTTCACTGTATATCTCCAATGTATGTGCTTCATAAAGAATTATCTAAATAAAGTTTCTCCAAAATCAATTTAATACTCGTAGGTACCAAGGAATTGGAACTTCGATATTCATCCTCGAACAATGGGCTCCAAAGGGTTAATTAAACTGGCATTAAATACGGGACATAATGAATACTCGAAGACGTTTCTATCGAGCTCTATCGCTTTCTGCTCTGCAAATTCTTTGGCATCGTTCTGGCAGCCACCTGTCTTCGGTAAAAATCTTCTTACGACGAAGCAGATAATCTTGCACCCCATAGAGCTTCCTCAATCGTGAAAAAGGAAATCGTCAGCGAAATACACACTATATTTTCGTATCACTCTGCTCGATGTATCCTGATTTCTAGCGAGTGTGCGGGAATCTGCGATCAGTGCTAAGGTCTCACCAATTACCTGTGCCAGGGCAATTAGGAATAAATTATCACTTCCTCGATTCGCTCGAATACCAAAGCGTCTAACACTTCTGTACCTGAGCACAAGTTTAAAATATCGCGCAAAATCTTCAACGTCAATATCATCACTAAAATCTGTGAGCGTGTAAGAATCATTCTCCTCTTCTAATTATCGATGGATCACAGGTATTCCTACAAAACTGCGGCACTGGTCGAGATTACAGCTCAGTCTGTTCGCCGGTGGAGAATCAATTAAATTGAAAATCTCCTCGGTCGACCCAAGTTAAATCGCTAATTCTTGTCACGATTCTATTACGTAGATTCCCTTCGGAGTTTCTTCAAAAGCAATAACGAAACGCTTTCAAACTGACAAGACAATTCAACGACTAGGGAGACGAGAAACCTTTTTGAAAAAGGCTAATTTAAAATTGAACGATGCTCGGTTCCTGCGATCATTTTCAAAATGTTGATACGCATTCATGGAATCCCGTGGCGATTGGAAGTGTACATAGGTTTACGAATGAACGAAAGGAAAAGAGGAGATGTGGAAATTACATAAAATCGAGAGGATCCTCGTTCCGACGATCTATCGAAGGCGAGAAGAAAAACGTCCGATTTGGAGGCTTTCGAATACTTTATAAAATGCTCAGCACGCCAAAGACTCTTCGTTGATACGGAATTTTTCTCGAACTGGAGACCCTCGAGCACCGCTTCAAAACATTCTCGAAATCGGTAGAGTTAATAGAATATTCGTTAAGAAATAAGTGAAAAGAAACGAAATTGAGGTCTAAAAATTAATGACAACTTTTACGCTCTCGTTCCAAATCTTTTCTCTCGTGCTTTCTGCGAGATAGACGACTAGCTTCGGTAAGAATTACTTCCGTAAGGCTTCAGGCTATTCGAAGGCTCGAGGAACACCGACTAAAGCGTTTCCCCGCGCCCAAGTTTATTCCCCAAGTACTTGGCAACTCTGTCTAGGATTTTCATATTCAATTTCCCCTCTCTTATGAATTCCAAAGAATCTCTCGTAAACGAGCGAACTCACTAGCGTCGTTACCGTTACGATTCGCGTTTCAGCAAAGCATCGAAGCGTATTCTCGCGACTTTGCGGGGCATCGTTAACGTGGTTCTGCCCTTTTACTAACTTACTTCAATGAATACTCGAGCTACTCTGAAAGTAAACGATCTCATACCGCGTTCTCTGCAACTATCGAACGCTTAACCCTTTGGAGCATCGTAGCCGCAGCTGTGCTGCTTTTTCTAAGCGCGTCGAGACTTTTATCCTTCTATCTTTACGATCGATCAGCTGATTTTCACTGAGACTATCTATAATTTTCTATCGAGCTCCTCTCTGCCGGAGAAATCTATCGAATCTTTCTCTTCTTAATGTACGCTTCGAAGGATTAAAACTTCCGTCGATGTAAAAATATAGGTAATTAATAGGGGAAACGAGGAGAAACTCACCCACGCGATGCGTTTCTTTACAAACCAACGACGATCCGAACCGTGGGGAACAAGGATCCCATACAATGTACAGACCTGATGAAATACTGGCTCTCAGGGAAGCACAATTAACGCGTTTTAAAAGCCAACAGACTCCGTAACGATTCAACGCATATCAGAGAGAAATCGACCATTCGGACGGGGAAGATCCATGAGACGAACGGTTCAGAATGTAACAGAGAAGATTGTGGTATTTTTAAGGTCTAGCTGGATCGCGCTTCGTTCTTTTTCACTTCTCTCTTGAAAAGCTCGCAAGGCGCCGGTGACGAAACCGCGCGGAATCGGATGTGCACGCGATTACGCTGAACAGCGTCGTTGTCAGAGACGTTAACGTGACGGAGAAAGCCGTTCTTCGTCGGAAGCGGGCGATAAAAGTCGAGAGAAAGAAAGGAGGAATAATAGCAGCTGAACACGTGTGTACAATTTTTGAGATATATCGAACTCTTTCATATCTTAATCGCACAAGAGCTTGGATCCACGTGCAGCACGATCTTTGTCGATAAAAAACGATGCCGCGAGTGGTCGCCTCAGGCCGTTTCTTTACTATTTCCTCGTTTTCTTTGGTCGTTTTATGAAATTTTACAAAACCCTCTCGGAGGATCGGTACGATCGAGGTATCCTCGAGACGTGATCTTTCCACGCATGACGCTTAAAACACAAAACGGACACAAAGATAATCTTTACGCCCTCGACTTCGCTAGACTTGCAATCTTCACCCTCGAGATCATTCGTAGGCACTAAAAAAAAAAAACAAACGATAAGTCGATGTGGATTTTGTATATTACGTGGCTAAAGTTGAGTGGGCAGTCTTAACGATATCAACTACACGCATACGTTCTGCCTGAATAGGCACGCGTGAAGAATCGATGAGAATATAGCAAGCGTCGAATCAATGAAAAAGAGAAAAGTAATACTTACCGCGGACGAACACTTTGCCACTTTGTTTCGAAATCGATGATCGACGAAAGTGAAATGGAATTTAACGACAAATCGTCCACGCGATGTGGAGCTTCAACAAAAAAGGATACCTTGGTATTTTCGTATTAATGAAGGTGCGTGGGAAGTGTGCAAATCTTTAAACTTGCAGCAATTCGAATTTTTCTTTTATCACTTATGTGTTCCAGTAGAGTAGATGTACACTGTACTATCTCCAATCGTGTAATTTGCATTAGAATTTTGTGACACATAGGTACATGTATGATAGAATTTACCCGCCGTGGGCGCACTGGGTCGTTTATGTATTGAGCGAATTGCCTCTTTTCTTAAACTTCATTCCGAATTTTTTGAATGAAATCCGTGTGCCCACGGCGGGTTAAGTACCTATTATCTACTTTGCCATTGAGGATACAGAACGAGTGCTCAAGGCAAGTGTCGAGGCAATCAAAATAGAATAGGTACATATCTTTTTCTAAAGAAAAGTTGACGCTTTGAAAGTAAATTCACTGCAAAATTAAATCACTCGATTTCGTGGTGTCTGTTTAGCAAATGTCTTTACGACAGACCCCAGTTAATACGAAAGTACCAATTTCTTTCAAAGTACACCAATAAGTATCTGCAAGTTTACCCCCTCCCCCTCTCTTTTTACAAAGAAAAAGAAGAAACTATTTTTTACTCCATCACCGCGTACCCGGAAGCCTGCAGATTACCATTAAAAAATGAAACACCTTTATGCTCTTACACCCCCACCCCCACCCACCCCCTCTCCCCCAAGAAACGCAAACATATTGTTATCACTGCCCTCTAAACTCTCTATCTGCATATCCTTCGATGTACTGACGACTAACGTTTATACTAAACTAATTAAACTTCTAATAAGATATCTTACCGAGCAAAATGTTACTCTAACTTAACTTAACGCATTAAACCTTGAACTTAAGTGTGTCGCGGGTAGGAAGAAATACCTAAACCTTTAACTATTAACGCGTAGTGCGGCAGCAAGGAAGGGAAGAGCCTTGTGAACGAGAGAAATGGAAGGATGGAAAGAGTGTCGAGAGTGTATGATGCGTATACGTGTGCAAGGGAAAAGGGCGGAAGCGCGTGGCGTCGCGCTTAAGTCTGACAAATATCGCGAGTCGAAAGTCGTTGGACGGTAGGCAGAGGAAAATGGAAAAGAATAAAAAAATAAGCTCACACAACTGTATCTAGAGTCGCTATAGCTAGATGGAATTATATTTTACATTGTACAGTCTATATTTATGGGCGCACTATACGAACCTAGATAGCGAAATATGCTCGTGGTTGAGAAGGCGAACAGACGTGTGAGGAGAATAAAAGGAAGCGGACGGCGTTAGCGATAAAACTGTACGTTTGCGAAACTCTAGGATCGATGGCAGTCGCGGATATTTTTGTTCTTTACTACGCTGGCTCCCAATTTTTACACGTATACATATGCGCTAAATGTATGTGTATGTACAGTAGGATTCGCGAGTGCGTGTAACGGAAATCGATCGATCCTTCTCGGACAGGAAAGGGTATATACAGGCTATTCACGTTGCCATTACCCAACATCCACCTTGCGAATAAATGGCAAAAGGAAAACAATGAAAGAGGGAGAATGGTCACTGTTCTGTATGAAATATGACGGCTCATGTTGGCTTCCAAGATTAATTACGAATTTGGCACAAGGGCGTCCGGAGATTTTTCCAGGGGGGGGGGCAACTTTGGGATGATGATAAAGAAAGATATACCCCTCTTGCTTTTTTTTAAGCCATTTGTAGTGCCAATTTAATTAAAAATTTAAAACCGAAAATTAAAAATATTCCCTTCTTTAGTATGAAAAATAAGCGATTTTTTTTGCAAAAGCCAGGGGGGACAACTGCCCCTTTTGCGCCCCCTCCGGACGCCCATGAAAGCAGCCGATGGGGCGAATTCAATGACACGTGACGCGATGACGTTCGAAGTGAAACGGAATCGTGAGTGATTCACGTAATAATTACCTTGTACATATTGCACGAATTGGGGGTAAGCAACAGGTGATGGGGCAGCATCGTGAACATCCGTTGGACTCACAGTTGGGAATTATAAATCAACTGGAATTATCGCGACCGTTATAAAAATAAGTGGGGCATTTTCCTCTACAAATGTTTTCTTACTTATGTCATTGATTTGCCAAAAGAGCGCTGAGTATTAACAACGTGTATATCCTGTATACATTTGTACGTATATATGGTATGAACGTATTCACGTATGTACTCCCCCGCGTTGAGAGACGTCGCGTTCGAGACGATTGCTCGACGCGGCCCGACTGTCGATTCAGCCGTTTCGTTTTCGGGAATTTAACGCGAATATAAGCGAAGGCGTAATGCAGAGCGTAGCGTACGATGATGCATCTAGATTTTTTACACGTCAAGGCGAACCTCCTGTGCCGTTTCTTTAGAATTTTCCGATTCGAAAGACGCGCATGGTCTACGAACGCCGCACCGCGATACGATCCGCCACCCACTCAGTCGTAATTTCTCTTGTTTCGCGCGTAGTGCTCTATGTTACGAAGGACACGGGGTGAAAGTGGCGAGGCGAAGAACCGAAGAAAATGAAAAATGGGCGAAGATGAAATAATGACGGTACGTTTTACAACCTAACGCAAGGCAAACCACACATGTGAGTAACACAGTAGTGCGCGCACAGAGACGCATTACGAGATCTCTCTCGAAAACTGGAGACATGTAAATACATAGAGATAATGCCGTAACTACGAAATTATATGAATAAAGTATTGAAAATGTGTATTAAGAGTGTTTCTATGCCTCCCCACTGATTGCTACGATTCGAAGACGGAGTTAGAGTGAAAGAAATTGTTTTACTAATTTAAATAGGAATAAATTCGAATGATATAAGCGCATTCGTAAGATATTTCTCCACAACCCTACAAAACAAAAAATCTGGTGTTCTAAACCCAGTGCGGAATTTCTACTTTTTTTCTTTAATTATTCTCTAATTTCTCTTTATATTTTCTCAGATGGCTAAAAACTTGAAAACTGTTAACTTGCAAAGCATTTTCGAAGCTTGATTTTGCTGCTAAAGATTTTTCAACCGTCATTTTATAATTTGTCAGTCATAGCTTTCTCGACTATCATGACCCAACTGCGGGTAAGAGTCTGTTACTGGCATGGAGTACTGCGATGCAAGCTTTGAATACTTATTTAGGAAAGATTATAACATTTCTTGAAGTGTTTTTGGCTTTGGAGTATCAGCAACAAGTACCTGTCATTTCGATTGCACGGACATCTATTGTCCGCCAGTGCAATTTCCCTGGTTGCATGAAATGAATCACTTTAAAGGTTAGGTTTCTAGCCAAAGTTTGTAAATATTCCAGACAATCGCGACATAAGATAATTATATATCCAGTAATGACAGCAACGTGCCAGTTAAAATGATTAATATTACACTTTAAATGTTCAACTTTCGTTCTCACAAATTATTATCGAATATAGGAAGCATTAATATATTTGATACTAATTTGTGGTGACACATAAATATCACAAAATGTATATAAAAATTTTCATCATTTCCTGCGTTCTCTACTTAAATCACGCCTGGCAGGTGCGTATTACGGATTTCCAAACTTCTCCGAATGTTCAATTACGAAATACAAAATTATAACCTATACAGGTACCGGAGAATTTCGCCGAAACTGGTCATTCGAACAATTGGGCGGTATTAGTCGACACCTCACGTTTCTGGTTTAATTATCGACACGTCGCAAATGTACTGTCCATTTACCGCAGCGTTAAACGCTTGGGGATCCCAGATTCGCAGATCATTCTGATGATAGCGGACGATATGGCTTGCAATCCCAGAAACCCTAGACCAGCCACTGTGTTCAATAACATCAAGCAGCATATTAATGTCTACGGAGACGACGTAGAAGTAGACTACAGGGGTTACGAAGTTACCGTGGAGAATTTTGTTAGATTATTAACTGGACGGTTAACGCCAGAAACACCAAGGTCAAAGAAATTATTAACAGACGAAGGATCTAACATTCTGATTTATCTCACCGGCCACGGCGGGAACGGGTTTCTAAAGTTCCAAGACTCCGAGGAAATTACTAGTCAAGAGCTTGGAGATGCGTTGGAACAAATGTGGCAGAAACGGAGATACCATGAAATTCTGTTCATCGTCGATACTTGCCAAGCAAGTTCGATGTACGAGAAGTTTTATTCGCCAAATATTCTGGCGGTCGCTTCTAGTTTAGTGGAGGAAGATTCCCTTTCTGTAAGTAATAAATTCCAGCTTCTGATTGCAACTTTTAATCGAATGATATATCGCTTAATATTTATTATTTCCATAGCACCACTTGGATCCTGCCATCGGCGTCTACATTATAGATCGGTATACCTACTATGCATTGGACTTTCTAGAAAAAGTAGAACCATCTAGTACTAAAACATTGGGAGAATTTGTAAGTTTCTCAAACAGAAATTCTGTGTTCGAATGAAATTTACTAATACATTTTCTTGTAGCTGAAAGTCTGCCCCAAGCATTATTGCTTATCAACGGTAGGAGTAAGGAGGGACTTATTCAGAAGGGACCCTGATAAAGTACCAGTCACAGATTTCTTTGGATCGTTGAGGCCTATAGAATTAACCACGACTATCATGAACGTTTTGCCTGTGAAAGTAAATGAAACGAGAGTCATTGAACCGGAAAGAAAGTATTCGTACGTCGCGCAATTTCCCGATGTATCGCAATTTGTGTAACTTCTAGAAATAAATGCCCCATTTACGACGGAAGACGATTTAAACGCATTTGAGGAGTATGTAAATAAATAAATTAAAACCAGATATACAAGTGTTTATGGTAATAATTTCCTGAGCTGTGGTAATTATTTTCTATGTTAACTTATTGGGGAAATATTAACGTCACATGATTATACTATACTAATTGGAATACGTGCTTATATCATCGAGTCGGCTGGGAAATCAGGGCTAGTAAAAAAATGTCAATAAAAGCCTACACTGTGACTCAGAATTATGAAATATCAAAGTTTACTGTTTCTTAAGAGCAGCTGGCGTAATAGATAACGGGATTCCACAGTAGTGTTTCGACACGTGATAACGGAACAAGTGTTTTTCGACACGCTCCTAAAATCGATTTTTATTTCGAAGTAAAAGAGAATGTTAGACAAGTGCTATGAATCGCGATCCTGTTGCAGAATAAACGATCTTTCAAATATAAACTTTTCTATGGATGGTTCTAAATGTTCTAGAATATTGACGTACCCTCGCTCTGTCAAGGTAAGACTATTCCCAACATTTTTATCTCTGGTTTGCTTATCGCAAGACGGTAATGTTAATAAAAGTCATGGTCAAATGTTATATTTTCTAGAATTACTTCTCGCTGCGAAGAAACACGCGACGTCTGTCTATCATTCACGAAAGAAAAATCTGATTCGCCGTAGCGTCAGCGATGAAAATATTAAACATTTCTGCGTATCGTTGCGCATTAATGCCCGTTACTCTTATGTGTATCAGTCTGTCAATGTGATAGACGAAAGTCTGCGTAATGATTTTATGGAGAAGTCGCACATATATAAGTATGATATCAGTCACAGTGAACGGCAGTTAGTGAAACAGCGACTTATAGTGTTGTACGAGAATTGGAATCGGTCTGCCTGTCCGCGAGCCACCAGGGAAGTCGTGAAAATCTGTACAGAGTTCTATCCTCCAAAGTGAGTACCTACCTTGCTACAGTTGACACTCAGCAACGTTCCAATATTTTAAGCTCGTCGTAACGTTATAAGCTATTTACAAAGGGAAATATCCCCCGTTTCGTGACATCATCGCGTTCATACTATTCGAAAATAGGTACACTCGTTCAGACAATTGAAGAGATTAGATATTCCATTTATAAATAAGCTGCCGTCACATTCTCTCTTACATATTCCATATTAAAGGGAAATCTGTTGCTGTGTTGTAAGGCAAATCAAGATCATGCTAGGGGGGTCTTCTGGGCAGGAGCCCATTTTTCGAGAAAATGAAGCGGTAGTTTACTAAAAACGGGTCAAATGTATAAAAAAAAATGTAGTGTTTGGATACCTATACTTAATCATAATCTTTTTTGGTCATGGGGTCCTGCGTAGGGCAATTGCTCATTAGCCACCCTATTAAATCCCTATTATATGTAATGTATATTCAAAATTTCATTGAAATCAGTTGAGTCGTTTAGACGCGAAAGAAGGACATAACCGGGAATGTTTCACTCTTATACAATTAGTAGAGATATATATATACGTACTTCTTCCAGATGCGTCCCTGGATGTTCTGTTTGGTCATTGTCCTCGCATTGTCCACCTCGTCATTTGCACGCAGGATAGACGATAACTACATTGCAGTTCACGATATTGGCACGAACAGACTGTCACAGTCACCTGCAGGACAACTACCACCTCAGGATCCCGCGGTGCATTCCTTCCCAACGGCACCTCTGCTGCCCATCTGCTCGAAGGAAGGCTACTTCCGAGATCCTTTCAACTGTCGTAAATTTTACTACTGTCAATACGCCAATGCTGTGCCAGATGGTTTCTACTGTCAGTCTAATCTAATATTTAACACTGTCACCAACAGATGCGATCGTCCCGAGTTCGTCCAATGCTAACGAATTACGATCGTATATCTTTGAAGCCTTCTAGCGTGCGAGTGCCTGTGTGACTGTATTTATTAATCCCTGCGCGAACCCATTAAATGTCTGCGAGTAATTTGTATTCGTTTGTATTCGTGATAATAATCTAGGTTTGTTTGTGATCGTTAGCACGCTCGATAGTATTCTGTGTATCAAAACTATAGAATTGAATGTTCTGCGCGATCTAATTATAATTTATTTAGTAACTCAAATGTGTCCTTATAGGATATATGTGGTTGTCGTATAAAATAAAGAATTAATGATTTTGAAGTATGAATAACGAACTGATTGTGCTTTTGTAAAGAAACTATCATCCGAAATATTCCAAGTATCGCTTTTCATCAAAGAACACTGCTTAAGAAAACGATGCCAAATATTGTAAAATAAAATAATACAAAACGAAACATTCAAACTTGTATAACTGCAAGCGAAAGTCTGCCCTGGGATCTGCATTGATTCGAGATCGAACACTCACCCGGCTACAATGAATCATGGATTTTATTTGTTATATAATAATATCTACAATAAAAATACCACATCGTTTGAAAAACAATTTTCGTTACAATTATACAGTAATTTTATATAATAATATAATATTTAGGTTTTCGTTCCAAATAAGATGCAGCGATGAACATACACCTCGCAGTGGGAGTGAGAAAATACATTATTATTTTTTTTTTGTTGCAAATTCCACATTGATTTCTTCACTCAGTGTTACGCGTTTTTTTCTCTTTTTTATCTCTTTTGCAAATACACCAACGAGCACACTCGGAACGACACATCGGCGCGCCGTCTCGCGCCTCTTTCTCGCGGCCTCGCGCTCGTTCCGCTCGTTAATATTAACCCCGATGAAGAAGAAAAGCTTCCGCCCGCGGGGGCGCAAAGGATTTCGTTTCGAGTGTCTCGTTCACTTGCTCTCTCTCTCCTCCTCTCTTCCTCGCTCTCTCCTTTTTTTTGTTCGTTCGTTTTTACATATTTCGCGCTCGCGCACACTGGCCCGCCTTCGTTCTCCCTTTTCTTTTCTTTATAGTGAGATATATAGAAATATTGGACTAGAGTTAATCCAATCTTTTTCTCTTCCCTATCTCTTTCTTGTAACGCGAGCCCTCCGCTCGCCTAATTTAACTACACTTAGTTAATAGTACCGTAATGTCATCTCAATATATATATCATTGTATTAGCTGTCGTAATATATAGAAAATACATATAACAATTATTTAAATGACTCACAATCAATCATTTTGTTAGGGCGCACTTGGTATGTGTACACATACGCCCTGGTATCCGTACATATACAAGTGCACGCATACACACATGTATACATACATATTTCATATATTTATATATTTATATTAATCGGTGCGTTAATTTTACATGATATTTTTTTTACACTCGTCGTACAGAGGGAGGAAAAGGATGGTGAGAGGGATTCTATGAAACGGGGGGGGGGGGGGGGGGTGGACACTCTGGGGGTAGGTAAGGGTCAGGGACAAATAGACCTCTCACACATTTACATTGTCTTTGTCGTACTATAGTATTTTAAAGTGAAACTTCTCGGGACTTATGCGATATCTTACAAACACTTCTCTCCTTTGTCTATCTTGTACTGTTGTACGTATCCTCGCCCCAACTGTCTTTCTCACGCCGTACCCATTCCGTCCGACGTCGGAGCAGGTGGAATCATTCGCTTCTCGCGAGCTGCGTCGACCCCTATTTCTCAACCCTTAAAACGAATGGCTCTCCGCGTCTCTCGCGCTCCGAGCACCGGCGAACACGTTCGCGTCATTCTCCCCACCGCGTTCGATCTCTTCCCTTTACCGGACGTATAAACATTAACCGTGCATATTCAATATTTTATACATTCAGATTACGGGTACTGTCGGTGATCCATTCCGTTCTGGCGGCGCAACCCCAACCGTCTCTATTCGATCCTTCGGCTGGCGCGTTCACCGAGCATCCCCGAATCACCCTTCCGAGAATGCCGAACGTTTCTTCGCGGTACAAAAGGGTGACGCTCGTTTTGGTCGCGGGGGAGGTTTTCGACAGGAGCCGCGACCACTGGCCTTGCCAAGCAACTGCGCGCGAATAATCTTTTCCGAGTCCCGTCGCAACTAACCAGTTCGCGGTATCCGTGATATTTTAATCGACGGCTGTCGCTGGCGCGTCTCATGCGCGATGGCTTTGCTCGAGGGAAGCGCGCTCATCCGTGGCACCACCGACTTCGTGACACGCGGGCGACGAGGATCGAAGTTTCGAGGTTTCGAGCGCTACAGAAACTTTACCGAGATTCCACCGGGGGAATCGACATTTTCATTGACATCCATCGCGCGAAGCTGAATCACGATGCTTTGGAATCTCCTCTAGGGACACTTTACACGCTACTGTGCACAGGAAAGGTTCCTCGAGCACACGCTGGCAATGGAAGGACGAAAGTTACCACCAGCGTTGCTCCCCTTCGCCGAAGTATCTAAATTTTCGCCTACGGTCTCTAGTAACGCATCGGGCTCTACAAATCCGTCGATTAAAAACGCTCCCGAAGCCTCGTTGATAGCTTCTATCCCCCTCTTATTATCCATATTGAGCAGAAAGGTATTGCTATGCGGTTGCTCGTCAAGAAGAATTTTGTCTTTTGATATGTCAGATGTCTAGCTCGCTCCCTCTTTCTCTCGCTTGATCGCTCCTCCCTTATGTATCCCTTTTCACATTACCCCTATCGTGCCTTCGCGTTTAGAGAGTTCGCACGTCTATCGCGAGGGATTAATCGATCGATCCAAGCTCGTCCCGAGCCTGGACCGGGGGAGGAAGTGTTCCACGCGATCGTAATCCTAGGGTAGTTGTTCTCAGCTGGCCTTCCCCAGCACGTGAATTCAAGTTTCATTTCCTTTATTCGTACATTTTACCATCGAGTGTTTTACCAAAAACTTTTATAAAGAACCACTGAGCTAAGTACGCAGGATTTGCCCCCGAGTAAGGGATACTTCGACGAATCCTCGTGAGTAACAGAGAAAGAATGACAGGCGAGTGAATCGATCGGTCTTTACATACTTTAAAAATCCCATTCTTCTCGCTGGAGGTACAGATAAACAACTGTGACACTTACGCTCGGGTACGCACATACAGGGACGGGGGAACAATGACGACAGATGAAGGAGGATTAAATTATCGTAAGAAAATACATGTCCAGCCGCCGCGGGATGATTCGATTGGCAGAGGACGCGCGCCGATCATCCTTCCCTTCGCCGTCGGAGTCGCCGATACGCGAGTGTGCCCGGCGCCAGCTACCCGATTAATCCGATGCCTGATTCTCGCGTTGTAAAAAGCAATCAATACGTTTCGCGTCCCGTTGTTCGAATAACGATCAAAAAATAATTTCTATTTAACGCTCCGTTCGCTCGACGCACGGGTGTCGAGGGACTCCGTCTCGATTCACGGTCGGCGAATTAAATCGGGTGCTTCCTACCTGTCTACGTAAACCTCGTTACTTAATACTGTCCACTTAACACGTACACGAAAAATGATTCGCGCAGCGCCGAACACCGTTAAGCGCCACCTCGGCCGATCTCGGCGATCCGACGCTCGCGTCTGTCTGTGCATTTTGATTTAGAGCTTCAGCCATGCGGTTATTCCGTTTTACAGCGTAATACATATACCGATTCCCTTTATTATCCGTTTACACAAAAGTAACAGCTAGCGCGCCGCGAGCGGAAGCGCGTCCGTGCCTCTCGGAGTCCGAAGGTTGCCTGCTCGATCCTAGACTCCCCGTTGCTTCTCGCGGCTCCTTCGATCCGAGGGCAAAACCGCGCTCCCCTCGCGCAAGAATGCACCCGAGAGTCCACGTCACCGATGGCCAATGATCACCGTTTTCCGTTCCCTCGCGCAATTTGTCGCGTCCCCTACGTTTTGATTGTCAATTTTGATTCTTCGACTGGCGAGCGTCGACCCTCGTGAACAATCGTGCCTCCTGCGCGTGGTCGCCTTCACTTTCTTACACTTCTATGCTGAGACGCGATCCGTCGAGGATATCGAAAGGGGGTTGGGAGGGGACGGGGGGAGGGGGGGGCATCGAGGGGCGAAGGTTTGCTTATTCTCGCATTCCAGGGGGACACGCATTATAAAATCCAGATACTCTTTATACAGGGACATTATTGCATACTACACGTTCGCCGTCGTGGGCTACGAGGCACCCCGTTTTTCTCGCCTAATAGTGTCTAGCGCGCTTCAAAAGACGTGTGCGGAAGAGGAACGAGGGGGTTGTCGGGCTCGACGAGCAGGAGAAGGAAACGCAGCTACGAACGACACGCTCGAGGTCCCGCGAACCGTCGTTCGCTGGGATCGCATTTTGATTTTAGCACTGCGATCGATTCCGGAGCATCGCTCTTGAAACCGATGTGTTTGATTAAAACGACGATTTGGCACGGTAATTATTGTTAAGCGTTTCGGTCCGCTCTGCCACGCGAAACTCACGGGCGTTTGATCGTGAACGGTCACGATTCGAGATCACTTCAGTTTACGGTTTTGATGGACTTTGAGCACTTTGTACAATCTTTCATTGATTTTCATTGCTACGTTTGATTGTTTTCGTGTCTACCACGTTTACGCGGGGGACACGGGGCGGTTCCTTCACCTTCGCAGAGGGATTCTGTTGTCGACGAAGCTAGTATTCTGTTCGTGTAACGCGAATAATTAAACGATGGTTCGCGGATAGTGTGTTAAACTTTCAAGAGTGCTCCTAGCCTTCCGAGACCATCTACATTTCCCAAACAATGCCTCTGCTGTTAGAGATAAATTATCTATCCTAAGGTTCGACCTTCTAGAGAACAATAACCGCTAACGCTTCGAACGAACGCAAACCATACACAGTTGTACTTAGCTTTCCGATAAATCGAAGTTCGTCCGGTACACGTGATCGCAAACACTGTACAGAGCAATCTTTTTTTCTAATTGTCTATTACACAGGAATTCCTTCCGCCTCTCTGCCTTCGCTGTTTGCGATCAAGCTCCCTCGCCTACGAGAGCTTCGAAAGGAACATTGGGAGCGTCTCCCGAAATTAACACTATGGCACCCTTAGTCGCGTTAAAATGAGCTTGGATATTCGTTTGAAAGACAGGGTTCACTTTCTTGGCACCCGTTCATCTCCCGAGTCGAACGAATTCAAGGAATTCAAGCTCGAGCCTTGCATAGATCGTTGGCAAAATCAGAAATAAGCATCGTGCCTCGTATCCGCTTTCACTCGCAATCGGGCGTACCTGTGTCTACCTAAGGGGCTGGAAGGGGGGCATCGCGGAAGGGGGTCTAATACTTGGGGCCACGGAATACTTGGGCTCCTTAACGAATTAATACTTTCCGTACCTTCGTTCGTACACAGAGACACGCGCATATTTAAGGACTAACTAACGGAGGATTGTCTGCTTAAGGGGTTTCTCATCCGATTCAATGCATCCATGAGCCGGTGTGTTCCGAATTGCAGCAAAAAACGCGAATTATCAAATTCCCTTCGAACGTTTGCTCTTTCCCTCCCCACCACCCGTCGTTCTTCCGAGTCGAAGAACGATGATCGCCAGCCAATTCGTTCCTTTCCCCCGAGCGTCATGAATGCACAGCTCCCTCGGCCACGACACTTTTCCTATCTACCGAGATGTCTACTATGTACAATCAATTCCTTTTAGACATAGCTAACGTTTCGCTTCCTCATAGTTAAAAGATATACATCGAAGTTGTAGAGTCGCCGGAAAGAAACGACGCGTGAGCGCGTACGAGCGTTGGCTGCCTTCACCGTCCCTTTCCGCGCGTCGCCGCGCAACACGCCATGCACACACGCACGAAGAGGACAGGCTCATCGCGCCTCACTTCTCTTCACTACCACGTTTGCCACCTATCGCAACACCAAACGATTCCCGCTACAAATGAAAAACACCCCTTCTGCTTCTCTGCTACGGGATGGGGGAGGGCGGGGGAAGGGCCCAGAGTGCACCGCGGCAGGAGTGATTCTGTCGTTAACCCTAAGCAACAGACCGACGGCCGTCATCATTGTCGTCGAATTCGCCCCATCTCCGTTTCCCATCACAGGAGTCATCTTTATAGGCGACGCGATACTGGACGCTCGTCTACGACCATTCCCGTAACAACCTTCAGGAAGATTCCGGATAACCGAACCCGGGGACGATCGAAGTCTGTGGTAGGCTCCAGAGGCTTCGAGTGCCCCGTCTAGATGCCTCGATACTGCTTCAGTTGTCTTATGCGTCGAGTAAAAAATCGCTAAAGCGTCACGCTGAACGAACTTGTTGGCAGTACAGTAGTCACTCGTTATAAGACCGTTCTAGCATGCGTTGTACGCCCGGCGACTATCCCCACCATTTCTTGGAATTCTTCGGACGAGAGTGGGGGAACCCGAGGACGAGCGAGAGGCTCTTTCGTTTCCCCTCGCTCGCTCTTGGGTTCTCCCACTCGCGCCATTGACTGCGCGGAATAGCGTCTACAACGCGCTGTACGCCCGCCGCCAGCCCCGTTCGACGAGCTTATAACGAGTGCTTACTGTATAATGTTATAAATAAGCTTGTATCAGAGAAAATCGCACTGGCCATAAGGGTGAAGGTGCGGAATGATCAACTCGAAGGTTCCTCGTGTTACAAGCTAAAAGCGCCTCTAGTTTTTTTTTCACACCTTAGTTGGATAATTATTGTTTAGTTACGTTCGTTGATATTCTTGAAAGGTGTTAAGTTGATACTACATCTTCGATATTCAGCGACGTGTCGATTATTGTACGTTACCGAGATCCTGATATTAGAATAAAATAAATTTCATGGCTAATTTTCGAGTTTTCTGTAATTTCAGTATAAGAGGTACGCAGATTCATTTGCACAATAATTACGCAGTACAAACGTGACGCCATAACGTTAGTTTTGCCTCCAAGCTGATCTCACGGTGCACTGTCATTAATTTAATCACGTTTACGAACTTCCCCATCCTTCTATACTTTCATCTTTTCCTACGTTATCAGGCGATTTCCGTTATCGATCGCGTCCGACTACATCGAAGCGCAGTATAAGCGCGTTGCAGAGATAACGCAGCCCCGTCCACGGCACTCTCGTAAATCGGTGCCGATCTCTCCCTTCCTTTCTGTCGGGCAGTGGAATTTTTCGCGTGGAGGATGATGTATCGAAATCGACGCCGGACCGTGGAAGAAAAATGCGCGACAGACGTAGGCGCACAGTGGCACTGCCAATGTGCTTTGGCACATCGTTAGGTTACGTCGGGACATTCAATTTACGTCGAGGGGGATGTACGCCGCAGGTGCCGAAGGGAAACGTCCTCGCGATTGTGTGCAGTGTCTGTACACTGTCCGTGCGCTTCGTTTCGCGCTTAAGTAACATCGATCTATCGTTAAAATGCCGCGAAACGCTTCTTGGAAGCGATACGTCTCTGTGTTATTGAAAAATACTGGCCGCACTTTGAAAAACCGCGTGTCGAAAAGCGAATGCTGCGGCGACGTTCCCCTTCGGTTCGAGGGCCACTTGGAAGGAAAATCTGCGAACAGTGGTTTGCTTTCGAACCGGGATCGTTAAATCTGCAACGCAACGACGGTCGAAATTAATGTAGACAGAGGTTTGAGAGATGATCGTTTTAGGACCATAAAAGGAAGAAAAGAAAAATTGCTCTCCCACCGAAGAACACGTCTCGCTTTCCCTAGTGCTCGCATAAAAGAATCTTCAATCTCGTATCCTTTTTTTCGTCTCCCCTCTGTCTCTCTCTCACTCTTTATCTCTCTCTCTCTTGTTCTCTCTCTTTCTCGCTCCCTCCTAATATCGTAGTTAAAAGTCAACGATTAGTTACCAGAACACAAGGCACTTGGCTTACACATCATACATATCATTTTTTTTTTTACTTTTTTGTTTATTCGCTTGCTCATGGTATAGCTCGGTGTTGGGATAGCTTGCGCAAGACCCTCGGCGTACGCGTGACGAATGACGCGGAACGTCGACTGATTTAAGAAACGCAGAGGAAGCACAATTGTTCGACAAGCAATTTGTATATCTAGATAGCGCGGATGTCACTGAAAAGTAAAAAACACGGTGAACTCTGAGAGAAGCTTCGTGGAAACTTGGTGCCCAAGATTATGATCGTTCTTTTCCAACCATAATGCGCGAGTGAATGAAAACTACAGAGACAAACAACTCTGGTGTTAGGAAGCTGTGATAAATTTTCTTTGCACTGTACAGGCGATGGAAGTTTTTCCGATTTGTTCGTGAAATAAGAACTCTGAAGATATACTACATTCACGCTCGTCAAGTGCCGTTTTAAATTTCAGTTAACATAGCGGCAGATCATTCACAAATCTCCGAATTAAAAGCACCATGAATTACCATCGATTAAATCGATCGTTCCGCGTCTCGCCGTCGACTAACAAAGCGTCTTGCAGCGCATGATGGAAATAACACGCAGCAATCACTCACAATATCAATAGAAGAAAATAGTCATATGTATATATATATTTATATAATATATATCGCCGCACATATATATATACTATTTATGCAATACAGTGATGACACATAAACGTATATATTTATAGACAATAGACACGTGTATGTACTAAGACTGTATCTCCTTGTATATATATAATATATATTCATTTCATATATCCATCATATATATATCCATTTATAAACGACGGTTAGATTATACATTACATCTGAGTATTAAAACATCTTTCTTTCTCATCTCCACGCTCTAGGTTTCCCGCGACAGTGGCATTACGTGGTTGGCGCTTAATACTCTTCTGCACTCGTGAGCCCGGGTTTTCGGTAGTTCGTATTTCGTAGCGTGATCGAATAGATAGACGCCTATTAGAACAGGAGAATCCATCGATCGGTACATCGAAGTATCGCGTGACGCCTCTAGATCGCTTCGCAGGTTTATCGGCGGCTTAAGGATTTCCTCGAAAAAGAATCACTCACAGATTTTCTTAAAATAAATTTCTTTCGCGAAAGATCGCTGCGCGGAAGATCGATCGGCGCCGCGAAGATCGCTTTACATGGAAATCAACTCGCGAGAGATCGGTCGATAGCTGGACGATCCTTTTCTAAGAAGATCCTCCCGTGGACCATCGACTATCTATCAGCGATCGTTTTAGTAACCGACAGATCTGTCGACGATCGTCTCGAGAGGACTCGATCCACGATCTGCGCGATACGCTTCAGGCGTGCCCGACGATATCGATCGAATGAATCCCCCTTTTCTTAATTCGATCGAATCCCATCGAATCGTACGACGGTGTCGCGAAGCAACGCTTCTTCACTCAAACTCCTCCTCCCCGTTTCTTTCGCTGCGTACCGAACTCCCATCGCTCACGATCCGGGAGCGTTGGGTTGCCATTTGAACGAACGAACATCGAGATTCAAGCCATCGCTCCCAAACTCCTGCACCTACTCAGCTCTCATATATGTAAATATACGCATATGTGTAAGTACTTATATACATATATACATACAGATATATCATATTCCCACGTATCTATACACATATAGTAATAATATAGCCCCCGTCAATATTCAATATGTATATATGTATATATTCAATAAAATCATATTTACGCAATATAATGTATAATCACTAGTCCAATGTATAATTAGTATCGCTTCTTCAAACGTAATACTGATGCGCAGACGCTCGTTGTCCCGGCTAAGCCGATCATTTTCGTCGCCCTAGTTTCCGTCTTCCCAGATCTCCTTAGTTATCCTCTTCGCTCTTCGCCGTGGGGGTGGTTCCATCCTAGTGCTCCGCATTCGCTGCTTTCGCCGGACCTTGAGCACTCCGATTCTCTCCGGGCCGATCTCGAAGTAACGCGCGGACGATCGATGCCCGTCAGGCGGAGTCGGCGAGGTGCCGCCGCGAAGGATCACCGCGAGCCTCGGGCTTGGGACTTGATTAAACTGACGAAAGCAAGTGGTTACACACAGCTACCGAGATACTAAGGGACCGCTACAAATTTCACGACTGGGCAGGCCCGCGGTGTTCGTTCCTGCCGTGATCCTGGGACTCTTCGACTCGGATCGTCCGCTCGTCCTTCGACCATCGGCCCCGACTTCCGTGCCTTCGTCCTTGGCCGAAGATCAATGTGGCGGAGTCGCTAGTCGGGGGGTTTCGAGGCCTCCTCTGGGTTTAGGTCTTTCTGTTCTCTTCTCCGCGGTGGAAGAGACGATCAATGCAATAGGCCAATGGATTCCGGTATTAGGCTCCTGCTTTCGTTGACGACTCTTTACCACATCGCGCTTCCAATTGACTGAACTGTGTGTATGTATGTATACGTGTAAACCCGCGCCTCGCGGTTGCCTGACGCGAGCGGACTCCGTTCGAGATACTTGGGGTGGTGAGTGGAACGCGAGATGAGGGGAGAGCTACCGGAACTAGAGGATCCGGGGTCTACGAGGGCAACAGATCCTGGTCACAGCTAAGGACCTATGCGCGGTAGCCTCGTTGAAAGTAACGAATTCAAAATCGATCCCTGGTATCGATGATGCCTTCGGGGCTCCGCGGCGTCGACAGGCAACCACGCGACGCGTCGCATCCAGGCTCCTCGAGGCGGAACCTCCCTCGGCCAGCTGTAGTTAGCGCACGCGTATCTAACACGATTAACAATATATTGTCCATATTGCTTATGGCACCAACAGTTTTGAGCGATATCATTGCACATTTCCGGTAGGAGGAGGTTCGTACTGGCTTCGCTCCGCCGCGGCACCGTCCCTTCGCTCTCGGCAAAAGACAATGGGAATCGGTGCCGGGCTCGCTCCAGAGGCCGAGTACGCGACGAGGACACTAATGTATACGAGCTACTCTTACAGGTAAGAACTAGTTGAGCAGAGAAGTGGAAAAAACAACGACAGTGCGGACGTGCACGCGTCCCACCGAATATACATATATATAGGTGATTTATATATATGTATATATTGCTACCGAGCACACGCGTCCCTCTTTCACTCTAATCTCGTAATTATTGCGATATACCGTGCGATATAGGAAATGTCCGTGTCACATGAAATACTGTGTACCGTGGCTGCGGCGCCTTCGCGATCCCCGTTCGGCAATGAAAACAGTTAACGGTAGATCGGGAACGACGGGGTCCTCGCGCGAAGAACCGGAGGGGGATTGTTCGTGTCTGGTAATAAAACTTAGGGGTACGGAGAGTCGTGGTGACGATCGAAGCTCGAACGAACCGTTCGGCAATACTAAGAAGACAGGGACGAAGGTTTCTAACAAGTGGCTTTGTGCGAACGAGATCAACAGGTTCCCAATGATTCTGGTATTCCATTACGCGTCTCGAATTCAATTTACTTTCGGCTATCATGTGAAACGCGACATTACTTTACGTATCGCCGTGGCTCCCCTACAGCTGACCATGCTTCGATACATTTAAAAACACTATTAACAATACAGTTATTTCTCCTTTGTTCACTCCGTTCTCCGTAGTAAAAGTTAATAGAGAATAGTATAACATCAAATAGAAGAGTATAAAGAACCATGCTGGCGTATAGAGATAGACATTAAAGTAGGTAATAGGTGAGAGGACAATAGATTACGATATCAATAATTCATAATAACTTTTCACCTCTTTTTTTTCTCTCCTTCTTTAAGAGTAATTTTTTTTCTCTCGCGTTGAACGTTGATGATCATTTAGTAGACTTTTTTTTTCTCTTTAATACAGTATCTTGAGCACATTCCTCAGGTGTATAACCACGCTACACTTTCTTCATCGAGTTGTACCAATATGTCCCATAGCGTTAATTCCATACCGTCCCTTCTCACCGGCGAACAGACCGCCGCGGCGTCGTTCGCGCGATCGTCAGCAAAGCCGTAACAAAATATAGACTCGAGAGTGTTCTAACGCGTCTAATACCCTGAATTAACTAGAAGAATTGAGAACTAATTTATTATCTCCAGCGCGGAGAACCGAAACGAAATCTCGTTTGATAATAGACTACCACTAAATACGTTTGTGCGATTTCCCATTCGTCTCGTTCGAAAAGAAGACGCTCCGAAACGAGTCTCTTAACGTTAAAGCCTCGAAACGAAAAGAAGTGTACTAACTGAGCGTGTTCCGTTTGATTGTTAGTCGATCTTCGTTCACTAGATGTTATCAACGACTCGATTAAATGGCAGTAGAATATCGGTACAACTCACTAGTTGATGGCACGGGTCCGTCTATGTACAAATATGCAACACCATATACCACATACCATTTAAATACATCACATATTTATCATTTTTTTTTTTGCTTGTTATATATATAATCTCCATACAGATATACTCTTTTCTGTGACGTGGAGGGACTCGTTTGTACAATTCATGCATAACTTCGTTACTGTTTCATTGCTTCGTTTTGTCGTGCCTTCCCTAACTTTCTGAGTAATCAGCCTCCAGGGCCACCCTCCCTGCTCGCGTTGCTCCAAATCCAGAGTGCTGTCAACTCACGGAACCGACTACATATTCCAAATGCATGCACCCACGGCCTTTATCTTGGCCAGAGTCGATGGAAATTAATACACTAATTGGGTAACTTCGACGGAACCGGAAGCTAACGTTTTGCGTTACAACAGTGCTTCATTCGCGGCATCGTCAATGAAACGCAAGTTCATAACATAGAATCAATGGTAACTAGGTCGTTGAGACCGAACTTATCGCGTCACCGACGTATTTTGGAATTCCTTTCCCTTAAACGATATTTAAATCTAACGACCTTTGAATTCGTCGCCCTCTGGATTTGATCTAAATCGCAACGCACCGACGCTCGGCTCCCTCCGTCTTCCCTCTTTAAACCGCTAGCTACGCCGTTCCCCTTGAATCTCTAAGTCTGATTAAGAGTTAGATTACATACAATTAATAATTACATTAGTAGAAACTTAGTTTCTGTAACAAGTGTATTGTCTTAAATGATATGTCTGCTAATTTTGTTGCATTCGACCTTATGCCACCGAGCCGCGCGCTCGGAATTCCATATAACAGTTTTACACCTTAAAATCAACTTATTTTTAAGACTCGACCATCTAGGGATCTTATTTAATGGTTAAATATAGATTTTCTAAGGTTACGCTCCAATTTCTCCCTCTATTTCCCTCGTATCGCCAGCCGGAGGCCGTTACTCAGAGTTCGCAAAAACGTTAGTTCTTCAATGGTCACAAAGAAGTATTTCCATGGGCCGTAAATATCTACGATACTGAATGAGAGTCAGTAAACCAAACAAACATCCGAAATCTTCGAGAACAGAATACTGTTTACTCCACCTTTTTTTAACACATTGCGAGGGGGAGGCGTGGAACTGTATTTTTTAAAGATGCTAGGATCCTCTTTGAGTACTTCAATTTTTAACCGATCTCCTGAGAAAGAAAGCTATCGATCTCGGTCAGTTTTAGTGAAAAGTGCCAATTGGTAACGCTTGAATTTAAATGCCTCTTGAACACTACTAATACCCCCGAACTGCAACGTGTTAATAGAGTATCACGGTAATTTAACGTTCTCTCGTTTGTGGTATATGTGAAATCAAATCGATTAGATCCTCCCCGCGCGTTTTCATTCCCTTTTATTTTTCGTTCGATAGATAGAACGGTGCCCTTGGTCATACGCCTTTTACATCGGTAATGTCTTTTGCCTGCAAATGAACGAATACTGCGAATGTTTCGTGTGGCCGGAACGTTTGTCGTCTAGATCGCGTTTACATCGTTTTTTTTTTCTTTAAAATCGTACGGGGATGAAAAGGGGGAAACGCAAGACACACACAAGAGACAGACGTATTCACGGGAATTTGGAAAAGTCCAACGTCTCCTCGAATTGTCGGAAGCGTCGATACGCGATCTTTTCTGCTTATCAGCATTGTCCGTTGCAAGCGCACGCGAACGTAGTCTTTATCTCGCCGATTAAAAAACAAGTGGAAGATTCAAAGTCATCCTTACAGTGTTCTCGTTTTCCGCATCTTCTTCCCCCCCTTAAAACTTGGCAGATTCTTTAAAGCATCACTCAGTCGCTTGCGTCTCTTTTTTTTTTGTTACACGTGAAAAGTTTAAAAAGTTAAAATGTATATTCGTGATTTATTCTTTTTTCCCCATTAATCGGGTAAAAGTTAATAAGAAGAAGAGTGTTAACAATAACAATAGTTTTCTTTTAAAGGTAGAGTCAGAGCAGCTACGACGGGGGATACTCTCGAAAGACAATCCGGTGCTTCCCACAGGTGGAAAAACTTAGCAGTCAGATTCTTATTTGTGTCTCGGAATTTAACGCGAAACGATGTTCCTATATATACACGAGAAACGTAACACAACTAAAACAATCACGGTGAGATTCATCGTACACTTAATCGATTTCCAATGCTGAAACTTAAACGAACAAAGTCTCTAAACGAATTCTGCAGTTTGAACTCGCAAAGCTTGTTAAATAAAATTTCACTCTCTCCTGAAATATTTCAAACAGATAAGAAAAGAGACTATACACCTTCTGCAGGATGGAAACCAACACCCCCGTAGCGTAAAAAATTAAACAGAAAACCACCGCGAATACGAATGACGGTTCAAGGCACCTTACATACAGGAACATCGTTGCTTTCCCGCGAAACTGAGCGAAACAGTAATAGAAAGGGAAACCGAAAATGGATGAAAACTTCACGACTCACCGCGATAGTTCCCCCGAGAGTTCCACCCCCTGTAGTCCCTAGTAAGGTAGAAAATCAAGCCAAGTATATATACTTTATTCCTATATAGATCCCTCCTAGAACAACCTAAAACCTAGCCTACGTGTTTTGCATTTTAAAATTTCACTTTGAATTGTACATACAGACACTGACGTTTAAATATATGTACAGACATGTACACGCGTTATGTACATATATAGTATCGCGATCTAAATGGATCCGTTTAGTCGAATATCTTGCGATTTCTTCTCTCTGTATGTAATATATATATACGTGTATATATATTACGATGTATGTTACAGTCGGCCACGACGACACGCGCTCGATCGTCACCGAAGTGAAACTTGAACAACTCGCCTCTCCTCTCCAGAGACACACTATCCTCGACCTAAATCTACGAATCATTTTCAATTACATCGATCTGTTTATACATATGTATAATCGTGTGTGGTGTGTGTATGTATACATATAATATATATTAAAATTTATTCAGACGAATATAGTTAATATATTATTAAGTAACAGAGGTAACAAAAATCGAGGGGGTTCGGGGGGTGGGAGGGGGGCAGGGGGTGAGGTTCAACAAATCTACGAACGATTTTCCGTCGCAAGGATCGCATACTTATCCCAGAGATTTAAATACGCTAACGATAATGTTAAGAACTAAGTAAAACTAGAGCGAACGCGCAACAAGTCGTATCTCGCGATTGCGCGAAGGCTCGCGCGCGAACCGTCCGACGTGCCGTTTCACCTTGGGCTCCGTGAAGAAAGAAAAAAAGAAGAAGAAGAAGAAGGAAGAAGAACGGTTCACAAAGAAGACTCACTTTCGTGGAGCCGAGGCGGCCAATCGCGTCCCAGCCAGTTTCGCCTGGCGCGATCGCGCCCCTCCGTCGTCCGACTCGCGTCCCGGTTCGCGGGCGAGCCCCGCCGACGATAAATCAAGAAGAGGGAAAAGGAAACAATCTGAAACATTTAAAGAACGACAAAGAGGCAACAGATAACAGTAATGTCTTGTGGCACAATCTGGGAGTATCCTTCGCGTGCAATAGCAATTAGGTACATCGAGGACCGCGATTATCGAACGTTACCAGCACCCTCGTCGTGGATAAACTCCATTTCCGTTCGTTCATATTATCATTAGCCCCCGCTGGTCGCGCTCTCATCTTAACTAACCGCCGCGGACGCGTTGCTCTTGTAGGCCGTCGCCGGACGAATACGCTTTCGTCCGCGTCTCGTCGGATCACGAGAGCAGAAATGGAAGCGGGCGGGACGCTGCTCGCGCGCTTGTCCTCCGTTCCGTTTCAGTGGACTCCTCGACAGATCGCTGGGTCGACTGTCGCGACTTTGCGGTCCGTGGCACGAAAGGGGGGTGGGTGGGGGGTTGGGTGGACTTCCGGTACCCTGTCTCCTCGTTGAACAGAGCCTCGACTACGACGCTACGGCGTCGCGGGCACGAGAGGTCCCTCTGTCGTCGTGACCCGTCATCGATTCCAGATAAAAACTAGAAATCATTTTTGTGTCCACGCACGGGCCCGCGGCGATAGAGGCGCTCCTCCCTGCCGTCGCGCGCGCTGTACTCGCGCCTGTTATAATCGCGTAATGTTACGTAACTTAGTATGGCTGGCCTGGCAGAGAACTTGTTCCGCTTCGTTCCAGGTCCGTATGCGCCGCGTACAAGAGGTATTCTCGTTTTGGAACTATCTAGCGTGGAAGTCTTCGTTTTCTTTTTTTTTTCTCTTTTACTTTTGCCTAAGGTTCGCCGCCTCCCGGACAAGGCTCCCGGGAGGGGCAAGGATCGAGGCTCGACGGGGTGAGGGGGTGGGCGAGCTCTCTCCACGTGGTATCGTGCTCGACGATCCTTGGACGATCGCGGTCGTATATGAGTGCCCGCCTATATAGCTCGCGCGACCGTAATTACTTTCCTACCGTAACCGTTTTACAGCCTTCGTTAAGGTAACTTAAGTTTAACCGGTTGGGCACCGTCCTATGGCGGCCTGAGCCGCGTCGGGTTGTGCCATAAATGCGCCGTGCTCTGTGCGCCGGTGTCGCCGTTGCTGGTAGGCAGTGGCTGCTGATTAAAGTCTGTCGCCTGCGGTGAAACGTTCAGCGACTGTTGCTGCTGTTGCGCCGGGTGCTGCTGCTGCTGCTGCTGTTGCTGCTGCTGGCGCTGTTGCTGGCCGGGCTGCTGGGACTGGTGCGCTTTGGATTGCTGCTGGACAGGTCGCTTAGATTCCTGGCCCACCGTATCGGGCGAGGGCACCGGCCTGTGGGATTTCATGTGGGCGCTTCTGCTTTTCACTTTGTTGAAAACTCTGCAAGACAGATCGAACGACGGCGTCAGACGGGCGGTTCGCTCCTAATCGGCCGCGTGGGTGGTTGGTATTAATCGCCGAGAAGTGGCAAACACGATGCGTTGGGAGGGTAAGTAGCATACGGATTATGTGACCGGGGGTAAAATTTGCCCGTTAGGCGAACTCGTGCTCTTTTTTCCCCTTTTTGATTCGTGTTGAGAAAGGTCGCACTTGTTTGATGGATAGTTGCCATTGATCCTGGATTGCGGCCGATGTTTACGATTGCTATGACGATGTATGTACGAACACTCAGCTAATTAATGACGGATCATGCGTGTGGTAGGTATGCTGTAGTGTTAATTATCGATTCTACGCAGTGATGCAAGCGCTCTAAATATTTACTGGCGGGATTGCTTCGCCTTCGCGTGTTGCGAATAATAACACTGAGACAGTGTACATGAACGGTGATCGTAAAATGAGGTGCAATATTGACGATCGAGATAAGGCTGGCGATGGAAATGAAATTTAGAGGGAACAATTAACTAGCGGCGATGCAAATCAAGTTTAGCAGTGGATGTAATAGAAATGTGAAAGAGATGCATGTTTTCGAAGGTGCTGCTTGAAAAAGAAATGTTCTTCGCGTGTGTAGAATCATATGCTACTACGTATCGTGATAATAAACTTCAAATTGCACCGTATTCGCCGTTTATATGTACACTGATGCTTTCTGCTATGTAATGGGTTACAAAATATTAAACGTATATTATTACGTATTTCGAAATCGGCTGTGTTTGAGCTGACTTGAAAGAAAATTTAACGATGAAGTTAAAGAGAACATAATGCAATATGCTTATAATAGTTTCTCCAAAAGTTAGGAAAGGATCAGAGTACATATTGTAGAGAATGGTGCGACAAGTACATAAAACATATCCAACTTGCTGCCATATAATTAGTGTTGACGTGTTTTGTTAATAAGTTGTCTGTTCAACATCGACTAGAAAGCTATGTTAATATTGTCAGCAGCAAATAGGATAAAGGCATCGTCAGGAGTCATTCTGTGAAGGTATGTTTGTAGTACAGGGTGTTAATAAATATCAGGGATTTCATTGTAACAACTGTCTCCATACGTGAAAGTAACTGGGAAAGTTTGTAACCATACCTAAATGCTTTTCAAAGACATAAGCTGATGGTGTTTATAGATCTCATACTTTCAAAAACTCGTTTTTCAAATGTCTAATCTTTAATAGAAATAAGATTTGAATAGATTACACTATTGTTACTTTTTGGTTGAAAGACAGTTCTATAATCTAAATTGTTACAGTCCCCTATGTCATCTCCATAAAATATTATCTACATTTATAGCTGAACACAAATTACCTTGAACTCTTATGAGCTTCGTGTCACCCATAAACGCTAAATAACACTGGACCATCCCGTTTAAATCCCCAGATTATGTAAAAATAATCACACGTGAATAAAACCAGAAAATTTGTCAGCCTCGTTGCTTTAACAATATCCAAATTCCTACCCTGTCTGAAATTAAACAGCAGCTTGTCCTGATATCTATCAACATCCCTGTATACACGTGCACAATTATTCCCACGCTACAGCGTGGAATTCGCCGCGCGAACGTGCGCGGGAAGGCTCTCTTTCTCTCATCTAGAAGCTAGGGTGTCTATCATGTGGTTGCGCCGATACTTGCCCCTCGTGCCCCTTGTAAAGGAAAAGGCACTTGTGTGTCAGTGGCCGGACGTCATTGTTTTATTCTCTCTTTACTTTTTCGTTTTTGTCTTTTCACCCGGAATGATGGATAATTTAGAGATTAGAGATTGGAGACTTACTTCCCGCAAATCTTGCAGGGGTAGTGAAGTGGGGTGGGCACGGGTAGTTGTTGCTCAGAACTAGTGTGAGTTTGTGAGTTGGTGTTGACTGTGGCGTGGCCGGTATTGCCGGTTTGGGCGGTTTGGGTGCTCCCGGCCATCGTTACTGTTACACTTCCGCTAAAGCTCTGACAACACAAAGAAACACAAAGCGAAAATAAACAACACAAACAAACAACAACGACGACTGGACAGATAAGTAGAACGCCAGTGGTACATCCACGCATACAACGCAGAACTCGGGCGCACGCGCGCAATCGGTTGTCGGTGATAGGAAGCGTGAAGAGACGACAGGTCAACAACAAATCACATGCGACACTTAAACGTTCTCACACGTATGTACGCATGTAAAGTGGTCTCCATACGCGCTGCACGCGCACTACTCTCGAAAAGTCTGGGATTATTCGCTGGTGCCTGTTAGACTGTCATTCGCGATTACAGAGGCATGGGCGTAATCTTCTTCGAGAATCGAATCGATTCCCATAGGAACGTCTTATTAAACGTTCGTTTTAATGATAATTTCGCGAGAGTTTGGGAATTCTCGTCACGAGTGAATTGCAATTATTCGATGAACGTTGCCGTTCCAGCGCAGCGATCTTATTAAAGTTTTGGCGAGTGATCTCGGCTGGCTGCAGTTTCCATGCAAGAGGAATCGAACATTTTCAGTCGTAAAGGAGCAGTGTTAAAGTTAAGAGATCAGATAATCATGGCTAACTTAGACACACGGATGGTGCCCAGACTTTTGAGGGGTAGTGCTCGCCGAGTACGAATTCCATTGCTTCTATACTGAATATCTCAATTCTATGTACAGTGTGCTTCAAAGGCTTCGTACTCGGTGTTTATCGGTAAGTAGTTAGAACATATGCACGGTGGAAAGTACAGTTGAGTGGTCTCGATAATCTAGGCGGAAACACTTAACCATCGATCTAGATAGGCTTTTTTTTTTTAAAGATATTCAACGTGTTACATCGATGTAGTCCTAATCGTGAAAGCGGTGACAGTAAGTAGTTAGGTTCAGCGGCTTAGAAACTTGTTATACTGTCTCCTGATAGTAAAACTGGAGTTATCGTTATCGTTTAGAGGAACTCTTTACGTTCTGTATAAGTAAAGCATGTAGGTATATAAAAAGTAGAAGTAGAGGGTGTTACGAGTAGCAGTACTCACATCAGGGCAGTCGTAAGCGAATAATCTCAGCTCTCCCTCGCTGGTGGTCAGAGTAGCCGAGTTTTCCCTCTCGTTCGTCTGTAACTGAGCAAGAAATGAAACGTGAAAGCCCACGCGTGTATTTCACGCGTACATCTGGGACACTAATCTACCACGACACGTTGCTGTTAGCAGCAGAAGTGACGCTAAATATTTGTAGTGGTAGCCACTTAATACCAAGGGATGTTTTAATTTGAAAATATCGTGGTCTTTCGTGGGAAGCTAGTAAATTTCTACTTCTTAAGAACAATTCAGAAATTACTAAACACTGTAATTCGAGAAACTGTGATCTGGTTTAATACACAAGTGTAGATAAGTTTCTCGATTGAAATGATTTTTTTTAGTATTTACATTGCTCTTTAATATCTCTAATATCTCTTGAAGCTTCAATACCGCTTCTATCTCCAGCACTATATCTACCCAGTAGTATTACTTAAATTTCTGTGATAATGATCTGTTGAACTCACCAGAGTGCGATGGAGGATCGACTTGTCTTCGTTGAAGTCCATCTCCGTCACGGATGCGATTGCGTCGCGGAGCTCCCTGGTGTCCTTGCAATCTTTGCTCTCTGTCTTGATCTTTGGTTTTCCATGGCGAACACGCAGTCTCTTGTACTCCTCCGGGCAGAGCCTCTTCCAGAGGTAATAGAATTGCACGCACTGTTTCGCGGACTTGCCACCCACGTCTCGCGAGATCGCGGAGAAGTCCTTGTTGTACTTCAGGAGGCCTTGATAGAACGCGTCCATCTCCTGCGACGTCCATCGATCCGATTCCTGGCACTCGTAGCTGAGCAACGGATGTTCTGCTGGCAATATGGGCGTTGGTCTCATCAGCTTAAGCATCGCCTCCTGCAAACGAATGGAATTCGAATTACAGATAAGCCGTGGCGCCATGTCTATGAGATGCACAATAATCTTAGGAATTATAAAAAAAACGGAGATTCACGCTTCGAATACGTAAACCTCCAAGCAGATTACAAGATCGAAACTTGGTAAGTTCAAACTAGTTTCTCACGAATAACAATTTTAATATAGATACTAGGAATGATGCAGTTAGAAGACTCGTACATGAATATTTCCTCTGCACATGTGCAGCAGATGAAGCGCGTACTCCTTGTTCCTTCCTCCGCCTGGCACGGCAGCGCAGCACGCGAATTGCAAATACATCTCGACTGCGAAACAAGCATCCGTTCGATTATACATAAACGTAACGAGATAATTCTCGCATCGAAACGCGATTGCTAGATAAAGGACCACTCACGTTCATTATCGGTCAGCACGTTATTTATACCAGGATCCCAGAGCAGATGATCGGCCTCCGGTTGCCCCTTTCCTCTGTCCCCGTCGCTGCCCACTGGTGGTATCGTGGCCTGGTACCTCGTCCCGATGTTAATCCTAGGCGGTGGTCCATCGTTTCCTTGAGAGTCGTCCGAGCTGAAGTCGGAGTCCCTCTCGTACTGATGAAGCCTGGCGTATAACCCAGGACCAGGGCGCGAGGGGTCCAGGATCGGCGGCGGTGTGTAGCTGCTGTCCCAGTGTCGGTCGCAAGCCTTCCTCAGCCTGGACGGATACGAGTGTGTCGCGTTGGCGTAGAGACTACCATCCATCCGCGGCCTTTTCCTACAGTGCCGCACGGGGCTGCCGGTGGGTATGCTGCTCGGATTCAGGAACACATCATCGTCCAGCAGCTCCTCCTTGATCTGCTCCACCGGTATCGGCAAGCAGCCGGTGGCCGCCTTCTGTCTCAGGCTGTTGTTCTTAGCCACGTTCGTCTGTATGAGAAACTTGGCAGGGTTCACCACCTGCTGCTGGTTGAACTGGCCAGCGTTGTACTGATGGTTGGTCTGCACGTTTAGGCCTAGGTTGACGGTGACGGGCTCCACCTTGGGCGTCGCCAGGCGCACCTCCTTCTTGAAGGTGAGAGCCGGGCTCAGGGAGCCGGTCTGCACGAGCACGTTCGTTTTCTGCAGGCCCGCGGTCTGTATCAGCTTGAACTCGCCGTTGTTATCCACCACGATGCCGGCCAGGCTGCCATTCCCGAGGCCGAAGTCCACCAGGTTCTGGCTGGCGATGAACTTGTACGATTGAAACTCAAAGCGCCGCCGACCGGCGGTGGTGAAGTCCTTCGGCGTCGACGATAGCAACGGGTCCTCGGAGTTGGGCATCATCTGGCTCTGGAGGGCGTGGTGGGGCGACACGGGGAAACTGGTCCCGGTGAAGGAGACCGGCCCCGGTGACGAGACGGAGGACGGCGGCAACGAGGACAGCGGCGACGGTGCCGGTGTCGCCGACAATGGGCTTGGCAGTGGCGAGTGAGGGTTGGGTGAACCGGATCCGTATAGGTCCGCGTCCGCATCGGATTCGCCTGGCAATACCTCGCTGAGAGCCTCTTCGACGGCCGCCGCGGAGGACATGGTGGTCGTGTAGAAGGCCGCCGAGAGCGGCGACGACACCTGCCTCACGCCCTCTGGGTCCTCCTGAGGGCTGAGCAGAGGAAGGCTGCCGGTCAGTAGGCCCTCCTGGCTAGCAGGCGGCGTCGGGTACGTGAAGCTTGGGCTGTCGTGTCTGGTCAAGGGTGACGGCAACGGAGACTGAGTGGGCAAGGTGTGCGGACTTTCCGTGTACTGGGCACCGTACGTGCTGAATTCGGCCAGCGAGTCGGGCAACGGGGAGTTGACCAACGCCTGAAGGTCCGGGTTCACGGTGTGCTGCGACGAGTATCGATCCTCCAGGGCGATGTCCTGCAGCTGCTCGCTGGTCTGCTCCTGAAGCAGGCTCGCTGTCTGAAACTGAACGGTGCGAGTGCTTCGTTACACGGTCTGCAGCCTGTAACCTGATCTTAGTTTCCTACGAGCGAATATCTTGCGTATGTCACGAACAATGCCTGTATCTCTTACGTTCCCTTGCATTCGTGATTAACTAACTTGGAACCCAATACCATCCATCAAAAATTGCATTCGCGAAAGGTATTGGATAGATTTCTCGTGAAAGTTTCCGGGAGAGGGATGGGGGGTACACGACAGGGCGGAATCTCTGGTATCTTTAGCTCAGACATTAACGAGGCTACTCGACGACGAGAGGCTCGAGGGGGATGCAGGATACCCGGCGAATAGGTGGAGGAAGAGCCGGGATCCAGGTGCTTTTCAAATGGCACAAAGCGGCATTGCAAGCATCGTTGGTGCAGTCGGTGCCAACTACTTAGATAATTCGTCTTATTAAATTCTGCGTGGAGGGCGGGCCCGGCAGCCATGGCGTAATTGAAACTAAAGCGTTTTCAGGGCGCTCGACGTGGAACGAATAATGAGACGCCGGGGCTAATTAGACCGTCAAAGGATCCGGAGATATTGTGTCTTAACGTGACCGTCGAAAATGCAAATGCCTTCTCCTCTTTCGCGTGACTCCTTCTTCCCACTTCGCTACCCTCGTGCCTGGTCGTAAAGTTGTAAATTAGCAGTTCGTGTGGATGAGCACCGATGAAAAGAAACAAAGGAGGGTTCACGCAGATTTGTGGTCGTTTTAGGGCGACCTAACCTGAAACCGACGCGATTGTTAACCAGCAAGGGAAAAATTCCCGAATGTGACTCCTTGGGCTATGAATGGTGAACATTATGGTTCCTCTATTATAAGTATTTTTTAAATTTTTCAATGCTTCGTTTTAGAGAACGTTCGCTATCTAAATTCGCGAATAGTGGAGTCAACAACTGGTAGATTCGCTCATCGCAAGAATCACCAGGTTACTGACTCGACGGATAACACTGGCAGAAGACGAAGCTGAAGCAACGATTTCTAACCTGAAGGGAGTCCAATTGAGTGGCATGAAGCAGGACACTGTCAGGAACCGCGGTGACCTGCTGGAACACTTCATCCTGAAGGCTCGGGCTGAAGTATCCACCATCTTCGGAGTATCCTGTCATCGAGAAGCTGTCTGTGACTGTTGGCTGAGCTTGAGGCTGATTGTTTTGCTGTTGCTGTTGTTGATTGGTCGCGGATTGTACGGACGTTTGGTACGTCAGGTGCAATCTCTGCCCGGGATCGGAAGTCGTTCTCTTCACAGCCATTTTAGTGGTGCCCTGGAATAAGTTCGTCGATTTTCATGCGGGGAGGGAATTTTCATTCCTTTCCAAATTTACTTTATTCTTTTATTTCACTGGTAATTTAATTAAATTTCTCTGTACACTACGAGCCAGCGATCGTACAATCGAGTAAAACAAACGGAAGGATCGCGAGAGCACAGAGATTTGTACTTTGAACAGAGGATTCCACGTATCCTCCAATATCGTTAAAAGAAAAAGAAAGAGTGCAGGAATTTACCTTCAAAATCATCTCGGCCAGCGCCTGCGCCTGTGCCTGTGTCTGCGCTTCCTGCAGCTGTTTCTGCACGGTCGCGTGGCCGCCAACGGTGACGTTCGGCTGCCGGAAGTGCTCGCCATCGGAAAGCCTGCGTACCTTCTCCGCGGAGGCCAATGGCGGCGGTGCTGGTACCGCGAAACTCGTCTTCCCGATTATCTGAGACGCACCGTCGGCTTGGGTGGGGAAAATGGTTGTCGCGTTTGTGCGTGGCTGTTGATTCGTGCTCGTGTCCGCTGCTAAAATCCAATCACATCCATTTGAATGCCGACTGCTCGCAGTCTTCAGCATCCCCCGCCACGTTTCTTATCACGCAACCTCCCACCAACTATATCGACGATTTCTACACACGTCTATCGTCAAATTAAATCATGGAGGATCAAAAAAAAAGGGGGGGGGGGACGGGTAACTACCAAATCTCCTAGAATTAAAACATCCGCTGAAGCGCAAATATTAGTCTTCCCGAGCGGAGTTAATTCGGTAAGTCTGGCCGGGGCAATTGATTAAACCCTGGCGCCCCTTCGTCATCATTAAACAATATTCCAATAAATTTCAACCGGCGCCGGACTGTTTGCTTTATCCCCGCGGTTTAATTTCCCGGGATCGCGCGAGAGCGAATCTCGTCTCGTCGATAAATCCCGCGATTGCGGCCGCGTGGCTACTCCGGGCGAAGCGTTCTCCTCCGTGATCAATAAGTGAACATGGTATGTCGATTAAGTAGAGTATTCTGACAGATACGATTGAATTGGCCGCGCGATGCGGGCAACGAGAGGAATAAAAGGATCCTCCGCTGTCCACTTCCGCTTAACATTCGTCCCTCTGTGAAGAGGGTGACGCGACTCGTTGTCCGTTTTTAATCGTGCCTCGTACTCGCTGCTCCTCCACCCTCTTAGTCCCTTTCCACGGGACTAATTGAAGGGAAGAGGCATCCAGGGACTCAGGGGGAGGGGTAAACGAAGTAATGCGATTCGTTCTTGCTGGCTGATTCCAGTCGTACGTATTGGCCTCTATTAGGACGTTAATACGAATTAATCGCATTGCTAGTTAAGTGAACGTACTTTCCCCAGAGCGTTCCAGTTTATGGGGAATAAATTATGACGATTGCAAGCTTCTTAGCGAGCCACGGTTCCCTCGCTCGTTTGTGCGGCCCTTAATCCGCCCTTTCAGGGTCGTATGAGTCGCGATGGGAATAATCTTCGGACCGAGGCAAATGGGTTTTAATCGTGCCGCTGACAGTAGGGAAATGCGTCGTAATTATTCGAGGAACATCTTTCCCGACGAACGCGTTTTTGCAATGACTTTATTACGAGGATACGAGAATACGCGGATCGAGGGTGGAACGCATTGAAATACGAAGGGAATCATTTTCATTCCCCACGTGCAATTTATGTGAATTATCGTACATTTTGCGAGAGTGGCGCAACATTCTGCTGTTACAATTTGTGTGTGCAAGAGGAACGTGTATTTTTTTCGAATAACGAGGTTATCTTGATAATATGAGGCAGGATTTTCTACTTTGTGCAAATCTATTTAGTGCCTCGATGAGTTAAAAGTATGCTGAAAACAATCTTCTCTATGAAGAGGTAAAGGTAGTAGAACATGACAGTATGTGGTCAGACAAGACGCGAAAGTGCATGAATTAATAGACATAAAGTACAGTTAAATTAGAGGTTTTCAGCGAAATTAAGCTATACGTATGAAAACACAATTTCTGTGCATGCATGTACTCCCAGTTAGTAAAACGCGGCCGCGAATAATCAGGCAAGAAGGATTCAGTAACCAAACTGCTGATAAAAAGATGTGGAATATATAGAATCACTGAATCCTCGTCAATACTACATTCTTCCGACAGAAATTAAGTTTTCTACGTGGTGAAAACAAACGATTCCCTCGCATGAAACTGAACGATCAGTAGAATGTGCCAATAAATATCCAGCCATAACAGCACTAGAAACATACGCAGGTATTCCATTATTTCCCTTTTCTTCCCAAAAATCCTATATAGTCATACTTCGAGTAAACTAAAACATTCCCACTGAAAAATTACACTGTTTTAATTCCAGACTAAAAATTAGTAGAACGTATCAATAAATTGTCGCACAAAAGGGAATCATAGTAACGTAGCATAATAACTCAACCCGTCACAATATCTTCATTGCCACATGTGTACCTCGAACTTATCCCTCGATTATTTAACCATTCTTATTAAAACTTATCCCGTGGCAATAATTTTTGTAACCACTTCATCGCTACGCAGTTCCGCGGCGAGTTATGTATCCTGCGGAATATCAAACGAAACAAGAGGATAGTTTCATGAATGTTTCCGTTGACGTCGGAGATGGACGTTTAGTGGCACCCGCGAAGACACGGTATTGGCCGCTGAAGAATATATATCGAGGCGCGAACGATCGTTCACGACGCCACCGAAACCCGACAGATATAAATGCCGGCATATCCTGGCTGGTGCACAGGCCGCAAGAAGGAAATGGGATCTGCGGAGCGTGCAGCTGTGTATCGTGGCCGAGACTTTTCTACGACGATTTCATGAATATCTGGCCTTCGTTCTGGCCTCGAGCCCGCGTGCCAACCTACTTCCTCCCTTTTTTACTCCGCCCTCCCCCTTGCGTTCTATCACAACCGATCGTCGCTTTTTACTCATTGCCAGCCGCTGTTCAGTATTACATCGTGAGGATAATATGTGCATCAACCAGACAGAAATTGAATTGAAATCGTAATGAGCGCTTTTATTCAGAATAACAATGAATTGATGTTAATGGTGGAATAATGTTTGGAGAAACCGGTTGTGTACCTTTTATTTTGAAATAGCAGAGAATAGAATTAAAATTTACTGTTCCCAATGTGGCTATCGCCGAACTTCATCCTTCTTAAAATTTAGCCCCCTTAATAATTTTTCATTCGATCGTCGAGAACACGTATTTGAATTTAGCATAAATGTCAGGCTACGTGATTAACGAATCAATATACGCCCATTAACTCGTCGGAATTCAAGCAGTATGTCTAGATACCCTGCTGAATTTTTCATCCGCTAGCACTTTCGTGCATAACTTTATGCAGACCGCAAATCCATTTGATGGCTGCGAATTTGTACGGTCACGTAATAATGTAAATCCTCGCGGGCGAAACCGCTAGGGGATTTTTGTAAATTGCCGAACATTGATCGTTGGGGAGCAGATTGTTCTCGACCAATTCGGCACGAATCTGTGTCTCGATTGTTGTTTCCACTTCCGGTGGAAATCGCTTGTAATTGTTGGCACGTTAGAAAGAAAAGTGGCAAGGAATTTATCGATTGTTTCTTTCGACAAATAAATATTATAGAGGTGGCAGCGTCATTGTTCTCTTTATAATCGTAAAGCATTGAAGGAATGATTGTAATTGTGAAACAACCGTGTGCGAATTAAATCAATAATTCAGTAGATCTTGAGTGAATGATAATCGCAAATGTTAATAGGAATAATAATTATAAGCCACGGCAACAATGGGAAAGCCTGCATAAAGTTTAATTTCATTCTTTATTTATGGTACCGAATAAACGATCGATTCATCGATGTAATTCAAATTACTTTCCTTCGGAACATTGTCCACGCTCAGTGCGATTCAAACTCTCATATACAGACGACGGGTTGAAAGCGTAAATTTCTCGTATTTTATTAGCAGCCACACGCGACACAGTTCGAACGGCGCATTAAATTATTTTTACGGCGCACATCCTTTACCCATTTGCCAAACTTTTCGCCGGGATCAGCAGATAACCGCGATATTTTACCCAGCCCCACCGTAACCATCGTCGTCATCTTATCGTACTTTTCGCGGAATTGCACCGATGCACCCGACATCGAGTTATGCGTCGTCAGCAATGGCACTTCCTACGCGAGGGTGCACGGTAAATTCCCTGCGAATCCCCGATTTTTCTTCGAGAATTATCGCCGTCCCCGTTACTTCCCAAATTACAAACCGTTCAAAACGATTTACAGCTGTCCCGTGAATATTTCACAAGGTAAATAATTTAATGACGTGAATCAGTATTACTCCCCGACACTTCGGGTGGCACATTCAGAATTACAGTCGCAATTATTATAGATTTCGAACCGTTACTTTTTAAGCGTGCCATTAAAATTTGTAAACGTTATATTTCGCGGGCTCGTTATCACTTATTCATTTACAATCAATTTGTCAACTTATGAATGTTTCATCCGACGGATGTGCAGCCCCGCTAAATATGCAATGAATATTTATATCGTGTCCACTGTCAAAGCTTTTCCAATTAACATGGAAAAGCGCCATAGAGCGCACGCGTGCGGTAATTTTGCGAAACACACCTGTTTCTTTCCTTAAACCACTATTCTGACCAACATATAAGTGTATGCTTAGAATGTAAACAGAGTTCATCGTTTTTTTCCGATAGCTATTTTTTCTAGTTAAAGAAATCATATTACAAAATTGACCACTGACGTTTCATCGAAATCACAATATAGTTCGTTAAGGGGAGGTTCCAGTCTGGAGCCCATAAAAAGAGGCAATCTTTAGGAATTAATTAAAGGAAAATTTCCACAGATAATTTAATTGGACTTTTTACACCGTATTAAAAATATTTTAAACTATAGAACTATATTTTGTTTTCTGTAATTAATCATTGCAAATGGCACTGAGGATTCGTTGAACTGGAGGCGTCAAAAAATTCACCCAAAGACGGGTGAATTAAAAACTTCTTAAACCGTTGAACATTCGAAATAAGAAATAAAAAAAAAACATATTTAGTCTGGAACCTCCCCTTGAAACATTAATAGCACCCAAATCTCTCAGCTCTTATGTTCACCCGGGAGCCAGAGACGTTCGCCCGCCAATGTCGGGAGAAGGAACGAAGAAAGGGGTGGCGAAACCGCCCAGGTCGCGGGCGTTAATTCCAGCAGATTAATTTCAATATGGGAGACCAGGGGGGGCTTTCCGCAAAAGAATCCCCCGAGCGAAAGGAGCAATAGTTTCGTATCCCGCTGCTCTTGGCAGCGGCCAGGCGGCGAAATAGCGCATAAATCGCTAACGACGCGCACTTTGTTACAAAAGCACGGCTCCTGCTCGTCCTTCCCGCCGCCCCCCCCCTCCCCGCCGCCCCCCGCGCCCTTCGCCCCACCGCCTCGCCCTGCCCAGCACCCTGGTACCGCGACTTGATTTATCGCCCGAACGTGGACAATGCGAGAAATATTCTGGCGTGCACGCTTCGTAAATCACGATCCCGTTCGGCAGCCCATAGACCGAGCGGAGGAGAGCGATTCCTCGCTCCGGCGGCGCGAGGGGGGCGGCGGAGTATCGCGCGAGAGCTTCTGGCAAATGTACACGGCTCGCGGGACGGATAGACGGTCAGAGGGAAAGGTGAAACGAAGGGGGCGGAGCGGAGGGACAGGCGGAGATACGGCGGAATTGAGAGATACTGTCGCGGACCGCATAAATCATCAGAAACGCGTCCCGCGAATTTTGTGTTCTCAGCGTCGCCGATCGGATTAATGCTCCTCCGTGGAAACGGTCCGCGGAGGGAAGATTGGGACCATTGCAACGGGGATGGCGATTGCTGAGGTCGTATGTTCCGGTGGCATCGTGTCAGCCGCTGTTCGACCTATCTTGGGCGTTTATTCGCGCTTGGTTTGTCGTCTCAGTCATGTTTGCTCACCCACGATCGCCTTATTCCGAGGAAATTGGTTGGGTTTGATGGAGGTTCGTGTAGTTGAAGGGTGGAGTAGAGAATTCTAAGACTGCTGGGATTCAGTTTTCCTTTCAGATGTGTCTGCACGGTGTAGTCGAAGTATTTTGATTAGTATGGTTAATTCGCGTTTCTAAAATTTTTCCTTAATTCAGTTAACCGCTCGATGTTATGCGGGATGAAATTTCACGCTGATCTAATTTGCCGTGCTCAAAGCCTCAAGCATTCGCGAACTAACGCGGAGCGGTAGTTCTGGGACAGTAGTTCTGCGTAAGCAGATGTCACGTCTGACTCCCCGAATACGTCTGAGGTAAAGTTAATGTAACACGACAGTTAATATAACTCGGTCTGCTCCTTATGATTATAGTTTGCAAAATGCACCGGGGAAGAAGACAGATACTAGAGGTGGAGAGATAGCCGAATCGGGGATACATAAATCATTGAGATTGTATTCGTATTCTGCTGCTAGACGAATTCTTGCATTAGGTAGCTGTATATCAACGTCATTATTCAGCGTCTGATAGGAGCATACGAATCGGATATAAAGAAAATCGTTTTGAGCTTTGGGGGACTTTGAATTTTTGCGGAATTTTCCAAGATTTGATTCAGTCTAGTATATGTATTAGTCGTAGAAGATTGCTATTTACATCTTTCCAAAATGTACAGTACTGGAAATATTTATTGCATCACTTGAATAAACACGTTATCAAACTTATATCTCTCTTATCATTAGTACTAGGGAAATATTATTGCAAAATTTATTTATGGAAAAAATATGTAGCTCACTATCTTAGCCAAAATAATCTCTATAAGAATTGTTTTATCAATCACGTTGCTGCGTAAATTTAAGAGTGGTACAATAATTGTTTCCAGTACTGTATACTTGTTTATATGTAAAATATTAGGAATGTGTTGCGATGTTCTTTATATATTTGTGTATTCTTTATGTATTCGTTAATGAGACTTACCAGTCGTCCTCTTTTGTATGATTTTCTCCTCGATCAACGCTCTCACGCTGACAGATGCGGTTTGCAAGGGTGGCCCGACGACCTCTTTCTTCTCGCTTTTCTTATTCTCAGCATCCTGGAACAAAGAAAATTGGGACTTGTTAAAAGAAATACTAAATACTCCTCCCTATCCACCTACAGCTTAGCAATTTTTAAATTCCCATTTCACTAATATTGAATTACAAATATCTCAGTAGATTCTTCGATAACATACTACTATTCATCGAGCTCGTAAACTCTTAAATATATTATTTTTAACCAGTCATACATCACTTAATTCTGAACACTCCAATTCAAATAAAAACGTTAAAACATTAATATCTGTATGTAAATATTACACAGAATCTCCCCGAAAAAAACAAAGAAGCAGCAAATTGTTTCATATTTTCAAGCCTGGAATAAACCTAATGAACCAAATCGAGCTTCCCTCAGCTAAGCATTTCTGATTGCACTATTGTCCTACAATATTCAAATTACGCTAGACGAACCGCAAAATCAACGAATCTCAGGAAATACTAGGTGGGTACAGCCTTTAGCATCTGTTTCGTTGGCCGGGAATAGATCTGACGTTGGATAGACTTCGATCAGACCTGGCACAGATTAGTGGCCCAACAGAAACGAAGGGTTAACAGTCCCAGGCCTTGGACGCCGCGGTAATTAGCATGCGCATCCGAGGAGCATATATCTTCGTCCCCTTTCGCGGATCCCCTTCGAGGAACCATGCATCACAGGTTCCGCGATACGTCCGTCCGACGTCGTCATCTTGATCAAACCTTAATGGCGAGAGCACGGCCCCTCCCGGTAATCGCTGATCGTCATCGTGCTCCTCAATTTCCTATCCGCTACTTCGATATGTAGCCGTGCGTCTCTGCCACCCCCTGTGCGCCTGTATATACGGGGTGTACCGTGGGATGAGCTAGACTACCTCATCCAGCACGTCTGACAGGTGATTCTGAACCAGAATAGTCCTAGACAATGATGTAAAGTAGCGTTCGATATACTCAGTTTACTTCTTCGAGTAGTTTATTCCATGACGTCTATGATTCGCAGAGGAGACTATAAAAATATTATGGCCGAGTAAATCTGCAGTTTGCAGTCCCTGGTCACACCGCGTTCCGTAACGAGAGCTGGATTTTGCGGGCAACCTGTTCCTTTTCATCATCCTCCGCTTTGTGGAGTTCATTTACGTCCTCTTTGTGGAGGACGCTCCGTTTGCCCGCAACGATATTAACGCTAGCTGTAATATTCATTACTGAGCAGGTGGTCTGGTGTAATGGCCAAACACTTGGCTGGCGATTGGCTGACACATCGAATCACTTCGAATGTCATTTGAATCTCGACTAATTCAGGTCTCTATGGGGGCTGGCCAATTTCATAGGTGCTGAGGACTTGGACTTCTGTTTCCACGTGTTGAATAATTGACAATGCATTTCGGAAGAAGATTATTGATTCTTCCATGACTAATCAAGAATTTTGAAATAATCTGAGATAGCTGCGAATAATATTCATAGCGATTTTAATAAGGAGAATGATAGGAATGATTAGAGTTTTGAAATGGCGGGAGCTGGACGATTCCCATGGCGAGCAGGACGATCTCGACGCGAGACGACCTATGGAAGGTGCTATGAAAAGTTTGTCGAGTTTACCTCGCTGGACACCCTGTATATCGCCTCTCACGAAATTGAACTCTGTCTTTGACGTGGCGTACCACGCTCGCTTCATGAATATTGATCGGCGGCCGTTAATGCGCGAAATTGATTGCGGAACGCTCGCCAGCTCCGCGACTCATCAATTCGATCCGTGTCGATTCCAGCCTCGAACCAGAGCGAGTTCCCCCGCGCCGTATAATGCACGTCCAACTTTTCCCCCCTCGATTTTAATTGGAAGTTTCGTTCCTCCCCCTACAAGTGTTCCTAGTCACTTTTTTTTTCCAAATTTTCTTCTGTTTTTTGTTCGTCTCCTTTTTTATTTATCATTCTACCGCTTCGACGCGTTCATCGATTGCCTGGCAGCAAAAGGACGACAGGCCAATCAGAAGATCGCCGCACTACAACGAAATTCATAGGGAGCAGTGCGTGAATGATCGTTCGTTTTGCGATGCGACAGAGCGTAACTTTCAACGATGAATCGATAAGAGACGCGTTGAGCATCGAAGGGAATTTAAGAGGAGCGAAGGCAGAATTACGAGCTTAATCGGTTTATTGGATTTTTGATTCGATAACAGAGTTCTTGGTTCGACGTGTCTACGATTTAATGTAAACACTATGCGCTATCCTAAATCTCGCGTGTTTTAACTTAGCGATTAAAGCTTCTGGAGATTCTACAGAGAGGAACAGAGTCAGTTCCGTGTCACAACTGTGCGTTATGCTCTTCGTCGATGGCGTATCCTTCGGAAATTATAGAAAAATCAACTCGAAAGGAAGGTGCCCGTAAAATAACCACACGCTCTAAAAGTAGAGGAGATAGCAACTCACACGTGATAAGATAAATCGTTTTCATTCAATTTCACGGTGTTTATCTCGGAAATGCAAACGACCCAATTCTATTTATCCGCGGATTAAGCTTTAATCGGCTCCGGCGAGGAGGGGCGACGAAAGAACGCATCGTTCCAAGCAAAACGGGCGCGTTAAAAATATTCACCCCGGGTGAAATCGGCAGGGCGGGCATTTTTCTATTACTTGAAACGCCGACGAATCCCTTAATCCCCTTCCCGGTGCAATGTCGGCCAACAAAACCTTAAACCTCCCCCGTTCCTCGCAACAATTCCCAGCGAGAGTACGCAGTTGCCAATTCCAACATATTCCTCAGCGGCGAGGTTCATGGTTTTCAACCGACCGAGAATATATTTGCACCGAGTACTCCCCATTTCCGGGTGAAAAAAAAAACACGTTACATTGAGCCTCGATTTTTGCACACGAATGGAAGAGCATATTAGCACATTGAGTGGTGCGGAGCTCTGAAACATGCCGAGAAAGTATTCCTTAACTCGACCCGAGAAAACACACGAATAAACTTGTACAATACTTTCGATGTTTTTCAGAAAATAGGACTATAAAAAGTGACAACACGCGGACGCATAGTGGGCCGGATTGAAGGACTTTGTGACATTTGTGTACATCTTTTGAAATATAAAAGACTAGCTTTACTACTCGGCTTCGCCCGAAATTTAGATTTTGATATCATAAAACAATTTTTTTATTAATTTTTCTATGTTAAAATAGTCACATTCATTTGAATTAGCTAGACATAATGAGCTGGGACACATATAGTGACCCCAGAGTTTACCGTTCGAAAGCTTTTAAGCGGCAGACAAACACACAAACACTTTCTGCTTTATACATATATTAAGATATCGGAATGATATTTGCGCCAAAAAATAGGATAAACTTATCCCTTTCTAATGATGTATAGTAACTGCTTTTAGCACAGTTATACATATATCTCCCCCAGATAACGCGAACTGTCTGTCTCACCGACGAGAACTACCTCTCCAAGCACGAATTTCCTAAAAATATAAACGCAGAAACAGCTTCGTCTACGAGTCGACCTACTATGTTTCTTAGCAACAAGGTCCAGCAGAGAAACCGCTGTGCAGGGAATCACGCACGAGTACGGCGATACGCGGGGCTCGCGCAACAAGGCCAACGGGAATGGTATCATTGGAAAGGCAGCCGCGAGTGGTACTGCGGCCGCGACCACGGCCATTTCCCAGTCGTGAACCGCGAACGTTGGGTTCGCGTGTCCCTGAACGGGCACGGGAACCCGATGCACGCGATCGTGGAGAGACATAAAGCGCCCCTGCTCCCGGCATGAATATGAATGTGTACACAGATCAGAATGAATGGACCTGGACGCGGCGGGGCCACATGAACGGAAGGCTGGACGTGAAACCGGATACGGTGGATGCGCGCGTGCAGGCACGAGGAGGTCGAGCTTTTCCCGCCTGAAAACTCGGTTGCGCTCGAAACGAGAGCGCCCGGTGAAAACCCCAACCCCGTAACCGGTTCAGATTCAATCTACATAATGGAGAAAGCTCGAGACAATGTTTGCACGGCGGCTCCTCCGCCCCCGCCGTCCACTCCCTCCTCGTGGCAGCCACCCCAATCTTTCCGTCTCCAGCCCGCCGCGGATCGCCAGGGGGATCCGTTCGAAGCAAAGAGCTTGTTAATGGGTTCATTTGGATTCGATCATCGCCTTGCCTTTCCACCCACCCCCTCCCTCCCCTCTCTCGCCCCCTCATTCACTCTCGTTCCAGTCTTTGCACTATCGACTGGCCTCGCCTCTGACTCCTGCTGCACCCTGTCTGCCCCGATGAAGGCGGCACGCAGGGTGCAGGGGGTGGAAGCATGGATCGAAGGTGAAATTGTCGGTGATCGGTATGCATCGCGTAGTAACGAGTACGGCGGTGGATTAATAGGGTGTTCGAAGGGGAACAGAGAGACGGGGTTGTCCTTTCTATGTACGTATTTGAACACAGTATGTACTACCATTGAGCATCAAGCTTTTGGATGCTGTTTAGCAGTGCGATGGACAAGTTAATGTAACGTGAATTCTTCGACGCAGATGTTTCCCTATTTGTTGACAATGCGTGTTTCGAGAATTTACGTCAGACGTTGCGTCGTTCTTGGTCTATGGTCCCCCGCTTCCGGAACAGGCAATGAAACGCGCGGAAAATGAAAAAGAAGCTGGGGAATCGATTGTTGAATATTCAATCGGTCTCGCGTCATCCGTGGCCACGCAAATTCACTTATCACTCCTATCGGGAACTGTAAACGTTTCCGTGCTGCTCGTTTAATCTCACCTCTCCGCCGTCTCCCTCTCGCCGATCAAGATCGGGCGAGGAATAAAGGGTGAAAGGGTGGCGGAGGGTGGTCGGAAGAAACTTCTCCCGAGCGAATCTCTTTCAGCACTTTTCCTATAAACGACACGCCGTTCGTTAAGACATTTTTAATCAGCGAGGGAAGAGAGCCGCGGAGCGACAGGGGCGGACGGCAGAAGGGGGATGGAGAAGGGAGCGGCGGAGAATCGCTGATCTTTCTATTCGGGCGACTGTTACAGCCGGGCTCTCTTCCTTGACCTTATTAAGAGCCTCTCTGCGCGAGCTGCTCTCCACTCGCGGGGACGAACAGACGAAGAAAAAGCGGAAGAAGCGTGCTGAAGTCGAGCAGATCTTCTGTCGGAGATCTCCTCCCTTATTTCTACTCCCCACCCCTCTCTTTTTTTTTTTTATTCTTCTTATCCCTGCGCGCCGTCGTGACGATTATCGCCTCGAGATGCACCGCGAAAAAGCACGCCGCTACGTAACCGGCCGGGATCCTCGTGGAATCGCCGCTGATTACGTTTCAGGGGTGGTGCTGGTGGTGTTCAGGTGCGCCGGAGATTTTCATGGAGTCACGGGTTGATTACGCGATGGCTCTTCCTCCGTACCGGTTTCTCCGATTGCGAATTCATATGGTAATGTCGCCGAGGCTTTCGCGCAGTACACCGCGCTACGTAACGTTCGACAAACATCGCGAAATTCTTGGAAATTCGATTCCACGCTACGGGTAAAATGTGCCGCGTAGCCTGTTCTGCGGGAGAGATAAGCACAGCCCGGGCTCCATGTAATTTTCACACCGAGAGGTTCTCGGGAAGCGTTCGCGAGGAGAGCGTAAGGGACACTCGACTAGGAATCAACCCTATTCTGGCGAATCACTTCTTTCCGCATATGGCGACTCACTGAATTATCAATGCGGAGTCAGAGGAGAGAGCTACTGAGGAAACTACTGCCTTCATTTTGCACACCAAAGTCGCCTTATCCCTAGTTTTGTATTTAATTAATGTTGAATTCCATGTACTGTAAGTAAAGTACAAAAAGTAAGTAGAAGGAAGCGATATAATTATTTTAAGATGCTCTATTTTTTACTATTTCTTATACCTTGCAGACATTTAATGAGTGATCAAAGGACGATCTTTTAAGGAACCTTGTATTCCAGATCTTTAAAAGGACACTGTGGGACATTCAGGTTACTAGAAAGAAAATAAGCTTACCTTTTTAAAGTAACCGCCATGGAGTCTCATGTGGCCGTTCAGGGCCGGTATATTTTTGAATTTCCGATGGCACAAATTGCACTCGACCGGTTTCGGCTCGGTCTGCGACTTGTTGGATGCCACCACGGTACCAGGGGACGCCGAATTTCCTGGCGATGGACTGCTTTTCCCTACGTTCCCGCTCCCTGGCGAATTAGCTTGCGGTTGTTGCTGCTGAGGCTGCTGCTGCTGCTGTTGCTGAGCCTGTTGCTGCGCCTGCTGCTGTTGTTGCTGAAATCAACGCATAAAAATTCGATTATTATCACGTTATACGTTTTCAACCATGTGAAATTGGAAAATCATTTTTCAGAATCTGTAGGTACACACGTTGATAAATGATATCGATCTACACTCTCTACAGTGTTTTAATATCACAACTCTCCTTTATAGAATAGAATAAATGAAAATGGATTTTTTTTTTAAAGAATACAGGTAGTTAAGGGCCAATTAGTTGAAGAATGATTGCATTGTAATCGTAGATTGTATTGTTGCTAGCCTGCGATATGTTGATTAAACGACCGTGGGCGAAACTGCAGACGCGGTGGGACTCGTGATTTAATATTTAATTCCACAGCACAAAGCGATACTCTTGGTAACAAAGCGGCAGTACGAAGGGGACACTTCTTTCACACCTGTGCCTGTCAATTATGAAAAACATCTTGCGATTCGAGTGCTCTTCGCCCTTTGACTTTGAAGAATCAAGGGTGCTTGAGGAAAAAATATTCGATTACAGTCTCCTCGACTTATCGTTCCTATTGTAACAACGACGTGGCCAGACATTGCGGAGTTCTTTACATCGAGTACCTTGTATTCCAAGTAGTCTAATGGTGCGTGTCTGGGTTTTAAAAAAGGCGAGATATATCGCATCATAAATTAACTACACGCGAAATCTGATCCAAATTGATGACCCCAACTGTGTGCACTGTCAAACAAGTCGTATTTATCATCAGTAGTCTGAGAAATATTGTCTTATACAAACTTCTAGAGCACATACCGATAGAGCTGCCTGCATCTTACATATAAAATAAACCCGACAACAAGGAAGAATTATTACAAAAGAATCCTATTCTCCAATACATCAAGTCACCTCGTTATTGCGGTGCCATTGTCTTTCCTACCCATTTTCACCAGCCAAAAAATTCAACAAGAAAATTGAAACTGTTCGAGTCGCGACGTTGCCCTCGTGGCAGCTGTACAAGGGAATTTATCGCGCGTCGTAATAAAAGAAATTTTAATAAAACCGTTCGTTTGCTTTCTTCAGATGTTCCCTGCGCTTTGCATCCCTCCCCCCACGTCGCTCCATTCTCCCGACATAAAAGGGGAGCGATGCGTGATAATAATATGGCTACGTAGAACGCGGAGTAACTTCTGGCCTCCCGTTAAGTCCTCTCGAGACTTGGCCCCTCTCTTCCGCTCCCGTCTCGCGAGCATTACGAAAACTCCGCAACTTCGCGAGCGTTAACAGAGGGACGCGAAGGGGGTGGCCGGGGGGGAGGCAGGTAAGTAGAGATCGAGAACGACGCACCTTGTTACGGGGCATAACGTTTCGTAATTTCCATCTCCGTTCGAGGGATACGAGAAACGTGGAAAATACTTGGCGCTCCTTCGCCCTTATATTCTCTTATCTCCTGTGCAGCATGTTGATCATCAATGTTGCTCGACGGAACAGAGGGAATTTATTCCCCGAGCTAAGGTGTGGGGAGGGTTCCTCGAGGGCTTTCTCGAATTAGACGAAGGAAAACACGCGTAACGTTGTTATAATAATGCAAGTGGTACTAATCGATGTTCTTGCGTCACTGGTAAAAAGTAACGCACGAACGTTTCCACGAAAAACTACCCCTCCAAGGTGGCACGTTATTCCCGTCCACGTTTTTACCACTTAACGCTCCCCTGCCTCCCCCATTTCATCGACGTATTTTTTACTCTAATTTCAATGGACGGGGCGCAATTACGGTCAGTTTCCCAGCGATTCCACGCGCTGCAAAACACGAAACAGCCGCCACTATCGCGCCCTCCACCCCCCCCGTCGGTTCGACCAGTGTGCGCGCGGTTCGAACGGAAAATTAATCTCCATTTAATTTTACTGTAATTCCGCGGGGCGTTAATTTTCGTCGCGGCCCACCCCCGTTGCCGAGCTGATTGATTCCGAAAGTGGGCGCGGGATTCATTAACTGTCGTATTCGCGCGGCGAGCTCGGGAACGATAACATCGATCCCGTTCGCGAGGGGGGGGGGGAGGGGGGAGGGGGCCGTTTACGCGGGACGCTCTTAAACCCGGGAGCAGCCTGGTACAATGGGAGTGATCGAGCAATCCGCCGGCGAAATCGAACATCAGACATCGTGTCTAGTGGAAAAAGGGACGGTCTGAAATCGAATCGTACGGGCCGCCTGTCACGGCTCGCCGTACCTCGTTCAGTATTCCGACGACGATCTCGATACTTCAATAAATCATCGAACATCAAGACCTCCGGGCGCTTTATCTGCATCCGGCCGCGACGGGGGGGCGTGGAGGAGAGTCAAGCCCCAGTCGAACTTCCTCCGGGCGAAGTGTCGTTACGTAGTCAAGTCCTCGCGGCGAAATCGCGCGCTCTAGTTTTCATTCAGCCCGCAAATCGCTCGTCTACGCTCTCGAATCGTTCTGGCCTTTTCACCATCTTCCTCCCCCCACGAGCGAGGAGGGGGATCCGAGGTGCACGTTCGATTCGGAACGTGCGGCCGCACGTGCGTTTTACGTGAGACGCATGGGAAGCCGCATGCGAGGCCTCCGCCCCCTTGTTCCCTCGCTAACGCGCTCTGGGAAAGAGTTTCGAGTGCTTTCTCTTTCGGGTCACATCTCGTCTTCGAGTGGCCTCCTTTCGTGAATATCGTCAGAGCGGAGGCTTAACGACCCGGCGCCCGCGCCAGGCTCCCTCTTTTGTCCCTTAAGAGAACGTACTTCCGGTGAGTGGCTTCCGTGCCGCGGCCGCGGACGGGGGGAAGAGGAACGCGGATCGAAAAGGGAACGCGCGCCGACGGCAAAGGAAAACTGTCGCGGAAAAACCCTCTGCCGCGCTCTCCCCTGACAGGTGGTGGTTCGGTTAATTGATCGGGACGAATCGGTGGCGATCGGAGATCGCTTTGGTCTTTGTTTAAGTCGAGCATTATCGCGTACTGATATTACATAATTACATTGTGCGATTCGTGGATCGTTCAAAGAAAATCCATGCCAAGTGCCAGATCATTCTAACATTTTATACACCCTCCATATTGTTAAATACAAACGGGGGACGAAATTTGGGCCGTTTATCCGACTTTAAACGGCACTCGTGTAATATTCGAGATGGCGACAAAAGAATAATTTGCCTTGTGTATTTATACGTAATCAATACAAGCGATTGTAGACGCTTTTGTGAGCTATGTAAGAGAATGGGATGATCAGTCTCGATAGCTAAAGGCACCTGGAATTGATTAGAGCTGTTGAGAAACAAAAGGCAATCAGGGGATATTTTGAAAGGTGTCTGGCGCCTTCGATCGATGCCAAAGTATGGTTTTATGATGGAGACGATTCTGTGGGTGGGGAAGAGAAACGAGGAGGATGTAATCGTTCGACCGGCACGAATTAAACGGATTTTATCGTCGCTGCGCCCCGACGATCGAGCCTTGAATTAAACTCACTCGTGCCCCACAATGCACACCCGCTACAAACGAGCTGCGATTATCGTCGATCGACAGGATTATGCATTTGGTGGAGCAAAGAGGGCGGAAGAGTAATGGAACGTATTATTCTCGGCACGAAATATCGATCTAGGGAATCGAAACGCGAGGAAGAATCACGATAAACAGTATTCCTATGAATGTCCATTTCAGTCATCAATGTGGTGGTGGATTTATTTCATGATTTCACTTTAAATTACTCGGATGTTTTAATAATCTGGTAACACGCGAGGAGTGTGCATAAAGAAGTTGTACCAAGCGCTAAATTCGATTCCTTACGAGGAGAGATAAAGCGTTCCGCTAGGAAGTTCTGGTAAGTAGTATAGGGGCGCGATAAGTCAGACACAGGACTCTGGCCAGTCAGACGCAGGTGGCTGACCACTGTAAGTTGTAGCCTACTTGCGACCGCTTGTAACCAACCTATTGAAAGTTCTTGCTCTCAAACCATAGAATGATACTGATGTTAGGCAGAACGTTGAATGTTCTTAAATTTTACTGATGGCAGGAACTTACTGCAATTTATTACAGGGAAACATGGAGAAGAAGCTACAAAGAATGGTGTTGCAATAACCTGTTACTTTCAATGCTCTAAACTTGGAAAGTGATAGAAAAAATAAGAACAAAGGAGAATGAAGTTTCTGCAAGGCGCAGATAACAAAGGGTCGTGGTTATTTTTGACGCGCGCAATTGATCCATCAAACGGAACTGGAGGCGGCACTCGCACGTTTTACGCTCCGCCATTACCGTCGACTCAGCCGTTTAGTTTCGAGGGACGGTAATCGTCCTACAGAACCGACGTCGCTGTGGAGAAAAGGCGTCAGCATCCCGTCATTTCCGTTGCGAACGACTTAACCCGTTAAAGTACAAAATTACGACGGCGTTTCCGGGCAGGCGGTCCGTGAAACAAGAGAGGGAATACCGAACTTCCCTTGGAGGAAAGCCCTTCGTCCCAACGTCCACGAACGAGCGCGTCCAAAAGCGACGAAAATGTCTGTCGGCACATCCAACGTCCACCGAGAAGAATTAACAGGAATAATGTAGGTACACGATTATCAAGATGTAAAATGGAAGAAACGAAAATGCAGGGCACAGACAAGATATAGAATATCGGAGGAAACTCGAGAAGGTAATTGAACCTTGATTGAAAAAGATAACTAAAGGATCCAGGCTGAATTGCAAAATCAGAATGCGAAGATAAAGTGAAACTTGACAAAGCAAGTTCGGTGACATCCATTCGAAAATAGCGAAACGGATGGAAATAGGTCTGTGTATATAAAGGAGAAACTTCAGTCAAAATGAAGTGAAATGGATACGAAGATAGAGAGGATGAAATGAAGACGAGCAGAGATCTTTGGGACAGGAAGGAAAGTGGGGAAGAATCCCAGTGTTAGAGATAGTGGATTGCTCACGAGGGTCGGTACAGGATTGGACCCGTTATCTTGGCTGTTTCTGGCATGTATGATTAAATTAGAACAATGCTGGCATAACTTCTACTGCCCGATTATTCCTCCCACTACTCCCTACATTCTGCCAGTTTACCACTTAGTGGGTGCTAGTAGTTCAGATACTCTCTCCGCCCCTCCTCTCTCCCTGCTCTACTTATATCCCTCCTTCTTTCACCCTCCTCCACTCTACCCTGTCATCCTTGACTCCCTTGATTATTCTTTCGCTGCTCTGTGACGTGGGAAAATTGATTACCAGCGGTGAATATAACGTACCATTCTCTAAAGGATAGCACTTCAATGGAATTAATTAGATATCAAAATCATTCCATCGCGGAAATGGTAATGACACAAAACGTTCGAGTGAAGTAACATTTATTCTCTACACGTGCTTGGCGCTAAAACGTCCTCCATGGAACTGAAGTCTGGAGGAGGTATCTAACAAACGCTATTAAATGTAATAAAAAAAAAGAAATCAGAAGCTCCACGAAAATAATCTATTCTAAGAATAGTAATTTCGTAATAATAATTTCTAGAGCAATATAAAGGATTATAAATATCCCTAAATTTCAGTATTTAAACATATTTTACTATTTAAATAACAAATGTATCGCAGCGTTTAATACGAACTATTCCAAGTTCTCCCGCGCCAAGCACGAACTCCGCTTTACGTCCTAACCCTCAACTCTTCGTGTCGCGTTTTACGACACTCGGCCCTGCTAACTTTCCAGAAAAGGGAGCAGCTCCCATGAAAATTTTCGCCAAGCGGCTCCAGGGGAAAACCACGATCGACGATAAACTTGGCCCAGCTACAAAGGGGGATGGGGGGGTTAGGCCACTTTGCGAGACTCCATATTACTTTTTCAATTATATACCTTGGCTGTTGGGACAAGCTGGCGGCTGGTGCGCGTTAGGGTCTATTAAAAGGGCTATCGCGCCGATACGTGGCGCGGTGGCTGTTTCGTTCAGCTGAAAAACGACAGCGGCGATAAAATCGTCGACGCTTATATATGCATGACACACATCCACCTTCACCGCGTGTGTGCTTCTCCTCCCGAGAAAAGGCTCCTCTCGTTAGTCGAGGGATCTTATATCTCGCAAATGAATTGCCTCCGACTCAGAAGCGTCGACGGCCTGCCACCTTTTATAACTTTATCATCATACGAAAAACAGTTTCATTCTCACGATTCTTTGCGATAACTTTCCCTTTACTCGTCAACGTTTATCCCACTGAATTCATTAATTAGCGCATGTGTGAAATATTGTTTTCCTGCGAAGTACATCAAAGTGGACCGAATAAGTTTTTTAATTACAGAAGAAGTAGCTACTTTTATCACTGTGGTGGTCAAAAGGAAGGTTAAAACCCTCATGTTTGACAGAGGGGAGAAATAAAGTAATAACACTTTAATTATCCTTCACCGGTGCAACTTTCTTTTAACCACTACCCTGCGCGATGTTCGAATAGAGATTACAAACCTTCAGCCTAATAAACTCGTTATGATCCGAGGAATCAGAATATGTATTCGGAAATTAACGCGAGTTCAGCCTCCGCCCCGTTGGAACCCACCCATCCCCATTTTGGCAATCTTTGACCGTGGCAGGACAGCCATTCGGGGAAGAGCCACGTAAATTAGGTTTCGTCCCTCGTCGCCAGGATTTCCTTTGTTACATTAGCCAGCCCCCCTCCCTCGGTCTGGGGTCCTGGAAGCCCAAACGCGACGTCGGGTTCACAGCAGCGATGTTAATCTTTAACAACACGAGCCGCGACTGCATCGCGCGCAAGAAAGAGAAGAGACCCTGGAAGGCTTTGTAATCGAATCCTTCCACGTCCCTTTTTCGTCCACGAGCTACCGTCCTAGCCTGTGATTCGGTTTATGCGTAGCCAAAAGGCACAGGGGAAAAGAATTTCGTCGCGCGAGCCAACCTTGATCAGGTTAGAGAAGATATCTTGCGACTTTCCTCCTCCACGGATGTTACTTGGTTTTTAGGACGACGAAGAGGCTTCTTAGAGACGTGTGGGCTGGATTTTACTTGATTTTATTTGCGCTTGGAACGTGGGCTTGAATGAAGGGAGTCTGTGCTTGCAAACGACTCAACTCTCTCCATTGATCGGAGCAGGCGTGGCAGATGAAATATTATAAGTTGAATTCTGGTTTTGTGGTTGATGTTTCTACTCGTCACAGTGGTTGAAAATGGAGCCCATATCTAGTCAGGCGTTGAGAGTTGTTTCGAAGGTTGATGAAAGATTTTTTAAGAAGCTTAAAATTGGTGAACCATGATGGGGAATTGTTACCAAATTCAGAGAGCTGATGATGAAGACTTGATCAGAATGCAAGAGTCTGCTTCTAAAATGAAATCCATTCATGTTCTGAACCCTTCAGGCTGCATTCCTGGGACCTACTTGTTCCAAGACTGCCAATCTGAATTGATATAAAACTCGAAGTTGCACAAGCAGAAAAGGAAATTGAACGTGGATCGCTATTTCACTCGGCGAACCGCTAATTATTCTGCAAAGAGAAGCAACGAGGACAGAATGATAATTAGTCGGATGCGACGGCCGTTTGACTTTTTAATGCTCCACTTTTCCTTTCGTTCTTGCTCCCGTTCCGCGAGTTATACCAACGCCAGCTCAAGCTCCATCGACGTGTCGGCCCTCGTCGTGGAGAGCACTCGTCGACGGAAAGTCGACGTAAAATACGGAGATAAAGCAACTACGACAGCTGCTACGCGACACACAGCGAACGCATCCGCGCGTTTATCAGCGTTTATGCCAGCCGTTACAAACCTGAAACTCGCTATTCCAACATAAGCGATTGATCGTGCAGTTGCAACGTAATAATCATTTCCTAGATTAGAATTACTTATTCCACTATCCTTGTTTTTGAACACGTGAAGAGCACTAGAATACCTCTTTAACGATGTCGATAAAAAAGTCTTGAGTTTAACAAGCCTTTTACTTACTCTGACTCACTGAATTCAGGAATCCACCTAAAAGCTAAGCTAAGCTAAGCTATGCTAAATTTTAAAAAATTAGCTACGTTGTTCTATGTTTTCTAGCACAGCTAAACATAACATAACATATATTCCAGGTGAATCTCCGGCTTGAAGGGTTTAATTGACGTATCATAACTTCAGTTTTGATCACGATTCCTATCCACTTGGACTCTGCTTCTACATTTTCAGGCACACACCTTCCAAGCTTCTTGTCCCCATCCCTATATCGCGAAAGAAAATCAAAGTAACGACTCCAAGTCCACAGAGTAATCCCTTATTACCATAGCACCCATCACCATCCCCGATAACAAGTTCCACCACTCTATCTTTATCTCACCGCGCGTATTATCCAAAGATCTTCCACCACATCATTCTAAAAGAGGAAAGCTGACAGGGAGCAACTTCCTTGCACCTTGGGCTCGTGCTTTCATCAAAGAATCGCTGCCAATACAGCCGCACCACCCACAACAGGCCCGCCCTGGATACACGAGCCGGGACAAACAATCTCCGTCGGCAAAAATTCATTTACACCCCGACGATGGTCGGATGCAGGGGGTGCCAGCCCCGCAATAGCCCCCTCGCGCGGATGTAATTCCGGCACAGATCCAGAAACAGCCGCGGAAACTGGACTGCCCTGGCCAGCCAGCGGAAAGAGGCGGAACAGGGGAGGGCGAGATATCCTAATCGGTATGAGAGTTTCCACCGGCCGACTCTCAATTCGTGCCGAAGCAATTCACCGAGCCCGCGGGATGAACGGGCTAACGCCGTAGGGGCGGCTTGAGGGGAGAACGGTGGGCCTGGCTGGAGAATAAGGGACAGAGGGAGTCGAGGGAACGACTCGAAGACAATGCAATTATTCGCAATTACCGCGTCCGTCCGCGGTTCGCGGAATTATCCCATTCTGTTTCCATTACTGGCGCCGTCGCTCCTCCCCGTCCACCCCCTGTCGACATGTACATAAATCGAATCTTGCACGGGTCTACATCGACGTAAGACGCCCGAGTACCGTCGCGCAGAGTCGAGGGGAACTTTCCCACCAATAATACCCTCGATGAGCGTGAGATAATCTAACGCCGCGAGGATGACCGGAGAGGGGGAACAGCCTCTTGGACGGGGAAGCGGAGAGCAAGGTGCCACGAACCGCTGCGAACGTCACGGGTCATCCCGCTGACCAAGGGATGAGACGATAGCTGGAGTGGAGCGGCTGCGGAGGTAAACACGATCTGGAGCGCGAGCATTATCGGTCCACGGTGACAAATCCACCGGCAGAGACACACGGCTGGCTCTCCTTTTCCCATGGCGGTGCTCGAGACACGACACGGGTATTCCTGTAGTTCAGCCGGGCACATAAATTCCTCGAGCACATGGCGCCCGAGCTTATGAACAATAACCACGGGTGGTTTGTATCCTCGTCTCTCCCTGCTCCATCTCGCTCGGCGGGGGCTGTCGACGTTGATGCCAGCGGCACGTTAGCCGACCTCCTCTACTCAGTAATTACGCCAGACCCATAAACATTCGGCTCACGGTTCAATCTCGCCCGGAAGACAAGGGACACAAGTGCCAGGCGTGGCTTCCTGGCACATGCCTCCACTCCGCGCCGACGGATCATCTGCATAACGTTTTCTGCATCGGAGAACCACGGCTCCACCGTGGATTTAAACCGGCTTATTACCGGCGTGATGCATGCGCGCCCTGGCAACAGCCATCTCCAGGCGTCCCTGCGGCTCCTTGGTCCCTCTGCGGCCCTGGTGAAATTGGGAAGCCGGGGTGGAAAGAGTGGCCGGTTCTTTTACTTCTCGCGAGCCAGAGTCGAGGGGGTGAGGAGCTCGTGAGTGGGATCAAATCGGGGAGGTCGATGAGCTCGAAGGAGCTGAAGAATGTTGGAGGTTTCTGGAGACCGAGTTGAATAGACTGACATTATTCGAAGACATGGAAAGAAGCTCCTCCATGAAAAAGATCGACGAAGTTTGTAGAATTTGGGAGGAGATTTGGAGGTACTTGAGCGAACCTCTCTAAGGGATAAAGAAGTTTGTTGTTAATGTCGAAAATTGATTATCTTGTATCGATTCTTCTGCTAATCATGAAACCGCATAAGTACAGCTGATGACAGGAACCATTTAAAATTCTAGCACAGAATTATATTGATTTCAAATGAAATTTTACTACATATTCGAGTGATCGAATTATTCCCACTTTGCCCCGTGTGGAGCCAGCTCTGATCACTTGACTAACCGGATGGGAAGGAATCTGCTGGACGAGCGTAATGTCCTGATATGTGACCTGAAGTTCATCTCAGCTCTATGCCCCAAATCGCGTTACGTCCACGATAAATATGCCAGCGTCATAAATATTCGGTCCACGATTTAATCTCGCCGACGAGGCAGGAGTGCCAAGCCTGGCCCGGCAGCAGATGTCCCTTATTTGACCCAGCGCCGAGGATCATCTACATAATGTTCCCGGCAGAAGTAAACGACCCTGAGATTAGGTCAGGAGAGTTCTCTGCTACCGAACCAGCTCCGTTCTGTTCGCGCCGTGTCACGTGCAGCGTGTTCTTTAAATTACCGATTGTCTCATAGATCTTCGCGATGGAACCCGTGCTCGGGGCACCACCCCCTCCGAGGAACTTGCGCGCTCGTGGAAAGTCCCATAAATTTCCATTGTTCTCGCCTCAACTTCAAATCCAGAGATTTAATTCGACGTCCCCAGCACGGGGTGCAATTGTAAATTCACTCTGACGGGAAACGACACCTCTTTAAGGGATTGCGAAATAGCAAAGTGTCATGTAACTTTTGGTTACACAACTGGTGGTGGTGATGATCCAGTAGCAACGTGGACGATTTTAATTCGCTAGAAAAAAATTGGAGACCATTTTAGGAGACAGGTAAAACACTGCGGATTATCAGGAATTACTTATTTTCAGATTTTTAAAGCGGTTCGAGTAAAAATGTCGACATTAATTTAGAATTTTTATAGTTCCAATTGGTACCCTGATGTTTAGCTAAACTTTGGAAGTATTTGTGATATATCCATTCACTTGCGTTTTTTCTCAACCCCCTTTGTCATCAGTAGCACCATCCAACCCACACCATTATCTTCATAAACTGAGACAGATAATCATTCCCTTTCAGAGTTTCCTTCCTCCATGGAGTATCCAAATGAAAGGTAGCATCAAGCCCATATATTTCTACCAGCTCCAAACAGGCGCATCAAGCACAGATCCCTTCGGAACTCACGAACATAATCATTCTTCTTTACACCCCACTTTCTTCTTCCACCATTTAGTGCCGCATTCTCTAACTCCTCTGCTGTGCCCTTACTCTTTCGCAACACAATTCCATGCAAGTTTCCCGACTAACGCTGGCGTAGCTCGTTAATTCGGCATCGCCACGGCGAAAGAGGGGGCCGCAGTGAAACGATACCCTTGGAAAATTCTAACCAGACGATCCTGCAGCTGCACCTCGCAATTGCACGGCGCGGATGTGTTACACCGCTTTTAACGACCAGGACGTCGTTGGTCCGCGACCAACCAGCGAAAGGATCGTTCAATTTAGCCTGAATCTTCATTCCCTCGAACAGACGACGGTCTGCACCCTCCTGGCCAGGGGCTGCAAGGGCAGACCTTTTTGTTTCGCGTCTCGAGTTCGAGCTTAACGTCCGCGCGTAAACTGGCTAACGCGTCTAATTATACGCTGCGAAAGCCACCCTCACGGCTACCCTCAGCACACGTGACACGCCCTGTTCTTTTTCGGGCTGGACCTTATGGGCCCTTTGCGCCTTTTAAGCCCGCTCAGAGCAACAGCAGAACACACCTCTTCCTCGACAATGACTATTTCCGTGTCTGGAGCTTCTCGACGAGTGACGAGGCGATTTGGAACCTTGTTTTGTGAAGAAAACTTCGAATGGTTCTACTAATGGTTAACACGTGTTTAGAGTTTCGAGAAGTTAACCACCAGCAAAGCTTCAAATTTCAGTAGATTGATTTTCAAATCTTTCCGGAATTCATATACTTTAGCTTACTATTGTTCTCTGTGGTAATACGGAGTTTCTAGAACAAGTTTCTTTTAGAACCCTATTTGCACCCTGCACCATGTTACTTTGAATAAATACAAATTCCTTGATGGGTATTTCTCGAAACATCGCCATTCCCCTTTAATATTTCTCTTGTGAACAGAAATCTTTTTACGCAAGATTTACCTACAAGTAATTTCCGAAAGCTTCGCGGCAGCGTACAGTGCAGGCGAGTCTCCGCGGTTATCGAGGGAAATGCGTGAAAACGCGAGAATGTTTCGCTGACGTTCGAATAATACGGGGTGGTGCACGACGTGGAATATGAAATGGGTCGCCGCACTTGAATTCTTTCCTCGAGCTGCTCGATTTATAGAACCCTATTTTGACGAGGGAAACTCACGCACAAAAGGACTGCACTGCGAATATTTGATATACACGGAAACGTTCCACGCGGTGGCCACGGGAAAAAATGTAATTCCCCAGAAAGGTTTCACCTTCCGTCGATTCCTTTGAGTGCAGCAGCTGGAATATAGTGTACGCCTCACGCGTAGTAATTCCATCACGCTCATACGATCCTCAGGCATGTCACACTTGCGTAATAACAAAGAAATAGGCAACTATGATTTGCAGAAGAGATTGAAGTAATTAGGAGGGCCTAATATCGTTGTGGATTCAATTTACAAAATTCAGTAGAAACAAAGGCAACTACCACTGTCTCCTTTTCACTGTTTCATCTTCCAATTGACATGTGCAAAAACAAGTTTAAATAATCAATTGATTATTGTATCAAAAGTAAGAAATATACGGACGCTTATCTTCGTTTATTTTTTTTTTTTTAGAATTCTAAAGCTCGCTTTTTTCATTCGTCACGCTCTGGAGCTAAAGTGAACGATGACGCAGCGTGTGAAATTAGGATCGGTCGATACTCGACGCAACTAACAATGAATAGCGACAGGAAACTAGGCGATAACTTGCTAATGAGCAGCATATATCACTTTTCCGATAGTGCAACGAACGCACAACGTTGGTGTTGAATGGTTCGAAATGCAATCTGGAAATGCTGAATCGTCCCCGCGAAGCAATGTACTGTGAACCGCCCGGTAAATCACAACACAGTCTTGGGCGTGGAAGTTGCTTGTCGAGCCAGCGTGTTTGACGGATAATGGAAAACATTAATCACCGCGAGATGTATCGGTTACTTTCGTGTTTTTCCAACGGGGACCCCTGCCCCTCTCGGTCTCCCCGTTAACACTCCCACCACCGTTCCTTCGGTATACACCACCGAGCCTCTAAGGGTTCATCTCTGGATGCAATCGGGTATTGAATGTCCCTAATCGACAAAGGCATTGATGAGAGTGTAAAGTTCAATGAACTAATTGTCGACTCTGATTCTGATGGACGCTCAATGAGGCCATCCTATTCAGAACTGATTTACGAATTTCGTACGGTAGAATCAAGGCTCCATTGTGCCTCCAACACATTTTGGAAAAGAACATTGTGAACGAGTATCGGTGACAGGTGAGGATGTTATGCAGAAAATGGATTAAGGGGTCACATCCATCTAGAGTTTCGGAAAAAGCATACAAGTTCAGGAATTTTTTTGGAGAAAAGTATAAGTGAAAATCATGCACAATGTTTTTCTACTAAAAGATACATTTTTTAACTATATTATTCAAAATTTTCAGAAGATACTATTATTAACTAAAGGAGATATCGGCTTGAATATGAGTCGTATTTTTTTTAAGCATTAGCTGATGGACATGTCCTAGGCTGAACGATGCATCTGAAAGCAAAAATTCAAATAGATTTTAAAAATAAATGACTTTCAAAAGTACCTCACGTTCTCATATTTTTAAGTTCTGCTTTCAATTTTACATTAATGGAAATACCTGCAAAGCTTTCTTGAAAAAAGAAAAAAAATTTCCACGAAATTCGATATTTCAAAATACAGTATTAAAATTCGAAGAACGTCAGGTACCTCTGTAAGTTATTTATTTTTAAAATCTATTTGAATTTTACTTATACTTTTCCCCAAATAAAATCCTGAACTTGTATGCTGTTTCCATACCTCTAGATGGATGTAACCCCAGAAGAGTCAGTTTGTAGAGCCTACAAAATCCTTGCGTAGCAAAGAAATTTCGGCAATATCATACATTAAAGCCTGGTGGTATTTCTATCTTAAACCTAGCTGTGTAGCAGACAGTCTGGTAACACTAACAATCTAAAATTAAGAATATAGACAGAGTAACTACGAGTCGTTCTTAAAATAAAAAAGCCACCGAATTTGTTTTGCAAATGAGTAACTGTTTCCAACATCAATTTCTATTACCGAAGCAAACCGAAGGCCACAAAATTTCCATTACTCTTCGACGGTGGATCAGATAAACTACACAACTTGTGGGTGGATAAACATCGAGCACAATATAATGATTAAAATCGCGAGCTACTTGGATGTTTCCTCGGCGACTTTGATATTCGACACGTAGGAATCTTAAATAGCGGGATTCCGTAATAACGAGCACGGCTACTCGGCCGCGGATAAATCTAAATCAAGAATAGAACAGATGAGCTCAGAATCCATAAAACTCGTCGCGATGCATAAATTGAATCGGGTCCAGTAATAAAGGCACGGGACCATAAGGCGCGATTTATAAGTTGACGTAGTTGCGTTTGCAAAATTAAAATTACCAACAAAGCGGTTGGTAGATAAACGCGGTCTTTACGACGGACAAATCCTTTTCGTTGTTTATTTCAAAGCAATCGATAACTTCCAAGAGACATTACATTAAACCGTAGTCGCATTCACGAGCTCTCGATTCGTTTCCCGCGTTTCAAGCACCACGATCTTTCACAATGCATTGAAATTAGGTATCGTTATATAGAACTGGAAACTATCGCTACCTGTGCTTTAAACTTTTTAAAATAGCTGACTCCGCGATAGCGGTGCTTCCCTTTACCCACCTTTTCTCAGCTCTGTCGCAAATTTCGCTTTGTATGCTAAACGACTGTGGACTGAATACAGAATGACATTCTGGTTCCAAGGTACTTGCAGTCCATACGAAAAAATAAAGAATATCAAAGATTGCGATGCTTTGTCAACACTTTCAATACCTCTGGTCCAAGACCACCAGGTGAATAGAATTTAGAAACACCACGAGGGGAAGTAAAGGTGAAATTTCAATTCAATTTGCAAGCTCCACGTACATACGTACAAAGCACCGACCAAGTAATACACCGACCACGGTAATACAAAGTGGCAGTGGGGCTTTTTTCATATTTTCCTCCCATTTTCCTGTCCAGGTAGCCCGTGGATACGCGCTAAACGGAAGATCGGTGTAAACGTGATCTGAACAAACGGGGAAAAGCCGATGAAAAGCTGCATGAACGAGGCACACGCGGATCAGAATGTAGACATTGTTCCAACCAGGCCTTTTGTCGGTGAACGAATTACTATTGCTGTTTAAATCTCTCCCCTTCCGACCTGCCCCGTGCCCCACGTGCCCTTGTGCCCCGTGACGTTGAATCCATCGCGCAACATCAACCTGTCTACCCTTATCACCTCCCCCACTCCCCCATTCCCGACAATTCTGCGCTCCTAACGCGTGCTGGTCGTTCTGCTTTGCTTTCTTCACCGCCACCAATCACTATGTCCATCTTGCTCCTTTGCCCCACAGCCACCCCCATCGTTTTATCGTTTCCCTTCAACTTTATTCCTCATGATTCCGTTCCATTGCTGGCCGTGCTCCGCGCGCCTTCCTCGGGGTTGCACCGAGTGTTCCATACGCGGGTTCGCTTGATTGCTTTTCGCTTCGATTTCTTCTACGCCTTCGCCGATTCTTTTACCATAGCTACTCCCCTGCTGTTCCTATCTCCTCTCACCTCTGCTCGTTAGCCCCGATTCTCCCCGCGCGTTCGCGTATTAACGTTGGCCGTGGATGTGTTTCAACAAAAACGCGAGAGCTTTCTCAAATATGAGCGTCTGATAATCCTGGAAATCTAAGCTACACGATATCTCGCAACCCCCGAAACATCCCCACCGGCTCAATGAAAGAGCGACTCCATCGAGGGCATGCTTCGCACCGGCGCTCGAATGAGAACCAATGCCCTCCGCGCGATAGAACCGTTGGCTGTTCGCAATTCGTTCTGCGCCACAAATCACAGGGGACCTCGCGAAATTCCGCGCGAAAGAAATTAACGCGTGTCACGCGGTCGATACTGGAACGGGCGGCGGCGGCGCGTGCAGGGGTTGAAGCGCGCGTAGTCAAACGAGAATTCTATGAACGACAACCGTGTACCACCCCAGCTGACCTGCACGAAAATTCTGCATTGATTATCTGCCGACCAACGATCGACTGCATCCGGCGCGCAGCTTTTTTCCATCCCCCACCCCGGCGATCATTACCAGAGACATCGATTGCCCGCTGTTTGTTTCAGTTTATTGTTACCGGTCGTCGGCGTTATTTGCAAGGCCAGAGGCGTTATTACCGCGGGCGTTTCCCAACTCTGTGCGCACTCCGCGCACGAGCCCCGACAGCGATATTTTTGGCCGTCGATTACGGGGCCAATCGAGATAGCTGTAAACGCTGCCTCGCCGACGGTCCAGTAAGCGAATGATGGATGCGCGGTAATCTAATCACGGATTTATGATGGCAGCAACATGGTCGAAACGTTTGGAATACTTCGTTGCAGTGCCTCCCCGGCTCGTCCGGTTATCGACTGGTATTTCAGCTTAATAATATTAATCCCGAAGCTGGAATTAGTGTTTACGGCGGTCCATTAGGTTTTCAGCGCAGCAGCTCTCGTCGCGGTGTTAGCCGGGCTTTTAAATACACATTTCCTTCGTACACACTTATTTATATATCCGTGGGATGCGCGCGCGAGATACTTCCGAGAGCAGAATCTAGATTCTAGAATCTCCATCCTTGTTTTCTTATTAGGCAACGAACGTCCGCGGATTCCGCCCTCCAACATTCCGCTACCAACTCTCGCAAACTCGCCGCTACCTTCGACGTTCCTATTAAACCCACTTCTAGTCCCGGCCCCGCGATGCTTCATACATACACAGTTAGCCACGGCGTAAAATATTTTCCGAAAAAACATCGATCCAGCCTGGCCGTTCCCGTGGATCCGCGGGCTTATAGACGCCGCAATTCTCCCTGGCAGTTTAACGATCACGAGCGTTTCAGTGGATCCTCCCGGAAAGCCGCGGTCCCGGTTTTTCCCGCGCTGCCTGACGAGTCGTAAATCCGCTTCGCCGCGAGATACCCGGCAGGGCCTGAGCTCGTTCGCGTCGAAATAGCGCAGGGGAGCATAATTCCGCGCGTACGACGCGCGTAACTCACCGCCTATCTGTAGCCGTGCACGACGCCACGTCGCGCACGCGTCTTTATTAGGGCTCTTTGTTCGTATTTTTACGATTGTCGACGCTACCAGCCAGGAGGGGAAGGCAGATGGGGGACTGACCCGTGGCATCGGAACGATACGACCCCGGGGAGATTTGTAACGATTGTTGGGATAATAGTGAACTAGATATATATATATATATATATATATTCTTGAGTTCGTTACAATAGAGGTGTACGTATGACGTGTCTCGCTACTCGGCTCGACGCAGACTGCCTTGACCGCTCAGTTCTCCCGGCCAATCGCCTAGCAGCACTTCTCTGGCAACGCTGTGCCTCGCAGCGCTTATCTGGCAACGCTGTGTCTGCCGCGTCGCGAGCCTACTACACGATACACGGGGAATATCAGAGGAAGTTTCGGCCGCGATCAGCGCCAGTCGAGGGCAACCGAGATTTCTACACGTGGAAGCGTTGGATTTACACGGTACGGGAAACGAGCGATTGCCTGTACCGTTCGGGGAAGGTATTACGAGAGCCCTGTACCCTCCCATCGACGATAACAAGGCGATTAAGCCATCCAGCTAAGTGAATTGAGATTTTGTTGCACTCGAAAGTATTCGTACGATGGAGAAGAAAAGCCTACAAGTATGATTGATAAACTGTCAGGAGTAAGTTCCAATAAGGGTAAGGCGAGGTAAAGCTTCCATTCGGAGGAACCACTATTCCGAGTCGCGCGAAAATATCCTCCATCAACCATGCGTCAGTCTCTCTCGGTGATTTAATATTCCCCTGTCTGCGCCAATGATCGACTAACTGGCTGAAATCGTTAGCAAGCAGTGCCGCCGAATCTCAGCGCGGCTCGACGCGTACGTGTAATCCCATGGAAGCACGGATCCAGGCGCTCCGAACGAGGGAATTTCGTTGGTTCGTCGGCTGCCTGACGGGAATCGTAACTTCGCGGATGACATCCAACGCGATAGAGGCAAGGCCCGTTCGCGCGAGCTACACGACCGAGCGGCCATAGGGGATAACGGAAGCATAATTTGGCCCGTGTAGCGTGTAAGTCCGCCACTAGCTATCTGTCAGATAAAGGCACCACCCCACAGCTTGCCATTCCGCTCTTGACATCGGATACCGAGCTGTGCCACTCTATCAGGGCGACGTCGCGACTCTACAATCGCGATTCGTTCCCTTCGCCCGCATTTAGATGCAGCTTCGGGTATGTTCCGCGCGTTATTCGATTGGATAGTAATATTTCAATCAAAGGAGGGTTGGAAGCGTGATTGTTTCAGCGGTGCTAGTTTGTACGCGAGGACTATTGGGAAACGGTGACTGCGGCACCCTTGTTGCCGAAAATGGGACAATGGCAATGAGATTCGAAAGATCGTTCTTTGGATGGTTAGCATGGGCTTCTGGTTGGAAAGTCAGTTTCGAGAAAAGTATCATTGAAGCTTCAGACAACTGCATTAAATGACAGGCGATAGTAATAAATGCCCTCAAAGTAATAAACGTGTAAAAAATCTTTTGCAGCAATTCATGGAAGATGGAATTTGAGTGACTATTTAATTTAGTAAAATACTTCCTACACGCTTTGAATGCCCATTTGCCTTGTATTATTATAGTCTGCATCGTAATTACTTCCACGATAACGACTGATCGCTCAACTAAATAGAGTGACTGGGAAGTCTTTGGAGGCTTCGCTCAAATCACGTTCATCCTAGCGAACTGCGACACGATTAAATCATTTGACGGCCGAATGGTGACACAACCGATCTGTTCGCCTGCGTGTCCATCCATCCACCGACCCCTTCCCATACTTTGCTCATTTGCTCGGCTCGATATGCGGTTGTTCATGTCGCGCGATGCGCCCAACGAACATTGCAAAATTGCACGGGGCGCATACATTCGCGAACGTTCCGCGCTGAGTTTGATTAATTCGTGTCTGGCGGTGGCCTGTCCGATAAGGAATATATATGGCGGATCTCGAAAACCGTTTCCAGTATTTCATAAGACACACTGCCGCCGGTGATAAATGATCCTTCAGATTCGAAAGCAGTATTTTCAGTTATCGAGAACACCGTCGGGATTCTTACAGCGAAATCTCTTCCTACGAAATATTACGATCGGGCTATTATTCTCCCAGCGAGCCTTAACATTTCTAGCTCTCGATATAATAACCATTTCGTTATAATAAATACCATTTTATCTGTTATTTATACAGGGCGATTCTAGAGTCAGGGGTGAGCTGCAAATATTCTTCGATGCGAAGGTAGAAGAGATTAATAAGAAAAACTCACGACAGAGTTAAAGTAAATAGCAACGCACTTGCAAATTCTGCTCTCCTTAGTTAAAATGTCCTATTTAGCACTTTGAAACATCCGAGAAAACTGAAGTTTTATTACTCTCTTTGCGCTGTCTTTGTAAAATAAAAAAAAATAAACAAATTAGTTTGCTTCGAGATCTCTCCCAAACACGTAGAGATTTCTAATTTTACTTAAAAGGTAAAAGATGCGTGGAGCTTAAAATATTTCAACATTTCTTGAAAAATGGTAAAATGCTAGATAGGACATTTTAACTAAGCAGAGCAGAATTGATGTTTGTCGCTTCTTCTCGCCATTCACTCTCACGATCATTGCAAAGTTTTCAATTCTCTTTCCATACCTACATGCATTCGAACCTCTTTCTTTACTCTATCCTTGCATAGACGTTACACATATGACCTACCACCCTGTCCACCTAGCCTAATCCCATCACCAGCACCCGGATCCCGCATCCAAACGTCAAGTTGAAGAAAACAGCGTTATCTACCGATGCATGGGCGACTAGGTGCAGCCAAATGTTATTTACCTGGAGCGAGAACCGATACAGATAATCCGGCGGATACTGTTGCGCATACTGATGATACGCATGATGCTGATGGGGCTGCTGATTGTACTGTTGCCCTTGCTGCGGCTGATACTGCTGCTGGTACTGCTGCTCCAGATGCGCCTGGTGCTGCAGATGCTGCTGCTGCTGATGATGCTGATGATGATGATGATACCAGGCATGATTGTAACCATCCATATCACAACGAATTCACCTTTACGGTCCGCGGCCTCGAACGTATCCTCGACGGGAAGGGGTTGCGAAAAGGGAGTCTCGCGCGAATGGCAAACATATCAATCACCTGCCAATAGGGCACGAACGTTCGATCGTCGTATTCCGAATTCTCTTTCCCGTGGAATCCCCGACATTCTCGTAGCGAGGCCCACCTATCTGTCTATTGTTCGCTGCCCCCTTTGTCCCCGCGCTTGACGAATGGCACGGCGAATCGAGGAGAAAAATTATTGCGATCGACGACGATACCCTCCTCCCTTGTCCCCAGCTCGGGGGTGAACGAAACGCGAGCGTTCCCTCGGTAACCCTTCGCTGCTACGGATCCTACCAAGCGCACAGGGAACGCTGACTTCCCTCCCGCTGCTTCTTCACCGTTCGTATTTCAGACGTCTCCGAATCAGACACTTCTGCTCGACTCGAAGGGACGCCAAGTTCAGATCGTTTTGGCGAAGCACGCGACCAGAGTGACCGTGAGACTGACCAATCGGCGATCCACCGATCGTGCCCCGATCTCAGCTGGTGCGGGCACAGGAAACTTGAACATCGGCGACCAAGGACACTTCCACTTCCGTCGGATCGCGTATTGCACACTAGGTGATGATTGCGGGCCGACTAACCCCCGTCTCAATTGCCGAAATCGCGGTGAGCCGCTGGTGGTCTTGTCCCCCACTCTGCCCATGACCCCCACGAACTTGTTATTACTCGTCCCATGGCTGAACGTCTTCCTTCCGTCTCTTTTCCGCTCCGCGAGCAGCGCAAAGGACCGGTCAGTCATCCCGGTTCCTGCTGGGGGTCTTTGGGAAAAACGTGTCGCGCATCAGGAAGAGAAGGGGTTGCGGCGCCGATAGATCTGCTCTCCGCGTGCTGGAATTCCGCTTTGAAACGAAAACCTGCTACTCTTCCTGATGGCTGCGAGCTGTTTCTTCTTCCTTTTCTGAGGGAACGGCCAATCGTCGGGGAAAAATGTGGCCCTCTCGTTCGGCGGTTGGTCCTCCGGGACCATTTTCTTTCGAAGCGGATGGAATTGGAGGAGGGCGCGCCAAATCGTTCGAATACTTTTCATGCTCTCTAACGTGCTGCGGTATCCTGATATTGTAATTAAGGGAAGCTTGCAGCGTATGATGGCGGATGATGAACAGCGTTGCTTTTGATGCTTTGCTGTGGTTTGCCGTTGAACGAAAGGCTTCGTTGCGGCTTCGTATTTTGCGACGTGGATGCGACTCCTTTGTAAGCTCGGTCCTACGTTTTAGTTTGCTTCATAATGAAAGGCGTAACGAAGTTTAGAAGTAACATGGTTGGAGTCAAGCAGGGGGAGAATCGAAATCATCATTCCCGCGAAGTTTCCACTTAAAACTGATTTAAACGGGAGATTAACGCTGGTATTATCAGTGCCGCGCACGGATCCGCACGCGATCTCGCGTTCCTAACTGCGCACTCGTTTCGTTTTATCGCGCGTTGATAATCATTACCCCGAATTAATTCTAGTTGCGGCGGTCCATTATAGAACTGTAATTGCAACGCCACGATTCCCATTACCACCCATTTAGATCGCATCACGAGCAATTAAAACGACACGGATTGGAATATCCTAATTACCCTCGTCAACGTTGTCCGTCAGAAATCTCGTTATCGCCTGTGGCCGTTCAATGCACGCTAAATAGTCAGAAATAACGCTCTCTTCTTTGCATTAAACCCCAGATTAACATTCCATGCTGGCAAAAATTTTCTAAAATTAACAACAGTGTTCGGCTCCAGGTAACTTTAACTCGAGCAATAAGGTAACATTTTTTAACAGTTCCTGGTTAAGATCTATCTTCGCAAAAAAGATCTTCGTATCTATAGACCACTGCGTGGCAGTTGCAGGCCAAGGGAGAGTGGCAATTGTGGCCACTCTCCCCTCGCCGTTGTAATTTCGCAGCTGTTTCATCGAAAATCCATTTTAATTAATCGAAACGACGAGCTGGCGCAACAGCCTCGAAATCATCGCGGCAAAAGACTCCATCGCGACCGGTGTTAGCAGCCGGTGGATACGAGGAGGCCGCCCGCTTAATATTCCGCGGGCAACCACACAGTTATTAAAGAGGATTACAACCTTTAATAATCCCCGGCGCTTTCGCAAAAATTCCGGCCTCGCCGCGCTTGAATTACCTTTGCCCGGGCAAACTTTCCGTTCCTGGCTTTCATTGTTTCGCCGGCCATTTGTATCCGCCCGGCGTAACGTTTCGCGAGAATGGATGCTCGTTACCACCGACCCCGGCATTGTTTCGGGGGAAGAGCTCGTTGGAGAATTCGATTCGTCGCGAGCCCGCAGCGGCTAGTTTCTCCCTTTTTTTTTTCCCTCGCGAAATCCCATGCGACACTTGTCGCCCGTGCAGTAGCCAGCGCGACGTTTCGCAGCGTGTCGTGGGCCGTGTATTATTAGATTTACCCCCCTCTGAACTTGGCGAAAAGGGGTTGGACGAACCGGAACTCGCGGCTCCACTCCGGCACCCTCTGGTCCCACCGAGCACCTTTTTCACCACCGGGTCTCCGGGGACCTTGCCCAACCCGTTTGCACCCCGAGTGAGGCACACCGGGAGGGAAACGTCGGGAGGATTTAAAGGCGATACGATCCCGATCGATTTTGTCTGTTCCTCTCGAAGTTTCTCCTTCTCGACCAGAACGGAAGCCCTTGTTAGCGAGGACAGCTTCGCTGGAAGATTAAACGGTGGCGCGGAAACGAACTGATGATTTCAATGTGCACTGTTCTTTTAGGAGACTTTAGGTGCAAAGAGGTTGTCCTGTTGGGTATCGCGACAATTTTTATTCCTGGTGAAAGGAGGATAGTGTCCCGAGAGAAAAGTTCCCCTTTAGGGGCAGTGCCCTTCAAGGGGTTGTCAGGATGTTTTGTTCAATGGAATCATATATTGTAACATTGTGAAATACTGTAACGTGGAAATATCGATGGCACACAGTGGGCTAGATCGGATTAAGGAGAAGTAAGTCCGAAATTGATGGTAAAAGAGTATAAGAATTAGTGCATATTTTATGTACTATATATCTCACTCACAATGAGATACAAAGTGACCACTTGTAGTAGCTTAATAAACAATGAAACAAATAACGAAGTGGGTGTGCGAATCTCAAGTTATTCTCTATTTTTAGGCAATAATGCTCTCAAGAAACATATGAATTCATCATGCTACACATGAATTCCGTCATCTCTCGAAAACTATTAATTGTATCCACTTGATTTTCATCTCATTTAATTTAGAATGAAAAATACATAGAAAGTGGTACTGTGTTCAATAAAAACATAATTTTTATCTAAATGCTATTAGCTAATCTTTATCTTAATGCTATTTTATCTATCCCTTCTCTACTCACAACTTTTCCTATCATTATAATGTCCCAAAGGATTATTACCCGTAATAAATAAAAAATACCATTGTATATATCGACTGTACCTATAAATATCATTTTAAAATAATAGAAAACGAGCTGGAAATACGCAGGCACACGTACAACTCCACCATCCCCGCCCCTCTTGGCGCACGATCGACCGAATCATCCGGACAGTAGCAATTACAAAAAGGAAGGCGGAAAAGAGCAGGGCGCGCAGCGAGCGTCGATAACGTGGTTTCGAAAAATTGACGTCAATGCACACCTCGACCCAGTTTCCTCCCCGACTGATCCTTTCGTCATGGCACGGTTGTAAAAGTCCCGGCCGGGATAACGCGATTGTAAGTTACACACGCTGGAAACGCGCATTCGCGTTCAATGGGACGAGGTCGAGCCCCACGTGTGTGTGGTGGAAATACAGGGAAAAAAGAAGCACAGAGGGGAAGACAAGCAGGACGAGGCGGAGGCTCGAACGCAAGGGTGGAGATAAAGAGAAACGGGGACGGGCGAAAGGGAAAAGAAAGTGAAAAGGGGGAAAAATGAGGGAAAAGAGAGAAGATTCGAAGATTAGAGAGGCACTTCTCGTGGCAGCTCTGTCTAGCAGTTAAACGGAACCCTGCCTTGGACATCTATTATAATCCTCGAGATAATTGTACGAAGATTACGAGGGAAAGTTTATAGTAATAGGAACAATGTGGGTTGAACACTCAAGGGGCACTGAAATCTGTGGTTGCTTATGTTAAATATTCAAATTAAAAACTATTCTATGAATGGAGCATTAGATAACACGATCTCAATGTTTAAACTTCTTAGTATTTCTTGTACCTACATCCAAATCGGTTCTATCTCAACATTTTGCCAGAAGAGACACGTGTTTGTAGGGAATAAAAAACAGGATATTAATCCTCCGATATTATAAATTCATCTATCTAAAAAGTGTTCCAACTCCCCTTGAGTATCCCAATCATCGTTATTTGCCCGCTAAACCTCGGGATTATTCGTAAACATCCAATACTTCGCTGTCTGCTGCTTTCGCGAGCGCTCTATTCCCTGGTTAATAACGTGACGATGCGTGCGCTAGAGTAATTCGTCGATGGAAACGACACGCGAGAGAGAAGATTAAAGGATCTCCGCGTGCGTATGTATAAATTCGAAATGGAGATAATTACGATACCCGGCTGTATACCGAGTCCATAAAGCGTCGCTTCGAATTGGTTAAATTTATCGATCGCGCCTCGCAGATACTGCGGTCGCTTTTTATCTCGGCGATCCCTTGGTAATTCCATTTCGCTACGAATATACATGAAGCCCATTGCCGTTTGATGTTGGTTTTCGTCCGCTTCCGGAGGAAACAATTGTAGCTATCGTGTTTCACGACGATTCTTTCAAATTCACGAGAACGCAGAATTTCGAAAGTAACTGGGAATCTCCTTCTGTAAAGGATTCTTTTGAAAGCATTGCTAACTGAGGGAAAGATCTGTCGTTGTCGCACTGGTGTAAAAGTTATCGTGTAAATTTTTGATTCGGGTCGGATACGTTAGAACGAGGTTTCGAATAGGGGATGAATATTACCGATGGTGTTAAGATTAGATAATTTTTGTGAAAGGGAACGGTATTATTTTCCTTTTATAATATTCTAGGAACTCCGCGTTCTGTGTTTTTATTTATTTGCGTGTACGTAATAAAATTATTCGAGGCTTGATATTGTTGTTAATGCCTTTTTTAACTCTGAAGGTTATTCCTTTCCGTAAATTATCCACAAACGACATTCTCTAATTATTTCGAGCAGAATACTGACTGAAGATTCTCTATTTTCACATATGTTTAATGTGGAACATGCATTCGTTTAACCATTAGTTAGCGTGTTCGAAATCAAAGAAATCGTAAAGACTCATCCGGTGATCAGATCCACGAGTATACTTTTCTACCGGACTTTCTCGTCGACAGTAGAAACGGTGGAGCGTTTCGATCGAATTAGTAACTTCCATTTCGCTAATTGATCCTAGCAGTATTTACCGACGGTGCTTCAAACCAGAGATCTCGAACGGAAATTCTCGTTCAACAACCCCGCCGATCGCTCGTTCTACAGTTTCGCAGTCGATGAATACTCTGTTCAATCCCGTTCCTGTGTTTCACCAAACCTTCCTCGGATATTAAACAAAACAGTCTTAATTAAATCCCGGTCATAGGATATCCAGTGCAAAATTGGAATAACGTGGGCGTGCAAAGTCAGGAAGGATTGAATTCCAAAGTGAAACCCAAAACTGCAGGAGATGCAGCACCCAATGAAACGTAATTTATAATTTCAAAAATGGGGCACCTGATCGAGGTCCAAGTACACCTTTCCGTTACCTAAGTTCCCTACAAACACTCGAAGAATTACCAGAAACTTCAGAAGCCCGACAGGACCGCGTAAATTTAAAAAAATGGCCCTGAAGCTTGCTCAACTATTTTATATCGACAGCCCTGTTACTCGCAAACTCTCAAAGACGCTTCCAGGCGTTCAGATTTGCAATAATCTCCCCTCGCCACTCGGGTATCCTCCGAATCGATACGCACTGATCCCCGTTATCTAATATTCGCATTCTCCAGTCCAGCAAAAATGGCAGGCCTCAGAGCCGAGGCACTTCGTCATCCCGGCAACGAAACTCCCCGGAGGCTTCCTCCCTAACCCCTGTCGTCTTTGAAAGCCACCACCCCCGGAGCCCCACCTCCTCTGTCCCTGTTCCATCGGTCCGCGATCCTCCCGCCTCGTATTTATGTTCTTGAGAGCAACCTGCCAATTAGTTGCTACCCTCGCCCAGCCTGTTATGCACACTTTGAACAACTAGACACACGGCTGGCGCTTGCAATTGGATACCAGTATTCACTTTCAAGAGTATTCTCGACGTGCTTTGTAGCCCACGTGCGACTCACTCCCTGGCCCGCCACCCCCTTTTCCATTCCTCGTCCAATGTCACACTCCTCCTCCCAATTACGTATCCGTGCCCGAAGATCGTTCCCTCTTTAGATACCCAGCTATGCCCCGTCGGCCGTTGAGAAATCGAATCCTCCGACTCTCTCGCCTACAACGCGCTGCGAAGCCGCGAAATGGCACCAACCCCTGGCTTGGATTCGTGACTGACAGAATACAAGCGATACCCTGAATGGGGACGGGATGCGAAGAGATGCGAAGAGGGACACTGCGAAATTTCTCCAATAACCGATCTTCGTGCGCTGGACGACCGATCGGGACCTCGTGAGTTTCCTTGGATGACCCTCGGACGGAGATCGAGCGCGCTCGCGATTGACAAAGGATCGACGAGGTTCGTGTGTATAATGACCGTCGAGGGTGTTTAACGTTCGAGCGCGTAACGGGGAAAGGAACAATGGCAATGAGCTTCACAGACGAAATCGAGATGTTCACGTTTTCTGGATGAAATACGCTCGCTTTTGTGGGCTGGTTTAAATCTCCCCCTCACCCCACCCCCTTGTTTCCCTCGCTGTGTACCAGCATTAATCGATAGCCTCCTATTCTTCTCCGCCTGGGGATTTTCAGATTACAATGCAACGCACGGGCATGCCGCGTGAAAGGAAAACCTTTACGTAGTATTTCTTCGTTGCGAGCGGTGGAGAACTCGGCTCCCTTCGCGGCGCTTTGGTTTCTCCCGCGGAGGAATAGTTACGGGAGGTGGGGGTGTAATTTCCTCGACGCTTTAAAGACGCATATTTCGCGGGCCAGATTGTCTGGCAGACATCGATCCCGTTCGGACGACGATGTAAAAGCGCGGAGAACGATGCCGGGAGGATGGACGCCAGCGGGGAGCAGGATGTTTATACAGCGCGCAGGATTATGGCGGCGGGTGGTAGCAGGATTCTTGCAATAACTCGCCGCGGCTTGGCACGGTATCGCAAACAAACACGAGGAAGCGAATTGAACGGAGGCGCGCCAAGTATTTTCCAATTACATCTTCCATTAACGATCATTCCCCGTGCGCGACGGCTCCCTTCGAGGAACGATCGATCGAAGAAGCACGGCTTCTTCGTCGGCCCGCGATCCCCGACGTACAAGCTCGGAAATTAATTAGTTGCTGGAAGAAGGCCACTTCCAGGGAACAGGAGCGTTCAATGATATTTAGAGTGTATTTTCATTGATCTGGAATTTTCTTCCGTAGCCGGGGAAACTTTTAAGAGCAACATCTAGGTATGCATGGAAATTGGTAATGATCCTTAACGATTGATGATAATGAGTTGCTTAATGATCGCGCGTAATGTAATATGATAATTTATGTTTTAGGATTTTATTATATAAATACCACTTATAGTATCCCTTAATACCTTAATACCTCGATGGTCTAACACGTAATATGTTTCAGTATCTTAGTAATCCATTATCCTCAGACTCCAACATCTAAATACCTTATTATCCTCGTATTCTAATCTTCCAGAGACCTAACGCATCAATCTACCACTATGTAATTATTCCAATGCACCAATAACGGGCTACACTAATCCTCAAATATTTCAATAACCCAAAGCATTCATATTTCAGTGTTTTGATACACACTGATGCCTCACACTCTGAAACTTAAATACCCCAATATCCAATAAATTCAGAGGAAGTTTCCCTCAAAACTCCCCACATTTCCAAACACTGGAAGTTAATATATTACAATAACAGCGACCACGCAGCGCACTCCTTCGTTCAAAAAACAAAGAGATATCTATCTTCAGATTAAACTAAACAGGTCACATAGAAACTACTTAAACAAGGACACGTTATCCAGTCCAAAATGAAATTACAAAAAGCACATGTTCTCGTTATCGGACATAATTTTCGATGATCGAAGCAAGCTCGTTACCAACAAACCACCCTTCAGCAATTAGTACCCCGAATGAAAGCTTCAAAGCGGGCACGCCGTTCCCCAGCCACGCCACGACAATCGCAATTATTCCCCGGCGATAAATCCCGCGAGCCCTGGGCCCGATGCAAATCCACGGGCAGGTTTTACGCCCGGCGAGGAAAACGGACGAACGGAGGAAAGGAAAAGCCGAGGGTACGTGTTCGCCGATGGAAACGACGTCTGAATACTAACGGTCCTCCGTGACCCAGAGAAAGAAACGAGCGGGTCGAGGCGGAACGGGGCGAAGGCCATTAGCATGTTCGTTTCGGTTTAAAATTTAAATCTCCGCGGGACGGATCGCGGAAGGAGCGACTCGTGGACCCGGCCAGGAAGCGATCGGGGTGGTCTCTTTAAAAACTCTCCAACGTACCGCGAGATCCCGTGGCTCCGGTGGCTGGACAGAGACGGGCGTGACGGAGCCAAGGCAGACAGAGCGCCGACAAAAGGGAAGCGAAAGGAATAAAAGTGGAAAAGGCGCGAAGCGTGGCTCGGCGAGCAGCTGCTGGTCTTGATTTTCGAGTTTCGCCCTGCGATCAGAAAAATTCGGAAAGGAGAACGCTCGTGCTCGACATTTTTCAAGGCCATCCGATCGTCCCAACGTACTCGAGGACGCCTCGACGGAGCTCGCCACGCCATTGGTCGGAAATGAGGATTTTTCCTTAACAGATCCCAGATGAAACGTTGATTGGCCACCGTCCAGCCCGGGGGGGTCTCTCGCTTAGCCTGGAGGGAACAGGACGGAGAGGAACTTGCTGGGGGTACGATTCACTGGGGGTCTTCTCCGAGATCGAAGGGCAAGGAAATTCTTTCGCCTAACGGGGTGCACGCGACACCGGTCTGACTGGATCTAAACTGTGAGAAGATACGTTGTGGACGGGGAACGTCTACGTACGCTGAAGGAGTTTCGGGAACCGGGTCTCGCCGCTGTCTTCCTCGTCGTTGGGGGTAAAAAACCCCTTTCGATGCCAGGAGTGGGTTATTTAAAGGGAACGATCAGTTTTACTTCCTGTCGGCGAGACAGTTTGAATTTCTAGGGTGGAGAGTGGTTGGGAACTGTGTCACACGTATGCTCGTCTTCGGGATGTGAGTAAGCACACGATTCTTTATACTTGAACCGCATTAAACGACGGATCATACGCGAATTGTTCTCGAAATTTTGTTTAATAATTTTGCCACAGGTATGTGAAAATGAACTTTAACACTTATACGTCTGCATAAGTTGGTAGGTTTCTTATTTTTGCTACTGTTCAGAGTTCAAACTTTCCTTTGACCACTACTGTCTAAGCTTCCGGTGAACGTCTTGCAGGCGTATCCCTCTCTCTCTCTGTCTGCCTCTATCAAGTGGCCCCCAAATGGAGAGCAATTCGTCTCCTTTAATCGCGTTTCACGTTGTCGCGAACGCGGAACGGGAAAGAACCGCGTGTCCTCGAGGAGATGGGAAGAGGGATGGCGAAATTGAGAGCGCACTCGAGTTTACAGGGCGGCAAATGGGCTGGTATATGTTCGCAGGGTAATGGGAAAGGCAACAGATGTGAACGGGCGGCAGTTTCGCGATGAAACTATCGTGTCGTATAAAAGGGCGAGAGGTTGGCAGAGGTTAGCCTGCGACCAACGACATAAACTTACGATAGTGCAAACGACCGAGACACGGGAACGTCGGCTATTCCCTTTCCGTTCCCTGTCCCACTCTCCGCCTCTCATGGGGCCCCGTGTGCATCGAACTCTCTTGTTCTCTTGCAACCCTAACGACTCGTCGTAATTCGTATTTGCGCGGCTCTCCGCGCCCCGCTTCCGTTCCGGTCGCCGTATGTACGCATCCCACCTCTGTACCAAGGAACTTCGACGCGAGTCTGCTTCACGGCCGTCTAGATGCTGTGTGCCAAGTGTGATTTAAACCTTGCTACGGTGCCTGTCAATGACTTTGTCAGACGACTTTCTCTGTACTCTACTGCCTTCTCTGGGGCAGATTTCGCGTTGGAAGTGATCATGTTTGAGCGAAGATAGAGCAAGAGGTTCAGTGCTGGAGAATTTTTGAGGAAGATTGCAATTATTGAAGTTCCTTGGAAACTCTATTACTCCTAAGTAGTAACATATTATGCTGATGAGTGAATTGTGCATGACTGTGATATTTGATTCCAGTGTTTAAATAACAGAGAAGGAAATTATAGGGGATGCAAATTGTTTGACCGTGGAAAAAGTAATGTTAGAGTCAGAATATACGTGCCTCTGAGAGAAGGCGCAGAGTTGTTTGTTTTCATCGGCGGTGCCAACGTAATGTTGCAAAATAAACGCGATTTCCGTGGAAATTGACGCGCATAGACGTGCTCTTACGACTTGGCGATTCCCCCGGAATTTTTATGCGCTCCAGTCTCACATGAGCTCGTAAAATGTGCACACAAACCTAAAGTTACAGTTCATTCGCAGCTGACTGCCTCTTCCCACTGAATAAACTTGCCGTGTATCGCGAAGAGGACGTTTCCCAGCGAGAATTGTTCGCGACTATTCGCGAGGAAATTTGCAAAACCTATCCATTCCATCTCTCACGCTTTCTCGAGGACACCCAAGATTTTATATTTCTTTCCCGGCAATAAAGCCTTCCGTTATCGGGACACTTCTGCCCCATTGGAAATAATATGCCATCGCATTCGATTTGCAAAGAAGTCGATCTGCGTGCAGCGTTACGCAAATCGCTGCAAAAAACTGCATTTACAGCGCATTACAGTTGCAAGAACAAAACCGAGGAATCTTGTTCTCGGCATTTAAAACATTATTCCTCGGAATTTAGAAACATTAATACACCTCTCAAATATTCACAGAATCTTCCATACAAATTTGGAATAATTCACGCATCTCAAGAAGAAGCATTTAACTAAACGTCTCGCAAAGGAAGAAGATGATTTCAAGGAGAAATGGGCCGTGGACATATCAGAGACACTTTCTCCTTCAAAATAAGACGAGTTCAATCATTTTGACATGCGAACATAGAAACGTAGAATCCTAGCAACATGTTGCACGCTAACGTACGATGATATCCACACCCCGGGGAAGATAAAGATTGAAAATTACAAGTTCCCTTCCATCCCAACTGTCACTCGACGTCCACCGTCGTTCTCTTTTACGAACGAACTACTCCGATGCAAAGGTCGGCGATACGAGCACGTGGGGGCGCATTTAGATACACGATAAGTGGCCCACGTGGCCTAGCAACGCAAAACCAGGCAGACGAAAGCGGCAGTGGCCAGCAAATACGGATTCTCGTCCGCGGCCCTCTATAAAGATAAAACCGTCCGACGTGAAGCCCGAAACCTCCCGATCCCTTCATTGCTATTCCGCGTCGTATCCGACGGCGCATACCAGATCATATTAATTTAATCCATACTCTCGTTACAAACTCTACCTTATAGCCTCCGCTAGGTAAAACGACGTCCGAGCCAGCCGGACGATCCTGTCCTCGAGTTTATATTCGAGAGCTACCAATGCCGCGCCCTCCCCCCCCCCCCCTCCCCCTCCCTGCTGCGACTTTGGGCCGCAATCCGCGATATTTATTACTATTACCGGCCGCTCTATTTACACGTGAAACTTTCTGGTCCGTTTGAACTGTCCTCGACGACGGCCCAGCAGAGTGCATACATATTAATGCAACCGAACGATCGAGAAACTGCACTCCGCACGTTTTCCATCCTCCTTCCGGCATTCCTCCGCTTCTGTGACTTCTGCTGCTCTCACTGGATAACATTAGAGATCTCCATTCGAGGTGGTCTGTGATTTCGACGGAGGTTCTCGTCGCTGCTCCGCTTTTTATTTTTAATTCCGAGCAGCGGAGTGACTTGCAACACGGTGATCAATCGTGTGATTTCTTAGTGGAGAGGATAAAAACCTTCGTGGAAGTTTTTGTTGTAGTTGTTTGTTTTAATTAGTAGAGTCAAGAGTTTAGGGTTTATGTTTAGGATTTAGGGTTTAGGGTTTAGGGTTTAGGGTTTAGGGTTTAGGGTTAAGGATTAAGGATTTAGGATTTAGGATTTAGGATTTAGGATTTAAGTTTAAGTAAACGTTCGTTCTATTCAAGATCTGCATAGTTTCATATCTCCCTTTATTCATCCCTTCCCTTTGGACCACCCCTTTTCCCGGGTGATATCACTGATTTACCGAATGTCTGTCGCAACCTCCCTTTACGGTAGACCATAGGCAAGCCGATATGAGCCCACTTTCACGGCTGCTAGTTATTGAACCTAATGAAGATGGCCCAGCAGTGGTGCAAGTTGGTCGAACGTCTGCACAGAAGCGTCGATGGCTGTCCAAAGTGGCTGTCGTGCGAGACTTGTAACTGTTATTGCCCCCTATCGGCGCGGGAAATCGTCGACTGGGGGGGGGGCCTCGTTGTGGAAACAACGATTCGAGATAATCGAGGGAACCACGCGTCCCTCTTCGGCGGAACAGTGCACCGGCGACGGTGGAATAATTTTCGAGCTACTACTGTTCCATCGACTGACTCTTTATTAATATTCCTCGGCGTCCAGGAGTTAGGTTCGCAGCTGTGCGCGCAGCCACTCGATTGAAAAGAGTCGGGGGGGCAGGTGCTTTTGGAATTCGAATGGGGATAGCAAGGGGGGAAACGTGGCGGAGCGGGTTACTTGTGATTGCAAATCCTTTCTGATTCGATCTCGTTTCCTTCCCACTTCACTTTCGCGGGTCATTGTGCTCGAAATTGTGTCAGAAAATCCCGACCGCCGCGTATCGCGGAGATTTATTAAAATCGCGATTCCGTGCTTCCCGACGGGGGTGATATGCCTTCTGGTGTAAGTATAAGCGCTTAATCAAAGGAAATTAGTATTTCCACCCTAATCATAAAGACTGATATTATTACTATTATTATAGCAATAGTAAAAATAAAGTTAGAGTAAAGGCGTAAAAAATAAAATATGTAATTTAAACCCCAACACGATTGCCTATAATACTGTGACTTTTCCTTACTACAATTTTTCAGTCCTTCATAATCATTTAAACCTACCATCGTCCTCTATAAAAACAGGAACTCTTTTACTTTCTAATACCTTGCAGCGATCAGCCCGCAGGACTCGCACCCTGTAAATCTCGCGGCACGTTATTCGAACCGTTCTGTGGCGACGGAAATAGGTGTCCACAGAGAAGTATCCATGGAACTGTAGTTTGCTACGCAGCCAAGCCACGGGGTGTCACGTTCCCCGATCGGAGAATTTCAATTCTTGCTATTCCTGCTATCGAAACTATTGGCTCGTGGTGTAACGAAACGCTGAAGTGTGAAAAAGGACGGCGATGATATCGACGCTGTGAGAAGAAACGCCGATTTGTCGTTGACACGTCCCGTGAATGGGGGTTGGTTATGCAGGGCGTGTAAAGCTTGAAACGTTGCGCGACTGCAACGACTATTATACCCCTGGAACGTGCACGGACACACGCATATGCACAGAACGGCGCGGCGTCCCGAATACACCGATGCATCCCGGCTCGCACACAGGAAAGCACTATTTGCGGCGAAAAGTTCGCCCCGGTGCCAGAACGGTGACTAAGAACACGTCGTTACCTTTGCAATTTGCGGCCGTCGTTGCTCGTGTGTTTACTCTTTCACTTTCCCCGCCAGCGACGGCCAACGTTTTAGGCTGGTCGCTTTAAATCACCGTCTCTCGTCCCGTCTCATTTCGCCATCCCCTAGGCACGTCTATTTCCGGCTGAATTGGAGCGATTGTACCGCCCGTTTTTCCGATTAGTCACGTGGATCGATTCTATCGACCCACTCTAAAACATGCCTTGGCGATTTTTCGAATTTTCAATGTCGACGGGGGATTTAGTGTGTGGGCATTAAGATGGCCCTTATTTATACCTGTCGAATTTTTTGTAGTTTTTTACTGTCACTTCTTCGAACGGTGCCATTTGATAAAAAATAGTCCCTGAAAAAAATTGATTGCAATCGGAATTTTCATGCTACCTCCTGAGAATTCGACAGATCCTACATAGTTAAAAATTGCATGAATTAGTTATGAGAAGAACATACAATAGTTGTCCACTAAGCCATCGATTTTCACATTAAGCGTAACCACAGTAGGTAACGCAATTCCTTCGATCTCACCCTCAGCCTTCCATTAACCTTCCCCCTAAAATGAGACTTTTTTTAAAAATTCATCGAAGGAACTACCTGCAAATATGCCTAATCTACCGAGAAGTCAAACTATTCCACTCCTTGTAATATCAGTCGGACTTTGATCTGTCCCAAGAACAGGGAACTAAACAGAGCCCGAGCGAAATTCCTGCGCGTTGATTATTTCTCCGTTCGTGGACGAAAGCAGCCCCTCGAAAGAGCAGGGGGAATCCATTCGTCCACGAATTCCTGGTCAATTACGACGGCTGCTCGTCTTCGAGAGGGGCAACGGCGATTCCAGCGATTTCTTCGTCCCGGTCCAACCACCCCCCACTTCCATCCGACCGTTCTATCGGCAAAGATCTCATACATATTAATGGCGATCCGATCGATTTCTGGGCCGTGCTCGGTTCTTGCTCTGTTTAGGGACACCGACGGTTTCGGCGCATAAGCCCTTCCGCCGCCCACAATGGTTATTATGCCATTAACGTAATGAAGTTAGGCGGCGGTAAAGGTTCCAGTGGTCGGGCGTCGGGTCGTTCCAGATACGAAGAACGCGATAAAATAGGAATAGGACGCGCCTGATGGTATTCAGACGGTGGTTCTCGCGTATGTTTGCTGGTTAATTGTTCGTCGTTCGGTGTTCGTGCAACGATTCGAGAGACATGTTCGCGCTTCTCCTCTGCAATGTCTATAAATTTTCTTCCCGGGATATTGTTCGTTAATGGGCAGGGAATGGGAACGGGAAAGTGTAAGACAATTTGGAAACTGGAGGTAGTGATGACGAGGAGGGAATACTTGAGGGAACGTCATTGAGACAGCTTAGGCTATCCATGCGAGTACTGATTTTTACAGTGGAATTTGCAGGAGGCGGTGGATCTTAAGGATGTAGATGGAAATGCGGAACTGAAGGGAAACTTTTTATAATAAATACTTTTGTCTAAAAAAAGTCAGCCAAAATGATACATCGTTGCTAATTTTTCATTCACTGGACAGATCATCGTAATCTGGAATAAACGAATGTTTTTGGTAGCAAGCATGTTCCCTTGATTGATAAAATGTTTCTAATGTTCCAGTAAAAATTACGAAAGCAGATAAACAGGACAATATCGTGATATGCACCTTGCAATGTTAAGGATTGAGTAAGAAGAAGGAATAGAAGAGAACTTTCTGTTGATCTTCACTAATGCACCGCGCTTATTGTTTATTGTTCCAGCACATGCATTGAAGCTGGGGTAAACAATTTCTCTCATGGGTGGACTGTGTAACTACTATTAGATCGATCAAGTCGACATGCGAGGCGTATGGTTGATATATGTTTAGGTGGTTCGGAATCGAACTCCCTGTGGCAACAACGTCATTGTTTACTGATTATATTCTTGTATCAACAATCGGGGATCGTACGTCAGAGAGTACGACTGCTTTTACTATAGTACAAGAGGTTAAACCTCCATATGCCACCGATTCATCCCATTTATTACTAAACCTCTCACTACGTCAACCCTAATTATCCAAAACTACATTTCGACACAAATGAAACAAAGAATAGAAACGATATAGGTGCATCAAGTTAGCTTTTCATAGTTGGATCTCAAATTGCAAATTATCATCCAGGAAAGAATTAGAAACTCCTACCAAATACTGTAATTATTATCAATTACAAAAATTACAAGGAACTTCAAAGTGAAAGGAAGAAACTAGTTTCTCAAATTTGCACGCACAATTACAGCTGTCCTTACTTTCAAGGTGTTCGAGAAATCGCCGTACAAATCTCGATTATACCCCCGAAATGCAAATCGTGCAAACCGAAACATTTCAGTTTAGAACGCGGAACAACAGATTGATTATCACGGCCGTCCTGGAAACGGAGCTAATGCAAACCGGCGAATTATTGCGTGCGGGGTCTAAAAAGAGCACCAAAGCGAATTGGGGCGAGCAAGCGCGGTTGGCCCCATAATTTACGCGAACACGATCTACCGTTGCTTTAATAGGTCACCCACTAATCAATTGTAATGATATAATATATCATTGGACATTCTGCCGCGTACTGTCTCATTAAAATGCTTATACGTCGGACGCGAAATACTGCGAATGACGACATTTCGCTGAGCCGCAGTGTCTAGCGCGCTATTAAGTAATGGCCAGTGACATATTTCTTAGTCGTTAGCCAGTTCCTGAACTGAAATCCTCCGACAAAATGCCGTGCACGTGATTTCAATCCCACCCCTCGACGATTAATTGCAAGTCACTCTATATTACTTCGCCAATAACCGTATTCAGAATCTTCATACCTACTTTTTAAATTTCCCATAAAATTTCTCAAAGCTTCCCAAGATTTGTAATTTAATTAGTTAAAAAAAAACTTCACTCACTTGAACGTGACTCCACACTTTTGGCTTCGGGCTGGATCTCGCGTTGTTGGTCGCGCTTGAGCTTGCAGAATTATTGGGGACACTGCTGGACGACGTTGTGGACTTGACGGACGGTTTTTGAGTTTTTTGAATCTGTGCTGTGACTGACGTCGACGCGGCTGTGCGTTGCTGCTGCTGTTGCTGCTGTTGCGCGGATGTTTGCTGCTGTTGCTGTTGCTGCTGCTGCTGCGTCTGCTGCATGATCTGCTGAATGAGCTCCAGTTGCTGCTTGGTGAGGCCATCGTTGCTGGCACCGGGAGACGTCGCGCTCTGTAAAACACAATTATGAAACGTTAATGGTAGGTAATTTCTCTTAATAAACGAATAAAGTATACAATAAACAGTTCGGTAACACGATTGAAGAGTCCATGTAGTAAACATTGTAAGCGCCAAAATTTAAAAAAAAATACAAGTTTTTATCAGAAAATGTTTTACGTGCCAATGGTAATATTATAGTTTAGAATTTGATTTTTAGCACTTACAGTATTTTCTACAAAGACTTTAATTTTCCTTCGGGACTACATTCTTCTTAATCATCTGTGTCTAATTACGCAGCAAAGCGAGGAGAATCTTAAACGCACGGCGCGTGTATTATCGATCGAGCGAAACGGCGGTGTGCACCCCATCCGCCAGTATTCGCCCAGCTTTTCCCTTATTCAAGATATTCCATTCGCTTTCACGTTAACGACCAGCGTAATATTCGCGAAAGGACCGGCTCATAACATTCGAGCACGCGCTGATCTCGCGTGTCGGTGCATCCTCGGAATGGCGAATATGCACGCACGTGTGACCCGGGATAACGCAGGAAAAACAATGAAACTTGTGCGGCAGATACGCGCGCACCTGTGCTGCCGTGCCGCGCGCTTTGTTTTACAGTTCAACAATCTCGTAGCGCGCTATTCTCCATTCCGCTCGTGCCAAGTGTTATTGCCAATTTTTCGATTGAACCCCCGGCGACACGGAAAAAAAGGAGGACGAAGTATGCGCGGGGGTTGAACGATCGAGTCACGCGAGACGTCCAATACAATCTTATCGGTTGTGCTACTCCTCCTCTCTGCAGAATTTTAAAAAATTACTTCTCGCGAAAGTTGCAGCGTTTTTCGCGCAGCAATAGTCGAATGAGAATTTTCTCACTTTAAGTGGAAGCACTAAGACAACTGAGCGTTTTATTCGCTCTACACAGCTTCATTTCGCACAGCACATACTGTCAAATTTGCCTGAGAAATATTAAACGAATGTTGTTCGTGGACCCCATGTTCCTTCGCAGAAACCTCTTCGATGAATTGCCAAAGTTACATCCACTAACTTTAAAATTCTGTATATCACTTTCCAACAAGTTTCAATTTTTACAGACTATAGAAACATCCCCTATTTCTCTGTTGATCGCATTATGGTTTCGCGACAAAATTCTACCCCACACCTGCAACGAAAATCAATGATTTCCGTCAGGCGACTGTCCCGAAAGGAGTCGTACAACTGGCATGCGAAACGACCCCCTGTATTTCGGGGAATAAACGAAATATTTCAGGAGATAAATTCGGACGGGGACATTCAGTATACAAAACGAAAATAGAAGAAACGCGAAGGACAATAAAAAAGGAGCAATATAAATGGGCAGGGAGAGAGGAAAAGGGCCGCGGGTACGCGAGCGCAATGGTATATAGGAAGAATGGCGGATGCGAGCAATGGTTGTCCTGGCTGATCGTTTTTCAACGGCACTATGGGAAAAAAGCGTAGGAGCGTGTACGGACCCGCGAAACGACGAATGCGAGTCATAACAAAGGGACAGGACGCGGATTTCACGATTTTTAATTAAGAGACGTTCCTCGTTGGATTACCACGGACACGCCCGGTCTGCCATTCATGCCGCCCGTCGCTTCCACCGCTCTTTCTGGGCTCGCTTTCCTGAATTATTCGGGTGTGATCGCGGAAAGGGCGGCCATTCAATGGCTCCCTTTCGATAGAACCGTTCTGGTCATTACGGATGACAGCGCGACGAAAAAGTCTTGGGCCAGTTGACGCGGAAGGAAACGCGCGGCTCACTGTTCGAAATACGGTTGTTTAGGCACAGCATGCCTTTGACATCACGCTTTCAGTGCTTTCAATACTTTCAGCACGAAATAGTGATGGAGGAGATCCGGTTTGATTGAATATAGCTTGATGAAACTTTTCCCTGTTTCACTATACCTAGGTATCTATAGGGTTTGCAAAGAATTACACATTATATTATTTTATAACGTTTAACTACAGGTAAACCGTGGCTTTCAAATTCCCTTCATCTCCTTTACATGTATATTTAGGTATATAATCGTTATGTCACTGATTCATCACTGTTTAGCCCAAACCGTTGACTTTAGAATCATGAAATTCGGAGGTTATATTTGTTTTGCGACGTAGATGCTCGATAAGAAGGGATTTTTTTAAAATTCCAACCTGAAGGGGGTAAAAAGGGGTGAAATATGTTTTCTCGAACTTCTTATTAATTTTTAGGCCCGATTAGATATCAGCTCGGCTTTTACTTACAAAGGTTACCCACGCAAATGCCTAAAAACCAATTTCACGAATTTACCCTAATCAACTCATAAGGTGGTGAAAAGGGGTGAAATCTTAATATCTTTTAGGCCCGAAGCGAAACGCGTGGGTATTTTACTAGTATATAATAAACCTATAATAATACACAGTACGTCCGTTACCTCCTGTCCCACGGATTAAGAATACTTCCCTCCAGCCTCCCCACCCATTACACAGCCCTGCGCTCAAAGTGGAGCAAACTAAACAACTGTAGACAAAAAGCCATTCGCTTAAAAGCATTTCGTATTCATTGATCCTCCTACGATATAAATTTAAAAGCATTAAACCGAACGAACGAGCTAGGACGGGGCTAGAAAGACTTAGGGCCCAACGTGTATATTAACGTCGTCCAAGCAATCCACCTTCGTTAAACGTGCCAGCCAGGGATTAGCAGATTTTTTTAAAACGCTCACAGTGGGCATTCGTTTTCGTTAACCCCGCGCGAAAGTCTCCGCTCGCGCCGCATCGGTGACTTTATTCCCCGAGAATCCGCCGACCAATATAAGCCAGATGAAAAAAAGGGGCCATCAATCCAGCTGACGCGAAATAATTGCGCCGCGGGACGATTCGCTAATCACTTTTACACGGGGCGCAGCGAGCTCGCGGGCGACGTCGAGGTGGCCGGCGACAGGGTGGAGCGGCGGATGTTACAGCGCGAATCGGACCGTCGATTAAAATTGGATTTGTTAATTAGCGTTGGGAATGTGGCGGCGGTCGGTTCCCGATCCGACTCATACCTTATTAAACCTTCATTTCGTAATTCCCACGCTGCCATTTGTCATCGCTGTAATCAGTAGCCAGTTGTTTTCTGGCCGGGAGCCCGCGCAACGCGTGCACCGCATTTTTCTCGCCCCCTGGCGCCACGAAGGAAGACAGACGCGCGTGTGACGATCGCGCCCAATCGTTAAGCTACGTTCCCACGTGGGCAATACGTACGCGCTCGAAACACTTGGAAAGCAGCGGTTTTTGGATTCGAAAGCATCAAAGGAGTATATCAAATTTATTTTCTATTTTATTTTTAGATACACTTGCTTCTGCACGCGAAGAGAATATTGTCGACTGTTTTGAATTTGAATAAGAATTGACCGATACCAGTGTACAGTGTTCTCTTGTCCCTATTTTGACTCGCAATCAGTGGTTAATGAAAATATATGTCACAGGTGCAAAGTTTCAATATTTTGTATGCCCACTGTTTTCCACGCTAATCCATTTCAGTTCTTTTTCCTGGTTTTTGGCACTGAGGAGTGGGACCAAACGCCTACGGTTAACTAATATGTCCGGGTAAACATCAGGTAATTATAATTAAACATTTAGGAAGAACCAGGGGCGGTCTGTTCAGTTGCATGAAGAATTAAACGCGCGAGATTGCATGCTGGCGCAGGGAATGATGTTTGCCTTCTAAATATGTCCGGTGTTTTCAGGCCCTTTAATTTTCAACTTAGAACTGAATGGCTGGGACGTTTTGCGTTATTAATAGAGGATGACCTGGGGCGTGTGTACGTGTTTCGGCTAAAAAGGAACGCGGAAATTTACAAATGATTACGGTTAAAAACAAAGCATTGAATTACTGCTCTTGAATCGCCATTCAACTTTTCCGAAACGCGATATTGTGTTACGGTACGCGGCTCGACGGACGAAAGACACCGAACAATTGTGATTGTTCTCGCTTCAAACTGCTGCTTCATATAGATTAAAAAAAAAAAAATAAAACACTGATGTAACAACCCAGCGTTATATCGAATATCGCATTGTACTTTCTCGATAAAAGTAATATTTTAATCGGTAGGAATTGCAGTGGCCCAAACGGTAAATTTCCTTTCTCAACGTGAAATGCTTAAAATAAAAATATTTATTCAAGCCCATAAAAATGCTAATTCACTCAATGTATTTCAGTTTAAATATTTCAATAATCCCACCGCTTAATTGTACGCACAAATTTTGCAAAAGCACACCTGCGAATTCTAACTTCAATGCTGCGTATGGTAATTTTGTATCATATGCAGATGCATATAACGTAGGTATGCATACCATTTAACCGTTGCAAAAGTCGTACACCGTAACGGCACGAATCTTGTCGATTTTAATATCGAGCAGAAAATTTCATGTTCCCGACTGTTTGTTCCATTTTTCCTTGTCCAACCTCGTCGTGCACGTTCGCCAACCACTGGTTACTCGTAATCGCAACAAAATGGCCTCAGACACGCTCCGCGAGAAGAGGGCATTTGTTAGCCACGAGCTCAAGGATGTTCGTTCTTCAAAACGTCTCTGAAAGTTCGGTGTTATCTCTCGTTGGACGAACGAGCTTCCCTGACAAATCGTCGCTTCCGACGATAGCAAAGCGGACGAAGAGCACTCGGACGCGCTTTCACCCTCTTGCAGACTTTCCTCGACCAACTCGTGCTCCACGCCCCTCTTTATGTACTAACATTTTTCCCTTTTGTTTCTTCCTGTTCTTTATAAAGAAGGAGGACTGTTTTTGTAATTAATCTTGAAAATATTATGTAAGGAGGGGGTTCGAATATCAAATCTTAAGAATTCTTATACTGGGGAGGGAAAGGGTAGGAAATTGCCAAAATTATCCTTATATAATTTAAGGGCAGCCCCCTGACTAATAACTTTAAACTTTTTAGATGGTGCTTGGTGAGTCGAATCCAAACCACAGATGGAGTATTAATTGAGATCCGAGTGGAGTATAAATAAGTTTATGCAAATATAATCTAAATGTATAGAATACAATTTCTCAGTGGCTTCATATTCTATGTTTATTCCATACTTAAAACAGTACGTAAAAGGTCCAGTGTAATTACTTCTTGTTACAAAACGATCATAAAGATTAAGCTGCTGTTGAAAGAGCAGTGAAGCATATCGCCAGTGAAAGTAGCTAAGTACCTATAAAGTCGGCACAAAGATCAAAGTATCCTTCATCAAAATTCCTGTAATTTCTCTTAAGAACCTTCTCCTCCTAAAATGTTCAAAAACATCCAACAAAACAGAAACTTGAACTATCAGTAAATCCACCGACAGAGAAGTATATAAACAACTACTTAGACCGTACACGATCACATTTACACACAATTATTTCAATTTACAAAATCCTCCCTACAGTATCTCGACTAATATGAACGAGGCTTAAAGCCAAGTTGACTTGAAATATCCTTTCAGGTTTCTTTCAAGTTTCAAGTGAAGTAAACACTCTTTCAACGTTACTTGCCTTGAAATACAACTTGACTGACGTAAACGAGGCTTTACACTCTTTACAGAATAACTAATAGAAGCCTCAAATACATTCACAAGTTTCAATCAACAAGTTCATCCTTCCCATCCGCAAATAGGCTACCAAAACGCGAAAACATATCCAATCCAAGTTTAAAAACGCTGCCAAAGGAATTACATTCACATGGTCCAAGCCACCTCTAGTTTTAATCGGTCGAGCGTCGTATTATTATCGTCTCGTCGTTCTCCTTAATCCATTCTTCCCATCGTTCGACACTTTCCACCTCTCAGCGACGTCCACGATTTCAGAATCCATCGCGCTCACGCGAGAATCGCATTATTTTTCCGCCAGCCGCCCTCCATCTCTCACGTCGCCGCCAGGATCGTTCATCAGCCGCCTTTCTCGAATGCGACCCACTTTTCTCCGCACCTTACCCTCTCGCGCTTACAATATTTTCGCTACCCTACCGTCTATTATTTACAACTGCAGGCCGCTTGGTCTTTCCCCGGCCAGTAGCGCGCCAGTGGATCCTTCGTTTCGATTGTCAAAATAAGAGCCTTAACTATACATTGCAGTGACAAAATTACACATATATGAATTACGAAAAGTGAGTAGCAGTTTGATAAACACAAGCAATAATCAACTATGCTAATTTTTACTCTATTTTTCTCTATTATCAAACGTACATGTAACAAGATTATGGATAAGTGGTAATTATTTTGGAAAAAATTATTGTGGTATTTGTTTGATGATATTTTTATTGTGCTCTCCTCTAAATGACAGATACTGAAATGTATACCAATAATCGTTTCAGTATTATCTTGAAACAAAACGAGTTATGGAAAGTGTTGACTGATTTGATTACGGTGCCGTTCTCACACGTGTTCGAGTGCGGCGTTAATTGTTAGTATAAATTTTCGAAATTGGTAGGGCAGAGTTCGATGTTATCGTGGCTACTGCATTACATGGTGTGCAGGTATAATGTAATTGTGCATAGGAGCGAAGGTGCGTAGCCTAACATTATTACGCCAGAGTTTATCGAGACATAGTTTAATTACTTACATTAACTGGGATGTTTTATGCCATGCTCGATAATAAATTACGTTGATTAATTGTAGTACTACGTGTTAATACGTTCGCGACCTACAGCGAAGCGAATATTAATTTAGGAATCGACGCCAAGAATATTCATTCATAATTTCCACAACCGTTTACGAAGTTTTAATTTCTTTCTGACTACATGTAACGGTTCTAAAAACTAGATGCGCACGGTGCAGCTTTAAATTTCAAGAAATTTCACACAAAGCTTGACTTGATCCTCTTCTTGATTATTTTCAAGATGAAGTACACTATAAAATCACAGAAAACACTACTTTCTTGCCAAATATATCTAACGCTGCATGACACTTAAATATACGAACTCCACGTAACATTCTAGTCATTCCCTGTCACAGAACTGGCTGCATACGTGTGGCCAGTAGTATAGACACAAATTTGTCAGGCAGTCCAAATCACGTACATTCTTACTCCCATGACGCTCCCTTCGTCTCAAAATTCTACTCCGTAATATTACGGAGTTTTAGAATAAAAAATACACGCACTTTTCGAAAAGCAGTGTCTCATCAAAGTTTATAAACATTTCCTATAAAGAAACCAAAAACGTTGTAATTTATTAAGGTTTTCTAAAATTCAGTGTGTCGTTAAGGTGTGAAACCCCATTCCTATTTGCGTTTCCATTTAAAAGACGATCAAAATTTTCTTTTTCCAGAAGAAAGGGCTAGTGGCCGTTCCTTCGCGAGGCGTTTAACAATAAATAAAAGCATCTATGAAAAATCTTTCCTTGTAACGTCGGATACCGTAGCAGGCCTGTGCAAGCAAGGAGGACGAGATATCATAGATCGAATTCAAAGTTCGACGTGACTGTAAGAGCCAGCCTCGGGAGCGATCGAGAGGAGCTTCCGCGCGACGGGAAATGGAAGTTTGAAAATGTATTCCACCGTGAGTGACGCGTATGTTATTGTCGGGAGAGGCTGGCGTACGAGCATCCGGCGTGCAGGTAAACGAGCAGGGAGAGAGAGAGAGCAAGAGAGAGAGAGAGTGGAGACGCGTGCAAGACGCTTGGAAGCGTGATAGTTGTCTGAAAAATTCCTGCCCAACTGTCTGGAGATCCTGACATGTTTGGTAGCAGCGTTATCGGAGTCTGGGAAATGAAAGTCCACCTGAATTAATGTCGCGTGAATAACGGCGAAAGAAAAGTGAAATTGACCATACTACTTGGCTTGGCGCTTTTCCGACTGAATTGTATTTTCATTTCTGTATAAGGACTGTTCCTAGCTTCAGAAAATTTTAAGGAACTTGTTGCCAATATAAGTGTCTCTGTATGTAAATGTTGGTGATATAATAACAATTCATAGTTAAATAAATCAAACGAATAAAGCAGTTAAAGAAGCAAAAAATATTTGGATTCAAAGTTTCCTAGGCGAAACGGCAATTTCAGTTGCACCAACTTGAAATATTACCCGACAAAGTGGATTAAGTTCTTCAAACGAATCGTACATATGTTTAACACAGAAGTCTATGGTTCACCGCCCGAAGATCATGGTTTCCGACCTGTTCCACTTCCCACCTCATCTTTTCCATCGCTCTCAGAAATACCCCGCGTCTCAAGCGTCAAGCTGTCCAGTCGCGGCGAGAGGAAACCCGCCGCCAGGTGAAAGAAGTTACCCTGAAGTGCGTCACTTTTCGAAGAACAGCCCTCCTCGATGTTTTGCGCACGGCGACCGTAGATGGTAAAGGAGCAGGCTGGCGAAACTTCGAAATGAAAATTGACGGGGTACAGCGAAAATATGTGGCCAAGGGGAAAATCTTAACACCTGCCCGAAACCGTGATAAGGCGACGCCGGCCTCGAGGTGCTCGCGACGTGCTTAAACGAATTAAAACTATGGGAAGCAGACTTCTTTCTCGACGGGTCGCGAGACAAACTTGTCCGTTCACGCGGCCAGTATCGAAGTTTTTTTACATCCGTCGGGATAATCCAGCTTAATTAATTTAATCCCAAGAAGAAGCCCCTCCTTTCTCCTCTTTCTTGTGCCTCGATTCTCCATCTGCTGGAACGAAACTATGGCAACCAGTTCATTAACGAACGTTTTATTATGCGCACTTCTGTTCCAAGAGACGTCAAACTCGTCGTTGATGAACTAAGTGTAGATTTTATTTACCCAAGATGATATAATGAAATTTATAATTCAAGGAGAACGATTTTCCACAGTTGTGAAAAAAGCGATGTGTTTTTGCGATAAACCCCTTTTGGAAGTCGTAAAGGCGCGACATTTGAGGTTGAAAATTGCTCTTGGAGTGCGAGTACATTTCGCGTGACCACGAAAGGTCAATGGTTGAATTATAGGTGTCATTTAGAAATTGTAGCTTCAACTAGACGAATCAAAACTATTTACTCTGAAACGGAGAGGAACAATTGTCAGCAAAACAGTTATTCTCCCCCTGTATCTACATCGTGCATTGATTCCGATGTAGAGCTGGAAGCTATCGAACTCGCATTAGAACTTCTCAATAGGAAATCACCGAGCCCCCATTAAAAGGTGAACTCCATGAAGTATTGTCGTTATTGTGCCACTTGGAAATAACCCACTTTTTCCCTCCGAAAGGCTAGGAAAGTTCCGCGAAGTGGAACGAGTCGGCGACTAGGAAGGCGAAAAACGGCGCGTACCTTCGCCGGGGCATTTAATACCGAGACTTATCGATTCTGAAACTCGCGTCCGGCATCGTCTCGCTACACAAATCGTCGAGCTTCCTTGGGAATCGATGAGCCGGGGAAGGCAAGTTCGTTTGTTAGCTGGTTCGCGAAACTTTCACGGAAGTTCAGCGGGATGCGGTCACGGCGTACCTTTCCGTCTCCGTTCCCTCTACCTTTTAACCGGGAGGGCCGCAGGCCCGACGAATGGACCCAGACCATTCTGCTCTTTTAAGCAGCAACTAACTGACAGCTTCGAGGAAACGGTATTCGAGACGACCGCGCATATTACCCCGAGGTAATTTGTTTCTGTCGATTCGGTCTCTCCGAGCGGAGTTCGGCATAATTGATTTACCTATCTATCGGGTTGGCGCATGTGGTACTGCCGATCGCGGATAGCGTAAAAATTCCTGTGTTTATGGTGGAGATACCGTAACAATTACTAACGTTGGCTTGCGACTTGAGAAATGTCACGGAGACTCTAAAGAATAAAGTAGATAAATTATTTTTCAATCAAATCTTTTTTCACTTCTTGAAATACGTAATAAAACAGTCTAAAAGTTTTAAAAAGATGGCATGTATAGTTTCCTTACAAACAATTTCCAAAATGAACCTCGATTTTTCCTTAAAAGATCGTAAACTATTCCTTGAACGTATGGGGTTAAAGCACAGATTACAATGAATGTGGTGGAAAGCTACGTAAATATTAAGGGAACACTTGAGTCCATTGAGATATTTAAGCAGGGAATGAATATAATTTCGACATTAATTATAAAGAAGCAAAATCCAAGAGAATAATTCTTTTCTTTACCGTCTTTACGTATAATTCATTTGCAAGTGCACACACAGTACTAATACTTTCTACATAACTCCCTAATTTGCTGTTTTCAACGCGCATTAACTAAAGAGAATTAAATGGACGCCACGACTGTTTCGTGAAAAATTTGCCAGGGAGCCATCGAAGCACCCTGTACGCAGGTGCGACAGCGTGTCTCCCCTTCGATCGACTGTGGCGTGGCTAATTGCAATATCGTCGAGGGGCTGGCATTCGAGGCTGGCATTAAAGTGGAATTCCGTTTCGATTTGCTACGATGCCTAGGTGACACTTATACGTACGTCTCCCTTTCCGTTAAATTCCTCTCGCACCCCTCGCCCTCGCTATCAATTTAACGCCCCTTAACCTCTGGCGTCACGTGCTGTCCCGTTAACGACAAAATTATTTCGAAATTCGTTGTAGCCCTTCTATGTCTCGACAAGCCCTTACCGAACGTTCCTAATGCGACGATCCTTTGCCAAAATTCCACACGAGCGATCACTCGTTAATCGACAAAAAGCCGCGAGCATCGCGAATCGTTCGCATCCCCTAAACGATTCACCTTCGTTTCAATGTTTCATACATCTCCAGGCTCAATAACACGGATATCCCGCGTGACGTCTGCAGAAGTTTAAACAAAAGGCTCGCCGGCAGCCTAACACGATACAGAGACAGCGGCGTATCAACGATGCAATCAGAAATACGAGGCTCGCCTTTCAGCTTTGCGCATTTTAACGTGCCCCGCGGAAAACAGAGGAGCAACGGAGGGGAAAAAGTGTTCATATCCTGGGCTGGGAAACGCAGCGGAACAATGAAAAACATATTAAACGAAACTGGTCGCTGGAGCGCTTTTGCGCGCGAATATCGGGGAACTGCGCGTTTGAAAAGCGAAGTTTCGCTCGCCCACGCGCCACTCCTCCTCTCGGTCTTCCTCGTACGTCGACAGGTGGAATTCAAAAGCACGCGAGTCTGATAAGATCTCGACCTGGTTACGTTCCTGCGCGGCGCCTTCAGCCCTCGAAACGACAGATTTCCTCGACCACGAGCGCGTGCTCGTTTCTGAATAGCCAAACATACCAGTTTTTCTCTATAAAGAGTGCCTGGGCGCGCTGGATACACTGCGCAGCCAATGTGAGAATTCCGGACACGAGATTCTCTTATTTTATTTTTCCTCCGCTGGAAGCTTCGGACGAGAATTCTGTGTCGTTGACAGGATTGAACAGTGTGGATCACTCTACTTCGTTTTTTAAAGATTCTGCGAGTATTCTGACTGACAGAGACCTCTATGTGTACAGCATATTTTTTCAGCGCAAATATTTCGAGTGTTTTAATGGAGGATCGATGTCGAATGGAGTCATTTGTAGCAGATATGGGCAAAATTTTTAGTTAAATGAATAAAAAGAGTTAAATTCGAAATTTAAGTAAGAATTTCGAACAAAGAATATATGCTAAGAAGTTATTATAAAAGTAAAAAAATTATTATTACTATTATCCGACGGAGTGAAGTTAATTTTGTCAACTTTAACTTTAATTTTAACTTTAACTTTAATTTTAAGTAACTCTACTAACTCTATTAACTTTAACTTTATTCGCGTACCAGAAAATTATTTGACGTCGAATAAAGTTAAACTTAAAGTTCAAGTTGAAACCCTCGACGATAAAAAAAAATTAACTTCACTCGTCGAATAATCTAAAGTTAAAGTAACTTTTATTCGATCCATTATTTAAATAACTTTTTACTGTATCCAGCAGTGAACGATGCACGAATTTCTGAGAACCGTTCATGCTTCGAAAGATCTTACAAACATTTAAAAATTATGTGCAAAATGTTTGCACGCGGACCTACTTACATTCGATTTGAAAGACGCTTGAGCACTTTAAAATGAACAGTATTCACACTAACCTGAAACTTAATCTACAAAGGTTCAACCTCAATGGACGTTAACTGACGTACTATCCCATTAATGGAAAACTTTAATCGTTTACTGTTGCATACACGTCGCCTCGATTCGTCCGGACATGAAAATTGCGTGCTATTGAAAAATCGTAATTGAAATCGGTTAACACACAACAAAGTGATTTCCTTTGAAACGACGTACGTGTGTTTTGCCTTAAGCATATTAAAGGGAAGTAAATTGAAAGTCACGAAAGAGATGAAAAATTGAAATATCGATTAAAGTCTTTGATAACTTAAAAGCCGCGTATGGGAAAAACTTATTGTCTAATATTTTCAAATATCCAAGCTATTAATTGTTTAATGAAACGCTCTAGTGAGTTTTATTACCAAACGTTCATACTTCGAATATTTCGTAATTCATTATTTTCAGTTGACGATGAAACGTTTTACTATAGCGGTATGGTAAGTCCGTCCACGCGTGGCAAAAGTTCTCTGTAGAGACTGAAAGCTGCGAAGCCGAAAAGCAAATTTCGCGGCGTGCCTTTCGTCCTGGCAGGTGGAATTCGAAAGTACGAAAACTCGATAAGGTCTCGACCCGATTACACATCGCGTCGCCCTGAAACTTTTAGGGCTTGGAGTTTCGTGGATCTCGCTTGTGTTCTCCGGGGGCAAAATCTACAACAGAAAGCTCGGCCCCCACCCTTCTTTTCGATAACCCATCTTTTGTACGTGGGAGCAGCGAACTTGCAGCGTTTTCTTTGTCCGAACATCGATAGTCTTGCGACCAATTTTCTGTTTATTCATACTCGTTGATACACTTGTTAAAAGAACTATAAAAATGTAATTACACGAAAAATTTCAATGTATATACTTGTTTAATCAGAAGGAAATAAAAAGGACTAGTGATATATTTTTCTACTTCCATCGCTAATAAAGTTTCAGGAAATAGCGATAAGAAAACTCAACGGCAATTATTTTTTAGGCATGGTGTGATTCTTCTTTCTTTTTCTTTTTTTTAAATTTGTCATAATACGGCGATATTAGCTGGTAGAAGATATTAAAAGTCCAATAGTAATTTCTCCGTGTGTGACAAAGGCGCTGGTTCTTTTAACGTTCGGCAGCGCGTTCTGAATTGCAAAATGCACTCAAGATAGTAGACCGAGTGTAACAGTAGCAACGTTCTTTTGCTTGTTTTAGAGTAGTAAATACGCTCGAAGATCGAACTCATCGTGTAGGACGTTGAAACTGGGTTACCCAAACAGAGAACAAGTAGACGCGATAAAAGGTAAATCTTATTTCTGAAAGCAAAAATATTGTTTCAAGATCCCGTGCCGAACTACTATTTTTAGGGCGGACAGAAATTTTAGCTTCAACGAAACTTCCACTCGATATGAAATTATGATTCTCGTTTTCGTGCGTCTGATGTTTTCACAGTGAGTTCCTGCGTTATTCTCCTTTTTATGTTTTTTTGTTTTTTAAATTCGTCACAACACAGCGATTTTATCTGATAGAAGATATAAATATTTAAATATTATTCGTGATCCCTTTGTTTTAACTCACAGGATTTAATCATGAATTGACACCAAGAAATATAATTTTTAAATGTAATACTGTAAAAATTATATGAATCATATTTGAATGATTTCTGCTCTTCTCATTTTTTTTAGTAATTTCTTGGCTTTGTTAGTTTTTGTTACTTTAGCGAGTAGTGCAAGAGTACCTTTCATCTATTTCGATTTCATCGTTAATTTTACTGCCATGTAGAATGATAAACAGAGGAGCAAAGTACATGCTAATTTTGCCCCTTTTGTAACGTCAAATTATGGATTTGTTGAGCGTTATCTCCTCGAGATAAGTAGCTTACAGCGGAACAAACAGTGGCAATAAATTCCAAAGCTACCCACGAGGCACGAATTTAATCCATTGCTAATTCGAAACGAGAATTACATAGAAATGCATGTTCACAAAATTACCATGGTTATGCTAACGAAATATAGCGATGCAATTAAACACGCGCACTTAACAAAATCCTTCATCTCTCTACCCTCTATTCTACCAGAAACATACTATAGCGTAGCGTCTGGATCTATGAGGATCTTAAAAAATCATTAATACTCATGACGTTAAGAAGAATCCAAATTAAATTGTTTTCAAAATTATATTCATAATAAAAAATTAAATTTCTTTGTTTAACTTTGATTAATGTAATTGCACTCTTGTCTCTTCTAAAAATACACAACAATATGTAAGTCAACGACGCGTAGGGATGAGAGAAACTTCCGTGCCCATTCCCTATCGCGTTTAACGATTCAATTGCAACTATTAATTGGCGTTTGCAACCGAAGCGGAGCAATACCCGTCTCCGTAACAAAATGCCAGAGAAAACACGGTAATCGAATCGCAGCCAGGGCGAGTGTAACAAACAGAACGAACCTGTGTGCTTGCAGAATGGACCAACGAAGTTGTGGTAACGAAATCACCTAGCTTTTCGCTTCACGCAAGAAAAAAAGCATACGTACAGGCGAATGTGCAAGTGCAAGTCAAACGCGGCACATAGTGCTCCGTGTTCCATACATCCCCGATGTTTTGGCGGGGAAAAACATGCGGAGAAAGTGCATGCACGACGGGTCATGGGCCTGTCCTTTCAAAACTCCATTGCTACTGGCATCCAATCGAACGTCATACTCGAAGCTGTTCTGCTTTTCAAGCTGGCAAAAACAATGTTTGCGTTACTCCGTGACGTATACGTTGTTCCACGGTTCGATGAGTCAAATCCGAAACGGGCTTGGCTTTTTTGGTGCAATTTGCACGCGAAGCGAACAACATTGTTCGTCTTTAACTGAGACGGGTGAATTTTTCAATTTTAACGAATGAATTTCGTGGGAAATCCACGTGTACTGTATATTCAACTTTAGTACTGAACACAACGAATACTTTTTCAATTTTTTAATTATTTGAAAAGCCCCAATATTCCAAAATATCCTTCCATGTATTTTCTTTTTTAAATTAGAAGAGTTCTCAAAGAAGTGAGAACACGATTGGGTCAGAATAGACCCGATAGGCGTAATAACAGTAAATACAACGAGACATTTGTATTATATTATTATATAAATCATTTTTCATAGAGACGATGTCTAAAACTGCTGAAGTGAGTCACGAAGCACGAAGTTAAAATTTCACCAACGCGCCACGGCAATTCAAGCATCGTATGATGCACGATACACGTCCGCGTGATTCTGTGTGGGTATTCACGCAGCCAAGCATGCATTTCTCCGATTATTCCGCAGAGGCATTTACACTAATAGCCAGCTGTTCCTAGGTAGTTCGCAAATTTCATCGCAATATACCATAATTGAACGAATGAGGCGCCTAGTTGTACGGGTACGGATAGACGGGGCGAAATAGTTGGCCGACCACAAGTTGAAACAAATTGGATTAGGATATCAATAGTCTTCCGCGTATAGCCCCAATGCATACAAATTAGCTGCGGAGTTGGTGCTTCCGCGTTCCACCATAGAAATCAGTCAAAATTCACAGATTAGATGACAGATTCAAAACGCAACGTGACATAATGTTATATTCTATGAAAAATTAAAAAGAAACGATACAGTGGAACAAACTATACCACAAGCGGAAATAAAAATCCCCTATCAAAAGCCAAATATACAATAAAACTTTGTGTATCAATCATAGTAACGAATACTGACAATGAGTCGCCACCGCGAATTTGATGAGAGTTTAACTCCCCAATTGGTACCCGAACTTCTCTTTAAAAGATTAATAGATTCCAATCGCCGGGTGTTCGCCAAACGAGTCACGATCCTTCCAACTTTTATCGCTGGTCTCTCGTTTCCCCGAAAGGCTCCACGCAAGATGTGGTCTCCCCAGCGTTCGAGAGGCGATGCTGGGCCGATTTCAGCGCGGGTCTTGCGCGCACAACGCGCTCGAGGCACGCCCCGCGCGTCCAGATTCCGATCTTCAATTAGCCCTATATCAAGCTGGCCGCCTGTTCGTGATTTAAATACCCCACTCGCCCCTTTCCGTTCGAGCGAAACGCGCGAATTCGACGTGCAGAATTTACGAGCCCGTTTTTCGGCGCGTTTCCATCCATCTTTATGGACCGACGAATGGCTGTCCAACGTGAATTGCAAGATCGAATACGGAGAAATAGCTATGGCAACACAGCGCTATAATATTTTGCACGAGTTCGTCCTCTTTTATGGGGGTGGGGTGGGGGTGGAGGGAGGGGGTTGCAAGTGAAGGAGGATGAACGAGAAAACTGAATGCAGGTACTTGAGATTTTGATCCTCTAATTGCCGATGCATCGAGTTTAATGCCCCGGTGGAAGCTAAATGCGCGTTTATTGGGAAAAACTGGGATCCTTGCTTTGCATTATATAGGATGTTTGGATCTCGATGTATGGAAAGGCTCGCGAGTCGAATGGAGAGCTGTGTATGGAACTTTTGAGAGGAAACTCTTATTCAAGCTTCGAGTTAATACCGAGGTTTTCCGTGACCTTTGTCTGACAGAGTTTCTGTGAATTCTTGGGTAGAATGCAAGTGGATGTTGGCGAGAAATGTTTTTGGACAATTTGGATCAATTTCTGGGAGAGAGAAATTTGCTTCGAAGGTTTTGTTTCTCGAGGGAAATTTGCAAGTAGGTACATTATATTCCTGAATATTTTTCATTTGAATTGGACAACTTGAAATTGTCGCACACGCGATCGATTGAATTTGTTTTGTATTCACTTGTTAATTTGAACAGTGATTCGTTTTAAATAGAGAAGTTTGCAAAATTATTAATGACCCTCTCGGGCGCACAAAACTTGTGCCGTTTTAATGACTTTTTGTGTACCTAGTGATTATTTTATGCAAATGAGGACGGAATGTATTCACTGATAAATTATCATACACAAATACAAAAGTAGAAGTAAATACGAAAATGATTAATCCAGGAGTATTCGTGACACCGAATAAATTACACATTACGCGCAATCACATCAGGTGAAATTATACCTTATAGCTACGTTGCCTGAAATCCGGATTCGTCGAATCACTTCTGCAACTTACTGTTTAATCATTTTCAATCATAGTTATAGTTCCACTTTTCCATCCTAGAAAACTAATATTATTTCTCCTCGATTCGCATTTATTTCACTCACTTTATAGTCGGATAAACAGAATGGGTATCAAAAGCAAGAAAAATCCAGCGTGTATGTAGCATATCTAGTGTTTCACAGTATGAAATACTAGGAAAAGTTGGGCTTAACAATAATTGAAGCCCGAACGAGTCTATTTTCAATACCAAAACCCAAAACAATTGGAATTTTTAAAGCTTCGATATCCATAACATATTTTGTATGTATTAAAAATTGTTACCCAGAATCAGAATTATTTACGGGGAAACGCAAAAGGATACGCGAACCTTTGAATTCCAATCGAAATAATGGGCGATGCACACAATTCCCACGAACACCCATTTTTCGTTTCAGTACCCATTTCACAAGGGATCCTCTCTCTATTTACGTGACGCAACGTGCATTGCCACGGAACAGTATACGTGTCCGTATAAAGCCAGGAATGCTTGATGAATCGCACGCATTCAGATTCCGATCTCCAATTAAACGTTACGTCAAGTAGACACATTCACCGCGATGTATTTCTGAATAAGCTGAGTAAATAAAAACAGACGGGGTTACGCTCGTGAAAAGCGTGCCACGAGAGACGTCACGCGAAAATACACCGCGAAAGGGTCCCGATTACATTCGCGATTTGTTAACGGGGACAAGGAACGATCCCTCTTTTCAACGTCCCATATAATATCAATTCACTAGCTCCCTTTTTGCCCGCGACTGCGTGCTTTGGATTGTTGGCAAGAAAAAAAAATTGTGCCACGTTAAATGGCGAATGCTCTCGCATCTGTGCGCGGTTGCGCGGCATTCTTGATCAAATCGTTCCCTTGAGAACAATCGGAAGTGTGTGTATTATGAGTATTGAAAGAATGGCTCCAGAGGGCATCACCTCACTGCGCAATTAATTCCTCGGATGCCACGTAATTGACTGGAGATTCTTAATTTTGTAATGCGTGACACGGAACGCCTTTGTGAAAGGAAACTGTTTGTATTGTGAAGAAGCACAATGATTCTGGATGTATTATAAGAGATTTACCGAGGACTGAGTTTTAACGGTACGATATTATCGTATCTTATTTGTTATTATTTCTGTACATACTCAACTGTGAATAGGGTGATGCGATTAATAAAGCTACGTATAATTAAGGGGTCTCCCTACTTTAACTGCCCGAAAAGAATGCGATACTTGGGATTTTTTTTAGAGGAACCCTCAAATTATATTAATTAAAAATCGTATTTATCTAAGTCGGTTTTTGCAGAATTAGACTTTTGCGACTTAAAACTATTTTTTTTTTAATTTTCAGTATTTCTCGTTTAATCTAGTTCAGGCGATATCCACATTCATACAGATTACACAAATTTTTGAAGTTTCTATATCAGACAAAATGTATTACACTCGATCGACTGGTATTTGTATATTCCGCTGTTTATATTAAAAGTCATTAACTTGTTAATGAATATATAAATACATTACATGCATTTAGTAAACCAATTTCGGTTTGTATAAACAGATTAAAAGTAGATGCAGATAGCTTATCGAGCATAACAAGTAGTCTAGGTCAACGTATGGTCAAACTCGTATCAATGCAGAAGAATCAGGATAACAGCCTTGGTGATACCATTCGTAATATAATTATCACAACTAAATCCCTTCATCTGACATCAACGAACATAAGAAAGCTACTTTTTCGTATAGTAGCAAAAACTTAGTTTCCTAGATTACCAAAATGGGTGACATATCATTGTCAGAAGCAAAATACCAATTCTATCCTTTAAACAGACCAGTCAGCACAAAGATAGATAAATCAATAATACAAAGCATCAATAATCTCAACGACAAGCCATACTCAAGCTACATGAAGGGTGGAACATGCTGATCCTATAAACAGAATATCCAACCTAGCGAACAAATTTTGTTCTGAATTAGATTTCTTTAATAAGTCACCAGCGACACTTCATGAAAGCTGTTAAATCAACGAAACTTTGTGCCCCATATAATAATTACAAGTATAATTAGTCCTGTCTAAATAAACAAACTAACTACCCCCAAACGTTCATCCCCTAAATCGGCATCCCCCCATCCATTCCACGCGACACACTTTTATTTCCCTCGGCTCCACGCATCTCACCCTAATCTCTCCTAGGCTGCTCGCAGCGAGCGCATCGTAATCTACGATGCACACGAAGGAGCAACTTGGCCAGCGTGCACCGTTTCACACGTCCGCGTCGTTGCGCAAGCGAGCCTGCCGAGATTTCGATCTCTAATTAGCTGTATATCAAACGAGCCCGCTCGCCCCCAGTCCACGCTTCTGTTCGCCTACGAGCAAGAGAACGTAACCAATCGTTGCTTCAACGTTTCTCTTCGCCGTTTTACCCTCTTCCCTGTTTCGCCCTCTGCGCCGCTTTATAAGTTCCGCGTGGGTCCCGCGAGCGATTACAAACTACACACACGCTTCTTGCGCCGCCCCACCCCTCCGACCGCCGCCACCGACCCTCGCGCCACCCCTCTGCTCTTCCATAGGCCCGTGGTTCGCGTGTGTTTGCGTTAATATCGCCGTTGCATTAATGTGTGTTGGTTTTGCGCCGTCGTATGAATATGTATGCGTCGCCGTTGCGTGGGATTTATGCGATGGTCTCTTTCGGTGCCACCCCTCGTCCTTCCTATTTGTCCTACCCCCGCAGAGTCTGTCTCCGTCGCTTTGCACAGCGCGCAACCCGCGTATTCGACGTTGCTGTGCACCCCCCCTCGCTGTGCAAACGGTCCGGGCTGCACACCAACGTCGCCTCTCGCGCTTCCGCGTCTTCATCCACCATCGGGAGGGTGGCGGGGACCGTTGCCGGTATCTGCGCGGAACGGTGACTTTGATTTGTAACTCGCTCGCGTTGCAATCAGCGGGGCCGACGAATGGACGGACAGATGAAGCATCGACGGGTACCGAGAGATCGTCGGATGATTAACAGTTTTCGGCGTGGAAAGGGCTGTGCATTCGTGCCCCACCCTACGTCCCCCCCTACGCCCGAGGAGGGTTGCTCGATACGGGCTCGCGAAGGAGACATCTGAATTAACGCTATAGCCAGGACAGCCATAAACGTGCTCGACAAACGAATAGCCTGCGACCAGCGGCTGTCCCTTTTAGTGCTTGTCTCGGATTTTCAGGCCAATGGCCGATGAATAGCATGACGGATCGTGACTTCTTGAAAATCTATGGTACCGTCACGCGTATATTGCGCTGTTTCGACGTTATATCGTACAGACGCCCAGTACTGCTTTTGTCCTCCCAGAAATATGTATATATATGTTCAGTGGAAATTCATTTGTGCTGAATCTCAAAAGTTTTAAGGGTTTAAGGGTTGTAAAGTCCGGAACCGACGTTCCTGGACGGGAAGGGATCTTTTCTCGTCGCCTCCGGCGTAACTGTAATCTCTAAGGCCGGTTACGCGCAATGAAGTTACTACGCAGGACAGGTGAGTGGCGTTTTATGGGTCGGGAGGAAAAGAAGATGCGCTTTCTTCGTCTTGGGACCTTCAGCCAGGATCAGTAGTAGGGATACAGCTATATGTACGAACAAGATAGAACTTAGGGACTTGCGAGAAAGAGTTAAATTAGACCTCTGGTGGCGTTGACTATCTATAATCTCTATCCTCATCACGGGGGTGGGACGAATCAAGCACCCATTCGAAGATGGAAGCCTGTCCTTCGTGAGAGGGGATAGTTTTATATTCTACGCCGAAACGCATGCAAAAGGTGGACGATAAAATACCTCACGTTAGTTTGCATAAACGACCACTCAGCACAAAGCGAAGAAGCTACTGAAATTCGTATCGACGCCACCGGCTTCTACCAGCACTCGGCTTCCTACCCACGCACACGTGTCAGGAAACTGCAAAACGCTTCAGATGTTGACGCGTTCACGAGAATTCCGTTGCATATCCTGGCAAGGAACTCGAACCCCGCGGAAACGGCACTTGGCACGCAAGAGGGATCGTTTTCAAACGGAAGTGCACGGTGTGCACGCGTATTTATCCCCGCGCGGTGCACACACGTAGACGGGCGCTTCAGATTAAAACTCTCATCGGGCACTTTATCCGTCGCGATGCTTTGGAAACTCGATTAGTTCCGCGGCTGGAGAGGGAAACACGACTTTTGCGGTGCTTCGGTCAAAAGATAAAGCCAATGCGCAACGAGATTCTGCTGTGCACGGCTACCGCGGGGCCGTTTGATTAAAGCTCGGCACGAACCCGATTAGCTTTTTGTGATATCTCCCGACACGGCCGCGGATAACAGGAAGAGGTAGGCCGTCCTAGTGGAAACAGCTCTATCTCGATCTAGATGAAAGGAAAAATCAAGAGAGGTGTCGCCGTCGCGCTGCAATCGTCACTTTTCGAATTAATATTATTATTAACGAGATTGTCCATAGTATACGTTAGTCCAATAGTTTTAAGCTTAAGTGATTAACTGCTCAACGAGCCTACGAAAGGATCAACATCATTGAAATGTTGTTAGTATAATGAAAATTCCACCGCGCGTTGCAAATATTTTTCAGTGACACCTTCTCAATTATTACTTCAGAATATGCCTTTGAAAAATGGCCTGATTTTGGGCTGTTCAGGGTTACCTACCCCCTTAATCCCCCACGAAGCGTACACCAAGCCCTCGGGAATGTATAAGAAGCCCGAGTGGATGCATAAAAATGAAAGACACGTGCAGCGGAATTTTCAGCTCCCGAATCGAACCCATACAGAATTTCGAAACGCGTCCATTCCAGTAGCTCCCCCCAGGCTCGTCCAGCGCGTCAAAGGGTGCCCGTAATTCTTTTTCAGCCGTCGAATCTTTCTCCTTCATCGAAAGCCAGGGCAGGCGAACGATGCCAATTTACCTCGGAATTGACTTTAGCGCCGAATAGAAAGCTATCCCGCCCTTTTCAGCCGCGTCCGTGCGCGGATAAGAGAATACGTACGTTCCATAAAAATCGTACGTGAACTCCCATGAAACCGATGGACTCCCCTCGACTCGAGTGGCCACTTCGTTTTAAAAGCTCCGCGGAGCGAAATTAGAACACGTCGGCTCGGGGAGAGAACCGAAACGGGAACGAAATCCCGTTTGCTCGTTCGTCGCTGAATCGTCGGTTATTATAGGCCTGGATCGTAGCTCGTTCGTTTCGCCATCTACTCGATCCACGACCTCTCACGGCCGAATGTATTCCCTCCTACCCCATGTTCCTTCGTCCAAGCGCGCGGTCGATCGCGTACCATGGTCGAGTTTGGTGAAACTTGAATTGGGATCGCGGGATAATTAGAGAAACCTGGGGATACCTGAGAAATGCGAAGGCGAGAGGGTCGTAATGAAAGGCGGGTGGTAAAAAAAGAAAGCACAGAGATACCAGAGGAAAAATTAGTTGATCTCGTGCGAAACTCTGATTTCCAAGAATCGATGCGAAGAGCTAGGGAACGTGTTTTCTTGCGAGGGAAAGTGCAAATAATTGACCAATTATCGAATTTTATACGTGTCCTGTTCCAGGGGGAAGTTTCCCCGTGGTCGTTTCGCGAATCGCGATCCAGCGAAATTGCATTTCGTTATTCCTTCTCGGTCACGCCGACGTATTAACATAAATTTCCATTGTCCGTGCGTTATTTACGATCACGATGCCGCTTCTGGCGTTCCCGATTTATTTCCATATCGACCGTATCCCCGGTTTAATAAATTTCCAACGCGCCGCTCGAATGTGCGCGCTCGCCTAAACGTCCCCCCGGCGATACCAGTTAAAAGGGAACCGAGACTGTTCCCTTTGATAATGGACGATCTATTTTACGGCGTATTGGCAATAAAATTCGCGCGCCCTGCCGGAAATGTCGACGTGGACACGCGTGCGGTGTTATCGCCGCTTCTGGTCGCTCTATTTCCAGGGAAATTCTGCGCGGATGATTAACTGTCGACTAATTGACGCGCAACAATGCTGAATTACTCTCGATTTTGGCATTATATAGCAGCTCTGAATCTGAATGTGGGATAGTCATTGTGCTGCGTCGGTTTCTCTGGGAGTAATGTTGCAGAAAGGTGGCGTCGATTGGATACTTGTTCGTTGTGATTCTGCTGTTATACCTACTTGGATATAAACAATTGTGATTTGAGGCGAACAAATTGTAAACTAGAAGCTGAGGAAAAAATGAAGTAGATACGATTGAAAGAGCCCTAAGTATGTAAATTAAAATTAAGTGAATGTAGTGGTGATTTGAGAAATATGAATACACGTGGTTCTTTCGTATAATGGATCTGTCACTGTCAATTCTTAATCAACGAATGAAAGAGAACCCTGGTCGTGTTTAGAATGAAGCTGTTCTATTTGTTCGCATCGATGTGACGTTTATTTTGAAGCCTTATCTATGATAGATGAGGTAGTGTATTGTGAATAATCGTTTTATAATATTCATGAATCATTTGCAGTTGTTAATAAACGAATGTGATTACTGAATACAGTAATTAGACGATTAATTATCGACACCGAACGGGTGAATTGAATTTACTAATTCAAAGTTGTTCATTCTATGTTAATATTTTGAAAATCCAGAATGTTCATGTCTTCCATGGTTGCCATTGGCAGCCTTTTGATTTAATAACAAAAACATTTAGATTTCATATTTCATTAATAAAGCATAAAGGGGTAGGTAATAATTACCAGAGTTATTACTGTCCCAATTATTCCAATATTTTTAATCCATGGATTAGTATAGGTATTTACAGAAATGTCAATTATAATATATAGGGTAAAGGGTCTAATAATAACGTTGATTGAATTTTCAGAGTATGGAAAGTGAGAGCCATCAATGCAAGAGAAATCACACTCACTTTGATTCTTCCTATTTTAACGAGAGGAAAAATCTGTCACTAAAACGGTATGCACATTCCAGTGCTCCATTAGAAATCTGCGATCTTACCCATAGTAATTTTCCTACTTCTAACCATCTAACTAGCAAGAATTCCTCTGCTCGACTTTCGAATGAGCAAACACCGCTCCCCAGAAGTTGTACCGAGCAGCACAACCTAACGCAGCATCACGGTGCATCGAGTAATCACTTTTCCCAACTTCCCAGCAACAGAAGGAAGGGAAGAAACGAATTCCTCGACGCCACGGCTATTCCCATTTCCAATCTTCCATTACAGCCCCGACGAGAACCATGGCGAAAGTTTTCATAGAAAATATGATGATTCACGTCACTTTCGGCTCGCTAAGAACCACCCCCCCCCCCAGCCACCCTTCGCCCCGTCTGCATAAATTCCACACCACCGACGCCGCCATCAAGGAATCGCCCGAGTATTTTTGTCCCGTTATTCCGAAAGCTAATAGAACGGGAATAAAATTCCCCCCCGGCGAAAGTCGCGTACCCCTGAAATTTCATTTCACAGTCCGTCCGACTCCAGCAAATATTATCGTAAATTTCCAACCCCCCCCCCTGCCCTCCGCCGCCGTCCTATCACCTGCGATTCTCCATTGCTCATCTTCGTCTTCTCTTGCCAGCCACCGCTTTTGTCTCTAGCCCGTGAAAATATTTCTTTCCCGCGGGCCGATAAATCAACGTGGCCCATCCGACACTCTGGTCATCAATAACCGCGGTGCTTAGGCTTTTTCTCCGTGCCACCGGCGATGGAATATCGAAAGACCTCCGTGCGGGGGTGGTAACAACCTCCCAACCCCGTTCCACCGCCCCCCAACCCCCCTGGACCCGCGCTGTTTCACTATTTTTCTTCGCCGAGGCTCGAAGAGGCATCGTGCTTCTTGTTTCTCGCATTCCCTTCGACTTTGCAGCCGCGGGGCTGCGCCGGAGTTGCTGCACCGGTCACGCTGCGTCCAAAGATGTGCTTCGAGCCCGAAAAACTTACGGACCGGCAAGGTTTAATGACTCGGAACAACGGTGCACTCGGTTGCAAGTGGCTCGTTTATTTATCACCCAGCGGCGGTAAAATGCGACGCGGTTGAAGGGGTGTTTCGTTCTTGCGCGAAAGGTCGACACGGAAATCCGCGTAACTTGTGCTGCACTCGATTTATGGCGCCGCGTCTGCTCGCTCTGATTGGGATCTAATTTGTGAGAGTTTGCTCACGATCGACACTTTCAAACTTATATGCGAGGACTGTTACGTAAAGGGCAACGGTGGAAGCTTCTCTATTACACGGGTCAATGAGATAATAGAAAGTTGACCCCTGGATTTAATTTCCTTTTCGATGCACAGACAGGGATTGTTTGATGTTTTATTTCAACGGGCGTTTCGTGTCACGCCGATTGCTGATAGCCATTGTGTGCTGTAATCTGTTTCTGTGATTTTACAGTAACTTGTCTGACAGCTTCGATCCTCGATTCGAGTCTGGATGAATTAACACGTTATGAGTGGTCGGAAGGCGAGGGTTAGAAATGCTGAACTTTCCAAGGCAGTAGACTGTGTAGCCATGATTGGTCAACTGTAAGCAAACTTCAAGTGGCTTCATAGAAATATGCTGACCGAGGCACCGCGTTCGGTTCACTGATCTTCTGCTTTCAGAGCCCGCTGTCTTGATGTACACTCTGCGCGGCTGAAACGATGTTTATTGATTTCTTTAGCTACGTTCGATTAACTTTTTCAACCGCCCTTTTTCAAGATGACGACCAGTGTGCCGCGTAGAGAAGATAAGAGGCTTCGGGAGCAGTCTTTATAGTTATTCCAACCGTTTTCCAACTACGAAGGCCATGTACAGTGAATCGCAAAAGCTGCTTTTATGGTTTTAAAGCTTTCAATTGATCTGTCGTGCACCCTTGTTCCTTTAACTTCATCAACTTTCGTAATAGAACTCTACGTTTTACCACTCAGCAATTGTGGAAACAATACTAAGCCTCACAGGAATGGAAAAACCCACAACTCTAAGTTGGTACTTAAAGGAGATTGTATTAATATTAAGATTGTATAAAATTAAAATTATTTAAGAAAAAAACACCGAATCCAAACCCTCGCAAATTTCAGAAATTTCTAGATTATTATCTAGAAGCAGCTACAGGAGATTTTAAATCACCCTGTAAGACTGTAATCGATCCGGCGCAATCGCGTCTTAGCATCGGCGTTACAACGTCCGCGGGCGCGACGGGAATCGTCTCGTGGAAGTGCATCTGAAAAAAAGACGCTGCAGCGTGAAACGCGAGTTAACGCGACAGGAGGGGGGACAAGTGCCTGTGCCCGTAGCAGTCGCAACGGAGAACTGCTCGTCGAGTTCCACCAAGTTTCATTAAAATCAGCGAGGCAGTAGTTCTCTTCGTCGAGAGTACGGCACCGCTTAAAAGTTCGCCTCGCCGCGCCGCCTCGCGGACGATAATTACTATGGCAATCGTCCGTTCCGATCGCTAGACGGAAAAACGAGGATAGAGATCAACGGTTGGGAGGTGATGGGGCCTCTCGCGAGGAGGAGGCCATTACGTGGTAATTCCGTTAAGATGACGGCGCGCGGTGGTACGATATATCCAGGGCGAGCGGAAAGCGCGAGCCGAGCGACCGTTTCGCCTGGAAATCGAAGGAAACTCGATGAGGAGGACCGTGGGAATTACCGAGAGGGCAGGGGGGGAGGGTTTAATCGACGACCCGCCGCGATTATGCGCTTCAAAGAAGTCGGACTTCGCCGACGGGTCCCGTGTCATCGAGCTCTCACCTGAGAGAACTCATCCCGGATCGCTCTTTGTGCTGGGAAACTGGATTTCATCACGGAGTCCTCTTTGCTTTTTCTTTTCCTCCTTTTTGCCCGTGATGGGATCAGTGGGATGTTTGCTCGGTTTTCCCCAACCCAATTTTTTTCGGCGCAACTGATGGCACGAAAATGTTAGATGATAGGATTTCTCCCATGGTATTTTGCTATCCTTTCAAGTCTTTCCTTAGAGTCGGTAATATACGTTTTTAGATGTATATTAAAGGAGGATGTACGCGTGTACTTTGAGCGATTGATAGGTTAAAGCAGATTTAGTCTGAGCTTCGCTGAATTATTGTGCGATTGTTTGCAGGAGCATATCGTTCCTCGAGGCATTTGCTCGACAGTGTTGCTTCCTGTTGTAGGCTTATAGTTTCCAGCTATGAATGTTTAGACGCGGATAATTAGCGCTGTGTAATAATTCCGCGTGGAGGATTAAACAGGGAGCTCATTGAAATAGTGAAGAGGTAATTACGCAAAAACAAGTTTCACGTGGTACACGCATTTACGCTTTTGATAAGATCTTACTCATTAAATTTACACAATACTGTAACTACTCATTGATACACGAAACTCAGCGTTATACTGTTTTATTATAAAACATCATTTTCAAGGCAAGAACAATGCGTTGAATGATGGAACGTTCGAGGTTGTGTGGATGCTTCTAAATAATGGGTGTTTGGTTTCCTCTTCTCATTAGCAACCATTGATGAAAAGCCAGTTTCTGACGTTTCCTTACAATTAAGATTTGTAATAATTAATATCGCAATGCCAATTATAGGGGATATCTGATATTTGTATTATGTTTGGAATTTAAACAGTTACTGACAGTTTCTGACGCTGTTTACTTGTATAATGTTCAGATAACCAAACACACAGATAATCGAGTATTCTTAGGTAATTCTGAGATAGTTCAAACCTCAGAGGGTCGAACGCTCAGATAATAGAATGCTCAGATAGTTGAATGCTCGGATAGTCGAACGCTGAGATAATCGAAGGCTCGGATAGTCAAACGCTAAAATATAATAGGAAAACAGAACTTTCCCTGCATCAAGAACTACCCTCATCCTTCACCAGTTTCCTTCCCTCACAAAGGTATTTAAATCGGATTCCCAGGTTCCACGGGGTTAAGTGACTATTTGCAGACGTGTTCAAACGAATTTCACCGTGTATATCGATGGTCCCATGTCCCATATTCCACGAGCCTCAAACCGCTTCAAGCTGCGTACAATAGACGAGCCCGATTGCACGTTAACTCCGAGAACCACGAATTCCGTGCCGCGATTGACTTCGGCGCTAGGAGCTCTACTGTCTGCACACGCGCGAAATCCTGTGAAGGGACACGCGTGTAGAACGCGGGGCGACCAGGTATACACGAGGGTTCAAACAGGGCTCAACGTAATTTGCAAACTTCGAGGCACCAGACCCAGAGTACACTCTCGCGATTCTGATTTCGATCGGGATTCTAAAGACGAAAGGCACACACACACACGGAAGACACGTTCGTGATGTTGTGTACGAACCGATCTGGAGCTTTCGTTCGACCCAGTTTACCCCGATGCCCTCTCCATAAGAAGATAATTCCAGGCCTAGCGCATGGCGGAACGCATCTCTGGAACACTGATCGGAGCGGGACAGCGCGTTAAGTGCAATTATGCGAGGCTCTGCGGGCGTTGAATGGAAATTCTGTGTGCCAAACCCCTGGCAAATACTGGAGGAAATTTTCACGCACTAATAATAATTTCTGAAATACGATTGCTTATTTTGCCCGAAGGTGAAAACATTTGCAAACATCTGAGAGAATGGCTTATATTATGCGGCAAATGTTTACTAAGATAGAGGTGTCTTCTGTTCAAGATCATACTTGATGCAATGAAATTATTAATTACCAGAGAAATTACCAATATTTAGAAATTTGAAGAGGGGAAATATAAACCAGGATTGAAGCACACTTCATCTTTATTAATTTTCACAGAAATCACAAAGAGTATTCAATCTACCATTTGCTTTAGGTGAATCAGTTCTCAGAACGGAATAGAAATTTTATAAAAATGAATGCTCCACGATGCACTCTGGATATTTGAAAGTTCAATGGAACACAAAGGCGGAGGGAGACCACCGTGGCTCCCTTTGGAAGCGTGTTAAAATCAGGGCGAACGGAAAATAAAAATGCATTCGGCGATGGACACTCGGCTAATGACGATTAAGGGACGCCCAGACACAATGGCAACAGCGATTCGAAAATTCCGCGAACAGAATGCACGCGAAAACGCAGCCGCGTAATATGAAATTCCGGGACTCTTTGTCAATATTACCAGCGCTGAAAGAGCCGGAAGCTTCGAGTTTAATATGATTAAAATCGTGCTCTGTACGGTACATGGGGCGCCGCGGATAAAGCGCATGAAAACCCGCGGGAAATATTTTCACGGGTCGCAGGAGACCTGACTGCATCGTAGGAATCTCAGTTGTAGTAATTAGTTGGAATCAAGGGATCGCACGAATTCCGCGAATTGCCTCTAATCATGGACAATGCAGAGTGCGTGGGCGCGCTTTGTTCGCGCTCAAAACTCGCTGGTATTCTTAACTCGCGAATAAATCCCGTGGACGAGAACAATGGCGTCATATTTTTGCACTGCTGACTGCACCATTCTTCGGTACTGCTTAAATAGGAAGCGGTCCATTCTACTCTTCGAATCCAAAGATTTTGAAGCGCGGAGGCAAATATTTTTATGGTAGGTACTTGATAGAGAATAAGGAACACTGACTTCTCTTTCCAAACTCTGCTGCGAGTATGATCACAAAGTTTTGAAGGATAAATTAATTTTTGAACGAACCTTTTCATACAACCATCCCTTATGAACTTATTTTGGGTGAAGCAGTGCCCAAGAAACTTAAAGAAATAACATAAATAATATATTTTCCTACAATTTTCCCCACGCGAAATAGCAACTTCATATAGTAACGACAGAGGACCTAACAACTCTAATCGAATCTGAATGGAAAAGGGAAATCTTCTAAACGATCGCTTCAAAGCGAGATTCCTGTGTGACGAGCCACTAACCGATCTCAGCAAAAGCAATCTCGTTTCGTGACTACCGTGACAGAAGGGGTTAAAGGTTGACTGCCCCGAATGTACTTCAATCTTTCAATTACCACAGCTGCTTCTAAACGAGACGCAAGTTCGCTGGAGATTTCATTAAATGAAGAAATTAGAAAATTGGAAGGGGCCGGTTAGCAGGGAAGCAGATACACGGCAGACAATACAAGCCCGGCGGCGCACCCTCTTCGGTGCAACGCGCCTTTCCTTTATGGGTCACCTTGCCCTTTGCCGCTTTTGTCGGGCGTGCTACGCTCCCGCGAGCAAGAAAGTGATTTTCTGCCGCGATAACCATGATTTCTAAGACATGCCGGCTTTACGGTGCAATCAGAGGCCCGGTTCAACGACCGGCAGACGCCTTTTGATGTCGAATCACTTCGACGTTCCCTTACCGGCTCATCTTTCCCTCCGCTCTCTGAAGTGGATTCACGCGACGAGAGCCCGCCACCTACGCGCGCCGCGTATTACGTTCACGTGACGCCCTTCTTGTTTCTGTGATTTCGAATACCTGAACGAGTCTCGTATCGCTGTTCTACGATCGGGAGCTCGAGCGTCGAGTTGCTTGGAATAATCGCGAGCCCTTTGAACGCGAGCTCACCGATTCAACCCCACTGTTCCCTTGCGAACGGCGGCCATTACGTCCTTTATGGCCTTTGGTCTTGATGTTAACGCGTAAAGGCGTGGTCGAAGAAATATTTAAAAACGACTTCTCCACGCGTGGAGATTATTCTAATTAATCCGGTGGTCCCACTGGTTTATTTCGAAGAACAGATTATTTCTATAGGATTTGGATAGAACAGGATAATGGTGCTTTTCAAACTTCCCTTCGACACTTGCAACCATCTTCTATCAACTTCCTTCCATTTCAAAACTAAGATTATTGACTTCGCGACGATTGTAGTTACATCGAGATCCTCGAAATGGTTAACTCGAACATCTCACATCTCACCCTTCCTCGACGACGAAGAAAGATTTAATAGTTACAGGTACACGAGCCCAAAAGAACCAAGATTCTCGACGGCCCGATGAAATATCATAAATCAGAAAGTCGTTGGGTCTGAGAAGTTTTCATAGCCGGTTGGTTCGAGGCCCTCTGCCCCTCCGCCCGTCGACTATCTTCCCGTCGGTTCCACCCCCTCCCGCGTCTCGTTCTCATTACGAAGTTCCCGGTCATCAAATTTTATTAGCCCCCGGCTTCAAGGGTTCGCCTTACTTCTAACTCAATATCGTAGATTTGTAGTCTCGGTTTAACTACCCTCGCTTCATCCTTGTCCCGTTCCACCCTTCGCCACCCCCACCCCCTCCAATTCACCCTGCCTCTATACGGACCCGTACACGCTCTCCTTCCCTCCACTCGCGCCCCGCTCACCCCTCCCTGGCTCGCCCCGTCTTTTCTTTGTATTTTCACCCCGAGACCCCAGATGTAAGCGCGCGGCGAGGCCGGGCGACTTTGAAAGCAGCAATAATTCCGTGCTCTACGGCCGAGAACTAATTTCCACCAGGTCTGAAGCCGGTGCCCCGCCGCTCCGAGGGGGTGATCCACGCTAGATGAAGAAGGGTGGACTCACTCCTCGGTCCACCCCACCCCGCGATCCACGATTCCTCGCGAGCAGTTCGCTTCCTCTCGCCCTTCACCCAGCCCCGCGTTTTATCGTCCGACAATGGCCAAGCGACTCGACCCCCTTCTCTTGCACCGACGCTCGCAGCCAATAAAAACCAGCGCGACCCCTTGAAAGGGGGTGGCTGATTCCGCGGGTCAAGGTGGCGAAGTCGGACAATTTTCCGGCGACTTCGCTACGTTTCTGGGCTGGCTGTTTCGACTTCAGCGTGGGATTAACGGGCAGCGGTTTCCGGAGGGTTGAAAATTGCTGTTCCACGGTTAGTCCGCCGCTTCGTTTCCACGTGGCAGAGATTCCTGGCGCGATTCTTTGGAAGTGATAAACGTTGGCTGCTGCTCCGGTCGTCTGATAAGCTTCGGTGCGAGAAGCGTGTAAATGAATCCGAGTTTTTCTTAAATTTTGTATTGTGGGCAGGAAGAGAATTTTGGGAATGTTTAGATGAAGAACGAAGGTGGTTTTATATGATGCTTGAAATAAATTGTAGTGATGGAGGTAGTTGTTTCTGTATAAGATGTTTTGAAAGTATTTACTGCACTATTACAGTTTCATTGGTACAAAAGTGAATGGCACGAAATGTATGAAGGTTAAGGAGGAAAAACTGGGAATGTCTATTTTCCATGACTTTGTGATTTATAGCATATTTTGTTGGTTGCAATTGGGAATACCTGGGTGATAAAGTTTAATTACCCCCATAAGATAACGTTCAAGATTTGGCGTAAGTACTGGTTAAAAACCGGAAATGTAGTCAAGAAATTATAACAAGTAAAACAAGAAATTATTTAAGAAGAAAGTTACTTACGAAAATTAAATTCATTGAACCTTGTTTCGTTACTGATTGACGAAAATAACTAAATCATAATTCTTGATAGAGCAGTTTTGTGCTCTATTCATAAACACAGTTTTGGACAATAAATGTCAGCTACCTAGGGGCATCTATTTTTAGACGAGAAGAGTTCCATGGATCGATGGTATTTGTACAGCAATTAAATGGCAATATTCTCGAGGGGTGCAGCATGTCGTTACTGTACAATGCAATGCAAACAATTATCGTGTATAATTATCAAGAATGTCGTAATACTATACCCCTAGGTAAACAGAGCCATGATATTGCGGACCATTATTAACGCAGTAGAAACAGGTTGTATCAGTCAGCCATCGTTTGCAGTGGTACACAGTGGGGAAGGCTACCAAGGGAGACTTACGTTGGCACATAATCAGCCAGCCGTGACAGTAGTACGAGTTTGTAGAAACTCAGGCAGGAGTAGTTAGCGATCACACGTTGGCGACAGTAGCAGATGTCAGAAATTAGGAAGTGGCTACAATGGTTCGCGCACACTTAAAATTAAAGATGGAGAAAATATGTAATACGTATCAGTGTTGTATCATCATAAATTACGAGTAGATAATCATGGAAGTATTCTTAATTATGGTTTAAAAGACATCAGTCCTCCAAAGATGCAAAGAGTCCATCTTTAATTTGAAATTATTTTGAATAAAATATTTATTTGTATGAAAATATATCTGCTTAATATTATATACTACATTTTTTCTTTGTATAAATAGCCATTGTGATAATTGGCACAATTTATAAAACTATTAATTTACGATAATGTTTTTAAATGGGATTCTTTTTGATGGGTATTAATTTACGACAATGTTTTGAAATGGGATTCTTTTTGATGGGTTAAAGAATTACGCGTAATAACCGTAATCCTGAACGTTCCTCGTGCCCGGGAGCAAGTATAATTCCTTGGAATCCCGTTATCGGGACCAACTGGGGGGGTGCACGACAAATTGAAGATCGCGAATGACGTATAAAAATTAATGAGGGCACAGTTAGAGGCCGCGTAACATACTCGACGATCACGAAGATCCACGTAATCCTCTTACGTCGCTGGATCTTCAGATCCGCGTTGACCGACTCATCCGAGGGGCCGCCAGCTGTAAGCCTTTAAACCTATCTCCGAGGAACCAATATCAGACCAATTTCGAGAAAACGGCGTCACGAGGTATGTATCGACTGACGGGTCGCGAGCTTTTCGATTAAATTATTCGTGGCAGATTGATAACGCGTTGCTTGTTACGAGCTAGGCTTTTGTTCATCCCTTATCTAATACTTAGTAATCACGAGGACACAATGTTTCCTCTTTAACGATTACCTAAATGGAAAATGTTAAATTTAGTGGGAGTAAATTCACGACACAGCCAAACTTTAGGGGAATAACTTCGTTCTTATAACTTCCAAGAGAGATAAGCAAGAGAGATTAGATCGCATTGCTTCAGAAGACAAATATGAATCAATACCCCTTCCACGATTAGATTTAAATAATTGCATTCCTATTCCAGAGATATCGTCCTTTCTACCTGCATATTTCTTCTCGAACTCTAAACAATACACTGTTCAATACAAATTTGAAATTATGAAAAATATCACACAACTACCACCGTTTTTATAATCAAACATATAAATAATATGGTGACAGGGAACATGTAAAAAATCAACGAGAAATCATTTGAGTCTGACCTTCTGCTGCTGCGGCTGCGTGGGTTCCGTGGCGAGCAACTGCTTCAAGGCCGGATGACCGTGGCCATTGGGCGTCGACGTGGCACCTGGTGTGCTGGGTGTGCTGGGGTTGCTTCCCGGCGTGTTCGGGGTGTGGGGTCCGGTGGTGGGACTGCTGGGACTGACGCTCTCGTTCACCTTACTACCAGCGTGATGATTCTCCGTGTGTCGCCTCAGACTCCTCGCGTCGCAATACGACTTGCCGCATCCTTCTGCCTTGCATTCGTATGGCTTCTTGTTTCGATGCGTCAGCATGTGCCCGTTTCTGCAACAGAAACAATAGAATTCCTGTATCAGATCAAATACGCTCCAAAAAAATGTCCAAGAGAATATCAAAAGTTCTGGACAGGGTGTTACGTATAATTTTTAACTTAGTTTAATGAAAAAGTAAGATCACTTTCTTTAATGAACTGTCCGTGAACAAATTACTCTATAACATACATTCCTTAAAGTTAAATAAAATTATCGGCGGTGTTTTCAATTACACAGCAAGTGTCTTCAAGCTTCCTCTGCCTTGGAATCTCAAGCACCAAGGTTTCGCAATCTATTATCGGCCCGGAATAAACGCCCCGATACCACATCACCAGATTCCTGTATCATCCTACAAAATTATGTCGGCCCAATGACGTCAGTATCTCTACAGAGGATCCACTCGAGTCGAGAAATCCCGTACAAGGACGAAGCACGATCCGTGTCCTATCTTATGAGCCGGATCTAAGCTCGTCCTTGGCGTGACAGCCTTACAGCCGTTTCCTCGGCTAAAGACTTCTCTCCAGCCCATTTGCCCAATATCCGGGTGTAATATCATCGACGGGGATGAAACACATACTTAACCTGCTCGTGAACTCACCTCGACTAATCTCGCGAACACCTCGGGGAAGGACACCTGAAAGCCACTCCTTTCGTAGAGGAAAAATTGCTGCTGCGAAGGGTGCAACAAGTTGGGTACGTGAATTTTCGAATAACGAAGCTCACTGAGAAGCTTGAAGCAGCTGGTTAATCATACAATTTCTCTATCGAACGTATTATTCAAAGGAAGAGGTATAATAAACTAAGCATCTCAATTATTCTTGACGCGTGACACAAGACAAACATAATTAAATAACCCACGCAAACTACAAGAGACCTAAAAGCAACTCTTTCCTTCCGCAATTCTGGAAATAAAAGTATTCTTCAATCATGAAGTTCAAGAAGAAAAAGTAACGTTCAGCGCTTTTATCACTGTCTGAACTTGCAACCCCACTTCTCAGTAACTTAAAATCCAAGAAGTTTAACTGTCCCATTTCCTGTGATTTATTCGTTACAGCGGAGAATAAAAGTAGGGAAGCGGTCGTAAACATTCATCAAGCGAAGCCGCGTTAACTATTATCACCTGCTACGTGCCATTCCCGCGACATCGCTGAAACACCCACGAACCGAGGAGAAAAAAGGAGAGGCCAGCACGAAAGTCTGCGAAAGTGCAACAAGTTGGCGATGTGGTCTGACCGACGAATAAGGAGGGTACCTTTATTGCCCTTAAGAAGGGCGTCTGATACGTTGGCCCCCCCGCTCTCCCTCTACCACCCTGCCGCCATAATTGCATTAATCCGGCAGCGAGTTACACGGTGGAAACGACATCGTTAAGTGCCTGGCTGTCTAGCCGTAACTGTAATCGAGATCGGAGATTTAGCGCGGATAAAACGGCCGCTAAGTGCGACTGTAAATTGTCCGACCGTGTCACGAGCAAAGCTACTTCTCTCGTCTGATTCCCGCCATCGATACCGAAACTTCGCAGGATCTGCTTTCCCCGAGCAAATATTTACTGGGAATGACATGACCGTGATCAAGTCGAGGAAGGGAAACATCTTTGACGAAGATTTCTCGCAGGTGTTTCAGGCTTCGTTGATAAATCAATCGTGTTCCCTTGAATCGTTTAACTTATATTTCTCCTCATTTACAAAGAGTGAATCGGAATTTATGAGGGGAATGATTTTATGGTGATTGGATGCTAGGTATTGGAAGTATCACAAGGTAAAATGGTCGATGGTGCTTCGGTAACGTAAGTTTCAAACCACCAATGATCTGAAATTGAGGAAATTTAATTTGAAGATTTTAATTGTTAAAGAAAAGTAGCTTTATTTCTATTGGGTATATTTTACTTCTTGTATTATATTATTTTAAATTTTCTGTAGTTTTTGTCTTTTAAGCCTAAAATGGAAGTATGGTTTGGTAGTTTTAATAATTGTATACCGTAAGAATTGTCCTACGGGTTGGTAATGTTTTGCAAAATAAAGATCATAAAAGTATGAGATCCGTACTATGTTTAATTAACTTGTCATTTGAGGCTCTATAGGTGTCTGCATAACGTGACCCAAATATCTAATCCCTTTGGCCCTTTCCATTATTCTTCAATGTATCTGCAGTGAAAAGAAGACAAAGCACGTTGTCAGATCTATACAAAAATGATGAAGAACACAGTTTCACGGATTAATCGCATCGTTCAAACACCCAGACACCTCGGTTCGCGAAACAGGTACGATAAAATTGCACTCGTGCCCATCGATGAAAACCATCGTCCTAACGAATTCCACATTCCCAGGGAAACTTCCTGCGCTGGTGCAACCCACCGACAACCCTTTCCCTCGTGCCCTGAAACTTTAACGAGGTCTCGAACAGTGTCCACGTTCGTATCCCTCGAAGTGGAAGGGATTCTCCCGTGGTTCGCGCTAAGAAGTAGCCCGAGTGCAGCACGGAGGACATCGTTTCCACTAAATTTTCCAGCAGCCCTGCTTCCACCTCTATCGGTCCAAGTTTTATAGTCCGTCGATATACGAACCGAATCCCCTTAAATTCTATCCCGAAGACGACGCCCCGCAGCTGGGCGAAAGCAGGCGAGCAGGGGGGGGGGAGCAGGTTTAATTTGTAAAAGCTAATTTGTTCAACTTTTAACGTACTTCCTTTCTGATCCACCGTGGCCAGACGATCCCTGTGGGACACTGAGACCACTCACTGGAATCGATCGACCCACTTGCGAGTTGCACTTCCGCTGTTAGATGGAAAACAAAAGAGCTGGGAGGGCTTCTTTCCATGGCCCGTGGACCAAGCGATTCATTTCGCAATTTGCACCGGGTTTTTTCGACGATAACTATCGACGGAGAGTGGGTTTTCGAAGTTAACAGCTGAGATTCGGAATGTGACTTACAATTAGTCTACCTCTATTGTTTTTCGGGTGTGTAAGAATATTTTGGAAAGTATTGCCGGGATTTAATGGCTTATGAATTCGTAAATAGAATTAGATATCGATCAGTTGTACTAGAATTTCGATTTCATTACGAGGGAACCAAGAACGTCAACAATGGAAGGTGTTTATACCTTCATGATTTCTTTCATTTCATTCACCCCTTCCCCGCGTCACTTTCTATGTCTCTTTCTGTCCTTAAATCCCTAGCGAAGCGTTTTCAACGCAGCGGGAAGAAAGAAAATGGCACAAACAAAGACTATATTGAAGACGTCGAAGCGAGGAAGGAGAGTCTCGTCGTTGAAAGCGAAACAAAGGGACGGGGTTTTCTCGATTCTTTTTTTTTTTCTACAACGGTGACGTATCCTTTAGAACCGCGCAGAAAATACTTGACTACTCGCGAGAAATAGAACACTAAATATTTCTCTTCGATTTAAATACGCAAGTGAAGGAAAATTCGCGGAGCACGAACAGAATAATCACATCACAATTATCAGTTCCATTAATATCCTTTCAATATCTATAAACTAACATGCAGGTGGATTAGAAACCGATTTCTATGAGCTAACCCCGAATACGAAATGAACTTACACGCTTCCAATACGTATTACGATAAAACACCAGAATGATTAAGAACACAAGCCAAGTCCAACGTCTACGGACCAGTCCCACTGCTTGCCAAGATTCTTTTCCCCAAGTCCAAGTATCTCGGAGGTGCCTGACAATGAATTCCGCGATAGCAGCGACGCTTCCCCTCGAATTTTCCGCACCAAAGTACCCCCGCGTTCTTCGGTGGCCAGCCGTCAAGGTCCGAGATTAAATTCTCACCAATTATCAACTCTCCATTAATTTCGCCGGGGTTGCAGGGCCGGGCGTTGCAAAGGAGCGTCTACCAGGAGGGTCGTCCGCCACCCTCCGGCCGCCCTATTTTCTTTCATTTCGCGGGGTCGGGAGCGTCCTTAATGCTAGGCGGACGGGAAAGGAAGGAAGGCCAGGAACAAAGGGGGTTATCGACGATATCGAGGTGGGAAAGCAAGCCCTCTTTACAAGCGGAAGACCGAAGAAACGACGAAGCTCCCCTGCTGGCTGCATCGACAACGACTCTTCCTGAATCCCACCCCCAATCGTTCCTACCGCTGTCCTTGCCTCCCTCTTCCTCGCCCACTCTTCCTCTCCCCTGTCCCGAAGTTGTCGCAAATCCCTTTTGGACCAGGAGACGCGACTGTCCTCTGCACACCTCTCCCATCCTCTCTTTCTGTTTATGTGTATATATATATATATATAGCCACGAAGAAGAGCCCTCGAGGAGAATACCTCTCGAGGTATAAGCGCTTCCTTTCGTCCTCCCTTATTTCGAGGAGCAGCGCCGCCGTTCGAACCCCGGGAAAAGGACTACGAGGATTTACTTCGATAACAAAGATACGCCGAGGAACTTACAATGGCGGGGCCCGCTTGCTCGCTCGGCAACCGTGCAGGAAAGGGGTGCTGATCGACGGGGGTGGGATGAAGCGGTCGGGTCACCGGACAGAGGAGCCTTCTCCACCTTCTACCTAGGAGAATCGAAGCGGGATGTTGCGCTCCGGGCGTCTTTTTTCAGATTTCAATTAAGCGCCGAGCTCCATTGAACGACCACCAGCAACGTCTTTCTTGGGGGAGGGGAGAAGCTGTCGTTGCGACTCCGGCGTTCGGGGCTCGGTATTAATTTGCTCGACGTAGATCTATAATTGTTATCGACGCTGTAACTGTTCGCAGAGTGGCTCCACGGTTCGTGCGAGGGTTGCGAGGAAACGTCTGCAACACTGGGAGTGATAAAAGCTCATCAGCTTCTTCTTTGTGGATAAGAGTAGGTTATACTGAGATATCGTTTCGAGAGATGTCCTTTTGACGAGTGAAACGCCTGTGTAGGATTTTGGTACTTGTTATTTAGTATGATTAGGATATTCTGTGGCTCCACGTTGAAGAAACTTATTTGATAATGTATTATTTATGCTGCTCTCGAAGGAAGGACTTGGAACGTCGTTTAATTTCCAGGGTATTAGCTCGCAACACTCTTGATTTCACACTCTATGTGGCAGGAGTTATTGTGAACAGTTGGTAGGCATTTGAAGCCTTGTTTCTCAATGAAAGCAAAGTTTACTGTGAAGCATCCCACTGTAAATTCTTCCCATTAAAGAGCAGTAACACGGCCGCGGAATAATCCAGACAATGAAAAATGTGCAAGGGAAGAATAATTGCGGTGACGCAGCTTACTGCCATGGAAGGGAGCCCGTTTCGACGTTGACTTTCTATAGGGTTCTTTTGTCTACGTAATTACTCCTGCGCCCAGACAACGAATTCTGTGCAAATTCTATGTGGCATCCGCGAAATAAGAGGCTTTCCAGGGATAACAGGAAACAGGTTAAGTACCCCCGCTACTTCTTTTCCTTTTCCCCTGTCCGTTTTTCCGTTGCCTAAAGCCGAACCGGAGGAGCTCGTACCGAATGTCTTCTTTTTTTTGTATAATAAGAGCACGAGAAATTCGCGGAGCGCCGTGTCACTCGCTGAGAATAGGAACGAAATAAAAAAAAAAAGAGGAGAAGAAAACCGGAGGGTTGTGCCCCATGCTAAAGATACAAAAGTTACCCTCTCGTTACAAAAATGCTAGAACAAAAATCCATCCAATTTACGTCTCTCTTTGTAAAATATGAGCGAGCGAATAAAACTTGCCGCAACAGCAGTAATTTCCGAACACGAAGCTGGGAATTGAGTGGGAAAGAAGGAGCATTCTCGTCACTTCTCGTGAAAAATTGCTAACAGCTACGCGAACATGTTACGAGATCGAGAGCTTCCTTCTACAGTCATCATATAATGGCTGATGGATAACGATGAGCTGATTCGATCTCAGAAAATACCGACGGAAGGTGCAACTCGACCCTTATTACTTCGCGCAAACAGAATTAAATTACGCTCGATCATGGAAGCGTTACTTTTATTTCCCGATCAACCGTCAAACTTCCGCCCGTATCGATGGCAAGCTATAATCACGTTCGCTCGAAGATACCTATCGTTACGCTTGCCCTCGTTCCCAGTCATTTCAGATCGACGAAGACATTTCGAACACTGTTTCGACAGCGAAGAAGCAGAAATGGATTAATCTTGTTGCGGCGAAAAAGAAGCTTCTGTAAGCCTCCCTTTCAAAAGTTGGTGCATCAATACAAAAGTGATGTATAGATCTTTAGAAAGAATTTAAAAAGTTCGGAGAATATGTAGAGAAAGAAAAATGTTGTTATTCGTGTGTTAAGACTAAAAGCTGAATATTCAATTAAATTGTAATTCATTTGCTGGGCGTGTAACAAAAACGAAAAATTCCAAAGGACATAATTTGGAAGGAAAGAGCGAAACACTTGTAATTCTAGGATTTCTGAAGAAATTAGATTCATTGAGGTTCTATTGAAATTTTACATGAAACTAATCTTTGAAAGTGGAAGGAGTTAGCAAGAGTTTCTGTAACAGAGTACCGTTGCAGTTGTTCGTAGTAAATGCAGATTGGTTTTGATTTACTTGTAATAAAATGCAAATTACTAAAAGCGTAACGCGCGAAAACGGTAGAGCCTTCTCTTGTTCCTCGATTAATTAGCAGAATCTTTTCCCTTTTGTGCAAAAGAGCTTTTCAGCATTCTGCCGCTCGAAGGAAATTCTTTGCTAAATGCTTGAAACGTAAAAGACTTCAAAGGACTGTTCCGGTAACGACAGCTATTACATTCGTTACATAAAATATTCTCTAAAAAGGCGAGCGAAAGGTCGCTGCATACTACGTTAAATGATGTAATCTTTTTTACCTCGAAAGCACTGAACTCACGAGAATTTTTCACTCCTGCGAGCACGATTCCAGCTTTGTGCGGAATTTACAGTAGCAAGTTTCGCGTGTAATAGACCGAAATGAATAGGCAAGGAAAGGCCTCTATTGATAAAGAACGATTCGTTCTGTTCGCTTACTGAATCTCATGAATGAGAAGTTCGTTAACAAGAGAAATCCCTAAATATAAAGTCTTCCCATATTTTATGCATTCGTCGAAAAATAGGGCAGAGACAAAACTCCAACAAACTCAAATGATATAAACGGAATTTCTGAAAATAGGAAGAATATTTCTGTCAGGACAGGCAGTAATCGTTCTTATTTATGAAAATTCCAATAAAGTGAAAAATAGAAGGAACAGAAAGGAACAGAGTAATAAACAGTCAGTCTATTTGCAATGTCATTGTTAAGTTTATCAGTGAAAATGGAATTTCAAACGTTATCGCGAGATTCACTTTCCGCTGTTTTTAAGCTGAAATTGCGCTCGGGTCGCGACGCTGTCCGCCAAGTTTAAAAGGATTCCAGGCGGGAGGAAAACACAATTCTTTACGACTTCGGCCCGCAGTACATACCAGAGTTAGGTACTTAAGACCCGGGTCTCTTCGAGGTATCCGAGGTTAAAAGGATTTCAATAAAAACAGGAAACAGACCAAGGACTTTTTCGCTGATCGGATAAAGTCGTCCACATGCATCGTTTACTTGAATCCCGGCATATGCTTTCTCGAAAACGAGTTTCCAAGTAACCGACCAAGAAATTTTATGGACAGCAGCCAAACGGAACGCTCGATCCGGCAGAAGAACCATATTTCTAAGTACGCCATTCTTTAAATCCAACTAAGAAGCCCTGGGTCCGTGTAATGCCTGAAAATAATTGAATGGACTGCGTGAAGTTTGAAGGAGCTCCAGCGGCCCCTAAGGTCCTTTCAATCACGGATAAATCTGACGACCTCGTTACATAATTTCCTTCAACCTGTACAAAGTTCATGAGATTTAAAAAAAGACTAAGCCTGGAGTCAGTGGAGTGACACTGACGTACAGGGAATGAAGTAAAATAGAATGGAGGTGGCGTTGATATTCGCGTAGGAGTAGAACGGACAGATTTTCTGACGTAAAACATTTCTGTAATATTTATAGAACTCATTCTGAGCATCATATAAATTTTCAAACCGTTGAAAATTACTCTTAGTAGTTAAATAAAAGAATTAATCCTTTCAACTCTGAAATAACTAGTCTGGATAATTACTGACATTTTTGAATCATCAAAAACTCGCGAGAGGAATAATATTAAAGAGAATTCTATGCTAATGTGAATTTATCATGCTTCAGTGTTTTTGATTGAACGAAGGAACGCCTCCTTTCTGTTTAAGAAAAAGGATAAAGATAATGCCAAGGATGAGCAATTCCCTACTAAATTTTCGTTCGAGGATGTGACAGTAATAAGTTCGAGGTGCCTTTCGTCGATCGAGCGAAGACTGGCGACAGAAAGGAAATCGAAAAGGAACAATTGCTGGGACGTTGAATTTGAAAAGAAGGACGACTTGGGAGGGGGGACCAGAGATGAAACGAAAGTAATTCCTCGAGCTGTTCGTCAGTTCGCATTGAACGTAGTGTCGGCGGACCCCATCGAATGAAATACGTACATAAAACGAAGTCGACGTCGGTGGAAAGGTCGAGGGAAAGAAAAATACTGTCCGCCCGAGCCAGTATCCACAGCGTGTAGTAGCGAAGGGGGTGAGGCACCAAAGAGGATTGCCGCCGATTCTCGATACGAACACAATGACAAATTTTCGAAGTTCGGGATCAGGAAGGTTTCCAATCGACCGAGCCGTAAGGAATAGCAGCAATTATCGTGGGCATCGATAAGCACTTCGTTAAGTTATTACATACCCAAGGGAAAGTGATTCGCGTTGCAATCGAAAGAAAAGTGATTCCTCGTGGAAAGATAAGGGGAACGTGAGGAATAATACTGATTCATACGAGAGATTTTTTTTGCAGATAATGTCTTCGTATTTGCTATTCCGTTAGCTCGGAATAATTAGAAATTGATGTATTCAGATTGTAATTTTTTTATCTACTAAACTATTTCTAGTTGAAGACACAAGAAAATTGTGAAAAATTATAAGGGCAAAAGAGTAGTAATTTTTTATTCGATCCTGAATGAAATAATTTCACCCTGTTTATCGTGGAAACGAAATTCTAAACTAGATCCTTTGCACTATTATACACCTATCGAATAATGACTGACATCTCACGAGTTCAGAGTGCCAGAAATTAAATATAGGTATACATAAATGTTGAAGCGAAGCACTGTACAGTATTACAACTGCTGGGAGTGAATTACACATTACTGAAAATGTAATTAGGAGTAATACATGTAGTGGTTATCTATCCTAAATCATGAATACTCAAATCCTGAGATGCGGAGTTAAGGGGGTAGGTTACCCTCAAAATTTTCGAAAATTAGTTTTTGGAAAATTCGCATATTCCCCTAGCTACATCTTTTCTACTTATTTTAAACGTAACCGGGCTCGGAAATTCGAAAAATTGAAAGATTTACAGCCAAAAATGTACAAGCCTGTACGTGAGAACGCATAACGGCAAAGCTACATGTCCAATTTTAAACGTGATTTCCCAGAAACTACGTTTTCCAAAGCGATGAACATAAAATCTCGAAAACCGCTCCAACGACATGAATGAAAAGTTACAGGGAAGTGCAGAAAACTGTTCCCCACAATGTGTCGGGAGCACATTTTCACTTTAAATTCTTAAAAAAAAAGATAAAAAATATTTTTCATAGAAAAGAGAGGATAAAATCATATACATCAACATAAAAATTGTTTTAATTTGTGTATCAAACTTTTGCTTCCGACACAAAATGGAGACTGTTTTACAGATTATTACTGGAGAATATGCCTTTGAAAAAGGGCCTCATTTTGGGCTATTGAGCCTAACTTACCCCCTTAATTTGCACTTTTCCCCACTAGCCAGTTAAGTGTTTACCTACAGTTCTGATACTCTGAATAATTTCATTCGTTATGCTTTATAATCGCAATAGAATTCCCCTTGAAGCTCAATCATTGAATCTCGAGCATCAATCAAACGCCGATCATCAGTTTCTAGTTTCCATTTCATACCATACTGAAATCACCACAATACCGCGCGTTCACGTTTCTATAATACTTTTCTCTCCGCCCCCGTGAAGAAATATACATTATATCTTCACCGATCCAACAAGGTGTAGAAAACTAGAAACACCCTTCGTGAAATTCTCGTAGAGTTTCCTTAAATCACGATGGTATTTCGACGTGTAATATCGTTTTCGTTCGCCACATATCAATTTCCCACCATTCTTCGATAATATAATTCGAAACAAGTGAAAATCGCTGATAAATATCAATTTTCATTCTTCTTGATTAAACTACGACTCAGAGAGTTTTAAAAATTGCAAGAATGCACCAACAGTCTAACAATTCCTTCCAGAGAAGACAGGACTATTTTTCTACTCGAATAATTCTACTTTTTTATTGCAGATGCATAGAAAGATGAATTTCTGAATGCATTTCAGAATCCCTTCTCGATCCGCCGATACAGCCCACAGCAATATCGTATTAAGAATAATAAAATGTCCAGGAATAACCACTACTGCGTGAAACCAATGTGTCCTTGACAAAGCATTCATCGAGTCAGGGGTAATACCACGAGATGGAATCGAACGTGACGTCCAAAGGCGTGAGAGCGTCGCAGAGAAGGAAGCTACTGTCCGCTCGAAATGTAGTTGAGCCACGCGGCGAATCTCAAATAAGGGTAGGGAAGCGTCGAAGAATCGGAGGGAGGATTTGTAGATCCTCCTTGGAAGGAAATACAAGTCTGACCTCACGGCCGGCCAACAAGTCTGGCCAAGGCTACCGAGGCTCGAAGAAGCAACCCCATTGCTGCCACTATTGATTCCCTCTTATTCCTCTCCTCGTTCACGAGAAGAATTGAATTTTCGTTTCTCGCAGGTCCGCCTCGCGATTCTATTCAGCCACCCTTCCCTCTTCGCTCTCTCATTTTCACCAGTCACCCCTCGAGCTCGCACTATCCGCGCTTATAATTCCGACATCCCGAATTGTCCATCGTCCACATTTCTCTCCTCTCGAAATATGTTGTTAAGATAAAAAATATATCCATGAAACACGCACCCGTTTCATTCGCCCGCAATCGGAGTCCTGAGGGGTGAATCAGCCCCGTCGAAAAGATTGAAAATTGCGGAGTTTCGAGGAGAAAGAGCCACGGAAAGCAGTGCCCTCGGAAGCTCGGAGGGTTTTAATAATAGAAAACGTGGAGCTTTTAGCGAACACTGGGGAAACAGAAGAAGCTTCTCGCTCTAGGCGGCAGCAGTCGCAAAAGGAAACGTGAAACAACGACGGGTTTTGGCTAATCGACGCGGAAAAAGGAGGAGGGTGCGAGAATCGCTACGACACGTATCTGCTATATGCTGGTGTACTCACAAGTGGTCCTGCCGCTTGAACGCCTTGCCGCACATCGTGCACACGTATTTCCTCTCGTCGCTGTGCGTCAGCTTGTGCTTCGTGAGCGCCGATGCGTTGTTGAACACCTTCCCGCAGACCTGCGACAGAAACGGTGCACCGTGTCAGCGCGTCTTTGCAACGATCTGCCTCGTGACAGTCGGCTTGATTGCGTATTCAGCCTCCCCGCGTACCCGGGGAAGGGGAAGAGTGTGGGAGGCGAGAGGAGTGTGGAAAGACGTTTCCACGGAGCTTCGTGAATACTGTTATTTATTAATTGGATGCTCTTTGGGAAAACCGTTCACGGTTTGTATTATTTGGTAGGCAGTACTAAGATAGTATATGCTTCGCGGCATCAAAACGTTGGCTCTACTGACTTGGTATCTATTCTAGTTAAATTGTTGTTTTACAATAGTGATGAGAAGAAGCAGCTGTAATATCTGGCGTCTCTTGATTCCAGCCAATCTTGATTAAATTCAAGATTGTGAGCATTAGGGTATACTGGAATATTATGAAATGTAAAACAAACATCTGTACTATGAGGCATGTGTCGTACTGCATGTATTGATAATATTCAGTAGTTATTGAAGTGAAATATGTGTAGGTGTATGAAGAGAAGAAAATATAATTATTAATGCTCAAAATGCTACTCGAAGTTGAGTGACTGACGTGTACATACTCTGTGCACTGTAAGTGGCTGGCCAAAACAATATTATTCTACTTGTAGTGGCATACTTGCAGTGGAGTATGATTTTCGCCGTGGTTAAAGATTAATTGGTTTTCAAGTAATCAGTGAAATAATTGCATGTCAAATTATTCTTCGAGATAGGGCGAAACAGGTAGATACACTTAATAACTATTTCCTTAAATTTGAGTACATTACAGTTCAAACTCTGTCAAATTTTGCTGTACATTTATATTATTTTATAATTTCATTATTGCATTGGAAATTCGAATATGAGAGCAATACACTTTAATCCATTACGGCATCCGTTTATTTTACTGTAACACAAGCTGGAACCCATTTCGTACGATTCTCAGTATCACATAGGTATTTAACAAGTTAATTAAAATGCCGTTTAATATCATTAAAATGATTCATATTTGAAGATTTAACTGTCTACGTCACCGTTAAGCGAAGAACCATATATCTAATATTATTCGTTTAAATCTGAAAATTTGGAGTACCTACTGTAATTTTAAAGTATTTCATATATAAAGAAACGGAATGATTTAACTCGATTAGATTATTTAAGTTTATGATTTCACTAAACCTTTTAATTTGACTGTTAGCATTGCATACCACCTCATTTTCAGAAATACCTAACATTTGACACATGTTCCTGTCGCGTGCGAATACGCTTGACGTAGACAGTACTGCTACGTGCGTATATACATAGCTCCTAATTTCGACTAATGACTATATTCCAAAAGTAAACTCGAATTTCTGCAGCTGTTGGCGCTAGAAATAAATATGCAAAACTACGTATCCCACGTTTTCCCCATTTTCCTCAAAATATTCCTTCGGAAGTCGTAAAATATTACTTAATTTTTCTCCACAATACCAAGCACTTAATAAACCTTCCACGACAAATTTTCCACCACAAGATATTACGAAAAACCTGACAATATCTACACACTAGTTACATACACAAATTCATTCCAGATTGATTTTATAATTCTAGATTCTTTGAAAATTCATACAAAACGTATCGTTATACCGCCTCGATATCACTTTATAAGGCAAGGTACATATAAAACGTTTGCATGGACAGTGAACAGAAGTATTATGGCTAACTTACATAGCTTCGTATACAATGGGAGAGCGAGCGCGAACCTCCTCGCGGAGCGTGTTGTCGCTGGTCGCGATCATAACAGACTGTCGGTGGACTGAGGTTACACAGCGAAATAACATGGATAGGGGTAGACTAGTTGTTATCCGTCGAATTCCTGACGTGGGCGAGCCCGACTGTTGATTCGTGGAAAAGTTGCGTAGGAAGCGCTAGTCGTTCAGCAGGGAATAAGAAAGGGATAGTGGTAAATCCAGGAACCCAACGCAAGTAAAATCCTCCCACACTTCTAAGTTATTTGTTTTCGCTACGGACATAAATTACCTTCTACCCACGTTTGAAACCGAATTTAAATTAAAAGGCGCCGCAAAAGTCATCAACAGATTTTCTTAGTCTATAACTTTGGTTTTAAATGAAATAACGTGGGTTTTTTGTGGCACAATTTATTGAGACCTATAAATTTTATGACATCAAGTTCCAGAGATAATATTCAACAAATGACAGGCATTAGAATGTATGCAAATTTGGACTCTTTATTGCATTTTCCATGGCATTTTGAAGAATTTGCGGGGTTAGATTTTCGATTTTGTGTTAGGTACTGGAATTTAATTGTTGTAAAATCTGTGGGTTATTCACGTAAAGTAATGCCTCACATTTCAAATAGCCCCAAAAGAAGAAATCTTTAAACATTCGTTTAAATTTATGTTGTGTTAAGACCAAAGTCCAATTATTATTATATAATTTTATTCCTGATGGGTACCTATATTTATTCATTTTTATGAACATTAAATATCGTGATTTTCTTCTATTGAAATGTCAAAACATCACTGACATATACCTGAAATTAAAAAAAATCGGAGACTTTTGCTCCACCTGTTACATTTAAACCACAGCTGACAATACAAACGACACAAAATACAGATAAATAAAAACAGTTGTCAATCCATTTTTTGAAATACTCAAATTCCGCTACAATACCCAGATTAATCATAAAATCCAAAGTATACAAAGTATTTGTTAAAAATCATAATTCATTGTTAAATAAATGACAAAGAAGCGGCATGTACTGAAATCCTTCAATATATTTCCGAAATCTGCATACTTCTTATTTCAATCATATCTAACATTCCACATTTCTTGTACGAAACGCATTCCCCATCACTTTATGATACTCGATGAATACTCGATTCTTAAATTATCACATAAAAATAGAAACAATTCCCAAAACACAAGAGAAAAGAAGAATTTAATCAATCCTGGAGCACTTTGCACTTTCTAATATCCACCCCAGTATCAGACGCGCTTGATTTAACCTCGAATCCTCCTATCACCCACCTGCACTCCAACTTATCCATTCACCAATCGATCACACACACTCCTTCCAATCCTGCGCGTATTAAACAGAACTTTGGAATAGGAAGAAATATAGCGCACTGATATCGACATCAATAATTCCTCTAATCCTACCGAATCACTAGTTCTTCCATTTCTACAACATTTAATGGTACAAATACGCTTGAATTTAAAAATTGCCGTGCCCGAGGTGCATACTTGCAGCGCAAAGGGTGAAAACCAACCAGGCTGCACGCGTTCATCTCGACTAACGAGATTACGGTCCGCGATCGAGGACAAACGCCAAGTGTAACGGCTTCCAATCGAGCCGCGCGATTTCGATGCACGATAATCACCGTGCGTTCCGTGCAAATGTTCGCAATTCTCCGCGGCCTGGCACACGTTCCAAACGGTTCATTACGGGCTCGCGAAACGGAACGCGGGGCAGGACACAGTTTTCAATTACCGTGCACCGGCATCGTAAAGCCGGCAGTGTACGCGACTTTACGATTGGACATTAGAACGTCGATAAAGATACCATTGCACCACGGCGAACGCACGGTTACCATCCATCACGGCAGTCTGCTTGAAAATCCGTGTTAGTGCGAGGTTTCCTCGCGGGAAGCAAAAAGGACCGCGCGTGTGCAACTCGTCTGCTGGTAACTGGACACTAGACACATCGGTTTTAATAACCTTTACGAAACTTTTTCCAAATCCACACCAGGGATAATTGATGAATGCTTGCGGAGAGATAGTGGTAGGTGAAAGTGTCAGAATAGTTGAATTCTAGCTCCCTTTCACGAAAGGTACCTACAGGTGGATATGCAAGCTTTGATGAAGCATTTCTCCTATGATTACTTTGGTTTTTTGATATGTTTTAGAGGACCGAAAAATAATAAATAGGTATGTGCCTTTTTATTTTAGCCCCTGTGCCTGTTTAGGGGTTGAAACTTCATAAAAGGAGGTACAAAACTGAGTGTCATAATTAATGCTACAAGTTACGTCGCAAATTAAATTTATAACAAGTTTCATTCAACTGCATTTATAGGAATATTTGCAAGCCTAAATGTACTCACAGCGTACATTTACAGTGCCTTCATTTCTACGAAACGGTGCAGATGAAACGGTATAAACGACAACGAATGTGATTTAATCAACTTGTACTCTAATATCTAATATCCTGCTCCCCCTGGTTTCGCGTAGCTTAAATTCCACACCACCTAAACTTCAACCTCGGTGTTCCCTATCCAAAGCACAGCTAGAGGCCCCGCACAATCCATAAACTCACCCCGCAGTGCGAAGCCTTCCGTGAAACGTGTCCACGAGCAAAAAAAAATCCGTGGAAGTCCCCGCAGCCGCAGGAAGCGCACAGACAGAACCAGTCGCACTAAAAAGATTCATAACAAACTTCGTGTGCGTATATATTAGCGGGGGTATCGAGATCCCAGGATGGTCGGTAGACGTTCGTCCGCGGAAAACCGGTAAATTTCACGGCTGAGGTAGCAGCGATCGCTGAGTCGACGGTTTATCCTTTCTTCCTCCTCCATTAGGGAAACGGAAGTTCCCCGAGGAAAGACGTAGAACGGGGATGGCAGGTGGAGAAGAAAGTTCTGGTTCCGTTCGGGGCGAGTGAAATTTCCGCGGACGAGCTGGCACGACTTATTCGCGTCGCCGGAGTCAGGCATCGCGGGCGGAGGGGCTCGCATATCGGGCTCGGAACGGATCGGGAATAACAGTGGGAACGAAAAGTGGAAAGAACTTTCCTCTCTGCGCCCGATAATGGAGCATTCGCGACGCCACGTGTCGGGGGCCCGCAGCTGCATTGGAAATTAATTTCGACTTAACGACGCGTCCGCGCCATTCAGCCGCGAGTCTCTCGCGCCACGGCGACGCGACGGGGATCCTCCACGTGTCACGTAAAGCCTGAAAAAGGGTTACCTCTTCTTACCGTCACGCGCTAATTGAATACTCTGTAATTGCTTGGGGGCGAGGACGGACGTGGAACGATTCCCGATTGAGGATGTGCAAACGGCACGGATTCTTCTGAAATATTGCGATCTTTCAACCGTGCAAGATTAAAACGCCACTCGTGCGTTGGATTTAATTGGATCTCTTGCACACTTTCGTATATATCCAATTCGTTCGAGTATTCTGCCTATGTATGTTATGACGCGTTTATTACGCGCACCTGTTCGATTTGCAACTCATATAGTACTCCGTGTTCCTCGTTAAAACTCTTCTATAAATTCTGCAATAATCCGACGAAGCGCGAAGGCACGATGCACGGGAGATTCTTTGGAAAACCAATTCATCGCCGAACGTACCTACGTCAAACTTTCTTTCAGCGTTTGAATTATAATACCGATACTATACGTTTGAGAAAATTGTAAGTAGCGAGTCCAGAAACTCCTTCTTGCGATTCCTCGCCGAACGTGATCAATGGAATTTCGCGCGATATTCGGCTCGGGCAAATTCAACGCCAATTCGGGCTATTCTTGCCCAGTCCTCGGACTTTCGAATGGAACAACGTTCGTGCACGCTGGAGCCCTCAGCTTCTGGCTTCCTGAAATAGTTCCTGAAACAGTACACGCCCCCGGAGCGAGTAATAAACCCAATTCCACATACTTAACAGGCATACCATCTCCGACACCCCATCGACCGTGTCTTCGGCGTGGTTGTTGTTAACACGCGAAATGCCATAGCAGAGTCTCGCGCGTAATTAGAAATTTCGTCGAGGAGGGAGAGAGAGAGAGAGAGAGTGGCTTCTTCTGGCTCCGTCTTTGTAGAACGAGCTGCGCTTCGATTTCAAAGAATTCTGCGGGGCTCAAATTAGAGCAGAGAATTCCACCGATGTGATCTGGCTTCTAGTTTCTTTGTCGTTCGTGCGGATTCCGGTGGACAGATAAATATCGAATCAAGGCTTGGAGCTTCTCCGGGTAATATAGTACTTGCAAGTACATTGAAGTAATTTTTTATCTATGAGCAAACGTTTAACCAATGTGGAAATTAATGTATTAGGAGGGAAGGGTATCCAGTAATTTTACGGAATTTGTATAGAATTGCACATCAAGTGCTATTAGGCTCACTATTAATTTAATTAACCAGCCCTCGGAGACATAAAATTGCAGGCTCTTATAAAGAAAAAAGAATTCGTCGTTCAAGATAAACCTGAAGCAGAGATGGGCAAAAAATTATTTCAAATAAAAAATTGATTTCGAATAAAAGACGAAAATTTTATTCGAGACTCCTCAAATAAAAACAACCCAGAGTTATTTTTATTTCAAATAAAAATAAGTGAGAGTTACTTTCATTTGAAACGTGACAAATAATTTTTTTGTTCGACGTGAATATATCCGATGGCCACAAATAATTTTCTCATTTGACGCAAAATTATCCGACGGCCAGAAATATTTTTCCCGTTTGACGGAATTCATTTTAACCATCAAATAATTTTGTCGTCTTTCCGTTCATTTGTATTTGAAAAAAATTATTTGAGGCTGAAATAGCTCTGGGAGTAGAGAGCGAGAGAGAGGGGGAGCGTGTGCGAGAAGGATAGAGATAGATAATACTTCTTCGCTCTCTGTAGCGGTATGCAGGAGAGCATAATGCGAGGAGGTAGTGGTTAGAGCGATTTCTTGATTAATAATTATTTCGTGTGAAGTAAGTTATTCGTGAAATTTAGTACGGAATATGACGAAGGGGCTGTTTGTTTAGCAAATACTGTGTAAATGCGTAAAGTATGTACAGGTAACGTGTAATTGGTTTGGTTGTTACCTGGTGTAATAATTTTCATACAATTTTAAACATGTAAACAATCGATTTTATTTATTAAATCATCCCTGTAGACATATTAACAATTTAGCAATTACATTTTATTCAACAACTGCAGGTACAACTCATATTTTAACAGATGGGCACCTAAATACCCTGGGTATTGATCTCAAGTAGAAAAACTTACAGTTTATTTATAGATTTATTTATTTAACGCGAAACACCCTTTAGTTGCAATAAAGCATAAAGCTAAGTAAGAGGCAGTCTGTAATAATGACGCAAGAGAAAAATATACAAAGAATTCAATTATAATATTAATTAACTTAATTATAATATTTATATTTTTTTTTAAAATGTTGAAGCCCGTGCTCGCCTCTGGAAAAAAGGTGCAATGCCTGTAAGGAAAATATCAACAGATTAAGAATCCGTATGTTCCACTATATGTATATTTACTAAATGAAAGAAAATACTACCTCATATTCATATTCTTCCGTTGAAACTTTTCAAATTTGCTCTTAAAACTACTCTTTCCTGAAACATGCTGTCGGAGAGTCTATTGCACTTGGGAGAGTTTGTAATCGTTGCGTATGAAAACAGTCTCTCCACGGAAGCCGATGAGGGCAAGGGGGTGTTGAATTTTATAAATACATTTTTCATTATTACATATTTTTTGAGTATGTTGAATTCCGTGTTCCTCTCTTGGAAAAAGTGCAGTGCCTGTAAGGAAAATGTCAACAGATTAAGAATGCGTATGTTCCATTATATATTTACTAAATGAAAGAAAATACTAATTTCAAGTGATGCTTTAGACGAATATTCTTCATCATCTTGCGTAGCCGGATCTTCATAATCGTAGAAATCGTTAATAGCAGAAGAAGATGTAGGCGGTTCAGTCATTGCAATTTCCGTGCGTTCGATATTAGCTCTCATTTCGCCCATTAGTTGGAAATTTTGCAAACCGATCAGTACGTGCCTTCGTGATGCTTTGGAGACGAGATTTCAAGATTATTTGAATTTAAATACAACGGAATCAGAAAATGCCGCCCTGGCCGCTTTAACACATCCGCAGCACAAGAATAAGTGGTTCCCGTGCATTAAAGAAAATCAGCGCGACACCCTGCTGAACCTCCTCAAACTCCAAATAATGGACGAAATGAGAGCTAATATCGAACGCACGGAAAGTACAATGACGGAGTCGTCTACATCTTCTTCTGCTATTAACGATTTCTATGATTATGAAGATCCGGTTACGCAAGATGATGAAGAATATTCGTCTAAAGCATCACTTGAAGTTAGTATTTTCTTTCATTTAGTAAATATATAATGAAACATACGCATTCTTAATCTGTTGACATTTTCCTTACAGGCACTGCACTTTTTCCAAGAGAGGAACACGGAATTCAACATATTCAAAAAATATGTAATAATGAAAAATGTATTCATAAAATTCAACACCCCCTTGCCCTCATCGGCTTCCGTGGAGAGACTGTTTTCGTACGCAACGATTACAAACTCTCCCAAGTGTAATAGACTCTCCGACAGCATGTTTCAGAAAAGAGTAGTTTTAAGAGCAAATTTGAAAAGTTCCAACGGAAGAATATGAATATGAGGTAGTATTTTCTTTCATTTAGTAAATATACATATAGTGGAACATACGGATTCTTAATCTGTTGATATTTTCCTTACAGGCATTGCACATTTTTCCCAGAGGGGAGCACGGGCTTCACCATTTAAAAAAAAATATAAATATTATAATTAAGTTAATTAATATTATAATAAATAATTGAATTCTTTGTATATTTTTCTCTTGCGTCATTATTACAGACTGCCTCTTACTTAGCTTTATGCTTTATTGCAACTAAAGGGTGTTTCGCGTTAAATAAATAAATCTATAAATAAACTGTAAATTTTTCTACTAGAGTTCAATACCCAGGGTAGGGGAGACCGGGGCTAAAAGTTCCGGGGGTAAGTTGTTCCGACGGTTCTATCTTCAAAATGAACAGAGCGTAGTACTTGAAATTATTTTTTCCGTGTGAGTTGATCACGCCACTCTGTCGCCCATATTAATAGCATCCGCGAAAGCGAATCGTGTAGCTGCAAGCAAGGACCTGTTAGTCCCGTACCAGATAAGTAAATATTTTTCTATTATGATTTTTTGGTCTATTTCGATTATTTAACGTTGATTTTATTGATTGATTCGTTCTTATGGATCAAATTGCATTTAAGAAGATGGAGTGATAGTGTTTATCGTTTCAATATATGTATAAGCAGAATAGTCTGTGAAATTGCTACATGTGTCGGTAGGGGCTAGTTGTTCCCATGACTTGGGGCACGTTGTTTCCGTAACAACTTGCCAGACTACAAATGTATAAATTGTCCCTGCTACGCTTTAAGGTGCGAACATATGAATGAAAAGCGGAAAGGGGCACCATTTCCATCGAAGTTATGCATAAAGATAAAAACTGTCGCTAGAAAATTCAATATCTGCCACTTGACTCTATCGAGAATTATTAAAAAACTACAATCTGGACAAGAAGCTACTTGTAGACTACAAATTCAAATCTCAGTAAGAAGATACCCACAAACAGGTGAATGTAAGACTGATTTGTAGATTTTAGTTTTTATATCGAAAATAATGTTTATGGTTATTATATTGCTTTGGTTTTCTTTTAAAGATAATACATTTTTGTTGATCCGAACTCTCAGAAATAAACATTATTAATAAAGTTCTGTTTTATTTCATTGGAAAATGAAATATTTCAATAAAAGGCAACTGTTATATCTTAGTAACAACTTACCCCAATGCGATAACAACTTGCCCCAAAAAGGGGTAAGAAGTTCCGCTTTGACCAGCCACAAATAAATTACTTTTTATGAAAAACCCATTACAATATATTAAATACAAGCTTAAAATCATAAAATATAATAAATTTAACAAGAACTCAGTCAATAGTGAAGAGAATAATTACATTATTTAACCGTCATTTTTTATGTTTTATCGAAATCGGAACTTTTAGCCCCGGTCTCCCCTACTCAGGTGCCCATCTGTAAAAATATGAGTTGTACCTGCAGTTGTTGAATAAAATGTAATTGCTAAATTGTTAATATGTCTACAGGGATGATTTAATAAATAAAATCGATTGTTTACATGTTTAAAATTGTATGAAAATTATTACACCAGGTAACAACCAAACCAATTACACGTTACCTGTACATACTTTACGCATTTACACAGTATTTGCTAAACAAACAGCCCCTTCGTCATATTCCGTACTAAATTTCACGAATAACTTACTTCACACGAAATAATTATTAATCAAGAAATCGCTCTAACCACTACCTCCTCGCATTATGCTCTCCTGCATACCGCTACAGAGAGCGAAGAAGTATTATCTATCTCTATCCTTCTCGCACACGCTCCCCCTCTCTCTCGCTCTCTACTCCCAGAGCTATTTCAGCCTCAAATAATTTTTTTCAAATACAAATGAACGGAAAGACGACAAAATTATTTGATGGTTAAAATGAATTCCGTCAAACGGGAAAAATATTTCTGGCCGTCGGATAATTTTGCGTCAAATGAGAAAATTATTTGTGGCCATCGGATATATTCACGTCGAACAAAAAAATTATTTGTCACGTTTCAAATGAAAGTAACTCTCACTTATTTTTATTTGAAATAAAAATAACTCTGGGTTATTTTTATTTGATGACAAACAAAGATAAAGCCTCTTTTGTTTGATACGTTATTTAAATAATTTTTTATTTAAATAATGCCCATCTCTGACCTGAAGTACGTCTCGTTATGGAAGGCGCATAACACACGTTGTCTCTCACTTCTCCCCCAGCTTCTTTCTCTCGCCGCACTGGAATCTGGGTTAATCGAAAGAAAAGTTAACCACAATCCGCGCTATCGGACTTTTAATCTTAATTAAAGCGCCCGCTTGTCAGATCTTTTGTATCGTAATTAAAAAGGCAAACTCTGACGAATGCCTTTCCTCGGATGAATCTTCCCGCACCGAGGTCGGTGCACTATCAGGGACGACCTAATTATTAATAAAGCAAATTTACTTACAAGCTTCTACATTACGACGAAGTACGACAAATCTTGATAAAAAAAAACATTAATTGCATCCACAATGCGTGAAGAAACCAGGTAACAACGATCTCGGTATATTCCTTCCATCCACTCCGCGATTCATCCCCCATTCAGTGGCTGCGAATTTGTCAAAGTATCCGAAGCGCGACGAAGTATCCAAACTCCCACCTTCGACCGTCGAACGTCAAGGGACTGGATGGCTGTTGGAAGGATCCAGCGGCAAGGCGGGACAGAGGGTGGGAAGGGGCAGAAAATCGTACTTCTGGCTTCTAAGCAGAAAATCTAATTTGCGTAGCTTAACTCCTAAGGAGCTCCAGATGCACGGGACCCGAGCACACGGGAGTTTCAATTTACGGGGCAAGATCCATGCGGGAGGAGGACGGAGCCGGCCAAGAGAAGGGCGGGGGAGGGAGGAGTACGGGATAGGGTTCTCAACGGGCCTCGACAACGGCTGGTCCCTGGCCGTTGCATCCCTCGGCCATCATCTTCGTGCCAAAACCCGTATCTGCCAGCCCCGCTAACGGCCCTTCCTCGAGAGCTAAACAAACATCATTACTCCTGGCCTTTCTGGATCCCTCCTGCCTCCGCCAGCGACGGCCAACCACCCTCTTCCCCCCCGGCCAACTCGCAGAACCCGGAGGCTGCAGCCAGCCCTCGTGTCCGCCGAACCCGCCAATGTACACCGACCAAAACGCCGCTCCTGAATACGTAATCCGTCGGTGGTAACACTGATACTTCGTTAAGGGGGAAGCCTTCGGGACTGCGGCGGAGGGAGAAGCGTGAAGGGACGAGTCGATGGATGAAGTTAGACGATGGTAACAGTGGGGTGGGAACGGCGATTCGTGGCCCGAGAGCGTCTGCTCGGTCGATTCGGTTAACGTTTGCTCTCACCACCCGCCGTTTCCTCGGCGTCGAGGGAAACGGAGCTTCGACGACGCTCCGGGATTTATGGGTGTCGGGTGTACACGGGGTGATTCGGAAATGGCCGAGCAAACTTTCCTACTTGCTCCGGGGACGGGAAAAAACAGCGCACGGGGTAGAAGCGATCCGCCACCCCCTGAGTTACGAACGCAACAGGCAGCCATGTTGCGTGTAAACGATGAAGATGATACACGGGTGTCTAGTCGGACTCCTTCAGGTGCTGTTCTAAAGTACCCCGAAGTAAAGACTCGGGACGGAAGGAAATAGGAAGAAACCGGCGAAATAAGACGCAACGCGCCCCAAGGCGTCGGATACTTGCCCGCGGGGGAAGCAAGCGGGAGTACACTTCGTTAATCCTCCTCGGGACGCCTTGGGGCTGGTTGATTCACGTTTAAAACGCATCCACGGCTCCACTAGGTTAAACGTTTGTTCCGGCTAACCACGTTCCGCGTCTCGACGAGGTTCCCTCGAAGGGGACCAGACGCCAGTCCCCCGGAACGGCCTGGCTACGAAAGAGGGAGCGCGACGAACGGACAAACAGCCAGAGACGAGGCCCCGGGTGGGGAATGCAATTTGTTGCTTCCGGGCAGGCGAAGTCCTTTAAAGAAGTGCATCTTATTACCAGCAGCCAGCAGGCAGACGAGGAATCGCGCCCCCGTAAATAATGAGCAAGCCAGCCCCCGTGAGCGAGGCAACCGGCTTCGTGTCAGGGAGCGACGGTGTGTTGCTGTTGCTGAGGAGACACAAAAGTGAGCCGCCGCCGTGCCGGCCCTGCGATATTATTCGCGACTCGAGACGGCGTGGGGGTGGCGGCCGGGGTGGCGCGAGCTGGGATACATCGGCGACGAGGAAAAGGAGACGGATGCCGCGTCGTTGCTCGTACCCGTCATTGTCGGCGAACGACAATCGCGCGGAATCGTTTCGCCCGGGCGCCACCGTTGCCCCGGGTTCGGTTTCAATGGAGAATTATGGAATTACAGGTCGAGGGACGCGAATCGATAGCTGGCGCGAGCGAAATCGTTTCCGCGTGGCCGCGCCGCGAACCGTCGAGCTTCGTCGTTCCTCGTCGCTGATTACGCGGTCCCGGGAACCTTCTGGGGACGTCGTTGCGCGCTGACGGCGGCAAGAATAATAATCACGGCGACACCTGGTCAGCCGGGAACCGGCGATGCGCGCGTGGATGCACTTTAAAATGTAATCTCGAGGTACCGCGGTCTAGCAGATGCAATTCAGAATGAAGTTTTGTTGCGAACTACACCGGAGTTGCGGAAACACGCATTTGTTTCTACGGATCCCCGTGAGTTTGGATACGTACACGATGGGTTTGTTGATTTAAGCGGCTTTTGTAAGGAGAAATTTTCGAAACGCAACAGCGGGACGATGGAAATGGAGTGTGGGTGGATGTGGTTTAAAACTAATACGAGGGAAATAGGATTACTTGGATTAATAACAACCGTAGACAGATTTGTAAATTTAAGCTTATTAGGTTATACTTTCGTTTGTTTGTTTAGCAAAAACATGTCTTCATAGAACGATGGTTAACAAGAATGTTATGTCAATAACATTAATATTATATATTGTTACTGAAAGTGTTTTGTAGTGTACTATGTAATGTAGGATTAAGAAAACCCCCTGTATATCATCTATCCCACTTTTACGTAAAAGTATTTACTGTTTCCAATTTTTAACCCTACAAATTTATTTCTATATTGTTCCATTAACTCATTAATTGCTTTCCAGGGATGGATTTGGAGATTTAGCGCCGGCCGCCCCTTCCGTGAAATATCATCAAATATTTTAATTTAAAAGAGTCGAGACAGTTTAAAATTAATTCAGTATGACAACTCGCATATGAATTATTGCTAATTTGCTAGATGAAAGGAAACTGAATTGCTTTTAACGTTATCTCAAGCCTCTGTGCTTCAAGCTTTTTCAATGTCTTTCGTGCAAATTTTGCCGTCCCAGGCCTTCAACCTACTTAGCCTATATTCAAATTCGCCACTGTTAATTTCAAAAATTCTACCAATTCCATATTGTTTATTAACCCTTCACCTCCCGCTGCCACAAACCCCACCACCTTCCCTTTTTCATACAACCGAATTAAAACACCACTATATACATTCCAGATCCTTCAACGAAAGTAATACCAACTAATACCAGTAAGCCTGATTCGAAACAAGGAAAAAACATCTGAAATATAAAGTCACCTACAATCACGACAGTGTATCAGAGAAAGTTATTTTGTACGTCGTTAGAAGCGGGACAGCCTTCCCTTCAAAACGAAGTTTCATTCGTCTCGATACCACCCTCGGTTCCTGAGATATCGTCGTGTAAAGTGGAACGTGATTTTTGCTTGCTACTCTATCGCTGTCTCACGCGCACGGTCGGGCCTCTCTCGCGCGCCGTCTCATTGACCTATCACACGCTAGACGGCCTTGCGCTGGTCAGCGACAGACGCTGAGTCAGTAGCTTTTTTATTGTTTACTACTCACGAGTCTCACGACTCACGACGTGTCTACTTCCGCGTATGAAAGTAGGCCACGGCAGTTCCGACGTTGCGGCCGTTATTCGCGTCCCCTGTTTCTTCAACGCTATAATTCCGGAACCAACTGAGATATCGACTTGGAACAAAATGCACGTTGAAGGGGACGCTTTCCTCTATCAGACGAGCCTTTTTCTTTTTCCAATTTCCCGATCCTTCAGGCAACGTTTCACATTGAAAGTTAACGTTACGTTACACTAGTTTTGTCGATTTTAATCAATCTTGTTCTTTATGGAAGAATTCTCTAGAGTGCGTGTCATTGGATATGTGGTACAAGTAGTGGATAATAAATCAGATTTAATGCATGTGACTGGGAGAAATCTTTTAAAGCAGTTCTCATTCTATATTTGGGTCATTGTGTTTGTAAGAAGAACAGAGTGCGTTGGCTAAAGTTACTAGAATAAATACTTTTCTTCCTCTTTACAGCAGAAAAATTACTGTCTACCAAGGACAGTATAACTTCACCGATATTAGCACCGCGATATCTAACTTCCCTTACCTAACCCGAAAATTTATGCCACCCTCAATCCCACGCATGCTTAAAATGAAACTCATTTCATTCCACTCCAAATAAACCTCTCCCGTTACAAGCACCAATCATTTCAGCTGAGCCATGCGTTCAGCCATTTAATCCGCCACGTACACCTGAAATCCCTGTCTCCGCACCTTGGACCCCCAGAAGACAGCCGACATCGAGTGCGTTAAATTAAGTTACAGCGCCCGCCGATATAATTACGAACACAAAAGGCCGGGACGGTGAACGTCGGGGCTGCCATCAGCCGCAGAAGCGTCTCGCTCGACACGTTATTATCCCGTTCAATTCCGATCAATCACCGGATCGATCTGTCCGACACGCCTCCTTCTGGCTTCCTCCGTGGATCTTAAGTGTTCGACACACCGCTCCGAGCCGTCTGACGTGGAGCAAGTCGAACGGCCGGTATCCTCCCGGACAATTAATTAACTTAACGACTTGCACGCGAGCCGCGCGGCACGCTTTAACATCCCTAGCGAAGGCGCGTCGACCGCGCCGGCTACCACGGGTATAAACCTTGCACGGTGCTTTCGCTCCGATCGTGGACGAACCTGTACGGCAACAAGGAGCTTCGATCCCGCGTCCTCGAGCTGCCAGAGGATAATCGCAAGACCGGGTCGATGACCCTCGAGGCCCTTCTCCGATATCATCGGATTAGAAGGGGGGTGGCGGTCGTTCCTGGTGCATATACGTGCGCGAAACCCGCGGAAAAGAGGAAAGAGATGAAACGGGAGATAGAGAAATCAAGGGAGAGAGAGGAAGCGAGAGAGAGAGAGAGAGAGAGAGAGAGAGAGAGAGAGAGACTCGGTGGAGCGTACGGGGGCGAGGGGCAGGGGGGACGGAATGCCATCAGATTTCGCCTCGTTCAATCAGTTTACCCCCATTGTGCTCCGTGTTCCTCGCTTTCGGATTATCGAGGATCGACCGCCGACACGCGGTACGTCGCTCCCCGAAAGGATCGATGCAATCGCTCGAATTATCTTGAACGTTCCTTCCCTGTGATCTCTGCGCGGCCTCAACCGCTTCCAGGATCTGTTACATTGTCCTTTGACAATGGACGCGCGGAAACGTCGGTACCGTACGGATGGGGGTTGGATTTATACGATTCCACGCGGATACGGCGCGTAATCGTTCGGCACCACGTTCTTTCCAAGCGCATCGCCAGACGCGGTTACTTCCAAACAGACAATTCGATAGATCATCCTTGCCGATTGATACGCGGCTTCAGAAATCGCTTTTCGGCTGGACTTTCGTTGTCCCATTGTTCTATTGGAATAAGGTACGTTTAGTCCAGAGCCATTTTCATTGTGTTTCGTCCGTTCCCGGATTTTAAAAGCGTTTCCCGAAGCAACGCGCTTAGCGAGACGCGTGATCGTGTTACATACGTTTTCGCGAATATTTCAATCTCGGTTTGTTTGAATTAATGGCTCGTTCCACTGATTCCTTGTGCAAGTATGATTGCGGGTGGTACGGAAGGGGGCGTCAACAGTGGCAACCTGAGAGGCAGGGCCCGCGCGAAACTCGCGAGTTGTCCGTAAAAAGGAATTATTAATCACGGGACGACAGCAAATACATACTCGGGCGACGTCGAAACGCCTCGTCGATTAATAAATATCAAAAACTCGGCGAAAAGTTCGATGATTTACGGACGAATAAGGACCGACGGCCGAGTTGGCAAGCTTTCACGATCCCCTTGTAACCAGTAACTATTAATTTCCCCGTAAAATTACCGACGGCCGACGTCTCGGCGAACGAGCAGGGGGTGGGTGGCCACTTGACGATGCTGCTGCCTCCTTCTTCGTGGGTCGTGCCGATATCGGAGCTATAATCGAGCCGTGGAGGATGAGCTTAATTCGTCGCTAACTCGATACATCGACGGGGCTTGTCAACAAGTCGGGTGGCCCATCATTTAATTACGTAACAAGGCGGACCGTAATTCGCGGCTCTTCGTTTCTCGGTTGCACGGCCTCCGTCACTAGGGACGGAGAGGTAGACAGGGGAAGAACGAGTGGACGGAGGAAGATGAGAAATGCAACCGCAAAATGAAGGAACATTGCCATTTGCTAAGTGTTTGGAACACTTATATAAAAAATTAATATTTTTAGATTTGCTTTAAGTATTCTATTATAACATTTCACCTTTTTTGATTATATACTACAAGTGTCAAAATGGATAAATTTTTTATCCTTTTCAATGCTTAATACCTACCCGTTAATTAGCTACTAATCTTACCCCATAATTGGGGTAAAATTAATACACCCTATAATCTATAGCACTAGCAGCTAAAGTTTTATCAATCTAAATTTACATTGACAGTCAAATTCGTTTCTTTTCGGTTCAATGCACTGTCTTTTTCATTTTTTTAATTAAAAACTTTATATTTGCTTCAGGTATATAGTATAACGTAGTGAAAATAAATAAAAATTTTGTCCTTCTCCTTCTCTAAAACTTTAAGTACCTGTCAATATTCAGGGAGAATACTGTCCAAGAAATGTGACAATAATACAACTGCAATTTCCAAACCCCTCCATCTACATTTCCGATAAAATCCCCCAAACCTCAACAACAAGCATAGAAGCATATGTTAATTATAGCTATGCGTATTATTTAAAAATATCGTCACTGAACATGGCGCTAGCTGTCGATCACGATTCATACACGTTCCTCGCGTGATTTTGGTTCGTAGCGTGTCACGGTGACGCTATGCAAGGCGCCATGTTCCTCTTGGCCGCTCGAGGATCGCTCCATCTGAATATTCAACAGCCTTTTCGCGTTACACACTGTATTCAGCGTTGGTTGGGACTGTCGCACGTGTGCACACGCGTGTGCATGGCGCAGGAGCGACCACTTTGCCCGTTGCAAGCTCGCCTGCATAAACACGGTCCACTACCGATAGTGGCTTCCTTTGGCCGTGCCAACGTTTTCAGATCGATGTGAATTACGTATGGACGCGTGTCTGCCACGTGGCTACTGCACTTCGATAATGACAAGAATCTGGGGACTCTTTCGGAATAAATGTGGAACGAGGTGACAAAGAATTCTGTGCCACCACAGATTCCATTCTGAGCAAATGTTCGGGGAGAGATCGACAGTGGAGTGACAGCGAAGACTGCATCTGGTACTGTGCAAATTGAAAATGAAGCAGGAAAATGTGTAACTTAATGGCAGAACAACCTGAAGTGAAGTACTCTCGTCGGAAAGGAAGTCTGAAGATTTTTAAAAGAAGCACATTTTAATGTCTCAAGATGAGAGTCTCGACTACCATTTTAGGTATTACGAATACGTTCCGTGGAATCCACCGTCGAATGTAATAAGAGAATTCGATTTTCTACTAAATGGAAGCTAGTTTTTCCGTGGATCAAGGGAAAGGAATTCAAGAAATTGTTTGTAACACTTCAATTAGGATCGATGATATTGCATTATTGTATTACCCACCGGTGTCTCTGTTATGAAAAGTTGCGCAACTAGTTCAAAGCACGGGGAGACGACTCCGCGGGGACAAATACCGAAATGATTATATTTGTACGTTCTGTGTTAATTTACGTCGTGGTAAATTTCTCTGAACGTTAATGATTAAACTTGTTTGTGCCCGCGAGCAGGGCACGAGCATAGCGCGAGCTGCTTTCCGAACGCGGGTAGTTCCAGTCAAAGCATTTAATTTTATCTCTTTGAGGCAAGATATTTGCGGCGGGCACGTCAGAGCGAGATTTCAGAATCATCGTAATTATATAGGGTTTCTTTGGATGGGGAATTGCTTTGCCAGTCCGTGTATCGTGTTTCTATTGCGTTAGATACTTCCGTGTGAAATATTTTACATACACTACCGCTCAAAAGTACTTCATCACTTGCTATATGTAGGTATGATTGGTGAAAGAGAAAATAGAACGTTTCTCCACATGCCTGTGGACCCACTTGGATACTCTTTAGTACATCAAGATCGTTTCATTCTATTTTGTTATCTTAATAGTGGTTTTCGAAATGAAATTTTATTATTCGATTGTTGTGGACACTTGTAGTCTTCCTCTGTCTCAGATATAACAGTTGGTAGCATGATTAACATTCAAATATAATTGACCCTTACGAAAATTGAGACATTTTAATCCAAAATCGAGTCATTTTAATCACAAATCCTCATTCCGCCTTTACTAATCCATTATTTGGACTGAAACTTCTTACTATTATTATCTATTTTACTATTATTTATAATATTTTTAATAATATTTTTAAAAAATTTTATTTGCAATTTTTTTATCGTAGAACTTTAGTAAATTCTTAAAATATTAACCCGTAAATTGACTTTTATTTTTGTATGCTCATCTTTTGTAAATATATGATATTAGGTTCACACAAATTTATTTATCCGTGTAACTTTACAAGTTTCGTCTAAGGGTTAAACAATTTTTGAAGTCAAATATTGAATATATGTTACTAAGGATCTAAACCTAAATAGTTTAATCATATAGAAAGCAGGAATAGCCTTATCTCTTGACTATAATGGCCGAATTACACGTATACTAAGAAAAAAGAAGTAGCAATTATATAAGAACAAGCAACAATAATAAACTATTTTTCGTTTCACTCTATTTTCTCTTTTATAAAACGTAGAAACATGTGGCAAGTGATCAAATACTTTCGAACGGTAGTGCACGGTATTCTTGCCCCTAGACCAATTTGCTTTTCTATTCGTATCATAGGGTAGAACTGGATTGGCCAGAGATCCCAAGCACACATTTCTCTTGACTTTTTTCGCCCGTTGGTGGTAAAGATCGAACCGAAAGCGACCAACGAAGTGGAGGGCACTGAGGACGACCTTGAACTTCTGACCCAATTCGCTGGGCGATTGCGAAAATAAATCTCCAGTCACGAAACACTTGAATAACATTACACGAGACCACTGCCACAGGAATGCAAAGAAGCGAACGGACATTGTAATCGCCGATAGAGGATTCTAAATAACTTATCGTTCCGTGAAAAGTTCAAAGAGCCAAACCACTATATGGCCTTCTGTGCTTACCGGTGCACAATGTATGCCGCAAAGAGGAGCAAATTACTATAATATTTAAATGTAATTAAATATTATTAAACAGATCTATTTAATTGTATTTAAACGACGAATAATTTGGAGATTAAAACATTTCGATGAAGGGGACGTGAGATCAATTAATTACAATAGAAATAATTCAAGTTCATAATGGTTGAAGAAAAAGGATTTCAATTTCAAGAACGAATTATAATTATCTTTCGATGACCGCAAGAATTGTAAAATAAATGGAGTACTAAATTTGAACGAACCATTGTTTTGCTTATTTTAATTAATCATGACCCAGGAACAGAATATGACTAAAAAAAAATCACCTCCAACCCCTTCAATTTCAGTAAAAGTCCATCGAACGGAGTTCAAACGTCACAAAAATAATTCAATTGTTCCTATCCAACGTACATCAATGCCCTACGGTATATTACCTCCCACAAAAGTGTGACTACGCACGTCGAAAAAATCCCACCTACCCCACACGCTTCTGCATCTTCGTGCGCAGCGATTTCTCGGAGCACACGCCAGTTTCGCAAACGGAAATCGAATGTGGGTCAAGCTGTTCGGCGTCGCGTTAACCCATTCCGTCACGACCAGAAAAAAAATAGAAGTAAATATAGAGTACGGAGGAAGCAACGGGCGAGCAGGGAAACACCAGTGGAGTTTCAAACGTGAACGTGAATTAGGAGCGAAACAGATGGGGAAACGCATCGATGATGGAATAAAACGTGGGGAAAAGGTAAAGTCGAAGGGTAGATGCGTGGTTAGAGATGCGCGAGTAGAAGGCTAAAAGGATCACGTCCGGGGAAACAAGAATGAAGATCAACGGCGGCGGGGGGCGTGAAACGGTGGAATAAAAGTCGGCAGTTCGACAAACTGGCGTAAATTTTGTGGACTTGCGGTTTCCGAGCGCTGGCCTGGGCAACGACTGGCTTTCTAATTCGATCGTCCGTATGTCGCTAATGAACTGTTTCTCCCGACGATTGCGCTGGGAAACTCTCTTTGTGGCGAAACGGGCGAGTTAATAAAATTGTCAAACGAACGTCATCGGGGGGCGTCGCTCGTGCCGAGTGCTGATTGAACTCTGACATTAAAGCGTGCTTCGAGGTCTCGGGCTCCTCTTACATGTCTTTTTGCCGCACGTGAGCGCTGTTCCAAAGTGGAGGGTAAATTACTTCTGTGCCACACATAATACTTGGTAATTGAGGAAAAATGGGAGCTACGATCGCTTAGTTTTACTACTTGCTTGTTTCTACTGAACGAGTTCACGTTTAACTAATCACGAAAGAAAAACAGATACCTACGCTATAAGAAACAAGTAAATTTTGTATGGATTCCTTAGATACGTAAAGCTACAAAAGCAATTAGGAACGGACCTGCTGGTATTTGGATCTTTCAACATCTACTAGTGGCATTCATCTTGAAAAATGCATACACGTTCAATTTAATTAAATTGAATTAGAAACTCCTAGATATAATACCTAGCGTTTCAAAACCAATCAGGAATGACAAGTTACTCGCGGAGAGTTAAATCTCTTTTGGCGTTTCTAAATAGCGCGGGCCTTCACAATTTACCTTATCAAAGAACAACGGATTTACCTGGCATTGCTGTGGTCCCTGTCTGTTGGGCGACGAAGCCTTCGGTCTCGGTTTCTTCACTCCCAACTTTCCAGGATCCCCGCCGCCAGGTCTCGACTCCTCGCTGCTACCTGGAACCAAAGAAACAGATTCGTCAGCTGCAAGGTGCATCGCCCGTCGTCGGGCTCCTCCGCTGTACAGTCTACGACAGATCGAACATCCTGATAAATCGAGACAGGCCACGACGAAAACCACGGCTCGCGGAAGAAGCTCGTTTTCCTCGTCGATCAGAGGTGGAGGGATGAAACCATTATCCGCCCCGGGATCCACGATCCAACGATTTCTTGCGCGACCATGCGCGAGATTTCGCCCAGAAGCTCTCACACGCGCGCCGGTTTCTTCTCCGTTACGATCGCAGCGGCGAGTTTCTTCGAGGCCTCGACTTATGGAAGATTGATTGCCTGCCGCGCGTCCTTTTTTCTATCTTCGACACAGGATACACTTAATGGCCGATTGGCCCGTCGTCAACATCGATCGAGGCCCCGGGGAAACGATCGAGAGGCGACTGCTGGTCGCTGTGTATCGGTCCAGCCGCGTGATTTATAGAGAGAACCGTCGATCTTGTTTTAAGGACACAGAGATCGGTTTCGAGACGCGAGACTTGGGACGATCTTCTCCAACGAGGAATCATTCGATTTATCGGACTTTCCATACAAATAGATGCGAAGCTTTCTTCGATGTAGGTCGACAGACGCTTGACACGCCAATCACGGACCCTTAAACCTTACAAATCTTCGGTAGAATACTTTTACGAGTGAACCCTTAAATCTACGAACTTCTGGATAATATTACTGTCGTTAGGAATTATATAGAATATCAAGTGCAGCATTCCACTACGAAATATTGTTGCTTTTGACGATGCGCTCTAAGAAATTCTTTCTGTCCACTAGTTAAGCCCGCGACGCCTATCGTCACTGCGACAAATGTTTGTACATCAGCATCCAACTCGAAACAAGAACCAAACGCATGTTTCCCAGAAGTACCTATATTGTTCAACAATAACGACGCGTGGCAGGAGTTTGCCTGAAGAAACGGAGACACGGTGCAAAGTACTCCAGTACGCGAGGACATTTTCAATTATGGCGGACACATCACAAAGAACAAAATGGAGAGGGCTCCTCTCTGACCGGAGATTGTGCTCGGCAAGGCTCATTTCCGGCCGAGGAGCGACGCTGCTCCTCCGATTTACTTTCAACGTTCAAGGAGATACGCTGCCTGGCCAACTTTCTGTTCCGTTGAATCGTTGCTCCCAACTAGCAACACCTGCGGCCATCTTTCTCCGTATCTGGCCGACTTCCTCTTTCATCCTTGTTCCACCGCGTATCTAATTAATGATTGTTCCAAGGGGGCCCCCGTTGTTGGCTCCCAAGCCCCTGGCAAGCTCGCCGTGCTTTATTTTCGTGCGGCGCGGCTTCAGCGAGCAACTGCCTCGTTTAGGATTTAATTATTACCTCCGCCCACGCCGCTGTTCGCCCTGGGTAGTCGAAAGACGAATACGTCTTCGGCTATTCAGGGAAAGGCGCTCTTTTTTCCACCGAAGATTGTACGCGGAGACGACGGGGAGGAACGAGTCGGGGGCGAGGCAGTGGAACTGAAGAGAAACTACTCGGGGAATGAAATGTAATTGAAGGGGACGATGATGGGGGTCAATTGTTAAATCGAACAGACAAAAGCGAAAGCGGGCTGCTTCATTGTGTCTAACAGAGGGGATAGTGGAAGTGAGTAGGTGGACGGTGAACTATTATGGACAGAGTGAACTTGAATTAAACGATAAAGTCTACAAAGTTCAGTGGCTTTGGAAGTTCGCGAAGTGTAATTTTTCCTTGTAGTGGTTATTAGAATGAGTAAACAGAATGAAGTTAATAGTTTATAAAAGTCCAACTACCCAGCTTAGTGATTTATTAAACTTTGGGTTTTTATATGTTATCATAACATATAAATTATATAAAAAATAAATAAAAAATTGTTATGTAATTTACAGTATTTTGAGAAAAAATACACGTCACAGATGTACCTCATTCGTATAAGTGAAAATGTATTCTTATAATTTGTGATTATGAAAACGACTGGACATTGATTTGCTGGAGTTTATTTAAGAGAGCAGAATTCTGTAACGTGCAAACTAGACAAAGCACACAGGACCTTTCCTACTGTTGCCCTTCTCAGAATCGTGGAACTTCCTGTGTACGTCCGGAAATCAAGTGACGTGGCAATAAATAGAGAAGTTTCGCTTCATCAACGCCAATGTAACGTCTACAGGAAACCTTTCTAGCAAAGGCTTCTTTACACCATAGAAACACGTTTCATATTTTCATTGTTCCTTTTCCATTAACAATATTTCAATATTAAAATATTCCTCCATTGAAAAATACATCACCCTTTTATTTTTCCATTCTCCCTCGACCGTAGATGTTTATTATTCATTTTCTCTCTCCAAAAATGCTACTTTACAGCCCATTTTCGAGGGCACCGCAACAAAAATACTTTCCAAAAAAAAGAAAACGTTTATCTCAATGCATAAAAGGAAACAAAAGAATAGCCTCGTAATTCGATTCATACTGTCCCCTTTACGGTTACCAAACAATCTCAATTAGCCTCAACATCCATAAAATAATCTGTCCCTGAAAGCAAGGATTAAGCACACACTCCGTCCAAACAGCGAAGCACTCTTCTAACCAAGCATAAACGACGAAGATCCCGCTACAACTCAAATACGCAACGATGCTGTGTACATTCATTGAGGACCAGAGAGAATCTGATTTCACCAGAGTCCCGTCCACGTCACACTCCCCCTCCGGCATCTTTCAATTTGCCAACTCGAACGCAAATATCCCAACGGATGCTCGTTTTTCCATCGACGAGGAGCAAGAAGTGGATGGCCGGAGTAGGGGGGGGGGGGGGCCGGTCGCGAAACTTTCCTTCCTTAAAATAAAAGATTCTTCGTCGAAGCTGCCCTTAAGTACACGCCGGCCCGTACCCCGGTTCCGACGTCCCGTGAAACTTTTTTCGCCCGTAGCATCCCGGAAGTCAACGGGCGCAGCGACGAGGTAAACAAGTCGCTTTTCATCAGCTTGGGCGGACGGTGCGCGGGCCGTATTTACCGGAAGAGACCGTGTACTCGTCTCAGCGGCGCAAACATCGACGGAAGATAAATGTGTATACGGGCAACTTTAATAATTTCGTCTTCAGCCGAGGGGGGGTGGGAAGCAACGACGCCGCCGTCGACGTTGGATCCCGTCGTATCCGTCGGTTAACAGATTCCTCTCTTTCCATGGCGCTCAGCCACGATCTCCGTCCCGCCGCAATTTAATAAATCAACGGGCGTGTCTTTGATGCGCCACGCATACCGAGGGAATTTGATAAACGAGAGCCGCGTCTCGCGTCTCCTCCGCGAGTAATTCCCTCGAACGAAGTCGAATTCGACCTCGCCGCCGCGGAATTTCCAAGCCCCGCGGTGGCATCGATGGCGTTTCGCTGTTTGTATCTGCTCGATGAACCTTCGATCCGGGAGAGCCGCGGGAAGTCGCTGGTGGATTCGAGAGTGGTAGTAAAGGGATCGAGTTTTAAGAATTCTTAGCAATTCTGATTTCACTCGCAGAATTCTGCAGAGATCCCAGCCTGGGTGAGATGAAGGGAAAAGGGGAGTTCTAGCAAAATTGGTTTGGTCTATATTTTTCTAGGGGACTCCATTAGTAATATAATCAATTTCCTTAGAAATCTCTCCGATTCTCTTTCAATCTTCTCATATTTGAATCTTCCATCCATGCTTCTCCCAAGGCTCAACCCACCACCGCCCTTCAGATTCAAGAAACGTCCCGAGAGGTTTGCCTCGAACCGCTTCGAAACACAATTCATAAACACGTCAAAGCCATCTGCCGATTCGACGGGAACGAAGGCAGAGAACGCGCCGCGGCGGATCGGGTAAACATAACGCCCCCGCGATCGTTGGTTTAACGCGTATGCGTGTAACACGCGCGCAGGAGGTGTCAGCCTCAACCAGGTGAAATCCACGGGTGTCGTGGATGCGTTTGTTAATTCTATTTAGCGCGTAAGTGGAGGCTGCAACGCGCAGACGGCATGCTTAATAAAGTGTACTTAACAGAGTCGACTTGCTCGGAGGGCTGGTGTACGCGACCTCGTCACGATCGCGTTCGCCTTCCGTGCAACCGGGGGTCGCGCTGCTTTCGCAATTTCTCCCTCACCTTCCGAGCGTCTTGGAAAGCATGCAGGGTCGCGGCGACGGCGAACGGCGACGAGTGTGCATAATTGCATCGCGACGGAAACGCGCGTGAACACACTTTGGCGGGGGTTGCGAAATTGGTAGGTACGGCAGAAGAAGAGAAAAGGAAGATTGCGTTTCGTCCTGGGCCTGCTAGTGGACTTATTGGTAAGGCTTATCAACAGACCCTGCCTTAAATTGATTTAAGCGGGAAATCTTATTCTTTGGGCTGAAAGCATAGCGAAATTTTTAATTTTTTTTAAGAAACTAGCGATTCGAATAATCTGAAATGTGGAGTTAGTTTTTATGCATCTTTGATGAAGTTGTAGTTCCTTTTTTATTAATTTTGAATAATAAATATAGGATTCAATTTGAAAACTCCCTACACTTCTCACAAAATTTTTGTATTTTTTTCTGGATTACCAGAAAGATAGATATCATGCACACCAGCGGACGACTAGTCGATAGACTTAGTCGATCATGTATAATTCCTATATTTGTTATTAAAAGTTCACAAAAAGAACTATTGCTTTCCCAAAGATGAATCAAAATATGGTCCATATTTCAGATGAATCAACTCGCTAGTATTTTAAAACAAACTTCCCAATTTTGCTATGTTTTTAGCCCAAATAATAGGATTCACCCCCTCAACCACTTATCGTGCGATTTTTGGATGTACATACTTGTAAAGAATCGAATTGCTTTTTCTTCTTGCACGGAACTATGCAAGTGCACGAAGATCCAGGAAGCGTTACTATAGTAACCGGAGGTATGTCATGTGGAATTTGTCTGCCAAGAACTACGCCCCTGGTCTTACGATAAACTCACGTCTTAAGGGTTCACTGAATAATGTGTTCGTTCGCTGGACACGATGTGGTTTCGACTTATCTTTCCACTGAATTATTCACGGAGTTGTATCCAGATCTTCATAAGTTCTAACCTAGTTTCATGTACACACCGAATTTCTTAACGAGTTCCCGCGAGCTCTGTTTGAGTTCCGGTTCCATACTTTCGAGGACCGAATTCGTTAACATAATATATCATTTGCATCCAAACAGTGGCAGGAGCTCCCGCCAAACTGCCTCGCGCGGACCATGTTATTCCACGCTCGTATCAATTTTTTAATCTTCTAATCGAGTAAATAACTGGGGATGGAGAAGCGCGTACAAGGTGAAACTTAATTTTCGTTAAGTGCAAATGATTTAGATCGTCCACGGGAAATCCGTAGTTTTTAGCCAGCCGTTTCTCCCGCCCGTTTTATCGAGTCGTTAAAAGTTTCATGCCACCCAGTACGGGTGCATTTTAATGGACCCGGTCCCGTTCATCGTCGTGGGAACGGTTAATTGGTAACACTGTTCGATCCAGGTCCGGGGGAATATATTTTGGCCAGCCGTTTGTATTTCGTCCATGTCCCTTCAGGGGACGGTGTGTTGTCTCTGTATCTCAGAAACGGGAATCGTCACTCCTCGGCTACTGTGCATAATTGCATCGCTAATTCTACTAGACAAGCACACGGTTTCGTGGCACCGCGGCGTATACTTAACAGCCCCACGGAGGGCGCGCCAATTATACAACAGTTGAAAAACCGTTTAATATTCATATGTACGGCCGTGAGACTCGGTAATATTCCGAGCAGGATAGCGAGATATATCGCGGAGCACGTTGCAGCGAGCATTTCAACATCGCGCACAGCGTACACAGTCTTTAAAATTGACATACCATGATAAATACGGCTCGAATCATTTTGATTATTTTCAATAGCGGTGGACCGACTCGAATTTTTGTTGTGTAGCGAGTGATTGGATTCGTCCATGAATACGAATTCGTTGTAATGAGTTCTCTTTAGATTATTTGTTTTTCAACGGTTTTAGTAATTATCCTGAGACACTTGAATCGACTTCTGTAGTCATGTTTCACTTAGCTTTTGGTTCAGTGAAGTTTATCTTGAATTTATCAAGTACTATAATATACTCTTTTCATTGTAGGCACTGTCAGTGATTTGATTAGGAAATGGCGGGAAAATGTGATCTTCTTACACAGAACACTTGTGAATAAATTTGATAATTTCTGTATCATTTTATACATTTTTTTAACTAGTTAAACATGTGCTTATAAATCCAGTAGACAATAAGTACCATTCCCTTAAATCCTAAAAAGAATCTTCCACTACTAGAACGGAATTCAACGCTAACAAGTTGCATTGAACTTGCGATAAACTGTTAAGTTGCCATCACGAAAGGAATTTTCACTTTTTCTACCAAATCAGACCAGTCAGCTTCAAGAACCTAAGAAGACACGGTCTCGTGCTTTTCTCTCCCACTACTTTAAGTGTTTTGTTTTCATTCAAACGTCATACGTCATTACGTGACTGATCAAAGAAAAGTAAGGCCTTAATTAAAGGAGAACTGTGAATGAGGGTAGCAGGAAGGCCACCAGATACCATAAAAGTTGCAAAGGACCGTTTTTCTGCTGCCCTGGTCTTAATTATCCGGCTCTTCGAGCATTTTACAAGCTATGCAAAACGCAGCGCGCGCGGTATTCGCAACAATTTTTCACGAGTTCTGCCGCATTAAGCCGCGACCTGCAAAAATGTTTGAAACGGCGGAATGCCACCGCCCTCCCATTCCGCCCCTCCAATCCCCTGCGGTGTGGTCGAAATAAATAATGCATGGAAAATAATTGTAGTTCCGCGCGTTCCTTCGCGGCGACCCCATTTCTGTCGCCCAAGTATCTTTATAAATTCCTGCATTACAGGCAAGCTCCATTTGCAACATCGATAGGTTTAATCCCGTCTCCTCTTTTCCTACACGAGTTTTACATTATACAATCGAGAAATGTTGATTTCGAAAATTGGCGCATCCGAGAGAATTCAATGATGTTCAAAGAAAGAGGAGATTAATAACAAGTTATTGCTTGTGTATCCTTGCCCGCCTTCAGACAAATATAACAATGAATACCTGATTTTTATTTTAAATGGAAGTAAAGTTAACATGAGTTAAGTTTAGTAGACGAGAATTTATTCGTCGAATAAAGTTAATATTTTCGTTAACGTTGGAAAATTTATTCGACCCTGAAGTTGAAGCCCTCGGCGTATAAATTCTTGTCGAATAAAAAAATTAACCCTAAATTAAAGTAACTTTTATTTGGTCCGGTATTTAAATAATTTTTTATTTAGTTAATGCCCAACTCTGCTCCTAACTAATATCTTACAAGGCCATAACATCTTCACCACCTCGTTTACAGGATACAAAAAAATTCGTAGGAAACCTTATCGATAATGAACTCACTATATATAAATATTAAAACAACACTGAAAGCAATACTTCTGGCATTTCTTTTTTTACAGAAGTTCACAGAAAAATTGAACCCGTCCTCTGTCCACCTGCTCCTACCCTTCCCTGTTGCACCCCCATCCATCCTTGCGTGAAAATAAATACGCCTTCAGCCACGAAGGGACGAAGTGCTTGAAAATTAATTAACGTCCCTCAAACATCGGCAACGCTCCGGCTGTGTGATAAGAACGGAACAGAGACGGAGATATTTGTTAGAGAATGGGTAATGCTGGCCAGTAATTACCAGCCGCTGATAATTCCGTGATTGGTAACGGGAATTAGAGGTGGAATCTAATTATCTGGCATTATCGTTAAATCTGATCGCTGATGGACAGTGGTCTCCAACAGTGGTCTGGCCTTGCCAAGCTAAATCCCCGAAGCCAAAATCGATTTCAACACTGGAGCAGACTGCCGCGAAACAAGTTTCAACGGAGACCTTCCGAAGTTGCAGTATTATATTTACAAGATCGTCGTAGAAACAAAAATACGGGAAAAATTCCGTCGAGTTCTTTGAGAACTACGAAAACTTCTATACCCCACAAATCAGTTCTGCATCGAACAACATTGCAAACAGACATTCGTAGAGATTCATGCGCGATTCTCTTATTTTCCCAAACTAATAATCAGGATCACTCATATTTTCAGTTTTACATTGATATTTTTCTACATTTCGACAGAAAGTTCCAATAAAGGTCCTGCAAGAAGCAATTCTAGAAAGTCCCCTCACTCTGTATAACGAAGTTCCCTCGTTTCACATTATTTTTGCAGCTGCTTGTATTATAAATTTCTTCTTACTTCTTACTGTCGGGCATTATTCGAATAATAATTTAATAACTTATAAGTAAATTATTATTACGAATAAATTATTAAATTATTATTCGGATAATGCCTAACTCTGCCACACAGCCTCCTTATTACCAGATGGTACTTATATCTGTTGCAATCAACCCTTAGGATATTAATTCATTGTAAGAGTTGTGATAGATCGCGAGAGACCACCGACCGGCATCCAATCGAGGCCCAACATGCAGCACCAGCTTTTAATCTGAAACATTTAAACGCGGAAAAGCCGGATCTATAAATATCCAGCTCTCCAAATATCGTTGATATTTACACTGCTCGGATTTTCTCGATGCCCGAACGACGAAAACAGTTAACGTTTATATACGCACAAATCGGAATGGCGTTTACGCAACAAATATTGCCATCAACATGAACAGATCAAAATCGACCACTACTGAAAGAGCACTTGTATTTTATCCCTGCATTATAAAAATAGATCCAGCGCGGAATTTTTAATTTCATGCTAGAGTTGTTACATTTTTAAAAATTAAAGAAGGAAAAAAATGAGAAAACTGAACGAACGCAACGCGAATGGAAGTGTCAGCTGTTTCAATGGGCCTTTTCGCTGGTATTCGTTCAAAAATCTGCATAATTTGAGCGCGTAAAAATAAAAAGTTCCCTCTCCCCGTCCCACAATAATTTCCCTTTCCTTCCTCTCATTCCCTTCTCCCTCGACACGCCTCGGCACCGTTCCGCTAGGAAATTTCGCTTATTTTACAGGGCTGTAAAAAGGGCAGGACGCGAGGGCTTTGCGGGGCGTGGAACTTTTCAGATTTTTGTTCTTGGTATTTCGGAATCAGCCGGTTGTTGGATTAAAAATTAAACGCGGAAGCCCGGCTGGGATAATAAAAAGGAGGGGAAAGCGTGGAAACGTAAAGAGGAATTAAAAATATAAGTACCCTCGGTAAAAGAAACTCGAGCTGCGGTAAAAGTAAGCAGAAGCGAGCAGGGAGGGGATGCAAAAAAAAAAAGGACTGCCCACGAATAAATACGGAAACGCATGAAAAATACATTTTCGCGCGCCCAGGGGTCGCGGAGGGCGCGATTCTGAATAGGAGAGCTTCAACACTTTTTAAATTTCATCGCCGACATGCCCTTAGTAGTTAAAAGAAATACCATTAAAATACATAAAAACAGATAAAGGAGGGAAAGACGCGACGGAATATCGCGTGCCAAATTCGAAACGTACGAGATGCACGACCGATCCCTTGGTCCAGGATGCAGAACGTTAATGCATCGAAATGGAAAGATTCTTCTCGCTGGCTACCTTGCTGGTATGCATATCGCGCGAGGAATTCCCCTCAGGGTCCACACGCGTAATCGTGCGCCTCCGCGTTTATTGCAACACGCTCCGGCTGTGCGCGCGTGCATTTCTATGTCGCATGCGTGGGAGTATGCATCCGCGGAATGATGGCCCACTTCAGCGAGAGTAAGTACGCGTGTTTGTACTCTGCACTCGAGCCGCGCACACGTGTAGCAGCGGCGCATTCATTCACGCTCGCGAGAACCTCTCTTCCGTGCACGCGTCTTTTTGTACGTTTAATTGCATAGATGCATCGTGAATGGAGCTCGCTGGAGATGCACCGGCGTCGGTGCGATCGATGCGACGTTCCTACGCTCCGTCGAGCTGATGAGAACGTCGCGGCGCGATGCTTTGAGCCGGCTGCGCGCTGAATTTCGCCGCGGGTTTATCGGGATTAAGTTGCTTGTGCTCATCGCGCGGATCGGGGAACACGCCGAGTACTGTATTATTTAACAGAGATTACTCGAGAATCTCAAGTGGCCATTATACGGGCACTGTAAAACAAATGGCTGCGACCACACAGTGTCCTTTGGAAGCCTTCGCTGCGGAGAATCAATTAGGCGAACATCCTGCGCACCAGTTATTCAGAATAATCGGATTTTAATTTTACGTACGGTACTCGGTCGATGGACCAAGGGTAACGCTTCGAGCGACAAGGGACTACGCGCTTTGGCGGAATATAGTTTCAAATTGGTCAGATGTGTCTAATCATCGCTTCTGTGGAGGAAATTTTACTAACAAGGGAAGATCCTCAACCAGGAAATTCAAAAAATTATGAAACTTTGGGGATATATAGCCTGTGTATTAAGTAACTTTTTCTACTGTCAAATTCACTCTAAGGAGGCGGAATTGACTACTGAAAATCCAAAAATAAGTTGAATACGAATTACTTTATCACTCATACCTATTGCTATGAAAATTGTGCTTACTAAATTTGAGAGTGGCGCACTAAATATTTCCAGTACTTTCAGCATATCAGCTGTTCCCCAATAAACCATCGATAATGAAACACGAATACGAATATTAAACACTGTTCTATCGCATAGATGCGAAACAATTTCTCGGTGAAAGGAACGACAGTATATATGTACCTCGCCCAACAACGCCAATTTATTCCGTTTACGCTTTCGGATCGACCCGTGCGATCTTCCCCAAGAGAAGATCGTTTCTTCGTTCGCGCGTTCTTTTAACAACGATTTAATGGCCTAGCCGGGGAACGGGAGACGTCTGTGTTGTCTGGCATCTTCGAATTTCTCGGCCTCACCACGGGCTATAAAATTTATGTTAGCATTCTACGAGCAGCTCGTGTACACACGCGCATCGTCGTTTCCGCCCTGGTTTAATCTCTGTAACGTCGATGCACGAGGATATTGCCGGTTGCTCGGGCGAAGCTCATTGTTGGCCTGGCTGCGTTTTATCTCGCGACGGGCCGAGCCATTGTTTTGTTAAGAATGAGATTGATATCTCTATTGTTAACGTTTAAGGTGACCCAGAAAAGAGTCTGGGAGAGTTGCTGGTGACACGGATTTTGGGCCACCCATGTGTTGTAACGAATGGGTATAGCAGGCGCGTTAACAACAGGGACACTGTTCTCCGTTGTCATATGAATATTGTAAGATTTAAAGTGAAATTGTGGACTTGGAGGGTAACTTATAATGCTTCACTGACAATTGAGACATTCCGAGCAAAAACAGACTAACGCGCACTGAAAAAAAATGAGTTTCTCCTAGTTATTTACATGATTAGTACAGCCTATTGGAATACATTATTGCTACTAACTCAATTTTGCAAAAAAATGTAGATTAGTGAAGCGATCAGGAAATTGTAAAGAATCTTTCGAGTGATCTTGGAATTATGGTGATATAGAGAAGGTAGGTATACACTGAGATAAAATTTACCATACCTTCTTTATCCTTCTATCAAAACGTATGAATATTCCACCCAAAATCTGAAGTGTCAACTCCAAAATACACGGCGACATTGACCTAAGCGATTCTGGCACTATCGCGAGTCGAGGCTAGACTTTGAGAACTCACTTTGCACAGACTCGTATTCCATTTCCATCGACTAGTTACCAAATACTCAATTTGTCTCGCAATAAAAGGCGGCAAGTGCGCGTCGAACGCGCCTCTCCGCGCGGGGCGATAAAAGTTAAATTTTATAACTGGCACAGCAACAGCCGTCGCCTTTCGCAGCACGCAGATATTCGTCGGGAACGTTACTTCCACCGGCCGAGCACGAAGCAATCTCGCTACTTCCGCAGCGTCTCTTGTATAAGCAAACATCTTTCTCGTGGAACGTATTGCACAGAACGGGAAGGTAGCGCAGCATGCGCGTCGAAACGAAAATAATACCGGTGGCTCAATTTTCTCGTCCCATCCGCGCTGCACGTCGCGAAATGATAAAAATGGAACGCACAAACATCTGCGTAACACGATTCCCCAAGTAAAGTTACAGGGAGCAACATCCGCGAATTACGCTGCCACGTGAAAACGGCATTTCTGTCAGCAGTTTCTCTTCTGACGCGGCTAGATTCTGAGCGAACAGTCAAACAATCGGAATGGATTCAGTTTCATCGCGTGTGTCGATGTAAGGTTTCGCGTATCTACTTGTCTGATTTGCTTTTGCACGGCCATGCCAGTGGGGAGACGATTAATGAAGTATTGAAGTGGGGGAATTTAAGTGGTCAGAAAATTTTGGGGAGCGACGAATTTTGAGCGAAAGAAATTGGAAAAGGTTTAAACACAGAGGCTTGAGACAACTTTGAAAACAGTACACTTTTTCTTTGCGTAGCGAATTATCAATAACTAATTTTCTCAACTTTTTTAAATTAAAATATTTGATGATATTTCATGGAAAGCATGAAATCCGTTCCTGATTCCAACTGTACTACGAAAATAATTGCAGTGGACTTGTTTTGCATTTTAGAAGAGTTATTGTTACTCTGTCGTTTACGAAGTTTATATTTATTCTTTATCCGAAGAGACGTAGAAGTCAATAATTGATTCGAACGTGTGTAACAAAAAGGTTTAGAACGCGTATTTTGGCGCTTCGCAAAGAACTATGAGCTTTCAGGATTGAAACATATTTGGAACTGCATTATCAGATTAAAAAATCAATCTCTGTAAACCGTGCGCTTCTTTCCCAAACGATAGATATGTACGTTCTCTTTTTGGTAGAAACCTCTGCAATCTGGAATACAATCATACTAATTGTACAGCGAATTGTTTCCAGGCTTAGTGCTCAAGTAAATGAATCTTTAAAACGATTAGTCAGGCGATCGATTCCCGGTCCAGGTAAGGAACATTAAATTGCAACGATCAGTGGTTCATTTGTACCGAACCCCATTACACATTCTAACGTAACGCAATTACGGTAACCTTCGCAGACAAACTGCTTCCCTTGTTGCATTTGTCACGATAACGCTTATCAAATCAATTCTATTCGGTTTCTACTTCCCACCTGATACGTATTACGGGTTACCAACATTTTATTATGATTCATGCTTACCAAACCGTTTAATATAACGAAAGCCTTGCACTTACATTGATGATTACTCACAACTATCCGAACCTGGTGTCCGAAGCAAACCATCCCCAAGGAAAAGTGAAATCTACCTCGAAATTCATAGCCGTGGCTACGAAGGGCTAAGTTCAGTGGAAGCAGAAACACATCGTGCATCGAGTTTCACTCGATGGAAACATCTTGGGGGCGACAGTTTCAGACAGTGTTACCAGAAACCGTGTCGAGACGACACGATGTCACGGAACTCCTTGAGACTGACTACTGGACGCGACGACAAATTGTTCTACCCTTTCCAGCTTACAGTTCCACGATCGATCGAACGATTTTAAATCGAACAAAGGTAAGAGAAGGGTATCAAGAATTATTGACCACTTCGTTAATGATGGTAAATCATGTTTGATTTTTAAGGAGCACCTTTGATTCATTGCCTTTTGTCTAAAACGAATAACTTGTACAGTCGATCGTATTTAATTACTAAAGAATTTCTGTAAACTCTCTCGATTCCTTTATTTATGTAGTATTTATTTAGTATTTTAAAGGGGGATATTATTTCTCCCAGCGATGTTAAAGGTGGAAGAGAAATTCTCAATACTTTTATTCGTCAATAAGATTAATTTAAACAGATTACATATCCACAAAATTTTACGTGCGATGTTTATAAAAACGTGGGATTTCTCGCGTATTTTCTCCTGCTGCGGTGCTGCAGGCAACGGAAGCGTGTTGGTAGGATCAAATTTTTATTTTTATGGCGCGCGCAGAACCTTCCCGTTTTGGTTGTATGTATAGAAAATAAACAGCGATTTGAAATTGAATCGGAGCAAATAAACGGCGCGTTGTTTATTCAAGTAAAAAGAATTCTTAGTAGGACGCTGGGATCGATAGTCTCGTGGGAAAAACAAACCATGTAGTGCCACAAATATCAAACGAAACGACAAACACCGGAATAATTCCTTTTTAAAAATCCAAGTATTTACTATTTTGATTTTCAGTAATATCATTGATTAATCTTGAATTTCGAGATTAATACTCCCGCCCCGAGAACTACGGAATCCGAATACATTATTCTTCCACAAATGATTCGTGCTGGTTAACGTTGTCCATCGAACTGAGGTCGGAGACCGCCCTACCAACCCTAAGAAACAATTTGAAGTTATACGTACGTCTGTTGACATTTGTCCCCGTAAGAAGCTACGTTATCGTTGGAGGCCAACGGTAATGGATACGAAGCCAGAGCCGATGGCGCAAAACCGGCGACGGTTCGAGGGCAAGCCTGGTCACAGATAGAGCTCACCTTTTTGTCAACGCACTGCGGAATATATTACGGGAAGACGAAGGGAATCGTTAACATCCACTACCGCCGGCTCCCACCGATACTATCAATCAAGGAGGAAGAAAATAAGCCTCGTACGACTCGCAGCTGCTTAATTAATCACCATTGATAACGCGGAGCGTATCAGAATATATCATGAACGCGATAAACTCCCACCGTGGCGAAATAATCGCGACGGAATAGCGTTCCCGTGTTTCGTGTGTCCATAAATTATGCTACGAGCAAGAGAAATGGAAGATATGGTTGGAAAAAAAAAGGGAAGAACGCTTCTTCCTAAGGTGAAGGTAATTAATTGTTTCCTTAATTGGTTTTGAGCGGTGCATTTGCGCGCGAGGCGTCCAAAGTTGCAATTAATCAAACAGTTGATAAATTCCCCGAGCTCTTAATCTTTTTCAATGATATATAACGAACGTGGCGAAAGAAATATGAACTTATGCTACACAATTACAATTTCTTGCATCGATTGTTGTTATTAGTGAATTTTTTAGAATTTTCACGCGGCAATGAGAAGTAATAGAAGTAAAATTTGGATAGCAAGTATGGTTAGTCTGCTATTTATTTTCTGTATGGGTTAGAACGTCAGTTTATTCGGTATATGTATATAATTATGCAAATCGATACAGAACGCAGTAGCTGCATCATTCTTCCCATTCGACGGAGAAATTTGATTAAATTCGGAGAACGAGACCGAAGCCTCCCTCCTCACAAAGACTCGTGCCTTGATTTAATCCACATTCCGTTGCTAATTAAGTTAATTAACACAAACGGGACAATGCACTGCGTTGGACGGTCTTTTGTTTCGCTGGCAGCTTTGAGCAAGGATTTCACTTTATTAAATTAATTGTATTCGATGTTTGACATTCAATTCTCGCCGGCTCTGCTTCGACTGTGCCTCCGCGCGATTCAGTTTTTGACGAGCACTTTTTCCTCCTTTTTCAACGTTTCGTTCGAGGAAACTGATTAAAAATCATTTCAGGATTTAATTTTAAATTGAATGGTACCATGGAACGAGATACGCGATCATGCTCAGTGCGCTTGTCGTCCTTCGTATTTTTGATAGTGGTTACCTATTCTACTTTTCCGTTGCCTCTTCGCCGTGAAGCGTAAAGTTTATTTCAAAGTAAATTGTAAAAAATACAACCCAGAACTTACGATTCCTAGCATCTCGAGTTCTTCTAAATTATTATCACCACCTCGAATTACACTTAGTTACTAAATACACGGGAAGTTTAGAAAACAGCGAAATGGGCAAAAGAATCTCGTCCGAAACGAGCCCCCAATCATCCCCCGATTCCTTCGAAGCAACCGTCACTATCAGCTCTGCAAAAACATCGTCCACTGTTCCACCCTGGCGCGCACCTTTCTAGAAATTCCTCGCCCACTCTCAAGCATTATCATCGCACCATTTCGAGCGCGCGCTCGTCACCGCGTCTGTCGGCGACGATACCAACCGGACCGTCCACCCTCTTCTCTGCCTCGTCGGAACTCCGTTTTCAAGTGGATCCCGAATCGAACGATCGGGCAAAGGCAACGCGGCAGGGCGAGGGCAGTAAGAAAGGAGAAAGGGGAGTAGAGTAACGCGAGAATCGAGAGGTGGAAAGAGGAATCGACCTGGGAGAAGGATGAGAAGCGAAATAAAGCGACGGCAGCGCAGCGATACCGGCGGCCAATAACGCGCGGACCATCCCCGCCGTTAAAATCGCTTAAACCGTCCCCCCGCGGGCTAGATTTATCGCGAGAGGGCTTAAAAAAGGAGCAGAAGAGGGAGCGAGGGTGGAGAGGAAGGGGGGGGGGGGAGGGGGGAAATGGCGCAGCGAGCGAAGAACGACGATATATTCGGAGTCCTCCACTTGGGTGGGGGTTGGCTTTGTGAACGCGCCAGGGAAGAAGAACGCGCTCCGCGGGGTGGAAAGGAGAAGAGTGGACGAAGAAGCAGGTGGAGGGTGTGTTTCGTGTAGCGGGAGAACCGGGACCCTGGGGGGGACGGGGGGCGTAAGCCGAGGGAAACGACAGCAACCACCCCAATTTATAATATTTATCGCCGGTAGCCGATAATGGAATTTCGCCTGGCGCGTTTATGCGCCTATATATACATATATACGGCGCTGGTCGGTCCCTCTTAAATCCTGAATCGGGACGTATGGCTAGCTTCCACCCTCCCCCCTTAATAATATTCCTCGTAAATACGCGAAAGGGGTAGATACTTTTCCACTCCCCGGAATAGTGGCACGGAATTGTTTCGAGTTCGACGAAGACCAAGTCGGCTCCGATAGTCAAACAGCATTCACTAATGAACACAGTTCTATACACCAGAGAATTTAAAATTCCATCGTGAAATCACTGCCCTTATTATCATACCACATACCAGAACAACAGTCCAAGATCGGGTACACACTTTCTTTCCGTAAGAATCACCCGAAGCGAATCTCCGAGACCCCCTCCCCCTACGCGGAAGTAACGAAACGTATAAACGAGGTAAAGCGTCAATCAGGGGTGGGGTTTCGGGATCCAGTGTCCTAGATTCAACGAGCGTTTCTGGAACAAACAGTCCGCGGATCCGACCTCTTTGCCAGAGATCCTCGTTGATGAATTAAAAAGAAGGGGCAAAGAGAGGGCGCGGAGGGGGATTAACGATTCGATTCGAGGTCTCGCGATTCCGCGCGGCTGAATCGGGTCCGAGCGGGCCTGGGGGGCAGCGCGCGGGTCAATATTTGCGGGAAAATTGAAAAGGGGGTTAATTAGCGAACTGGTGACGCTCCGACGTGTTCAGTTTGCGGGGTGGATTTGCAAAGGGGCCCGCTCTTCGTCGTTTGCGCGCGGGGAGGGACGGTGTCTCGCAAATAGACACGCGGATCGCGTTACCCTGTCGGGGGCCAAGGGAGGGGGGCGGTGACGGTGGCAGAATTTATAACGGGACGCATTATCCGCGCGGGCATAAACACTCGCGTACATATGTAGCCTCGCGGCTGGACGCGGGGACGTCGCCCGATACGAAACAACGAAACGTATTTACGGGGGGGCGCTTGTTACGCGCGGCACCGACAGCCCGCTTTCCGTTTCGTTCGACCGCGGGACGGATCGATAAGCTTTTTTCGACGGGGGGATAATTTACGACGCAGACGGCGATTTCGTATCGACGATCGCGCGCCGCTGGACCTACCTTGAATACAAATACGGGGACATGGGAGCGCGCGCGCTGCGCATGTTCGGGGGGATGCTGGGGACCTCTGTGCCTGCGTAGAAATCTGGCATGCGTGGAATGGAAAAATGTGCGCTCGTTCCGATGGAATGTGGTACCGTCGATAGGTCTGACTTTTCGAACGAATTACTACTTGCTGACGCGTTTCTTCGTACTGATTACCATAACATTTAGAAGGCTGGGATTTTTTTTATTGAAATTGTAAATTTTAGTTACTTAATATTTCTGCATGTATATCACCACCATGTTCGGCAAAGTAGGCCGCCACGAAGGGTATGGCGTATGCAGAAATTTTGAAAATTTGAACATTAGTGGTTCAAAGGGTTTTTGATATTGCTAATCACGATTCTAAGGTCAGAGTATTGAAATTTTACACAGAAACAGTGTTGCCAACCTAAACAAGTCTAATATGAAAAACAACAATTACATTCATGTACCTACTTATAAATCTATAATAAATATATAAATTCATTCTTTTTTCATTTGAAAGGACAAAAGTATGAACAAACAGATAAAAAATATAACATGCATGGACATTAATGAGTCGCACGACTGCAGCTCGCACAATGAATAGTAAAACCAGAAAATACAAAAAAATCCAAAATAACACAAAAATCTCCAAATAATAAAAAATCGATACTCTGACCGTGATTAGCGATATCAAATACCCGTAGAAACACTAAAGTTCAAGTTTTAAAGTTTTCAATGGCCACTATAGTGGCCAGCCCGACCCACTGCAGCATAATCCAGCAAGGCTATCGGAGATGTTACTATTTGACGGAACGTATCATCGGGATTGTAACTGTTACGAGCTTCCTCCCTTTCTTCTACGCAAATAATCCCGCAGATTTAGAGCGACTGTAGACTTCCACTTAGGAGTGTACATTTCATGCAACATATTCAAGCAAACCAGAAATAGAAGCCACCCCACGGACGTAACCAGCGGATGTGCCGTTTCGCGACGACAGAGAGCCTTAGCTGACGATTTTCTCCCGTAAATTCAAGTCTGACTGAAATCACGCCGAAGTCCGCCTATTAACCGCTGAATACCTCTCGGTATTCACTTCGCCGACGACTGTTCGAGATTCTTGCCAGCTCGCGCATGTGTGCACGTGTGTGTGTATGCACACGAACGTGTCGCGACACCGAGTCGGAAGACGCGAGGGGATGCATATAGTCAAGGCGAATTTCTCGATAACCCAAGTTATTAACTCATAAAGGCCGAGTTAAGGTGGGGCTAGGGGGATGAAGCATCCCCCGCTATTATCGCGAATTTACATACCCCGGAGCAACGGCGACGGGGATGAAGACACAACCGCCCCATCTCCCGCTGCCGTGCCTCGCGTCTACCCTCCATCCCCCTTCGACGACAATAAAAGCTCGCGCGCCTCAAGTATGATGGTTTAATGTAGACGCCGTCACCGCGAGACGGAGCAGCGACAAAGTTGAAAATCTGGACGGTTGATTAATGACGTCGACGGGGGGTGATAATTTCGTCGGGACGAAGAATGATCCGCGTGGAATTTCAGAGAAGTTTCGGGGAGAGGTGAAAGCACTTCGTTCTTGGGACGTGATCGAGTGGCGATGATGCTTCTGCGATGATCGATATTAATAAGCTGATTCGTCCGGATGTTGGATTCGTGTTGCTGCCTTTGACTCGAGATACATTGGCACTATTGAAGATTATTAACGAGGGAAGTTGTGAGATGTTTTGCACATGTATGAAATGAGAAGACGCTGCCACTAAAATGATAAACTATAAAGTGAGCAAAATTATACAGCACGATACTTTAGAAAACGATATGATTTTAATGCCTGTCTCGTTAAGGGAAGATTCTCGCGATTTCTGTGACAGCTCGATTAAATTTCGTATTACGTATTTCTCGAGGGCGCGAAAGCGTTTCACTTTTGAAACAATTACGCGGCCAAGCTGGCGTGTGCAACTTTCAGCAACACTTTTCCTCTTTATGGTCGTTGCACGGGCGAAGTACCGCAGCCACGTTCGCCTAAGCAAGTACATTTTACGGCTTAGGTTTAAGGTAGAAGTTTTTAATGGCTGTCGGTGGACTCCTAACTGGATTGCATTAACGCTTGCAGGTGTCCATTGTTATGAGTTAATGGATCTTGGCGGAATACACGAGAGACTCGGATGCGACGCTTAACATCGTGAACTCGAAATTCTCTCGTGGGGCTGAAGTGAAGCGAAGATCTTCGAAATGGAGTGAAGTTAATCGCCATTAGAAATTCCAGCCCGCTGAACTGATGTAAGTTATTGCTTAATTACGCATCGTGGAGACACCAACGGAAAGCAATCTATACGTTGAACACAAGGGACGAGGACCACTAACTGCTACCAGCTTCGAAATATGTATCGCAATATTCTGGTTGCACTAATACTACACAGGACCAGGGCTGAGGAAATAGATACATGGAAATATATATCTTTATTTCTTCGAGTGATACAGGAGTTGACAAATAAACATTTCTTTGAAATAGTATCGGGTGTAATAGGTGGGGCTTAATAGTTATAATTAATATAAGAAAATAGTATTTCAAATAATAATATATCAAATAATACTATTTCAAATAATGACTAACTTACATACATATTTGGGTTCAGAAATATTCACCCGAATCTATGTAATCTTAAGAAGGTAGCGAGCGACATTTGGGAGATTTGTTTGATAACTAGAGATTCTAGTTTGGAATAATTACCAATGAAATGAAACTCTACGTTATATATTTTAAATACTCTAAAAATATCACAGAGAAATTCAAATTCCGAGGAAGTTACATCAGAGAACCAACTAATCCCGGCCAAGATGCTTCACAGTTTATCCTATATTCCCCCTTCGATCTACCAAATTTCTCGCAGCAGCGACTCTCGCGTCGATCATTCCCTGCGCGCGCCTAATTTCCCGCGACGAAAAGCTAAATGGAAAAATGGCACGGGTAAGGGGAGAAAGAATTACCAGCACAATAAGAAGACCAGCGTGCGACAGCACAATCAGAATAAAGACAAAGAGCGAACGAGATAAGGGGCGGGGAAGGGGGAGGCCAGAAAGGGAGAGCAATAAAGGGAGAGAGCAAGTCCGTCGAGATGTGAAATGGGTTTAATTAATCTCTGCCTAATTGTGTCAGAGACCTGAGATTTCTAGGGACGTATTAATTTATGCCGCCAAATTATGCAGCCCCCCCGGCACCCCCTGCCCAGCAGGTGAACGCTTCTGCCATTTCTCGTCCGTTCAGGACTTCTCGGGGGTTCCGTGCTGTAATTGCATTGGTCGCGGAGTAGCGCGAAATTCTCGAGTATTATTCACGCCCCGACGCCCGCTTTTTTCCTGTGCCCCATGCATTCAGTTTCGCGGGTAGTCGGAGATCAAAGCATACAGGGGCGCACTACTCCACGAGGATCACCTAATTATCTCCTTCAGAGCATACATAAAATAAATGCTTCTTCCGCTAATTCGAAGGGTTTCAAAGAGAGGAACTCTGTTACCAACGTCATTCTTTTCAGAACTTCCAAGGTCACTGATGCTCCGAAAGTAAGTACATACATCATTCTTACTCCTGCATAATATATCCGACATTCGCGTGCACTATAATTGTAACAATTATCTCCTCCCGTACCTACTTGATACCAGTGTCATATCGTAAGATCAAAGATCACCGATGTTCGATCGCTGATCAATAATTCCCTCTGCAACAAGAGACAGCCCTAATACCCTAAGAGGGTCCCTTGCCGGGTACTTCGTTTCAGATTCGAAAAGGGACGCCTCCACCTGGCTCGGCCACCGAATTAATAATCCAACGACCTTGCTAAGAATTTAAAAGCCTGCTCGGGTGGCTCGTTACGTCCCGCCCCTCTGGTCCCTGAGAAGCAATAATGAGAGGCAAGGGCGCGGTGCATCGATAACGATCGCGGGGGCGAAACGTTAGTCGACCAGTGAAAATAAGACGGGCTCAGGTGCGAGTGAATCGAGGCGCCTCTTAAAATGGCTTTACACCGGCTGCATGAGGGACGGCCAAAGGGGTACGTGACGATTCGCTGTTGCCCGTGTGAGTAAACTTGCGCTCTTATCATGGACGAGTGTGCAGCCAAGAGATAGCGGCGGGCACGTCAAAGAGAATAAGCGATCGATACTCGATGGCCCCTTTGTCGAGGGATTAGCTCGCGGCTTCCTACGTTCAGCAAGAGGGGCTCCAAAGGGAGGAAGAGGAGCCAAACCGAGAACTGGACGAGAGAAATCCTTGCGCGGTTTCATCTCAGCGCAAACTGCGGCTATTTGGACGATGAAGGACCGTGTTATACGTTTGACCGCTGTAAAAAAATTAAACTCCAGATTAAAATCTTTCCTCTGTTCGAATCACTGACGAATATGCCGCTTGTGACATTTAACAGGACACTGAATGAGAGATTTTGCATGCTTAAATGGTGTTGGAGTCTTTGTCTGTATTTTTACTATTTCTTATTTAATTTCGTTACATCTTTCGATTCTCGACACTCGCGTTTTCCTTTCTTCGAGGAGTCTTTTAGCTTTGAGAAAAATATAAGGAAGTTAGTGCTAATATGTATGGTATACTAAATATATAGCTGAAGTAATTTTCAAATAATCATTATTATATCGTATCAAGTTCTGTCGTTCAGTTGAATTTGTCGAATTTCTCACGTCGTTTCGTCGAATACCTTCTTTTCATTCTGTCGCTTGGACGTCGGATCTCCTACGCCACCGAGGATATATCTCGAAGATGAAAGCGGACGACACAGGATTGAAAAGAAACGGGAATCCCTCGAACATAATTCCTAGAAATGGAAAAAGACGCGGCACTCTTACTGGCCACGAAAAGGACACAAGGCTATGTTGACACATGGGCACACGCTACCTTTTGCGCTAGCCATTGTCCCTTTTTCATCCTGAATTTCATTTTATAGATGGATCGTAGAGGGTCTACCAGGGCCTCTCGATCTGTATTCACATCGAAGCAATCCGTTTTTACCAACCTGGAACATCTTATAATCCTGAACGACTCTTAATTATCATTCTACCGTGTCTCAAACACTTACAATTATCTGAAATTAAATATTTCATCGAGATGGAAAATTAGTATTATCTGTTCTTCCTTTATCTACACTGCAAAGCCTCTATCGCCAATTTTCTATGAGTTTTTCTTGATACCCACTCCGAAAGCGTATATCCCACATTTATAACAAATACCTACTTGATGTTACAATCGTTCAAAGTCGAAAAGAAGACAAGTTCACCTCGCATCTTGTCCGACCACACTATTCCGTTACTACTGCCAGTGTATAGACTGTCTGTATCTACTTACAGACAGCGTTATACATTTTACTGATTTTAAAATCGATTGCTTTTCGTTTCTACTACCAAATACTTGTATCACTGTCGTTATAAAATTTATATACCATAAGACAGACGATCACTGTCGACTGTCACGTTACTTTTATCTCTTGCGACGAATCGCACGGTTACGCGTTTCCTCCACGTACGTTGCAAACAAATCAACGAGTTTCCATCGGTCGTAAAGATCGCCCGTTCGTTATTAACTCAGCAAACACGGTGATACCGTGATAACAGAGGACCAATATTTTACATCGAAGACAGTCTTCCGTACGTCGAACGTATCCGTTTCAGTGTTTGCTCTACGAGCTTCATCCTCCGTCGACGACGTGTATTTACACCCAGCCCCATTCAGAATCCTCGTATAACGATTCATTTATGAAGACTCTGTGGTCTCAAAGTATCGTAAAATACAGCGATTAATTTAATAATGAATGGTAAAGGAGAACCCGATTTACTCATCTTCTTTTAGTAACCAAAGAAGAACAGAAATTTGCGTAGAAATAGTAAAAGACGACGTGCAGAATCTACTGTGTAATAAATTAGAAATTATTAATTTTTACAAATTCTACCACGAGTAGTGTTTTAACCCCATTTTTTAAATTACTTGTCGCGTCAGGTTCAGGTGAAGTACATCCTGTCACCGCCTAGCAAAGAAACGCGAGCGTGGAAACGAGCGAACAAGCGAATAATCGTGTACAGCCCCGACACTTTCTCCACACGGTTTACCACGTTTCGATCAATGTTTCGCATCCCCCTCCGTGGCCGCGAAGCAATCGCAGCGACAGGAACGCGCGCGTGTCTCGCGCAAAACTCCCAATTACAGTCGACAAGTCGCTGTCCCGGTCGTGTGTGCGCGCGTATCCGAGCGTGTCCGTGTGCACCCCTGCGCGCGCTATCTTCCGGCGGAGCCGATTTTCGACTGGAGAAGTTCGAGTACCCTCGCAGTTTCGAGAGCTGGATTAACGAGTTTCCTCAAAGCGGTTCCCCGACGCGGAGAAGCAAAGGGGAGGAGCAGGGCGAAGCTAGGGGGCGGCGGCGCGGGGCCAGGCACTGTCAGAGATTCCGGGGAATGACAAAGTCTCGAGACGATCGTTAAATCCATTCGGAACTCGGGGAAGCTGGTCGCTTTGACTGATGGGAGTACGTCGCGGTTAGAACAAATCGCTTTCGTCCTGTAGACACTAATACCGCCCGATATTTGAAAAGCTGTCTTTCGCGCGCGAGTGTGGGGTAGTTCGAGACGAAAGGGCGCGTAACGATATGCAAAACAGTTTCCATGCAGGCTCAGGCATCCGAGACAATTGCGCCAGCTTGGAGGCAACCACTGCTGGTTCACTGCTCTCGATGTAGTTCCTGCTTAGTACTAACAATAAGTTTTGAATAATCCAGCGATGTTGGCAGGCATTCTTAAACTTGGTTGCGTGTCGAGTGTTTCGATTGTAGGTTAATGATTCATTTCAAAGGCCGGGGTTCGTGTACTTGAACTAACTTCGGTGGATAATTCAATTTCCATCCCTCCAAATGGTCGCGCGATCCTTTCCAGGATAATTTATTGGGTGTACGGAAGAGCGAGAGAAAAGTATGGCGAAGAACTTAGCGTGCGTCAGGTGCGAGTAAGTGTTCGAGGAGAGAGATCAAGTGATTCTTTCGGTTAGTAAGTGCTGTTGAGCTGAGGTAAATATTCTAGGTGGCGCGTGAATCTTTTAAGCGTCGAATACGTGGCAGAGATCCAAGGGATTTATAAAAATCCAGATGTAAAACCAGAATACTACTAGGGCTGTAATAAATATTCGAATAATCTAAGTATTCGAATATTCGTCGCAGAGATTCAGCAGGTGTCCTAATACTTCCGAACGCCAGTGTATATAAGCTACGAGTTCATATCAAACGCGTCGCGAACATTCTGACGCAACTTCAATCCTCCCAGAACCTAGCTCCAAGAAGCTTCCCGCGCCATTAGCTTCCACTTCGAACTTCCACGCGGAGGGCATCGGCAAAAACTCAGCCCTCGCGCGCAGCCATTCTCGAAACTCGACGAACGCATTGGAAACCAAGGTCCCTCGCCTGGATCCCTCGCGTCGCCGCGATTTCGCGCGCGTGGGCAAACGGTGATCGGTCGTGAAAGCGCGTTCCACCGCCGCTCCGTTGTACAGGGAGCCGCGTCAGTGAAGTCTGCAAGTTGCACAGCCCTTTCGCGTTCCGCTCGGCCCAGCTCCGCCGAGGAAACTACTTTGCCCGGGAAACTACTCCACTTTATTACCACGCTCTACTTCGCCGGCGTGTTCACGGCTTTGCGGCGTGCTCCGCAGCTCCTGTGCCGAACTTTCGAACGCCCCACGCTACCCAAAGATTCCCAGGCTAATGTCTAATTTATCATCGTCCCCTCCCCTCCCCCCCTCTCCCGCAGCCGTAACGAGGGGCCCCCCCCGATAAAAGGTGCCTAATGAATACGCCGTTTTGCAGGCGCGAGCAGCCTATTACCACTTGTTGCTACCGCCAGACGACACGCCGCGAATAACCCCCTTTTAGGCGCGAGGCCACGGTAATTTCTACCTGCGCCGCGGCGCGTCGAATGCACACCGCCTCGAATATCCTGGCCACGTCGGATTCCACGAGCGTCCCTGGCGCCAGGCCAGACGCCCAACCGTTACACTCTCGCGGGCAATTATACGTATTGTTATCTTGGCAGAAATCGTCGCGTATTTTTGGATAATTAGGCCCCGACGAGGAGGCTGCCGACGGGGCGTGGATGATATGTGAAGAGGAGAGCGCTGGCTTACGTCATGCTTCTGGGAATGGTCTCACGGTAGGCCTGTATTATCCAAGAGGAAGAGGCTTGGATCGCGGGGAATGCTCTGCCTTGGGTCAGCCGCGATGATTCTCCTCGGAGCAATCGGATGATTCACAATCGCTGAGAGTGAAAAAAACGCGCGAGCGCTCCGAGAACGAGGATGCGAATCAAAGGGTGCACTTTCGCGGTAATTGATACGTCTAAACAGCGAAATGGTTGGTTTCTTAGAAGCTACGCTCGTGTTGCTCCGGCGCTCGCAGCAATTATCCCGCGGCCACGCGGAAGTGTGACGTATTATACGCCTCGTACGTTCTAGGTGTCTGGTGACACCGAATGTCGCGATGATTCACGATATTCCATGTGGCCAGATGCCACCTCCCGCGATTAGTCTCCTTCAGCGCGGGCATCTTGTCCGCAGCGAGGGCGAGACGGATGTCGGTGGGGTCGGGTAACACGCCTGGTGGGATCGTCTCTCAAAGGATCCAAGCGGAGCGGCTAAAAAAGCGGTGTCCTGCTTCGCTGGAAGTAGATCTCTTTGGGGAGGAGGGGGGGGGGGGCTGGTGTTATGCGTGCGCTGGAACTCAATCTCCTCGATCGGGTATCACGAAGAATCGGCTCTTTCACGGCTGGCCGATCCCGACCGGAAATGGTTTTTCGTTCTAGTCCCCTGATCCATCGTTGGGAGTCAAGAGAGAAGAGGCGGAGGGAGAGAAAGAGTGGATAACCATCGCGGAGAATCGCGGTAACACAGGGGAGAGCCCCGTGGAGTCTGGGTGTGCACGTGCACGGAGGCAAGCCCGGGCGCGTCTGCACTTGGCGTGAAAGGCTGTTAGCATAGGAATGGTTCACCCTCGAGTGGAGTGGTCCATTGTCGGGTCAGCCGTTCGCACAAGTACCACCGGCCCTCCAAGTGTCGTATATACCGGGGAAAGAACACCTAGAGCCCCGTATCGAGAGAGGTGGGACAACAATGGATGAGCGCGGTCCCAGGCGCCTGCTGGATTCTCGTTGTTGCACAACCGTCTCTGCTCCATTGGCCTGGCTGTTTGCGCTTTGCCGCGCCCGCGTCATGACGCCACCGCCCGCTACGGACCGCCTACGCTTTCTTTCGCCGGACCCTCGTGAAACGGTTATCCCCTATGGCTTAGAGATCGACATCGAAATCTCCGCTCAACGACGCTGGACTATAGGAATGCTCGAGCTGGCGCGTTCTGCAGGTGCACGAACTCGCGTCTGGCGATCTTATACGTTTAGAATTTGCGATTAGGATTACGGTATTATACAGTTTCTGTAATAGTCGCTGGATGAAAGAAGAATCGCGGGTTCTCGGTGAAGTGTCCATCGCGATGGTCATCGAAGAAGAACTTTTCATTGCTATTTCGGATAAGAAGATGAGACTTGCAACTATGCATGTTGCAAGTACCAATCACGAGCAAACATCGTGGAAAAGTTAATTAATAACCTCGCGAGGCTTCTTCTGTATTCATGACCCAAGGAAACAACGCAGAAACTGTTTCCAAAGAAACATGAAAAAAGACTTTGCTAAGAAGGAGTTGTCGAAGAGTTGGGTGATTATAAAAGATTCTTAATATATCCATTAACTTCACTCCGATTATTATATTTGTTATAATATACAAATACAATGTACTCGGAATATACGCGGTAACATCGGTCCCCGCTTCACGAGAAGTCCTCGTCAGAGTTTCGACGTTAAGATTATTAGAAGACCTAATCCTTGGTCAAGGGAGACAAGCTTATATATCGTGAAAATAGATTAGCACGTAAGGAAGAGTCTGCTAATGACTCAGAATGGTGAATCCTGCGTGACGACGCGAGAGTTCGGGGTGACTCGTTGTTGTTTCTGGAGAAATCGCGTTTCTCTTCGCCGACGGGGGGGCCACGAGAATTTCTCCCGGTGCATAATAAACTGTCTCCTCGCTTCGTTCTTCCCGGTCTTTTTCCATCGTGTCGTAAATACGACAGATGAAACAATAAAATTATGGAGCGGAGCCAAGCAAAACCGCTCGCGACGTTTCCACTCAGTTTCCGCCCCCCTACGGTCTGCTTGCTCCTCAGGCCACCCTGTGTGCCCTTCTACGCTACGCGACAACGCGGTGACGTACGACACGCTTTATTAGCCGAGTAATTTCGGGAAATAAGCCAACGTGGAAATTTAAGCGCTCGAATCGTCGCGGCGGCTTTTCACTCTTCTCCCACGCTTCTTTTATACCGCGATCTTGATTGCTGGTGAACACTTTATGTTTCTAGTGTGCAGGTTGAAAAGCCAGCCGGAAAGTTTATCAGAAAATGGTAGAGTAATATTGAAGTAACGGAGCCATGGAGATCTGAAGAGATGTAAGTAACATTAAGCGTCATGAAATTTAAATAACTACGCATCCGGGAAGGAAGTGAATACTTCTACGTCGGGGAGATCAGTCGACAAGCTGGTGCACGGATCGCTTTTTATTCACTTTTCAATCTTATTGGTTATATCTCTTTAGAGTTTAGACGAAGGTGCTTTTAGGTAGCTTAAGAGCTGTTTGATTGAGACTGCTTTTCGTTGCAGCTACGAATGATGAATTTCCTTTTTTCTTGAATAATATAATCAACTATTTAACAGTGTCGTATCACAAATTTATCTGGTCATGTGTAAGATCGCTTCTGATACTGGTCCACAGTGTATTGTTGTGTTTATAAAGGGTTCTGATAATTTTTTTAAATCAGTTTGAGATTTTAAAATTCTCAAGGTACAACGAAGTATATTCTTCGATTTGCATTCGTGGCGACAGTGCCTAATCCAAATCGTTATGCATCAGCGAATTCCAGGTGGAAAGTAAATCGAACGTCGGCTGCGAACTGCTCGCGCCATCGTCTTACTTTTTTCCCTTTGGAACAAGGCACGTTATCAGCTATCGACAAGCATGGCCCGTCTTCAGTGGAACTTGCCTATCGATCACTTTGTCCGCCTGCCCTATCGTCGTGTTCTACTACTAGCGACAGTCGCTACCGTCGCACCTATCGCGGCTGCTATCTTTCCCGTTGCTATAACCATTGCAGACAGATACCGTCCTGCCTCGTATGTCACTATTACCAATGCCATTTCTCTTTTTGATTCTCCTTGCCGCCCCCTGAATCTCCCCTCGTCCCCCTTCGAGATCTATCCAGGGTCGACCAGGCAAACCGGGAAATAGTGTTTTTCCGGGATGCAGGAAGGAACTTCGAATGGATCAAAGTGCCATCGACGGATGTAAGAGAGAAGAGAGAATGCGAAGAGAGAGAGAGGAGGGAAGATATGAAGACAGAAACAGCGAGATTGGAGTCCCTTAAACCATCGCCCTTTCATTTGTACAAGCTTTTATTTCTGTAGCTTCACTTGTGAGTTCGTTAGTTTTTTAGGGTGAAATCTTGAAAGTTAATTTCCACCCACTTCCACATATCCGATCGACTTGAAACTTTGCACCGTGCATACAATAAATATATTATACAACACAAACTTGTCTTCAACTATTCTCTGCTATTCTGTAACATGTTGCACTTTCATCAATTTTTGACACCTCAAAAAATTAAGATTCTGCAAGCTATACTTTTAGCAGCGGCCAATAGAAACATCTGAAGACAGATTACCAGGTTTAAGAGCCTCGCACTATAAGATCGTCCACCATTTCTACAGCAGTAACATCTGAAAGTTACGATTCCTCGATTCAGTGATGATATGTCCGCGAAGAATTCGCGTCTGGCCTTTTTCCCGCTGGCTATGTATAAGCTAACACGTGTTACCGACAACGTTTGACGCTCGCCAAGATCGCGGCACACGGTGGAAAATTAATTACGGCCGTGTCGCGAAGGGGAATGAAAATTTCTACGGATAAATAGAGGAGCGAAACGAAAGTGCGGCCAGCGCGCAGCAAGAATGGTTTTCCAGAATTTTTCGTGGCTCCGCGGCCGAGAGGGACAAGCGTTGAAAAAGGACTTCAACGTTCCGCGTCGCCTCTTTTACTCGGACGAGCGCGAGAGAAATTCGTTTGCGCATGCATAAACGAGGGCGACGGTTCGAGCTTCCCTTCCCTGCTGTGTTTAAGGGTGAAATATTAATTATAACTTTCTTTATTAAGGAGGCGTGTAGTTAGCGGCAATGTTTGAGTTTATCGTGACAACACCGCAAGATGATTTACTCGATCGATCCTCCGCGACGAATTTCATCACCGTGACGAATTTCCGACGAACTTCAACATATTACAGCCGCAAATGAAACTGAAAGGATCGAAGCTGCTTTACTATGTGACAGATTAAAAAGTGTATTGATTTCAAGCCGATTCTATTTAATTTATTCCAATTGGTTTTTCTACACATTGAGGCTCGAAGGATGAAAGGCACTGATTTCGTCAGTGTACTGCCCAATTAATGCAAATAGAGGAAAATGTGGTATTATGGACCCTGGTGGTAATTCGGCGCACTCGTGATTTTTATTTTATAAACAAAAATATTTAGCAGCTATTAGCTTTATATACTGCACCTATTTGCTATATACACAGAGAAACATATTGACATTAGTTGGAGCATAGTCGCCGCTGCTAATAAGCATAAATAACAACCTGCAAAACGAAAGTTTTTTGTCGTCCCGAAGAAGAAGTATTTCTTGTAGGTTAAGAAAGTTAAAGTGTTGTGTCCCGGGATATATATATATATATTAGGAAGATATATAAAACGTGAGGGAGGGAAATTTTACCTACCACTCCTTCCACTATCGATTAAAAAATCAGTTCAGACGAGAGGATATATTAACAGCGAAACGTCGACGCGACTAATCTTATCAGCGCTGTCCCTACCGCCCATTGAATTGTAAATTAACAGCGAGGGGGTGAAGTTTAATTAATAACAGGCGCCTAGGTGGTTCTTGAACCAAGAATCTTGACGCTTAAGATATACCGAGATATTCAAAGACGATAAAACAATCTTGGAACGTGACGATCAGTTCAGCAGACATATTCATCTCACAATACCGTCGAGATATAAATATCCTCATACTTCCAATCCGTCCACTGAAATCGCCCCGCGATATCAATTTACCGTAAACAAACCCAACACCCGGCCGCCGCTGCGCGAACGAAAAGCGATCCGCTAAAATGGCGAGACTCCAAGCGTTCCCTATTAATATCTCCAATTAATAGCGGCGAAATGAGCGAATCGGTGGCGCGGAAAGGGAGCAATGGCGGGGAGCAATCGAAGAATGAAAATACAGCCGTGTGACACGGAGTACTGCGTGTGAAGCGCGCGATCGCAGGACGCGACGACGGGTTAATTGAGTCGCGCGAATCGCGCTGAATTGACTACGCTGTGTCCTTCTTTTTCGCGCGCCCCGCACCGCCGTCATCCCCGTCGCGGCCCGCTTTCGCCGCGGGAAAAGGGGATATCCTCTCTTTCCGTCCTCGGCGTGCGCGCTGTCTCTGCAAATCTTTGTGACGTTTTCATTAACCCGGTACAGAGAACGCCCGGCGGAACAAGTGCGTGGAAGGGAACGGCGGACAAGGGGATAAAGAGAGAGGCGAAGGGGAAAAAGAAAAGCTCGGACTCCCGCGGCAGAATAATTAAATACGCTTTCGCGGAAATTCATATTTATACTCGAATCCATTATACGCGGGAGAACTTGCACGCGTTTCCCTACCTCCCCATCGAGCTTGTCCCTCTTTCTGGGCTTTGTGCCGCTTCTCGTGGTCAGCGTCGAGACGCTCCAGCTAACCATCCCCCCCCCCCTTGCCCTCGCCCTGATCCGTTCCCGAGCGCGGTGTAAATGGAACGCGCAGGAGCACCGTCGGCCAGGCTCCTTTAAAATTAACCATATACCGTTTATACCTCCTAATGCCCCGCGTAATGTCTGAGTAAATGGCCGAAGGGAAGACGGACCTGTTGAAACACGAGCGTGGACGCTGGGAGTGATGCTTACTCATCCGGGGGAAATAAATGCGATGGAACAGGGATGGATGATGCCTTAGGGGTGGGTGGAGACGTGCTGGATGAGCTTCAGGTGCAGTTCAGGCTATTGGAGTGGTGCTGAACGGTGGAAAGTTGAATGGGATGAGGTTTGGAGCTGTTTGCGATCCGTCAGTTGGTAAGATTTTCTTGAACAGTTGACAGGTGGTGTACTAGAGTGAGTGGGGAATGGAATTATAGATTCTTCTTAATTTTAGTCACTGAATTTGAAATGTAATTGTATAAATTAAATGGTATCGACTGGATAAAAGTGAGAAGACCTACGTTAATCCTTGAAAATAAGGAACTTTGATTCTTTGTTTCGGTGGGTAGTAAAGCAGCTGAAGATGCTAGGTTTTTTGTAATTAATTTTGGGAAATGTGATAACTAAGTCTGTCAGAAGAATGTCTTTACGATTGAACATTCCTAGAAATAGATTAAGACTTTTTCAGTGAAACGGGAAATTTTGGAGTATATTTTAATTCAACGATAATAAGTTTATGCACACTCTGGAGCAATGCCTTTCTACCCGTTTGTGAAATTTCATTTTTAGCAACTCTACATTGCTTTCCGTAAGATTTCCATTTTAAACCGCCTTTGAGGGGCCATTCGTTATTAAATCTCTCGAACGAAACTTTCTTTTTCCCCGAGAAATAAGTAAATTTTCCGGATATTATACAGACTCGCGAAATGAATTTCACTGAACGACGTATCATCGCATGAGAGAAATTATGCAGTTCCATTTTATAACAACCCATGAAGGAAACTCATTTTACTACTTCTGTCGCATTAAATTGACACACCAGACCCTTTAGTGTGCTCCTATCAGCTGCCTAATATGCATCTAAATTGTGAAATACATGCAACATATATAAAACTATAGGTACACTGTAGTAATAAGTAATATCAATTTCTTCTGTGCGTTAAACATCAACTTAAAATTTCATCAGATAACATCAAACATAAATAACTTATATTATAAGAAATCTGACGCTTTCAACTCCACTTTTCATTTGAAACAGAGAAAACTGAACAACGAATGTCCAACTGAACGAGCACTGCAGCATTATCCTAACAACTCTGGAACTAATTATGAATCAAATAAAATTAAAATTCCATATGATTTGAGGACATGCCTCAAAGGAGCAATCACCCTTGAAACAACAAGTCTCTTGCTTGGGGGCGCGTTTACTAAATATAAAACTCTGGAATAAAATCGAACCCATCGCTAAAATCCCCAGAAAGCTCACAAGCATCAACGCGTTAAACTTCGACGCGCCTGGGGGGCATTCGCAGAGTGCAGGGGGTTGAAGCAACAGAGCTCGCCGGGTGCTCTTCAAACACCACGAAGCCTTCTTTCGCAGATCAACGATTATCGCGAGCACATTGATCCGGGGTACGGCTCGTCGCTCTGCATCCCCTCTGGCGACGCCGCTAAACGCATTAATAGGAATTTAAATCGGAAACGGGGACGTGGCCCCCCGCGAGACGAGCATCGGCAGGAATACCTAATTACGCGGCATTTCGCTGGACGATTTCGCTGGTGATGGATGCACGATGCCGCGGCGCATTGATATGCAGCCGCGATGGCGTGCAGCGAATTGATCGAGACGAAACGGAGGGGGTGGGCGATACGGGTCCTCGGCGGGGGATATGAAATTCGACCGACGCGCGATGACGACCGAGCCAGCCTCCTGTCCCGGCTTTCTCCATGACATATCCACAGTTTCTGTTATGCACCGCGACGCACTGCACTCGCGACGCGCTCTGCATCGCGGAGGGAGGCGCGGTCGCGTGCACAGAGCCGCTGCCACGGGTCCACAGGGGTTGGGAAAGAGCGAGGACGGGAGCTGGCAATTTAGCAAAGCGCGGGCACGCGACGATGAATTTTTATTAGCCCCCCGCTGTCGTATCGAGCGCCCCGCCACCCAACGGACAGGCTAAATGGAATAATTCTTCCCAATTAGACGCGCGAGAACGGTTAACCGAGGGGTGATACCGTACTTGAGTCGATGGAGTCGATATTATAATTGCTGCACAGTATTTAGGTCGTTATTGTCAAAAATATAGCTTCCAATGTCGAAACCCTTCGTGTTTTAAATCTGAGCATTGGCGTTGCCAACCGGTGGTAGATCTATTGGGAATACAGCATGCAGTAACAGAAGCGCGCAACTCGCTTGTCGAGCGAAACCCCAGAGCTCAAGCTGGTAATTCTGCAACGGAGATCCAGCGAAGATGATAAATCTCTAAAGTTTGCCAGCACGCGCCATTAATCCACGGTTGTTTCAAGCGTGAAAGAGAAGCGCGGCTTAAAAATTCCCCGCGATATTTTGCTCCCCTCTGTCGGCCGGGGGCAACGAAAAATCGCTCCACTTTGCCGCAGGAAAAATTAGTAGTACACCCTAACTCCCACAATTTGTCTCGCGCAGACATTCCGCGCGATTGTTCCGCGGTAGTCGCCGTGAAACGAGGGTCGTTACCGTATCGTTTCGTGTGGATGCTCCAGCCATCCGTGGAGCCGCTCATTTCCTGCAAACTTTGCCGTAGACTTCCGCCGTTCCCGGTGGAACACGGCCCCGTTGTTGTTTTCGTTACCCTGGGCCAGGAGCCGCCTGCGAAACGGCAGCGCGCGGCCTAACGTTCGCGTCTTCGGCTCGATTTCACCGGCAACGGATGGGACTTGCTCGGCGAACGGAATGGATAGAATAGGATAAAGTTCAATTAGGAAAAGGGGGCGCTGTGAGCGAATTTATTGTATATCGCGAGCCCAAATGTGAGAGGAACAGGGGCGGAGAGATTCTGCTTCTAGTCCAGAGGAGACGAATTATTTTTTAATAGAACAATTATCCATTATTTTTACGATACAGTTCTTGTTTCATATCGCTAAGGTGAGATCAAAGAAATTGGTTGTTTAGTGGGATTAAAATGAGGAATTCAGGATTTTTTCCGAGTTTCTAATAAATATTGAGCAGATTTAAGAATATTCTGGTATCGAATCCTGGTATAAATCCGAGGAATCATTTTCTACTTTCCATATTTCGAGCACTGTTTCTTTAGCTCGTCCGTTCATTCGATATAATATCATATTTACCATTCCGCTAATGATATCCAATCATTAACCCAAATATCAATTACATACGGTATGATATTTAACAATACGAAAATTAGAAGTCTTACATGACTACCAATTTCATTTTCCGTTTTACCTACTATCGTTAATAGAGCGTGTCGGATTAATCAATAAACATCGATCGTAAGCCAGAATGTGCCGTGACAGTGACGTTTAACAAATATATTTCGATAACTGCGATATCTCAAGCGTGTCCAAAATCAGTGGAACTCCAATTCATAAATCACAGAAACTGTCTACACCACAATTCATCATCACGTCGCAACTAGGTACCTACTACCACGGTCGCTCATCGATAATATCGTAGGATCGCGAACTTTAGAGGATGACCCGGCAAATTAACCCAGGTTGGTCTAAGACGACACAACTTCAGCGCTTCCCTCTAATAGAACTAATCTACCACCCGGCGAAATCATTCGCAACATCTCGTATGCAATTCACACGCCCCGAATTTTCATATTCCACTCCGCGTTAAGAATCTTTGTTCATTTGGCAAAGAGACAGATGATCCATTGACGGGAGCAAGCATCGCGCAAGATTTCACGCGTCGATTCAGATTGCCTTCCTCTAAAAAGGACCCGCGGATGTCCTTTCACGGATCCACGCGTACAGAGGGTCGGCTGGGCGGCACTTATTTGAATACTCCACCACTTTCGTGACAGAAGGCAACGTAGTGGCAATTCGCGTGGCTTTGAGCATCGCCGGATGCCTGCCACTCGCTTTTGCCGCGATTATTAAAATGCACTTCATCCAGCGCCACCCCTTTCTCCTACTCTTTCTTGTCCTCGGCAAGTCGGTTACAACCGCCACTTCTCCTTTTGCCCGGCCTCTTTACCCTTCCTGCTTCCGTTCTTCCTTTCCCTTCCCCGACGGAGTCGGGCCCGTTCTTTCAGCTATTTACTCGTTACACCGTAGACGAGAGGAAGGATAGAATCCACGTGGTACGTACGCGGCGGGGAGGGGAGCGAGGGGAGGGCAGAAAAGAGAGGAGAAAACTACTCTCTGGCGTACTTTCCCGCAAGCTTCCAACGGTACTCCCCCTACCGCTCTTTCCCCTCTTACACCGTAAAGGACACTTTCAATTTAAGTTCGTCTTTGCGAGGCAGCTGCGAGAAGCTTTTCACCGGGTCTGTGTGTCCTCGAACGATCAAAGAAAGGCTTTCATGTATTGATTAACTTCTATGGTCTTGGCGGGGATCTTCGGGAACGACCGCGGGATTCTGGTCGACATTGTCGGATTGATCGGGGAATTGACGCGCTTCGCGTTGAAGGTAATGGAAGATAAAGTAATGGTGGTAATACGCTTTCGTTCTGCCAAATGAAAATTGGATAGAGCGACAGAATGCTCTACGTTGTGTTTAATTGTGGCGTGCGAATGGTATCTCTGATACTAACTTGAGGGATCTCCCTACATTGTATTTGAAAAAATCAAGTTTCTATTAAAAAATCCTAAATATCGCGCCCCTTTGCAGGCCTCCTAAGCTTGATTTGATATTATATTTATATACAATTATATTTATATACAATTCGTGCTGCAGCATTTATTTTTCCCGAAACTATTGATTCTCCCCTTTATTTAAAAAAGGATGGCTTTCGATAAAAAAAAGAATTGTGCCTCTCTGTGTATATTATTCAACGCGACAAATGTACGCATTCTGTGAAATATATGCCGGCAAAAAAAAAGCAGTTAACGTAAAAGTAATTCAAACAATTATGCGTTCGTCCCAGGCACGCTATTTTATTTGCGCTTCAATTTTTCATACGGCCGAAACACAGCGATAAAACTGTAATGCGATCGCAATCATCCCGGTGATATATTCGCGTCTATAAATTCCGATCCACGTTGGAAAATATTTTATATATTAACGGGCGACGCGCAATAAAGTCTATTGAAATTGGAAACACGTGCCGACTGGTATTATTTTTAACAATAAAGCATACTTTTCGACGGCGCGTCATTGTTTGCGTTTTATTTCCCGTTTGAGTAACGGGAAACATATTTCCTGGGGCAAAATAACCGAACCAAGGGGAAGCTTATCGAGAGGCAAACAAGTTTGAAAACAAGATGTTTACAAGCGGTATCAAACACTCGAAGAATCTATTGTATTCTGATCTATGACGTTTAGAAAAGAGTCCGCGAACCGTTAAATTTCTATCGTGAAAAAAACAGCGATGGCGATTCACGCGATAGTTTCCAAGGATCGATGTGATTGCAGGAAGCATGCCGGACGCATCGACTTTTCCACTTAAAAAATAGCGATAAAAGTTAATAAACGTCGTGTGATCGACGGAAAACCAATACGCAAAGCAGACTCGCGAACAGTGCGCCAGAAACCCTTCTATATACACGTGCTCCAAGGTATTCGATATCCAATAACTCGCTTCATAATTACAAATCGATACTACCGAGCTCCCGAGAGCTCGTTCTCAAATAAAGTTCCCGCGTCGCGTACGACTTCCTCTACTGCGAATTTCCTAGCTCGGGGGCAGATCTATACGAAAAAAAAAACAACTGAAATTCAAGGAATTTAATAGACTTGGACCATCTTCTACTATCTACTTAAAAAATTTCATCCTTCGCAATCCCTTTCCATCAGACAAAGTGCATGCCACAGTGATAGAAGTTGATGGAATGGAGACCAGATTGCAGGAGCTACTTGACAATACAGAAAACAAAAAATCTATATAAGGTAGACGTGGCACGTGTCCTTTCCCACTAAGCCCTTCAATTTCGAAAGTAAAAACAACGCCACTTCATACTCGACATCAGACACAAGCAGAACAGTAGACTCAATTCAACATTCATCCGTGCGATGCTCGCTGTCTAACCGTAAATGCACTGGTCCAACACCTACGCAGGTATCGACGTCCTTATCAAGGGGAATAATCACATTCGTTCGGAAATCCGTACGAATATATCCGCGCAGGTGTCGCGCACACACACGCGCCAGCAACACCTGAGCCTGCGGACGCAGCTCGCTGGATGTCGAGACGACGAAATCGTATTACTAGTGCATTGTGGGAGTTGAATAGCCCGCATTAGAGGCAACGAGGTTGTACCATCGACCTCTCACCCCGTGTCCCGCTCACACTTTCTCCGTTCTCCCCGTATCATTACGCCGACATCACCCTCCTCCCTTCAGCCTTCCACGGCGTTCCTTCCGCTCCCTGGACCCTGCATTCCGACACCGAGAGAACTCCCTCGCCCTCCAACGAGCATTCTACGACGCTGTTTACGGACCAGAAGCGAGATAGGAAGCGAAGGGGCCGTGGAATTCCGGAAGTTTATGGATTACGAGGCGAATTAACGCCGTGGCGGCCATGGGCGCCGATACGGAGCCGAGGAAAGAAATGACCCGGTGCGCACCGATAGCGAGCGATCCCGATCGACCCTTACAAGGCTGCCTCTTCGACTTTATGCTAAGCACTGCGTCGATTACGCGTGCACAGTCAAAGAAACGATGGGGAAGAGAGCTGTCAAGGGATGCTAGGCATCACTGTTCGAGTAATTCAACTGGGGGGCACCAAGGAGTGTTTTAGTGTACAGTTTCGGAGATTTACAGTATCAGATTTCGGGCAAGAAATGCTCCAAAGTGGAGGTGAATTTTTAGTGTCTTGGGTTAAGATTTGACAGATGCAGTGATGAGGTGTGAGTTGTAGGTGGAAAAAGGGATCCTCGGGTCTGTAAGTAATTTGTGAGTATTAACCTTAAGAAAAGCAAGAAACGAAAAAAAAAAAGAAAACGCGATATATACTGAATTGTGTTAAAAATATGAGAAAAAGTAGGAGAAATAGTGGTAAAGAATACATTTCTTGAAATGGTAAAGTTAGTAGTGGCGAAGTATTTAAAAATAAAAAGTGCTATTGTTCGAAAAAATCTTTGAATGTATTAAATCGTGAAGATGCAAAGAACACATTTTCGTACAAGTTGCACGTACAATTTTACAATGACATATAAGTTTGACATTAGAAGAGTGAAACATTTTGTTCAATAATCGAATAAATATTTTTTAATACGCTCAAAGGCGACACTTTAAATATCTCGAAACAAAAACTACATGTCTTCCACCACTTTCGTAATCACCGGCACATATGCAGCAGTGAGAAAGTATCTACCGCCAGTATAAAAAGTAAATAATATATAGGGCTGTTACAAATGAATTATGCCTTCAGCCTCCACTCTTAAAAAGTTGAAAGAACTTGAACGGTGCTATAAGGTGCCATTTAAATTAACGCGTGACTGACGCGAGATCTGAAAGCCTCCGCCATTATTCACACCGCCCGCCATACATTCGTGCGCCGTTCTCGTTCGAAGTTCATCCTTGTCATCGACAAGGTAGACACCGCCGAGGGAACTTCTCCGAAATAGTCTGTCCCATTCGTCCCAACAATTTCACCGTAGCTAGAGCGCCGCGACAGCTGCGTCGACGCCAACGATCTCGCCTCTCTCATTACGGTTCGAGCTTTTACGAGCAGCCCCGGCGCGCGGGAGGGGCCGAGGGGGGTGGCTGAGTGCTAGTTCCAGAGATTGGATAAGGAATCCATAAGTTCCGGCGTAATCCCGATGCGTTTGAAGACGCGGGAGTCCCGAAGGGCCTGCTGGCAAAGTGATTTCCCCCCGACGTTGGGCGACGGAGGAGGGAAGGGGCTAAAAAGAACCGTCAGAGACCGAGGGACGCGTTGGAAGCTCGTCGAAAAAACCAGCCTCCTTTTTAGCGTTTCCCAGCGACGGCTACCGTTCCGCCGCGTGTTTCCCTCTCGCCGTGTGCCGTGGCCTGTGCGACGATATCGACTCGTCGCAGCTTTTGCGCGGCCCTCGTTACTTTTCAAAACCGAATTGCTCCTGAATGCGACGGGGGTATCTGGGTCAACGTGCGCGTCACCCGAGTTACACCAAAGTAACGCTATTATCGTGCGGAAAAAAATGATTGAAACGGATTCCACGAAGCCCAACGCCGGGTAAAATGATGCTTCGTGGCCTGGCCGCGGGTTTCTGCCAGGCCACCGTTTTTCGTCGAACTTTCGACATCGATCGTTAAAGCCCGCCGGCCTGTCCGCGCGAGCGGCATTTTTCCCGGTCCAATTTCCGTGGAAATGAGCCCCCAGTTTAATCACGCCGCGGGATTGACGCTGATACGCGATTTCGCGGGGAAGACAGCGGTCTATTCACACCTTGTATTAGTTGCTCGCTGCTTTGCTTTTCAATGGGATGATTGTATTTAACAGTTAGCTATTGATAGATCGGATTCTTCGTTCTGCTTAATGTAGTGATCTTTACATCAAATTTTCGATTTACTATAGGTACTATATAGTACATATACATAATTTATTTTGTGGAATTAATAGCTGTTATCTTCTATTCTTTGTGTACTAAAGTTTCACGAGATTTAAGTGTTTTTATGGTAAGACAATGTTCTAGGATATCCATTATTTATTTACTTCATAATTGCCCAGGGTGAAGGATTGGTTATGCTTTACGAAATATATAGTAATCATATATTCTTTGGAGACGTAGAATATGAGTTCCTTTGCCAGTGTTTAATAATGTAAATTTGATTTAATGTTAATTCTATTTAGTCAAGTAGTCTTTGGTGGCATCTTAAACACGTGTAAAGTATATTATCGTGTGATACTACTTACAAAATTGAATGTAACATCAGGAGGGGATAATATGCGCGGTGCTTTCTCCTATATTCTTCCGTGTATTCTTAATTTTATTGCACTGTTTACTCGTTAGGACGCTGATACGGAATGCGAAGACGTCGTAACAAGACGACCAGCTTACTATTCATAAAATACGTGGGAGTGGCTACTGACGTAATGCCCTGGGCGAGTATCAGTAGATTTCATTGTCAAGGGAGGGCCGGAAGTCGCGTCGTAAAAACTTGGCACGAGTTCATCTTGGACGGAGAAGCCAAGGAGGATCGAGAACAGGCGAAGATTTTTACGATTCCGTCAAAGTACTGCGCCTCACTATCCGTAGATATATATGGTTACCGAAGGGATCTATTAATTAATTCCCTGTCCGGTCAGCAATACTAATTTCAAGTATGCGCAAAAGTTCGAGTAAAGCTTGTATTAATTTAAATCAAGTATCTTTGGTAATATCTCCGGAAACCTTATTCAGACTTTATAGAAATTTTGTGATTTCTGTATTCGTTCGAAGTATTAATTTCCCCAAACATTCTTATTTATTTATTAATTAATAAGCATTTTTGAGTAAAAAATCCTTATGTTCCTTTTCACAATCAATTTCTCATCATCACCAACTATTCACCACAAAATTCCTATACATTCTTATTGAACAATTGAAAGTCTCATCATCTCCGTTTGCTACCCCATTAAACATGGTTCAGCAGAATTAACTTAATGACGAATGTGTGGAATGTAAACGGAAGAGTGCAGAAGCAGTTTGCTATCACAACTTAACCATCGTACATCCAAACGCTATTTACCTTCGAGCGAAATTCAACCATGCACCTATTCCGGGCCTAAAACCGACCACCGCCCAGCAAGAAGGTAGCCACCCTCTCAGGTGAATTGGCAATAACACACGCGAGTACCACATACAGGATCAATCATATCGAGCAATAAACTGGCGGGTGAAACGATTTCGCAGCAGCCCCGTAAACTTTCAGCGCGAAACATGCGCTCGTAATTGGGTTATGTGCGCTGTTTACGGCTTCCCGTAATTGATCTTTCGCTCGGCGTCTCTAAAATCAACCTAGAAATAGGGTGGTTTCATATTTTCGAAGCTGCACAAGTTCGAAAGTTCTGATAGTAAAACAGGCGCACAGAAGAACGCGGAATTTATAGTTAGAAAAGCTTAACTGATATCTAACTTTATTTGTAATTCGTTTCACGACGCTTGTATTATTTATTTTTGGTTCGACATTTAATTCAGCATCGATCTGAAATTGAGGAAAATGCATACGTGTCAACAGATTGTCGAAATTTTAATAAAACGAATGGCGGAGAAAGAGATCGAAGGTTTTATGGTGGAAATGCGTTTAGAAACTTTCCATGGCACTCAAACTCGAGAGGCAAAAGTCTAATGTGCAAGAACAGTTACGAAACCACGTCTAGACATTCATACATCAATGAACTTTTAATGAAACTACATCGCTACGATATATTTTACTTGATATCAACTTTAGGCATTAGTAACGCGGTACTCTGTCAAAGTATAGCCTCTTTTTGCCGGTGGACGCCAGGAAATAGTAGATTCTTGGCTGCGGACCAGTGAAACGCCCGCGAACATCGAAGCAAGATGGTTGAACAAAAGAAAAGTCAATCTACTGGGAAGAGATATCGAGACGCGTCTTGCTGGAAACTCCATTAAAACCACCATTCTACGCTCCGTGCTTCTGACACTGACACCTTGAAAAGAGTAGCCGTTACAGTTTCAAGCGTAGAATAACAGGGAGAATAACGAAGCAAAGGGAAGGTAAAATAAATGCGAAGCAGAGACAAGTATAGAACTCGATCTCACGGTTCACGTGATATAATTCTCAGGAAAAAATAGTTCACACCTATCTACCAATTGAGCACCTGCGACTGACTGCACTTGGCAGAGCTCAATCTGTCCATTCAACCAATACAGTTCTTACTGCTCTTAATTCATAACAAGGGACATTTCGCAACTGTTACGTGTCGATTTTGATGAGAGTTACGCATTGAGTTATAAAAATACCTGGAGAGTGAACAGCAGTGGAAAGAAGTAGAGGCGACAGCGGTTTAAGGGAAATAGAAGATAAGCGGTGAACCTATCCGTCTTCCTATTATCCCTCTCACTCTATACTCTCTGTGTTATGTATGTGTGTGTGCAGGTAACTTCACTCACATGCACTATACATCCATAGCCTGTTGTAAGACAGAGATAGATTCACCCGTTATCTTCCCTCTTTCTCGGACCGGCCGTCATTCACTCTCCAGGTATTTTTATAGCTCAATGGAGTTACGTAGATTATAGTTCTCGAAAAAATATTTGACACCTACTCCATGAATTCATATGCTCCCACGTTTCACGTTGAATGACCCACTCGCTCTAAAAAAGAATACACACCAGGGCTCATTAAAGACGTGTCCCACGACACTAAATGCTACACAGCACGCGTGCCAGAGTATCTCGTTATGGGGCACGAATTACGGCAGCTTAAAACGAGAAATGAAGTCCTTTCGAGGACAAGCGTGCTCTGTGCCGCGGAGAAGAAGACAGAGAGGCTGGAGGAAAAACGAGAAAGGGGAAAAGGTAAACGAGGAGTCCTAGATAGGATCCTTTGCCTCGAGTATTCCATGGTGGTGGAAAAGTGGCCCCTCTTTCTCCCTCTTCTCTTTCTCACTGTCCCTCTCTCTATCTCTCTCTTTCTTTCTCTCTGTCTATCTCTCTCTCACTCTCCGGGGCTTTTTTCTTCGCGGAAAGTTTCCGCCTGGAAAAAGGCGACACAGGAACGATACCCCGGCGCGAGTAATTGCTTCGACACAAGAATGCAATATTCTTCCTCTGTCTACAACGATTCCCGTATTTTTTCCACCCCCATCCCGGCGGTTCGTCCCCCCGCGTGCCAGTCTGATGTCTTATTACGACGCTGCCTCGCGTTCCGCTTGAATTTAATACGGACACCACGGAATACTTTTGCTGTCTCCCCGTTTGACGAGGCATTCCCGCGGAATCGTTTAATGAATCGTCCCAAGGGACCCGGCTCGAAACGTTCCATTCAACCTAGTTCCATCTCAATCAGATTTTCGTGGATACACCAGCACTGTTGACGAACTTCGCCCGCTGGCCCCACTTTGGATTTTCGGCACGCCAGTTGTCGACGAATAATTATGTGAATTCATGAAGTAGTGGAAAAGATGCTTTTCTGGGTCGAAGGAGTAACATTCCAAGTGGCCGCAGAAATGATTGTAATTACGTCAATGTCTCTCCGAGCGGAAGATGATACGTAGTTTCAGGAAAAATGTTAGAAACTGTATTTCTATTTATAAATGTGCAAACCAGTGCTTCGAAAAGAGTTTAACTGGTCGATGAAAGCGCAGTCTTTCGATAAATAGAATTCGATAAACAGATTCCATGACTAAGTTTTTACATTCAAAGTCCTTTCGACTGCTAAGAAAAAAAACATCGATTCCTCATAAAATCTTCTTATACCTTCGAGACTTTGCAATTCCTCCTCGTTTCGGTGAAAGAACCGCCACAGAATAAACGTCCATAGTTGATCTACATATGAAAGACGACGTTGCTCAGCGATAAACGTGGTTTCTAAGAGAGTTACGTCGATATTATGCCGCGAAATATCTTCGAGAGCATCTTTCCTTCCCCTTTCCCGTTTTTACGGCCAGTTCCTCGCGGACACGGAATATTAATTCGCGGAATTACAGTAACGCCCGGGGGACGTATACAAACGATATTATGGTAATGCCTGGCAGAGCTGATTTTTACTTGACTTGCAATTCAAACGAGGTACAATGCAAATCCAGTATCCAGTGAATTCTCCGACACAACCAGTAAAATCATTTCCCGACTCTGACAAACCATGTATTGATATCTGAAAGGGTGAAACGCGATGAGGTTATTTCGTTGGGTCGAAAAATTTAAATGGAAAGTGCAGAAATTTGAGTTAATTCTTTTGACCGCGCATAATATTGGAGAAATAAGACCATTTGGTACTAAATTGCAGACTGACAGTTTCTGTTTTCGCTAGGAACGAGCAAAGATGGCTGAGCATAGTTTCCTCGAGTCAATCATTCCGAGCTGGCCATCCCTAACACGAGATTCGGCACGACCAAGCTTCGACCGTCACGTAGCAGGTAATATGCAAATGACATATCGTCACGGCGAAATTTATTCATAGCTGCGGCCTCCAAGTTCGCCCCCGGCATTTCGTGTTCCCCAAAATTGTTGTAATGAACTTACGTCCGTGCAAAAGTTACAACCTACTCCCTGTGTCCGAATTTTTGCTAGCTACGAATCCAAGCTTAAAAATCGATTCCCTCTATTGAAAATGATCACCGAAATTCTCGCGTCAGGCCATGCCTTAAATCGTTCGCTCTTTCAAACACCATGCGAAAGAATCTTCAACTCTGGAAGGATTAAATTTAGAACCGGAAAAGTGTACGTGCTAAAAGGATTTTCAGGAAAGCAAAAGATTTACTATCTGCATTTTTGCAGAAATAATTCGATTGATGTATTATCAACCAAAGGAAGCATCGACAATTTAGTGGCAACTAGAATTCGATTGCCACAATTCTATTACAGAAGCTGAGAATGTGGAATTGCAGTTAATTACTGATAATCACCGCCATGTAACGAGTGACCATCCCCGAATCAACTTAGCCGCTTGCGGATCATTAGCCCAGTTTCCCCCGTGCTCCCCTCCCCCCCCCCCTCTGGGGCCTTTCTTCCGCCGGAGAAAACAACCCCAGGGACACGCGACAGCAATTAGGACGTCCGTGTATCGAGAAAAAGCAAATCGAACACGAGGTACGACACGACCAACCGAGCAGCACAGTTTTGGCATCGGGCGGATGGCACGCGGCTGTTGGCTCGCCCCCTTGAAACCCGATATTTTTTTGGCCGGGGCGCTGGCTCTGTGAATCACGCGTCAAAGGATGAGAGATTGCACGATGTTACTGCATTCTATTGCAATTACGTGTCGCGACGAAGGATTCGACACGTAGTTTCGTTCCTCGTAAATACACCCCGATGCGACAACGTCCGTGTGCATCGGTGTAAAGCGTTCGTAATTTACGGGCCCCTTGATCGTTCTCGAGAGATTTATGCTAGCACAGTCGACGCGAGAATGAGCACATCGAAGATCCGTAACACCAGACTTCGTGGCAGTGTCTTTCAGTTATTTATTTAAGACGGAGAAACATTGTGGGATTGTGCCTGATATTTTGCATTCCGTTGTACTCGAAAGTCATCTACGTTTCGAGTAAATCTCTGAAGATAACTATCCGATACCTCCGAACCATGTACAATGCTTATGCCAATTCTTATCGATACCTTTGTTTCAAAACTCAAGCTCTGTTCTGAAATACATCTGTGGTACACACGGTTGTGGGCACTGTTAAAATATCTGTTTTAAATATACCTATCCCGAATCGCTTAGCCGTTCTAGAAATGGAGCGCGGGCGAGTTAAGGTGCACGAGGTTCGATTAAAACGTCTAGCAGTGGCTGCAACACTCTAGAAAGGCGTCTTGATTACCGTGCAACGTGTCCCCAGGAAACAATGCGGACATTTTATAGCTAGTGTACAACGGGCACGGTCCCCTTGTACATGCCAGAAACAATGGGTATTATATACCGAGGCGTATGCACGGAAATGGCCTCCCCCTACATGTTCGAACTAGTTGTAACTCACTGTTCAACTGTGCCCGTTGACGACCAGCGCAACAATTACGTTAATGCATTGTCCTCGGTTCCTTCGTCTAACGACTCTAAAACGATCGACGTCCTGCCCTTTCGCTCAATTAAATTAAAACCGGATTAGAGGGGGCTGGATTAAAACGCGCGACTTCGAAACTCGCCCCTTCGAGGCTCGTAAATACCTGATCCGTTTCCGAGACGAATTTAATGAGCTAAATGAGCTTGGACGAACACAAAAGGACTTCTCTGGGAAGAATGTAAGGCATCGTAATTATAAGTGGTGTACGAGGGATATTTTATTTGCAACGGGGTGTATCTAGATATTTTTATACTCGTGCGAGGATACGGACATTGGTTACGTGGAAATTGTAGTGGTGTAGTTGGAAAAAATTTGAAGCGGGGGTATTACTTTTTTCCGATTTGAAGTGTAACAACATTTGGTAACGTGCAGTGGTGTGCTTTATGGGCTGAAACACCCCAGTCAAGCGCAGGCATGTATGATTGACTTTTGGAAGCGTTTTACTGGAAAATCCAGCTGCATCCAGGGCGAGCAATTTTTTCACTGTAACGCGTTTTGAGATGGAGAATTACGGTATTTTCGGATTTTGGTATTTTGGTTATAATAAACGACAATCGACGGTAAATAATACCGCTTCGATAATCATTTTTGCGAAATCGATGTTAGTTCTAGAATGGAGGAAGTCAGTGTCTGATTTATACAAGGCAATTCTACTTAAATTCGCTTAGCGTACTTTAATTTGATATGGAATGTGTAGCAATTATATTTCTACAGTTTCCCTTTTAAAATAAAATGTTTGGTTGCAGAGCTCTTTTTAGGGAAAATAATATTTCGAAAACAAAATGGACTTTTCATCATCTTCAATGCTATATTTATCGACAAGGTTTCTGCTTTAATATGATTCATAGATATTTTGAATTTATTATGATCCTATTCAGAGTGGCACATCAAATAATAAATTAATGAATATTCCTTCATAACGAAACATTTCAGTTTCATGAAGCCTGAATTAATGATTACGTTTCTCTTTCGACTTGCACACACGATTTCCTGAATGTAAATAACACTTCAATTGATTGTCCTTAAATATTCTTTTTACTTATAAATATCCTTTTTTTTCATCCATAGAGAGTTGTGCGGAAGCGTTTAATGCTCCGCGGAGCAAGTAGAATAGGTCTATAATGGCCGGACAACCGCGCGGGATCTATATACCGTAAAAATACCAACAAACGTTACTTCAAACGTTACTTACCCGTATCGTTGTCTCCTGGAACACCAAGACTATCACTATTGTCATTGATGAAGGCCTCCGCCGTCGACGTGAAGGTCTGAGGTGATAGTGTGAGGTCCGGCCCGCTCTCACTATCGAACAACTCCAAATTCCCGTTGCCTGAAACCCATAAAACCAACAAACATTTAATCCCTTTGCTTGACTGGCATTTCAAACTTATCACTTCAAATAAGGAAATTACAATTTCGACCGCACTTGTAGATTATCCAAAAATACATGAAGTGATATCAGCGCATTTGTTCGGTCAATTTTTAGCGACCGAAAAAAATGTCCGATCAAATGCGCTGTTATCACTATTCAATTTCATGCTTCCTTGAAACAACAACGAAACTAGCTTATTAATAAACTAATTAAGGTACGCTGGCAACAAGCAGATCCAATTTTACGTTTATCAACATAAAACTAAAATCGTAGTTTTATACAAACAACTTATATTTCGTATAACGTACATTTTCTTGTAAGGAACGACCATCGTGTGAAAGTAGCTTGAATGAAGATAATAATGAGGTTGCGTTACGATGCAAGTAAATCACCAAGCAGTGTCTATATGTAAAATGGAGCACGATCATTTCCCGACAGACGCGTTTCTGCGAATCGATGTCGAAATCAGGAGCGCGGTTAATGAATCGACGTGAAAAATTGCTCGCGCGTGCACACGTCATCGTCCTCTCTCGCCGCGAATACGTTCGCCCTGGTTTTCTGCGGCCGCGTTACACGCAGAAGTGAAATCTCGCGCGTCGTTGATCCCTCTCGATGCCAGCTTTGGCGACCTCGAGGTTGGCAAACGGTGCTAAGAGATGGAGAAGATTCCTCGCGTGTTACGAAGGGCGAGTGGCTCGAAAATAATTGGCATCGGTCCTCGCGATATGATCCTAACGCACCGCGGATAGTAGTGACGCGTCCACGGACACGTGTCCGCCCTTGTTACCAAGAGAGGCTAATCACTCGCAGACAACTTTTCCCGAGCGTTCCCAGCGTAATTAAAAATCACTTAGTGGATACACATGTTTCGTATTTTTTTAATAATACAAGCCGATAGTTACACTAATTCCTCGGTCTCTCTAACTCACTCGCCGAGGTATAGCTTCCTTTGAAACTCTCTGTAGGAAAGAATAACTCGCAGAATGCTCCGAAGAAAGAGAACTACAGAAGCAGGGCTTAGATTGTGTAAGAAGAGCAATGAGAGCAAAGAGATCGCCGTTCGACCAGGACTAGGAAGTATCCCAAGGAGTCCATCGATCACTTTCATCATCAGCGACAGGACCACGGCGTAGTTAGACGACAGGGGGTTAAAGAGTTAAACGAGAACTCCTCGGGCACGAGAGGAGTGTCGCTTTCGCATATTCCACGGCGCACTGACAACAACGCTCGAGCACACTCAGAAGAACTAGCAGCCAGTGGAGGATCTCTCGAGACCTTAGGTGGCCTTCGCGATCCGAGGACAACTGCTGCCAAGTGGTACCAAACTTTCTGCTGTGGATTTTAGGTTACAAAGCCCTTCCCCCTCGCGATAAACGACCTCAACTCCGTCGTTTCCGCTCGACAGAGCCCCGTTACGAATTGCCGTCGACTACAACGGACAGCGTGCTTTCAACTCGCGAGGAAGCTGCTGTCCCAGGCGTGCAATCGATCCTGGAGAATCTCTATATTAATGTCATACCGTTTCGTTGCCTGTTACGAGCTCGAAACCTCTCCTTAACGTTACGAACGAATCCAGGGCTTAATCCGCTTTTGAGAACCACCATCGCGCACGTCTCTGAGCGTATAAAACGAAATTGAGAGACGGATACCTTGTCAATTATGGAGGTCCAAGTACAAGGGCCTTGTAAACATCGGAACACCGATGGACCACAAGAACAGAAACATCTAACTTGCACCACCACTCTTATTCGTATCTCTCGGAGACGACACTTTAACCTTTGTTTTCACCAGAATAAGAGAACCTCCCGATGAAGAGAGATATTTCACGAGGAAATTTGGCATCGGAAGGAAATAAATCAGGCTAAGAACAGCAATGGTGCGATTGGAGAGGAAGACCGTCATCGCACGAGGCAACATTAATCGCGTACGAGTGTCCGCGTTAATTCAAAGCGACTGTATGCACCACGTCCAGGATTAACATATTCCGAGCTATCCGCTCCGCGTTCGTGTTAACGTTCGACGCTGTTGGGTTAGTTAAATACGTAAATACAAACGGCGGAATACGCTGGACGCATTAGCCGATTACGGGAGATCGATTTAACACGCGCGCACGGACGCGAGGCACACTCGAGCGTGGCTTAAGTCGGACTGCTTTGGTTTTCCTCGTTTCGAAGGCTAACCCCTCTCTAGCGTGGGCTCGAGAAAATTATGAGACGTCGCTAGTGGTTTCTTAGAATTCGACGTTTATGGCTGGCGTGAGCGTGCCTGGTTTAATCGCCTCATCGTTCAGTTCAAGCTTCTGTAGGATATTTGAAGGAATGTTAAGATGCAGTGATGTCGGGAAGTTGAGTGTCATAAATTGGGGGAATATGGTCAGTTAATTAACGTGTATTAAAGAAGGAAATGGACAAGATTTGTAGGCACTTTCACACTTGAAAGGCAATCATAACAGATTTAAGAATGTTATTTTTTATATTCTATAATAAAATGTTACAAAGAACCTGCCAATATTCTTTCAGGTTACAGTGCATCTCAATTTATTTGGTAATTAAATTAAACAGAAAGTTTCTATACGTTTATGTGATCACGAAATGTGTTTTGCCTGACTAATCCAGATGAATGTGACCATTGTCACAAAAAGTAATTTTATTTTTATAAAATTGGAATCTAAATTCCGGGCGAAGCCCAGTAGAAAAGCTAATAGTCTATACACGAGTGAATCCCTTTGGACTGCACCTTACAAGTAAAAATTTCCCCCATCAGTGTTAAAGTTTCTGTTTCCCGTGCTTCCCTCATCACTTTCACTTTTCCTATACCTAAATTTAATCCTCGCTTTAAAGCTATAGATTGCTAAACTAAATAAGTGTTTGCCACTTTCCATTTGTCTCTCGCTCGAACCCCCCCATTAGATGACACTACACTTTTCAAAGTCCGCTCTCCAACAAATTACTCTGTCTACAAAAACAGAGACACATGGACGGGGCAAACGTGCACGCCCCACGGTCACGCTCGGCCCAGCAATCGGCGCTTCCAGCAGATGAGACCTAACCCCGTCGATTCTGAATTAAAGTTCTCCTCGCCAAATCATTAAGAAACGCAGCCGCTTTATCTCGCCGCGTCGCGAGAGCGGGGGTGTGCTTGCAGCGAGAAAGGGGTAGGGAAGACGTCGGAGGGAACGAGAGTGTAGGAAGAACAAGGGGTTGATCACCGTCGCCAGGAACCCACGGGGGTGGACGGGGCGAAAAGAAAGCGGAAGGCCGTGGAAGGAAGCGGGCGCGCAACCGAGTTTATTCAGCGCGCGAACGAAGCCCAGATATTAATTTTCTCAATGTATATGGATGAGTTCCGACTGGGCCACGGCGCATGCAGCCGAGAGGAGAGAGAAAGAGAGGCGGAACGGGGGAAATGGAGGGGGAGGGGGTGCTAGAAAGCGGTAGCAACGATGGGAATGATGCCGCCCGTTGGACCTAGATCGGAGGGTAGTTGCTCTTAGAGAATCGCGAAGGGTGGTTAAATTGCTATCGATCCTCCAAGCTTCGCAAATATCGTTTACCTTAGCCCTGCAACCCTTCTAAAATCCCATCCACGCTCGCAGCACAGATGCATCACGCGATCCTCGACGCTCCACCTTCAAACCGAATTCGTTTTTTAATCGAAGCAAGGAACTTTGAACGCCTACGTCTCTTGCTTTTTATTTATTTATTTAGTTTCTTATGGGTTTCTTATTTAGTTTTCATATTTTGTACCAGAGCAGACTTCGAACTAAATTTCTATGAACGCTCTCTAGCGGGTTCTACGGTTTTAATTTATTCTCGATTAGACAGTACAATAAACGAAAATCAACTACAACTATCGATTTTCTCGAAAACCAAGCATCATATGAAAAAATATAGTTCCATGTTTTGGACTTATTTTATAATTCTTCCACCAGTTACCGAACACCCTTTATATCACTGGAGGCCCCTCTAAAATAAATCTGATTTATTAGCAAATCAGGGAGCAGTGCTGGCGAAATTTGGGCTACTCTTTCGCGAGGACGTGGATTATATAGGGTGTTTTGTAAGTGGATGGGTCAATTGGGAAAGGCGTGGTTTTGTGTGAAGCTCTAAACCAAGAATGTGCAATAACTGTGGTACATTGCACACATGGGGCATCGGTCCCTCGTAAATGAAAAATATTTTCACGTTTAGCATTTCGTTCATGCCACAAATGTTTGCAATTTTCATTGGAAAATGTGTTCGAACGCGGAGGCCGCGTTGCTGAAAGAATTCCATTGTAGTGCGCGCAACGATGACGGTAGAAAGAAAAACTGGTGGCAGGTGTAATTTTCGTTCGCAGGCGTCGATACTGCTCGTTACCGCGTTATTTAAATTTTCATTGCTGGCACGGGAGCCGAATAGTACACCCCGTCGACGTGTTCTCACTCCGCGCCTCCATTGTTTTGAAGCTCAATAAATGTGCATTTCTGCTGAATATTTAGAACGAAACATTTAACAGTCTTTTTTTATTTTTATTATTCTGGCTTCAACAATTCTTGGCCAACGTTGCGAACTGCTCGGCGATAGTTATTATTCGCGAAAAATCAAATTCATTTGAAAATAGAAAAAATTGATAGACGATTTGGAGTTCTAATTAATTAAATTCTGACGAAAAACCCTACGAATGATAGTCAAAGATTCTCAGTCCACGATCAACAGATTACCACGAAATGGAAAGCCTGTGGTGCTCGAAACTTTGCAAATAGTGCTTCGTATTACCGTTTAAATCGAAGTTGTAACACAAGTACTGAGGTTATTCACGGCGGAACGAAGTTTCCTGGGAACGAACGTGTAAAAAGGTGTAGTGCGATGCGCAACGAGATTCACGTTTTTTCCGCACCTTTTTCCCACATCGAAACATTATATCTGCGTGGTGTGAGGTGGGTAGAAAGTTTCCTAGAAGCGGGCAAACAAGAAATTTTAATCATATTATAATTAATAGGGACAGAGGGGACGCGTTCTGTGCCGTTACAATAGGAAAACATCCCCCAAGCATCCCCCTAGCCCCGAACCGATCGATCGTTTCCAATATTCGAGCCTCGCAAATTTTGTTTACCTTTCGGCAGCTGCGCTGTCAGGATTCTAACCTGTCAGATATGCGTTATCAGTCGGATGAAGGTTTCGAACTCTATGTGCTGACAATTACGAGCGATCCGTTCGTTCGGTGTTTTTTTTTTTGCTCCGCTCAGGTTCGATGGCTCGATAGTGTAAACTGTTTTCAATTTCCTCGTGCACGTTAAATTTATCCTCGCCGCAGGCACGGCGAGGCAGCGTTAACAGTCAATTGTAGCTTTGTTAATATTGACGATCGTGCTGTCACCCAAGAATTATAGAACGTTTTATCTGATCGCGCGTCGAGGCGTCGGGCTCGTTGACCGAGGCTGGGGATTTTTTGATTACTTTTATTAATTCCGCACAGTCGACTATCCGAACCACGCCTGAATTTTAACTACATCAGCGGGATTGTAAAGACCACTCGGGAGCTACTTGCGACAACAATACACTGCAGCTACATTGTCTCATTGAATACGTCGTTACACCGAACCCGTGGTGTATCTTCCAGGATATCAGATGATACGCGAAGACAAATAACAGTCGCACGGCAGAATATTTCATTACGGTACTCCTCGTGCCGCGATATTTGCAATATTCAAAAAATAATTTCAAATATCGCACCGCTGTGAATAATTCTGAGCACAATTGCTAATAAAATCAATTTTCAACGTTGCATCGACATTTGTCGCTTGATTAAAAAGAAACGGGGGAGGGAAGGAATTTGGAATTGTAAAAAGGACGAATTACCGAACGGCCGTTGTGTTCGCGATCAATATTTGAGGTGCGCGCGCGGATCGAATATCTTTGCCAGTCAAATTTAAAATCCCCTATCTCAGGTCGAATCGACGTGCTGCAAAGCTGCAAAAACAAACGGTGGCCACACGTACGTAAAGCTAACAAAATATTGCGCGCGGGAGTACACAATTTACATTGGAGTTTTGTTTGACCGTTACGGGGAAGCCGGGATCGTTCCCCGGTAAAAAGATATTCGGAATCGCGCGGCCGCGGTTGATTCAGATTCTATGAAAAATATCGTATTTCGTTTGACGTGCGGGGCTCTCCAGCCTGTCGGGCGTAAATGATTTTGTTGGTCAAACAGTAAAAATGAAATATCCTTTGCAGCGTTGCTATGCCAACGGTGAGCGCTGTTTTCGAATTTCACCGCGAAGACATCAGAGAAATTCATCCCTAACTTAACTTATCGAGAGAGTTCAACAATCACGATCACACAAAGGAATCAAACAAACAATTCCCACCGCGAGCCCTGACTCACCGATTGGAACGCAACTTCGTAGGTTTACAGAGTGACTCGAGACAAAAACATTGGCATCTTAGAGGGTGGCGTTTCTAGCGGACAAACGACTCCATCTAATAAGTAAACGAACACCTTATTCCAGTCCAGCGAGATTCTGCTTCCCTAAGAAATGAGGCAAGAGAACAGCGAAACCTGGCTTTGGCCTGGATCCCGACTGCAGGGACGATCTCCCTGAGTGACGAAAACAATGCACCCGTCGGAACGGTGGATTCCAGCCGAAGGTCGATTTCTTCAAGCCGACGGGTATGCAAATTGTATTAAGTGTCCGCCCGGCAGCATCGCGTGTACGCTGTATCACGGCCGCTTGAGTGGTATTACGAAACTTAAGCCGTAGCGCGCAAATGTCGCGGGCTGCGGCTGGCGTTCTCCCTTTGTGCACGGTAAGCCCCCGACCCATTATCTCGGCCACCCTCGCAACTTAAACTGGTGGGCCCAGGCTCGCCGTCCCTCCGCCACCTTTCCGCGTCCTTGCGAATCCTCCGAGGAATCTCCTTCGTCGCTATTCCGTTGATCCTCCGAGTGGCCTTTGTTCGCGGCCGTTTCCTTGGGAAATATTTCTCTGCGGCTTGGGACTGTTAATTAAACGGCCCGGGGAGGAACGAGGACGTGGAATCGGGCTGACGAGGGCTTCGAATTCAGAGGGAGCCCGCGCGGCTGCGGGGACCATTCGCATACCGGCGAGTAATTCGACACTGAATCTGGGGAATTATTTAATCGATGGCCACGCCGGCTCAAAGCAGCGGGACGAGTCACCCGGTCGATTCCAGAGGGAGAGATATTTTTTTTCTCTCCGAGGAATGTAAGAGGGAAAAAAATGGAAGAGTTGGGAGAAGAATACACGTTGCACGTCCACGCGTTCGTGCGGGATTAAGTGCCTCCTCCCACGCCGTGGGTGACAGGTGATCAAATGGTGGCACCCCGGCGGTGTCGGCATTAGTTAACGGGTCGCTCCCGACCCGTGCACAAAGACGGCCTAATCGGCGTCGCAGATGAGACGGGCAGGGATAATCACGTTCACGGCCCAATAATCATACCATTATAATTAATGTGCCGCAATTAAGGCGGTAATATAGGACGTTCCACAATCGAGCCGTGATTGTCGGTTAAACGTTTTCGCGGCGAGGTCGCGCGATCGTCGCGTCGACAGGATGCACGTCGTCCGTTCCATCGAATTGGGGTATCCGTAACACGGATGCTTCAAGCGGAAACGGGAATTCTGTGCCGAAGCTTCTTCGGAGACAGATGCGAGTGAAGTTTGTAATAATGTTTAGACTTGTCAATAGACACGGTTGCGCGAAGTTCTTCTGAAAATACTCGAGAAATACAAGGGTAACGAGAAGGGGACGCTGGAGCGAGGAAGAAGGTAAGTTAACATAGTATTCAGTGAAATTGTCCCGCATTAGCCAGCCACGCGACAAGTACCCTAAACGTATCGCCACTGTTAATTAGAATTTTTTTTAATGAACCCGCCAAGTGACCCGGATAATTAAGGAATCCGGCAAAACGGGGGAGGAAAGGAACGCGAGAGAGGGGATAAAATCTTTGAGACACCGATGAACGGTGGAACGGGGATGAAAAAAGAAATTGGATTACATGCTCCTCGACGGACACGCCGCGACAAAGAAAGGGACAAGGGAGGCTGCAGGTAAATAATGGGGTTCAAAAAATATATATATACGTACAGCATGTAACGCGAGAAAGGGCGGGCGCATGTACGCGTGTACATTTAAACAGGGGAAGGGAACCAGTGTGTGCGGAACGAGAGAAACAGAGAAAAAGAATAACCGTAACGAACTTCGTGCAATAAGAATCGCAAGTAACGGGCTCGCCGGTATTATTTCGGTAGCGAAGTCAATTTGCAATCAACGGTGCAGCCGTTCTCTCCTCGTTTCCGCCGGAACGAGTATAGTCTGTATTTACTATAATGCGATAAGAGGCGAGCGGTATCGTACATTTAAATGAGACTAGCCCCCGTTTCCTATTCCCCTTCCAATTCTTTCCTTCTCCCGCTTTCCCTTTATCCTCCGCCCCCGTCGTTGCTGTTTCTTAATCCAATGCGAGTCTACTTTGTGGACTGCCTCGACAGAAATGACGCCTCTAATCGTAACTCTTCGAATCGCTGGACCCGCGTAGCGAGTTGGACCGATTTTTTAAGCACTTGGAACTGGGATGCGGTGCGTATTCCAGGTGTTTTTATTTTAAGGTGGAACACTCGAGTGTTTAAAACTGATACAAAAAGGAGGGTGTAAGTTAAAATTGGAAGTATATAAGAATTTATAGTTGGAGGGTCGCAGGGACTCGCAGAATGCCGATGTTTTTTTTTCGAATGTCTGTGATAATATTATCTTAGGTATCCTACGTATTACTGTGATTCGCAAGAAAAATATTCTCACCGGATCCTCCTTATCCGCTTGAAGAAATCAAAGGATGACTAAGCGCGAGTTATACCCCGAAGAGGATCAGTGTATATACGAGCAGCAGAAGGGCTGTTTGCAGGAGGATCTCTTTAAAGAGGAAAAAGAGGGCTCGTTAAAAATATTCTTCTCTCGAGGTGATTTATCGCGGAGACACGACGAAGAATCTCTCGAGTTATTATGTCGGACGAGTCACATTTATCAGTTAAACAGGAGGCAATGATAAGGAACGATTTTATAATTTTGTTTAATGTGGAGTAAACTAGTTGTATTACTTTCAGTGATAAAGATTGCGTAAAATTCTAAAAAGACCATACGGTTTATATAATTTTAATCTGATCTTCGACCCTCCGTTCGATAAACTTTCAATTGCTCCCCTATATTACCGCTACCATGGTACGAAAACGACCCGCAAGTTCAGGGTCGAGCATGAAAAAAAAAATGGAATCGCAAAATGTAGGAGAAAATTGAAACGGCCGTCGAAAATGAATCGACACTGTAGGAAGCGGTGCTTAGAAATGGCCGCATGCATGCCAAGTATAACCGATATGCCGTAAACGTGACCGTTTAACAAGGGTGAAAATACGGTCGGTGAATATAAAGGGAAACGAAATGTAAAGTAGCAAAAAAAAAGGGAAAACGTCAGATACTCGCTATCTCAAATATTTGAATTCATAAATACGAGGCTGGTCTTAAAACTGAACTCTATTTCCGGCAGAAAAAAATGTTTGGCATGGGATTATGAGAAATCCTTGGGTTTTATAAATATACTAATTTAGGTGAGAGTTTAATAAACAGAAGGGATTATGTATACACTACACTTTCACTGAAATTTTGAGTAACACTCTTCGATTTAATAAATTCCCAGCGCAGTCTGGATACATACAGACACATACTACTTGGTTTCATTCTCCATTCGAAGAATTGCGTGGTTAACAACTTTTATTCATTATATTCGTTATAACTGTTATGAGTCCTTGACTGAACGTATCTTTAAGTTGAAATTCATTCATTATTATGTAAGATATTTATCAAATATGAGTAAACATTTACATATATTGAACTGTGTTCTCCCTCGATTAATTCTGCCAATAAACAGTACAGGATCCTTAAAGTATAATTTCTTGAAGAATTAAACAACTACTATAAACTGTTATTTGTTTTACCCTCGTATTTGCAATTTTAAACATGTCTTGATATGCATAACGTCCGTCGTTTTAATCGTGCCAATTTTACTTGTGTTCCTTGTTTTCGCCAGGATCACAGACTTCGAAACAATTACGCGAGAGGGTATGTAGGACCTAATTAGAGTTCAAGGTTCGTGTACAACATGCTAGCAGCTTCTAGTTACGGATCAGGACTTTGCCTTCAGGACGAGAGTAGTAAAGGGAGGGACAGTAAGGGATTCCTGCTCCCGAAGAGCTTGAGTGGACAATTTGTCTGAGGTCGCTCATCCATTTTCCCCAAATAACAACACTGCCAGCGGATCCCCATGCCCAACGAATCAAATAACGGTAAGAATATACTTCTGTGAAAGTTGTGAGGAGCATAATGATGTTATAATTCGGTCTAAGCATTAAGTATTCTTTTAAGTACACTTTCATCTCGTATTCGCCTTTTCAACTGCAATACACTCTGGTCACTAAAACTCCACTAATTTCTTGAATCATCAATCATGCTCAAACAACAAATTAGAAAAACACATGTACCTATATTAATTAAAATTAATTATACGCTAATGTCTTATAAGTTGATGGTGTAATAAAGACTTATTATTATTTTTATTATTATTATAGTTATTATTATTATGGTGAATAAACTACTAATTATTTCAAAGGCAGCCAATAATAATTCTAAACAACTAGTAATCGTAAAGCCGCGAAGCAACGGTTTACCATATTTTTCACTTCAGCTTTCCATACTCGCAACGTTCCTCAAAGATCCAATCCTGTATCGTCTTTGCTTGCCAGTAGTCACTTCGGCGCAAAAAGATATTTTCGTGAAGCTTGCTGGACTTTCGGCAACAAATAAACCACGCGGATGGGGCAAACACTTACGAGCTATATTGCAGGCGCTTTTAGAGCCGGGCTACCGCGAAGAAAAAACAAGCAAACAAGATTCCCGCGATACGAAAATTACAACACGCCCGCCCCCAGTTCCGCCCGGTCTTTTTCCACGGCGAAAACGTATTTCAAATAACGTACTGTCGCCGCCGCAAAAACCCCGACCACGGGGTTCCCTCGCCCGCCAGCATCTCATTATGGCATCGTAAAAACGCAATTTCCAACTGAACGCAATTTCGTTCGTTTCCCGTGCATACGTATTACACTCGCGTGCCCAGGACTCTGTCTCCTGGCCAGCAGCTGCGAGGAATGATGTTTCAGGGGCGGGCGAGAGGAGGGCGGGTGGGGGGGGCGGGGTGGGATTTCTGTGCAACGCTATACCTATGGAGGGAACATTAATTAAATCGGCTGGTGAGCCTAGTGGCGGAGGAGGGGGGGAACTGTGGAAGCGAGAGAAGCGAGGGGTGGTTGGAACCGCACGGCATCCCTTTGACAGCAGTCCGCTTCTATCGCAAATTAAAGCCTCGTCCGAGCGTGGGCGCAGGAAAATAATTTCCCAGCGTATAAGTTTCGCGCACTGCAGTGCCGCGTGCACGCTTCTCCCCTGTCAATCTGCTCGCAGCATTCCGCGGCGAATTATCATTCTCCGGCGAGCGGTATCCATGCGAATTCGCGAATCGACGATCATCGCGGAAACCCCCGGAGCGTTTCGAACTGTTCACTTCGAAATATCGTGTCCTCTTTGGACATTTGACTTGGTGGATGGAGATTGTTGCAAGAGGTTATACTTAAACTGGTTAGGATTCCAAGAAATGGCGGGGGATAACGACCGCGCACACAACGCATAGTCGAAACGAGCTTATAACGAAACTTTACTGTATACTTGACTACTTTGCCACAAATATGTTTTTCTGATATACGTTTGCTTTCTTTAACGTTTCCCTGAGAGTCACGCGTTCCTATTGACATCCTTGTCGCAATTTTCCTAAATTTGCAGCTCTCAGAATAGAGGAATAGAGTAGTGTATAGTGTATACAGCACATGGTCACAAGATGAAATCTATCATCGAAAGAACCGTCGGTAATATCAGAAATTTTATCGCAGAAATTCTCTTCACAATTTTACGCCCCTCGATGAAGGGTTCGGCCTCCTCCTGCACATTATTCGTGCTTACGAAAATATACTGTAGTTTTTCGCGTGTCGTGGCTGACCTCTCTGTCGTCCAAGCGCTGGTGGACCAGCACACTTAATCAACTCTCGTTACGGTCTAACGGCTTAATACCGTGGGTGGCTTTGTCCCGGGGAGGGGTAGAGAAGCAGGATTTCTCGCCTGTAGGCTAATTCGAATTTAAACCCTGCCACTTGCCAGCCCGCTTCATGGTCGCCGCACTCTTCGCCGAGAGTTACGCGCGCTGCCGTAGTTTTCGTAAACGCTCCCGAGGCTGAACCGCTCCTGTAACTCTTGTTACCGTGCCTTCAATTACGGCCCATAACTTTCCGTTGACCGGCGAAATCACGCTTTTAGCTGAATGCGTCCATTACGTCGTAACGCGGAACGAGTTTAGCTCCGCGGCCAAAGTATTCGCCGTGAAAGTTCCTTCGTGCCGCGCGCAGACTGGCAGATCCACCGCTCGCTTAGCGGAGCTTCGCCCCGCGTCAGATTATTTTGACGGTCTGCATGCCGAGCATTTACTGCGCTTGGAATTCGAAAACGATAGGGAGGATCGATCGTAGAAGAATTGCTTGCACAAGGTCGAATGTCTTGGAGGTTAATTGAAGGTTTTTGAAAGTTTAATGGTCGGGCTAGAGATTAAAAAGAATATACAATTGAAATCTTAAATTTTGATCACTCAAGCAGCGGAGACTCTTTGTATTTCGTCCTTTGGCTATGATATGTTCAATGTCACTGCGCATAAAGGAATTATACAGCAAACGGAAAGAGGCTATCAAGTCTCAAAGGGGAGTTTATATTATAATTGCTGGCAAGAAAGCCCCAGACGGATGAAGATTCTCAGATAGCAGTTTCCTCCTTTAAGCCCGAGTCTCGATTAAAAAAGATACGTCCCTCTTAATTCTGTCTGCTCGGCGAGCTTTGAGGACGATATCATTAGCACAGATTTCTAGGCGCACTTCTGTTTACATGAAAATTCATTCCATTTTACTTCCTCTTGCACGGTCTCGGTAGTGGTGGGCCAGTTCAGGTATATAGAGACGGAATCGCTAATTCCCCTCTTAAGGATATGTATCAGAGTGAGTAGTCATCTGCCAGAATCGACTTTCTAGCCTTGACGGTTCGGGGGTAGGTGTCCTGTGATTCATCACAGCCCTGTTACTAAAAAGACACAGTTTACCCCACTCCGTGGTCAGATCCTCAAGGAACAGAGTCCCTATTCTTTAGCAATATAGCATTCTTGGCCTCTTGCCTCTTGCCGAATGTGAGAATTCACATCCTCTCTCTCTGTCTCTCTAAACAATCAATCCTTCGACACTCGATAGCTAGAACCCAACGTGTTCACCAGCCATCCCCAGGACTGATTTAGTCTCATGCATTCTCTATCCGGACTGCGCACAGGCTAAGTCCATGTCATAAAACCCTCAAAGGCAGGACCGCGTGGGTCCATCCACCCTTGACCCCACCTCTAAATCCAATGACACTAACACACCCATGAAACACGTCTCGAGCCCTGGATGCAGTACAAATAATTTAATTCAAATCCTCTTCCAATAGCGTAGTTCGTTCAAGTCTAAAACACCAACAGAGCACAACCCATCAACCGCCAACAAAATCGAATCCCAAGATCCGCGTTTCTACATTTTAATGCCAACTCAAGCCAATCTACGAAAAGAGTAAGCAATCGTCGATACAACGCCTCCATTTGCCCACATTCACCCTCCATCGTCCACAAGACTTTCAATCCCACCTGCCCCAGACACTCGCAGCTTTCAAGTAAAAGAATATACAAGAAAGCAGGAGGAAGTCTGAAGAACAGAGAGAACTTCCACGAGAATCCGCTAATTCCGAGGATAAAGGGCTCAACAGCCAGAAGCTTCAGCCTGCAGCGCGAACGCCTGGGTGCGCGAACTTCGCGAACGATCCTCCCTCGGAATCGATTCCTCTCGCGCCATTATCTGATACCACCTGGACTCGCCCCCTCCCCCCGTATTGCCTCCCGTTGCGCACGGACAGGTAGGGCTGTCCCAAAGGTGAATATCAGTATCCTCGATAGCACGCCAATATCGCGGTAAGCCCGGGGAAAATGTGTATCGCGGGCAGCTCATCTGTTTTAGCCCGTAGGCATGCAGGCGCCGCGCACCCGCTCGCGTGCGGCCCGTGCGTCCTGGCGATTACACCGACATGCCCCGGGTCATAACCAGCCACGAACTAGTCCCGCGAGACTACACGGTAAATACGGGACGAGGGTGCAGCAGGGACAACTCTAAACGGACCGGCCATCCCCTAACGCGAATCGTTCGCACGTCTTTGCCGCGCTGGCCCGCAGGTGCGGGCGCGTATTCCGCTTCAAAGTGACACGCTCGGATCTGCGCACCAGGTGAACATCGGTCGGTGGGTTTGATGAAGTATTAAAGCTGGGAACTCATTTTTTGTGTACCGGTATTTTTCTACGTTGTTTGTAAGTTTTCTTTGAATTTTCATTGTCAACGACGAGACTGTATTTAGTTTGAGGTCATGGATTTGGTTCAAATTTTGTACGCAGGTGGTGTTTACTGGGTACGATAAACGGGGTTGAAACGGTTCTGGAAATAACTGTTTCAAAGTGTTATGCATCGGCTCTGACTGAAATAGTTAAAAAGAAATGATATTCTGAATAACTATTATAAGTTCTGGATTTTTGTTCTAAAACCTTTTTCACTGGTAACTGTTTCAAGATTATTTCGGTTCTTATAATTATTTCAAGACCCGAAACTGTTATCATAACCGTTTTCAATCCCTGATGATAATGTGCTAGAGGTGTAGCTACGACTTTTATGGGGAAATCGAGTTGAAGGCCGTGTCTTCTCTAGATTTCAGTATCTCTGGATTTAACGTAAGGTTGGTTAGTAATTACAGATTAGACGCGGCTAGAAAAGATTGTTTAATGGTAATTACTATCCGTTACGGATCATTACTTCCTCATTATTCCCTGCAACACTACGATCAATAGAGCGCCGCAATAGAGTTTCCCCAGGCGTTTTAGAAGTACACCCCTCTGCGTATAAGAACGAGGAACCGTGAAATGTTCCAAACATCATGTTTACGTTTATGAGTACGAGTTGCGGAAGTTTATGACAATCGTTCCGCGGAAGTTTAGTGCTCCCATTGGAGCAAATATTGGTCAGCCACCCTTTGCGTTTTATCTCTATGAGCCCCTAAAGGTGAAATGACCAGGCATCACGCTCTTTTGCGCCCTCGACCAATTAACGAATGAATAATCAACCACAGGCGAAAATTGACTGCTGCGCATTGTAAAACTAAGCTCCTCGTCAAGTGTACCACCTCTCGCGATTCCTGAAGAAAGGAGCACGAGAGCAACACGCCTCGAAAGGGACGTAAAGAGAAAACGACGTCACTGTACCTCCGATCCGTGCAACAGCGACGGTAATCTGACGGAAGCGACGACGCGGAACGGCGCCGAGGGGAAATCAATAATTCGTGGTGGAAAGCGTGCAGGAATTACGCGGGGAATTAAGCGAGATACACATGTTTTGTTTCAACGTAATTAACGGTGCGCGCGCGCCCCAGCGCGGCGCGTCCATCCTTTGAATGGTTCTTTTGAATGACTGACAGATGGAGGTTCGGGATGACGTTAAATGTTGAATTGGGAAGGATCGAAGGGAGAAGGGGGCGCAACAGCAGGCTCGCGACCGCCCGAAAGGGTTTCCTTTTGCACGCTGCTCGTTATTTTCAGATTAATCTGCTCGCCGCAAGGTGGAATTCAGCGAAAATAAGGGAGGGGGGGGGGGGGGCTAGAATTGGTTTCAGCGCAACGCCGAAACAAGTCGAAGCGGAAAAAAAGGGAGAATACGGATGCAGCCGCGTGTATGAACTTTAATTTGCAACGGCGGTGCTTGGAAAAATGTTTCGAGCTAATTTTCTGTCGGATTTACCTCCGGTGCTCGCTCGCCAGGTGGAATTTGCTCCGTGCGATCGCGTATTTTTCGCTTCTTGCTGCTGATTCTCTCATTATTTCGTGCGTCGCTCTCTTGAATAAGATTCTGGGATGTTGGTACTTTTAACGTTTCCTTGGCACCGTGAAATTTTAAGTGGAGTAACCGCAATTCATGATATTGTAACATAAGTTTCATGTTACTTTAAAAGGATATAATACCTAGTAGTATTATTTTTAATCTCAATATTTGACTCATTATATAGTTCATATTTTATCTACGTTTTTCTGTTTAATGAGCGGTTTACATCCAATTGATCGCTAACAGTTAATCGCCAGCAAAGTGTATCAAGTTCTGCCGTCGTGTGATTCATAGGTGAGTGGCGCAAAAGTTTGGCGCAACTGGTTATTTTTTAACGCAGTCTCAGCTTTCTGCGCCTCTAAATCTGGGAGTGGGCGTCGTCTGACAGCCACCGTCCGAAGAATGTGCTGATTCTGACGTCTATTGACGTCATCCAGCAGGAAGACGGTATCGTCGAGTTGACATATTTGTTTAGAGCGTAACAAATAACGGTTTCTCCGTTCTAACACGAATATGTGTCGAACGAAAAAGAATACAGTTATTTTTACTGTCTGCCAGAATTAGACCGTTTCGGTACACTGACTAATCGTTGTCAAACATCGTCGAGCATCCGAGAAGTATTACAGATTCGATCACTGCCAGAACTGTTTAAACACCGTTGAATCTTTTCCTACTCCACGATGTCCTGCAGCGAATTTGCTTCTGTCCCGCGCACAACATCCTGTTACGTGCAACCTCCAAACTTGTCTGGGCAAAGGCAAACGAGATCTAAAGCATCCGCGACACCGGGTTCACGGTAATCTGGTTACACGCGTGCATGTCATCGCTTGGCGGATTTATTCAGCGGGAAAGTGGCCCTTTAAGCACGGAACTGAATACGTAAAACCACGGTGACCACGCGTGAGGAACGATCCACGATCGCTCGCGAGGCATTCGGACTCTCCACTGGCGAACAATAGCCGGACACCATGCATTCCGCTCGGATATACCGGGTTTAATTTCATGTAAACTCGTTCTCAGAGAGTTGCGATTTATCGCCCGATAAATCTTGAAGACCACGGCGGTGGCCGCTCCAGGTCGGCCGGAATTAGAAGCACAAGTAGTTCCTATTGTTTGCTCGAGGAATCGCATTGCTGGCAAACTTCTGCAACCTTTCACTCGCTGACTGATCACATTTCGCTGTTTGTCACTCACGTCATTCAATCCGGACGATTCTTGTAACACTTCCGCTGTTGATAAGGTCTGGAATAAGTGGGCCAAGTTATGCAGAAACTTACAAACCCTCGAAATGAAAAAAAAATAGTTAAACACGGTATGAATCCCATTATTTTGTGAACTTTATTTCGCAAAAAATTACCAACCCTTATATTATACAATTATTAGTCCCTCATACATCCTCTACAAACAACACTCCTCTGCAAATACATTTCTTATTCATCGTCTCTAGAAACACTCCGGCTCCACAGAAATTCCAGGAAACGTTATCACTTGCTTAAGAAGTTGACCAAACGTTCTAACAGAGAACTGGAGTTACTCCGCAACCCTTTACAAGTCTACACAGACATCAAATTCGATGCTGAATCTTATGACAATGTGACTCTATAGGTACCTGACAGTTTCTACATCTTATCTCAATACCCAAAATTGAATGACCTGCACCAACTTCCACCATTTCGCAGCCGTGCACTGGAGTCTGCAATCACGTGATAAAAGCGTAATCGCGGTGCAGAAGCACGCGCAAAGCCCCCGGAAGAGTGTTTTGAGCGTCAGCAGCAAGTAGAACCACGCCACCGATAGACTGCCCGTGCTCTTTCATCTTTTCCCAGGTGAGCTGAAGCTAAACGATCCGCGCTGGAAGCTGTCCTTGAGCATACAGCTAGGATGTCTTTATCTGCTAGGGATCAAGCTCGACATAGGCTCGTATCCGCGAGTAAATGGCAGGCTCTGCCGGCCCTTTATTATTTTCGATGTGGCACGAGAGCCTTGCGTTTCTGGCGCATGCACGAGCGAATCGATTGAACGCGTGTATTGGGAATCTGGAGTGGTGAATTCGCTGGTCGGTTACGGAGGCTGTGGCATTCCTTTTCGATCCGTGTGCTGCGAGGCTACGCAACGCCGATGCGTTTCAGTTATTTGTAATTTTACTCGGTAGTTTTTTTAAGAAGACTTCTTTTCAACTTGCACCGTCGCAAACTTCAACTCTTTCTCTCTACAAAGATTCGTAAACATTACTGAAACATGGATAAATATATGAACCAAAATTGAACCCAAAATAATTCTACGGATGCTCCATAAAAAAATACCAAAACTTGTGTAAAAGAGCGCGTTGTAAACTGCGATACCCCCTCAAAAGGCGAAATGATTAGTTACAGTTTCCAGGTATTGTTTACTCAAACTACGCTTCCTTGTTAAAATAACCCACATATATTTACAGTACCTACATTCCGTGCAATTCCTGCATTTAATCATCGCGCTACTGGCAATGCCAACTAACAGAACTGTATCACAGCGGATGAAATTCCCACGACCCTGTAGACTCGTTTCCAAACATCTACCCAGAGAAACAGCGCTAGTTGTCTAAAACCACGCGATTACGTCGCAAAAAGAATAAAGTGTATCTATGTTCGACTGCCCACTCCTGCATCCTTGGGAACATTGTAAAAAGCTCGGTAGAAATAGAATCGCGCTACGGTCGCGAGCAGCCGTGCATCGTTCCATGAAAATCTACCCTCCTGGACTACGCACGCACTCGCACACGCGCCTCAGCCGCGAGGGAAACGCAGAGGAGGGTTGGTCACCGGCTACGGGGGTGTAGCTGGCACGAAGTCAAACAGCGTTCATAATTTACGTAGCTTCGTCGGTGGCCGTGGCGGGTAAGCAACGCCGTTTGCTGCGTACTCGAGTATCACAATAATTTCGCCGAGCGTTTCTACCCCCTCGCAAAACCTGGCCCTTCTGGTCCAGCAAGATCGAGCAACCGACTTCGTTGTTCAATTCGAATGCAGCCACCGCTGTTGCCAACGTCGCCTGCCGATCTTTGCGACGGTACGCTGGTTTTTACACGCCCTGCATGCGCGGAACGGTTTTATAATTAAATATTGCGTACCAGTTGAGTGATGCTGTGCGAGGCATCGTAGAATTGCTGGCGGAGGGAGACACTTGGTTAAGAACTTATGATATTCTCTATTTTAGGGTCAGTTTATAGGGTGTGGATTATTTATGTATTACTAGAAAATTGCGGAGGGATGTAAAAGGAAGGAGCGGGGGAAGATAATAGTCCTCTGATTATTTAATTGAATGAAGTTGGAATCGTGAAATGTTTCCTTATTGCTGTGGGGACTTGGTGCTGCTTAGTACCATCCCAAATAATTACAAACGCAGATAACTATAGTACCATGTTCAATCTGAATTGAGGAGTATGAATGGTAAACGATGTAAATGGCAAGAAAAATGTAAAATAATTTTTTCAGTGGAAAAAGATGTGAATAACTATTACTAAACTATTTATCAGTGTTCCCTTTTTAATGTCAACTCAAACCAATAATTTTATAAACAGTTTTTTCTAATTTACTCAAAGCTGGCAAAGATGAATGCCGTCAATTAACGTAGCACTCCGTTTCACCGCCCTCCACAATCACCAAAATCCCGCCGGCGGGACGCGCAGAACAACGCACTAACGATCGACGAAAGGAATGGTTCTGTTAGAAAGAACGAACGTGAAGATGAGCTGAACGAGCGTCGTTCGGATCTCGACGCAGACAAAGGAGGGACGTGATCTCGAAGAAGGGGTGACGCGTGGTCGGGAGCCGAGGCGAGAAAGAAATTTCCAAGCGACAGCACCGCCGAGAATTTAGGAGCGAATCGACGGCAAAGGAGTCGCGCGAACGCTGAATAGCTTTAACGAAGGGAGGTGCAAGCTTTCTCACACGTGTTCGCGCGAAAAGCTCCAAGCTCGCCGGTTAAATCTTCTCCGCCCTTAGCCTCCTACCACCGGCCTGGCACCGGAGATCCCCTTGGCGCTCGATAGTCACGGGAACACACAGTTCACGTGTAACCGCCCAGTTACTAAGGGGGTTGGCTGCTAGGGGGCAGTGGGGTGAAAGTTGGTCTCGTGCACACGGTTCGACTGCTACGTGTCCCTTAACTCCCTCTTAAATACGTGATGCCAGGGATAACGGGCGGCTGGTTGGATTCCGTGAGCGTCTCCGGGAGCTGGCAGGACATGTGCGCGCACGGGATTAAGATTCGATCAGTGATCAGAGTTCGAAGAAAAAGCGGACGCCGCGCGGCCCCCGGAGGCCGCCCTATTAACCGTTATCTCGCGGCAGATAAGGGGCCGAAAGATACTGCGGCGGGGACGGGCTCGAAATTTCAGATAAGCGCGGCTCTCGCCTGGCTCTTTTAACGCCGCTCCCGTGGCCACGTAATATGAATTCGGCCGCTTTATCGACTACACCATTTCGCGGGCGGAAGTGTGCCGATTCGGCTGGTTTATCGGCGCTGGCAGTCGCTGGCAGCTGGGGGTGGTTTGTGGTCGCCGCGTGTCACCGGGGAGCGGAGTAACGGGAACGGTTGAGGGATGTTCTTCTAGTGTTCTGTGTTTATAACGCTTCGATCTTTCATACCAATAATGGAAGTTCAACGTTTGTGTTCTCACAGAGAATCGGGCATTCTGGGGCAACGCCGGTTCGTGTAATATATATATATATATATATAAAATACTTTAAACATTCCACCCGTTTCCGCGAACGACCCAGCTAAAAGTTCAACCATAAAAAGCTATTAAACGCCCCCACGCAATTAAACGCCGCAGCTGGTAGCTCCGAAAAAGCGTTTGAAATTTCTCCGAGCGGAAGGTGACCAGCGCGCCGGCGACGCTCCAGTTTGAAAAATTCCTGCGAAGCCGGCAGTGGTTCGCGGGCCACGTTTCGCCGAAAGTGCGGTGCAAAAACAGGAGGAAAAAGAACGGGGGAAGAGAGGATCGTTCTCTCACCTCCCGTATCCACCTGAAAGGACAGACGCCGCGAAGAGGGGGGGGGGGGGAAAGGGAACGATTGTCCCGAGCAGGAAAACGCCTGAAACTTCTACATGTTCGGCTGGCAGCAGTTTAAGTTTCCGCAGGGCCGAAGTTATAACGAGAATTGCTCTGCCCGCAAAGTTTTCCAGGCTGAGTCTCGCGTGTACACACTCCCCCCTCCCTTCCAGCAAGCCCCCATTTTTCTCCCCTATCCATCGAGTTTCCCGCGTGTGTGCAACCCTTCATCCCGTTTGGCCCACACTCTCCCTTGCCCTTTTACCCGCTGGGCTCGCATTCACGCGGCGCATGCTCCACGGGAATTATTCGCGTGCACGCCCGCCCCCCCCCTCCACGGTGTGTTCGCCATGTAAACCACCACCGTACCCGCAGACATTTCGTTCTTTTTTTTTTCTGCCTCCTTCCACTATCCCCACTGCCAGCGCGAAATCCACGTCTCCAACCCCCGCGAGCCACCCTCCGCGCCGCCGTTCGCGGCTCGGTGCTCTTTTTCTCAGCTGCTCGCCGGTATTCGCGCGGCGAGAATAAAACGCTGGCATATTTCAGACTTATTGCCCCGCGCGACGAGTATTCCCCGTCGCCTTTATTGCGCCTAGTTTCATTCTTTCCCGGTTTATGGTATTACCACGCGGCAGCCGGCGTTACACGCGTCCCCACGTTCCTTGGGACGCTCGACGTCGCCGCGAGAGCTCGCCCCTACTCCCGCGGATTCACCGAAACCTGCCAGGCGTGACGGACCTGGGGAAATGGTTGTTCGGAAGGTAGATAGATTCTTAAGAAATTGACGGCGGGTATAGTGGTTCGAGGAATTAACCTGTTGGCTGGGTCGTTTCTTAAATTGGATTGCTTGGGCGTGGAGTTGATTGAAGGCGAATGAACTGGCTTTTGCTCGGTCAAACTCCTTCCGCGAGTGTAGGTGTTCGGTTGTAAAGAGTTCATTGATTTTTATTGGGTAATGGGTTGAGAGGAGCGACGTAAGAAATCGTGGAAGTTCTATGCTGGATATGAGCAGATATTTTTATGGAGAGTGGAGAGATTAGAGAGGAAGCCGTGGTTAAATTACGTAAGGGTAATTTTGGCGATTTCTTACCCCCTCCCTCGGTAGGTATGAGAATTTACAGAGTTGCGAAGTGTAGTATAGCAGTTTCTGTTGTTCGGTATACTATGAGGTTCCAAGAGGTCCTGTGATCTTAGTTCTGACTTCCAAGTTGCTCTAAGTTAACAGACGAAATATTCCGAAGTCCAATTTTCTGAGGACTAATTTAATCAAGCAATTTGCCCAAATCTATCGGTTTTAATTATGAAAAAGCAAATACAGTCCCTGACGGGGATGTATACCTTCTACTGTCCGTCGCTCTGAAGTATAATTTAGCCGTCGAACATTCATTGGGCCATAAGAAGCACAGAAATGCATCAGATTTCTCTCGCCACCAATGGGAACTCATGACGATATCATCGCGCAACGAATAACGCGTTAAATCAAGCCGCTGTATAATCATCGATGCAGAATACCAATCAATTATTTTCGTACGCGTTGTAAATGTTTAAAGTAATACGAGACTAATGAATTCGCGTAATTATGGCCGGCCGATGATTGAAATATATTTGAGTATTTACTCTGCTGCTCGAACGTTAATGAAATTCATTTGAGATACGTAATCCGCGTTTTGCGTACGCGACCGCAACCCAACGAAATTTACGTAGCTTTCATTATTCTTCCCGGTAGGTTTACACGAGCCGCACGATTATTCCTGTGTAAATTGACGGCGCCCATTGATTTGCAAGCACCCGTGAAAATCCACGTTCTGAAAATGGTACGTCAGAGAAATACCACGCCACACTTCCAGACGCAACGCCCGAGAAAATTTCTGTCATATTTCGATCTTCTGCTTCGCAGCTCGAAATATACAACTGCCTTTACACTCTCACTTTAGAAACAGCCAGAATAACCATCGCGTTTAAATTTCGACGTTTGAATTTCAAATTGTGACACGTTGGCTGACTATATCTGTACCTACGCTACTTAAACTCCTTTATACTTTATAAAATGGGACGATTATAGACTAGATAAACTATTGTACTAAATAAATCTTCTTCAGTTTTTAAATTTAGATAACCGAGTTCCCAATAATATTGATCCCCACCGTTGTAATTTTTTAATAACTAAATACTTTAATAATAACCTATTAAAGTATCCCTCATCTGAATACAAAAACCTATGCATGTACTTTCTAAAATAAATTTCCAAAAAATCGTTCTTCTTCTACCACTTGACTGCGACTAATCCCTTAAGCAGGTGCATACGAAGCTACGCAGAGTTTCTCAATTTTAGATATTTTCAAGGAAATAGCCAACAGAAACAGATTTGCTCGGAACGGAACTACAATCGTGGCCCCGCGGTCGCCGAAAACGGCGAAACGGATTAAAACTTTGAGCAGGGTTTCCTAAAAGCCAGCTGGCCGGCGGGGCCGAGGATCCACGGAGGTTGCCCCCCGAAAAGAGGATTCGGAAACGATCGAACGTTAACTTCCGGACGATTTGTCAGAGCCGCGGAGGCGGCTGGCTCTCGCGCACACCGCGATAAATCCCGGATTTTCATAAGTTTCCTTCTCAGCGGCTGCCTCTGCTCGGCCAGGGGCTAGCTCCCAAAAGCTTTCACGATCCACATCGCCTCGCATTCTAAGCGTATCGTCGTTCCCCAGGCTTTGGACGAGTGAACACTGATCGATGTCCTGGAGGTATAAACTTGAATCCCGATTACATTCGACGTTCTGTCAATTTTTTCCTTAAATTTCTTACCTCGTCAACTTATATGTTCCGCATCCACGGACGAAGCATAAAACTGATTGTTAACAGACATCAGTGGGAGTTTGTCAGTGTAACTTGATTGCAAATATTCGTGTCGCGTTTACCACTTGACTCGATCGACGTAAATAAAAGGATCAAAGTTTCTTGGAACTCGTGTAGATATTTTTACGCGTCGATGAAATATATTTGTTTTTCAAAGTATCAGATTCCTCGCCGCCCGTAATCGAGTCATTTACCGTACGCCACCGTTCGTCTTTTACTTTCGTTCGACGCTAATGCTCGCGGAATCGGCCGGCTGTAAAAGAAGCGGGCAAGAGAAAGAGCCGAGATTTATCGAAGTTGCGGCTTGTTACCCGGGGGAGGCTTTACACTTCCGGCGTTGCGACGGTGTGGGTGGCTCGAGAGCCGCGATAAAGGTGCTAGCGATTGATTAAGAGGGTCGTTTGTGCCAAGGAAATGCTACTTCAAAAGCGGGGCCCCGATCCGAGCGGCTTTTCAGGCCTCCTCCTATCCTGCTGCTTTGATTCTTTTGTGCCTCGCCTGGCATCAAAACTTCCGCGTTAATCTGCTCGCTCGTGAAACAGGCGAACAGTCGAGAAGGAGGAATCGCGCAGGTGGATTTAGCATTTTATAGTGGTATTCTGGCGTGTCTCAGGTAAATGAAACCATTTTCTCTGTGCACAAATATCTTTGCGATTAACGAGGGCCTAGTCGTCACCCGTACAGTGAAAATAGTAGGAAAGTATTTTTGGGAATTTTTAGCACGTTCTAGATCAGTAAAATTTTACGTATGTAAGTAAAATTTTTAACGTAGAAGTTAACGTAACTTTTTAGTCAAAGTAAAATATATTTTTAGTCAAAGAACAAGTGTTTTTCAATTCGATATCGATGACGAAGTAGGGGAAGAGGAAGCTGAATTGCAAAAAATCAGAAACGGCTATTGCTTTTCTATAATTAAATATTGTAATCTAATTGTCTCGTCACCTTTGGTTGCTCACTTAACAATTTGAATAGCTCTTGTGCAACTACAATGTAACGAACTGTACAGTGTTTGAAAACTGACTACCAGTAAGAAATCTTGCCAGCAGACAGGCGAGATCTCGAACTCGGCGCTGGCGAAGCCTGACTCGAACAATAAGGAAACTTTTATTTTCCTCCTGAAGTCTTCGAAACGCGATCCTACTCGCTGGCAATGGCTGCTTAAAACGATTTATTGAGATGAACCTTCCACCGACTCCGGCCCTTCCCAGTCAGCCAACAAAAGCAGACGTTTAGAGCTTGAATGGAAATGCACGAAACTGAAACGATCTGGAAGTTCCGCCTTCCGTGAAAGTAGAGGCTGCACGCCTCCATTTCCTTTAGGGTTAATCGTTAACGTAATCGATTGGAGCGATTCCAAGCCGTAGAACGTCGAACAGGATGGTCTTTTACATCGTTGCGAGGCAGCTAAAGTAACAGTTTACTTGCGCTTCGAAATCGAACGTCTGATATTCGAGAATATCATTAAGACATTGCAGAGAAGTCTATAGCGAGCAATTCATTTCCAATAAAAGCAACGCAATTTCTTCTTATACGCTGAATTCATTTTTCAGCTGAAGTCACTGAAAATCATTGACTACTCCTCAAATTGCACGAAGTATACAATTATGAATTGAACGAGAAAATTTTCTTCCACATTTTGGACTCGTTTCTCAGTAAAAAAATAAAAAAAGGATGTTGAAACCCGTACATTTTCAAAGCCAGGGCGATAAAGAATATTCTATACCCCATTCCCATCGTCGTCGATAAAGGGAAACGAATGGCCAGCTTATCAGCAAAAATAGTTCGCATAGAAAAGTACGGACGATAATGCAAAGCAGGGATCAGCGTATTTCAGCAAAATAATTCTGTATTAGGGCGTGCACGCGTTGGCTAATCTAGCCAGAGCCACGCAGCGGACTTCGAAAACGTGAAAATTAATTGCGATCCCAAAAATACGGGCGGACGGTGCCCATTATAATAAATTCAGGGGTAAGTTTCAGAAGGGCTGTGACCCTGTCAGAATTTATGCGCCGTATAAGCCAATTATTTATCGCCGCCGCGGCGTCGTGACTCAGGAAGTCTGACCCCCCTAACACTTTTCAACTGGACCACGAAGAATCGTTGCGCTCACTGATAAAATCATTGTTCAATTACGATACAGTATTCGTAAATATTGAATTAGATACAGTCGCAATTAATTTACGTTAATTCTCAAAATAACCGAATATGGAACTGCTTGGAGTCTGCTCGGTGCCCGAACAGCTCGATCAAAAATGGACGCAAAATTTCAGCTGCCAGCTAACTCTGCTGATAACCGAACTCTATAAGCGGATTTAATACTCATCGAAACAAGTTTCGCCTGGGCGATATCGAAATTTGTAAATTTCACGTGTACGTCCGATTCTGATTCCCCTCCAGATTATTTAATACGAAAGCTCTGAAAATTATAATCTTTTTGCTCAACTATTACACTGGAGAGGTGCTATAAAAAGAACAATTTTATTTAACGTCTATTTCTGATAGAATCATGATAGGTATTTAAAACAGAAGTCCATTTATAGAAAGCATGCTTATTGGCCCCCAATCTTACAATCTCATTAATAATAATAGAAAATAACAAAATCTTCGACTTTCAAATAAGTCGAAAATATCCCCTTCACAGCTAGGTAGTCTTAAATTGGACATTAAATGCCACGAAAGGGACACGTCAATGAAAATAAAGAAAATGAAAGGAAAATAAGATCAATATTGTTAAAATATCATTAATAGCACATAGAATAAAAAAGTTAAGTTTAATCCGAGAAAACAGGATACGACTTTCTCGAAACCCACGATCGAGTTCTATCGCGCGAGTACATCAATTTCAACCGATGATTGAGCCGTGGAGTAAACGCGAAAGTGCTTGATATACCAGAAGAAAACTCACCTGTGCCAGCCGCCCCTAGCCTCAGAACAGCGTCGCCTTGAAGGGAGATGGAGAGGGTGGCGGTGTCCTCGAGGCGTGCAAGAACTTCTTCGGGAATGGCCTCGGGTTCGCGGATGCGGAGGGTGACTTCACCCCCGCCTCCACCACCTTGGCCACCACCACCCCCGGGACTCGTCGACGCCGAGTACATGAACACAGATCCGTACCCATGTAATGACTGCAACGGCAGCCTGACGCCGCCCACTTCCCCGACCGGACCCTGAAAAACGATGAAATCGTGTTAAGAATCAGCCCCGCCAGACTATCGACAAGTGAACGTTTGATATTCGTCGATGCAAAGGGTTGCGGGGGGACGGGGCGTTGATTGGGCGAGTTTGAAACAAGGCACTGTTTTGGTACCATGCTCGCGGCCTCCGCAGAATATGCATGTTCATTTTGCATGAAATCGGTTTCACAGGTGGAACGTTTTGGGATATCACTACAGAGATGTAGCAGAAGAGCTTTTGTTTCAGTTTTACGAGTATCCTGGTCCATGAGAAAGTACATAATAGCTCCAACGGAGTGGGTTGGAAAAGCTTGAACAGCATTAAGAGTGGTTCTGAGAAGTGGGGCTTAGAGAGCCAGGAATTCAAGTGCATCTTGACCCCGATTCGCGGGAACAAGCAATTGTTTGCTTTAGCGAAGAAGAGTTTATTGTTATTTTATACCGCAGATTTCAATGTTCCCGTGCTCGCCGGTTACCACGCCCGTTCTATTAGTGTCTCCTCTACGGTTCGAGGTGGAGGATTACGAAGAATTTCAGGAGAATTTGAGTACTCTCTTGCACTGGGAGTACAGTCGAATTTGAGATGACGGATGCGTTCGCATCGACGGAAGGCGTATTACTAAATTTAAGGGTTCAGTTTTTCCCTCGGCCAGCAGCCGTATTCCCACGAGGGAATCGCGTAGTCGTCCTTTTTTCGTCGACCGGTCTCCGTTTCTCTTCCCGGTACGCGTCTCGCCGTCGAGCGTTCTTTTACGAGCAGAAATATTTTGCCAATTCCACCGTCCATGCAAATCCCTCTTCGCGAACGTCAATATTTGCTGAGTCGCGCGGGGAAAGGATTTCGATGTACCGCTACTCGACTCGCCGTCAAACGCTCTGGCCACGTCGGCTTCCCTAAAAACGCTAATAAAGGGTAGATGTCCTCTTCGATGAGAAATGGGGAAGAAGAAAAATACTCGTCGATCTATCGACGGACCCGATAAATTAGATCGCTCATTTATTTATCCACGTGCACAATGCTTGCAATACCTATACGCGCTGCTAATTAACCGAGCATCCCCCAAAACTATCGCGAAATCAAACTGGTAAATTTCCACTCGAATGTCCTTTCATTTCGTTCGATCTACCGCGGGGCAGCTGTACAAGCTTTCCAAACTAATATTCAACTCATTGGCGAATTTTAATCCTCTGTGCTCTCATGTAGACTTGCCTATCAACTGACCGCGGATATTTTTGCTCGATGCCCCTGTTTATTAAATACCACTTCCGAATAGAAAATCATCGTAGTACCTAGTAGCGAGCTGAAATACATTTCATTAACCCTCGGTTGTCACAGTGGGTCCCAAGTGAATTTTCCATCAGCTGCTGTTTAAAATTTCTGCGTCAAAGTTTGAACATCGTAGAATATATACTCATTGCTGAAAATTCATATTGAAAGTATCGTAATGTTTAAAAGAAAAATTTAAAGAAAAAGAATTCCTGAAAAAGTTCTCTTGCTTAAAAAAATCATAACTTCTTCAATTTTTAATATTTTTAGCTAAAAAATTATGGTTATATTCTTGAGATATGTTACTTTAATGAAATAAACTGATTAAATAAAATACTCCACAATCGGGAAATTGTCTCTACCGGTAGATAATACATGAAACGAGGAACCCACATTAAAAAAAAATTCCTATTGTATATAATTGTGGGTAAATCCGTTTTTGCTTTCAATGCCTCAAATTACTATCTACTATCAAATTTTGCGTCAACCGAGGGTTAAAAAACAAACGGCCCGTTTTCCTCACACTGCGGTTCAAATGATTTCCCAGATTTCCATGTGGAAATTGCCCTTCCCTGAAGCTTAAGCCGAGTGTCCCTTTCAGAAACCGTCAAAGTAGACGATATACATGTACATTTGTATTTCCACAGAATTTCCGCGATCATATAGCACGAAAGGTTGCTCGCGATGGGCCCGATCTTTCCAAGTTAAATCGGACTCGCGCGCCGTGGAAGGCAACTTCCCCCGCAATTTGACTTTCACCCCGAGAAACTTGGAAGTCCCCGTTCTGGTCGACAGGTTGGTCGATCATGGTAACAGATACCAAGCGGGTCCCTTGGTGCTCGCCGACACGTAGTTGGGACATCGATGTTGTTCTTGATACACACGACCACGTGTGATCGTGGTCAAGGGCGAAAGTCCCGCCTGGATGAGAGCACAGCTCCCAGGACGGCTGGCAAAGGACCGGCAAACACCTTGGCGATTCTCACGGGCTTGCGGTCCCTTACCAAATCTTTTTATGGGACGCTTTTACAACCCTCGCCTATGTTTTACATCTGCTTCGTGGATTTTATCAGAGCCCCACTTCCCTCGCGTTGCTGTACCTACGACCTTCTTATCGGGAACCAGGTTTCGTGTTCTTAAATGCACAGGGTAGCTGTGCTTTGACTAGTGCGTGGTTGGTGGAAATACTTTAACACGATAAAAGTGGCATAAATAGTTTTGTTGCTGCATTTAATCGAAAGCGTGTATCCTTTTAGTGTGAGCTTAAATAGTGTAATGGGGAGAGCTCCGAGTGATGGTGTGACTAGCACTTGTGCTAGAATTATATTCTTCTGCTTAGAATATAATTCACTGGAATATTGTGATAAGAAGAGAGGATGCTGAATAGGACTTTGTGTGAAAAGAATTTAACGACACGTGAGGTCGAGGTTAGATATCCAGTTGATGCAGGGTTAGAATGTAGATATTCTACGGGAAGCATTTAGAATGTATGGGGGATTATCGATCTCCCTCGGTACGTAAACTGTGCAATCTATGGGACACACGAACATTACCAATTCCTTATAATTAAACATTCTTTCTCCGCCTACCCATCATTCGTTAACCACTCCTGGGAATTCTATCTGTCCGCGTTACTGCGAGTTAACTATTTCGCGGTCGCGCGTTCCGCTTGAAAGAGAATTCGAAATGTCTTTTCTGAAACCTGTTCACCCTGCAGCCACGTGAAAACGAAATAAAACTGGACTCTAATCCGTTCAAAGTGAACTGTAAAAATAATCGAGACCAGAGCCTGGCAAGCTATAACCGAATCCTGTCCCCGACCTGGGCGAAGTCTAAAACCCAATCCACTGCATCGAAATGGAGAAACAACCCCAGAATCAGGATATTCTGAAAAAAAAAGATTGACAGGAGCTCGAATACAATCCCTTTTATCTGGATCCCGTTTCCAGGACATTAATCAACGTTCCTGATCTAAAGTCCCTGAACGGACCAGCGACGATCGTCCATTATTTACGACGCTGGAAAATCCGCAACAGTCGAAGGTTCGCCATTTTCGTGGGTCGCCGGCGTGGTAGACGGCTTCCAGCGTTGTCAGCGCGATAGGACAGCTTTACGAGCGTGTCGACGGGAGTTTGAAAAGTGCACGAACCGCCAAGTATCATCGAACACGGTCGGGCCAGGATGTGCATCGCTGACGAGGAGATGCCAGGCTGTCTCTTCCCGGCACAAACAACCGGAAATGTGGCCATAACAATGCGGATACGCAGCCAGGGCGCCTCTGTATGCCTGTTTCCGGGTGCGCGCGAGCATCAATACAACACGGCCGCCGCAAACGCACGTTTCCTAAGCTGCTACGTAACGGCCCACGAGGGCTTGTTTCATCCCCTGCAATCGATTCCGCGTGTTCAGTAAATCACCACTGACTTGCAAAACCTACACGCGCCGGCTCTGTGGGTACGTGGATTCTATATGCAAAAAAGTCTGGCAAAAGTAGAAACATGACCGAATGGTTTCGGTCGTACAATATCCCACCCGCAATCGAATAGAAAAGAACTATTGACAGAATAAAAAATGGTGAAATCTGGAAATGATATCTGTTACATGAAAATGAATAGTTACTTATCTGATAACTTAAAAGTGGATGGAAATAAGAGACATTAGACTTCACAAGAGCAATCCATATTATTAAAGGAAGAACCTGGTTTGGAATGTCGAAATTTTGATTTTTTTTTTTTGCTTTAACGGGTTTAACCGACAGTAATACTGTTCTGGAGGGCCGCGGTTATTTTTAATTGGTGATTTTGAGCACTTGTTTACTTTAATATGGTTAATAATGTCTGTTAATGATTTTTCATAAGTGAAAGAAATGAAATATTTACCTTACTTTATATGACAGAGGGGGGAGAGAAAGAGTCGCAGGTTATTTGAAAATTATAAAAAGGGATCGCGACTCGAAAAGGTTGGGAGTCCGCTCAAACGATTAAGGCCCGATGCACACGAGCGGCATGCGTCATTTTGCAGTCGCGTCAATAGGACAATACTGTCGCAAAATATACATATATTTTATATATCTCCCCATATACATATATGTCCTGCTGGCACACAACGTTACATTGACGCGGCTGCAAAATGACGTATGCCGCTGGTGTGCATCAGGGCTAAGATCGACAATCCACAGCCCGGGCACTATTTCCACGTACCCATGAAACACATTTACCTCCTAACGATCATACCCCTCCGCACGCAAGGCCACCACTAATACACCCATTTACCTTACACGCGCATCGTGTTCGCCCGCGAATTTCGATTGAAACGCCAGCGCTGAGCCGAAATTAACGCGAGTCCGGCACCGTGAAGTCGGGAGGGAAAAAAAAGGGGAAAGAGCCCGGTGGAAAATCGACGGACATGGTGGAGCGTGCCTGAGAAGGGGGTGTCCCCCATTGTTGGCCACCATCGTTCGGCCGCGAGTCATTAAAGCGAACATTACGGTAATACGGGGGAAATTGTGGACGTTAGTCGGACGGACGGAGAGAGTAGACGAGCAGGCGAGAACGATGACGATGCGCCGACATTTTGCTGGCCACGGGGCGAGAGCCGAGGGACCGTAAATTTGCCAGCTACGAGCGATCGCCGGGTACGCGTCGAACACACAAAGCGAGATCGCGTAACAACGCCCAACCCCCTGGCCGACAGGCCTCTCTTTCTCCGTTTCACAGCATCCTTCCTACCCAGCGGGCTTCTGTTCTTTCCCAGCCGTGCAAGTATCTCCCCGCGCTCGCCCGTTCCGCCCGTTCGCTTAAGCGGACGCGTCGCGGAGTAACGGAACAAAGCAGATTGCTCTCGGCCGCGCGTTAAGTTCCTCGCGGCCGCCTAGCGTCCGGCAGCTTAATGACTCATCAGACGGGAAAATAGCGTGAAAGTGGATTATTCAAATTCTTCGTTGCGTATTTACTATGCATGGAAAATTATCAGCGACAGAGTCGTCCGACTCCGGAGAATCTGATTACGCCCGGCGAGCGAGACGATGCTCGCGGACTAGGCGAAGAATCGCCCAGAGGATTGTTTCGTGCGGCGAGCGATAATACACGCGGCCGCGAGTCCGCTCGGCATCGCGTGACTCCGTGAATGATAAGGGGTGCAGCTGGGGAAGGCTTTGCATGGACGATTACTCGTTCCTGACAGGGTGATTCTTATCTGCGCCGCAGAGTCTACGAGGGCTTGCTTTCGATTGTAATTAGTGGCAGGTGAGGACGTAGACGGCGGAGTTTATGAGGTATTGGGCTGTGCGGGGTGGGTCGCTGATTATTATCAGCAACGATGACTTGGTCTCTTCATTAACAGTACTGTGTCCCTTTGGCCTTTCTTGACACTGTAGCGTGAGCATTTCTTTAGGGCTCATCTAACTCTGAGAAAAACATAAGGGATTTTGTGTGTTTCCTGTTCTTTTGTATTATCTTAAATGAATCGCTGAAGTGAACACTGCAGCAGGGTGAAAGAGCACTGTTGCGGAGGAGATAGACTTCTTCGCTTCAGGAAGAGAGTATGTAATAACTCGCCAAAGAAACAGAGAGGCTGCACCAATAGGAGTACTAAACCCCTTAAGGGGAGGCCTACCAAGGCATTTTCGAAAAATGGATTTTCCGATTTTTATATTTCCTTGATGTACAGTATCTTGAAAATACTCCTTGAAAGCGTGAAGTTAATCCGACCAAAATTGACAAAGTTATACGCGTGTAAGTAGATAGGTAGGTGTTCCTCGGTGTAGCGCTCAGATCCAAAACTTTTTAACGCGTTTTCCTCAAAATCGTGTTTTCAAAGTCGGTGACAAAAATAACTAAAAAATTAAGGAACCGATTTACTCGAGGGTTTGCAAGCATATTTTAGAGTTAAAAATCTAAGCGCTATCGGGAGTTTTTCCTTTTTTGCCTAGACTTTTTACACAGCCGCCATTTTGTCACAAAATAATTTTTCCAAAATCGGGCCCGATAACGCCTAGATAATTTCATATATTATCTAAAAAAAATTGTATTTTCAATTTTTTATTATCCTGCACCGAGCTACGGTTAATAAAGACGTCTCGGGAATCGTCTATAATTCACAAACCATTCGATACTTTTTACCACAAAAATACTGAAATATCCGTAAGACGTACTCTTTCCAATAGACTATTGTTTAATAATAAAAGTTCATCGGTTTTTCTAGAAAAAATTCCCAAAGAAGCATATTGTTTCGACCGTTCTAGGTGGCCTCCCTCCTTAAGGGATTAAGGATCCCGCCCGTGTAGCGTTCGAGTTTCTAGAAATCCCAGTAGAGCCCGGGCACAGTGCCATAATTCACCTGTTCAAGCGAACCATATCAAGCCACGCGCACCCGTACCCCTGATTTCTCCAAATACTGCTTCAAGTCGGGCGTCTGTGCGCGATCGTATATCTCTCGTGCGCCAAAAAGGGGGGTGCTCAAAACCACAAGGGAGGGGTGGGTGGATGAAAAAGGAGAAAAAACAGGGATATCCCGTTTCCCATCGACGCGCGGTAAATCGAGGGTGCGAGGCGCGAGGAGGATCGCGATGGAGACGAGACGGGTCCGACCGGAACGAGGCAATAGAACATTTTTCAAAGCGTATAAAAAACGGCCCCGCGACAACGCTGACGCGGGGCACGTCGATGGCGCGCGAGGGGATAAAAACAGGACGCGGAGGGGGCGGGATTGTCGGCGCGCATAAATGTTCGCGGGGATGAATTATTGCCGCGAAATGGCCATATCCAGTTTGTAACCGGGGGGGCCCCAGCTAGCCGGTGCTAGTGCTGGACACATTGTTTACAAAGTATCTGACCGCCGTGTCACGGCGCGCGACACGCGCCCGTGTACCCTTATTTTTCTGTACGCGCGTAAAGTGCGTTTTGTCGTAGCGCTGGAGTGCATTAAGCTCGCAAACAGAGGGTGTGACGTTGGTCGCGATACGTGGTCGGCCGAAAAAAAAAAAAGAAATTCTGACGCGACTACGCGATCTGGTTGGCGCACACCAGCGCAACGTTTATATTTTTGCGGCGCGGCCGTGCGCGAAAGGGGAGCGCTCGTAGCTCCCTTCTATGGGCGTTTTGTGTAAAAGTTAAACAGTCGATCGTTTCGGGTGGTTGGAGCACGGGGAACGAAACGAATCGGAATTTAAACGAAATGCTCGAGACCTTCCTAGCGTGTGGCTGCAATGGAACGTCCACTGATCGAATCTGCGCTTTGCTACAATATTCTAACGTTCTATGATCCACGCGAAAAATGTGTATCTAAAACACCCCCTGTAGGTGTAAACTGTACTGGAAATATTTATCGCATCACCCTACAATTTACGTACTAAGTACGCACAATTTTCATGGCAATATGATCGATAAAATGATGCGTAGCCAAATTATCTTCTTAAGGGAGGAGTTTGAAGTAACTTTCAAAAAAAAGTTGATTTCTTTTTTTAAGAAAATGTTATAGTTTATTTTGAGTTGATGGCACGTGAAAAAGGCCGCTCTTGTGTAACTTTTTACTATTTTTTACTCTTATGTAGCGTTATTACTTATTTAAAGAATTGCCAAAGGTTCTAATAAATATTTCAAGTGATTGATTAAATACCTTGACTTTTCATTAACTGACACGTATTTCCCCAGCTTCCTAACTGATAACGCGTTTAATATTCGAGTGGCACATTAAATGTTTCCAGTACTGCGGAACGTGTGGATTTACATCCCCTAATGACGCATTACTCGTGTGTATGACTTACACGCAGGCACAAGAAACATCATATCCAATGCTGAAAACGTAGTAATGGAAATTCAACGTATCCTCCTGAAATTCTACCACGAAATATTCATCTGTGATGCGAATATTACCGCAGCATTCTCCTTCTCAAATAATTCCGCCGCTGCACCATCAGTCACGGGAAATATCAAGTTACTTTTCCATCGAGTGCGACGGAACGCCGGTATTTGCTCTTCGTTCATCGGATACGAGCGGGGCGCGCGCAAATTAACAACTTCACGGTATCGAAACACGTCGTCTTTCCCGGCCCTGCACTTGTAAGAATTTCCACCCCGGCCGGCGCGCAGCTGCGATCGAATATTTCGCGATCTGCGGAAAGACGACACCGGGCGTCCGTGTTGCAAAGTTTTCCGAAGTCTGCAAAGCGCTCGTTCCCGGCGGAACGCAATTTCGCGCAAAGGCGGGCGCGGGGATGAATTATCGCCGGGGGGGAAACGGTCGCGTTCGAATTGCAAGGACAACAAACGCGGACCGTTGTGTACACGTGGCTTGATGCAACGTAACGCGCTTTGTTCTGCAGCTTTTTCGCGCACCGGACACCTGTGAACACCGAACGCGCAACTTTTTTTTCACCCCCGTGATACGCCGAGTTCTTGTTTCCGTTGTTTGCGTTGCGACAACGTGATCCCGAATGGACCCTATAAAGGGTAAATAGGAATACACGGGTGGTGCCGTTGACCGATGGCGCGGATTACGAATTTATGGACGACAGTTGCATTGTTCTTGAATTACGCGCCTGTTCACGCGGATGAAGACCAAGGAATGTGATTCGCGTTGAAAATTGTCAAATATCTGTAACATTTCAGTGATAGAGAGATTACCGTGGAAGGCTGACGATGAAAAGGTGGGGACAGATTTCTTTTTCAATCTTCCGCGTGAAATTTCCCTACTAAATACAAGGGGCAAGTAGAAACATCTGATATATGGTCAGACAGGCCTAACGCCGCGCTCCAAAGTAGTGTGTATCGATAATAAACCCACCATTATCATATTGAGGGTACTATTAAGAATTCATTGCCTCTCTCTCATTAACCAGACACAAAGTTTCAAATTGTTTAGATTACTTCTGTTAATTAGGGACCAATCTTCCACGAACATCCCCACGCAGCGAACGAACGGGAACGGCAGAAAACAAAAAGACCAGCGCAGAGTAGTGCCTTTGAAGTATTAATTGTCAGTGTTCACGGTGTAGTTTCGTTTCAGCGTTCCCCATGAATATTTCATTCCCGTTTAGCCGGAACGCGGCGTTATCGATCCTAAAATGTTCCAGCGGCGTAGTCGAGGCTGGTCGCATGATTTAATTTCGCGTAATACCGCTTCGGGCGTTGCTTTTCACGATATCGCAATTAGAGAACTCCTACAAACGCGTAGGATGGGAACGGGGGCGCGCAGAGCCGAGGGGGAGGAAAAGATACGGTTAATATCGGATCGGATGTTGTTGTACGTATCGTTAATTACAAAACAGAATATATATCATCGGGTAGAAACGTAATGTGAACACAATTAATTCCGCGCCCGGTACTCGCAGACGTAAAAATCTGTTTGAATTATGCTCGCCGAATATTCTTCGAAGCGAAAGCGTATATTTGCAAATTGCTCGCCAGCCTCCCCCGCCGTTGCCATTAAATGGTTCGAGTAATTATCATCTGCTGATAATTAACCATTGAAATATTTAAACAGTCCGCCCTCGCGATAAAACTAGTAAAATAAAATGCCAACCAGGGTTATAAAATTTAATTAAAGCACCATCGATCTGTAGAGTCTCTCTGAAATCAAAAGTCATCCAAGAAGACTCAAACAGAGTGCATCAAAATTCGACATCTCTCACTGCCAACCTTGAACACTCCAACTTTGACACACCGCGCAAAAAATACTAATTGCCCTCTATCTTCTAGCTCATCCAACAGACTCCTGTTACCCACTTCTCGCTTTCCCTTTAATTAACAACCCCGCGAGACTCCTCCGCAAAACGGACAAGGAAATACCGTTTTTCTCGTTCCCCTGATCAAAGACAGAACGCCAACACCGAGGGCACTAGCCTAGGCCGCGTAATAGAGCTGGAATACGAGAGGGGAGGGCGAGTTATGCACGCTCGATGCAACTGCATGGCGCTCGCCGATGAATGCGGCGGCATGGCGCGCATAAAAGCGTTAACACGGCTAGCCGGTTCATTTCGTGCTCTCGTTATCAAAACAGCATCGGTTCCGGCCGGGCGAGCCGACAAGCAAATTTTCCCCGTGTCCCACGGCCGTATAAGCAGTATAACGGCGGGCAGTTACAACCAGCGCGGAACAGGAACAGCCGCGGTGCACCGTCCGCCGCGGCCTGGCCGTTTGTTTTCATTAAAAGTTATTATCCGCCGTGTAAAAACTTCAATGCGCCGGGCCGGCTAACATTTTTAAACCGCCATTGTGCGCGGCAACGCTTTTCTACCAGCGTCCGCCACTCCGCGGAGCACAATTACCGGGAATGACTGGGCGAATTGGTTGTTTCGACGGAATAACGTATCCGCATGAAATTACGATTCGCCATCTAGCCGCCACTGAACCCGTTTACCCGACGTTCGTTTTGCGCGGAAACGCCCGAAAAAAACGCAGCTTTCCGCGGGGAACTCGTTTGCTGTTGAATAAAATAAAACGTTGCTCCAGAGGAGCGTGTCTCCGTGCGTTGGATCTTTGGAACGCGGGAGGAATTGCCAGGCGAGGGTGTCTAAATAACTGTCCCTTTCGTCACAACGGCACGATGTTCGGTCTTCTTTGTAGGGGAGAATGAGGCAATCGCGGTCAGTTGGCAATGGCGGTCAGTATTGTTATTATAAAACGGTATGTCCGAAATGTAAAATTTCTTTTCCTTACGTTCCACGACATCATTCGCTATATTGTTGAACGATTTCGTCTTCGTCGTTGTTAAGCAACCAAGGAAAACTAGCCTTTTTGTGTTTTCAACATCGTCGATGTAATATTTCGTGTACACAACATAAGAGGTAAGTACTAATTCTGAAGCTTATTTTACATTTCAAAATTACGTAAATATAGATATTCTATCAAGGAAAAGGATTACATATTTAAATTAAATATATTTATATTAAATTTCATTCTAATCTTCAATATTATCAATGAACACGTATGCGGGCAATGATGGTCACTTGACTGTTAGTGCCCGTAACGTGATTATCATTATTCACTAGTGTAAAATAAACAAAACTTTCTTCATTAGAACAATTTTATTCTGTAGATGGCAAGAATTCGCACTAGAAGAACTGCAAAAGCCAAGTGGACTGCTGAAGTACTTAAAAACGCAGTGAAGCTTTTTCAAGATGGACAATCCATGCGAAAAGTATCTAAACTATTAAATATCCCCCTTTCAACTCTGCAATCGAGGGTAAAGAAACAAATTTCTGACCCAAAGCTTGGAAGGCACACTGTATTGAGCGTGACTGCTATTACCCGCAGGTGTAGACGATGGCGGAAAAGCACATATTTTTTGTTTTTTGTAATTTCATTGAATAATTCAATATAAAATTAATTATTTTCGTATCCTACGTATAGGTTGATAGTTTAAGTTTACAAAAAAATCATTTTCAAGTATATTGCACCTTACATCTTTGTTTTATTACAATTATTGCTTAAGTGACCGCCATTACACATTCTCCCCTATAATTATTTAAATACAGCTTTTAGTGGTGAAACACCTGGATGTTTTCCCAATTTAATGGTGTTTTTAGATTTCTGTGGGGTTTTGTGTTTCTTTGGTGAGGGAATTTGAGGATTCAAGTATCGAAGACGATTTTTGGATTAGTGTCTTGTCTTGTTTTTTATTAGCAAGAGAAGATTGGAGTAGCTGCCATTTTTCAGGAAATAATTTTTTTCTAAATCGGCCGCGGCAAGTACTAGATTATAGTCTTAAGAATATTCGTACAAAATTGTATTCAAACCGGTACCCTAATCTGTGAGATATTTTTGGTAGCGGTCGCAAATTCTGTAACTATGAACAGACCTTGGAAGAAGAGGCTGTTATGGCACCATTTCTTAAGATATCAAATTTATTTTTGTAGAGAATACTGCTTAATTTATACTCAACAAGATATACATCTTTATTTTTAAATATGACAATTCTCTATAGGAAAAGAAAATCATAAAAATTATCCTATTTTCCGACCCGTAAAAGGTGGTGTAATCCCTTAGAAAAAAAAATTCCTATGTATGAAATGGTCGGGTGTTTCCATCGGACTGAACGATCAATAGAACATCAAACACGATTAAAGAATAATATTACAGTCGCACGGTAATTCGTGCGCGTCACGATCGAGAAGCAAGGCAATAACTAAAAAATAAAAACACGCGTATTGCGCTGCCATGGGGAGAACGCTTCGCGAAATGTAACCTGGTCGTTCCGTCGATACCCGTTCTGTCGACGAAGATTGATGAAAAACGTAATTACTAAACTTACTGCCGGGCCTGTTGTTTCTCCGAAGGGAATCTGCATTTAATGCCATCGTTGCTGATAAATGAAATGTCCATTTTATAATCCGGTTTCTCTCGTTCTTACTGCACACCTTTGCAAATTCAGGTGGGTTACCGTGCTTCTGTCTCAGCATTTACAAGAGTCGTTTCTTCAATTAAATTCCCAATCAACAGATGATTCCTCGAGAAACTCCATTTCCACATAAATGACAACCAGCTATAATATCCGCAGCAAAGCTTGCTCAACAGATGGACATACGAAAGCCAGAACTTTTAAAATTCAATAACTTTTAAAATTATTATCGTACCACCGTTACTCTCTAAATCAACTTCCAACAGCCAACCTTACACGCTTCCTGATACTTCAACATTCACAAAACACTCGAGGACGACGCAGATGTTAACCGAGCAACAATTATTTATCTCAGCAGCGAGCTACGCAATCCCTCATGGCAGCTGGCAAGCAACCCACAACTCGCGCAACTGCGCGAACACTGCAACACTTACATAGTGTTCTCTCTTCCCACATAAAACAACAAAAAAAAAACACGAACGAAGGTCTGCTCGTTTAATATTCCTCCCTCTCACCCTTCCTCGACACTGATTCATCAAGACACAATAACGTAACACAATTACAACCCGTTGTTTGCGCAACGCACTCGAAAAGTGAGCGAAGAATCGCGTGGGAACAGCACCGGCATCGCGAAATAATTTAGCGAACACCATCCCTCTCTCCCCCCCCCCCCCTCTCTCTCTCTCACTCTTGCCGGAGAGACGGCGTCGCGTCAGGAACAGCGGCTGGGAACTTTAACCGCGAATTATAGACGCGACTTTTCTCTCCGGCGGCGTCCCATGGAAGCGGAGAAAAACGAGCCAGCCTGTCTTTCGCGGCTGCTCTCGGGTAAAAAGTTGTCTGGCTTCTATCGGCGTAACGTCCCTGGGCCGCATATAATAAAACGGGTCGCCTTTCACGGAAACGCTCTCGCCCTCGAGCGCTTTTCTTTCATTTCTGACGTAATTACGCGGCAGCGCCGCAAGAAAAGGAGGGAAACTGCAAAAAGGCAGCCGAGGAGAATCGGGGGGCAAGGGGTGGGAGGCGCAGAGGGTTGAAGGGAGAGAGAGAGAGACGCGGAATATTCGCGACGAAAGCAGTCGCACCTTGTAGCCAGTCGCGACCTACTACCTTCGTTTTCTCAATAAACTGGCCAGCCGAACTTCGACAGCCACCCGAGAGCACTGTTTCTCTTTCACCCCTTCGCTACCCACCCACATGAGCTGCTTCTCTGTATGCGCGTGAGGATACGCGGTAGATGCTGTTGCAACTGGTTGGAAATATTAACCCTTTTAATGCTTGTGTTTATTGATTCCTTTACCCTAGTAATTCGAGACGGTTCATTCTAAGGTAATATAAAAATTATTAACGATGAAGATTAGTGCAGTGAGGACAACTCGGAAAAATAAACGAGTCATACCGTAAGAAATGAAAGCTTATAAAGAAAGAGCAATATATTCATCATGTTTTGGATTTCACAATAATATGACACTCGTTAAGCCAATAACATATTAAAGCAGGCGATTTGTTTTGCGAAAAATGACAGAAGGTAGATGAATATCCTTAGCTAGAATTTCAACCACCCATGTTTAGCAAAGATTCCGTATTTTGTCAGTGCAAAATCGCTTGAATAAGGATTGTATTTGAATTGTTTAAATCGTCTTTGTTAATCTTTAGATACGACACGCTCCAGAAAAAACGTAATGAATCGTGAATGTACAGAAGCGACAAAAGCGGATATATCCCAGGGAGTCACCGCTAATTAACGCCCGCGCGAAAATAGCCGCCATATTAATCAAACTTCATTCCATCCCCGGGATTTACATTGCAGAACGTTATACGCCAGTCCAAATAAAAACCCGACGCACTTCACAAATCCCGCGTTCGGATCCGTCGGAGAAACGAGCACGGCGAAACGTTTCGATAACTGAATATTAAAAATGCCCGATGATATTTGCAAACACGATAACCGGCTGTGTAACTATGTTCGGCAGATGCACAGTGGGGGCTCGCATAAATCGTGCACGGACCTCTCGCTAACATTTATCCTAGGAATAACACAAATCACGGCCGAGCACGCGTACGTGTTCGCGGCTAACGAGCATTTCCCACCGCTGACGAACAATACCCGTTGCTACGCGAAGAATTTGATTCCACCGACTACCAGGGACCACAATAATTATGTTTCTCATTTGGAGCAGTGTCTCCATTGTGTGTACCTACACCGTTGAATTATTACACTTCGAATACTGGATATTGTAAAATAGATGCCTCGAGGTCCCCGGTATTGGATTTTCAGGCTGTTTATCTAGTTTCAAAAGGGATCCAAGAAATCGCGGAATGCAAGATGAGTGAAAATTAGGAGTAAGCTGGGGCCTCGCGCTCTATGGAGTCATATTTTGAAAATGTCGATGAATACATAATAAATTTTAATATTCAACCGAAGTAAACTTCTTTCTTTTGAGACTTCGCAATGAGACTTCGTTGCGTCTACAGCTCCCAAAAGTATAAACGCAATCCTGGGTAAATAGCAAATTCGACGGGAAAAATTCTTCGGTGACCATTTGATTTTGTACCGACGGTAGTACGCAACGAAATCTCGTCGTTACGGGAATCTCGCGTGCTAGAAAGAAATGTGAATGATCATACGGCCGAAGAACGGAATAAAAATGCGAATCGATATGGCGGAATCTCGTCTTATGCGCGCATTATGCACGCGCGCGCGCGCCTTGCGGACACTTTAACGACGAGAAATGCAATTTCCCTCTCGGAGCAGTCGGGCAAGATTTCTTCCTCCATATTTCCCCGCCTATCTCCGAATGGTCCCGTTCTTTTGATAAACGCCTTGGAACGGAGCATACTCCGCAGCCAGGTGCACTCCTTATTCGCGATTACCTGCGCGCGGCATGATTAAACCGCGTCCAGGGGACGTTTTTCCCTTACGAAGGAAAAATTACAAGGTGGGCGGAGTCTCTCGTCCCCTCTAGAAGTGTAATCAACACCCGCCTTCGCGTGATAACGGCGTTTACACCGACTTGCGGGGTGGTCGACGCTATGATGGGGAATAAAGAGCATCGCTATATCTTTAAGTAAAAAATTCATAATGAATTTGATGAGAAAATCACAAAGAGTTGGAACTCACAGGTTCCATCGACTCTTTTGAATTTAATCTACCATCATTGTACCAATGAGCTAACTACTATCAAATCCCTAATAACCTGTCAGGACTCCTTCCTCAACCCACGGCGATACGCAATAATCGTAAAAAGAATCTACGTACGCTTACAGAAGCAGCGTACACGGAAGACGAATGGATCGTCTTGGCGTTAGCGACACGGTTTGTCAAACGACGGAATACACGTGCGTGCTCGTCAGTGACGTTCTGAGTTGTGTCGTCGCGGCGCCAGCGGCTTTATGAACGATGGGGCTCATATGGGATGTAACACGTGCACGGGTCTGGTAATATACGAGCGCGGGCGACCTTCGCTTTGGTATTCACGGGGTCGTGCTGAAAATCGTGGCGTGACCGGCTGTAGGGTGATTTTTCATGGGGAAACAAGTGGAAATTGTGGACCGAGGACTTTCGGTAAGAAGCATCGTCCTCGAGGAAACTAATTCAAAAGACTTGCAATGCGCTGACCAATTTTGGTCCACTTCAAACATCTCTCTCTAAGATTCTGGTATTTCTGGACACGGTGTGCAAAAGCAAAGAACTTTTGGAATACTAATTTGAACATTGCCTCCAGAATCTCGTTGCTCAAATGTTGAAAGAAACTTCGACACTTGTATTCTGTTGCTAAGTATCTATGTGTGAGTAATTAACTAATTGAAGTTTAGGGCAGAGGTTTCTTGGAATTTTTACTTTGTAAACGTAACACAGAATTACAGTGAATAGCGTCTTGGTTAACCGCCATGGGCATTTGCATATGAATCTTTATTCGACTGCACTCGTTTGAAGCTTCTTTAGCGACCACCATGTGTTTACCGTTTAAAGGATTCATGAGTCGAATGAAAAATCCTCTCCGTGAAAACTTCTTACGGGGAAGAGGAAACAAAGCGAAGCGCAAAGTGGAAGAGGCGTAACACGGGGAGAACGAGGGTGTCGGACAGTGTTAGGCGTGGACCGTGTGTCGGAAAATTGGGCCCAGAAGAAGCAATCTATCATACACGTACGCGCCCCCTCTCCCTCCAAGAAAAATGAAATGGATGAGCGTGAACGCGCGAAGGAAACAAACACCTGGAAATTGAGTTACACACGTTCGACGACCCTCGACGCGAAATTCTTTTTTAATGGACGAGCCATGTCAGCTGCATCCTGTCGCGCGGTGTCGTACACGAGAACAAGCGCCTAAATTACCCGCTTTCAAACACACCCTGTAGCAATTTTCATTCCAAATACAGCTTTTACTTTTCCAAGGGCCACGATAAAATGGAACCCAGAGGAAATAATTATAGTAGCATTTATTTATTTACTCTAGACCATTGAATTACCACGGAAGGTGGCAGACAACGACACCCGAAATCTCTGTCCACGGTTCAAGGAACGTTTGCGAGGCGGTCTGGAAACTTTCGCGACACTCTGCACGGTTGTGATGAAGTGACGGGGACGTAAAAACCGGCGAGCGCCGCTAACGAATTGTAATTAATAAGCGGACCTTTCACGCGGCCGATTAAAACCCTCGCGGACGGGATTGAGCGCGACGGACTCTAATTACGCGCTGGTTTCGAGCGCGTTACTCGCGCCGGAAGCGGAACGAAGTGCCGTGGCTTTGTCAGCTACAAAATTTACCGTCGTGTCCCGGGGGGTGTAGCCGTCCCCGGAAGCAACGTTATCGAACCTGCTGCCCCCTCCAACGGATTACAGCCGCGCCATAAAATTATGCGTCTCCGACGTTCTTCATTCCCTCTCGTTAAATCCACGCAGATACAAAGGCAATTTAACAGCTCGTCCCCATTACGCGTACACGGGGCGCTGAAACGATTCGCCGGTGAAAAATTCTACCTTCTTCTTCGCCTTTCCTCTCGTTCGTAATGAGGAGCATGCCTATTTATGTTGGCATACAAGAATCGTTTTTCCTTTTGTCGAATGTTTATTGGGAAGTTGGTGGTGCGAGTTTGTAAATAATTGGAGGTGAAGGTATTTTCCTTTATTTGATCTAACGCACGTTTTAAATAAATCTAGACAAATTGAGGGTTCAAGGGGATAATCTGATCCATGCATAATGTCCACAGATAGGAGTCTGCAAAGTTTACAGTTGAAACGAAGTTAATTTAATGTGTTTAAGTCAATATTGTACGGGGTTATAGGAATGCTAAATTCGTTCAATTATTGTGAGTAATAATTAGCAACAGATTTTCGACGAAATACTTTCTCCTACGAGGCCATAAATGATAAATGCACCATACCTTCTAAACCCTCCGTCAAGAGCCAGCTGAAAGCATTCCCGGAACATCTCCAGTGCAATGTACTCGATGAAAAGCGGCTAAGGGTGGGGACGGTTTTCGTCGTTCTGAATCGAAGCCGATCGACTGATTCGCGCTCCTTCAGCGACAGAGCTGCTTCAGGCGAGCGTGCATATTTCATGGCGGCCAAATGAGTTCCCTTTGAGAAGCGGGACAATAATTACGGTTTATCGCTCGGCGAGAGCTACTCTTAGAATAATACTGGAAAAATCGAGCGACGTCAACGGCGAGAGATTCGATTGAAACGAAGTGCGACTGAGACGACGCACGGCGTAATCACGCGATGGGGAATAGGATTGCGGCGTGTATCCTTGCCGAGGAATGAAAAGCGGAAAGAAAGGGGAAGAGGGACGGAAAAGGAAAAGCGAGAGGAAGAGGCAGGAATGGCGGACACAGAGGAGTCCGTTCGATTGAATATCGGCTAAACGTTATTGCGGTTCGTTGCGTTCGCCAATGCGAAAAAAACAGGACCACCGTAGGACAGTCGCGGAACTTTTTCTATTTTTTCGTCCCCCCCATTGACCAAAGAGAAATCGCTGCCGCGTCTGTGCAGCCCCCCCGCCATTGTTGGCACGACGAGGGCGGAAATTATACGGATTTCCTTTCCTTCATCGGGAAAACGATTGCCGGCGAGCCTTGTAATTAGCTGTCGATTAGCGATTGCCAGGTTCCGATGCCTGTCGCCCTGGATCGTTAGACGTCATTAGGGGTGAATTATTCTGTGGGTGTTCTTGACGAACGCTTGGTTAACGCAGAATTCATACCTTTCTACAACGGAATCATTCCTTTCCTGCTTTCATCCGATAAAACTGTTACTTTTGTCATTGCTTCTGATTTTCGCTAACGAGGGTACCCTTTGATCGATCGATTCTTCTCGAATCAGTCGAGGAAGAAGCTTGGAACAAGCCGATACGCGTGAAACGCAAGGCTACCAACCATTTTGCGATGTGAGACTTCGTTTTCGAGATGTAGGTAGCTGGAGTTTAGAAATCCCATCCCCACACAGCGGTGTTTCAATCTCAGGTGGTACAGGCACTTGTCCGCGATAAACGCGAATTGCTTTATCAGTATTAAGTATTCCGATCGTTGAGAGAGAGGGAATGGAGGATTAAATAGGTATAAACTATAACGGTTCTAGACATGCATTCGTGTATCAAAGATGTTTGCTCTACCGCGGTCGAAATAATACTGGCTGCTTCTTCGAGAGACATTAGTGTTTACCCAGAAATACCTACGTATGTATTCTGTCTGTCCTCCCACCGGTCTCTGATTCAAATACGCAGGAACTCGAGCTTCCCACCTTTATTGCTCGTGCGATATTTAAACCTCGGCTTGTAAAATAGAAAAGTACCTACTTCACGATTTCTCGTGGCACATACCTACAGGAAATTTGCATAGAATAGATCCTCTCCTTCATATGAAGGAAATGGTGAAGAAGGAAAGAGCTTCTATTAATAATGTCTACCACAAATAATTAATCACCAGAGCCATCGAACCCCGTTTCTATCTTCCAATTCCGTTCGAATATACTGAAAGGTCGTGGATGTTTTGGTAGCGCGAGAGGAACACCTGGAACGTGACTTTCCATCCGGCAGAAGGGACGTGGGATCGAGCGATCTCTGTTGAACTAACGTCTGCTAAACTAACATGCATTTTCAAGGAAAAACTGGACGAGAGAAAAGCGTTATGAACGCACGGGCTCCCTGGAGGAAGGCCCACTCGAACGAGCCGCGAATCGGAGCGCCGGCTAATAATGGTCGAACGGCAAACAAGCCGTATTATATCGCCGCTATAAATTGCAGCGCTATACTTAATTTAAGCGAAGCGGGAAGCCCGTTGCCGCGCGCTCCTCTGCCCTTCTTGAAACTTTACCAGTTAGCAGTTACCGATAATTATCCGCGGCGTTTTCCTTTCACGGGGCGCGAAATTACAACGCTCGACTGGCCAATTCGAAAAGCTCGCGGCCTCGAAACTCTTGAGCCGCGTAGCTGCGCTCTCTCTCCTTGGATCTGCACACCACGCTCATTGGCAGAAAATGATTTTTTGGTTCACTACGCTCACACGTGTTCGTGTTAAGACTGCAATCTTAAATCGACTGATTCGACCTATGATTTTGTTTATTCGTTGAGACGGGATGAAGGAAATAGAAGCTCAAGAGTCTCATTTTGAGGATATGAAATGTACTGTTGACATTTTGCGAAATATTTGCTTAATGAGTACCATAATGGAGGGGAATGAATACATTTTGGGAGAGGTTACACGAAAATTGAGGGTGTAATGTTTGCTGTGTAGCTGGAAGGCTGTTAATTGCCTGCGTAACCAGTTAAGTGGGAAGGGGCGAGTTAATTCGTCGTTTGAAATTACTGCGCGTTCGGGTAAGACGAGGTAACTCATCGCGAACGTTTAAACACTGTGTTATTCTTCGATTTATTTTGTATCTGCGAGTGAGTAAAGATCACTTCTGATCAAAGTGATCCAGAAGTGAGAACTACGCCATGTGCAATACTTATTGTTGGAAATATTGGCCGTTTGAATGAATTATACTTCTTTAAATTGAATGTTTAAAAATATTGCGACGGTTATATATACCGTGTTTAAGCCACGACTACTTCTTAAATACTTATTGTAAGTCAAACGAGTTAAATCACCTGTAGCCAGTCTTAGATAAACACCTCTACACAACCAATTAATAAGATAACAGTATTCGACTGATTTTACAAAAGATAATTTATTATAAGCCTGTGGCGGTCAAGTAGTAAAGGTCAACGGTTCGCGCGCCGATACTGCGCCTGCATATTTCTCCCGCAAACCGTGCGTGCATTTGCATCCAGGTTCCATTCCTATACAAGATCCACGTTTTTTCTCGAAACGTCGCGTCAGGAAGCATGTTTCTATCACACATCGCTTACCAACGCTAGACATCCGCTTTGGCTGGCCCTTACTGTATCGATTTATCGCCGAGGAAGAAGCAGACCGAGATAAAGGATCGACCATGGCGGCCAACCCTATAAATTATTGATGCGGCACGCGGTCGCGGAATTTTCGGGCGGCAACGCGTTTTCGTCGGTGCCTCGCGATCGTTTCTTCGGGCGGCGAGTAACATAAACAGAAGAGACGCGGTCACCGAGACAAGAGGGAAGGAGGAAATACGAAACCCGTTTGGCCGCGATCCAACGAGCGGCAGAAGAAATTCGTGGCCCCGTTAAACTTCGACGCCGATAGAAAGAAGCAAGGGGGAGAACGGTTGCCGAGGAGGCGACGCGAAGAAAAGAAAAAGCTTCTCGTTTGTTGTTGTCGCGACATGAGAAGTTCGCCGCCTTAGGCCCACCCCGATCACGCAACAATGGGAATTCAACTCTCCTCGGCGAGATTCGGTATTCGCACCTCGTCGAATCGGGGCTGTTGTTCTTCAGAATCTCCGATGCTGCCAGGGGAATAAAGGGGATGGTCCGCGTTTACACGGGTCCAAGGGAGATATTGCCGTGGACCGGGCGCGATCTTCTTTGGTGATTGTTTCAGAACACTATTGAGCTTTCGCTTCTTCGTTTCGGAGGTGGTATAATTGAAGGTATTGGATAGCGAAGTGAGAAGAAGGGAGGAAGAGGAATTAATAGATTGGATCTTAGAGTAATGAATAAGAATACCTTCTTTCGTGATGAGGAAAAGTTGGATGTTTGGAGTAAAGCGATGAGAAATTTATGGAGGATGTTACAGAATTTTCTTTCCTCCCAACATCTTACAAGTCTTCGTGCCAGTATTATATGAAGTACAGCGTCAGAGCTTACGTGGAAGCTTGTTTAGCAAGAGAACACAAACTTCTGGCAAGTAATTATACCATAGACACAAGCCAATTAATTACACTATCATTAAATATACTTGACAGCGATGAAGTGTAGCTTAATCCCTATTTCCCCGTATGTTGCATCAACATTCAAATAAAACGAGAAGTGAGTATAGTTTCTCATTCCTCTTTTCTCCGACCAAAAACTTTTTACACGTAGATATAAAATTGGCGATACAAAATAGAAAATAAATTCGTGTACATAGTATATCAGTAAACATTAATTTTTCGACAAATACCCATGCAATAAGAGATCTATTAATATATCATCTACTTGAATTACAACACCCCCTTCCCTACAATTCGATGTAACTACCCCCGAAACAACTCGATACTTCTCAAAGAACCCAACAAGTGAATTTCAATTTCGAACAAGCCCGCGGAACAGATCCCGCGAAATAGTGATTCAGTGACCCTGTGATCGATGCCTCCATCGTGCTGCACTGCGATTGACCGTCCCCTAAGACATCCAGTAATATATTCGCCGAAGGAACACGTTTCGACGATATTTCAGGGAGGGCCTCGTTGCGCCACGATTTCCCGCGTTCGCGAAAAACGGGGAAGGGCGGTGGGCCGGCAGAAACAGAATGATAGAGAGACGTCCATGCGTGGGAGGGGGGGGGGGGAGCCAGAAGGGGGTGCAGGGAGGGTGAGAAAGAACGTAAACCGCATAAAGTACGCTAAATTCCTCGTACTTACGGTTGGTTAAATATGCAGCGGAATATCAGAGCGCGGCCGCGATGACCATATCCTTCGTAATATAGTGCGATACTTGGAAGGTATCCTGCATAACTCGAAGCGCGAGCGGCCAACGGTAGGGCGAGGAGCGTGCAGGGCGAAATAATATTCCTCGGCCATAATTTCGTGCCGCTCGGGCACACGGCTCCGGGGCGTATTTTACCAGGCCCGGGATACGGTATCCATAATGCATCCAGAAGATGTAACTCCACCCAGCGGTCTGCGCCCGATATAACGCAAACGCCGATGCTCGAAGGGGGGCCGGACGCTTCGACCGAACAGTCGTTAATGTTTCAGCAGACAGCCGACGCGGATAAAAGACGCTGCCGGGGAGTGTCGATGACAATGCCTTTCAAGGAATTCAGTTTTAAGCCTTTGCGACAGGCGACAATTTATGTCGCACTACTCTTTTCCTCTGTAGCAGACGTTTTCAAGCATTTTACAATACTGTTTAGCAGGGTGGTCCTTAGCTATCGGGGTCATAATTTTGTTCGACTATATCGGAAGTATCAGTGAATATTTTGGAATAAAAGAACGGTGCCATTTTTTAATAAAAGTGAAGTAAGATGAAAAGAAATCGAAAGTTGAAAAATAAGGATCACTCTAGTATATAGTTACACTTGTAGATCTATGAACCCTGCGCCTTCTTAGCTGCCATACGTAAATCTAATGTTCAAAGTGTAGCCTGCGTTGTGTCAAAATTTCGAAGCGATAAAGTTTCTATAAAATGTTACACAGAGTCCTTAAAAATGATAAGAAAGCTCTAAAAAATATTGCGATGAAAGTACAGGATACCCCTCTCGTCACCTGTCCCGCAAATGAGGTACCGAAACTTCTTAAGCGTTACCCTATGCCACCATTTGGTAAAGGTGATAATAAACGTTGAGCCAGAGTTTTCGTTTCGTGCTTTACGACGTGACAATCGGGTTACGCAAGCAGCGTTACGCAATGGCCGTCCATTCGCATAAACAAGCGAATTCTGCGGAGCTTGGCACGATGAACCACGCTGCTGGGAAGCAAAATATTTTCGAGCATCATCCGTGTGAGAGGTATTTAGCGCTCGCGCGCGCCGAGCCGAGGGGAGAAATGTCGATCGACCATGACCGAGACACATTGCTGGTGCTCTGCACGAAGGTGGGGCACCATTCTCGTATTCAAGTAATATAACGCTGAGCAGCTTTTAAAATATTATAAAATATCAAAGGAAAGACTACCAACGAATATGCATTCCGTTGGAAATACTAAGTGCATAATCCCTCATTAAATCCCGTACTACTGGCTAAATCTACTGTACTGCAAATGTTTTCACTCGGCAAATGCAATTTTGTTCAAAATGCTTGAACCGATCTCAAGTAATTATCAAGCGATGAAATACATCCTTGAAATTTGCCGCACGAGGTAAATCTCTGAAAATTGTCGCGCTTCTGCATGCACTCCTCGGTTTTACCCTTCTTCGGCCAAAGCGTTGTGAAAATGGTAAAGAAAGAATCAGGGATCACGATTACCACGTGTCAGAAGAGTCGCACGGCTGACAGTGGTGAAACGCGAAGATGAAGGGAATCGCAGGCGCCTCTAAAACGTATCTAATACCGAAATCGAGGGGAAACGGACCGCAAAGCTCGAGCAAAGTGGCTCACGCGACGGGGTAGCGTTACTTCCGCCAGCTCGATTGCATTTACGGATGAATTTCTCAAGGCGGTGGGGTGTTCGTGACGCAAGGACGAAGGATTGCGCCTGGCTGCACCGGCAACTCCGCGGGCTACGTGTCCGGGAACGTACGGAAATAATTGTTGCATATTTAATGAGGCGTGAGGTAACAGGGTCACGCCGTCGTGGCACCAATTTCCTCGCGGAAAATTTACCATTTTCCCAGTGCCCCGTGGAACCTGAATAAGGGTCGCCTCGAAGCATCACGGAACGGCGGGGAACGGCTACGTGCCTGGCCACGTAACGGAAATAATTGTTGCATATTTAATGAGACGAAAGGCGATGGGATCACCAGGGTCGCCATCTTTCGCGAGGTCCCTCTGCAACCCTTCGTCGAACGTTATCTTGGGCCGAGCCTCCCCGGGAAATGGATCAATTTCGAGAACCGTACGACACGAGACGAGGAACGTAGCGTAAATTTACGGGTGATATTCGTTAAAGAAAAATCATCATCGAGGTGTAGGAGAAAAAAGAGTCCGGCCAGGCTGGACCGGGAATCGAACCCGGGATCTTCCGCTTGCCAGGCGAGTGCTTTAACCACTAGGCTACACAGAGCTGACGCCGACTCTTCTCCAAGTGAACATACCATAAACACAGCGCACGGAGCGCCACCTGTCTGCCCAAACCTGCACAATAGGCCGTTTCTCAATGAAACGCTGATCGCCTGCAGAGGCAAGCTTGTATTTATATTCATTTAACAATAATATTTTTATGTAACGTTTCACGTCCAAAGAGGTGGAACTGCAGACTAGCCTCGTTCAGTATAATTATAAAGGGTGACTCACAAATGCACTTTTTTCTCATTCCTCAAAATTAGTATCAAATGTTGTTACGGTATTAAAAGCTTCTGTAATAATGTCAGCTACAACAGAAGCAACTCTTTCCCCGATTTGCTCAGCGCTGTTTAAGAGGATGCAATACTTCCCCGAAATTATGGGCGAATAAAGCGTTGAAAGGGGTCAGGATGAACGGCTGAACAATCAACTTCGTTTCGCCAATGTGCGTAATGCTCTTAGAATCGGAAGCACTTGGCGGCCTTTTGTCTATGAATTAGAAACAACAGTTCCCAGAGGCGCCCGCCAATTGCAGAAAAGTGAGGAAACGATCGGTGCAAGGCGCGGCCCGCTCATTTTCAGGAAACTTAATTGCGAAAATAATTGTTGCGCATTTAATGAGGCAAGGAGTAATAGGGCTACCCCCAGCTACCCCGAGCCACCCCTCCCGCTTTGTACAAGCAACTTAAGTCCTAGCCCTTCCTTTTCTCCATCTGCTTCTTCTTACTTCTTCTTGTTGTTCTTCTTCTTCTTCTTCGTCTTCCTCTTCTCTTCTTCTCCTGCTTTTATTAGCTCCATTTTCTTTCGCGTAACTCGCGCACGGTGCACGCGAGCGCGCGACTTCACAGGTAATTAATTTAGTTTTGCAATTTCTCCCGGCGAAGGAACGCCGGCGTTTTGCAATTTACGTTCGTTCCACCAGCCTGTCTTCCTCCCTGTTCCGCTTTGACTTTGTACAACCGAGAAGTCGTGCTGGTTTGTTTACCTGCGCGCTCCTGTGGAATTTATCGACCCAGGACTCGGCAAATATGACGTAGACGCGTTTCGAAGCGTTCACAGAATTGTTTGCCCCGTTTCCCTCGAATAAGAAACGCCCTGCACGCGTTTCGGTGCCCGATATTCGGAAATCGGTCTCAACCTAGTAGGGGAGACCGGGGCAGATTGTAACAAAAAAAGTCTTCCATTATAAACTAAGAAGAATTAAATACAATTATCTTCAAGCTCAGGAATCTGCATCCTGTGCGTGGTTCGTCGCAAGCAATTGGTGGGAAATAGCTGACCAACCCGAAGGGACATTTCTCAAAACACTGTGCCACTAACCGATACGAGGCTAAACGGTCAATCTCCAATTTGGATCGATTACCACCAGCGACGTATTGTCCCGGAAGGAGGGTATCACAAAAACGCGAGCACCTCTGCAGAGGGAGAGAGAGAGTAATGTCCGCCCACTCGAGAAACCGTATAGAAGAAAAAGGTAGTGGAAATATCCTAGTGCCACAGTAGCCGGAGCCTCAAATTTCATCCGTGTAGAGAGGTGTACGAACAGGCTGTGTGTTTGTGCAGAGGAATAAGCTTGACGAACGGGAGAAAGAGAGCGCGACGGGGAGTTTGAAGAGAGAAACCAAACGAACGAACGTCGCATGGGCTGCAGCCTGAAACCTGGAGCCTGTGGGGAGGGGGGGTCAAGTGGCAAATATTAGTACGAAAACTGGCGTTGCCGAGCTTGCGAGAGCTTCGCGACGAAAGCTGCTTAAACGTTCCCTTCCACCGCCTCCGTCGAACCAGCTCCATTCCCCCGGCTACCAGGCCCCGAAAAACCCCTCGTTTCTCTGTTACCTACACCGAGGAAACCAGCGAGCCCTGCAGCCCTCCGAGCTCTCCAATACAATTCCGCCTCGGCGAAGTTACCCTGCCTTCCACTCGGTGGTTAAAGCTCCAACAACAGATCCCCCACCTCTCTGCGTGCGCGCGCGTCCGTGTACGTGTGAGGGAACGAGGCATTGGAACTAACTGGGGGGAGAGAGGGACGGGGAGCGAATTGTAGTAGCTAGGAATACCAGGCAGCCGTAGCAGGATCCACTGGTAGCGACAATAATAGTCGTACTATGTTCCTTTGAGAGGCGAGAGCACGGCGGCAAGACTTTTCGTGAATCGCGTACGTATCTGTCGCACTTAGAGCCGCGCGTACAGGGTGCAACCGAGAAACTTTCCCAGCACGTGAGGCAGACCATTTCGAGTCGAAAGGACTACGCTGCGGGGCTTATTCCACTCTTTTCTGGAGACGCGTGTCTGTAGGATCCTCGGTGTCAAGAACGCTTGCTGATTTTTTTAAATTGGACGCGGAAGACCATCAGTGAACTCTAACCCAAGATCTCTACAAATACCGAAACCAACGGAACGCCATCAATGTGCCAATCGCACCATAGGTCGTTCCAGATGCCAAATCCTACCAACAAAAAGCTGTCTAATAGTTTCTGCTACGCGTTCAGTTCCCACCATGCTAAATCCTTTTCGAAACGTTGGATAGTGGCACCCTGTTAGGTCTCTTCCATCCCGTGACCCTTTCGAGGATTAAAACACACGGCGCCCGTTACGCGGACGGCGAAAGCAGTAACAATTGCAGTGAAAACTGGACGTACGTACGGGTAACCGCGGCAGCAAACTTTCGTTCCCTGGGAATTGTCCATAAAGCGGCCGGAGGCAGCACGAGCGGATGCCAGCGGTGGCTTGTCTACACTTTTTAACTTCCGGCCGGCTGGTAATTAGTTCGCATTAGCCGTGAATCGCCACTGGCCAGGCGTAGCGCGCGTGTAATCGAATATAATGAGAACAGCTCTCGCACAGGTGCTCAGGAGAAAAGCCTCATCGCGGTCTGCTTAATGAAGGCCGGCGCACACGCGCAGGCACGCGAACACACCTAAGTCGACCGAAGCGCGGGCCGGTGTCCAAGAAAAATACCCGATTCTCATGGACGATTCGATGGACAGGCTGCATCCTTTCAACCGCGCTGCCACGCGGCCTGTACAAAGTGCGCGTTGTCAGTCACCAGGAACGGAACGCTTGAACATCGTCTCTGATGGATTCTGGGATACGAATAGGGTGCACGGAACGGAATACAGACGAACGCAGAAGACGAGACTGACGAGCTGAATTCTCTTCCCTCGAACACCTCAAAGCCGTATTACTCTGTATTATTGCTAACGTTGGGAAGACTTCCCGCCCACGTACTTACAAATGCATCATTCAAGCCCGCGAAGTAAGTTGGAAATTATCCAGCCGCTGATCGGCTCAATGCCGGAGCAACGGTTCATCGAAACTTTCTCGGCTAACGCGAAATAATTACTAGCCTCGCGAAAGCGGCGTTACACGGGCAAGCTTCCGGTGGTGTTCGCCTGTTCCGCTTTCAGTCAGCTTTCTAGGTTAGCCTGCCTCGCGGGCAAATCCTCTGGAATAAAAGTTCCCCATCGCGTACCTGCGCGGACCCTGCTATCCGCCTTCTCATCGCTATTTTAATGCTATCTTCAGCACACCTCCGCGCGCGGTCCCCGTGTTTTAATCCCCCCCGCGCCGTATAATATTTACAGAGCGAGAGCACACGGCAGGTTGGTCGACGGACGCAACTAAACACGTAATCCGATGCGCCGTGTGTATCGTGCCCGTCAGAGTGTGCACAAGCCAACTGTTATTCAATGCATTTCGCAAATGTTTTACTCGTGATACTACTGGATCAACTCCCCAGCTTTGCGTATTTCGGACGCTGAATACGGAGGTACTTTGAGGTAACCGGAAACGCTGGATGCCCCGCTAATGACACGTTAGAAACGGAAACCCCGGCAAGTGCTGGTGTCGATCGATGAATATCCTGGGGCACTCTTTCTGATTTTAATTTGCATTCTCTTGGTACGTCGTTGGTAATTGAAACAGCTCGATAGATCGTGGTGTACGAGCTGACCGTTGGTTCGTATTAACCTTGCCTTTTGATCAGCTAAAGCCCCTATGTTTTCCGTAGTAACTGCCTCGTCGATTTGGATCAAACGTTTTAATTGTAGGCGCGCGGGCAACTTAATTACGCTCGCGGGAAATCAAACGTTCCCCGAACTAATCATGTACAAATCAACGATCCAGATAAGGCCCCCTTTCATTTCGTCCGTTCTACCGATTTACCGCGGCGGTCGGGATCCTCTTCGCCATTAAAAGGGAAGAGGACATGAAATCGTCCCATCAGTGCCTTCAGTTTGTCCACGTCGACGTTAAACAGCCCTGAATACCTCGGCTCGAGTCGAGAGACCTAGGGTATTTAGGATGCCAGAGAGGCCAGCAGATGCGTTTCTGGTGGCGTGCACTTAAGCTCGAGAGTCCAAGAGCATCCAGAGAATCGTAGTCGTTAGACAGTCTCGCGATATAGTGGCGCATTCTTTTTGCCCCGGCTGCTATTTCCGTCGGCGGCCCGCCAGGGGACAGCTTTTAAAAATGCAGCTTAATGACCTCGTCGCCGGTGAAAACGCCCGTTTTGTCCTACGGCGCTCGCGTTTGCACTTCCGTGTTCGTTAATGCAAACTGATACAGCGGGCGATATCGAATTAACGAGCGCCGTTTACGGCCTTTAAACGCGACACTTCGGGCCGGAGTCGCTGCGCGGAATTGCACGCCCGAGGATTGTCCAACGGCGGGCAGAGGACGGTGGCTTGAAACTTGCAAGGGAGCCCTCCAAGATTTCCGGCTCAAGGAGCGAAAGCCGTGGCTTTAAAAATACAGTTCCAGGAATTTTCTCAGCTCGTAAAACCGAGTGTTCGATGACATATTAAAACCATTAAACGCTAATGCTCCTCGCTTAATGCGGTGAAGCTGGGCTGACGATCAAAACTGTTGATGGGAAAACACTTTAGAGCCAGTGGACTGTGAATAAATGATTAGAGAACTAATACCATCCTTTCTTCGATGCCCTGGTCTATCGGTATCGAAATGGGATTGCTGAAAGCCTGAAAGAAACCATTCCCCTCGGCTTATTTCAAAGCTTCTCAGACAGCCCATTGTCGACGTGTTGCCGTCCCTACGGCGAGCTTAACATCCGACTTCTGATTATTAAAGATCAGGAGGCACAGTGTGTACGCGATTAGACTCCGGTTGCCGCCACGTCAGATTTCCTCCGCGCAGGTTTTTCTCCACTGCGCCAGTCCTCGCGACGCAACAATCGTCTTAGTGCACGAGTGCTCGTTACAGCGCCCGTTCTTCCAGCGTGTGCGCCTGGCAGCGAGCGTTCCCAGCTTGGATCCAGCGAAGCAGGCCAGTCGGCGGAAAGAAGGGGGGGAAAAAAGGCGGAAGCACGCGGCACGGGGTTGCAGGTCGAAGCATAACTTTTTCATTTCCCAGCGTCTTCCGGTTCTGCGCGGGGCTTCCTCCCTGCGGTCCCCGGCGGGAAAGCGAGGGGAGAAGAGAGGCCGCGCCACATTTTCCTCGCGCGGAATATCTTTTGTACGTGAGCCTCTTGAATAAACATGCAGTCACCGTGCGCGCCGACGAAGGGTGAGAAAGGAAATGGAGCTGCCCCGTTAAGGGCGCTCGGAGATGGAGCCGAAGGAAGAAGAAGAAGAAGAAGAAGAAGCAAGAGGGCGAGGCCTGTTACGGGTAAACGATGAAAAATGTCGTCGCCCCGCCGCTTACCAGGCTTCGAGACAAAAGCACGCGGATGATAAGGAACCCGCAAATATTTTCAACTTAATTACCCGCGCCGCTTCTTAACGGGCTATTCCGCTTCGGAGGCACGCACGCCACGGCAGCGCGGCAGGCTGGAGATACGTATCTGCGCGTTTAAGCGTCGCTACTCCGCCATATTCTTGCCCGGCCGACGGGAAATGCTAACTAACGGGACGCTGGTATTGTCCCCGCGACAAAAAGATCCTATATTTGCGGGGGTGCGGCGAATGTACGCCGCTGCGATGGGAAGAGTGTCTGGGGGCGCGATAAAGGGATACAAATGACGGGGGGCTCCTTCTAGGAAACAGAAGTTTCGTGGCATGGTGTTATCGGGGTGGCGTATCGATCCTAGGGGAATTCCTGGAAGTATGTATTTTATAGTGCTTCCTTTTTGATCATCAACCATCTTGCCAGGTTACTAGTTGCCTTAGCTGAGGATCATTTGCAAAAGAACTTGTACAGTATCCAGCATATGATCTCTAGGAAACTCTTCCCAGACAGGGATAAAGTTCTTCTTCGGCTAATCACAGCTCTCCCCATTTTCTGCGTCCCACCTACGCGTCTTTCAACTTCCAGGCCTGCAGAACACCGCAGTAAAGAGTTACAGTGAACCGGGGACCATTACCGAGCTCCGGAGCGAAACCGCCTGGTTTCAATCGTACGTAAACGAATCCCAACCAACGCGCACCCCCCATTAGAAGTCCCTGGTCTTCAGATTTCGTTAATTCATTAGCAGCCGGGGGTTCGTGGGAAGCTTGGAACGTTGATTCGCAGTCCCTCGCTGGCACAGACGCAATCATTCATATTTAACGGACCATTTGATGGATTGTGCTTCGCGAGAGCGTGGATGGCTAGAGAGGGCGAACAGGAGAGTGGATGAAGGGAGGAACAAGCGGACGAGAGCATAGAGGAAACGGTAGCGAAGATTTAACCCCCCCGCTCTGCGCCCTTGGATCGAACTCGACGCAAACGACGCGAAATATCGCCGCAAAATATAAATAGACGTTGGGTGTAGAAGAGCGTCGAAAACAGCTTGAAACTGCGAAAGTTTAAAACGCAGACTGTCGGAAGCCTCCGTGGGTGGGCTGGGTCGTTGTCCTCGGGGACGCTGCATTAGTCATATTCTCGCATCAGTCAGCCCCTTCTCCCAAACCCCTCTTTGCACAGACCAGGACATTTTCACGTGGGAATATTTAACTCCACGGTGGCAAGTTACTCTACGGGCCTCTGGTCACCGGTATACGCTGCAGCGCCGGGATCCAGCAGGTCGCGCGGGCGGGCAAAACGTCCTATGCGACGGGACTCGGCGAGATACGCATCCCTTGGGGACAGATAAGACAGTGTCGTGTTTGGCTGGCGTCTCCTGTTCCCCTGGCTGCTCTCTACCCCGCCAGCTTGATGTAAGTGCACCAACACCGGTGTTTATGCACGTCTCTTCCGTGTCTTTTCCTCGTTCTCGTCGTATAACGGTTCCCGAAGAGCGACAAGCTTTGGGGAACTGTGCGAGCTGAAGAGCGACTTAGCTACTGGCAAACGCATCGCTGCGTTTCCTACGCGAGAATCAGGAAACGTAGGTATATATTCCTACGGTTTTCCGGGATGAGATGCCGCGATCTGTGGTTGGTCATTGTGTTTCGAGTGTTTTATGATGTTACTTCATCGCGGTAGCGTTCCTCGTATAAATTCTACTGGTTTAACAAAAGTGAAGATCCATTAAAGAACGATTGTCTGCGCTGGTGCTAGCACAAGGAATTCCTTGTCGCAGAAATAACCACCACGGTTCGCACAGATTATTCCGCAATACATTATCTGGCACCCGTCGCTGCGTTGCCGCCCGACCCTGTCCAGTTACGTCTGCGATACGCTTCTTGCATAATCCTCCAAATCCAGTTACATCATGCCAGAAGCGAAACACAATACCTCAGAGGTCTTGGTGCCCGGCGAAACCGCACTCAGGGATCGAACCTGTTAGGCGGCAGGGACGGCTTTATCCGCGCCGGTGGAACGCGATTTCGGTGTTTTCAACGGGCAATACGGGGAACAAGGAAAATATACGCCGAGGGGGGAGGCGGGTTCGCTCGCGACGAGTGTAAAAACATCGCGACAGGCGAGTAAACGTCTGGCCGCCAGCCAAAGGGGATGTCCTGCTCCTCTTTGTTGCTCGGTGGCGCGCGCGCGGACGCCGCTGGCGCTACAAAAGTTAATTTGCGTAATGGCGTGTTTAAAATACGCGGTTCGACGCTGTCCCGCGATAGCGGAACGAATTTTCCGCGAAGCGGCCTGCGGGTCGTCAACCTTTCACTGGCGATTACGCTTGAAACTGCTTCGCGATCTCTGAAGGTTAAACACAGTTTCTTCGCTGTTTTAATGCCGTAATGCGCCGCCGAGAAAGAGACTGCGTAACGTGTAATTAGCTAATGATACGTACTCCTGATCGTGTTGATCAACGTGCAATCGTCTCGTCGACACAGGTGACGTTGAGGAGAAAGCATCAAAGCGGAAAACCTGAGGAAACCACGGAATCACTGGGGTGCTTCGGGAGAAAACTAGGGAGACAGTGATTCGACAGTCTACCAGAGAGGCTGTCACACATGTGACTTTGCAATTCAACGTGCACAAACACCCATACGCAAATATGCGTTTTTGAGCGCGCATAGCTTGGTTAGGTCCCAAGGTGGGTGGTTCGAGAATCACTATAAATGGTAATGGAGAGCAGTGTTCACCTCGGCATCGCTCCCCAAGAAACGAAAGGGTGGTTACTTGGGCGAGCGCGGGGGAGCGAGGAGGGTGGAAAAAGAAGACAAGGAACGGGTGGAACGGGGCGGTTTGAAAATGTAATATTTATTCTCGCCTCGGCGTAAATAATAGCGTCGTACACCCACGACAGTATTCCTTTCTCTGCCGCCACGTTCTTCGTATCGCTCTGACACGCTTTCTGCTGGATCACTTTTCTATTTCGTGTCTTAATGTAAAACCTGGCAGATAGAACTCGATCGACTAATGGATCCTTGTTCAGCTTGAACGGTGAATCATTTGCACCGTGACAGTGGAATTTTTATTCGTATATTTAATATTCATAGACTCTTTTTAAGAAATATTACCCTAAGTTCTGAATATCCTTGTGACACATTTCGATGCTACCTGCGACATACTTGATTCCATTACTGGTCACGAGCACGCGTTAAAACGATTTTCCTTAGCGTCCCCAGCTATCGCGTTCCCCTTGCGATTTTCCACCAATAATATTCCGCAGGCTCGCCCGCGTCATCCCCTTACGCCTGAAGAAAAATCTACCGCTTCCATCGCTGTCGACACGCGTGCACGTCAAACGTTCTACGGCAGACGCGATCTTTCACCTCGCTCGAGGCTCCGCCACCCCTTTCCCCCTCCCACGCGAGTTTTCCATCACGAGAAAACTATTCCAGGATACTCCGTACGATCGGGGTACTCAGGAGTATGCAAGAAACCACGGATGCTTCGAGTTATTTCCAACTCCTCATTTTTAGGCTCGGTACTCGAATTCTCCGGCTGTAACGTCCTATCCTCCAAGAGAGATTCCCCTTTGAGAACCCTAGGAATCCTCTAAAATCGAGCTCCGCCGTCACCGTTGTGCGAACCCAGTCGTAGAAGCGTAGAGGCACGAGACGCCGCGGAGTTTCGATTCGAATTGCAAGGGGGAAATAACTTGGTATTCTATTAAAGGAACAAGCCCGCGAGACAAGGATCGGCAGGCGTCGCGCCTCCAACCCCTGCGACGCCGCAACATCCGCGAAGATGCACGGGACGACCGTGGATCCTCGCGCTGTGCAGCCGCCATTGGGAATTAGTTGCGTGGAACTGCTTCCGCGCGGAGCTGTAAAACTCGCAGGAAACGCGGCTGCGAGGAGCGCGGAGGGCGCGGGAGGTGTGGGATAGAAGTTTCGCCGCAAGTAAGGGAGTTTTCGAGGAGGATTCGGAACTAGCTCCTCTCGTTAATAGCAGAATCGGCGCGCGAGGTCCTCATCGCCGCCTGAAGCGCTAGCGAGCACGATGATGAATGCGAAGCGTGCAGTATACGGATATGCAAACGAAAGCAGACGAATCAGTGATGTCGCGGGGGGATGGGAGAAACTGGGAACTATTCTACTCGCTGTTTTAGTTTTAGTCCTGTTGCAGGGGTGGAAGGGGGTTGCGATGAGCGATATCTATCGATAACTGTAAGTATATATCGATATTTACTTGTTGATGTATTTATATTTTTTATAGATATTTCAAATACTAATAATTATTACAGGTGTCTATTGATAATTTTTACTACACCTTCCTTCGTTCGAGCCAATTAAAGCTAATAATTTTCGATTTACCACGCGTAAATAAAATTCAGTATTTATGTTTCATATTTTTATATTCAACGATACCCATGATGTTTATTTTTAAAATATAAATTCTAGGTTCCTGTATAAATATGATTTGAAAAGTAAATTACTTGTTTTTATTTTAATATTTTTAATATTGATTTAAATAAAATAATATCTTAATGATATATAAAAAAAATTATGTTGGAATATTCCTTTTAATTCAAAATGATATTCTGTTGAAAATATGTTTATTTTTTAATTGGTAAATTGATATTATCAATATCAATACTTTTTCAATAATATATTTCATGTATCGATATATCTCAACTGTCGCGTTACTCATGAAACTTGCGAGCGATATTTTGAAAGCGAGTTTTCTCCAACTACAAGAACAGTTTTCGAAAAACTACGGTACACACCGTACAAACGATCATTAAATTTAGATCTAAATTATTTGAAATCACAAAGAAAATTAAATCCCATTCCGCTTTCGTTTCGAGATTTTTCGGATACAAATATCAGAAATCGTATCGAGTGAATAAGTCACGATGAAATTTAATGACGACAAATATCCCATCGGAGTATAGGCGGTATATATCGAAAATAACATGTTTTTCGAAAGTAGAATTACCGGTGAGACGCGTTAAATAAATGTACGAAAATCAGGTATCCGTTTGCAGATGACGTATTATGAAAAATACGATCTGGTACTGAACATTTACGCGTTCAACACGAATCATTTATATTTACGTCAAAACTGCTTGCTATATAAGCTGCCCTTAATTATTTTACAGGTAATTACGCTTCTGAATCAAATAAATATATCTGCCAACGATAAATCACGCAACCCAAGTGAGACGACGTAAGAGAACATCGGAACTATAATGTTCGACACCATTCATTATCGAAGAAATGGAGAATACTAAAATAAAGAAGCAACCGAGCAACGTCATATCAGAGAAGAAGCTGAACTTTACACAGAGACCTAATGTAACTACGAAGGAACAGTACCCGGGGCGAAGATGGCATCGTCAGAGGAAGATATTTTTCGCACAGACACTTCGTAAAACAGAAATGCATTAAGCGTGCACAGTATGTCGCAGTGTCGCGTTACAGGATGAGAATGATAGCGTAGAAGAGGCACGTTGGAAGCGCAATATCCTTGAAACGGAACAGTTTCGCAATCTCGATTCTACGCGGGGGAGGAGCGCGGCATCGTTAGTCAACCTTTACAGTCGACGAAGGGAGAGTTGATGGAGCGAATCTCGTTGCCGCTTTAAGATGCTTCCTGCTTTATCTTTTCGCACGATTTGACAAAAAGCATTTGCTACGATGGATCCGCTAAAATAAAGCCAACTAGACGCGAACGCCGGGCTTCAGCGCGCCCCGTCGCCGTTTTCGTTATCTAATAATGTTCCTATGCATCCCCGATACCTTCGCCTACGTGTCGTTTCATCCAGTAATATTGGATCATTACTCTCAACGGCAGAGAAAGATTCTGGAGCGAGAAATACAATAAAATTTCTGACGATTCAAATTCACTGTGCCTCGCGCAGTTCAGAGATTGAATAATATTCTTCTGGAAAAGGATTACTTTCGGCGAGTGATCAATGGATCGCTCAGGAATAACTTGGAATTTAAAACGGAGAAGATTATGTTTTAGAGACGATAAAGAATCTGTGATATTAATCAGGTGATTCAATTTTTGCTGAACAATAGCTTCTACTTCACTGAGCATTTAATGGTCCAAAACTAATGAAATTAAAATATGTTTATGTGATTTATCAGATATTCTGTTATAGCTTACTATTCTGTAATGTAAAACGAATATGAAGTTGTCGAGTAACCGTTCACTAAAGTAGCCTCTGACCACTCAATGTCATTGATCAGATTGATCAGCAAATTGTAATGTTGAACATGCTCTGTCTAACATAGAAATTTGCGATCGAGCGTCCCGCGATTTAAATTGAACGCCATCGTGTCAAAGAAAAATATGTGCACGAAGCAGGAAATATTGTAGCTGCGTGACAGAAAAATTGAGCTCTTTCGGTGGCAACCATTAGCATATATTTACGTCACGGTGGCAATAATTCCCGACGCTCGTTGGTAAATTACGAAACCTATTTACCGCGTTTCGCTAAAATATTTTACGCTGGAGTGTCGTGGTTCACATTCGCGTTTCAATTGTTGTTTTCTTCCGCATTCACGAGCGCTGGAGGATATTGAAAGTTTTTTTACGTTCGATCATAAAACGTCGTGCAGAATTATCGAAAGCTTTCATTGTGCATATAACTATTTACGCGGCTTCAGAATGAATTTGGGGTTCGAAGTGATTTAACCATGGAGTAATATCGAATAAATATTTACTACGATAATGCGAAAGTAAGTTGCGATATTACATTTCCTTTGAAGAATGTAAATGTACAGGGCAACGCTGTACATCGACAGGTTCGCAAGTAATGTAAGAGGAGTCGGAAATAAATATATCTTCATCGTCTTCCGGTTACGTTCAACCGGCTACGAGATACACAATCCTCGTCATATTTCCATCGGGACGGAATAATAGTCGATACTCCTCGTCTGCTCGAGTAAATTAGATTTACTTCTACCTGAACAATTTCTTCCTATTAAGAAACGAGCTGCGTGCATTCCGATGTAAAAATGCTGAATAGGGTCGGAGGACAGTGCGGAGAAGTAGCAAACGACGAAACGATTTTGCTCCTTCCCACGGCGCTGTTGAACTACTCCCTTTGAATAAGAAAAATATCGTTGCACACTCTCGTGAAATCCTAGGATGCAACGACTGCAGCTGAAGACCCGGTGTGAACAAAAGTGGCACATTACTTGTAGCGTGAAAGCAAACAGCAAATACGTTGTTCGCCTTGCAAGCAGCTGCTGTAGCAAAATGCTGATAGGATATGAAAGGCACGATACAGTAATAAAGAGGAATAATTACTCGGACACTCATTCAGGAAACATAAGGCAGCGTACACCAAGGATTTCAAAGAAACTTCGCGTACAAGTGGAGAAGTAAACGATATTAGATTTATATATTTTGGTTGTTCGCGTAGGCACTCAAGAGTTTGCAATCTATTTAACGATAAAATCATGTTGCCCGAACTGGGACTGAAGTACCATCGATTTTATACCTGCTCCTCATGAGTCGGTAGCCCAGCATTTATGGTCGAGGCTATCTAATAATCTTCCAGCCCCAAGTTCCTTGTAACAAGTTTTCTTGTTACAAGGATCCCGTAATTGTTTCTTAACGGAGTTAACCGCAAAAAACTAGAGCTCCCTGGCGACCACGGTAACGCTGTATTCGGGAAAAAACGAACGGGAAAGCAAAACCCTCGGGAAGTTCCGATCGGTTGAAAAGGATTATTAAGTACACAGCTTTTAACGGGGTTAACAAGCCGCCGCGAGTTCAGTGAAGTGTAATTAAATCTAGAGGAGACGGCGTTCAGTTCTGGCGGAAGGTTACAGAAATTATCGAGTTCTCGAAAAGTTGTGCAACTTTCAAGTCGGTCCAGAACTTACTGGCCACTCTACCACAGATAGTCAAGGAAAATTGGTTATTTTAATTAAGTCGGTTGTTTACGCGAGTCGATTATCCTTAAATAAAACAGCCTCAGCAGCAAGCAAGATACACTCTATTTAGGAAATCTTTAATCACTTTGCGGTACTTACATAATATTACCCAAGCAAATATTTGTATATGTTTCCTACATTCCACCTTCTCTTGTCAAACAAATAGGTATACCACGGGTTCCCGATTGAGGCAAGAGGGGTGCAACTCCATGTTTACCAATTTCAAACAAATTAGAAAAAACTGTTTATGAAATTATTGCTTTCACTTAGCATTAAAAAAATAATTATTGAGATGCAAAGTTTTTATTTCTATTTCTACCGAAAAAGTATTCTATAATATTAATATTAATATTTCTGTTTTTATGTATTTACAATAAATCTCTCCTTTATTATAACTCAAAAACTGTCAAAAAGATCCTTATTGTCCTACCTAAATTATTCCACAGCTCTCATCGCAACACCTGCAGAAATACTAATACCATTTCCACGCATGTATTAATTCTCAATTAATAATATGTACCCAAGCAAAGCTGCGAATTAATAGCTTCTTCCCAAGCCCGCGTGACCTGCCACTCTGAAAACCAGCGATTCAACCCCAGAACGCAAAGTTCAATCCTCCACAGGTAAGAGGAGCCAAGGACCCAGCTTTTGAATCGACGATAGCCCTCGAAGCGAGACGCCGGTGATCCGACACGGCGCAATCTAAAGCCTGGATCGACCGGTTGTCAAGACGCGGAAATCGAAGCAGAAGTCGAGGAACAAGTTGACGGCCCGGCGTATCGCGCCACGGGTAAAACTACGCCGGAAACTCGGACGGAGATGAGTATGGCGGGCTGCATACGCGAGCCGTCTTTCCGCGAATAAATTCCTTGTACGTGTCTCGAATATCGCGACGGACCGGAATCTCCCTTGGTTCCGGGTCCCTGAAAAAGGTGAGAGAGACCCAGTCGGGGGGATCTCCGGTTGGAACGAATTTCGGGGTCAGAAACGCCACGGCGTCCCCTCCCTTTAACCGCGGCTTTTCTTGCCGTCTACGCTTTCGCGACGATACCCGACTGCACCCACCCCCTTCGTTTTCTTTTCGTGTCTTGCGGCACCTGACGGGAATATTATAATCGAGGATCACCGGGGCAAGAGGAAAGTTCGCTCGTAAAAGCGCCGCCATTTGTCGCTCGGCGAGCTTCGACTCTCGAGACGGTATTTTCAAAGTAGAGGCACGCAGGGAGGGTTGGGAAAACAATCGTTGGGAAATTTCCAAAGGGGATTTACGAGATTGGGGTTTTTATAAGGTCTGAGTGTTTCAAGGACGCGTTTAATATCAAGTTAGTATTAATTTGGCGTATCAATTCCCGATATCACTTCAGTGTCGGCTCAATTTTAGGTTCCTTCACTGGGACACTAATTCCAGACTGTCTACATCAGCTGTTTTTTGTTATCCTTGCGTGATCAATGAAACGAAGTTATTTTCATGAATATGTTCGCGGTTTTAGCTTCTAAATGTACTCCTTGGTTACAGTTGAGGGGTGGAATTAATACAGAAATAGGGTAGTCGTGGAATTTCATGGTATTCTAGCATCTTTTGAAAGTTTCTTGTTCACCGACGAGTCTCGTCGTTAGGAATTCGAACGGCGACAGAAAAGCAACGCGGAATTTCGTTTGCACGCCTCCACGAGACCCCCGACAGGGTCGGAACGATCACTTGGAGCGTACACGTTTACGGGCAACGTCCTAAGGAGCAAGTTCTCACGATTCCAGAGCCGTCATCGCTACAAATACCGTGTCGTTGATTTGCTCGGGACACGAGCTGCAGAAGGGCTCGGTTCGTTGCGGCTCCTCCGTATATTTCTTATTTCTCTTGCACGTCCGGGCCGGGTGAAACCGCCCTCATACCACGGCAAAGTAAATAGAGCGTATTTCTTCTGGAAATGACAGGAAATTCAATAATCCTCGCAACGAGAGGTGAAACAGCGAGGGAAACGAAGGAGGTCACGGAAGGAAAGGGAAGAGGAAATGCTAGGAGAAGGAAGAACGTTAACGCGCGCAGATCGACCGTGCGAAACCAGGGATGCGTTTCAGGAAGGAACCACACGATATTCAGATTTTCCTGGATACTGATATACCTTGCACGCGAGTACATAAGCTGCGATCGTGTGCAGCAAGAAAAGGAATTACAAGCATTTACCTTTCGTGTATACCTGGAATACTAAATACTCAGTGGTCACACTGAGGAATACTGCTTAGTGGTAAACGGAAGAATATTGAAAAATTATGTGTAGGGATTTAAATCTTCTGAGCAACCAAATTCAATCCACTTTACTCTCGAAGGGAATATAACTAAGCAGACACTTATGTTTGATAAAGAAATCTTTAACTGGACCATACACTACTTACTTAGGTAATTGCGTATTAGTTCATAAAACCTAATTTTTGGTATTATAGATTTTTTTTAAATCTAATGATTCCTTTCACAGAATACAGATGCGAGCGCCAGACTTTACATTGTCTCTAGGTTGAAGTATTTTAGTATTTCAACAAAGTAAGCTGAAATCTGAGAGGACATGATGTTACATCTCACAACTAAAGAGTTAATATCCATCAACAAGCACTCGTCGATAACGGCTGACTAATTTCCCCCAACGAACCCTGAATAAAGTCTGCTTACGTTCCTCTCTGAAAGCGCAGCTTCCACCACGCGGGGCTTAAAACGAGGACGAGTTTCCACCAATTAGCGAGCCCCGGACTCAAAGAATCTTTCTAAAACGTGCACCCCGGGTCTAATACATCCGTACACTCGAGATCGTATCTAACGACCACTTGCCAGAGTAACCGATAAGAGCCCTAAATTACCCGAGGGGGAGGCCACATTCAAAATCCAGAGAGCAATTCACGTCGCCGCGGTGGCTCGAAGGCGCTCCATCGCCGGCGGGGTAAGGAAAAAAAAAACAAAACGTTCTCAAAGTCCCGACGTAGCCGACGATTCCAGGCGTAAATCGACGAAGGTTTACCTTCCGGGCATAGCTTCGGGTCCCCCAACGACGCGAAGCGCTCGCTACTCCTTAGCGCGCTGTTCTCGCCTCGTCGAGGGGGATGGAAGAGCGCGAGTAGGAACAGGCGACAGGAGGGGTTGAGAACAGAGGAGACAAAGGATGAAGCCTCGGCCCCGGCCAATCGCATCGCGGGAATAAAAATCTCATACATGTAAAAATATTCAATCGAGTGTCCCTCTTCTCTCGTCCTCCATCCGCGTCGATATTTCCACTCTTTCCGGCCGCTCTATCTGGGATTGCCCCGAGAAAAAGGGAAATCCTTTTTCTTCCCGCCGCCCGCCGCCCGTCGCCTCGTCCCCTCCCCCCTCCCTCTCCCCCTCTCCCTCACCCCGCCGTCATCCTTTGCCGCTGCCATCGGTGACAGTCGTCGAACGTGGAAGGGGAACGGGCGCGATTTCCTGCCTTTGCGGCGCTCCTCGGGCGCGCCGTCGCTTTATTAGCGATTCCTGCCGAGAACCGAGGTAGGTACCAAAGCCGGGCGATGTAAGGACGAGAGATTGATCTGGGAAGGCATTATAGAATTCGTCAGCCGTGACGGCGTTCGGCGTAAAGGAAGCGCGGGGGGATGAAATGATGCGAGATTGAGATATCGATTAGCGGACGTTGGCGCTCTCCTGCTTCTGACGACTCTGGGCTCCGATTAATCGCCAACAGGCTGATTCTTCGTGCAATTTAATAATGGCGATTCGTGGATTCTCTGACGCATAGTGGGATTCTTTTCTAATTGTAGATTGTTATAAATAATCAGAGGATTTCATCGATTAGAAGTATTCGATACTTGAAAATATCGGTCGGCTAGATGTTAGAGACCTGCAGAGTAATAAATTGTTGTTCCTGATTTATGATCTTTGGAAAGATGCTGGAGGTGAATTAGAAACTGATGTTGTTGTCGATTCTTTTCTAGTATTAGTAGTGTTTTTCTCAAGAATGTCGGAACGGCTGCTGACTTTTGGGGCCAAGTTTTGTCTAAATGTGTTGGAGTTTGAGAAAATTCGACATTTTATACAGTGTGAAAATGGAGGGTGGCTCGAGTATATTAACAAGGGAACACATCGACTCTGCAGATTTATAGAATAATGAAAAATATTTGACACGTATTTTTGGTTATCAGCAATCGTCCACGTGGAAGGGTTGGAAAGAGCGTTTAAAGTTAATGTCGAAATATATTCGAATTATAGGGGCATTCGACATTTAAAAACTCACACTTTGTAAACAAATTTGTCCTACGCCTCATAGTTCTCGAGATATTCCAGAAAATATGTTTTCGTCTCCCGACTTTAGGGGCTGTTTTCACCCCTTCAATATGGACGATTGCTGATAACAAAACATACGTGTAAAATATTTTTCACTACTCTGCAAATCTGCAGGGTCTCGTCAAAATCGGCGTGCGCGGGTTCGATATGTTCGTTAGTCGATTTTCAAGCGTGAACCTAACGAAAACGAAGTCAAATGTTTCGGGTGGCATTTCCAACGATCGTGGCTTCAGTAGTTCGCGCGTACCAAAAATAGAATGTGTGGCCTACAATTGTCGTTCGCGAGAACAGGATTCTCTGAAGCCAAGCTAAACACGTCTATCCTAAATTATTGACGCCCATTACGAAATTTGGTACTACTTTGCTGGATGGTAATTCGCGGACAGAGAATTTCTTTCGAATTCGCTGGGATGAAGCCGATCGACCCTCGAACTCGACACCCCCTTCGTTCCACTCCTCCATTTTTGAATCACAAAACTAATTGAGATCACGAAAATCAGGGCACAAGATAAAAATACCACTGCCTCTCTGTATAACCAGACTGCATATTCATCACCTTACACTTTACATTCAATAGATTTGATCTTCTCACCTTCCGCGCAGCAAAGTAAAGGAAAATAATTCGGGATCGACTACAAATGCTTAAATAAATAATCTATTCATAACTACTAAACGGTAATAATAACCATGGAAGCCTGCCTTCTCTAACCGCCGCACAATGCTGAGAAATTCCAGCAATCTCTCCATTCCACTGTACAACATTAAAACGACCTACTCCGTTTAAAGAGAGAATCGATCCAGATTTTACAACGCTTTTGTGCAACTGTAACGCGTTGCACGCGCAACAAAGGTATCAAAGACTCGGGCGCGTGGGGTAAAAGGGATAAGCAACGTTCCGCCCCTGGCACGGATTGCATACACGTTCCGCCCGTAAGAACGGATTCTCGTGCTGTAAGTGGAACGAACGAACGGCCGTCAAGCCTTCCGTGTCCCTGTTTTAGTCGTAACTTTATTGTAACGAGAGGCCATTTGTCCACGTCGACGAGGTTCGGACGTCGGCCGGATCTTCTCGGAATTGCGCATGCACGCCGAGGCAACCGTGGCAGAAGCATGTGCTTTCGACGTGCTCGCCAAACGCCCGGCTGTTTTTACAGGACGAACTTCGCGCGCCGCTTATAACGTACAACAGCCGACTAAATCATGCGTTTCCGTCGTGCACGTACGCTCCCATTGTTCAGCTGCAATCTGTCGCGCTCGACGATTTCAACCGCGATTTCAACGCCCATTCTACGACTCGAGAACACTTTTTACCTAGCAATTTTTACACTGCATCTGATTCAGATATGCGCAGCGAACTATATCTTGTTTGTACAAGATTGAATACTAGGGTTGACACTAGTTCTTCTGTTTTCTAATAAAATAGGGAGCATGTTTATTTCGAGCGCTAAGAAATTTGAGAGAAAATGAAAGAGGTATGGATTCCAAATATGTGGATGGGTAAATTTAGTAAATTGGATTCTACAACGGAAGGAACAATGGAAGTTCGGTCACCCGAACATTCTGATTTAATTGAAACTGTTCACGTTCGCAGAGGACCTCAATAGAAGTAATAGGCAATTTTTCGTGTATGTACATTGGGCCGTTGAAAACTATGGTAGATATAAAAAAAATTGTTATAAAGAAAATTGAATATTTTTTTACGTTGTATGAAACTATATGTAGGTAATGGAATTTTTTACAATTTGTGGTTGGGAACGTTGTCCTCTTCAAACTACAAATTTCGAAAATTTGATTACACAATTATATAGAGCACAGAAAGCCGTTAAATTTTAATTCTAATAATTTTTCTATATCTACTATACTTCAGAAGATATACAGAAAAGTAGGAAATCACACATTCACCTCGAAGAGGCGTTTTCACCCGGAAGAACCGAAAATGGGCACGAGAGAAAAATTGCCAGATATTTCTATCGAGGTCCTCTATAAACCCGCACAGTTTCGACAGTAAACTTCTCTTGTCAGTGAATCTTGCGAACTACCCCATCCTTTCCTCTCGACGTACCTACACCCCACAATCACTAGCGTCGCCGAAAATTCCTCCGAGTTAACAAATGCCGCTAGTCCTGCGAGTGTGTATATACGCGAGCGTTTTCGCACACAAGTTACGAGAAAGCAGGGTGGGCGTGTGCCGGAGTGGAGGCGACAAGAGGGTAGCAGAGGAAGATTCGAGGATGACTCAATTCTTGGCACAGAGGTCCGCTCGATCCACGATTACCACATCGCGACGTGACTCTCTGTATCCTTGCGCTAGTGTCATCCACGCCCAGCACACTTGCCCAATAAACAGGCGTGTGCATTTTCCCCGTGAACCGTGGCACGCAAGGCAACGGGATTGGACTGATCGTTGGTCAGTGGAACGATGGCAGGCGCCTTCGCACAGGTCCAAGAGAAACACCGCGCCTCAGACGGACAAATTGATTTAGCGCCCGTTGTCTGAAATACCTGACAGCGCTTTGCTCGCAGCTAGACACGCGACTACAAGGAATTGTACTCTGCTGGTTCGAAAGGGAGTCCGGCCAAATTTAAACCGGCGCGCGGAGGTACGTGTGCGCGACGGCCCTTTGATTCGACGGACAGTTGAAATTTAACTGGTCGGGAATTTCTCGAGGAGCTGCGTCTCGATGACACCAGCTCGGAGGAGCTGGGCGATGAAGGTATGCGCTAAGCTCGATAAACCAAGCTTCCTTGTTTCAGTCAAGAAGGAATTCGCAAAGCATCGCCGTGGACCATTGTCTAACGATCTGGCACGCCCTCCGGAAATAGAGACTAAGAAAAATTTGAAAAGAAACATCGAGCAACGAGTCGTCTTTTTAAGTAAACGGATTATACTTATCACCTAACTAGAATCGATATTTCTTTAAAGTACAGCTTTAACTTTGTCTACCATCTCGTTCGAAATCTCTTGTCCAATGACCATTCGTCTTCTATGGAAATTCTTTTATTAAATAATCCCACTCGCGTTCCAATTGTTCCCGTTTCTCTTTGAAAAATCAAGCTAACCGCTCCGCGTAGGTACCAATCGTGTAATACGCGGAGCAAAAAATGGACAACCGTGGCGGAATGTCCAATATCATGAAATATATCGACGACCGCGTCCACGGCACGGAAGTCCCTTTCGAAATAGATCAAATTCGAGCGCGTAGAGTTTTATTAATAGTCGCAAGATGAAGCCACTCGATCGCGAGCGAAATGGCTCTCCGCTGGCGTTTTACTGGCACTCTCTCGCCCGCCCCATCTCCCATTTGCAATTTGTCACCGGGGCCACGCACAGCGATACAAACGGCACGGACCGCCACTTTTTTCCATATTTCACCTTTTCGTAATTAAACTCCAATCGACGCGCCTTTCGCCCAGCTACGTTGAAAGGGAGAAAAACAATGCTCTGGTTACCGCCGCCCTGCCGGCAAAGGTAATTACGATTTTATTACGCTCACGGGGGAAACAGTTTTGCGGACGTTCTACAGGCGATCGGTCAATTTACACGCCATTAATACACGATCAATACCGCGCGATGTCTATTTCGCGCGGGGCGAGATTGTTCTTGCCCTCGTCGATCTAGCCTGTTCTCTTCCTCTCTTCATCATTGCCGCGCGGAACGGTTACACTAAAAATAGTTTAATGCTAGCCGCGAAGAATTTCATGGTAATCCGTGGTACTGCTTTCGTGATACACGGGGTGTCCTATTTTATCGAGACCGAACAGGCCAGGTGGAGGAGACGAAAGCAGTTATTAACATTTCATGAAGAAAAATAGGCAATTTGAAGTGTCAAGCATGTCACGAAGGCCATTTTCGCCTTCCTAAATGAACCACTGAACTTCTCGCTTCATAATTCTTTACTATTTTGCTGGTGGCAACTGGGGCTACAGAACTGTTGAATCATAGAGGGTTGTAAAGTTCAAATACCTCCGTAAGATAACGTTAAAGATTTGGTGTATTGGTTGAAAACAGGATTATTCACTTTACACTGGAACAAAATACGGAATATTCCCACTTTTTGCCTAAGCTTATGCTTCTGTCCTCAAGATAAATCAAGAAATTATTTAAGAAGAAAATAGCCTTCAAATAATGGAGATAGTCACGAGAGATGAGATTTTTAAAAATTTATTATAAAATTTGTCTCGGGAGAGTCTAGTTTTACGAAACTAATGGCAAAATAATTGAAAAATAATAAAACAATGAAATAATTGTCTCGTGAGAATAAAGTCTCATGCGAGACACGATATTTTTGTCTCTTCATGGATTCGTACCTTGAATTCTGAGTCCTACATCGAGTCACGAAAGTATTAGGACCGCTCTGCTTGGTAGTCTTCATATTTCGCCATAACCATAGTATAGCTATTAAATTCACTGTCACCGTAAGATAAACTATCGCTAAATCCTAAACTCATCTCTCAACGTCCCGTGTACGGAAAGCTTACACTCTGACGGTCTACTTCGACCTCGTCCATTAATTCCTGCACGTATCGGCCATGTGACCCGGCGATCGAGTATCGCGCGCAAACGCGACAATACAGAGATGTCGAATTACTACTTCGAATTTCGATGTGGGTCTCGCAGGGGCTTTCGACAAAGAGACAGAGGGAGAGGGGTAGAGAATTGATTGAGTCCCAGACCGACGGAAGCGCTCCGCAACGTAACTTAATAATCTTCGAACAAACACGGCTTCATCATTAATTATCGCTGGGAATCCGGGTTTAAAACTGTTGGGAAGCTACGGGAATATCGGCCGATACTGTGTGCCGTGCAAATACACTCGGCAAATATGGGATATGCGAGATTCGAGCGGCGGCCTGCCTCATACGATCCATCCGAAATCATAGATAAAGCTTCTACGTTCAATTAAACGTAATTCACCTGGCCGCCTGTATCGAACGGTTGGGGATCGATTCGTCCGTCGGAACGCGGGTGGATAACGCGAGAAAAATTTTCGCTCAAGTTTGCACCCACCCCTGGAAAGTTTGCTTTCAACGGTCGGTCGATTGCTTCGAAATAGAATCACGACTCTGTCCCTTGACGACGTATGAGCGATACGTTATTTTCCGCGCGAAGCAATGCACGCCGGCGCTAACACATTCTGTTCCCTCGTCCCATTGGAATTTTACGTTCTCTCGGAATGAAGAATGCTTGACAAAGAGGGAATCCACGAGCTGCGGAAATCTCGCCCGTGCCTTTGGAGTTCTCGGGCATTTCGAAGCGATTAGAATTACGGAGAGTAAAATGTGGCTACAACGCTGACATTACCCGTAAATAATAAATTCAGGTGCTTTAATTATTAACTGATATGGTCGCGAAAAATTCCCCAAAATTAGACGACCTACTCTTCGATGGACGGGTCGCCTTGATTTGCCAGCGAACTACTGCAAGCTTGAACCCGAATATTTACCAAAACCACTTACGGCCACCTCCTTCGCACACATACCATCAGAGTACCTAAGACCTACGCTACAGGGACAAGAGTTACAAACGGCGGAGCATTATTACCCTGCCATTTTGATATTCCTCGGCAAGACGAGGCTACAACCCGAGACGCGGTCGGGGGGCGCTTTTCGCGAGAATTTTCGAGCGGAAGGGAGCGTCGACGTGCTTCGCTCGAAGGCAGCCAGTTTAACGACACCCCGGAGGGCGGTTTTCGAGCGAGTACACCACCCTCACAGGACACGGGGGTGGGACGAGCGCTCGGAAGGGGTAACTAACCGAGATGAGGCACGGACAAAGGGAAGATGGTAAACGAGGTGGCGCGGATTAACGGGCAAATTGGTTATCTATCGGCCGCAACAGCGTCGCTTCGTTTTTTCCCCCCTTGTCCCTCCCTGAAACGGCATAGCGTCGCTCGTAATGGGCGCCATTAAATACGGCGACGACACGCGACGCTTCTTCCCGAGAACTTCTGATTCGGCATCGCAAGACGCCGGGGATCGATATAACGCCCGACGCCCGTACATCTCGTATATTCTCGAGGCTGGAAACATTCTGGTCGGCTCGCGAGTTTTCACTCGGGTCCCCGCGCCGCCCTGCGAATTTATTTTCGCGACGTACAGGACGAATAAATCGCCTACTCGCGCTATTTTCACGGCACGGTCGAGTTGCTTTCGGCAGCTATGAATAAATTACGGATACTATTTTCCGCGTTAAGCCGTCGAATCTAAGACCGACGGATGGACACGCGTTCGAGTTTGAAAGTGAATTATTCCTATCGAACTGGAGGTCTGTTTACGTTTGGTACGTAAACGATGAGGATCGAGGGACCACAAAGTGTCCCACAAGTACCCCTTCAGCTTCTAGATTCTAGATGCTGTATAATTCGACGAGATGATACATATAGCTCGTAAATTTTCCACTCGAGCAGCGGCACCGATTGAGGCCCATAGGGCCAGGACCGTTTATGCCAGCGGTATACACGTAATAGTTTCTGGAGCCCATGTCCGTATTTTACAATTTGTTATCTTTTTCTCTGTATCGGTTTTTTAATCTGTATCTTGAGGATGGGCTTAATGTCTCATGATGAAAGATTGAAGGGAAAATAATTTAAGTTGCGAGATGCTGTTACTGAAGTAGACAAATTTACTATTTGCGAATCATTATGGAAAGAAGTTTTGGTCTCGCCCCAATAATTAATAAATTTCTTAGCGAAATCTCTAAATTTATAAAAAAGTAACTAAGTAATAAGAAAAATTAGCTTAGTGGCTTTAGTTAAATAATATACACATAAAGAAACAGACACTGTTACAAACTTCCTGGATAATTATATCGTTATTAGAAAAATGTGATTTTTCGTCATAACTCTTTAACACTGCTTTTTCCAGACCGATGTTTTTTTGCACCCAACACTCTGATATGTAGTGCCTTCCATTTTTTACAAACAATGCTTTCCCATCTTACCCCGCCTTGCCCCACGTTCCCCTATAGTGATCCATGCGATGAAACTGTATACCTAAAGTAGAATTCTAACAATTCTAACGAGCTCGCAGAAGCACGAAGCAGTGTTCGTACGAGAGCACCAAAAACATGTGGAAAAGCGACACGACAACCTTTAACGGCGGGACGAGGCGACGTCCAACGCGAACAGAAATATCAGAGTCCATGGAGACACGCGAGGCAGCGCGGCCATTGTTTAACGGTCGGCCGAATTTCAGGCGGACTTTTCAGCCAGGATCTCTGGATTCGAAAACGAGGAGTCCCACGGGGTCGGGGACTCAACGAGGGCCACGCGGAGCCGTCGTTAATTACGCGCCGACGATAACGACGACGCTTCACCCCGTCCGTACACGCACGGCTGCCTCTACATCCCCGTTGATGTAACGCGGGGCAGAATAAATTTGAATAAAGATTTTGGACGCGGTTCAAAAATAGACACTGATTTATGCCTCGGCCGGCATATTATTACGAAGCGAGGCGCACACCTCGGGCGGAGTGGTCCCCGCGAGACAATTTCACGCCGATGCCAATTCCGTCGGCGCGTCCCGACGTAAAATCGCACTTAATAATGTCCCGCTGCGACAAAGACGAACTTGAGGACGGGCCACGGAAAAATTCTCGAGGCAGATTTACGCGCGCCTCGTCGAGCATGATTTACGCGCCGGTTAACGCTGATCGATTCGTTCCCAGAAGCCCAGCCTTCAGGATTTGTCCCCAACTTTTTACATCCGGACAGAACTAACCGATTGAATGCGCTACGCGACAAGTTTTTTAATTCGGGGGGAAGCAGTCCGCTTGGACCTTGGGTTTCAGATAAGACTTGCGACAGGGGACGTACCTGGGGTTGCCAACCCTATTTTTGTCTAGTGTAGTATATACTGTTAAAAATATATGTAGTACGTAAAAATAGAATATTTCCGATACATGGATAAGGTTCTACAATTTTTACTTTTATGTTATTTTATGGCAAAACAAAATTTTAATTTGCGAATTAAAACTTTAACGGAGAAGATTTTTTTCTATAATGAATGTGAAGTGGCGAGAAGAGAGAAACAGGACCACTGTATTGAACCCCCATAATTTGGGCTTTCAGTACGATCAAACCTTCGACATAATTGGCAAAGACGATAAGTTAATTAATAATGCAAAATGTACATAAAAATATACATTTATAAAATAAGATGTGGGTATTTTAATGTAGTTTTATTTTGTAGCACTTTCCGCTGAAAAGTACACACTTTTATCACATTTAGCCGTAATGTATTATATTTTCCAGGGAAAAATTTGGCAACCCCAGACGTACCAGAGAATGTAGACTCCACGTAATATTTCTGAACAGTTGTGTTAGTGTCAAAGACTATATATGTAACGAGACTTAGTACTATATTACAGTGTGATAAGTTGTATTTGAACATTATTATTATTACGTCTTTATTACCCATAGAAAATAAATGATGAATAATAATAAAAATAAGTAACTAGAGTAAAGGCGAGGCTGCAGTAGCAATACTGTTGATAAGCCTAACTATTGTGTACCTAAAACTAGGAACTAAACCGAAACTAATACAAAGAAAAATAACTAAAATAACCTAAACACATTTAAAGTAAACGCGATTGAGAATTGAACTAATTATACTGATTTAGATTCTAATATATAAATCAGAAAGTTTATACACTTGTGTGTTTGTCTGTCGCCTAAAAATTGTCGAAAGGTAAACTCTGGTGTCACGAAATATGCTTCAGCTGTTTATGCTTGTCCAACCCAGATGAATGTGACTGTTTTCAAAAAAAATAAAACAAAAATTCTATAAAATTAGAATCTAAATTCCGTTCGTAACCGGATAGTAAAGCTAGTAGGTTATAAACGGCTGATTCTGTAACATATGTAAATAGGTACCCTTTTACACGTTTGTGCCAATGATAAGTAGAGAATTCTAATCTATAGTATCTATTCAGCTGTTCCATATGTTGGAAAATGGCATTTAGTGTTACATGTGCAGCGCAACGAGCTGCAAAGAACGGAGATGGCTTTCTCTTTCAAAACAGGTACAGAAAAAAACTTTAACAATTGCGCGATGGTGTAATATACAGAGTGTAACAGCAGAAAAACATCTGAAAATGAAACCTGGTACAGAGATGGGCAAAAAGTTATTGGAAATAAAAATTTATATACAAAATTTTATTAAATTTTTTTCAAGTAAAAATTTATAAACGAAATTTTATTTCAAATAATTTTTTGCCCATCTCTGACCTGTTATTTGTACAAGTTACCTATCATTCCCTAAATAAAACCCAATCAAACTCGTATCTCGAAGCTACTTCAATCTCTGTATCATTCTCCGAACAACGCATACATAATATCCCGAATGAAGTATGAGTAACAACAATGTAATAAATAATACGAAGCATAAACTTCGCGTTAAGAAGCATTGCCACGAGTTCACTGCAACCTAGCATGATACATTGAATTCATTTTCACGCAACACATACCCGAGTAATTTATACCGATAGAAACACATTCGCTTTAAGGGTGCAAATGCCACGGTACACACAAAATCATCCACATTTCGACAGGCTTGAAATTACGTGGACCATTCAAACATTTCCCACAACTGCGTCGATCCAAAAACCCTGCCAGGCTCCGTTGCATGGTTTCTCCACGGACCTGCAGCGATAATATAATCGAGGCTCGCCTGGATGGAAGAACAGCAGTTATCGAGCATTTCGGTGCAGGATCGCGGCTGTATCGCGCTTGCAGAAAATTCATGCGGGAACCGCGCTATCCGCGGAAAGTCTCCGTGTACAAATGCGGGCGTGGAAACGTGATACGCGCGCGTGCGTGTGGGCGAAGCGGCCCCCCTCTGCCCCAACACGCCCGGCGACTTTCCCCCCCGCGAGCGTTTGGGCGACGGTGGTGCATCGACGGGTATCCGGTGTCGAGCGGTACACCGAGGATCCGAGGAATTTGCATCCGCCGTGATTTCAATTCACCTCGGCCGGGGACTAATTCGAATGATAATGCGAGTTCAAGGGGGTACGCGGCAGGGGCAGGCCGGCGAAAGGACGAAGGGCGAGGACTGGACGGCGGCCCGCCGCCGCCGGCCGTATGCAAATTCCTGATTACAAATTAAAATTGTCCCCCGAGGGGGGCGGGAGGGTTGACGAGGGTCCGAAGAAGAGGAGCGCCGCCGTGGCGTCGGCGGGGGCGATTTCATTTTAGAAAATTTAAATTCAAATCCAACGGAATGCACACACGAGCGCGACTGGGCGCCGAGCGGAGCGCGCGAGCGGCTCGGCGCGAGCGTCGAGCGGGCGCACGACCGCGGAAAATCATAAAGTATGCAAAACGCGGGATGCAAATGCCGCGCGACGTTCACGAAAATGGGGAACAAAAAAAAAAAAAAAGAATTGGCGCGAAGGGGCGAGCGGGGCGAGGGGCGGAAGATATATCTGCGCGCGAAACACGCGACGCGTTTCCCGTTTTTCGTTTCGATTCTTTCCCGTTTTCCTTCTCTTTTGTTTTGCTCTTTCTCTCTCCGGGCGTGTTTTTTTTTCTCGTTTCCGTCATCTCCGTTTTATCTGCACGCGCGTAACGTATTTTTTTGACAGCCGGACGTGCGCGCGCGTCAGATTCCGTTGCGCGCCTGATAACCGAAAATGTAATCTAGATTTCATTACCATAAACCGCCCCCGCCCGAACCGCCGCCGCTTCTCTGCATGTTACGTGCGCGGTGGCCTCTTTATGAGAGAGATTCTATCATTCGCGCGCGGTAATGCAACCGCGAAGCCTGGATAATACCGAGGTTTTTCTCTGTTATCCTCCCCCCCCCCTCCCTCTTCCTCGTTTTTTCGCCCTCCCTTTTTTTATGGACGAACGAAATAGAGGATTTTAATGCTAATACCGAGATGTTACACGAACGCGGATCGCACGAAAATATGGCTGGAACAAATTAGTTTGAGGGGTGGGGCTGGGGCGGCGGGGGTGGCGGAATAACTCCTGTTTCACAGGACGAAATAATCTTTTCGAATTTCGCCCGGAAATCCGAGGCATTTCGCGGGGCCGTTGAATAATTTCATTTGGACCAGCGCCGGGTGAACGTGGCTGTAACAAAACGCGACGGTAAAAATCGTGTTAACGTTGCGTTAATGTTGCGTTACGTTACGTTTCTGGCTAATGGCGAGCCCCCGGATAGCAAGCTTTCTAACAGCCTCCGCTGTTATCTTCAAAGTATTACGAGCATCGGAAGAGCTGGTGCCTGGCTCGCGCGAGCTTAGCATACTTTCGGCGAACTCGTGGGTTCTGAAGAGCTTCCTGAAACTTCGATTCCCTGGCAATATGGAGTTGACTGGTTTTCAATATGCTCCTGTTTGTTGACTGTGTTAAACAGATTGCACGTAATACTGGCTACCGCGAAAAAGGATAAAATTTAGATTGCTCTACCCCTGCTGGGATTGTAATATTAACCTGCAGTTATAGTAAGATGCAATATCAAAACTACCTGTCAACATCAAAACTTTTCTGCCAACTACTTTACTTGGTAAGTCCTGATTTCTTCGCGTGATTTTTGCGCGAAACAATCAGGATTTCAACTTTAAATAGCCGCCATTTTGTTTTAAAGTAATATTTCCGAAATTCCCTCCGTTAATATCGATGTAACGCAAGACAGGATTCTGACGATGCCTTATATTTTCCAATTAAACCCAATTGCAAGTACTGGCAGAAATATTTCAAATGCTTCACTATTCTTGCTCCAACAATGAGTTACAAAATAAACAATCTTGTATAATATCAGCTTCACTACGAAGCTGCATAATTATCTCTATGCCCCGTTGAATCATTAAACCAGCGTTACACCCACCAAAGATGAAACCCTCCCTTAACGAGATAAGCTCCTACGGTATCACAAAAATCGCGGAGCACCCTATCCCAGGGCGCAGGCAGCGGCTCAAAGCAACACGGAAGCCCCCATCGATCAGAGGAGCGAAGAAACTACGCGAAATCCAACCGCACTCCTAATCCGTCTCCTAGCGAGTGGCCTGATGCCGCGTCCACGAGTAAACCCCTGAAGAAGCTCCTTCGAGCTCGAACCGACACAACAGGCCGAAAGGAACGTTTCCCACGGCCCGAAGCGCGTTTCACGAAAGCCGGTTGCCTCGGATATCCGTGAAACGAGCAAGTAGAAGCGCACCGTCGGGGCACAGACTCGAAGGGAAGACGGCCGCGCGCGTCTGACGGGGTGGCGAAGACGAATCTCTGGCGGGCGACGACGACAGAGAAGCCCACGTTGGTGGCATCGGGGAGGGAGGAGGAAAGGGGGGAATCGGATGGAACGAGCTTTCGCAAACTCGGACCATATGGAGGGCCATATAGAGGAGAGGCTGAGGACCGTAAAGGGGCAGCGTCATTCCACCTGCCCGCCCACGTTTCAGCAAATGGATATTACCAGCGAGGACTTATGTCCCTCTGCCTGCCTCGCCTGCCTCCCGGAGAAGTCGTTCGTTTATAAGGAACAGGGAGGCACGACAGAAAGAAACGACATCGGCCAAGCCAGTGGAAGGTCGAACGGAAGGACGAGGAGGAGAAAGAGAAAGAGAAAGAGAGAGAGAGAGGCACGAGCGCGGAACGGGGCGAGGTTAATGGAGCAGAAACGAATTTAGAAAAGCCCGGCTCGACGAGGGAAGGAAGAGCGTGGTGGCCGCGTAACGCGCTCGCGCCTGTGCGCCACGGAAAATACGTGAAACGGCAGATGCGTGTACCTGTAACCCTACACGCTGCAGGCTCGCTGTATATATATATATTTATGAAGTTTTATGCGAAATAAACAAGCCAGCCGGTCGCGTGCGGGTGGCTGTTATCTCGCGTGTTACAGCAGAGGGGGCCGCCTTACTTTCCCACCGTCTGCGCTTCTAACGGGAGGGCTGATCGTCCCCGCGAGCGTTGCTTTTATACCAGCGATATGCAGTTTCGGAGATTAATCGGCGCACAGCGGGGACGCGTATCGCGGTTGCTGCGGGGCCTTTGACGAACGGGTGCGAAACTTCGGCGTCGATGCGGTTTGCCGCGTCTTCGAGCCGCGAGAATCAACGGGGGCATTCGAGGAAAGAATTGTTTATAAACTTTCCACGTTATTCTGATATTAGGGCGATAGAGGAAAGCGGGCCTTTAATTAACCGTCCTTTCCGATTAAGATCCTTCTTTGACACACTCGCGCGTGCTTCTCGGTGCTCAGGGATCAGAGATGCGCGACATGTAGTCATCATTCTACTTTATTCCCATCGGGGAATCGTAAATCACGATCTGTTTGCGATGCAGGATCGAAGAGCGCGCGCAAGAACGACTCAGTTACCGATTCCATTGAGATACTGAATTGCGGTTCGCCGCGCGCTCCGATCATGTAAATACACCTCGAACCATTTCCTTTTCGAAAGCCTCGATGTTTCGTTGGAAGTCGGTCGAGTGGGCGATTCCGTTTTATTTGCTCTTCCGAAATTCCAGCGCGCGGTAACAATGCATCGATCCGCGCGCCGCTATTTGCGCTCGAGTTTTTAACAGCATTTCGGGTGCCTGTCTTCCCGCGATCTGCTCGCGCTCGCTACAACCGATCTTGACCTTCGACCACTTTCTGAAAATTCCATGGATCGAAAACGAGCGTGGAAACCGGCACAGCGGAAAGTGTGAAAATTTTGTTTCGCATTCGATCTTCCTTTGCCATCGAACGGTCTGCAAATGAAACGCGATGGAACCGAAATAGAAGCACAATGAACGTGTGTGGGTCTTAATAACTCGACGGTTAAAAGGTTGTCAATTTCGTTTGATGAAACGCGCTGTTAGGGAACTCGGGGAGAACGCGACCCGCGAAAATTTCTACGGTCTATTCACACTTATCGAGCGTCAAGCTTCCAGTTGATCAGATCCCCTGCTAATACGCCAGGAACGGGGGCACGGCGGAGAAAAGAATTGTTACGAAGGGAAGAGGGTTTCACCGGCGAAGATTATTCCCTGGCGAAGAAACAAATGGGGCGTAGAAGATGGAAAAAATGAGTGTCGATGGGGGGGGGGAGGGGGGGCTGGATAAAGGAGGAAGAAAAAGTGTACCAGGAAAGTAGGATCGTAGAGCGGAGCGTGTTGAAACGTTCTCCCGTTGGTATCGCGTTTCATATAAAAGGATTTTTCTAGTCGAATAAAAAAGCCATTAGTCGCTTCCGATTGGACTGCAGTAGGCAGCGTAGAAGGCATGCTCGTAAATGATGCATAGAAATGTCCTCTGACCGAGCCGTAGGATAAAGGACACTCGCGGGAAAGCTGGCGATGGATTGCACCATCATTTCTCCCATCGTTATTGCCACACTCTGTTTCGCGTGCTAGGATTTCAGAAAGAAATGTCGCGGATTTGAATCGTACCTTTCTCCATCAGCGAGAATGGTGGCACTGAGTATGCGGAACAGATCTATCCATTCTCTTTTGAAGAATACAATAAATACTACTACACGTTTTGAATAAGATATACAAGCAACACGGGCGCAACTACAGAAGGGACTCTGGCAAAAAGGAGATTAATCTCTAACCACGACTGAAGTAATTCAAGAGCTTTGTAGAAAGAAAATAAAACTGAATTTTATTCTTTAAATGAATTTTATATACGCCTAATGAATTTTACTGAATTTGCATTAACAGAGATTCTCAGTTCTCCTTGCTCTACCAAAGCAAGACTAATCTAATCTTCATCTTCAGCACGATCCTCGACGAAGGAGCTGAATTAGAATTAGCTACCCAAGATAACGCACGTCCAGTCGCCGGAAAAGGTATAAAAATTCGCGGTGAGCTTTCGCGAAACGATACTGTTATTAACCTCGGTGATATTAGAGCGTCCGAAAACGTCTTGGAGCAGGGAAGACGCGATACCAGCCACGGGTCGGAAGTGGATCGACAAGGAAGAGGAAGCTCCATCGGCGCGATAAAGGGCGTCGTAGCCGCATGGAAAGAGGCTGTTTGGAAAAAGGGCTGATCGGTGACCACCTGGAATGGAGTCGAGGGAGGAACGTCGAGAGGCCGGGATGAACAAGAACGACGTTACGCGGTAAAAAGGACCTGGAATGTGAATTGGGAGTGGAGGGATGGTTGTTTTGGCGAAGGTTATTTTCCGGATGGACGACCTCGTCTACTTCGCTATACATCGGGGAGAAATCTACCTCTCTTGTTTAAGGAGACGTTTCCCCCTCGGCTAGCAAGGTTACCGCTCCGCTACTTGACTTCCACGGACATTTATTAGACAAACATGCACGGCCTCTGGACGATATATTCACTCTTAAATGATCGGAGTGGTAAACCAAATTTTGGGGCACTTTTTGTTAAATCAAAGCAATTCTAAGTATGCCACTAACAAAGAAAACTTCTTCCACCACGAAACCCACCATACTGGACATACCTACTATTCGTCTATCCTCTCCAAGAGCGAATCAAATTTCTCCTGCCACAAATAGTAGCGCGGAAGAACGTCCAAACGTACACATTCATCCAGTTCGACAAACGATCCCTTTACGCGAGTTCCAGACTCTCGTAGCGAAACAATTCAAACTGGCAAAGTGATTTCGCGAAGCGCCCGGCTTCCTGCTGGAGCCACGTCGTTCGCGTGCGTCGATTCATCTTCGGGGTCCAGGTAGGAGGGATCGACCCACATCGCGCCGCGGGAAAAACGTGGAAAGCACGACACGAAAGGGGGAAATTAGGGTCGTTGCAACGCGTGTTCCAGTTTCCTGAAGGGGGATACCGCGCAACGAGCTTTTTGCATGACCGCGATGAGCTGGATGGAAGAAAAGGGCGAGCATCGTAAAATCGACGGGTTCATTGGAAGGGAGAAGTTCGAGTCTTCCGTGGAACTTAATAACAAGTCGGAACACGAGGATGATCCCACGCGTCCCTCGCGGGAGAAAGTTGCGCGGATGGGTCCCTCTCGCCGAGTCGTTTCATCATCCGCCAGACAAACACAAGTTTCTCCATTAATGTGTCGTTCGAAGTTGCGTTACGCGGCGATACATAATGCAGCCCGTGATATCGCGAAACGCATCGAGGCACCGTGCTCCCGAATAATGTTATTTGCCGAGAAAACAGCGAGCCGCCAGTTGCGCGCTGGGAGCGACGCGATATTACTTCCCTGGCGGGGATGCGATGAGCTCGGATGACATCTTCGCGGGACGGACGTGTTCCAGATGATCCTCCAACGAGTTTTCTCGCAAGAAAAATGGAGAATGAGCTCGTCGGGTTCAGTGACGGGCGAAACTTTCTGAACGGTTACATTTTCAGCTCCGGTTCTTAGATGGAGAAATCAGACGGACGTTATAATAATACGAGATTAAAGTATAATGGAAAAGATGAAACCGGCTGATGGCGAGAGTTCGTTTCGTGTCAGACACTTATCTTCCATCCCCTTTGATCCGTGGAGATTAAAAATATAAGCCGGATTAAGTTATTGTGTAAAGACGACTGGGAGCAAGTTGAGACACGGTATAGGTAGTGCAAATATTTATGTATAAGAAGCATTACCGTGGAGTCTCGAACGATGATTAGAGTGTGTTCGGCGCGTCGCGAAGACGAAAATACGCGGACGACGCGGACCATGGGGAATTCGACGAGCGTCCACATCTTTTACCGTCTGCCCGCCTTCGAGGCTTTTCGTTTACGATTATTAACCGTCGATCGCGCCTCAACTCTTAATTGTTTGTGCAGTCACCGGTTTCAGGGCGGAAGGGGAAGCGCTACGCGCGCTGACTAACGCTCCTAATGGAATGCCCTGACGCATCGACTAATAATAAATCATCGCCTCCGACCGCGTAATCGCGTTATTTCGGACAATTGTTGCCATTAGACGGCACGGGAAAGTGAATCCGTGATTTATTGTTAGAGGCGACGTCGCGTCGGCACGTGCGACGCAGCTTCGCCGACGGAAACCTGCTTTTCCGATTCCTGCTCTATGCGGTATCGTCGGCGAAAGGGTTAGATACGAGCGGCATTTCGACACCCCTTTAAACGTAATATCTTTGAGTGTAGCTCTATTTGAGTCGACCATAAAGACACGAGGCCACCGAGAATTTTTGTGACGGTCTTGAAAGAGGAACGTGAACAAATTTACAAACAGTGATATAAGAAGAAAATCAAAGAATTTGAGAACACGTAGTATATAAAAAGAAGACGAAAAATGGGCTGTCAACGATTATAGAAATCAATTGTTAATAAGCTGTAGCTACGATTCATAGATTGACCTGTACTACTGAGCAGGACTGAAGAAAATATATTTTTAAAATACAAATTTTCATGAGTCTTTCGGAAAGCTAAGAAAGTTTCCTTTCAGAACCTTTAGTTGCCAATTCAATGAGATTTTTTTTTAACCGTATTAAATCCATTTTAAGATGATCCCACAAATTGCATATTTACCACTTTTTAGAAAGCACGATGCCACTTCAAGTAGTGTTTCTTTAATTTTGACGCGGAGTGCATTAGCTTCTAACGAATCAGTGCATCTGCCGATATTCCTCTCCTTGCAGAATTCCTACATCCCACAGTAGCAACAGCGATATCAAGAGCGCTATGTTCGAACCAACACACCCCCAATTAGGGAACTTCCCGATAGGCGGGCATTTTATTCCACTCGACGAAGGTAGAATAATCCACGCGGCTGTGGGCGAGAACTAACGTAAGCCAGAGGAAAAATCACGCAACAGAGAGATTAATTTAATCACAGCGAAGTATATCGCGGTAAATTGAATTTCGGGGTTGCGTGACTTTCGAAATGCCTCCGTGACACGGAAAGCAAACACGAACACGCCGACTCGTTTAACCCATGGACGCTGAAATTGAAATATAATCGAGGCTGTAATTAAGGCGATGTTTGCCTCGTTAACGTTACACGCGCGCCCATTAAAACGCATCATCGTAAAAAAACCAGCGCCCCGATCGGGGATGCCGACGAGCAGGGCGAGAAAAAATACCCGCGGGCTTTACCCGCTGCTTCGCGTTAAGCAGACACTTTCCCCTGGACCCTGGTGGCAGCATGGGAAACGGCCCACCTTTAAATACAAGCGTATCTATATTCACCCCAATCGTTCGGAGGTGTTAACAGGGTGCAGCTGTTGACAGGCCAGCGAAAGCCTGCCCTTGCGAACGCCGTTCCGAGTAAGTGGACGTTCTGGGACGCGGAACGAAGTCCTGCAAACGAGCTGATGAAAGCGAGAGCGGCGCGAGTCAAACGAGTCGAACAATTGAACCATCTCTGAATTTCTGTGCTTTATATCGAGCGATCGAGCTCTCAAGACTCCGCGCAGAAGTTTAAACATTTTTGAGGTACAAGGATACAGCGTTCAGTCGCGAGGAATGTTGGACGAAACGAGAGCTGAAGGATTTTTATGCGTGTTTTGAAACTACTTAACACTCGGCACTGTAGCATTTGTCGTGCGACGTGGTTTGTTCGACATAGATTTAAAATAAATTCTCGGTGTAATCTAGAACAGAGGCGAGAAGTTGTAAGCGCTGCTGGAACATCCATTAAAGAAGCGACACGTGTGTAGAATAATTAATTGCTTGTTGAAGATGATCACCGATTAAAGTCGCGCGTTCCAGTATTTTGGAACTGCTGGCACTCGTCAGTGGTAAGCTACACCTGCCACAGGGACGATGCCCATTAATCACGAAGACAACGGGAATCTTCTTTATTTATATTCCTTTTAGCAGCACGCGTCTACGCGCGGCGCCCTGTGTGGCGTCCTTTCAGTGTCAATTCTTCTCCGCGCTATTATACTCCTACCTGAAAGCAAATCGATTTTCTACTCGCGAAAATGGCCAACAATGCACCCTGAGTATCAGCCTCGCAGAATGCAGAGTGCAGTGTCATAAATAACGCCGGTGTTATTTATGAAGACCGCGGTGACAATCGTACCGCAGAAAGCGGGGGCCATTTTAGGAGACGGAGAGCCGTGTAACAATAGTGGATTGCAGGGGCCGTGATACAGTGGAAAAATAATCGCGTAAAGGGATTAATTGCCACTCCGCCACGCGGAATTGAATGTCCCGTAGCGTCGCGATTAAACGCCACGTTTCCTGTATTCGACCGTGCTTACAGAATCTAATTCCATTCTGCTCCGTCGTCCAGCTCAGACCGCGCCGTATAACAAAGTCGACGGCGCTAACCAGCTGCTTCCGCTCCATCCAGGAAATAAATCTCACGGCGCAGTTCCAGAAGAATCGGCCGACTCCTCTTCTCTCTTTCAAGACGCCGGGTGCAGTTCATTTCGCCTGCCCCTCTGCTTCTCGTGGATTCGACGTGCGAGATAATATAGGGGGACGGAGAGAAGCCGGAGAGGACACGGCGATGGAAATGAACGGGAGGAATAAGAGGGACGCACGGGAGGATTTTAACTTCGGTAGGATCGCACCACCTGGGTCCATCTCCAGGGACACCGTGGACCGTTCTGGGGTGGAAGGACCGCGCCGATTTATAGAGCTTCCACGATCTATCGCTATCTATGAAATACGCGGGCTGGCTGGCCTCGATGTATAAAATAATTCAAGCAGCTTTGAACTTGAAATAGTCTCCGTTATCGCAGCCTTGAAGTTTTAAGAATCTCACGCAGCCGTTCCAGCGACAATTTTCTGTACTGTTTGGAGTGGTATCTCGTTTACGTCGCGAAGCAAAATGATGGCCATCTCGCGACCGTTTCATGGTGAGCATTTTCTCACGGCGGGTCGTGCCACGTCCGGGTGAACGGCAGAGGGAAGTGCACCGAAACGACGTGGAAGCCAGGAGACCAAGAAATTGACCGAGGACGCCACGTGCTCCCTGCACCGTCCAGCTAAATATTTACCCGCACGTTTTCCGAGTCACGAGGTTCGTCACGTTACAGTTTTCAAAGATGACGCGACGAGCCCCGCGTTACGTGACACGCTACGAGCCGTCGCCTTTTTCCTTCCCTTTTTCTCCCCCCGCCGCCCCTGCGCCCCGGAGATAGGGCGGGTTTACGAGCCCGCCGAGCAAAAGCCTATTGCGGAACCAGCCCAGGAGCGTTGTCAGCTTGTAAAAGCGAGCAAAACGAGCGGGACACCGCGCCAATACGACGCTTCCAAGAAAAATCGAATATAATGGTCTCGTAAATTATTCCGAGCCAGCCGTGTCACCCGTCGTAAATTGCTCTTAATTATGTACGCCCCTTTGTCTACGGATAGCTGGCTATCTATACGCTTAAAAGTGCTGCAAATAAATGCTGTTTTCAGTGGCTGCGCCCGCGCATGTATGTGTGAGTCTAGCTCGAAGTGGAGCTCGCGTTGCTCGGCAGTTAGAAAAGCCTCGTGTAAGAATTGTTCCTAATCATCGAATTATTCTTAACTATGGAAACGAAAGAACGGACTATTCGATAGTTTAAATGTGGTGGAGGATCTGGTATTTGGCATTACTCGATGCAACAAACGCGAGGAATAAATTTCCACGATCTTTTCGAACCTATTAGCAGTGGGTCCGTCGGTGCGGCATGTGTGCGGCGTAAATGCATCGGAACAAAGCTCGGTGCAAGTGATGCACGCAGTAGAATCGACTTGCGTAACGCACACGCACGACGCACGCCACGCCACGCCGGCTGACCCACATGCGCGGTCTTTATTTAAACTTGGTTTCCTCCCCGGCGCTCTTTAGTGCCGTCTTTCGGCTACAATTTCATTAAAAGAGGCATCGGTTACGAATTGGCGCGGCTCCTTCGCTCGAGGTGCAACAATGGAGGAGGAAGCATTAGTATCGTTAATATATTATTTCGAAATTGAGTGTTGACTAGAATTAGCATTCGTCGGAACTTGAAACGTTGAATTGCGATGGAAAATATGCAGCTTTAAGGGGGAAACCAGTATACTGGCCGGAAAAGCTAATTTCAGTACAAAAAGTACGTATCTTGAACATAATGTTCCTCAAAATGTCACATAAAAATATTTATATTATTTTCTTAGAATCTGAGGGAATATCTTTAGTTTTACATACAGATTTAAAGAAATAACATTTATTCCAGTTTGAAAAACGGAATTTCGAGGAAAACGATTTTAAAATTTTAGAAGGGGCCCTGATTGCCTGCGAACGGCCGATTTCGAGCGTTGTACTACTTGCACCGAAACCTGTGTTTCGCTTTACACTCACGAGTCTCTTGAAACGCTAGTGTCGCGATAAGGCGCCAATCTTTACCCCCGCACCGTAACGCGAGCCAAATGATCGGACATTGTCCGACGCGAGACGATGGATCTGTCTGAAAATCCTTAACGAAGGCCTTTCCAACAAATAAAACCAATCCGCTGGGCGGGGACAGAGTATCGGACCAGGGGCTGTACGTTTTCTCCAGACAAAGGAGCTGCAACGTGATGGGACAAACTCGTGGAAAAGTGCTGGTGCACCGAATTCCGTGAAACGCGACAAACGAACAGGAAGAATCGGCGGAGGACGAGAGGGTGGAGGAACGAATCGTTGAAAGGTCCAATGGAATTCCATCGAACCGCCAGCGTCCCTTCCTCTCAATGGACACGCGCTCCGACATCTTTCGGTGGAAAAAGTCGCGGCAGCGGCCCGTGTAAACCGTCGAGTACGTTGTGTCGGTTTATAGACGGTTCCCACGAGGAGCACCACCCACGTTCCTCGATGCAACCTGCTCATTTCCATATCACGAGGGGCCTGTCTCCATCGAGGGAATGGGGAATTTCCACGGGTCGAGACACAATGTAGGCGTGCAGGCCGCGTCAGGTGCAACGACACGACGAAGCAACTCTTGGAATCGCGTGAACCGGCGTCTTTGGATTAGAGAAAAGGCAGCCTGATTTATCGCAACCCCGACGTGAAGCAGAGGGAGTAGCTGGGAGAAAGTTCGTCGCTCCTAATACGTCATCATAGAATGACTGGAGCAGCGTGTTCGGTGGAGAATTTGGAAGTAGGCTTGCACGTGGTGTGTGCTTCAACACGAGCAATTACAACAGCCTATGAGGACGTAACAAATTTGTGGTATTAGAGAAAATATGGGTGTTCCGATGATTTTATAGGCACTGCAGTAAATTAGTAACTGCATGTTCAGGAAAATAGATTGGAACATTAATATTGTAATTAGAGAAAGTTGCTGGTAATTGCATCCCTGTAAAAGATGGATACCGAGAATCTAATTGATAGAAGGGAAGGGGATACTTTTTCAATGACGTGACAAATGTGGCTTTCCCCAGAACTCACTCAGTCACGTTGCTGACATTACCTACGGAATTATTGATAGAGGCAAACCTTGTATGCGCCCTTTACGAGGAGATTAGTTACATATTTGATGGAATACAGTTCGAAGGGGGTGGGCGTATTATCAGCACCCTTTTTCCTGGACGTCGCAAGTGTGGAGGAGCATTGCGAATCAATATTTGATTGTCATCGAGTTTCATTAGAACGCTCGAGTCGAAACGATAGCGGGTATCATTCTTTGGTTAAGTATTAATCGCAGAAAACGCTCTGCACAAACTGACACTATTGAAATAGGAACATGGTACCAAATAAAATACAGAAATCTATAAGTCCTCCAGGACTTCGATATTTCGCTTGTTCCAAATACAAAATGGATAAGAAAATTGGTTTATTTCCTCCTCGTTGTCTTCCAATTTCCTTAATTCTTAGGTTTGGTAATTGCAGACAGGAAATGCGTCTAGTGCATCAGTGTTTATTGAAGAAACTCAATTACATACCGAGTTGATGGCTGTCATGCTGGTAACTCGACCAGGATCTGTGTCCACTAGCCCGCTGTCACTCTACAACAAAAAAGAAAAAAATTGTCGATTAACATGAGAATCACAGTATAAATTACGGAAGTCGCGGAAAAAGGGCAAGGTAATTTATTCTTGCGATCAACTAGCACAAGGCTATAACCAATCATCGATTAGTAATCTTTTTTCTCGACAGTGTATCGAAATGTTCGTGACAGAAGGAAAAGTGCAGATGAATAATGTACAACTGTTGATCGAATCCATATGTCAGAGGCCGAACACACTAAGTCCCATAGTTTCTACGCTTAGCAACCACGATACGCGTAAAAAGAGAGAAACAGAAAAAGTTTTGACGCCACGAATTCGCAGAACGAATGTAAACGGATGATAACGCAAGTGGATTTAACGCTGGACTTTTATAATCGCAAATATTTTGTATTTGGCTTTTAAGTTCGCCTCGTTAAATTAAGTTATTAATTAGATGACTCTGCATTACTAGAATGAATGATATGAAAGTTTCACTGATAGCCGTACAGATTAGATATTATTCCAAATATATGAAAATCTTGTGCTCCAGAAAAATATTACACTCATTTTGGTAATTGGTTGATAGAGTATAACACTTTCTTACGATAATCTACCTGTAAAAGCAGAGACCATATGAATCACAAATATACTTTTACACCATCATCCTACAGTACAAAGTACAGTATGTACATATATATACACACCTTCGTCATCAGTTTGCAGTGTGACACGGTAGTCTGACTTTTACGTACTCATACTACTTACACGTATACCTTACTAACCTTATTTGATATCTCGGAAACGCTGAACTTCCGGGAATAGGTTTACCAAGTCATTTTTCTGTTCCTTTCAGCGAGTTATATCAGAACTGTCAAAATTCTAGCTATGATACACAACCCCCTGTTCCACACGAGTCAAATTCTGTCGTACATCCGCATTCCGTCACTGCATATTCAAGTCACCCTCGAGGATTATTCAAACTTACTCCATTCACTTCGAACAGTAAATTATAAATCTAATAACTCACTGTTCCACAGACTCCAGCCATGCACTCCAAGCAGAGAATCACGTTATCAAGTTCACCGTCCTTCTACCAGAGCCTAAAGCTACTAGAATAGGAAAAAGCCATCCCTTTCGCGAGTACAGGGCACGTACCCCGGCCACAGCAGTAACAAGGGAGGTCTAATAAAACCGTCCACACAACTACAGATTTCCGAAGCAACGAACGATCGTCCACCTCGACGAAGCTGATGAAATGTATCGATCCCACCCTAAACTCGAGTCGTAACTCGTCCGAAGGAGAAACGGTGTGCCCTTTCGGTCCAGAGCGGAGCCGCGAGGTCACGGTGAATACCGGTCAGGATTATCGACATGGAAATTCAGTTCTGCTCGATGCTCGACGGAAACGACCGCTGGTGCTCGCCCCGCGGAAGCATCGAAGCGTGCTGCGAGGCGGGGGGGCATCGGGACGGGAAGCACCTCGAAGAAGAAATAGCACAAAGGCGACGACGTCGTCGGCCACGGAACCGAGGCGAAAGAGCCTTTCCCCCTGCCCGGTGCAAATGTCGTTCTGAACTTTGATCGTAAAACAGCGCTGGACTTCCGCGGAGGTGGCGGAGGCTGGAGCGTCCGTCTTGAACGTCTGCCAGATCGGTTATGCTCGAATAAATTTACGTGTCAAACTCCGCGCGAACCCGCCGTGTCCTCGTTCGCCCGTCCACACCATTTTTCCACCCGTTTAGACCTGCCTCCGTTCCCGCGGCGAGGCAAGGTTAGTCAAAGCTAACGGATAAAAGAGCGATGCAGTTCGGGACGAAGGATGGAAACGTCGGATCGGATGGTCGACGGGGTGTAGTCACGACGCGCTCGTAAAACGGTGGTTCAAACGAACGTCGGCTCGTTTTTAATCCTCGCCACGTCGGCCCAGACGATTCCGCGTAGCGCTCTTATCGGCTGGGGACGTTAAACGGCGACGATCTCGACGAATCGGTGTCCCTGCAGCGGTAGCTTCGATTTTGCATATTCCCGAAGCAGCAGCTGACTCGCGATCGGCGGACTTTAACGATTATCAATTTATTTTGATTGGAAGACCGTGTAAGTGCGCGCTGGCGCAAGGCGCCGTAGAAGCGTAGAGGCTCCAATGGAAATCCAGCAAAGTCGATCGAACTATCAGCCATTAAACCAGTCGGTGGAACTCCGAGTTTCACTTTATTTCCAGTACGGTAATTTATTAGCTCTCGCCCTCTGCGAGCCCTGGGCTTCTTACCGCGCGGCCGCGGGCTGAGGAACATTAGGGAAGATAGATGGCCTCAGACGGCGGTACAGAAAAATTAAGTGCACGCGGGGATGTTAGCCGGGGCTAAATGATTCAAAGACGTGTCTCGCGGCGGGGCCGAAAGTTGGCAGGAATCGGGAACCTTGAAAGATACGAAACTGGGTTGTATTTTGTTTGCGAGGCGGAAGTTCGCCCCCGGAAGTGCTCCGGCCAGCACGTTAATGGCGCTATTTGCCTCGCCCGCTGGCTCGCCAGTAACGGTCCCTCGACAAACTGCATTTTGCACTCCGGTTGCATCGTCAAGTGTGGCTCGCCAGGGGATTTTGCTTGAAACCACGCTCGGCACGCGCATTCTCAAAGCAGGCTCGATCAATGATCAATACGTACTCTTCCTTTTTACGTGATTTCGTGTCGTGACTGACGAACGACAGAATACGTCGCGTCATTGCTCTCGAAGACTCCATCCCCTTATCGAGAAAAATATATTAAAACGAAGGGAAAAAAGTATAACCCAGAACACCATAGTGGATCAATTTTGAGACGAGTTTTGAGGGAAACCAGTAGCCCCTCGTGTTGTCTTATATTAATTGGCTTGCACCCCGTGGTCACGAATTGATGCCCACGATTTTATGGGGGCAATTAAGCTCGAAACGAGAGTCTTCGTAGTACTCTTAGGGCTACGATAGATGTAGGAGACTTTAGTGTTGCATAAAAAGTGACATGAAATCGGATAATGCCGAAGATGGTGCGCATTATCGAGGAGCGGCGGCGCGGAGTACTCCATTTTACGCGCGAGGAAACATTCCCAAGTCCAAGTTGCGGTATAAAACTCGCCACGATCCCCTGGTCCCTTCTATTGTGGTGCAATTACTATCGCTCCTGTTTTAAATGCACCCATCGCGTTGGCCGGTGTTATGACGCGTCCAAGACCGAGGGCGCTTTTTGGCTTAGCGGAGGTGACACCCGACGCAGCGAAACGGTCGAAAGATTCGAAGGTGCCGTCTGGGGGAGACGGGCATACAAAGTTATAGAATGCCACCGGCGAGGAGAGTCAAACTGAAACGGGGGGAGGGGCGGACATCGTAAACGGAATTATGACCCAGCCGGAGTAATTTACGATGCAGCATAAGATCGACCACTTTTCGTCGGCGAAGCTACCGTCGCTCGTGAAAACCGTCTCGCGGCGAGTCAGGAATTTACGAGAGCCAATTATCGATCTCCACTGCGACCTATTTACTTACAGAATCGTCGAGCGTTCCCCGGCCGAATACCCGTAATCTCGAGCGATATCGCGGCTACGTTCCCATCGCTGGATTAGGGACACGATGGAAGTACAATTACTTTAGACGCACATATGTTCCTGTTATATCCTTCTTGTAAGAGTAAACTACTGTTGGTACAAAATCCTACGAACCGAGGCTTAGATAAATATCAACGATGCAGTCTCGTATTTGTTAAAGTTAATATTGAACGCAGAGATCGCAGTGTTCCAAAGTAAGAATCGAGCAATTTTAAAAAGGAGAATGGAGGTTAAACTGTTGCAAGGGATTTGGTGCTATAATGAAATTTATCTTGCTGACAGATCAATCACCAAATGAAAGGATGCACGACGAGCGCAGTGATGCGGATCGAACGTGAAAAGGTGATCTGGACTCGACAGAAGCACGTAGAGACGATGGTTACGCAAGCATCATTACCGGTGTGCATCTCTAACTTTCTCGACTATCCATCTACTCCGCGTGAACGATAATTATAGATCGGCGAAAGGAACACCGTGATCGCTCGTAATCACGAAGGTGGGAATACGAAGGAAAACAAACGAAGTCGATAACGCTGGCGATAAATGACTTTTGCCCGTCTGTTAGAGAAAGAAGTCTAAAGAACAACTGTGTTCTGGTTAGAATTATCTCTGCCTGTGATCAGTGCTCAAGAAAGTATCGCGAAGCTGGGTCGTTTAAGAAGAAACGAGTTCAACGACCTCGGGTAGCAGTCTTTTCAGACAGTTACAATGTCTCCCCAGTCGTTTGTCATCTGCTACAGTGATACTTCAATATTATGGGGACTTCGGGGATGATTTAAATAATTCCGTGAGAAGTTCCTTCCGCGTGTGCCCCGAAAGGTCGGAGTTCGTCAATTTATAGGAGGAACCTCGGGGACGGCTTAGCGTCTTTTCGCCCTTTCGAGTTTCAGCCCCCACCGTTCCGTCCCTTCGTCCTACCCCCATCGGCTTCTCTGCTACATTTCTCCGGATTCCATCCACTTGTAGTTCGTCTTTCATTCTCTTTATCTCTGCCAAGCCTCGGCGAATCAAAGAGCGCGGTCGTAAAAATGGAGATTCGTGTTCAACGACGGGGCACGGTATCGATAAGGAAAATCAAAATGTAATTTCAGCGCCGCGGTGACGAGGCTGATAACACCGGCGAGGAAAAATACTTATGACGTGGTAGAAATCGTTTCTATTTCAGAGAGAAGCTTGTTCGTTGAACACTGCCAGCGAAATCGGCCAGTTTAAAAAGTTGAAACATCTCTCCACATTCCTAACTCGATTAAAAGCCAACAAATTTCTGGCAGAATCACTGCGAACGAAAGGGAAGTACGGTATAAAGTTAGCCATTACTCGACCACCTTCGAGGGAAAGCTTATCCAAGTTCGTCGTCAACGTAAAATCATCTGATTGACGAGAAACGAAAACGGCACCTCTGACGAATACCGAAAGCTTTCCACGTGTTTGTTGCGTGGTTGGGGTAACGAGAAGAATCGTGTGCATTAAAAAGTTGTCACGTTGGTCAACAGAAAGTGGTAGCCGCCGGTCGTTCTACAAACGGAAGTGCGTGGGATGATTGATGGCCGACCGATTGTCAGTGGAAGTGAACGCGCGCTGTCTCGACGATAATTCACTAGCGCACCCTGTGTCTCCCTCTCTCTTCCTCCCACTGCTCCCTCTTTCCGCCTCGACACGCGTCGGGGGTGTTAAAAATAGGGAGCGGCGAAGATTAGATGGCCCCGTGGTTGTCAGACATCGGCGGCATCGGGTAACAAGAGACACCTCGAGAGCAAGATGAAAAGTTTTCCACGGTCTTGTCTCGTGTTCCACCTCCCCCTCTCTCGCCTTCTCTCTTCGTCATTCCGTTCTATTCTCCCAGCCCCCCTCCCCCCCTCTCCCCTGGCGAACGTCACAGCCGCTTTTTAGCGCATAATTAAGCAGCCTCGCGTCATTCGTCACGGGCGTTTTGCCGGGCTTTAATTTAAACTTATGATTCATGGGGATGCAGCGCCGCGCGACCCGGCGAGCTTAGAAAAAGCCCGCAGAAAGTCCTCGAAGGGATCCGAACGTCAGAGCGCCCCGCACACGACATAGCACCACTGTCGGGGAGTTTTTCCAGAAGCCGGTGCGCCTAGGAGGACGGAAAATCCGGGCTTGAATAATTCCCAGCTGTCGCTGGGCGAAGAGGAATGGAGTACGTAGCGGCGGAGGACGAGATTCACGGTCGAAGGTGAGCGTAATCCGTTACACGATCGGCGAGACGATAAAATACGGGGGAAGAGTATTCGCGCGACGGCTAATATACATCCGGAGCGTATATGAACCCCGGGATCCACCGGCTGAATAATCGGCGATAATAAACGGGCCTGTTTACGAGTTCGTTCAATATTTGTGGACGAACGGTGAGTCAGAGAGTACGCGCGAGAGGGATGCTGGAGGAGAGGGGCACGGAGAGGAGCAACGTGGCCGAAGTAACGACTTCGGACGTGATTAGGATCGACGAAGAATTGCAAACTTTTCAACGGAATGGACTTTGAGGGACTGATTAACTCGTCGCGGTGGCGCGAATCGATTTTCCTCTGTGATTGAAGGGGTAAAGAAGAAATGGGTCACAGTTAAGTCTGAAGCTACGGCGCGAACCCATTTCTGTAATTCTTATGCTGCAGTCTAGTGGAAGAAAGAATACACTGCTGAAAATAACTCCAGGATCGCTTACGCGAATAGAGCGCCTGACTTCGCACGTGAATGGTCAATGGAAAAACTATACGCATACTCATAATTCACGTTCTATGTATGTATTTAGTATCTGAGAAACGATACGACCGCGTGCGCGCACAGGCAGTTGCAATGGAAACAAGACAGACCCAGGCGGACAGTAGAAACGTTATGCATTAGTCAGCCAGAGATAGAATTGCATCAAACGTACATAGGGGAAGTTCCCATAGTATCGGACGCTAAGGTTTTTCTCAAGTAAGAAGAAATAAAACAATATTAAATCAATCTCCTTAGCTGTGCACCCGCGACTCGAACGTGTTGAAATCTACTGGTTATTTTTTCTACCCGTCTACGGTTTACACGGAATAACAGCTCAGTGGAGTTTCTTCCGGTGGAAGATACATTTCTAGAATACTTCAGTAAATATCCAATATTCCTCCAACAGCCAAAATGAACCACTCCTTACATAATTAACCCTTTAATCCTAATATTCCCGATTCCCTTTGTCAAACAGGATCCTTACCAAACAAAAGCTTTGCCCTAACTTACAAAGTCACGGCAACTGTTGCAGTAGAATATAATTCTAGCAAATGTCCATGGATGCCCACACAAACTACTCAAATCACGGCCACTGCTCTGCCGACGATCTCGATCGTGATGAGCATTAGGCGCGGCCAACACGGTTCGCGCGGGCGGTGAACAATGAATGACGAAAGGCAGGGACGAAGTTGCGAGAGGAAGCAGTCCCGAGCGCGACAGTGCACGCAGACGCGCGTATTGTCATGCTAATAGCGCGTGGTATAGAGTCATCGATCATCGCTGCTTTGCCTGGCACGCCTCCGCTCGCGCGCCCTCTCGTTTTTCTCCTCTTCGTCCTTTCAGGCACGCTTTCCCAGCCGGTCGGTCCTTTGTACGAGCATTTTGCCGGCGGTGTTTCCTTAATAACGTAACCCGACGCATACACGGCCGAGCGGCTTTTAAGCACCACGTAATCACGCAGTCGTTTCAGCCACGTCCTCTGCGACGCGTGTGCACGTGTGCCACGAGCATCGCGGAGTCGCGCGTGGGTGGTTACTGTAAAGCTTCCCGTGAGCGACAGGCAGGAAAGAAGCGAGGGGCGGGAAGATCAGAGACGAATATTCAATATCGAATTGGGAGGGCTGCTTTACGAGAGTTTGCCACAACTACGCGAAACCCAGGATAGTTCGCCGTGATCGAGCACGGTATGACGACGATCGCGTTAAACTGAGAGAGTCTCCTGAACCGGTGTCCACAGAGCGTGAGGATAACCTGTGCTCGATTTCGTGCGGGTGAATGGGAGTGGCATGAATTTGAACTTGTAGGAGGTGGAAAAAGGAACTCTCAAAAAGGCAATGTGGGGGGACTTGAACCTCCGGATCTTCGGATCCGCTGCACGCTAGCCGCCGCCTTAGCCGAATCCCCCAACGCTGACTCTCCGAGGTTAGTCTCTTCCGAACTCATATTTCAAACCGCCAGGACGCCATCTATCCGCCAATCGCACGATACGCCGTTTCCCAAAACGCCGAGTGCCTACAAGCTGAAGCTGAGGAACCTGGTTGCTAGATTGTAGAAGTAGAAACTTGGAATGGAACGAAGGAGTTTTCGATCCTTGATAATCCTACTTTTGCTTCCACCGATCGGCTCTTTAATACTCTGCTGATATACCGAAGCTAACGATGGTACTTTGGCGAGATTCTGCAACATTGAGACCGTCGGGGAAAGAAAACTGGCGACGCGCGAATCTGCACGGACACGCGGCATCGTCTGCAACAACAATCACGGTGCGCGCGTTGAGAGATCTAATTGTACGACGACGGACTTGTTGATACGCCCTGTGAAAATACACAGAAGTACTCCCCGAGATTTATATACACACACAGACCTGCACGTGCACGGGTGTATACACTTGGCCGAGCAGCCAGTGAACGAGCCACGCGATTTATAATTCCTTTAAGCGGAGCAAGAGCATCGCCGAGCGCAAATTGCCACGGGGAGAATACGCTGGCCTTGATTTGTCGCCTAACGCACCACCGACTTCTTGGCAAATTGTGCGGTTATACGGCCGTGCGTCTAGTTCACGTGTCATGGTTTTTCTGGGACCCCCGGAAGCCGCGAATCCCGTATCAAGCGATAAAACACTGGGCGCGAATTTATCTCGCAGCGATGCGAGAATTTTGCTCCGCTGGTGCGCGTTGCTCTTTCCACGGACGAGGAAACTATGCATTCGCGCGAGGTTTAAGAAATAGAATATTTCGTCAAAGTGGAGCAGTTAATAAGTAATATTTCAAGGAACACAACGTGTTTTTACATTATCTTTCGAATTAAAATATATTTGACATTTTCAACTTCTCCTTTGTGCCTGTGTGTATGTATAATTTTGAAGGGTGTGTTCTGCAACGTCTGCCTCGAAGTTTGCCCGCGTTACATGCCCCAAATTCAACAAATGTGAAGTAGCAAAGGGAAGCAATATTACAAAGGGGAATAAGAAATTATACACGGTGAAATACAGGAACTTGTCGAGTGTCCAGTGTACCCCCAATTAAAATATCTCACAGTGGATTTTTGTAATTTCTTGTTTGCTTTCGTGCGTCAGAGGCCCGGCGGCTCTCGTCACACTGCGCTGAAATTTCATTAGGCGACAACGCCGGCGCGAAACTGCGGAATTTTTGATAATAATTGTCGGGCGTAAATGTTCTACAGGGCGCAGAAATTCCCGCGGCGCGGCGCTGCACAATAAAGCTGTGCAATTAAACAACGAAATTTCCCGCGTTCCATCCGATTTATTACGAAATTCCGTCAATAATCATTCGCGGATCGGATGAACAATGACCTCCCTCGCGGTGAATCGAGCTGATTAAATTAATTATCTCGACGTGGGCGACCGTAACAACGGAACAAAAGAAAAGGATGGGACGGGGAAAAAATGCTCCATTAATACATTCTCGCTCGATACATTCATTCGCCCGCGGAATACGCGCCCGTCGATAATACGGCTGATTAATCAAGCTAAGTATCTCCGGCGTCGCGACTTCGAATCGAGGATCGCCTGGGAATCGGGTCGCGTCGACGTCTCGCGGGATAAATGGAATTATCCCGCGAAATTGAAACGCACTGCGACGTGCCACGCTCTTTGAGATTTCGCGAGTGATATTAAAAGCGGGCATCGTTTTTATGGGAAGTACAGCTGGCCTGACCGACGATCGTAAACGTTCACGTGCCAGTGGAGGTGCGAGGTTCCAACGACTAACCTCGTGACGCAGCCGGCTCGTCATTCGTCGAAACGACGAAACGGTTCTACACCTGCTCGGTCTATAATTCGAAGACGTTCGTTTACATTCCAACGACTCTACGAGAGCTATATTTTTACGGAGTCTAGAACACGCGGCTAGTGGGACTCACTGGCGTGTTACGCACTCCTCGGGTGTCTATAAATCTATTAATAAAACGACGAGACTCCGTTAATTGAGTAAAACGGAGGATGCAGTAACGCCGCGGGTAAACGACGCGTCCATTATTCACTATTCGCAGAATGTAGAGCGACCGAAGCACCTTGAACATTTTCATCGCTTAAACGGTTTTTTCTCGCTCGGAGCACTGACACAGAATTTCAGATTTACACGCGTGTACTGTCAGTAAACGGCTAATGGGGATTTTAGTTAGGAAATTACTACGAGACTACCGTGCTTCCCCAATGGGCCATATTCTCGGTCACGCTACTTTCCCTCTCGATTATAGACACTACTGCTCGGCTGCGTGCAATCGTGTGCAATCAATTCTTCAAGCTTGTTCGCAAGAATTTTCAATCTTGTGATTATATCATTCCATCCAATGTGTGCAATGCTTTACATTGTTTTCCACTACAACTGTACTAAATTTATTTCGGTAATTATTTGCTTTAGGATTTTATCGCCGATTTTGATGTAATTTAGATATATTCTTAGGAGCATGCTTCTGAATATTACGAAAAATATTTTTACATTTATTCGGAATCAGGCACACCTGCGTTATTTAGAATGTGGAGTTTTACAACATATTTAAATTTCATAAAAATTGGTGATGAAACCCTAAAGTGAATAATTACCTCCATTTCCAAAAGACACCAATAATTTGATCGGCGAAGGCAGGTGGTGATCCCGTGTTAGAATCTCGAGAGAAGACTGAACTTCCGTTGACGCGCAACACGCCAGAGTGGGGAATAAAATCGGCAGAATTGTCGTGACTCGCATCGATCGGAACGCGCGGCCGCGTTTAACGTCGCACATAAATTCTGGAAACGAAGCGGTCGAGCGGTTCCACGGGCTTTCGCGAAACTTGAACGAGGTCAAGAAGAAGAAGTAGTAGTAGCAGTAACGTTGCCGGGACGGCCGCCACGTATCCTCGTGATAACTGCACGATAGAATGTTCTCTTAAATTTCCCAGGTGGATCCGGGCGTACTTGCTTTCGCGACGTCTTTATACGCTTTCCAGCGAATACCTGTGCGCCTTGTGTCGGCCCATTCAACCGTTCGCAAGAAGCTACGTCCTTCGAGAATACGCGAATATCGAGGATGTCGCAGGAAAGTGGCTCCTCCGCCTGGACTGTCATTTTTCATACGTGTATATAACTCGCGGCTGGATTTCGAGTCAAAGTGGAAGTTCCGCCATGGGGGAAGGGAACGACACCGCGCAACCTACCGTTTGGCAAGAAACTCGCTTCGTAACGAAATTGCGGATCTACCTCTCGCTCTCACTCGCGCGTTACCTCAGTTTCTCTGGAATCCTCGCGTCCAACTTTGTTCCAAGATGAGAAGGTGAGAATAACGACTCGCCCCACGAAGCCCCTATGCATGCACCACCACCGACGATTAACTACATTCGAAAATAAATTCAAAAAACATAAATGTACATCGTTTAGTATGAAAACGATCATTTAACGAAAATAACTCGCCAACAACTACATCCTTAAAAAAATAAAGCCGACGCCAGTTTCATTCCAACCGCATCGTTAATCGCTCGTCACAAAACCAGAGATCCCTGCCACCAATAAAACTTTCCAAACCTCGCGCGTTGCCGATTAATCCCGGCCAAACACGCGGGCAGAAAAAAAGCACAGCGAATATAAAACAAAAAGAAGGGGGGGGGGAGAAACAAAATGCTGGACGTTCAAGAGTATTATCGATCCGGCGAGAGTGCCTCATTTGTCGCTCGCGCTCCGCCTCGTTATTAGTTTTGACGGTGTCCAGGGGCGCTCGGTGCTCGCAGTTTGCGGCCGGTTAACGGCGGCAAAAAGCGCGGTGCGACACACCGCGCGTAAAAAGGAAAGGGAAGGCGTGGAAGGCGGCCACGACCACGAAGAAGAAGAGAAATAATGAAGCGTGTCGAGTACGCGGGAAGCAGAAGAGAAACGCGCAAGAGGGACGGAGTGGTGACTCCCGGTGGTATTTATATAGAGGCTGGAGTGTCGCCAGAATACTAGAACCGACCCTATCTATCGTCAAAAACACGGCACACCTCTTCTCCCACTTCTCTTTTCTGCCTCTCTCGATCGTTTCTCGCGTCTCTTATCCGCCCGTTTCCTCCGCCTCCATCACCCCCGGACAGCGAGGAGGCGAGAGCCAAGAGTACTCGACACCGTCCACACCCACAGGACACCAGGCCAGATATCTAGACGGTGGCAGTTTTCGCGGGTTACACTGTCCGTGGCACTCCAGCAGCTTTATTTGTAAACCACTTTGTGACCGGACAGCCCGTCCAGGCCGAAATTAAAGGCCTGCCGGCGACGAAGGTCACCGTGCATCTCTTAATATCGCCGCTGACATCCGTCACCGACACCAGCAAACTCTCTGTGCTACTTTGTACAAGCATCCCGCTGGTAAGGGAACGTGATTCATTGGCGAGGACGCGGTGCCGAGGGTATTCTGTGCTCAACACCTTGCCACCAGGCGGTAATCCTATCATCGTTGTATTTTTAACGCGTTAAATCGGTGCAATAAGTGGAATGCGTTTTGGAGTCAACCCCCTCGCGCACAGTCTCGGCCGTGACTCGTTGCTGAGTCAAAAACGAGAAATAATTTTCTCTCTAATAGCGACGCGAATGTATATTCCGACCGCACGGACATTAATGATTTTTCAGATCCTTGTCCGACGGTATTCCTAATTTTTTGTTAAGTGCAACAAGTGGAGGATGACTTTGAGAAATATTCGATCGGAGGAAAGATTTTCTTAAACGAACCTCGCGTAACGGAATCTATATCGAATCCACTGGAGAATGGAAATTCACTTTTGATCGCACGATCCGATACTTACACGTCGCTTGATTTAATTCCCCCTGTCGCACTAAATCTCACTGAAACGCGTTTCAATTGCTCGCGCTGTTCCCTCGAAGAAAACTTGAACGGCGCAAAAAGCTGTGGAAGTTTTACGACAGAGGCATTAAGCATTAAGCGATGAAGCGCGAGAACATGGTTTCCGGTTGCCGATCGCGGGGCTGGTCTCGTAAATTCCTAGCGCGGTGCCAAAGGAGGGTAAAGAGCTTCAAAGGGAAATCCTTCGAGGTTATTCTTAGAGGGACGCATATCAGAGGGAAGAATATCGGCGAATCCGTTGGAGCATTCTACCGGCGAGAATCTACGAGATGCGCCAGATATCCCAGTTGACCACGAGGATTTCAAGGGAATGACTGGTCCAAAGACGGTTCTCCGCGGCCGGTTATCGAGGAGGGTTTTAAAGGCGAACGACCGAACGACGATCGGCCGTGCAGTCAACATTCTCCACGATTTTATCGGCCCTCTCGTGTTTCCTTGATAATCCGCACCGTTGCCTGGGGCGATCGTTCGCTCTTTGATTTTTAGACGTCTGCTCGTCGGTCGTCATGGCTCAGAGAAAACGTGCAAGAGCTCGCGAGATCGATTGAAAAGAGATATGTTTCGCTTTCCAATTCCCCGCACAGACAGGCGCAGTCACACAAGACGGAACAACCGCATGCAACGCTGAATCTGTACGGATCCTTTGGGGGAAACACATTTTGCAGCGCGACTCGTTGCAACGCACGGATATTGTTTACAGAGAGCACGTATCCGTCGGACCTCCCGCGACCGCCACATACACCTATTTATCTATCTTACAGATAAGAACCAACGATTGTGTGGGGGAGGCTTTAGATCTTAATGCGCCCCTTTTTGATGCTCGAGGACACTATCCGAATACCTCAGCCGCTGAAAGCTCCGGTGAATCGTGCTTCAAAAATGTAGGGAATATTAAAAACATTTTCCGATGTATAAATCGAAATTAAATGTAATAAATCTTGTCCTAAGGTTCTCCCTCTTCATTCGCAGAAATGTATTCGTACGGCTGCTAACAAGTGGGAGAAATGAAACTACGATGCAGCAGCGACAAAAGCATCGTCATATTCTCGAAAAGAATTATGAGCGTCGCGAAGATAGTACCTAAATACAAAGAATGGGCGAAACTAGTCGGAAAGCGCTCTCGGGTTTTTCTTCCAAGAAGAGAAGCCTCCGAAAGTTGCTTCATGATTCAAGAGTACACGACAATGGTCTCCTGAGAAATTTCCGTCACGCGTTCCACCGACCAAGTCCCGCCTCGCGAACTTTGCTTAATTTCGCGCGGCTCCTGGTCGGGCCCGCTTCATATTCGGAAACATCCGCGAGAATTTTCACCCATGTTCGTCGCGGCGGTAAACGCGCCCGAAGGCACGCGAATGGCTTCGACACGCAGCCTGAACTTGCGAAACGTTCGCCGCTCGGCTGTTCCTCGCGCGACGGAACGTCTTCCCGCTGATTCCAAGTGCTCGCGAATGTTCGCCGGGAGGGAACTCCGGGAATACGGAGTTTCGAGTTCAATTAAAAAGTTTCCAACCGGTTAGCGAGTTATAATTGACGCGAACGTTTCGCTCGGTTTGTTGTTTCAGCAATGAACGATCACGACGCAACTTCTGCGCCAATTTAATATTCGCTGGCCAACGGCGACGGGGCTGCGCGAATTTTTTTGTGCTCGCGGAATGTTTCATTGAGGAGCGTTCCTTTGATGGAATTAGTGGTACGGATGCGTTGCAGCGTTTTAATTGTTATCTAGTCGGGTGGAATTAGAATCGGAAGAACCATCTCTACTTTCAAAGAGATGATTGCAATTCACTGAAACTAGATGATTAATGAGAAATCGGATACGTTTTCTATTTTCTGTGTTGTTAAACTTTGTAGGGTGTATAAAAATGTTGACTCAATGTCGCCTAGCAAAAGTTAAATGCTTTTAATTGAATAATAATCGATATTTTTGTATGGAATTTGTTTGAAAGCAAAGAGAAATTATTCGTGATTGCAGTAAAAAACAATGCCAGATTATTAAAGGCCATGAAACTCGCTTGTGGACTGACCAGGAAAAATTACAAAAAATTGCTCTTTTTTTGGAGAGAAAATGACGACGCTTGAACTTTGAAATCACTTTTTCCCTATATTTTTCGTCCTTTCGGCGCCTTTAAAGATTGCAAATTTTAATTTGTTTTAAATTTTACTAGTCTATCGACGAGCCAGAAGTATATTCTTCAAAATAAAAAATGTTTCAATTGAATCGGATATTAACTTTTGGAGATACAGGTTCCACCGATTTTGAGAACACTGTTTCCAGAAAACCCATGTTTCGTGTTACCCATGCATTTGTCGCTACTCAAATACCTATAACTTCGGGAATTTTACGAATTTCAGAAATTCCTTTTAAACACATATTTCTAAAACGTTGAACATTCGAAAAATGATATAAAAGAAGTCGATATTTAAACTGGGGCCTCCCCTTAAGTAGATCATTAATTAGGTATTTCTAATAGATATTCTTGCATTCCCAGAATAATTAAATGTACCTTCTCCAAATGTGATATAAAATTTTCGCAGCTCAATAAATTTTTTCACTGTTAATATTCACTAAAATTCTTCCCTTTCTGTAATTGTTGATCCCATATGTTTGTCACAATTGTCTTGCCACATATGTTTAGGTACCAATCCAGTTCACGACCAATAAATTTTAATGCTTGCTTTGCGAGATATAATGTGTGGCGATATTAGGAACCAAGGCGATATTAGGAACATTCACCCTATGACAAGTGTTTCAATTAATAACCACTTCTACGTTTCTGCTTAACATTGACCCGTTCTACTTTTACACGATTAACTACCGTCGATTCTATCTGAAGATGGATGGTCATCGCAGCAAGGGAACGCGAATTCTGATAGCTTCTGTATCGATTACTCGTATAAAGACAGGCTCTTCATTAGCGTGGCGAATTTCTACGATGTTATTTCAGTGGAGGGAACAGTATCCAGCGAGAATTGTCAGGTTCAAGTAGCTAGCTAGTACGGCGTAAGGACGTCGTGAAAACTTCCGAGTGGCTTGTGCTATAGCAAGCAATTAAGAGGATCATTAAAGCGAAGATATCGTGCACGGTTTAAAGCGATCGTCAAACAGCAATGTGATAACCGTTAAAGAATACGACGAGGGGCATTAGCGGGAAGAAACCTCGTCATTTTGCACGCACGATCAACCGCCGGCGATTGAGAGAGGAAGGCGGAAGAACGACGTTATTATTGTTCGCGTAGACGTGGGACAGTTAAACAACGGGCTCGTTCTGGGCGCCTCCCATCTCCGCGTGAAATTGTTGCCTCGGAGCGAACGTACTCGGATCCTTTTACAATTCTGGGAGTGAATGCTTCTGGTCATTTCCCATCGTAACGTGGCGCCGAGGAATACACGCCTGGCCATGAAATTAACACCAACGCCACCGTTTAGAACACAATGAAGAAACATATACAATTACCACTTAGCTGTTCTTATTCGTAAGCACCTGATAATCTATCGGTACAGAGAATAACGTTTTAATAATCCTTCCATGGCATTGTTGAATTTCTCCTCCGCGTAGATTACTTATTCGAATAGAGGGAAGAAGTAGGAATAATCCCTGGATGCAGTGGAATGAAATAACTGACAAACATAATATTGGTAATTACAACTGCAGCTGATTTATAAAAACATGAATTGGCAGGAATTTTGAATTCGTTTAAGAAGAATTATAATAGTAAGCCGAAAAATTCTGTATACTCGAATCCTTTATAGGATTCTGATTTTCAGCCCCAACTTCAACTTTGGAGAACGGAAATTCGCCTTGTGGCCATAACCCGATAGATTCGGATGCAAACCATCGAATTACTTCCTTCGTTTTAGGGACACAGCGTGCACAGAATAGGTGTGGTCCTAGTTGCGCGTGTATTGCAGATGGAAACTACGAAAAAGAGCATAGGTATGTACGTGACATGCAGCTGTCACGTGCGTTTAACGACATAGCGAGCGCATCGGGGCCAGGCATCGACAGCTGTTCTCATTTCTCGTCTTCTGGATGGATATTTCTGTGGCATTTGACGCGTGCGTGATAATCAGGTGGATCGATATCAGTGTTACCATCAAATACTTTAGATACTTTAATTAACGCGTTTAAACGACCGTCCTAGTTTCTGAAAGCATTAAGGTTCAAGGTCCAGCTTCGTTCCTGACAATCTTCCGCGAACACGTTTACCTACGACTCCATAAATTATACATATCTACGATATCCGAGACGACTAGAATTCAATATTTGCCAAGCAAATCTTTCCTCGGAGGTATTCGCGCGTTTCTTCTGCATTACGAAACACGCAGAAGTCGAATCGATACGCCCTACTTTACTTGTTCAGATTCGAATCTCCCTGTCGTCATCGTTATGAAATCGTAACACGCTGCTGTTGACAGAAAACGCCACGTCCCCGAAGCGTGTGCACGCGAAATATAAAATCGCCCAAAGCGCCAGCTGACAAAAGCTAATCCAAACAGGCTCTGTTAGCTACCACCAACACCGTTCCTCGAAGTCTTCGTGGTCTGCCAACGAATTGTCCCCTGTCACGAAATCGCAGATGCGAAACAATGCATTACGGTCAGTACGCATGACATCGGACAACTGGCTTTGCAAATTACCGCAGACCCCGTCGGCGAGATGCAGTTAAATCCGTAGCATTCGTCATCCGACTAGTCCTGATCCGCACGCTCGAAAAACCGTAACATTGAATTAGATGCTAGTGGTTAATTATCACCGCGATTACTCTATTACGTTTACATGTGGAAATCGTGCTCGGTGCTCCGCTTCTCGTCGCTTCTATCTCTCGTCTCTCGTGATCGAACGACTAATGCGATATTACCCTGTATCGTAATAAGCAATTTGTCCATTTATTCGCGTACAAACTGTTTACCTGTTACTTTACTCTCGAGTATACATAACAAAATGGAAAGGAAGTCTCTATCCTACGATACACGCTGTACACCTTACACGTAACTTTTATTTTCCATCCCTTTCTCTGTTTATATTCGTACACAGATTCGAACAGGTGCATGCTTCGTGCCTGGTGCATGAAGCTGACTTCAAAGGAAGCTCGAATTCCAATATTAAAAGGTTTAATAAGCGAAGCAATTGTCGCTGTAGAGCAGAGGAACGCTCTACCCGTTTCGGCTTCGCGTGCTAGCGATCGCCGCCTGCAGCGCGGCAATTATTTTTTGCGATTGCGGAACAGGCTCCAGAGATTCGGGCGAGGCTGCAGGCAAATTCGCCGGTAACGATTGATAATGCCTGGGCGCAAAAGAGTCGTAGAGGAACGTCCGCTCCTTTTATCCGTCCTTCTCTCAATTTTCATTATTCAGACAACATTGGGTTCCTCCCTTTAGCGAGCCACCGTAACGAGTTCTGTCAATTCCCGCTCGCGACTGAATATTGAAATGACTCAAATCGACAGGGAAATATTTATCGCGGACGGAGGAAGGAACGTGAAAAAATAGCAGGAAGCATGCAAGCCAGTGAAAAAGCTCGGCTAATCCGTCGCTCTAACCTCTAACCCGTGCAACCGGAAATGAATAGCAGGTAAAACCCCTGACAACACGGAAAGAGAAACGTTGAAGTTTAAACCGTGTATTCTGCCCTTCCGCCCGTTTGCATCCGTGGTTTTCTAGCGCTGTCGCGTTGAAATTGATTTCGTTCGGTCGACTCGCCAAACTGACGAATAATTTTTAACATGAAAACTGTGGACTTTCTACGCAGTGGTACGATACTGCGAAAGAATGGTTAATGTAAGACGTTGACTAACTCCGAATCAATTTGTCCAAATTAAATCAAGTATCATAATTTAAGATCAGAAATAATTGTTTATCATGCGATGTAAAACTATATTCTGTTGGAATAGCTTGTGAATGAGAATAAAATCGATCTCTTCTGATTTAGGCACAGCTTTGTATCGAATTTTATGGAGACTCTTTTTGAAATAGTGCGCCGAGTAAGAAGTTAGTAGATAAGAAATGTAGTGGTTAGACAATCATAACTCGCGGGAGAATAGTAAAGATATTGTAGGATGTTTCTATAATAATTGACCAAGTTCTTTTAGTACATTAATTCTACCATTATTGCGCACTAAAACCATGTAAAATTTATGGTAATTGATATTGATTTACGTAATCTATAAGACACTTTTTTAAATGATGTAATTTGGATTTTAAAGAGACACAAAAAGTGTTGTGTAATAATTTAGACCATCTGGATTCAAAGAGGAAATTGACAAGAATGATATACGTTTGGATCGATCCAAAGAAAGTGGAACAGATGGAAAAGATGTGCCTTTCGAAAGAATATTGCAGGTTTCCACAAAGATGAGGCACTTCTGACAAGGCAGCACTATTCTCACGTTTCTTTCGTATTCGATTATTCAGAACCATGCTTACCAGCAATTTTTGAAATGCATCGCTTGCAACCTGAAGTCTGGTACCTACATCGAGGTATAAAATGAAACGAATTATGACCAGTGGTACGTGAGTGGATAATAAAAGCTTCAACAAAGAGACGTTGGATCGTGATGTGGACCTTTAGCACAAATAATTGCACGATTTATTCAGAGAGAATAATAAAAAGTTTAAAGAATTCGTTGGTTGAAAGAAACTGACTCACAAAAATAATACTTCCTTCCTCCTTTAACATATCTATTCCTAACACCTTACAGACTACACATTTCGAAGCAAACACATATTTCCCCCCGATCTCTTTCAAACTTCCCAACTGTTCATTCCTCCCTGAACACATTTACAACAGCATCTTATAGGTAAGCTTAAGTTCCATCCAATCCTACATGTTTCCCAATAACAAACACGAAATAAGCCTGTAAACTGCAGTGTCTCCCAACCTTTTTCGAGTCACGATCCCAATTTATAATATTCAAACAATCCGCCCCTCCTCCCAAAATATAAGATCAGGTAAATATAATTCAGTACAGAAAACACATTAAAAGGTATTACAATTAGCTATTTCAAAATATAATTCCAACTTAATATTTAAAAAAAAAACCGTGACGGCCCTTCCAGAATACACTTCGCGACCCACAGGTTGAGCATCACTGCTATAAAGGCTCTCCTGACAGCGCAAGAAGCAAGCACATCACAGCTCAATAAAGTGTAAAATCAGTAGTACAAACTAACAAAGGCGAAACCTTTCATCTCGACACTACAAACCTCCGAAGACTTTGCTTTGGGAAGGAATAATTGAAGCACGTCTACCAATCGGTCAGCTTTCCCAGAGACCCTGCCAACCGATCCGAAATTTCGAGATTCCTCGGGAGCGCGGCCCCCGCGGAAGTTTCCCGCAAATGTTCGACTGCGTTTCGATTGGAGGCCGGAGTGGTCGGCAGCTAATGCCCGTCAATCAGAAACGGCACGTAGTAGCCGCGATAAATAAAAGTGTTCCGCTCCCGGCCCCCGCGCGTGTGCGTGCGCGTATATATTTACCGGTGACTATTTTAAAGCGCCACGCGCGCAAATGCACCGCCACCGACTTCCTCGTCGGTGACGCGCACGCCGAGCGAAGAATGCAACGAATACCGAGGGTGGCCGCGGTTGCGACACAGCGCTCCGTAATATTCCGTAATAATTCGATAGCCGGGTGATCTCCGGCGAGAGTCCACCAGCGGATACAATATAATCTTCTATTTATAAACAGCGTAGACGCGAGCGGCGATAAATGCCGCGCTTTACGCGCCGGATCGAGCTCCGGAGGTGGGGCGCCGGTAAAGCTGTTATCGATGAATATCGATAAGCTGAATTCAATTTCGGTCCGACACAAAAGACGCACGGTGTTTACAGAAGACGAGAGATTTACGAGATACCGATGGTACACGTAGGTACGAAATTACGGTGTTCCAGGGAAGATACATTGTTATAAGCTGTTACGGCTGTTCGCGTTCTTCTTCCGTGGAAATTGATACCCACGGGTGATGGTACGTCGAGATCGAAGATTCTTCGTAGACCGGAGGGAGAGGAACGACGATAATGCTCGAACTGAGAAAAAAAGGAGGATGATGCGGCGAAGGAAGGACGATGTGGTAACGCGCGACCAATTTGCTCGTGGCCGTCGTGGAATCCCGTGGCACGGTAGGTATAACCTTTAATTAAAATCATTCGATCCGAGGGAACGATCTCGCCGTCTGAAATGAGGCGAAACGACGCGAACGGCTGTACAGAAGCGCGCGAGTAACGTCTCATTAGGTACAGATTGACCTAATTACGAAAGGAAACGTCTGGCGCACTCGAGAGTCGCACATCTCGTCTGCAGTTGGTGCGTTGCCTGCCTTTCTGTGTAAAATTGGAAATCGTTCTCTATTTATAGCGCTTTTCCGATAGGGTCACCGAAGCCGGACAAATATGGAACAATCTGCGGAGCAACAGGGAGCGTAACGCGTTACTCTCGCGCCACTTCCATCGTTCCACCCTTGTGTTTCTTTCGTTCTGTTCACCCTCCCCACCTCACCCCCCTCTGTACGTACATTATTTTTCTGCGGCCATGATGGCAACCTTGACTCCGTATCGATCCCAAAAGAGTCACGGGTCACCTGAACTATCCGCGGAGCGAAATTTTACTCCCCTGTTTATGCTCACGCGCGTAAACAGCAATTCCAAGTCTCGAACGGCCAAAGCTACCGCGTGTTTGTCGAGTCTCTTTACTCGTCGACGATTCCGTGCTCCGGCAAAACCGTTTGGTTCTCGCTGGTGGAAAACAACACCGTGTTTTCCGTGTTACGCGCCGAGGAACGAACGTCCGATCAATTATTTCTCATTTGCCTCACCCAATTTCGCGGGTACGTCCTACCCCAGCAAAGAAAATAAACGTTATTTGATACAGCTGGCTTTTCTTCTATGTGTTGCGAATACAGACCTTTTTAGAAGAATGGGTAATTCTTGTTGGGAATATATTTTGCGATTAGAATGCATATTATACATCTAATCTTACACGAGCCAGCTTCAGTTTATTTCTACGAACTTGAATTTATTTGTCTTAATCTGCATTTCTATATTTAAATTGTCATAAATCTGACTAATTTGGCGGGGTCTAATCCAGTCAAAATCAAACTTGGAACGCTTTGGTTCTCCGAGCAAATATACATAATATCCTACGCATAAATTGAGGAGGGTTAATATTTTTATTATAGTATAATTTACTCTTTTCCTTTGTTTGTTTGCCGCAAAAGTAAATAATCAACAAAAGTTCTGGGTAGTTACTCCCTAGGAAATTCTGTAGGGATGGTAGCCTTGACGCCAAAAACCAACTGGTCTGGTGCAAATGAACCTAATATCAATATTCGTTATTAGAAAAGAATGCCCGAAATAGCATTCGACTGTAGGTGCAATCGTACAGAAAACTACTGATTTATGAATTACAGCTCCAGCTTTTGCTTTTTTCACGAATTTTGTACCTATAATTATTTTTCAAATTACTAGAAATATAAGATAGTTACTTAATTGAAAGGGGGATGTATGATCTTAAATTTGAATTCTTTATGAGATTATTCCTTACAGAAATTTCAATGTTATTTCCAAATTTATGATTAAAACGTGCTTTAATAATCTCACTAATTGTACAGAATTAACAAAAACTATGAAGAAATATGCGTTTTCTTGAATACTATTACCTAAAAATAGTATATGTCCCATTTTGAGGGGGAAAAATATGATCACGTTAATCATAACCCCTCTTTTAAATTAAATTAGGTACTTTCGACAGTTGGAGCAACAATCGCGCGCGCGCATAGTGCTCCAAAAATCTGCACATCCTGTTGCTTCAAACGCAAGTACAAACCGCTTCAAAGAATTGGAAGCGATACAACGCGTACGTAAATTGATTCGACATACCGTAGAAAGTGGCGCGACGATTCAAAGACGGGTCGAGGAAGGATTTTCGAGCCGAAGCCGGTAGCCATGTTTAAAAGGCGCGAAAACAACCAGCCGCGTACGTAACTGCTCCAACACGAGTGACGTTAGAAAAGGTTAGGCCAACTTTCCAAGATCAACTAGCCTATCCAACATCTGTCATCGAACGACGCATATTACACGGCCCCCACTTTCCACTCGTAACCGCGTCGCACTGTATTACGATCGATCACTGTCCAACGGAGCGATTGACAATTACGCTAATCGCTGCCAACCGCGGTTCTGCCATTTCAAGCACCGTCACCGTCACGTTTTCGCGCGAAAGCACACCAGCAGCCGAAACGTGCGCGAGCACGCTGCGCGGCCGTTTCGCGGACGGTGATAAAAAATGCCAACGGCGAACGAGAAAAGGTTAGTTCGCAAATGGAGTAATTAGCGGTGCGCGCGTTCCGCGGGAACCCGCGGCGGGGCGCGTGAATCGGGTGAATCACGGGGCCCGTCGCGCGCCGTTCGTTTGATTTGGCGCGTAAAAAGGCTGTGCGGCCTGGATCGCATTACCTTGTCGACGAGATCGCACGGTGTCCCGCCAACCAGTTGCAGCAACAATTCCTTCACATTTTCAGCCCTCGGCGCGCTCTCGCTTTCGTTCTCGTTCCCCCGCTCGGGGCACAGCACACGATGCCCGCGCGAACGTGGCTCGCACGCGGTCACGATCACCGACGACACTTCACTCCAATAAAAGAACTGGGAAGGAACCAAAGGCCGTAAGCGCCGGTGGCCCTCGCGGCCCTCCTCCGGCGTCGCTCCGCCGGCGTGCAACCGGCTGGTCACTTTTTTTCTCTTCCTTCTCGCCCGCCTCCTCTTCTTCCCTCGTCTCACACCGCGTTCGCGTGCGAACGCGCCCCGTTATGGCGCCGCTGTCGGCGACGATCAGCGACCCGACGTTGTTCACCGCGACGCGGCACGAGCCCGCCGATGCCCATTTTCCTCTCGCGGGGAACACCACTGCTGTCGATCGGTCGCTCGGCGAAACGAGAAACGGGCCGCGGAGTTCGAGCGGTACGGTCCTGCTCGATAATCGACCGCGGTCAACGACGATCGTCCCCGGTGTCCACCACCCCCTCCCCGACGGTCACGGAACAATAAACAACGCGGCGACGGCACGGTCGAGGACGAGCAGCACGACGGCGCGGCGACGTTGACTAGGACGACGCGACTACGACGACGACGGCGGCGGCCGGCTCGCGAGGACCTCTTCCGCCGCACGATTCATGACCACCGACGGAGAGCACGTCGCTCTCGTGGCGACCAGTGCGCCACTACGCGGTATCTCGTCGAAGCGATCCCCCACGGGGCGGGAGAGGGAGAGGGAGAAGGACGGAAGGTGGGCGAAAGAGCGCAGAAGGGGGATGCTGGAAAGGGAAGGAGACAGGTAGATCAGGTGCGCGTGCACCGTAGGAATACTATGGGCACCGTAGGCTACGGATCTGCGTACGCCAATGTACGCGTTTCTGTGTATATTACGTGTATCAAAGGGAGGGAATATACGCTGCGCGTACGCTAGAAAGGGAAACGGGGAGTGGAAGGGGGGGGGGGGGAGAGCACGCGCGCGAGAGACCAACAGACTGAACTCGAAACTGACGGAAGCTTGATGCCTTCGGTCCGTCGCAACGACGACTTATACCACTTACAGATGGGCACGATGAATGGATGAACGCGATAAGGCGGATGTTCGTTCGTGGCAGAGGTTTTTAGTCGCTCGTCGCGCTGCACCGCGACGCTCACGACGACGTCGTCGGGACGCCCACCACCTGTGGTGCTCACCCCTTTCCCCTCTCTCCCGAAGACAGACTGCCCTTCCGCGCGCGCGACGTTATCGCGCACACGCGCCACGTCGTCCTTTTTAGAACGCTTCCCCCTTTCGAGCGCCGCTATATGAACTGGGATGTAGTCGAATTTTAAAGCTCCCTCCCATTCGCCATGGGGTAGCGAGATCCTTGCAAACGGCACAGTCCCTTTGGTAACGGTTGGGGTTGAGAAATTGGTACGGTGTTTCGATAATCGTTAATAGTTACAGTGGCGGATAAAAAGTTACCACTTTTTCGATTTAATTTATTTTTGTTATTTTTTAGCATCAACTTGTATATCAACTCTAATGGAGAATTGAAAACTGTATAAAACCCAGTTAAAGTTGAATTAATGTAACTGACAAACAAAAGTTTCATGTGGCATTAAACGGGACAACACCTGTTTTGGACCGACAAGAGAGACACTTCTGGTAACTTTTTGCCGGCTTTAAAAGTGTGTTTAATATTATGTAGAGTTTTGTTTGTTAGTTAAATAAATTCAACTTTAACTCTGTCTTATATAGATTATAATTCTCTATCGGAATATGTATATTAGGCACATGCTGCAACACTGCGTACACGATTTGCAGGATCAGACTCAGCAAAGCGAGATGTACATATAACAATGTCGGAGAAAAGTTCGAACGACTCACTGCGATCTCGTTGATGCATACAAATGTATTGACTGTAATAGTAATATGAACCGTTCCGCGTCAAATCGATCACTTCTTGCACTCCAGGTCGAGGATGTTGTAAACAAATTCATTCACAAAAGCCAATCACCCTCGATTCAGATAAAAATGAACTCCCTGCGATTGATAGTTCTCTAAATGGAATTTCATTTATAGAGTCCCTTTTAGTGCAACATGAAAAAATTGCAAACTCCAAAGCGTGTATTTTTAAACAACTTCAAAACCAGTAAAGTGATTACTTAAACCCTCTCTAATTTTATACGAACTACGCGATATTTTAGTTTCATCAAAAATCCCGACAAGCAGTGCAAAAAGTGATCGATATTGCGTAGAATCATAGACGCTAGGGTGCTCAAATATGAAATCTGAAAATGACGTAGGTACACATGGGAGAACAGAGGCCTGCGATCCACTTTACAGTCAGTGCCAAGTTTATGACTCACTGTGTTTCGTTTATTCCTGGCGGGGATAACAGAGAGCTGTGTTAAGGACGGAAAAAATGATTCACGGTTGCAAAACGATTTGCACTTAGTAGTATATCACGAGCGTTTACGTGTGTGGGTGAAACGTTAGGTGCAGCGTTTCGCCACAGTTTCTTACACAGGCCTCGACACTCGTTTACGAAAAAATGCAGCATCTGGTAAGCTTCTCGTTGCTTAACGAGAAGATAGAGGGAACGGACATACAGCAGCACCAGGCCATCGTAAACACGGATTAAGGGAAATTTTCTGGTGTAACCTTACTAATGATCGTGGAAAAACAAATCCGCTTGACGTAGAGCTTCTGTTAATTGTCAACGCGCAAGCGAGATTCCCTGACCCATTGTGTAAATAATCCCACCGGCAATTACCTGTCCTGTTTGTTTTCGCTTTTTATCCCGCCGATGTTACTCTCTTAATATCCGGTCTGTGATTTCTTCACCTGTCTCTTGGGTATGTTTTGTCCCGTCACGTAATTTCCTCAACATCAATATTCCTGAATATCAACATTCACTATTGTTCCTCCCAGTCTCAACACCGCCCTATTTATTCCGAATACTCTTCGTTCGGACAGCGAAGCATATTTCGCAGCGTACTCCTCGAAACGACTGGTCTGTAATAAAGAATCGTCGTTCGCGTCGACAACGTTGCTTTTTTATCTCTGAACAAAGTCGAACTGTAAAACACAAATTGTGTGCAAGCGGTTTACGCTCGCGAGTCGTAATTGAACGAGCCTACTAGAAGATATGAGTACTAAAGTGGGATTAAAGATTGAAGCGATGCTTAAAGTTATGATCAGACGTTATACGCGTGTAATTAGGCAGCTACGTATTCATTGCTGGATACATACCACGAATATAACTGTAGTGAGCTATAAATTTGAGATTGCATAATGTCTGGATTGCATAAAAATCGACCCAGGGAAGGTTCGGTTAACCATCGCATAGGGACAGATTTATTACGTGGTTACATTAAAGTCATAACCAAGAGTTCAAAAGCTTCCAGGTTCTATGTAATCAATAAATAATTGAAAATTGTAGAAGACACTGTAAGTGCCAAATCAAATTCTCTACTACGTATAATATTCACACTTCCACGTAGAACATTCTCCAATAATTTTCGTTTATAATTTTGGCACCTACAGTGTTTTCTATAAGAACTCTTCAAATATATTCTTATAACAAAAAACATGGACATAGGAAAATAAATAAGTTATCTCGGAGATCAATCTGACACCAAGAAAACTCTCGAATCTCCTTCGCGAAAACACAGCGTGGTGAAATACCTACTCTAAGAAGCTGGATCCTTGAATGAAATTTATTTGGAACAGGCCATATCGCCTGCTCGGAAAATACAGAATCGACACGGAGATGAGAAGTTTTATTTCGGTTGGAGGGACGGCATCGACGAGGCGCGTCGATAGAAGAGGAACGAATTGACGATGCCTAAGCACATTAGCCAAGAAAATTGCGATCGACGAACGGCCAGGAGTCTAACGACGGTGAAAAAAACAAGACAGTAAATCGCTATAATGGCGTCGCTACCGGGACACTCTTTTTGCCGGAGTAGGTAGTCGGAGAACTTTTTGCCAAATTCTCGGTCCACGGGGATGGAGCTGAGAATTTAGAGAGTGAGCGCTAACGGATTTACGAAGTGAGGAAAGATCGTCCAGCCATTTGTCTCGCTCACCTAATTAACTGTCTCTGCAGGACCAAATAAAGTCAGCCGATTTAATAACAATTTCGCCGCCGATGTTAACGAGACGTTTGTCCATTAATTTCGGCAGCAGGCGCGGCGCGTCCGCTCGCGCTGCCCGCGTACCGTTTTCTCCGTGATATCGTATTTTTAGAAAGAATACGGGAAAGCGAGGGTAATCGCTCGTTCATAAAGTGTTATGCTCTCAGCAATTTGGACACAGCGCTCGGATCCTTAATAGACTCGTAAATAGTTGCCAACACCTCGATGCGCGTGATTTATGTGCGCCCGTACAGCGTCGAAATAACTTGTATCAAACGGTTACATTTTTGTGCACGGCTGTCGGAATCGGTTGAACCGAATTAGACTTGCAATTTATGCCGCGCTGCGCACACGGCGACCACCGAAGTGGACCGTGCGCCCTAGGGCCTTAAATCTTTATCTGAGAAAATTGAGCATCGCGGTCCGTGATGAAGTATCTTCAGGTGCGCTCGCTAACTAGCGAAACTTCGTTTACTATGAATTATATTTGCCCTCCCGTCGCGAGGTTCGCGGAGCATTCCTAATCGCGCAGCGCAGCGCGCTGTTCTTTTAAGCAAATTGCAGTTTGGCACGGGGCGCCCGGATGTATTATTCGTGATTCGTGGCGGAACGTCTAATTCCGTCCTCCTTTATAGTTCAGAAATCCCAGATTATGAAGGCATGGAGACTAATAGACACCATTGGATCGATAACGCGAATTCCACTTGAAACTACAAACGTTACCCGCTTCGTCGCACCTTCTTAATCGACGTGATTGCGTCGCGCTCCCCGGCGAAGCGTTCGAGCAAAATTCTAAAGGCACATATTTCTAATTAATTCTCAACCGTTAAACCGATCTTCCCCGGGCGAAGGTACTTGGAGAATTTTTTAACAGCGTCGAATAAACTGCACGTTCCTCGCCTATTTACTCGGTCGCGTTTTAGTCTGACCAAGTACGGTAATAAATCTCCTCAAAGCAGTCGACTCCCGCTATATACATTTTCTTTCCTTTCGCCGAGATTCTCGGAGGGCTTGAATTTAATTAAAATATTCTATGCGCTTCTTATGCCGACATGAAGTACGGGGGGCTGTATTCTTTCGAGTATAACATTCATTTTGTGAAACGCTGTGGAAAAAGGCCGTGAACTTACGTCTCCTTCCGAGGCGTAGGTAAATCGATATGACGTATATTAAAACTGTTTAACGATAAAGGGAAGAAGATGAAAGGCGTTGGAACTAATTGACTCGTCTTTACATGCAGGATGCAAGAATAAAGACGCTATTGCAATTTCACTGATAACTTCTCCGGCGTTGCGCAGAAAAAAAATTAATTATTCTCAGCAAAAGGTATGGAGTCTCTCAAAATAATTGCTAGATAAATTGCTGATAAAAGTACAAAGTGTACGTATAATTCCACGCGGGAAACATCAAATTAAATAAATGAAAATTCGAATATCGCAACTTGACGTCATCCAGAACGATTGCATCGAAGCCAAAATAGATGGATGCCTACTCATTCGTGTATTTATTCCTAGAGAAATATCATATCGACGAGATTCTGGCAAAATTTCTGGCAAACACTCAGCGAAGCAAAACGGGGACATTTTTGGCTTCGAAATGACGTTCGTTCCGACCCTCTACGGTTAAAGTAACGTTTCCATTCATCGCGGGTCATTTTGTTAAGTCCGCGAGGCTTACAGCGGGCCATTCGTGTGACGCGCGAGCACGGAATGTCCCCCGAAATTCATTGGAATATCGTACACCGAGCGAGAAGAGCTTACCAGCCATTACTGGAAATTTTCGCTGACGTACGTTGGGAGCTTTCGCGAAATCGCCGTTATATGTTGGGTATACTATAGGCGGTACACGTTTACCATCGCGACCTCTCGTTATCCGCTGAAATATGGTGTTAATATTAGCTAGTTAAAGCGCGTTCCGTGTCAGACACGGTCGAAATTAAACTTTGCGTGCCACAAATGTCGAAGCTCGCTATAGCGGTCCTTTTGAACACACATGCGCGGCAATGCGTACAAAGGTGTGTCAAAAATATTCAATTAAAAAATACGGGAAAACTCTATAGCGAAAATATTATCACGATGTTGATAATAGAACTGCAAGTATTTAAATTCGATAATATATTAACACCGTAACAGATTTTTGTTGCGGGAAGGTAGGTGAAATATCTTTCGTCAAACATCGCGTATCTTCTGTCAAAAGAAGGCACCCTCGAAGCGTCGAATATTGATCGCGACGAAGCAGTGAATATCTTTTTTTATATTTCACTTTTGCCGCACGAAATGTAAATCCCATCAACCAAGGATGAGCGCAGCGCGCAATAAACTTCCAGTTCCGCAGTTGGCCGCTCACGCCCAGTTACCCGCGTATCACGGACCATTGTTTCAAATGGAGTAACTTAATGCATCATCTACGAGTTGATGACACAGCGCGGATTAGTCTAATTTGAGTTGTTCCACGTAGCCGTACGGTTCCACGAAGAAAACTTTGCATGAGATGGAGATCACAGTGGCAGGTATTATCCTATGTATATTGGGTGTACGGGATATTTCGCCAAGTCCCTAACAACCACCTCCACACGCTGCTTCCGGAAGCCGAGGCATGGAGCAACGTGTATTCTGAAAAGTCGACTACTTGTGGTTAAATATGAATCTGCTGCTGTGCACTCCAAGTGTCTACAATCACCTAAAGTCAAGATCTATAATTTCTATAATTAATAACACCTGCACTACCTGCATTTAACCGAATATCAGTAACTTATCCTACATTTTGCAATTGCGTGGTCAAGTATGAACGTTTAAACTCGTTGAAAATCACCCCAGAAGTCCCTCCGAGATTCACCCATCACAGCAGGGAATCATTGACAGCTGAACTTCGATCCTCGTTCCCTATCAGCTGCCACCAAATAACGCGGAAAAGTCCGGCCACCTTCCCTTCGCGTCTGTTATCACGGAAAACAAAATCGGTCCGTGAGCCGAGTCGACAGCATCCCAACGAAAGCCCCTCGTTTTCGAAAATTCCCGAGGCTCCGCCGGTAATTCTCGAAGAGGCCAATTGTGCGGACGAGGGACGGGGAAACGTGAAAAAAATAGCTGACAGATAGCCGGACTGAATGGTGTTACCGTCGGCGAAGCCCGTAGATTACTGTGCGGGGCCATGGAATTTCGGTTTTGACGGACGGGTCTGTTATTACCGTCATTCCGGTCTCTCTCCGAGCTTCTGCTACGTTAATCCTTTCGTCATCGTGTTCAGCTTCGCGTCACCGTCCATCGAACTGTTTTAATGAGATGCCCTGCCCGTGCAGCTTCAACTTTTCCCCCCGCTTCGCAAATGGAATTTTTAATCTTCCCCCACCCCCCAGCGTTCATCCTTTGTTTCATTTTTCGATGATTAATGCATGGTGTTGGCGTTTCACTAATTACTCGAGGCTGATTACCAGCTTACGTGTCCTTCGCGACTATAATTAATTAATTCAAAATTATCAGTGACTGCTTCGATACACTGTTGTTATTATATGAATCATATCCGACTTGGATAGTCCGGGTTCCGTGCAGTTCAAAATATCAGGAAGAACTGGGAGATCTTCGCTTAACTGAAGGGGAAAAGCTGAGGGGATCAGCGGAAAATAGGCACGGGACATAGTTCTACGATTTTAGAGGAAAGCAAGTTGAAGGAAAAATTCTTTCTATGGCGAATGCGGTACAAAATTCTAATTATTTGAAACAGATGCTAAATAACAACTACTATCAAATTTTATCTGAAAAATTAATTTTATTGGGTCTTGCTGGAACGAGTTACCTCTACACAGAAACGAAAAATTCTACGTGACATGTGCCATTTTCCACCGAGCCCCTCCATCGTCCCCTAAAATTCACTTGTTCGATTACAAAAGTCCCCTCTCACCTGACCCCTTTACCACGCCGCCGAGCAAGAAATCGTCCGACAAGCGGCACGGTAACTGAGAGAGGCTAGTCACGACTCGAGAACCACGGAGGAGCTACCACGATGTTTCTTCCGGGACACATAAATTCCCTATAAACGATATTATGCAGATCCACAAGGAAGGTAACCGTAGCAGGGGCAATCATCTCAGATAAGGCATACGAGAAAAAGTTTCGCCGAGATAAAAACTTCCCGCATCGTCCGGGTAGATTTAAACCATTCGGCCCCCGGTTTTGATACGATCCAGGAATACAGCTCGCCCACAGCTAGGGGAGCGTTCGTCGTCCTGTGGGGCCCCTTGCCCGTAGCTCCCGCCTTCGCCAGATAACTTTTCCTTCGAGCCGCGCGTTGCCATTTTCCAATTAACGTCTGATAAAGGACTTCCCGCGATTCCGCACAGCAGGGCTGGGGGGGAAAGCCTTGCGCTACACGCGAGCACTCCCAGCCAGAAGTAATTGGGTTATATCGCGCGAGGATTTATTGCGCGAAGAATGCAAGGAGAGATTCTGATTCCTCCGCCGGCTCGCAGACGGCGTGGCGTTTCCTCTTGCCGTCGCGGCGGCGCAAATCGAATTAAAATTCCGCAGCATCGTTAGGGCCCTCCTGCGAGTGTCTGAGAGAACGTCGGGGGAAAGAATATACCTACCGGCGTTCCGCGGGCTCGCGTGACTGCCAGAGTTTCAGGGTCGTTCGGAAGGCAGGCCGGGAAGGGAGGTGAATTGCTCTTTCTTCCCCCTTCGCGTTACCTTCGTGCTGCGCCGCTACTTAGACGGTCAAAAATCCGTAGCTCGCGTGGCGATTTAAACGAGGCCGTGTAGGAACGCTGCAGCGGCTCTGCTGGCGATGCTGAGTCTTTGGTTTTGCGAATGGAATCGTTGAAAGCTGTTCGACAGACCTTGGTGTTCCTTGGATTCTATGCACGCGCGGTTAATCTGTGTCAAGTGCTTGAGAAATGTGCGAACGCGTCAGCGTGTTGCATACATCGTTAAACTTACAGCCAGGGTAACGTAGAATCGAACTTGACTAAGGGGGAATTATAGAACACCACCCTACGATTCTTCGAATCATTACAATGACTTTTTCAAAGTTAATATTTCAGTACCACTTTCTGGAATGTCGATCTCTCCGACCAGAAGTAAGTAAATAATGGCTGACTGCAAACCTCCTCGTACCACTTTTCGGAGTATCGTAAGCATCCCTCTGTCCACCAAGAGACACAGCCTCGTATACCTCAGGATGTCAAAAAGTTGAAGCTGCTCCGAGGATGAGGGACACTTCAAAAGAAGAGGATCGAGTCGAATGTTTGTTTTTCGTTGAAGAAGCCCATCTACGGCCACCCCGCGGCAGCGGATCTCCGTCTTTCCCCGGCAGTGCTCCACCTAAGAAGGATCGATTCGTCTAAGGGCAACGGCTATCCGTTAACGGGACGGAATAGCCTCGGGGGAGAGATCCTGAAGCGTACAGACCGAGCTCACGGCGCGGCACGGTGCCTCGCGCGCCAACTCAGCCCCAAATTAATGCCTGTCCCTCGCAGTAACTTATCCGCCGACCCGCTATATTATGGTCCACGATCGTCGTCTGCTGACGAATGGCCGACTATTTTCTTGCGAAGCTTTCACTATTCCTCTGGCCTGCTCCGAGGGACCAGTTCGAAAAGGCTACGGTAGTCGACGTAGGTTCGTGTTTTGAGGGTTCGCGACGAGTTTAACAACTGGGTTGTAGCCTGGTGTGTAATTACCGTTGGGAGGTTTCTCTGTTTGAAAATGGTGAAGGTAATATAAACTTTGGTATTTCGAATTACATAGTCCAAATATTAACTTCCCCCTGTGTGCATCGATTTAATTAGCGAATTTACAGAAAGGATGGTACAGTTTCTTCTCGGTTCGACACTTCTCCTTCGTTTCTGTTTTGTACCACTGTTGCCAAAAGACTGAGGAGCCATTATCGATACCCATTTCAAACGTCGTCAGGCAATTCGTTTCCCATCTTCAAAGCTATCCTCGCGCTGGCGCTGTGTCTTTGGAAACAATTTTGGAAAGTTATCGGCTGTTAAGACAATCGACGTTCCTTCTGTCAAGTTAACACTCCCTCTGGCGGAACAATATATCACAGAACGGCACGGTACAGTTATTACAATCCACGATTGCTGACTGTGACGAATGACCAACTATCTACCTACAGAGCCTCTGTTCTCGCACCACCTAAAATAATTAAATTAACCGAAAATTTTGTCCATTTTTGAATTAGGTACATCCTAAATGACTACACTTCGCATAAAACTTGAATTTTCTCGACGGCTCCAATTTCAACTACTGGATTTCAACGCAGACCAGTTGATACTTATTCCTTATAGATGCATCAATTCACAATTTAAGAGGTCATGAGACGGGTTGAAAAATCGATATTTTTTAAAAACATTTTTCGACAGCACATATCCTCAACAATGTACTGTTAAATTTTCATGAAAAATTCCGGTTATTTTAGCTCCTACAGAGGCATTTTGTAGGGAGCGTACAGACGCGTTTTTCTCGAAACGGCGTTTGTCCACATCGTGGAGATAAAATCTCAAAAGCTTATTCTGCACACCTGTGACTCTCGCAGGGACTACGACGACCAAGCATTTTCAGTGAGTCTAATCTACTTTTAAAATCGAAAATAGCAAAAGAAGAAAGGCGAAAAACATTTTTCTTGCATTTCGCTCGGCTTTTTACTAATGTTGAAGATAAATCACTAATTATAGTCCGAGCGATAGCGACAGTTGTGCAGAACAAGAATCTGTTTGGATTTTTGGGTTCAGATAAGTCTGACAGCTGAAATCGCCTTCACGAGCGAGACATGAATTTTTCAACCTGTCATCAATCACTACCGCTTTCAAAAGCATTTGAAAAGCAATAACTTTATTACTTTTATATTATTTATTTGCTGTAGAAATTTAATAAATAGAAAAAAGTTTTATTCCATTACTATAACTATTATCGTCGCAATAAATTCCTGAAAATCGTTGAATTTATCGGCGCGCGAACCGGAATGACTCCTTAATAAGCCAAAATTTTTCAAGGGTGTAGGCAAGATGCATAAGCATAATTATTGATATCAACTACTGAATTCAAATCTCTTCGCATAAGTACCAGACACGACATCAAGCCCAAAATAATTCATTAAAACATTATCATCCCTCCAACGATCACAGTCCAAAATTCACCGCCAATTACCTCGCAGATATTCCAAAATCTCTCCTAAACTCTCCTTAACACGCAACAGCCATCTTTCACGGGACAATCGAGGACTGATTTCTCCTTTCGTGGCCGCGGCACAATTATCGATTACGTAATCACGAGTCCCCGTGCGAGGGGGACAAATGTGATCAGCGAATTGGCCGAGAAGCAGCTCGAAATTGAAGGAGGAAATCGGGTCGATGGGTCGTGCCGTGGCGTAGTAGCTTTCATCGCGCGTTAACATCGCTCGTTTCTTTTTTTTTTCTCTCCCTCTCCTCGCGGCGGTGGTTTTAGGGTTGTTGCGATAGGTCCCGGCACATCCGTGACCGCGTCTGCATACCTTGGCCGGCTGCCCGAACCGGGCTTTTCTATTCGTCGAATACCTAATTCACCGTAGTCAGCGCGCCGTGGCCGCGTGTGGAAGCGTGTTGGAGGCCTGCGATGCACCGCTAACCTTCTTCTCTTAAACTGTGCGCGCGGTAAAACACGAGAAAAGAAACGACGGCCACGCGTAATCCGACCTGACCTGCGCCTCCGCCTGCGAGTAACGACCCCTCGTGTAAACTGTGCCGCATTTAGATTTTTACGAGCTCCGTATTCGCCCCGTGCGCCATCCGCGCTACGTTTCGCGAGTTATCGTTCACGGGCGCCCGGTCGAATTCGAAAGCTGCCGGCGCTAATTGTTCCCATCCAGAAGTAATTCTCTGGACAAGTGGATCGATGCTTGACAATTGCGATGAAATAAAATTCAACGACCGCAAGAAGTGTCGTCCTCCTCTCTATGCTCGGCTACTGTCGAGTTCCATCCAACCGAGCGGTTGAAACTAGAAACACAATAGGCAGCAGCGCCAACAATTCCACGATTTACTTGAGGTTCGGGGACCACCGAGCCGTGCCTCGTCACGAAAACGTAAACGTGAAAACGGAGTGGATTCCAGTGTGGCGGGCGATCGTTGGATCGACTAATTTCACCGGCGTCCTTGGAGCTCGAGCGCAATTAAATCTTGTTTCGTTGGGAGCTCGGGGATCGCAAACTGTTTAGAGACCGGTTCACCTTTCCATTGAACGGTTCGCATGGCGTGGATCATCGACGGGCCCGTCGCCTCGGTTGTTCCCAGCAACGGCATCCGACGGCGTCGCTTTGCAGCTCGGTAATTAACTTCCCCGTGCAAACGAATCGAGTGGAGGCCGCGCGTGGCGATGGCGAGAGCCGCTGTTGCGAACGCGAGGCGAGCCAAGTCGATTGGCCTAATCGTAATTTCGCTGGAACGAACAGCCCCTACAGGACCAATAATCGTTTCACGGTCACTGTAACCGTGGAAATTGCCCGGCAGGTTAACCGTAATTACGATCGTTCGTTATACGCGAATCACGCGGCCGCCTGTCCCCGCTCGGCCATTAACAACGTTCACGTAAGAATAAACGACGCTGATAACGACACGCGGCTATACCTGACACTCGAGTGCCTGCTTTTTAAACGCTGCTTCTCTGTCGATGACTGCGGTACCTACGAGTCACGTTTGCCTTCGTGCAGCTTCAGCGACTGAATGGGCGAGAATTGTCGCCTACACGCGTGGAAGATACAGACAATTACGAATTTCTTCGCGAAATACTGCTACGTTCATTCGACATCACACGCGTAATCTTATCTCTCGTGTTGGAATTAAGGATCAGGCGATGGCTTGACTTGGCTCCGCCAGTCCATAGTACTGTGAAATTTACTTCATTCTTCTTTTATGTATCTTCCTGTTATTATAATTGTATTTCCTTGGAAATTCGATTGTTGTCATCCCTCTCCACTTTTAAACGCACTACCTTCTCCTTTATTCTTATCTACTTTCCTTAACTTTCTTATGTGTACTCCTTTTCTCCTTGTTCTAGATTCGTCTGTCCATCTTTTAGCTTTAAGATTATTGCTATGTACAGGGTTAGGTATTAAAACGGCAGTAATGCTGAATCTCCTTGTGAATTATTTGTAACTGGTCATGTAATAAAGGCATTAGAGATAATGTCTTTAAGGGGTCCTCCTTAAATTACTCGAAATCCAAAGGATAGAATGAATTAAATAATTAAATAAATGCAAACTGCGGCTACCACTAGATATAAGTGTAAATCGAACACCGAAGATTATACACGTGTATACCTATTCCTAAAAAATGTAATTTAAAAGTATAAGCGCACCATAATTAAGGTCGCTGCAAACATCGTTTACCTTGCGTTACCGAACAAAGCTAAGGTAAATAATTGTTTGTTAAACAAATGTAAAAATCCATGTAAAGCTTTATAACTTTCTATGGAAAGTTCCTTTCAGCTCAAATAGAAAAAAAAATAATTATTCATCTTGGATCAGGGTGGAGGGAGACTAAGATGCATTTGATAACGACTGATAAGAATCATCATTTCATCACTTCTATTGGAATTCAACGATATTTAGACATAGAAGAATTGAAGAGCAGTAGGAGAGCGTTGGGCCTTTTGACGCATAGGATTTTCCCAGATTCTTTGTCTTGTTTTAGGGACAGAAGGATCGCAGGGAATGATGCGGAGGCGACAATTTTCTTTTACCCTACGCAGAACCTTCATGGTGCAGAAATGTACCACGCGAAAGTTTAAAGCCTACAGATTTGTTTTTTCCCACTGTATACAATATCACTTTTGTAAATAAACCTTATTCTATTCTACGCTAAGAAAATTTACCTATTCGCCTGGCGTCAGCGTGTCTCCACGTCGAGGCGTTTGCAATCTGCGCACAGTTCTGGCTCGCTTTTACGTAGACATATTCCGTAAAGCAACGAAGTTTTCATTCGTGTGTCCCGAATGTTTGCTCCATGCGAGTTAGGCAAGTCTTTTAAAACCCCGCTCCATTCAATGTGTTATTCCGTTATTAGCAACGCCACAGACCAGTCCGGGGAGCCAATTAAGGGGCACGCGTTCCGCGGCACGTCGAAATGAAACAGGATTAGAATTTTATCTCCGTCTCGTTTCTGCTCGGTTTCTCGTTTTTGCCCTCGCGGTCGACCGCGTAAACGCGACCGAGCAACTCTCATTGTTCCATTGCGACGCGAATCCGCGTATTTTCGGCGCGGCTGCCCTCGCGTCGCGTCTTTCGCGAGCGAAAAGCGACACGGTCGCGACGTGTGCCACGATGCTGCACAAATTGCGCCCGACTATTTGCATCGTGACCCACTTACCTCGAGATACGTTCCCGTTTATTCGCGCCGGCGTTTCCTACGCAACGGACGTGGAAAAAAGCGCGGTCACAACGGTGATTCTTCTCTTTTCAATTCTACAATTCCCCCCTCCCCCCATCCGTTTCCTTTTCCTTCCCACTCCCTCCCGGGCTCCTGCTTCGTTCCCATCCTTTCTTCGTGCCGCTATCAAAAGGGGGAAAATTTTTACGCGAGCAATTATCCCACGGACGAGCGTATCGCGGCCGCGCAGCCACGCGAGATTGTAAATTACGAGAGATTTTTCGAGCTTTTCCTTGGATTACCGTATATAATTAATTCCCGTGGCCCCGGGCCCGCTTGATAAATTTCAGCGTGATTAGGTTGCGCGTAATGCACGCTCTTCCCGCGGCCACGTCGAATTCGCGATATAATTAATGCACCGTTTTGCAATTCTCTCTAACGCGATGGTCGAGCACGCGGTGGAAAAAGTTCACTCGGGAGCCTGTCATAAATATTTATTCTACTTGGCGTACCGTGTGGCTTTTCATCGTGCTTCGTCGATACCTACGTATCGCGTAGTTTATTACATATTCCGTTGTAAAATTTAATATCTGCCTAAAATTTCGTGGTCGCTCGTATCCTCTGGTCTACGCGTACATGAATTCGGTATAATGGTGTAACGCATTCCGCGTGTATCACGTTTCGCCAGATGTAGGCGCTGTAATTGAAACACCCGAAATTTCAAATGGGGGAACGTATTTCCGTGCCTCGATAGTATCGTTTCGTCCCAACTTCTCGAAGCTATTTCTTTGGCTCCCTTCGCAAGCTTCTTCGATGCGATCCTGTCGCAAAGATTCTCGAGTAAAAATCAATTCCACCCCCCGCAGACGGACTCTCATGGTTCTCCCGTTTAATAAGTCACCCGTGGCTTCTTCTAATCCCACATAAACTAAACGAACTATCTCATAACTATACCAGTCATTGGTTCCGAAACGACGCTGTTCTCGCATCGGCGAACGCAACTTGTCCACCCAGCGTTATTGACCCGGCTCTAACTCTAATTTACGCTCGAATAGAGTCACCTGCGCACTCCATGGGGAAACTTGCGGAGTTGCCGCAGCACTCCTGACACCCCCGCCGTACCGGTTTATATTATAGATGTACGTACGCGTGCTGCGGGGCCGGCACCGAAAAGCCGCGCGTCGCTTCCCCATTTGTCTGGCCCTGCCCCGTCGTGGTAGTTGCGCGTAACAGCGGAGGAAGGGGTGCTAGCTCTGGGCTAAGAGACCAGCAGAAGCGATAGGGCATGACCGAGGCTGGGGCGCGCGATAGTAATGGCCAAGCTACGCTATTGTGCAAAGTTCGGTCGCACCGAGCGGCCTGCACGCGCGCTGCGCTGCGTGCAATTGCGAGTTACAGTCGCGAGCGTGCGATTCGAGGGGGCCACGGGGGGTGAATCGGTACGGTGGAGACAGTCAGAGGGGTTGGCGGCTGAGAGAGACACGGAGGGCAGGTAGCGGCGGAGGCAACAGAGGAACCAACGGGCGAGACAAAGAGTCAGACAGAAACGAGGGGGGAGGAGTGAAATGAAAAAGGGGTTAGAAAAGGGGGCGCGACAGGCACGCGGCGGAGGGAAGAGGAAGACATCACAAGGGTGAAAGCAGGAGGGATAGCGCAGCGCGACCGGAACCGGATGCTCGTGCAGGCGCCACCGGAAGTGACCTCGTAATTCTCCCTTCCAACCCCTCTTCACCTAGTGCGCCACTGTTCCTCCACCCAACGGTTTTCTCCGTCCACCCCCTGCTACGTCCATCCAGCCATCAAGCCTGAATTATAGGCCGCCTCTAAACCCTTTTGTCTGCGCTTTTCCTGTCGTGGATTCGAGACCCACCACCCCCACTCGCCACCCCACACCAACGTCGCTCGTGATTTTCGGTCCGCTTTTGTTTTGCTTGCTGGAACGCCTGTCTTTTCCTCCTGCCTCTGTTCCACCCCCACCCCCCTCCTCGCGGCTACCCTCTACGTCGTCTGTGCTCCCTTCTTCCCGAAGAAAGCGCGGCTTTATTGTCGCGAAAACGCCGCCCGCTAAACCCCTTCGTTTACGGGCTTCCTGCGAAGCGATTGAGGCCTCGCTTAACATTTTCATTGCCGCGATGCGGACGCAAAGTATTCCTATTTGCTGTATGCGATATATTGTACACAAAGAAATCGATGCGAAAAGATTCAGTGGAATATCATATTAACTAGTAACTAGATTATGCAGAGGACTACGCTCAGGATCAGTGAGACAGCAAATGTCAGAATGATTCTCTAGTTTTGGCTTAAGGTGGAATAACACTGTAAGAAATCGGAAAAATCGATTTTTTACGTTTTCTGAAAAACATGTTTTAAGAAGTTTGATGAAGAAATTCGTAAAATTGGAGGAGATATAGTATTTTCCGTGAAGCGGCGTCCAGCAGGCGACCGAACCGAACGGCACTTTCAACGCATTTTTTTCAGAATTACATTTTTCAACCGCGTCATTTATTGTACGAAAAGCCCGTCTCTATTACAGAACGTTCAGCGTTTTTTAATTAGCGGTCTCCTTCTATTCTTTTTATCAACATTTTACCATAAAATATGAATTTTTCAGTGGTCCGTCACTTTGTTACCTTTTACGGTATTGACGTTTCTCTATTTTTGATTTTTTGAATTTAGATTAACCGTACGGCCAAAGCGCTGTCAACGCCAGAGGAACGATTTTGCCGCAGCGTCAATTTTAATGAAGAGTATCTTGGAAACGTATTCATGAATTTGCTTAAAAATAAAACTTTTTACTCTTTAATATGTACATATCAACTATACTAAGCAATACATACATTGATTTACTTGCATAGTTTGGTTGAAAAAAATTCCCGAAAATACCCTTACTTTACAGACCTTTAGTGTTTTCTCCCCTTAAGAAATAAGTACCAGCTAATCGCGAAGGAACGAAACAATATTTCTGCTGGATACGAGAAGAAGTGGGGGAATTACTGCTCTATAGATTATCGGATCTTTCCGCGACAAACAAAAAATGTCGTATTAGAGGTAGGTCGGTCGATCGAGTTCTCGGATTAATGCGACGCAAGAAGTTCCTCCGCGATCATTGTTACCTGTGCGTCGGAACGAGAATACCGCGAAGAATAAGGGAAAGGTGAGAATAATGGGCTCCCGCGAAAAGTCTTCTGGAAATACCTGAAGCGTTCTTTTATTCAAGAACGCGCGAGCCACCGTCGGCCCACTTACCGAATCCCAAGAACAATACGTGTGCGCCAGCCTTCCGCTGTGTGGGTACGCTTAGTTTCTCTCCGAGGACACTTTACAAAGATAATATAAAGTGGAGCGTGGCCTTGGGAACTCCGAGACGTTACTCTAATTGTTAAGTAACGGCGCGAAGACAATTGCTGGAACGTGGGTGCCGCGCGACGTCACGCCGCATTCAGCATTTAAATCGAAGGATTTGACGTGGTTACCGCGCAGCATGGAAAGCAGAATGCAAAAGATGGCCGGAGAATTTCCTACGATTCGTACAAACTCTCGGGCTCGATAAATAAATAACGCGCAAAATACGATTTACGAGTTGTGGCCGCGTTTACCTTTCGCGCCGAATAGGACAGCGCAAAGGAATGGCGAGCTGAAACGCAATTACGGAACTTTCGGAACTTATTATTGCGTTTAATGACAATTACCGTTCAAAATATCCCGGCAACTTTTGGAGCAGTGACGCGAGCGCCGAGAATTTCCTTGGAAAAACTCGCGTCCAGTTGGGGAACTTAATCCTTTGGGGATGAAGTTCCCTTTGGGGCGATTGAAAATGTCTTTCGGTCCCTTTGCCGGGAGTTTGGTAAGAAAGCAGCGGAACTACAGACCCGCGGCACGTCACAAAGGAATGAAACTAGCGGCGAGGCTCTTAGCAATTCTTTCCCGACGGCATATCAGTTCTTCGCATCCGTCGAGCCATCGGCACTTTCGTTGCGCGCAGGTCGCCTCGCAGGCTGGCGCCGGGGGCCGTCAATTTTCCAGGTGGCGCGTAAATTATTAATTACTCGCGATCGTTCGCGCGCGGCTGGCCGTCGCATTGAACGCGTTCAATCGACTCGAAATCGGCAGCGAGCGGTGGAATTCCATGAATTCGCGGCGCTGAACGGCGATCGAATGGCGGGAGTCCAATTCCATAGTAATTTCGAGCGTCTAGGTACTAGGTGGACGCGATCGCGCGATTCGTCGCGCGGCAATGGTAAATCGCGACGGAGAAAATCCCGGGGGGTGGGGCGGGGTGACGGTGACTGGATAGGGGCGGGCGTAAGATGCAGAAGCGGGTGGAAAAAGAAACGAGAATTAATTTCCGTTAATTGCTCCGAACTGAAGTTTGCTGAGAGCGTTTTATCGAATTGAAAGCCTTTCAGCGTGGCCCTTTCCCGGGGCTCACCGTCGGATGAAATGCCGAATAGACAGGATCGAGGGGGAGGCCGTCGTCTACACGTGCACGCAGTCCCCCTCCCTCCCGTGTCTATGTGCCCGTGGAAAGCAACGTTAAGAGGGAAAGAGGAGCAACAGCCGGCAGAGAGTGAGCTAAACGCCGGCAATTCGGAGCACTCTGTTCCCTGATTGCATTTAATTACACATGCCCAGGCCCCACGGTCCACTGCAATTGCTACATTGTACGGCGGGACAGCTAAGCTTCCTAGAGGCACTCGTCGTCCAACGGTGCTCGCCCTGCCCCACCCCTCGCTCTCCTGCCCGATAGATAGCTGGACACGATGCCGCTCCGCTAGTCCGTCCAACTTCTCTGCGAAGCGTCCAGCATTCCAGTGCCCTGTGCCTCTAAACGTATCTCCCTATTTCGCGTCGAGGGTGCCCGTCCTCTGCCGATGGATCTTAACACCGACGCCACGAGGAATACGGGGGCGGAAGAAACATGGCGTCGCGTGTGCAGCCTGAATGGCGATGTACGCTAAATAATCGAAGCACGAAGATTTCAACGTCCTCGGCGTGGGAATTCATTGAACTCTGAATTAAAATTGCGCGAAAGGGTACTTAGGGAGTACTACTTAGGATAGTTACGGTATACTGTAATATCCTCTGAATACGCATAATGACTCGCGGCAATTAGATTAATTGAGATATGCGCTTGTACATGTTTGGAGCATCGAGTCTGTCGCGTCATATTTCAGATATTCACTCATCGCCGTGGATACGGGAGGGGTAATTTGATCGATACACGCCGGAGATAGGAGATATCGAGTGAATGCGAGGGAAGTTTTAGGAAATATACGGGGATGCAAACTTTTCAAGGATTCCACCAGCGGTATAACAATTGGGGCATATTCTATGGCAATCTAATTAAGCTTCCGGGCGAAGTTTCCTCCGAGTCATAATACCCTGCCGTTCGAGGAGTAGTCGCATCGCTCTATTCAGCCTGTTAGTGTATTAATACTATCGACAGCACGGTAATTTAACTGAAATTGCGGTTATTTTTGGCGTGGCGTAAGCTTCTTACGAGTTTCGGTAGACTTTGCTATTAATTACTTCAAATTCCATGACCGAATTTCGGTGGGAATAGGCGGCTCTGCGAAGCTGAGGAGCACCCATTTCGCTATTAACTATCCAGGCGATATTTATCCCATATCGATACTATCATTTTACCGAGAGATCGAATTTTCTAGAGATTTTCTAAAAATTCTTTTAAAATATTACCTACGCGACTCGTGCTTGTTAACCTAAATGAAAGTAATGCAATTCCAGACACTGGCTGATCAAAGCAACCACGCAGCCTCGAAATGAGGCGCTTTTGATCGTCGATGTCGATGAGATGCATATGTCGATCAGCTCTAATCAAACATTCGGATATACCGATAACGAGGCAGAGAAAAAAAAACTGGCGATATGCTTCTATCTTTCGTTGATCTCGTTCAATTACACGAATCGATTCGCTCAGAGCACTGTGTAACTATCGAGCTGGACGAGCGGTCACTAAGCTCCCCTGAGATACTCGAAGGGTCGATAGATAAACGAGTAATGGCACTGGCAATGTAAATGCATGAAACTCGTTTACAGAATGTTCTACATCCAGGGATCCTTATCCAGAGGCACATAACCACCCATCTTCCACCGTTCCGGTCTACCGTGCCTGCGAGTGTCCAATGGTCGTGGGATCAATAGGATCCATGTGCACACATGAATTGGAATCAATTTGATACTTGCCGGGGTTTCATCATCCACTGATGCTGAACCATGTTAAAAGAAGAAACGAATACGTATGCGTTATGTCATTTAAATAGACGAACCAGCCGGCATTTCAGCGACGATGATACGCGGAATAATACGCTTGAAAAACGTGAAACTCGTTTAGAGGATATGTCAAAAGAAAATGGAACAAAGATTTAATGCTTTTGCTTTGCTTTATTAGTCTAATTACGCGCTTTGTTTCGACACAATTACAGCTCTCCATCCCGCGCAAATTTCACTGGGCAGGGTAGTAATTCTGTAATTCTGTTTTCAGTGAATAGTTACTCACGTTTTTATAGCATCGTAAAAAAAAAAGATAGAGGCGAGTCGAGGATGCTGAAAATACAGAAAATTATAACCGAAATAAAATTGGGTCATGCAGAATACGAGCGCGCATGCTTTTATCGTTTATATTCGCCCGCGTCGGAGGCAGGCATGAAATTAAAGAAATTAAAATTATGTAATTCAGAGTTTCAAAGCCCTTTCAAAGACTCCGGATGCGCAGGTATCATTCAATAGGCACATGTTGGCATCTCGTTGAAAAACCTTCAACCGTTCAATGTCAAAGCAATTCCGTACTTACGGCTTCGAAATTTATTTCGTGTAATCTGAAAATCCACGGAGATCTGGTAATCTCTGTCGCGCGGCACAATTGAAAATTCATAGCCACGATATCGCGAATTGTAGAAGCTATTATTCGAATGATCACGTAACGCGAGGCCCCGCGCTTGCTCGTTGCAGCGCGACTCCAAGTTGGCCAGCCGTCACGAATAATTGTGACTGATAATGAACTGCAACGACCTGGTCACCACTATCATCGATCGACACGTTCAACTTCCGTCCGAACGTGTGCGCGCTCCGTCCGGCGGTACGTGCAAGTTAATCTGAAAATTTGCAGACACGCAGCCCCCAGAAAAAGGCAATCCTCCCCCCATCCCCGACGGATTCCTAATTAATTCCCGCGGCTAATTGGACGGAAATGAAGATTAAAAAGTTCGCTGGTCCGCTAACAAGAGACAAAGCGGAAAAGAAATAGGCAGGGACAGAGGAACGCGGAGGTCGACGTGCAGCCGAGGAAAAGAACACCGGAATGGCGGCGAAGACGTCAGGGGGTGGCCGCCAGTTTCCAAGGTAAATTGGCAATTTAACAAATTTGCAAAGTTCCCGGGCCTGGAACTTGGGCGTTCCTAGCCGCTCCTAAGAGTGCAGAAGCGTTCCGGGTAACATAAATACGTATAGACGTATTTATACGCGCGTACAGGAAGTCTCTAGAACGAAACAGTTAAAGTCTCCCTACTCGCGTGACTAATAACTTTGGTCAAGTTGCTCGATTTCTGCTGGAGCATTCCGTCGATAGGTACGGAAACGCACGCGGGTAATTCGCGCCTTTGGAGAGCGTTTATTACGTGCTTCGATCAACAAAGATATCAAGTACTCGCTGCGATATCGATGGTTCAGTGCACAAATATTGTACCTACGTCCACTTTTTGTGAAATTTGTGCTTTTATATGCAAAAAGTAATTATGTATGCCACAAGTTAAGAAGTGCGAAGTAATCGCTCAAATTTTGGAGAATCAACACTATTTTAGACTATTTAAGCTATTAGTAACTAATAACAAATATTTGAACTCGATGAAACGGAAAATATATTTGAAAAAATAACTATTTCTTACAAACTAAAGTGGCATATTACCCCGAAGGACCCTATAAGGGCAGAGTGTGCCCGTGAAGAAATACAAAAATAATTTTTTGGGGTCAAATAATCACCCCCCTACTACACATTTCTCTTCAAAGCGAACGCATCCGAGTCAGAAGTTTCTCGCCCGAAAAGGCCACTGACCAATGAGCTTTTCTCGCGTGTGCGTGGAAAGTGTCTCGGCCTCAGGACGGACCACGATTCGCCGTGGTATTATGCAAACCCTTGAATAAGCCACGGTCGGATTCCTGTAAGACGCGCGTACTCAGTGGAGAAGCGCAAGATTAACGCGAACTTGGATATCCGGTTGCACAAAGAGAATGCGACCACCGTCGAAATCCACCGCGGCCCCGTCGTGCTTGCGAGTAATCGCGTTGACGTTTAATTTGCTGCCCCCCAGGCTAATTCGCCGCCTTCCCCCTACTGCTTTGTCACTCAACTACTAGAGGCGACCCTTTTCCTCTATCAAGGGACCGAGTGCCGCGGCTTAGACGAAAGGAATCTCTTTTCCGGACGAAGCCAGGCAAAATAATAACGAAGGAGGAAGAGCCCAGTGGGTCGACGACGCTTGACATTCATAGAAATTATCTTCTGCAGATTGTTATCAGTTGGACGAGTAGGTACGTAATGCGATTTTGAATTCGATAAATATGCAGACATTATTGCAGTGGAGGGTAGAGTAGAGGTAAGTTTACCAGGTAATTTCACCGACAGATATAACTGCCGTGTGTTTGAAACTGATCGCGGACGAATTAACATGTTTTGCGCGTGTTGCGATATAAATTAACTCGACTTTCTCAACCGATAATCAGAACTACGCTGAACTGGTGATGTATTTCGACCGCTGGATCATCGAGATATTTAAACTAGCAACGCTACACCGAGCCTCCTCTCTCCGAACGGCGTGTTAACCATCGTTCATAAAGAAGCCCCGCAACGACGTCGACCCCGCAGCTTTTACAACGTTTTACTGAACCCCTGGGGCCCTTGAAACGCCTCCGCCAGGCCTCGTTCGTCGAACGGTTTCAGAATACGTCCCAGTTGCGTTCACCCTTAAACGCGGTCTCGTTCGTCGCCTCGTGATTTATCCGCCGTGACGTTAGTCGGTCGCAATAAAGCACGGTAACGATCGAATAATTGTTATATATAGTTATAGAAGAAACGGGGCGCTGTTTCATCGGCAATGAAACGATGTTTGCGACGAGATTGGCCCGGCGTAATTGTAGTTTCGACCGAGAGAAACCGCGACGCTGGCGCAGCTGCTTCGCATAAGTCTTTCGGGAAGAATAATATCTTGGCCCGTGCAAGCGTTCGGTCGGTGCCTCCACGGAAAGACGCGTGCAGCCCGCCTTAATAGCTCGCAACGTACACGCGGAATCCGCGCCTAACAACCAACGCATTACCGGGGGCCAGTGCGGAGCAGACGTATTATTTCGTTATCATATTTCAGCGGACCAACGACACGGGAATCCGCGCAGGGGTGAGCCTAAAGGGGTGTCAGCGAAATTCCAATCGAATTCTACATCTCGAAATTCAGGGACAACACCCTGTCATACATGGATATATTTGTTTCCGAGCAGGTTCATCTGGTGCTTCTTTTTTTGCAAAATTGCTTTAATTATGGTACATTTAAAAAGACACTCTCATTAAAATTTTTCTGAGGAACCTTTTTCCTCGATCGCGGGATATAAAATCTTTTTCCACGCATGCCTGATCAACGTTGGTGTGCTTCCTATGGGGCGAAGGAGATAGCGGAAGACAAGAAAGGACAGAAAGAAGGGGGGTAATGCTGTCTCGTACTTTCTATGGCCGTTTCTCTAGCCGCTCTCTCCCTCAAACCAGACCGATCGCCCCGAGAGGAACGGAAATCCTTAATTGAAAGCGTCCTCGAGCGGCAGCAACTTTTATAATTTCCCGGTCGATGATTAAAATTAAAAGTCCGGCCGTGTCAGAGGCAGGAAATCGTTGCGCTGGAAAAAAGCGAAACGAAAAGAAAATCAGAGCGAGAACCTATCGTTCTTTCGTCGTCGAACAAAGCGGCGAAACGAAAGGGACGTCTTCCGCATTTTCACTCTCCTCCTTCCTTTCCCATCGACCCCAATCGTAATTTCAACGTTCGATGAAGGTATAGAGTTGTCGCTGCTAATTAGCGCCTGTACACGATTTAAAGAGAAGGAGACTAAAAAAATTACGTTGCAAATTATCAGAAGTGATCGATGCTCGCAGAATTTTCACTGACAAGCATTCCTAACGCTCTCGTTTATAAATATTACTTCTTCTTTATCAAACACTTTACCCTGTAAACGTCGATTACGATACCCTCGTTCCCAAAATTCCTGGACATTCCGAAACGCTGTCGAAAAATGTCTACGAGCAACAATTGCCCGAAGCCGCCGCGGAATCTCGGGAATTTTACTTTTACCGCGATCAAGAGCCGCTGCCAGTGCACAGATAGATCTTGGCGCGCGAATCGTTTATATTCCCGACAATAGGTCGACTGAATAAATTGAAGGGGAAAGGAGCATCAGGGCGTCCGCGGCGCTCCAACGTCCGCAGATTTATCTGCTGGGACGGTATTCGGAATGAATTACGATAGGCGAGGGGCTTTTTGATACGCGCCAGAGAGAGCGATCCGCCTCTGTATACGAGCGTCTCATGTTAATCTCGCAATATTTCTCGTGAAATCAAGGCAAACGGGGCATTAGCGGGACGGGACGCGAGATAAGCCTTTGCTAGGAAACGGGTCGTATCTAAGTGAGTGCACAGCGAACGTCGGGGAAATCGTAGGAAATAAACGTGCAATAAATAGGAAGGAAGATGCTCCCGTTTCCCTGAAAGGGATGAGATGCCAGGGGAAGTACTCCAGCGAGTTCCGATTTCCGTCGAACATCGTGCAGAACTGAACGATGAAATTCAGACGGCTACTTGGGAATCGTCGTTCGCTCTTACACAGACGAAACTTGTCGACTCCCGATGCTTTCCAATTAGACAACGAAAATCCGCGTGCAATTTCAGTGGGTCACTGATGCGAGGCGAGGTTTAAGTAGTGGAGACGTTGAAGCGTTCATAGAAATTGAGGAAGCCTAATTTTTTAACTGAATTGACAGTGTTCTGGTAAATTGTGATATTTCTAATTATAATTGCTGTCTTCCTTCGCTTGATAAACGTTATTCTGAATTTTCTACTGTGGAAATTCTTGGTGTATAGGTTTCTCGACGTATCTCACTGTCCATTAACTTTGAACTTATGTTTACTATTATTTTCCACAGCATAGAATATGAGAATATGGGTTATAAACAAATCGGAAGTGTACAATACACGTTTTACGAGAAAATTATATTCGAAAATTCATTGAGCTCGTATACAGCGTAATGCGTGCTGGCGTACTTGCCTGTCTATCGCTCGATATTTCTACTTACGCACTAGCGCCCGTTAATATTAACGACGCTATAGTTCAAACATTACGTCAGATTTTCATAGACTACTTATTTTTCTCTTATATAAAGCATGGCGTTCAAACGAATCTCAGCAGATCAGTACATGGACCTTCGAGGTCCCCAGAAATTACTTCTCAACCCCAAATGTGGTCACAGAAAAACGAATTCGTATCAATGACCCTACCGCATCTGTCCGCCTCCAGCATGCAACCAAAGAGGCCGATAAAAACTCTCCTCTCCGACAAAAACTGCCCCCTTCTGTGGACCCTTCAGCCACCACCAAGTGACTCGTAAAATATTTAAAAGAACTGACCCACAAAGCAAAGTCACGTTATCGTTAACTGAGAACTCTCAGTACTTAGATTGGCACTCGAATGGAGGCAAGGGGAACTTTCGCGCTGGTCAAAGTTGCCCTGGTGCATCGCGATGGGACCCTACGAAGAGCCCAAGGCATCCATCTCTCTTGACAATCACTTTTTGCATCTCCAGCTGCATTCCCTTCAAAACCGTTTCTCTTCCCTCCAACTCCACCCCTCCTGCCTCCGTTCGATCGTGCCACGCAATTTATCATCGGTCAACTAATTTAAGCCCCGGATGAGACACCTGTGGGACAGGTCTAACATTTAACGCAAAGAAGTCCTCTTTCCAAGTTCCTCCGGTTCCCTTTCGTCGATCGTGGCCGTCACTTGAGTCTGGCCACCGACGAGTACCGGTTGGAACAATCCTCTGTAACTCGTCTGCATTTATGCCAAGATCTATCCCCGTTAGAGCCGTTGGTTCAGGCTTCTAGGGCGACAGTCGACGCTTCTCGGCGCGCAGTCCGCGCCACGGATATCGCGTAGCTATTCTACTTGGACGGCTCGAGGCTAATGGCAGGAAGAGGATCGAGCGAGCGGGAATGGCTGGTGATATTTCGTAAAAGAGCCGCGTGCATTTGCGGTATCGACACGTGACGAATGCGGCCGCTTGCGCGGGACATTAACGTGGGCATCTCTGCGTCTATAGGCTCGGTTAGCGTGCGGCTTTGTCGCTATTGTGTCGATAGTAAGTAGTTTCAGAAGCATTATCTGGTCGGAGAGTGAATTGCGGTTCTCCATTTTGCCGCGGACGATGGCCACGATTTTCAGATTACCTGGGTTGCAAGCAACTTTGTTGCGGAGCACAGCGTAACGTCTGAGATAAGCGCTCGCTATTGTTAGCGAAGCTACGAGAATCCATCACAGACAAAATTTCACATTTTCAATTCAATTTGTTTAAATGGTGAGCGATTATTGGAAGTTTGAATGATCTTGCGTAGGTTACTCTATTGGTCTGTCACCTAAACTTTAAATAAATGAGAATTCATCTTCCTTGCAATGGCGACTGGAGCAGAGATGAAGTGCTCTTCTTACATTCGTATATACTTAATATCTGGACGAATGAAATAGAGCCGTCTTTGATCGACGAGGCTAATTGCCTCCGCTTCTAATTTATTCCGTCCAAGTCCTTTAGTATGTCGAACAAACCTAAGTCGGTGAAGCGAGGCGAAGTTCTAACCGGGAGGTATTTCAGCGGGAATTCAAAGCGAGTCTCCTTTTTCTCATGCAAATGGAACGTCGACTAGTTAATCTCGCTGCAAAGTTTTTTTCCCGCGAAATTGCGTAGAACGAATATAATAACGTTCGCCGTTCATTCCCATAAAAGGCAACGAGAAGAGAGCGAGATACACGCGAGGGCTCTTTGACTTCTCCTTGATACTCTTTAAGCTTACATTCGAGCGCACCGTTAACATTTTATTAAAAGCCCATCTATCATAAATACTTGACTGCTCCGTACACCACCGCGCTCGATGCCTGGTATCCATTTCCTTGATCCTCATATTAGTTTCAACGTCAGCTGCAGCGCGAACGACAACGGCCAAGAGCAACGGCGAGCGGGGACAATTTGGAGATCCAGATCGAGCGCTGGATCGTTTCGGTAAATTTAAGGGACCAGTTACCGCGGAGCAAGACAGCAATTTCAAGTGAAATCGGCCAAGCTCTACACTTACATCACGTCGGGTCTAGTGTTTCTCGATTCGACCCGCGCGAAACAGTATCCCCAGCTATTGGTCTGTTTCCGTCGGGGGAAGGTCAATATAATAGTTGCACGGGGCTAAACGACGCACGCTGCTGTATACACCCTCCTAGATAGCGCGCGGGAGAGCAAGGGGGAGGGAATTGATAGGGGAGAGCGCGGAACAGAAACTGCGACTGGTTGGCTTCGGATATCGAATGAAAAGCGACACTTGCCCACGGACATTTATCAAAATGGGCGAGACCGGTTTGTTTCGATGTATCCACCCCTGCCGCTCTCATTTCGAGCAGCGATGGATATTTTCCAAAGTGGGTGCTTATCGCAGCGTTTTGACGCAATCATCTGTCCGCGCTGTAAACACCCACGCGGAAGCTTTGAAAACGTCCAATTCGCGGCTCTCGGGTATGTATCGCGTTACTGCATCAGCACACGGCTTGTTTTCCCCGGTTCTTCCTCGGGAAGAAACGAAACTGGAGGAACGGAGGAGAGCGAAGTGGTCTGGCCTTGTGTGATTGCAATTTTCAGAGCCTTTCACTTCGGAGCAGTTTCAACCCTTCCTATAATGCGCACACGAGTGCGTTATACGATAAAACTGTGGCACGTTATTTTTATGGATTTAACTGTCGTGAATTACGAAGAGAACAGAGATCACTTGAGCCATCGACAAGTGGGTCTGAAGGTTTATAAAAAAGATCAACGATAGATAAATCGAATTAATTGGCGAGGAAACTTAAAGTGGGTACGTGATTTATCTTTCTCGCACGGGTATCTAAACGTGCAAAAGGGAATCTATACGTTTTACAGAGGTGGCACAGAACGATCGAAAATAGAATAATTATCGTAAGTTTTAGTTCCTCGATAGTCAAGCCATTGATCGATAATTATTATTGTAAAACGGGGCAAGCGATACTGGACGCCGCTAAACAGAGAGCGGCCGAGAAACATAACGAACGAGCGCCAGCCGAAGTTTGCAGCGGAAAATTCGTTTGCGCAAAGTAAATTTGCACAAAGCGGCCGGCTCTGTGTAAAAGGCAGTTCTTTGAAATTTATTCATAAAATTAATATGTCGGCGCGCATCAAATTGATACATTGTAATTTCGCGCCTTTTCAAGCAACAAGTCGTAGCGGTGATTGGTAAAAGCTTTGCGTGCAAAGCTCGGAACCCATACAATTGCTTTTGAAGTATAATCAAAGCTTCGAAATTGCGCCCTCCGCCCACACCCGGGCCAACGCCGCCGATAAAATTCGCATGACGAGGCACGAAGCGGCCGAGCCTGAATTTTCGAACCACTTCAATCCTGTTAGGCTGCAAACACACTGTAAAAGGATAATGGCGTGCGTATCGACGCGTGTGACCAAATAAATGCGCTCGACTCTGCGAGAGTGTTCGCAATACGTGTGATTATCAACGCAGATGGGGTTAAATGACGATGGAGAAAAATGTACATCAAAATATATACGCGTTCTCTGTGCTCGAAATTTTCTTCTCGTTTTCAGAGATTTGTTTAAAAAGCAGAGCATGTGTAGTGAAATTTATGTTCCTACATTCATCATTATTCCACTTTATTTAAGAAGGGAATGTGTGCTTCTTGTTGTTGAAAGCTGCGTCCTGAAGGTTCGATGATAAACTTGGACACTTGACGTGGTGGAACAATAACGATGTGTTTCCCTTGCAACCTTCAGACGCAGCATCTCCGTCAGGCAATGTACACGACTAAATATTTTCGGGGTGAATCAAGTTTCTGGCACTGGCTTCGAAGCACTCACTCGAAATACATCAGGCCCTCTTGATTTAGAAGGGAACTAGTCGGGTTACTTAAGGGGACAGTTGAACCGCTCGAAAACTATTTTTTTTTTTACAGATTAATTACAAGGAAATGAATACAAATTGTGAATACAAACAATGCCTTATTCCTAAATATAGCAGGCAATAAGGCACACAGTAAACTATAAAGGTAATAACGACTTACTGTTAAAGTTGCTTAATAAGATATTCATGACAGCAAACAGCATTAGACGATTAATATGCAGAGTACAAGACGCTTTAGCTATAATTGTGCAGTAACTCCTTGGTCTGAAATCTGCTACTGCTTTACCCAAGCAACGTCCTTGTCTTCTTAAACCTTTATCCATTGCTTGATACTCGCAGCAGAATATATACGTACGCACCAGACGAGCCGTGCGCATGCGTTGCCGTGTTGAAAGTTTGAAAAACGAATCGATATACGAGTACTCTGCCTCGGGATACGATCACTTTCCAAAAAAACATGTCACTATCTTTTAGAACGTTTTCTTCCCTGCACCACACATAATTTAACGAGAATCCCCTCCCTTCGCACAAGGATTTTTCCCTGGGAATATATCCGTCGACTTTTCTTAACAATTAAAAAAATAATATCTTATGCTCGAACAAATGAAATGCTACCCAATCTCATAAATAAAAGCTACTAAGGCATCAAAACACAATAGGTACTCGCCAGTACTATCTACTCATTCTGCGACATATCAATTGATTCGCCAGGAACTTTAATCAGAGATCAAGAATCCCCCACCATTCTTCCCCAAACATTTAATCTGCAAGCATTCAAACCCTTCCGCGTTCCATTTACACAGCTTCTAACACCCACGAGAGAGAAAGAGAGAGAGAGAGAGAGAGAGTCACAATGCAAAGTACAAATCAGTGCGAAGCACAATCGCAATAAATGACTGTGTCTGTCTGATTCGAACAGGTCTGGGAGACACCGCGGCACGCTCGATCCCATTTGCGCCGGTATCAGCTCTAACGGGTCCGCGCTCGATCGCAAACAGCACGGGCAAAATGGCAGCGACCCGGTACAATTGTTCCTCGGACATAATTCAAATCGAAGCTTCGATAAAACGGTCACCGGTACGGATTTTCGAATGGCTTGAAATCCCGTTACTCGTCCCGACGGTGCACGCATTAATGCGCCCGCCGTGTGTACTACACGTAGGCACGTGCGTACCTGCTAGGACCAGTGTGTGTGCGCGCGCGCTGCCTGAAATTCGAAGTTTGAAAGACGAATCGATACATGGAGAGCCGGCGTTACCGTAGCGAAGGGCACCACTTCGCTACGACCCAATGGGACCGTGCGCACGTTTTCCCTACCCCCTTCGCTATCCTTCCGCTCAAGCCTTCCTCCGTCTCGTCCCTCTTTCCCCCTTTCCCCATCGCCCCTCTGTTCCTCGCTCTTCCTCACCCGTCCTTCTCTCCCTTTCACATCTACTTCGCCCAGTCCCTTCGTCCCTTCCTCCCTTCGTTCCATCTTTCACCGTCTGTTTTTCCCTCTCGCAACTTGACGAACCCGTACATTCGACGCAGCATAGAAAACTGTCTCGCTGCCCTCGACAACGTCCAATTAACGTAACTTCGACCGATAGGCGCATCGATCAGCTCCGAAACGAGCATCCCTGCCGCTCTGTCGAGCTTCGCTCCGCGCGGCGTCGTCGGTAACGGGACGCTCGCGGGCCGCGAGAGACGCGCGGACTCGAGCGTGCACGCGCCGACTGATTTCGCGGTAACGAGCGAAACGTTTTCTCGAAATTAATTAATCGGGAAACGAGGAGCGACACTCGCGCTCGTCGCGGTTAATTAAGCTCCGTGCTCGTCCCTGGCTTTGTCCGCTCCGCGCTACCAATCCCCGCTGTTCGCTCGAAACCTTGCGCAGCTTGTTTCGCGATCGAGGATTCAATGTATCATGTTTGCGACACGAACGCGACGTGCAAATGGGACGAGACGCCATGGGCGGCTGTCTAATGGGAAAATTCGAAGAATACCTGACAGAGAATCTCGACGTTCGATAATCCCCTGGAACAAACGCTTCTCGGAAGCCATCGCGCGTCTTCGCATGGTTGGACACCCTGTTCACGGTTGCAGGTGCAAGGTTAAGCGCAGAGCTGCGCAGGGGAACCAGACAGACCGGCTGAAGATCCGGAAATACGTGGCGCGACACGTGTGGGACATGGAGGGCGGGTGGCGCGGCAGGGGGGAAGCGAAAACTTGGCCCCGTGGGGCGCGACGCAATTAACGTCTCGGGGTTAATTAATAGACACGCCACGGAGAAAGGAGCCCGTAGCCATATCCAAAGGCACTGCAGCAGACATTAGGCAAACGAACGTAAACTCACGTCCCTCTTGCCATCCACATGGCTGCGCGGGAGGCTGATACAGTTACGGGGCACGTACGGGGACCGACAGGGCTGGATGGACTGTCGCGAAACTGGGAAAGAGACGCGTCTCCTGCCGTAATCACCGGCTCGCCGGGCGTACGAAGTTAAATGTAAAATTGGTCTCGTTAATTTCGCTCTATGATGAAATACAATCCGGCTCGGCTCGTTAGGAGACAACTAATTAGATCCCGAGCACGCGGACTGTCTTTGACTTCCGCATGTGAAACGGTTATCTTTGAGGCGGCCTCGGGCAACCCGGTGTCTTAGGGCCGCGTGCACAAATAATGTTATTTAATGGGGGGCCTCTGTGTCGCGCGAGTTACAGATGGCTCGCAGTTCTGCTTCGGATACTTTCCCCCCGAAAACTGCTTCGGTAAGAGTAGTGTTCGTCGGTATTGCGACTCGAAGTGAGTTTCTAGAGGTTGGAGAAGCGCGAGTGGTATAGGGGCGGTTATACAGAGCTGTGGCTCGATTTTTGATCACTTTTGTGCGCGAACGTGGTGTATGGATGTGGGTCGTCGGTTAGACAGTGTGAGACATTTGTTATTCCTTCGTGGAGGATGATGAGAAGTATAAACTTATAGTTTTTGTTAAATAAATTCCCGATGATAAAAAAGATGATAGAAAAAAATATAAGGAGGCCGTTAATTAAAAAAACTTATCGTCACGTAACAGAGACGAGTTTTTCGAACAATAAATGGTTTTGCTCGTGTCAATTGAACGTATAGTTTCCTCTGTATACTGTCAACGCGGTTGAAAAATGTCATTCTGAGAAAAACGGGTTCAACGTTCCGCTCGGCTCAGTCACGCGCTTGATCCTGCTTCAGAGAAAATACTATGTCAATTTTACGAATTTCTTTATAAAATTTGGAGAGATTTTTCCGATTTTTTACAGTGGTCTTAAGTTTGATAACATTTCTGTAAGTAATTTGAAAATTTCTATTAATTTGATTGATTATTATTTAAAAGAATCTTCCAAACAATGTGTGGGTTAGGAGTTACAGGCACTTATAGCGTCTAAGTAGTCCGCTGAACGCAAGACGCGTCTGACCACAGACGAACCGTTACTACTCGCGCTGTCCGCCTGATTTCATTCAATGCTCTTTGCTGCCCCCAAAAGAAACAATAATCTTTAAACTATAACTGTAAAGCTTCTTCGAAGAGAACACAGCTGATTTCACGCTAAATAATAATTTTATTTTATCACCGAAAGTCTTTACTTGAACTTTAAAAGTCATTAGTTTCGAAGAATTACATTGTTTCGTAGTCCGTATCACCGTGAATTACTGTTCTACGCTTGACCCATTATTCTGGCGTAATGTCTACTATGTTCAGCAGATTTCCACGTGCGCGTGTATAAATTTCACAAACGACTACTTAACGAGCAGAAAAGTAAAGGCGAGAAGGCGAATCGTTAGAGGATGGGAAAAATACAAATCCGTAATCATCTGAATGGCACTCGCAAGCGTATAAAGTTAAATAGAAAATTAGCCTCGTTAATGCCTCTGTGAACAAACGGTAGCCTCCGTCCTCGTTAGCGCGGAAACTAATTAAAAGAATTTTATGGACGAGCGCTGACAGACGTTTGTGCAGACCATTTGCGACTCCATCACGAATTTCCGATACTAGAAAATGTATTCCTACGGAATATGTACTTTTCGACATAAGCCAAATGAATTCATCGAGAAATTTCAAAGTTCCAATTTTAACCTGGATAAATCACGTACAAATATATGACACTCAGAATCTAGATTTTTGCAATTATTATCCTTTTGATGTTCTAATTTTAAATTCCACTCGAAATCAATGAGTATAATTTCCGACAAAATTTGAGTTACACCCCACTCGCCCTACACTTTCACTTTCAGCAAACCAACGGAGCCTACTTCGTGAAACGCGCATGACACATTGACGCACCCACGCACTTACATACAGATACCGTTAATTCTCACATGCATAGAAATCCTCAGCCCCAGAATCAGCTAAGGAATCACGTCTGCGTCGTAAACCTGATCCATGCGTCTGCTTTTAGCACCCAAATCTAAGTGCTCGAGTATTCCGCCAACCATTACCATATCTCCTACGATTCAGCACTCCATGCTCCGCCAGTGCAGATAATTAAAGACTAATTTTTCACCCGAACCGAAGGTATTCCGTTCGAAATAACACGCTGTCGCTTACAATCAGTCATACGAACGTATGTACGTACGTGTGTACATATATCCGGCGTTCCCTGTTCGCCGTTGAAGCGATCAGACGCCACTCGAGAGTCAAGGTAGCGTCGTCATTTTGAAAAATCACGTAATTGGCGTCAAAGGGATCCGATAACACGGCCCTGGATCCCAGCCAGAAGGTAAGGGGGCCACTCAAGGAGGAGCCGGAAGGGAAAGGGTTCCAGAGAATGGAAGTAAAGGGGATCGTTCCGCGTGAGAAGGGGACGACAGCCCGCGTCGGGTATCAAGAGCTACGAATCGTTATTCCCGATTTTCTCGAAATAGACCGTACAACTGCGAGGAGACGATAAAAAGCGCTCCATCTGACGACGGTTGAATCGTTATTGTCACGGCACTACGCGGGGCTATTTATATAAGAAGGGTGCTTTCCCGAACGGAACGGCTCGTGTGCCAGCCTCGAAAATGGGGTCGAATGGACGCAACGACGGGCCAGCACAAAAGGGGAAGCCCGATAACGGGCAGAAAATATAAATCTCGCCGCGTCGGAATCGCGGCATGAAAATTCGATGAGAGTGAACACCGACACAGACGTTCCGGGCGGGGACACCGACGGGCGCGATAGCGAGGACGAGAGTACGCGCACGTAGCCGCACGTGCTGCGCGGATACGTGTACCGGGCAAATGCCAAGGAAAACTTAAGCAGGCTGTTGGTGTCGGCGATTTTTCAGAAGAAGTGCCAGCCGCTGAACCGAAACGTTACCAGCGGGAACGGATCGAATCTCGATTTGCAATTTGACGCCGCACGCCTCGTCGCGCTTTTCGGCTCGCACAGAGGCATTCCGAACTGCGGACAAAACTCCCTGGTGCGAATTCATTCTCCTACAAACTTCAAATCTCCGTTTGCAGCGGCACTTTGATAAGTACCGGGACCAATTCTCCAAAGACAACCGCGCCCCCAAAAGTCACTAATACCCTCCCTCGCTACTCCCCCGTCATTTACACCGTCGCGACGCATGAAAATAATTTTTCGCACCCGAACCTGCCCCACTGTCCCGTCCTCCGAGCAATTTGCGCACCCACTCGAGCAATCACCGCGGACAATTTCCCCCCTTTCCTTCTTCGACCCTCCCTCCGTCTTCCCGAATACATCGCGAATAAAAGCATCCCCCTCCTCGCCCGGCTCGTTCTGCCGTTACGTGCGCTACCTTCGCGTGTCTAGCTCGTGCCTCGGCAAATGCGCCAAGATAAACTGCGAACTCTGAAATTCGGTGCACCCGCGACCTCCTCCCCTTCGCATCTTCGCCCCCGTCCGGGGTTTCTGGCGTTGTTTGCGCGTCTGTACACGCGGCGAGGGAAGAACAGGAAGGAGAACGGCGAATACACATTACGAAGCCAGAATCGTGGAAACGGGGTGCACGGTAATTACAGCGCGTACGCTGTTAGCTTCGAGTCGGGGAAAGTTTCCTTGGTTACAGCGGTCCATGGTGGAAATTGGGCGAAATCGTTTGATCTTTCGTCGATAGTTCTGCCGGGAGTCGTAGGCGCTACACCCCGTTCGCCGCAATGTTTCTGTTTATCGCCGTTGGAGTTTTTGGGGTCGCGGGTCTTGCGACAGCGCGATGGATTTGACGGTAATTGTTGATGGCTTTGAATGGTTCGCGGGAACGCTGTGTGGCAGGTGGACGGTAACAGAGTGGACGAATAGTTTCCCCGTTACTAGTCACTGGCAATCGACAGGATCGCTGGTTTCTATTTTCAATTAATTGTTACGCGATGTTCGAGCGTTTCGTGGAACAAAAGTCCGTTTGATCGGTATCGTTCTCCTTCCTGTAATCCCAGGTGAATCGATTACCAAAGGTGGCAGGAGAGTGGCTACGCGGGGGAAGCTAACCGACAGAGAAATCCTTTAGCTCGCGAATCGCCCGGTTCTTATTGCGTCTTCCAGTTTCACGGACATTTTCAGGCCGCCGGTCGGAAACACCGCGTGGCTTAAGCCGAAGTTTATAACTTCTTTCTCCTCTTCTTCTGCAGCGGGGATTTAAATTGCAGCCGCCATTATCTGCTTCGTAAAAATCTGCCTCGCTCGCTCCCGCCGCACCGCACCTCCGCCTATCCTTCCCCGCGATCCAAATTCATTCGTTTATTCCGCGAGCGCTCCCCGGATAAATACGCGCAAACCAATCCTTACGGAACGATCGCGCTGGGCCCGGGAGAGCGCAGGATGTAACCGAGATTTATGATGAGAATAAACAAAAATTTATTCACCGTGCTTTTTTCTCTTTCGCTGCGGGCGATTTTTCCAGCTCGCGTCCTCTTCGCTCGTCCGAGCGTTAATTTCGAACGGACAGATGCGAGAAATCTCCGTTGAGTTACGACGAAAGCCGGCTCGCGCGTAAATTACCATCACGACGGCCTCGAATCAACCATTTCCCTCATATTCTGCTATCAGATGTTAAATGGGTGGAGCACGCTTTTGGCAATTTTTCCTTTGAGCATGTTCAAAGATATTGAATATTATAAATGGTGGGTGGAAACTCGATGGACCACCAGCAATTTAACGGATCGTCCATGGCCTGAAGTTTAACAGGTGTATGCTCTAGCTAAATGAATCGGTGGTTAGATCTGAGAGTCCGGTAACCAGCACTGAAATAACGCATGTGAGATAAAATATTCCGAAGAACGCATCTCCGATTCCCACTCGTCGCGAAAAGATTTCGCTACAACAGAGTTGCGATACTTTCCAGAAATGAAGAAGGGGATAAAAGGACGGAGAACGCACGATCAATCGTTGCAACTTCAATTGATCATAAACTCAGCCCGACAACCTTTGCTTCGCCTGCATTATTTCGCCCCCGAGACACCACGCTCCGGGCAGAGAATTATAAAGGTACAAATCAACAAGCCCGGGGGCTTCTATGTAGACGAACAGCAAGGGAAGATTACAGGTAGCCGTGCACCGTCCAATTCGCTTCAAGCGAGGCGCAACGACGTTACAAACGAAAAACTTTCCCTGGTATACGTTCATCTTTTTCATTGTCCCCCACCCTCGAAGCTCCCGCCATCCTTCTTCCCCCCTTCCCATCCCCTCGCCCTCCTCCCGTGGACGCAGTTGTTACCGGACGAGGGCCGGAAATACGTTCGTGGCTATGCTGCCCTCGAAAGTTTTTATCGCGCGGCTTAAGCACGGGTTTACAACTTCTTCTTCATCTTCCTCTTCGCTCGGCTAGAGCTGGCTGCACCGTCAGTCCCAAGCACGAAATCGTAAACTCGCGAATCAGATTCCAGGGATTTCGATAGCGGTCGAAGGTCGACCTCGTATAATCGAAAGACTTGTCAGAGGAGCCCTGAACCATTAACAGGGGATGGTTTTGCTTCTTGTGAAAGGGCTGTTCGTAAATGATTCGATACTTTAATTGGTACGAATGTATAAACTAAGAGAGTAGTCAAAATCTAAACGACTTATCGCGACATTCGAGGGAGGTCCCCGTTGAACACAATCCTCGTCGCTCGCTCTTCGATAAAAGCTCTTCTACGCGGCGCCATTCCCCGGCCTACTAATCGATCCAAATCCCACCGTTTCGCCGGACGAGATTAACTTCTGGATAGCCCGAATGCAGCTTAAAGCGATTCAACATAGGGGCCTTCGTAATTAACGAGTTATTTAACTGGACACGCCGGAAAACCTGCAGCCCCCTCCCTTCGACGAAAGTTTTTAACCAAAACGCGGAAGAAGCCAGAAGCCAGTGTTCCAGAGGAGACGCGACCCTTTTTTTTTTCCTTTTCTCGTGCAGCCCTTTGTGGGGGCGGGCTACAACGTCGTTGCAGTTTCACTCGATGCCCCCTAACGAAGGCTCAATAAAAGGATGTTTACGGGGTAAGCCGGGATCAAAGGCGAGTGGGCTGACGCGATTAACGAAAAGCCCGCGGAAACCCTCGGTACCCGAGGATCTACGGCCGATGAACAAAGCCACTGCAAATGTATGAATGTTATCTTCGTGTGAGACGCACACCCCCGCGCAACACGTTGGCCTCTCGCGTGAGCACGCGTGCATACGTGAGCGCTCGCCGCCAGGGTAGTTCAGCCCCCTGCGCGCCGGTGTCCCTCTAGCTTTAATGTCTGCCGGCTGATTATAATCTCGTCAACGAGTTATGCCATTAGAAGCAGGCTACGCCATAATGCTGCCATCCACCCACGCCACCCCTGCCTGTCCTTATCCGTTTCCCCGTCGGGACGGAACTTCTCCAGCGAGATAGGGTTGTTCTTCCTCGCTTCGTTCGACGGAACCCGACGACGGCCGAAACGTAGTCGCGGCGAATCACGTGATTAAACCGCGATTCGTCTGACGATGGTGAACAGCCGATGGGGGAGGGTTACAGCTGCGGGAATGGGCTCGTTTACGCACTCGTTTCTACTTTTGATGGGGGGAGGAAGGGGTGCGGGGTGCGAGGTGCGTTACATAGTCTTGCCGGCACCGATTTTGAGATTTATTTTTTTAAAAATGGCAGGTACTCGATTCTTCTTTTGTTAATAAAAAGCAAAACAAGACACTAATCGAAAAATCGTCTCCAGAAGTAATTGATTATAGTCTTAAGGGGAGACAACAGGGTAATTGGTTGAAAATTAAAGATATTGCTGGATATTGGAAGTTATTGTTGGAAATTTTGTCATTTTTCAAAACTTTCAAAATCGAACCTGTCGTGTTGTAGCCATTTGCATATAGTTTCTAAAACTGTTTGGTGTTTTTATTTCAGACGAACCGTTTCGTCGGAAAACAGCTTACATATCTACTCAAAATAAATTTCAAAAACGATATTCGTATAACTTAAATATCCAATAAAAAGTACTGAAAGTTTCAAAAAGATTCATTAAGTAGTTTGTTTTTAATAAATTCCCAAAGATACCTTTCTTTTTTGGGTCTTTACCCTATTCCCCTCTCTTAACAACATTCGTACAAAATTTTATTCAAATCGGTCGATTAATCTCTGAGATATTTTAGGTACCTCAAATGCTTTAACTATGAACAGGCCTTCGGAGAAGGAGCTGCTATGGCACCATTTCTTAATAAGATATCAAATTTTCTTCTTGAAGAGAATACAGCTTAATTTATACACATCAAGGTGTATATTTTGATTTTTAAATAAATCATAAAAATATCTCCATTTTCCGACCGGTCAGGGGTACGTAACCCCTTAAGAAAGGTAGGTATTTTGCGATTGTGATTTACGATTAAATGACAGTCGTTTTCCTTTACATTAATGTTACGGTCGATAGAAATTATCCTTTTGGAGAGGGCAGAAAATGCCCAACGCCATTAACAGTAACGATAATACCCAGGCACCAGTGATTTCGCGGTAAGCAGATGGCACGATGTATGTTACATTTACCTACGTAACAGTTTCGCGCGCCTGGGAAACGGGGTATGTACCGTGCAATTACAGAGATACACGCGATCCTCGCGTTACGCGATTCCTAGCAGCACGTCAGAAAGGAAGATTAATGACAACAAGGGCGAGGCACTTAATTTAATCGGGACGGACGAGAGTTTTAAACGCGACCCCCTTTCTGCAGCCCCCGGAGTTCTCGACGATAACACCGGAAGTCGAAAGACGCGGGGCTCCTTCGGAGCGGAGAAAAAGTAGGGTAGTCAAAGGACGGTCCATGGTTGGAAGGGTGAAGGAAGAACCGCTCATTTCAGTTAATGACGCCACTTTCGAGATGTCCCAGAGGATCGGCATACCCGCTTTATGTAATTTTTTCCTCAACTTTGATAATTAGAATTACCCTGAGGGCCAGCTTCCTACATTCCACTGGCAACTTTGCGCTCTACTCGGAGACCCCCTTTCAACGAGGAACAATATCTACCTTGAAATACTAAAAAAGCTTCTACTTGTGACTTTCTGTAGCAACCCTGACCGTACAACTGAGTTTATACAGTTCTGCGCGAATTCTTTGAAATCCTAACACTTTTTTCTTTTTCGAGCAACACTGCATTTCGGTTTGATTGTCCCGCCACGACCATTCAACATTGCAAATACCGTTTACACTTGGAAATCGAACACGTAGATTTCTGTAGCACGAATAAAGCCTGGAGTGCTGATATTTTGAATTTAAGATTACACGAAAGTTTGCAAATTTTAGTTGCAAGCATTCGTCAGTTACTACGTATGTACATGTACTTCTACCGCGAAACGAATTAAAATAAATGCATCGATATTCAAAATAAATACATCGACGTCAAGTGTAAAGGTAAACAGTTTTTATTTCAAATAAAAATATTTGATTTTCGTAATTAGAGAAATATTTCGCCCTCGTTTTTTCTCCGTATTCAGTTCTAATGACTGGGACAAAATGTGTAAGTATCTTACGTCCCAGTGAAGTCTTAAAAAATGATTTTTTATTCCCCTAAAAAGCGCAACTATGTCTCGCAGTTTTGTGAAGCCTCAATAAATTCCAATCAGGCGGGACTTTTATATTAAATTTGAAACATGCATTCTGTTAATGTTCACTTCATGGCTGCACTCGTGAAACACAGCGTTCACGAGCCTGTCCTGAATTTACAACACACTTCAGGCTCTCGTTACCAAGTGGCTAAACAAAGTGAAGGCGAGCGAGAAGAGAAATTTCCTGAAAGCGCTCCATTGTCCTGCTACCACCGCAACAGTTTTGACGTGCCCGCGGCCGAAAATTCTTTTCCCTGTTTCTTCTTTTCGGGAAAGAAAAGATGTCGAAGTCTGCGAGAAGCGCGAGGCAAAGCCAATACGACATTAACGAGTCGGAACTCGTAAAATTTGTCAAACGTCATCCACTGTTGCACGATCCAAATGCGGAAGCAAAAGATGGGATGGTAGAAGGCCTATGGGAGGAGATAGCTGAAAAGTTATGTGCGCCAGGTGAGGACTGCTTTCAGCAATCTTTAATTCCTTGGACGTTAATAATTATAATTATTATTATTATAACGAGACTCTGACTGAACAGAAGTTACGATACACCTATGGAGAATATTTAACGTAGCATACGCTGTGAATTTCAGTGGATGCGGTGAAGTTGAAATGGGGGAACATGAAGGAGTCTAATGTCAGGCGGAAGAGCTTGAGATCCACGTACAACCTTAACTTCCTGGCTCCACCTTCGTGAGTAGCAATTCATTCGTCGATTCAAAGAATAGCTACACAGTTGAGATAAAGTTTAATCCCCTATTACTCGACTAATTACAAACGAGATTATATATTCGATACCCTCCGCAATCGTAACGAATACCACGAATAACAAACAGTTGCCTCGCTGATTAACGCTCGAAGATTCTCGATTCTCCCGAGGTGATCAATATTCTTCTCCGTGGAAGGCCGCGTACCGTGTCAGTTGGCTGATGTATTTGAAAATTCTGCCCGCGCGCCCCGCGTCGGCCCCGAAAATGCGAATCTAAGCGGCAGCGTTCGACCAAAAGCGCTAAACTTAGTCCGCCGCGAGCGTATTTGCGTAACGTCAGGATAGGCACGGTTCGTTTTCCCGATTAACTGACGGCTCAACGAGAAATTCGCTCAGGTTGGACCTGTCAAACGACAACAGCTGCGCGAGCAGCAACTGCAGCTCGCCGAAAGAAGACGGGAAACGATCCATACGATCGGGATCTCGCCAATCGATGGCCTCGGAGTCGGAGCGCAGTAGCTCTGCGCTACCAGTGCACTCTGCCCCGCGATCGAAGCAGGTCGAGTCGAGAACGAGGACCAGGATGAGCACTTCTGGCCAGAAAAGCGCTGTCGCGGTTAACAAAACTCAGCCGAAGGAATCCAGCGCGCAGGTGAGTAACTCTAGTGGTCGAATCAACCATATCCCGTACATGTACGGAAACAGGATGAAGTAGGTAGAAGCAGACTTCGTTCGAACAAACATTTCGTGGGCATATTTCGATTGCATAAACAAAAGGTAGAAATGGTACCTCATAGATCTGGGATAATGTATAACAGGTCTTTAGAGTGAAGATTCAATAATTTTGAAAGTATACGATTTCTACAAAATTTTGTCAGAAACATGGTTTCAGAAATTGAGGTGGTAATATGGACCAGAGCTGATAAGGTTAAAAAAGGAAGAAATAGTTGATTTTGTACAGATTTTGTAATTTTACATTAAAATAAGTTTTTTAAAAAACTCATTTATTTTGGAAAGATATTTCCAAATAACTAAATACAGCATTTCGAAACTCAACCATTTAACTAATTTTACCCCTATAACTAACACATTACATTTGTCAGTTAGTATGGGAAAAAATTAATGAATCTTACTATGAAAAACTTTTTGCACGAACAAAAATAGACACTTTCCCCCTGGCGATGTTAGAGGACACTAATTGTTGTGTTTATTTCAGTTCCCGACATGTCACAGCACTTAACAGAGAAATAAATACCTGGTCCATATTTACACCTTCTCCCTACTTAATTTCCACTGAAGTTATACTATTAGTGTCACGCCTATTACTCGACGATAAAGTCCCCCCACTAGATTCGTGACTTCCTAATTAGTTCGAGCAGTGTAGTTCTAATCGATCGATAGTAACATGAGATCCCTGTATGAAACACAATTTACCAGAAATATTTTTCGCCGAATAAGTGCATCTTTCATCGAGGAAGTCACCCTCGATCGCGTTGTCTAACTCCTTGTTCCTACCTTAGAAGGAAACCCTTCAAAGTGACGTGAGAGAACTGGCGAATGCTACCGACGGTGAAATCCAAGCGAAAAAGCAGAATGTGACCGATTCCACGCGAGCATTCTTCGAGAGCATGGCGATGACAGTGTCGACGTTCCCACAGCACATTCAGGCGAAGTTGAAGATTCGAATTTGCAATCTCATCGGCGACGCTGAGTATGAGTTAACGATACCAAAACCGTGCTAAAATAACGAAATTGCCTCCTGCAATTTCGTCACGCAACGTTTCGAATCACCTTCATTATTGTCGTTTAGAAACTTTAAAAAGCATTTCAAGGACTTGTTCGTACTTCCCTTTACACTTTATCGTCACCGTGTTAGTGACCGAGTTTATCGCAATCGTTATTTATTTACGTTTCTGAGTGTTTTTCAGTATAAGTTTTATATTAAATATTTCTTACACGGTTAAGGAACTTGATTGCGCAGAATTAGAGCACTCGTTCTTCTAGGTTACACGATTTTGTACCTTGTACATTGTGATTGATTCGACAATATATTTTATTGAAACACAATTATCTTCTTTGTGAAGTAGTTTTTTTTATTGGCGATAAAAAAAAACTGTGCTTAATAGAACTAGAACACCCAACAAAACCTGTCTCAACTTGAACAAACATTTCTCTGAAAAAGCACTTAGTTCAAGAAATTTAAACTCAACCGAGTACCGTCTAACCTTACCTGATACTCTTATTCAGTGCAGAAGTCAGGCCCGCGCAGCTGGCAGCGACACGAAGGTGAGACGCGAGCACAAAGTAGCATTTCGAAATGTAGGCTACAAATTTCGCAGCCAGTGGGGGTTGAAGCTTTTTGGTTATTCCTTACAAGGATGAGCCAACCACGACCTGGCAGCCGTGGGCCAAATGGTTCGTGAGCTAAATTAAAAGCACGAATTGCTAGGAGCCAGCTTCCTCCTTTGATCCATCGACCAACGGAGCCTCGACGGTTGTGTACGTGACGTTATTACGAAAATCTGCAGCCCTTCGTGATGGAAAACGCAAAATCGAAGCTCGCCCCGATACATCGATACACACGCCCGCGGATTTCGCGCAAGCGCGCGAATTCCCATTCGCCCGGCGTTCCGCGATGACGTTCTGATTTTGATTGATTTTCGCGCGAGCACAGCTGAGCGAAAGCACCCCGAGCACGCATCGCCGACTCCGCGAGAAGTTACACCGTGACACGTTGCTCCCCGGATTTTCGAAAATATCGAGGGGGAAACTGTTCGCGACAGCCACTAAACGCTTCGAGCCCTTTCTAGAATTCTACCCTTCAACGTGAGAAGAGAACTATTTGCTCGAACTTCGAACGTCGTTCCTACTTTGAACGAAACATTCACCGTTACGTTTTAGGTTTAGAAGCGGGATCAAACAAATTTTATTACATTTGCACAGTGACAACTCTGTCCAACTCTGGCTTCGCAATTTTTCAAATCACTGTGCACCTATCAGCGCTGAATAGCTCTCGATAAAAATATGCTTCGAAAGAGAAGTTGTCGCGAAATATCCATGCTAATTGGTTAATATAAAACTCGATCGCTGAGAAGTTTTTCTCACGCGCCGCATTTTTCGAGTTTCCAAGTGCTACGCCCCCAAACATTTTTGCGCGCGTCCCTTCGCTTGCTTCCACGAAGAAACTTTTTTGGAACAGACAGTCTAAACACGAATATCCAGCAAGTGCCTGTGTCGCGAACATATCACCGACGTGGCACGCTGTTTCTTTGATCCCGTTTGTTTATAGTAACCAAAGCATCACTTCTCGTCACGTGCGTCCGGTTTCAAAGTGACCACTGACGTAGTCGGACCTGTTGTTTTCTCAGTGTCCACTTACAACCGGACGGTTCACCGATCGTTTTCAAACGAAATATTACCAGTGTCGAGCACACGACCCCTTGGTATACGATACTTTCCATTTATCGTCGAATGTACCCTGGTCGGTGCTATCGTGAAACTTGCAGCGCAGCTCGAATATGGCGCGTCGCAAATTTCGCAACCTCCCGCTTCCCTTCTCTGCTAACTACAATTTGTATACACTACAGCGAGAATGTGCTACGCAAAACTGCGGGGGATCAGTCACGCAACACGTGTATAGAACTTGCGCTCCCTCCTCTTACATAAAAATGACAGATCGGCGAAAGGTTAATCGTTTCGCAACATCCAAGTGTGTAGATTCCCACATTCTCTTCTTATATATACTTGTATTTTTTATCTGATAAAGGCGGGAGTTGAAAAATTCTATGCGATAATATCTATCCTTCGATTAGGTGGAGGCTTCATAATTGAGGAGGTGAAATGGTAATTTTTATTTTTCAACCACAGCGGCGTTGGTACTTGTGATCTCAGTTCTATCTTGCATCAGTTCTAAAAACAAAAATAAATTATTCTAGCGTTCACAGCGTTCACCGCCGTATTCGGCAGGGAATTTACATACTGTATTATTAAAAAAGTAATTTTTGATTTGTTTGGCACTTATGTTGATTACTATTTTAACTCCTCGATTCATTGCGACTTTTGTAACGCTTGTTATCCTTTCACTACTCTATTTTGTGTTCTGGTACCTGAGCAATTTCTGTCGCAATTGCAACGAACGTAATTCGCGCAGGCGACGATACGCGCCAGTGGTGTCAAATTCAAAGGAGCAGCCGAGAAACAAGTAACTCCTCGCGCAATTTTTCGCAATTAAGGGGACAAAAGCATTGCCACGATTCCTGGTCGTTGGAATTTCAAGACGTCTTTGCGAGCGACGTTTTGAATGCGCTGGCCGTGCCAGCTAATTACAAGGCAAGAAGAAATTCTGCCCCTGTCTGCCTCGTGGACATTAAATTTCGGCAGCGTCCGCATTCCACGGATTGCGTAAGGCGAACGCCGTCTGAACGAACTCGACGCGGACATTAATCATAACGTGGTTTGTGTGAGTGGACATTTAACTTGTTTGACGGGCTAGGCTCGCGGACGAAAAATTACGCGTTACTGGCGAAACGAAAAGTGAGCTGCGATATTAATTAGGGCGTTGTTTGACACGCTCAGCTCTGAAATCTGACTTATTCCATTATTCTTCATGGTGAGCGAGCTAAAATTAAACTCGTGACTATCCACGCCCACGCGCCTGGAAAATGGTCATCGAAGAATCGTTTTGTCATGATAATGGGATGCCACGAAAGATATTTCATTATAGTATATCAATTTTACAGCGATGAACCCTTAGTTCACTGTTTGCTAAGTCAGTGCAGTGACCCTGGTACCCCCCAAAGAAGAAAAGTTATAAGAAGAAAAGGAAGCTGAATTTTATTGTTTAAATCAATTTTTATAGCCACGTACTGAATATAATTGAATTTGGAATAAAAATATTTTTATCCCTTCGACTCGGCTCTCCTTAAGATTAAATCCTGAGTGCGCCACTGAACTCAGAATTATTTCTTTCGATTCTTACTCTCCACTGTATTTCAGATTACTTCATACAATATTTTGCTCAATGTGAGATTACCTATTGATAAAAACTTCAACCTTACATGCGAAATGTTTGACTTGGCATGAAACTTCAGATACCAAGATGGAAGAGTTGGAAAATGCTTAATTATATTCCCAAGATGTAGAGAAGACCTTCCCAAAGGGATATTAATAATTTATTTTTCTATCAGTTTTAATCAAACAGCAATTGCATCACGCTAAAAGAAACTTGTCCTCCAAACTCTACCCCCAAGAAAAACACCCATCGCGAAGGTACATATTTATAAGAGAACCATTTAGACATCGAGCAAACAAAAATCCTCCATCGTCAAAGAACGCACAAAAGCAACAACGACGAGGGTTCCGGCGATCGTGGCGCGACCAATAAACGCTCGCTTAAAGCCCCATAAAATCTAGCCACCAACTCGTCGCTGGCAATCACGTAGCCTCGCCGTTCGTGTACCTTTTAAGAGGCATCCAGAAGGAGGATTCGTCCCGGAGCTGTTCGCCGCGTTAGATTATCCCGGCAACGGTGGGGAGGCGAGGGGCACGCCATTAAAATTCACGCGAGAGGCCACGTACGTGGCGGATAGGTCGGCGTGCCCCAAAGGGAGAGATTTATCATTCGAGGCGTTCGCGGTGTGCAAAACGGGCAGACGAATAAGGGATGGAAAAGTTCGGTACGCGCGGCGGCCTGGAGAAGGAGAGGGGCTATAAAGCCATAAAGAAACTAGAATATGTCCTACCTTGAGGTGAAGAACGAACAGGACCTCCTCATCTTCCCGTGGGGCACTAATGTTTCACTGCTTGGTGATTTAACTGCGCCACAAAACCGCGCGCGACAATGACCGCGCGATCGCCGCGCTTGCAAATGGCACTCGTTATCGTTAGCGGACGAGCGGCGCGGTCCAGGCTCGAACAACACGGGCCGGGGCTTTTCTAGGCGAGGGAACATCTGTTGCGATCGCACGGCCACGTAGCTGACCGACCGGGCGTCTTTAATTGCCGCCCCGCGCTGAACATTAACGTTCCGAAGCGCTCGTAAAAGTGACGCCCGAACCAGCCGCTTGGTGGACCATGTAGGTACGTCCAGCAACATTCATAACCCGTCGATGCACGTGCCTGCTCGCTGAATCTCTCGCGTCGATGAATTCCGCGGCACCTTGCAGCCTCCAACATACAGCGATGCTTTGAGGACGCGCCAAGGAAGAGGAACGCTTCAGCGAGACTCTTTGAATTGTTTCGGTGACGCTCGAGATGATGAATGCTCGACCCGCGCTACGTTCTCGTAGTATGGTCGGTAGCCTCTGGAGTCTAACTTGGCGTCGGCTAGCCAACGATCCCCAGCAGCACACTCGACGTTGGGGGGAGTGATTAAAAGTCGCTCCGAGTCGATGTCCGAAGCCGATCGGTTCGACTGGCGCTTGACGTTTCGGTCCGTACCGAAAACCTTCGCATCGCTGCCACCCGATTCCTCAGCTTACCACAGGTCACGACACTAAAGCACTCGCGAGCACTGATGTCCGTCCACCGGAGCCTCTATCTCGCACGAGCGGATCAAGCGTGGAGGATCTTAAAGGGGCTGGTCGGTTGGCTCGTCATCATTGGCACCGAGGCACGAATCACTTTCACTCGGCGCCTGCTTGTCTGCTCCGCTTGTCCACGATGGTCGAGCGTAGGAAGGCTTCCTCGAGGCTCGTTCGCGCATCTCCTCGCAACCGATCGTCCGCGAGCTGACGAGACGCTTCGGTACACGCGGCCACGGTATCCCGACGCTCGTCTACCGGCACCCGCGACAGATCACTGGAGCCACGATCGCGAGCACTCACCCGCGACCCTCCATCGACGTGTTCGCCTGCACCGATGCGAACAGCCTAGAACCGCAGCCACTACCGAACGCAACCGAACCGACCGACAGAAAGTATCCTCGGCGTCCAGGGACGACGCGCGACAACGAAGGCACGGCGACAACAACCTGTTAATCACCTGGCGGCGTACTAGAGCGCGCGAGGCACGCGTCGGTCTTGATAGAGCTGCGTCGAACGACGAGGGGGACAGATCTTGCGGTAATATCTCTGGTAACTCGATCTCTGTTCAGCAGCGGACGCACCGTCTCTGACCGATTTCCCTCCACCGGAACCCCCGACGCGGAAGATTCAGCACACTTTAATCGAGGGAACTCGGGGCACGGTGTCGGGAACTGTCCTCGGACTCGAAGCCAGTTGAGCTTCGACGGTTCCGAGCAGATTTTTGGAGGAAGCTCGCGACTCGTTGGAGCTCGAGCGAGGGCGGTCGAGAGATGACAACTGCTGTGGGTGTCCTTGCTGGTGGGTGAGGGTGGCCGCTGCTCCTGGCGACGGGATGGTGAGTGTCACGCTGGCGGTAGCGATAATAGCGGCAGCGGCGATGGTAATGGTGGTGGTTGGCGGTAGGTATGGTGGCGGTGGTCGGTCGGTGCAGGTGGCGGTGGCGGATGGATGTGCCAGAGTGCGGGCTTACGACGGAATGAGAGGAAAGCTCGGCTTAGGAGCGCTACAGCGTGGCATTGGCGACTCCGCGATGAGCGAGAGAGTTGCGCGTTATCGACCCATCCGCGACGCTATATTCAACCGCCAGCACACGCTCTCCGCTCGGCCCGTGCTCCACGCGGCGCGGTGTACATCCGACGGCCGCGCGCCGGGTGCGTGCGCGCCGCTGCAAACGATCCACGCTCGCGCGAGATCCCTCGTCGGCGATCGAAACTTTTACAAGCTCGCCACCTTGTACCAGGCAGCAGTTTCCTGGCCGCGTTCAAGGCTAACGTTCTCTTCCTCGCCGCTGCCACCCCATTAACCTGTTAACTGAGGAAATCACTCCGCACCGAGCAGGACGAACATGTCGCGGGGATGCGATAATCGAGCTCGTGAGAACGGAGCGCGCGTGCTATTATGAACGTATGTCGGTACCATTGCGAGCAGAACGAGGTATTAATTTATTTTGACAGAACCTCAGCCACGCGTACTCCCTTAACTGTTCCCATGCTCATCTATGTTAGTAGACGAGTCGTAGGGTGCGTATGATTCGTGAATAAATCGTAGAATGTGTTTGGGGAACGGTTATTGGGTGCTGTTTATGGAGAAGAGAGAGTGCTAATTGTGTAAAGGCCTGGACACAGATCAGATCTGTGTCAGTCTCGTGTCCACTGGTGTCACTAACAACTATTCAAAGATATCCACACTCTACAGCAGGCCTTCTCTGGCTTATTATAATCATGAAAAATAATCAGAATTATATCACATTCGGTATTCCATTACAAATACACCGGCAATCCATTTGTGATACTTTTGTGAAGATCTAATACTAAATATAGAAATTGACGTTTCCATTTCTGAATGCTTATTGCTGTGTTTGTGTTTAGGACCCTAGAAATTAGGATCCTCGAGCGCTTCGACCCGGGAACACTTCGCGGTCATGAACAAGGTCCCATTCAAGCGATTTCAAGGCAACGTCAGTGAAAAAGCCAGAATATCGTGGCCAACGAATTTTAGCTTGAGGGTACGGATACAGATTTCACACGAGGTATCTGTGCCAGGTGCTACACGTCACGCCAGCAGGAGTTACATCGTCGAAGAGGTTAACAAGATTCCACAATAATTAATAAAGGATGAGAGGGATGGACATAAAAAAAAACTCCTGCAAGTTTAAAGATGCCTCCTTATACCCCAAAAGAGTTTAATCCAATATTAACAATAGCTTCTTCCTAAAAAATTCATAAATATCAGTTACTTTGAGGCTGTTACACGAGAAGCCCCTCTTAAGGGGTCATTCTACTTTGTTTGGCCGATAAATAAAGCTACCAACCCAGTGTTGTGTTCATTTCTGGGTAACCGTTACCGTACAAGAGACCACCACAATAGCACTTCATAAATCCGCGTATTTCAGTGTACTAAATTTTCATCTTTGTATATCAAAATACACATAGTGGGTCAGAAGTGACTTAATCCCGCCTCTATCTAACTGTCTAACGTCCGACGGTTAAAATCCACTGAATGTCTAGTCTCAAACTACTTAGGCCTACCAGGAAAAATAGCTTTGATCATATTATACTCGTGACGTTTTCCACCAATCTTTAATCTGCAACCACGTGAATCCACCTTCAACGCTCTCCAACGAGCCGAATCGAATAGCTCGAGCAAGTCAGCAGCCTAACGAGCATCGATCGCAAACTATCAAGCCTGTTTCGCGGCGAACCCATTAACACGCGACTTCGCGCAAGGTCCCGCGTAACTTTTCAATGAAATTTTCACGTGGTTCGGGGTCATTGTAGCGTATAAGGGCTGGTCCCTTGGCGAACCCGTGAATTTCACGTCGAGGGGCGTGCTTAAATTGTATCGACAGTCCCCGAGCGGATTCCAGTGACGATTTTACGCGCGAGGACCAACAATTCCCGACGAGCCCCAGGCGCGGAATGCGCTTCCCCGCGACGCGAGGAGAACGCGCAGCGCCGAAATGAAATTTGTCGAGCGGGATTACGGTGTCCTGGTTTTAATTACTGTAAGTTACTTGTCGCGATTCGCGCCCCAGCTCTTCCGCTTCCTCCCCTAACCCCTTTTTCTTGCACACCCGCGAATATCACCTCGCGGGAGCGTTTGACCTCCTGAGGGTCGCTCGATACGCGCGGGAGGCAGAACCCACGGTTTCGTTGTTCGGAATCGTTCCGCCATTGCGCACAGGTCGCTACTTGTGCGTGGACGAGGAAGAGGCGCGTCGAGGAGCAGGGGAACAGCGGGCGTGAAACGAATATTCGAAACGTAATCCGTCACCAATTCCGCGGCTTTGTGTTGCCCCGTTTCCACGACCACCCCCAATCTACCCTCGCGGGGAATTGAAAAGCGGCGTGCCCGCGCCTTCGCTCGACTCGTTAAACGAAGGAATTTATTTCTTCGCGTTAATCGACTTCTGTCTGACGGTCGGCGTCCCCGTCGCCCTGCTTGCATAATGGATGAACGAAGGTGACGCGTGAATTCCCGTGGACTATGGTAAAAGACGGCTGGATTTCAACGCTCTTTCAAAGTGACTTCTTGTGCCATGGAAATCGGAGGTCTGTAGTAGAGGCGAGCAGGGGGCAAGGGCTGCTTGCTTCGAAAATCGATAGAAAATAGGCATTCTAGCCTGAGTGACCATTAATGGACACTAAATTGTGTGTTTAGTTTTTTACTGAAGCTACTAGCAGTGTTATATTCTAATTTCAGAAAACAAAGATGGAAGACGAAGTGTCGTTCACTTTGTTCTCGAAAGGCTATCACGTTTTCATATTAAAATCATGGGATTAATGTTGTCTATCAAGGAATCGAAAAGTAAAGCAGGGTACCGTCAAGTTGGATAATTTTGACCACAAAATTAGTTTTTAAAACAAATTTCTGTAGCATCCTACAGCAAATATTATTCTCAGAGAAAGTGCCTTGGACAGATTTAAGTATCTATGATTTAAGTATCTAGATGCAGGTTTTCTGAATAATAATACCTGTTACACAACAGATGCTAGAGGAATTTGTTTTAAAATCTGTGTTTTAAACTTAATCCATTTGACGGCATTGGCTTTTACAATTTATTAATTTTCCTAATTTGCCGGAACATTGACAGTCAACCGAGTCACTTCCGAAAGCAGCATAAAACAGAATAAAAATAATTTTCCCAGGCAAATCACCCGTGCACTCTTCGTTTTTATCAGTTTCCAGACTACGCCTTCCTGTTAGCAATCGCAGGCTGCGAGAAATTCCTCAAGCGCGAAGGGTTACGTAGCTCACGCTACGGGCTGTTTAAATCGTTGCCCCGCGCTGCACACACGGCGCGCAGTGCACGCTTGCATTACGCTTCTGGTCGCTTTACGACTTTCAAGTCTATGGTTTTACGGGTGGATGCGACGGCATTGTAGCCGAGCATTGTGTCGCGATCGTCCGATGCGCACAAAGGTGCCGGGTCCGTCGATAATCGGGAAAGCCCCGATGGAAATGGACGGAAAGAAATGAGGAAGAGGGGGCCGAAAAGTCCAGGATGCCGAGAGTCCTCTGCCCCCGATCAAGACGAAATCGTCAATCGGAACGTGAATGCACGGGTATAGAAATGTCCCCTTCGATGGACCTCTCCGGCGACCGAAAAATGGACATGGTTACGTTTGATCCTCGAGCATTTTTATGCTCCCATCGAGCTCGCGCAGCCTCCACTTCGTCAATCTCGGTGGTACGTGTGCGGAAAGATGTTAATAATCGATGAAACGATCGGCGCGCTTGAGGGAGGGTCGGAATAAAGCAAGCCAGGTAATTAGGAATACTGAATACACAAAGGTAAGTTTGCTAAATAATTTCGGTTTTCGAAAGCGGTGTACGGTGATCGCATAGTTGCTTCTTGAATTAAAAACTTTCCTTGGGATTCTTAGGAAACTTGAAGATAAGAAGTTCGAGTCACCACCCACGCTCGCGCCCCTCTTCCCCCCCCCCTCGGTTTTTATATCTTAGATAAGTCTTTGAAACTTGAACTCAATCCGTAGGATATTTCCTTCGTTCTCTTTAAAAAAAGTTCGATAATCGAATTTATTCGTGCATCTGCGTCAGATGGTAAACTAAGGATCTTTAAACTTCTAAGAAATTCCTGTTACGTTGCGTGCAAAATGCAAAGTGGGTCAGCTTGAAAAGATGTGCTTTTATCTCCGAGTACGAGATGTTATTTGAAATTTAATTTTCCGTCTCATATACGAAACGCGTACGGTTAAAAGTATCAGGGGAAGATTTCAAGACACATTTAAAGTAACAGACATTAGAAACTTGAAATTAGGAGATGCAAGGTCATAATAAATAAAACAAAGGTGAAGGTGAAGAAGAATGTATAGAATTTAACGAGAGTTAAATACATAAATAAATGATAACTGTTAGTCGACAAGAAATCTGACTCGTTGGAAATTAGAAACAGCGATAAGTGAAAGGAGACAAAGCCTCGGGGATAATAATTTTCGCGCGAAAGCTGCCCAGAACGATTACGTCGCGACGCGGAAAAACGTGGCACAGGTGCGGATGGGGCGGAAACAGGGACGAAAGCCGACAACGATATTGACACAAGCTTCAGTTTAATTTCTCCACCGACAAACATTGGTTTTCCAGCCACGCGAAGCTGCGTGCACCCCTTCTGTCTTGTTCCCGCAACGAGCACCCCCGTTCAAAGAATCGAATGCAACGCGGAACGGAATATGTACGCTCTCGCGCGACAAATTTGTTCGTCGCTCTGCCAGCCATTATAATTGTCTGGAATGTGAGAAGCGTTCGTGCGAGTTTGCGAATCGATGAAACGCTTTACACGAAGCGAACAGAATCGAACGGGGCTGCAGACAGAAAATATTATAATTGAGAGGGAAAAACAGAAGGTAAAGAGAATCTTTACTTCCTTGAATATAAAACGAACCCTCTACTATTTCCACAATTTAGTGAAAGCAGAAATACAATTTTCTATCAAAATTATTGGTTCTAAAACGTAATTCGCTTTTACATTTTCTTTCCATGGAACTAAAATTTTGTAACCCACCACTTATCAAACGATCATCAGTCAATTAGAAAAGCATATTGCTTGAATCAAGCAGCGTGCACCAAGAACTTCTACAATCCACAGCCCATTAAGGACAGCCCGTCTAACTCCGAATATTCCGAAGTTATCTATCGATTCAATTCCCAACAGTTTCTCGACACGAAACGTTGCGCGCACCTATTGTCCCATTTCCGACCATCACGATTATTTACAAACGCCCCGTAACGAGGCGCAGTAATTTCAGCAACCATCTGGCTTGCTCCGGGAAGCTTGCAAAAATTAATCTCGGGGATAGATGCACACGGCGGGGCGCGTTTAAAGTTTCATGCTCCAGCGTCCAAGTACCACCGTCAGAAGATAATCATGAGGCCCTGTAACCGGGGTACGTTCGAAAGCTGGCCAGCATATTTTATCGGGGCTTGCAGCATTATTCACGCGGCTGGAACCACGCGCGGTTAACGTAACCATTCCTCCTCGAGTGCATTTATCCATCCGAGCGGGCGCCAGAAAAAAGGAACGCGAGTCCGTGTCTTGCAACGAATATGCGCCGTGTTGGGGGCGAACTTTCGCTGGGAGGAAAAACCAGCGAGGACCAAACGCCCCTTCCGCTGAAATACGCCCCTACCACGGGCACGGGAAATTTATTTATCAGCCGACCGCGTAGCGTTACGATATTTCAAAACGTTCCAGCCGTGCCGCGCAACGATCTCCAGCCAGCATCCGGAAAGTATTCGCGCGTATTTACCGATAACGATCGCCCATCCCCGTATCGCGTATTATTAATTAATGCGCCGCGCGCGGTGTCGCCTAGCCTGCCATTGGAGGGAGGGAAGAGAGAGGGGGAGCCATAATCACCGAATCGCTTCGCAACAAATTACGCACGATCGCCACTGGCTGCTCGTGAACATTTTTCTCTGAAAAATCGCCTCCCACGCTTCCACCGGCTCGCTGGACCATCATTCGCGCTTTTTTTTCTCCGCTATTCTTCGTGAACGAACTGCGACGAGTTCATTCATTCTGTTTATTCCTATTCTTGCGCTACGCTCGTCAGCGGTATAGGAATAAAAGTGCTTTCGCTTTATGGAGAAAATATATGCTTTTGTCTTTTAAGGGCGTGTCAAGGGGAAGCGATGCTCGATCCTCGAAATATGTGCTTGAATCTTCGAGGGGGCTTTTGGAATATTTCTCTGCTGGGCGGGCAAACGAGTAACCTATATGTCTTTTACCTCGAGCTTAAACAGATTCATTTTCGTTCTTTTCGGTAAATCGAGATTAAAAATAAAAGATTCTTTTAAAATTAAAATTAACAAATCAAGAAATACATGGACATTTTGAGAAAAGATGTTTAGACTTCGCGTAATCTCTTGTATTCACTCTTTATTAACAAAAATATTTAATAACAGAATGACATAATGAAGAAATATCTCTTTGACACTACGAGTTATTGTTATCTGAATCTTTTTCTATATCATGAGAACTGTTCACCTGTGCACTGTAGGGTTAACATATACATAATTAACTTTCACGTCCAAATTTAACCTCTGATCTTACATAGCACTTTAAATATTCCCAGTGTCTTCCAACAAAACTGATAATTCTGACTTATACTTGTTTACCTGCTCACCACAGATTTGATAGCAGGTAAGGTGAATGAATTCTGTAAACTAAATGTCTGCCTCGCGATAATTGCCCGTGCACGTGTCCACGTAATCCCATTTTATACGCTGCATTATTGAAACCGTGAAGTATTAATCAAGAACGCTGAGAACGTTTGATTAACGAGCACTATCAAGAATACATCGGGCCGTTTCAAATTATAGTTTTCGCGCAGGCGAAATTAATGTCGGGCATCCATAATTCACTAATCAAATTTTCGGGGATTGCAATTTGACATATTTGATAACGTTCATTACCGGTCCGAGCAATTTTAAGCTACGATGTAATTAACGCGGCGCGTATCGATACGTTACTGATTATTTAAAATTATCTCCGGTCGATGGGGCCCGTTCCCAAATGTCACAGATCCCTGATTTACAAATGTGGATATTCGAATGAAGGAAAAAAGACTTATAGATGGAACGATCGAAAACAGTAATTGCTCGTCGTGGACAACTACAATACCGATTCAATTAACAGGGTACACTAATGAATTATCCGATTAGCCTCTGCCACTATCGCTCATTAAACGAATGGAGAACGCGAGGGGAATAATGCAGTGGTTTTTGGATTGATCGAAGATCAGCGGACTTTCTATTTCAACGGCTGTCTACGAGCACACTGTTGCAAGATTCGACCGTTTGTTAACATTTCGACTGGCTGTCGATCACTTTGTTCCCTCGACAAAGCTGTGCGGCACCAATTTCTGCACAAATACTACAACGGGGCAACGTTATCCTGTAAAACAATACACTCGAGCAAAAGGTATAATTAACGGGGCTTCTGATTTAATACACGACGCGTCCAACTAACATTGAATGCCGATGATTCATTCGCGAATGATTTGCAATTAACGCGTTTGACGCACTGCTAATATTGTTCCAGTTTGGGCGTTACCATTTCATATTATTACTACCATTAGCATTATCGCTTCCGCTAATTAAATTTCAGCAATTTTCACGCGGGCATGTTAGGTTCGAGCCTCGATAAAAATGAAGTTTGCTATTGTGACTATCGTTGAATGGTTCGACAAGGCTGCAAGAAGTGTCCATGGCATCCGCGTTTGGTATTTTATAGAATTATAGACGATAGTATGAGCGATGCAATGAAAGTCAAGGTTTCAGAAAGAGAAAATACGTTTGATTTCTATTAATTGAAAAATAATTAATCAATGAACGAAAAATCGATAATAGTTGTTCACTCCTACTTTATCCTCTCGCCTCCATTCCTTAACCCTTATACGGAATTTGTAAGGGTTAACTTAACTTACGGATAAGTAAATTTTGGTAAAAATGATTTCAATATCATATATGAAATTTTTTTTTTAAAAAATCATTACTATTTACTATTGAAGGTTATTATTTATTTAAAGATATGAAGGAGTTTCAGTCCAAATATTAAATAATATATTAGTAAAAGGAATAAAGATTTGTGACTCGATTTTGGGTGAAAGCATTCTACGCTCTGAATTCCGTGGATATTGTTGTTTCTTGATTCGCCGGAGTCGATTCGTCTCATTCCTTTGCAATTCCAAGAAGACGTATCAACTGGTCCCCCTCCGTTGTCGCGTCGTCGACGATGACGGCACCTTCTTCTATTTTGGATCGGCGGCTTGCATAACCAGACTCGACGACGAGAAATAGAAACGGGGGTAGGAACAGACCGAAGAGAAGAGGAGCGAGCACGCGTGTACGCTTCACGGCTAATACGCTCGCCTTTCGAACGAGCGCGCTCGACCTTTCAACGCGAAACGGAGGACTTCCTCCGAAGATCTCGCGAATAAAGCGAGCGCGATGCTCGAGGGGACAATATTACAGCAACGCGGATGCTTTATATCTCATTTTGAAACAGACGGCAGAATCTTCTTCGAAAGTTGCACTGAATTCGCGGAATCTAGGGCGGCCAGTGTAGACCTTCCAAGTAGAAATTACGCAGACTAGTCGAGGGAAAAAAACGAAAGTCGTCTCGTGCATCACAAGGATAATGGAATATGAGAAACGAGTGTACCAAAGAAACAAACGAAATGAAACGGAGCAATGGGACGCAAAGGCAAAGCAAGAAAGGCGACACAAGAAAGCGGGCGCGGTAGAATAAAGGTTGTATGGAGAAAAAAAACAGTACGAGAAGTAAACCAGGGAAGGGAATATTAAACAGAGGAAAAAGCACGAATGGATGATGGATGACGTTCTTAAAACACGCATCAATAAGCCCAGTATAATATCTTGAATCATATTAAAGCTCATAAACAAAATGGACGCGAGAGCACGCCACTTGATGCAAATTATCTCCCAACGAAAGTACAAAGACACAACATCGTTCTACATACCGGTCATATTTCATCATCAACTTTATTTAATTTTTCATCCCTCCATCCGATTTCTTCTCCTTCCCCCCTGAGAAGCATTCAACGCACGGACATTTAGAAATAATACCGTTTGTTTTCCGTTATATATCCAGCTCAGGAATAACACGGTGAAAGAGTATATCGCGGCGAAAAGCGCCTCGAGCGCGAAGAATATTAAACGGGAGGAAAGATAACGCGAATTGGCTAATGGACCACGAAGGTGCGGTGGACGTCGACGAAGGAACACCTGAAAATTTCAAGCGACGTTAAACTTCGCCAGCGGGATAGATATATACACACGATCGATATTTTTCTGGTGGCGATACGTCAAGGCAGCCAACAAATATCCCGCGGGTTGCGTAACCGCGAGTTCACGCGCGAGTGGCGGTGCTCGTTCTGCATAATGCAGCCGCGCCGGTGCAAAAAGCTTCGAGAGCCTTCGCGTTGATCAAAAGACCTTCTTTACCGGGAGCGTGCCCCGTAGCGTGCACGTTATCGCGCGGAGAAATAACATCGACGATGCTATTACATCCCACGGCGGATGAGATGGCCGGGAGAGGGTGGAAACACACGACGTATGTACGCAGGGGGCGCGGTGTAATCGAATTTCATGCGATACTTCTGAACGACGCTTCGCCGTTCTCGTTTTTCCCGTTTTTCTTCTCCTTTCCATTTTTTTTTTTTTTTTTTTTTTTTTCTCCTCTGTCGTATCCGTCCGCAGCAGCAGCAACAACAACAACGCAGCCGGGCTGGAAACCGATGGCTCGAATAACCAATTCCTTCGTCGACAGGTACGGGCGTAACGTTGATCGTCGGAAGGACGCGAAGATTTATCGTGACGTGGATCGAACGGGAATCGGGGTGATGTACGAGGCGGGACGGGAAATTGTAGCGGCTTTTTTTGGAAGTTTGATCGGTGTCGGTCTTCCTCGATCTTTACATTCACTTGGACGTCGGTTTATTCAGAGTTTCGAGCGTTCTATCGCGGTGGGGGAACGTTAAATACCGGTGGAAAGTGGCGTGGAACGCGAGTTGCGTGAAAGGGGTCCTTTAGGCCAACGTGCTTTGGTGTTTCTTTTTGCGAAACAAACGTATTTCTTTATAGCTTATAGTAATGATAAACTTTGCGTCAAAGAGCATGCCTCAGCTTTACTTTATTTTTTCGTAATTAAGTGAAATGCTTCATTTTCGACCAAAACGACTACCTCGTACCCTTAAAATGTCACGACGACAGGTTCTTCGAACATACACCTTTCTGCATGGAAAAAAGCAGTGCTTTTAGCATCGGCCAGAGCATTTGGTTTCATTACGTCGTTTTCTCTTATCGAAGCACGCTCGATCAGCCAATTCACGGCTGCATCGTTATTTGGCGTTCGATTCCGGAGCACGTGGGCTCGCTCTCATAATTGTACACTGGTGTAAGTGAGCTAGTTTGAATACCAAGCGAAATTTCGTATTGGATGCACGCGCAAAGGGTGAAACTCCGCGCTTAAAATGATAGCATTATAGCGGAGGAACACTGGCGAACGAGTAATACATTATACAATTTTTACTGGCTGCAATTTTCGATGATCGATATGTACACGATGCAGGCGCATAATAAAAGCGTAAGGTCGTCATGTATATCTAGGCATACGTGAATGGTGTAGTCTTTAACGTGCGATTTAATAAAAAAGGAATAAATTGGTAATATAAATTATACGAATAGAAAGCGCGAAGTTTAATAATCGATTGGTATTTTCATTGATCGTTCTCGCGTTAATTCAATTTATCATAATACTGGAAAGAGAAACAGGCTTTACTGGTTTACTTGGTTAAACTTTTTATGCAATTTATTAAAAATCAAAAACTGAAAAACTGGCCTACCAACTGCGGTCTCCCCTATCTCTTTAAATTTCCCCTGAAACACGAGTGTCCCTCGATTTCCATCGCTTCCCGTTTGCCTCAATCTAAGTAATTACTTTGTTTTCATCCTCCTTTTCTGCTGCCAGCAATTATTTTAATTCGAGGTTCCATCAGTTTAGTGGTTACTACAAAGCTACAAATACGATACAAACTAATCACCCGAACAGTTTACTCAAAGTACTCGTCAAATTGTTAATTTTAAAATAATACACAAATGCGTTTTATCTACTTTTTGAAATCGAACTCAGTTACACAGTGAAATGCTTAGTTGACATTCAGTGTTTGAATTTTATTCCCAGCCAGAATACTCGTTATTAACCAAGTCTACCTCGACCGTATATAGATTAACCTATTTTTATCTGCCTTCTACTTGTACCCAAGAGTGTGCTTCAGGCTCTTGTATAAAATCTGTTTGGAGTGCGTTACGTACAGGTTGTGCAATGGTATGTGCCTAACTCGTACCCTAGTACACACGAGTTTATTGCAACGTCATGGAAAAATCAATACAGAGCAAAGGCATTAAAGCCAGCAGGAGGTGCAGGTATCAGGAATCTTAGCATTCACCTGTTACCACACTTCCACAAGCAATTACAGTTTTGGATATACTATTTGCTAGAAAACACTGTCTCCACATTATTAACAGAAAGAGAGCTGTGTGCTCTAATAGATAACACAGCTCTAAGAGGTAATAAAGCACAGAAGATTATTAACCCAAGCAGATCTCTACACTCTAGAATGTTAGAAACTAACACATATCCGTTAGCCAAATAAACATAGGTAGGTACTTGAATGTTTCCCGAACATCAAGAAAACGTCCAACTAAACGATTGCTGCTCAGGTAACCTACATAAATCTAATCGAGCAGTTGCCACCCACGCCAAAATCAGCGGTTCCTTCGAACCAGATTTTGAATTGTCTGCCAACTGATTGTCAGTGCGAAAGATCTGTTGGAGACGAAGCAGAAGCGTGCGCGAGCGAGTTGCATCGAGAGAAATTACCATCTCGAACAACCGCGACAGGATGGCACGTTTTTAAGAGCGGACCGTGAACTGGAGTGTGACGCAAGTAGTCGAGGTCAAGGATATCGCCGCGGAGGCTTCCTGCGCGCCGGTGATGCACGCGAGGCGAAGGGAGACGCGCGGATGCCGCGTTATAAATCAAGCACTACGAGCCATTAGGGCGGCCATAATTCGTCGATATCTCGAGGACCGGCGGCTTATTATATCCTCTGCATATATAATTCGTGGAGGCACGGGCATCCGTTCGTTAGGCCGACGCCTGGCTACGCGCCGCGTCGTTTTGACCGATGAATGGATCGAAGCGATTGATCGGCTCGCCGGATTGATCGTGGAAGGATCGATCGGCCGGTGATCAATGGCCGCGACCGCGCACCCTGGGCCCCGGGCCATCGATGCACGGAGGGTTGCGCGCGCGCCCGCCCGCCCAGCCCGTGTAATTGGATTTAAAGATACGGCCTCGCGATAAACTTGACGAATGCCTGACCCGACACGAAGCAACGATTCGAAAATATTACTCGTAAGTTGGAGGAGTGGAGCGGCCGAGCGCTTTTCATTCACCCCCTTCGACGTGTATGTAACTTGCACTCGTGTGGCTGGATCTCGAATCGGATCCCAATGGTGAAACCGTAGCTGAGGGTTTCGAAATGAAGCGTCACGTGTCCTCGTCAGATTTGAACGAAAACACAAACATTATGGATGAATAACGTAAACTCCAAAGATCCAGTCGTGTGGAGGTGGATATTGAATTTGAATGTACCTCCGCTAATGTCCGCGCATCTCCTTATCCGATCTACAGCCACAGCTTTTCAATCCGTTTTTGAGCCGCGCAAAGGATTCCCAGCGAGCGCGTCGGATGCGAGGGCGAGCGTATAATAACGTATTTTCGATCGGCATTTACGAAGCAATGGCGCGACAAATCGCATGCACGACAGAGCGCGCCGCGTCATCGAACAGTCAGCGCGTATTCATTCTACGCCACGGGCGATAATCGATAACCGGATGGAAGTACGGATAGATTGTCAGATATCGACGATGAACATCAAAAGGTAAAACGATCAAAGTCACATTTGCGGCGGGTGTCGTCGTTGCAGCGAGGGGATGGAGGTGGAGGTCGAGGGGAGGTTGGACGGTCGCTGTCGAAACGTTGCTTATCGCAAATGAACTTTTGATCGTCCTTCCGGCGGGCGTAAAACGCGTAAACAATTCGTCTGTTATCGGAGTTTGTGTAGACGCTTAAGCGCTAATGGCGCGCGCGCGCGCGCGCGCGCACGTGCACAACGCGGGCGGGATTTCAGCGAAAATCCACTTCCGATTTGCCCGTGCGACCAGCGCTCCATCGCGCTTTGCTCCCTTCCAACTGAAAATGCAACAAGTCAAAAGCCATTTCGCTCGGCCCTGTTCCAGGCAAAAAACACGAGTACGGGCGGCGAAAAACGAGCGTGTATCTTCACGATGATAGGGAATCTCGGCGGATACAGAGGCGACGAGCTCCTCTCCCGTCCACCGTGTCGCTTTTATTCGTATCGTCGAGACCGAGTGTTCAGCAGCTGCATAATATAGCTTCGAGGGGCGTATAAAATGCGAGATCGACGCGTTCTTTGCGCCGTGCGTTTTGCGTGAAAGACGTGGCAAGCACTTGGAAAGTTTTAAATGGCGTCGTGCGCCAGGGTCTCGCTTGGGAGATCGTTTTGAAGGTGGGATGAGGACGACGCAAAGGGACCGTCGCTCGTTTTGGTCACTAGCCTTTAGAGCAACTTGATTTTCTTAAGAAAAGGGAACTGCTTGTATATGAAACTTAAACGAATAGGTGTGAATCACTTAATATTGGAACTATTGGTTAGTATTGGTATAATATTGTACTATATTCTTAAAGATATAATACGTAACAATTACTTTTTACATATTCTCTTATTCTATCGCAACATCAAAATATTAATTTGCGAATTAAAAGTTTCGCGGAGAGGATTCTTTTTACAGTGAATCTCAAGTGGCGGGGAGAAAGAAACAGAACCAGTCTGTCTCTAATAAAAAGTGAGTATGGGTATGTTAATTTGGACTTTCAGTACAATCAAACTTTCGACATATTTGTTAAATACTAAAAAGGGGAGGACATCGATTTTGATGAGCTTTGGCACGATGGATCTATGTCGAAAATAAGTAAATACATAGCAGTCCGAGCGTTTAAATTAATAGGCCTTAATAATAGAGATATTATTAAACATTTCATGGTGGCCATGGGATTTTACTGGATAAAAATCCATAAAGAAGTTGGCAACCCTAATTGCCGCTTTCGACGACACGAGAAAACGTTTATTCTTATAATCAGGATGGCAGTCCTCTTAAACGTCATCAAGAGAAAGGAGCAAAGAATTTGCCCACCGAAGTCGCAGAAACGAGCACAGCAAGCGTTGCTGGAGCGACGCTGGAACGTGCCCTCGCTCATTCCATGCGTTTTCAGCACGACCACGTCCCTTGCTTGCGTAACACGGCGAAATGTCCCGCCCTCAAAGGGCCGCAGCTGCGCATAAAAATACTGCCCTCGCAGTTCTGCCCCAGTTTTTCCAATTTCGCAAACAGGAGAAGTCGACTCGGAGCGAATCCACATCCGTAGGGCGACTAATAATAGTTACCTATGCGTCCCCGCTCGCAATCTGCAAATTAATGCGGATGCACGGAGAGGATATTTCGCGGAAGAAGTAGCAGCGATCGAAGAGAACGTGGAACGTGTGCACGGTGAGCTCGAAGAGGACGGGTTCAACGAAATTGAATAAAGAACCACGCGCATGCGAGCGGCTTCGGTATATGCATAGTCTTCTAAGGGAGCTCAGATAAAAAGCCAACGCGGAAGCTGAAATAAAGTGACTGGGCGTGATTCTAGAAGTAAATGTCTGGATTACGAATTGCCGTTTTCATCCTTTATTTTACGTCCGGCGTAATCTTCCTCGTACATCCCTTTCTTTCGAGCAGCAATTTAAATACGAAGCCCTACGGAAATTTAATGAACGCGGCCCGCGTTCTCTGAGTAAAAGAAGATAGGTGCAATCTGAGCCAGTCGTTGGGAAGTTGAACATTTTAAATATATACAGTGGGTATTTAATATTAATTTATACTAAACACTCCGAGAAGATAGGCTAAAAGACACAGCTCCTCCAAGCATCCACCTCCTTTAAGAATTCACCCCTGCACAACACCCAAGCAAACCTTCCGAAACAATTCACTGACACCCTCGGAAACCCCACCAAACCCACGATATCCCCCTCGAGGCCCAAAATCAGTTTCCCAGCATATGGTACAATTCATACGTCAACCATGTCTCGTTCAGTTAGGTCAGAGACAGCGTATCAGCCGGAAGAGTCTCTTCAGAAAAACATCCACCTCGTCCCACAGGGCGCACAAGACTTCATCCCCCTGAAGGATCTTCTTTTCGAAATGCGCAAAAAAGGGGGCTTCTAGACGATCCAGGAGCCACGAAATTTATCCGAGCAGAGGCAATAGGCAAGAAGCGATTCGGTTCGGAGCGGAAGGAAGCATCAACCCTCTTCGCGGCACGCGGTGGAAGCGCCATTCACGTCGTGCTCCCTTTCGACTGGACTCTTCAGAGTTTAATATAATGGCTAATATCATCGGAGATCCGCACAATGCAAACAATTTGAACCTGCCGTCTCTCCTTCGGCCGAGTTCCGAGTGGCCTCAGCCGGAGAACCAGCGACAAGGGGCGGCAGGGGTGGCACGCGATAAGGCGGCCAATGAACAGAAAATAGCGTGCTCACGGAGGAAACTGCGGGCCTCGTCGACTAAATACGACGGACATCGGTAATCGATAGCGCACAATGGCCCGCAGAAAACGCACCCCCAACGATGTCTGCGACACAGCCGCGGACCACCGTCGCGATCGTCGTGGATGTCAACGATGGCTTTAGAACACTCGCGGCTGTTGGAATCTCTGGGCGACGGGATTCATGGCGTAGACAAAACATCGTTAATTCCGAATACCGTCGCGGGGTAATTTCCGAAGTTGGCAGACCATGGAGGCTTAGAAATTATTTCATCGTCGTCGATCTCGTGGGCAATCATTCTTGGAGATTCGTATATGGTCCCTCTGGGTTATAAAACCACAGGCTATGAAACACAAACGAAACTCCGTAAATATATGGAAAGATTGATTTCGAGGAGGAACTATCGTTTATTCGTGGTTAACGCGCGATAAAATCAACCTTGGTATTATTTCCCGAGGCTGAGTTAATTCTGCTGTGAACTCGTTTTCTCCTCGCTCCATCGCGACAGAGGGAAGAGTCGAGTTTCCCTTGCAGATGTACCATCCTCCTCGAAGTCAGGAATACATTATCCACGGTTTAATTGTACTTTTACCGGCCAGACGTCGAGCTTCGATAAATCTCGCTCGTTAACCGGGGATCCCCGTCGAACGACTCCAACGGTTCTTTTTTTCTCCGCTGAATAACGCTTGACAAGAACTCCTTTGACCGAGTGGTCTTCGAGACGGGTTTGAGAAAATTATTTCATCTGATAGGAAGTGAAAGGCAAACGGTAGTTCGGTAATTGTTTAGTCGCGAAATAAAGACGCGAGTTAAAGGTAGCAAAGTCCGTAGTTTCTACTCTAATCATCTCTTACGTTTGCACTCTAATTATCCATTTTGGAAATCAAGGACAGCTTTCCTGGAGCTTGCAAGGTGCTCGATATACGAGTCTACCTATAACCAGAAGAAATTTTCCAAAACAATACGCGAGATACATGAAATATAGTGTAACGGGCTTTCTTCTTCTCGCGAAACCCAGTAATTTGCATTCAGCCTCGCCAGTGGAATCCAATTCCAGGGCAATTCGCTTGGCGTGTTCGAGCAAATAAAAGAGAGGAGCGGGATAGGTCGATTTCCGTGTGAATGCAAACAATTTGCGATATATCATTAGCGCCTACCGGGCCTGGTTAAACATTATCGCCAATAAAGCACGCTTTGTGCCGCGCAAACGGTTCCCTTCAGTTTCCATTCGGATTAACGGGGGATTAAAAGTGAAAATAACGCTGGGATCTCTTTAACACTAAACGTCACTGCCTGCAGGACCGATGTAAAAGCTGCGAGAGCGTATTACGCGAATTAGCGGCTCTGCTCCTCCGCGTATGAATCGCGTGGAACTTTAATGTTTAATATATTAATTGAGCGGGTTGAATGGGAGGAAACGGCCACTTCCGTAATAATGGTCAGCTTTTATACCCAGGATTTTACAACCCTATTAAATGATCCAGCGAGATTTCACGCTATTTTCGACAATTCAGATTCTGCAACTTGTTGGAACTAAATCATGTTCATTAGTGGTGGAATTACGGATAAACGTGCCTTCGGATTTCATTGCTGTTTCACGCATCGTATCTTAAGTTCCCGCGAGAAATGCGATAAATATATCTGTTGCGCATCGCGTAATGTCTCATTCGCATCTAGGCATTTACAAGTTACTTTGAAATTTCCTGTTACGTACATTCGCCAGTCTATAGATCGCGTGTACACGCAAGATTGTAGTACAGTTTCCGAAAAGAAAACTTCCATCTTGTTCTTCCAACAGTTTCCAAGATAACACTCGAAGGGGGTGAAGCTACCCTCGAAAGTTTCACTCTTCTTCACACCGAACCCTCCAGTGGCGCAATGTAAATATGCATCCCTTAGTTTTATCGTGTTATGCCAACATCAACGTCGAACCTTTCGCCAACGCTCACCCGGCAGAGAGCATCGCGACAAAGGGCTGGCTGGGAGCTGGACAGCGTTTAAACATTATCACCCGCGAAGGGCATTTCGCGTCGCGAGCATCTGGACCGCAGTGGCCACCTCCTTTCAGATTAAGTGGCCTATGAAATGGAAGCATATTTTTCGGTTCTACGGCAACGAACGAGCAAACTTTCCCGGGGATATTGCGGAGTACATACGTTACCCCGAACTTTCCCGGATTATAGCGCCTTCTCCAGACGGCCTGCATAAAAAATGTATCGCCGTATAACGCGGCCGTGCACCTATGCATGACGCGAGGGTATCTGGATTTTATCGCGGATAATATCGTTACGTCGCTGTTAATAATCGGAGCGTTACTTTTTAAAGAATGTGGCCGCGCGTAAGTTATTTATACCCAGTTTTTACGGCACGAAGGGAGGTTCTTTAAAAAGAGAAACTGTCGCATAAACGCGCGGGGTTATTGCACTTTACCGCGCGATATCCCAGAGTGTAACAAGAGATTTCTTTCTACACCAAGAGACACAGTTCTCTTGCATATTTCTCTATAATTTTCAATATTCTTCTTAAACCTTTTCGTCACGAAAGGAGCTCAGGTGAAATTCCACGATTTTCGTTTTCCATTTTTCCTTTCAACTCGAAGCGAGCGTTCCTTTCAATCTACGTGTCTCTAAATACGGTTGCGAGGCAATGCCGCGCAACAACGACGGAAGAGGAGGGTAAAGAAAAGTGAAAATTCATCGAAAATTCGCGGGTGGACTTTGGTCCCCGTTGCAAAGCCCCGACGTTGCAATTCTGTCGCGTCTTCAGTTTCAATTTCTCGCCCCGTTTACCTCTCTTATTTCCCTCCTCTTGCAGCTTTAACGAAGGTGAGAAGTTCAACGGGATAATTTTCGTATGCAAATGCGACTTCACCGGGGTAGGGATCTCTCGTAATCGCGCCTCTGCCCATCTAACGAGGGTGTATTGAATTTTTATGTTTCCAAGACTCGTTATCCGCCACCGTACACACCGCCCCGTGGCAATCAATAACGCATTAAATTCTCCGTCAGCGGTGCGTAATCCCCAGACGCGAATCGCCGGAATTCGAATGACTGGGAGATAAGGCGCGAGGGGGCGCGAAACAGCACGGGAAGAAGGAAAGACCGAACCTACATTTTGGTGTCTATCTTCGTGTCAGCAATTGGAGCTTGCCGAGACGCGGTAGTGGCGCGTCAAATACTCCTCTTCGAATAGCGACACGGTAGGTAGCGGAGAAAAGATGAACGTAGGAGTGTAGGTGAACAGCTACGCGCCATTCCTTAGAGGAGGCTAGATATTGGTACATAAGATTGAAAATTCTCCGCGAATAATGCCCCGACTAGCATTGTTACTGGCTTGGACCGAGGAACGGCAATAAGATCCTGAAGAATGCGGAAAAACGCACGGACTTCGCTGAAAGCGGACCTTTTATTTCCCTTCGGCAATTACACCCGTATCCTCGAATGTACGAGCATATCAGCGGACGCATAAGGTCAGAGGCATCTCGATTTTACTCTGATCGTTCCTTTTTAGCTGCCTCTGCGACGACGTATATCGTACGTATCAAGATCATTTGTTCGCCGCTGGGGTCGCGATCGTGAATTTCCAGAATTGACTAAGGTAGATCGGTAAATTATTATACAATTCGTAATACCGTGTGACCTTCGATTTAACCAAGTGACACGGGTGTAGGTTACAGGATTTCAGGCTAGCGCAGTCAGTTCATCCCCAACCGCCAGTGGGGTGGCGTAAATGACATAAATCCGTGATCCACAGTGATTTTCAAGGAAATTTCGCTGAGTGGCGGTATAACAATGGTCGTATACCTTTCCACGCGAAAGTTGCCGGCGTTCGATGGAAAAGAAGCGAAGGGAGAGGCGATGGCTGGGAGCGAAATTCAATCTTCCGGTTAAAGAAAAGTTAAAGCGGCTATCGGCTTATCGGGAAGTTGCCGCGTGTGCGCCACCGCGCGGAAATGGATTTCGGTCCCCCGGACATATTTAATTCCCTCCCCCGGAGGTGCAGCACGACCGTAAATTACCAGGGTTAGGCCAGGCCGCTGCGAGCAACTTTGACGCGGGGGTGGAAGCGTTCGACTGCACCAGGTACGCGGTCGATTCCACCTAAACGAGCCTCGATCGGTCGTTGATCATGCCGCAACGATTAAGGGCCACGCTAATGAAAGCTGGCTGTCTCGACTCTGCGTGTGCCTACCGGGCAACAGCGACCATTTATGCCCCCGATTGGGGTTCAATGGAAAACCTCCCTCGATAGATCTTTGAAGTAACTTTGCGAAACTATTGGTTTAGGCGTGTCTGCCCTGGTGCGTTCTGGTACGAGGAAGCAGACGTATGGGTGCAACCGAAAAAAGGCTGGTTATTGGGGGGACGAAAAATCAACGATGAGGAATAAAGTCTTCAAGAAGAGAAACAGGTGTGTAGGTAATAATAACGTAGCAATGGTGTAGTATATATGTATATAGTTATCACTTGAATTCGGAGGGAAAGGAATCGGAGCAAAAGGAATTGAAGTAAAAGGAATTCCTTTTCCTCCTGCAGAAAATCGGTTCTCGATGTACTGCAATTTGAAGAATGCTGGCTTGCAGCTCTGAGTCAAGAATTCCAAGCAATCCAGTTATTCCAGTCATTGTAAAATATGTATGCAATGGAGAAGTTGTACGAAGTATAATAATATGTGCACAAAATTCCACCACGCGTTTAAAGTAAACGATGGATTAGAAATTCAAGATCAAAACTTCAAACACGCTTTGAGTATTGCTATTATGCTACTGGCGAAGGTATTAACACTACTATTTAACAGAGGAGAAGATTTTTTAATTTCGAGAAGTCCTGTAACATCAATCAGGTAGTAACAGAATTGTAAAGGAACCGACGCAAATTGATATTATATCGTGAAAAAACACCCCGGGGTTGGTTCCTTTCAAATGTAAATTCCCTGACACGGTTTCGCAAACAACGTTCCACAATGGGACAGCGGATAGATAACGAGGCAGGTGAATGGCGTCGCGTCGATTCGCCTTCCCCCCCCTCCCGCCGAATGCTTAAAAAGTCCATTCGTTTTACGAGCTGGCCCGGTTGTCGCGGCCGAATCGAAGGGGCTTATGCAAATTGCTTATTATATGACCACGCGGTGTATCGCGGAGATTTTATTACGGTAACATCGAGGGCCGCGGTGGGGTGGGATCGGGAGGGGCCGAAGGGCAGAAGGAGGGAGCGCGCTCTAATTGGTATGTAAATCGCGCCTCCCTCGCGTTCGCGGTTCGTACACGAGAGGACGCATACAAGGGACGAGCACGCCGCTTATCGTTTATGCGTGCTCGTACTCGTTGGCTTTACCATACATTATCCCCTCACTGATATCAGCCTAAATCAAGCGGCTTTCGTACTATCGATTTTCGAATCGAGTCCAACCCCCGCCGCCGCACCCCCCCTGCCCCACCCCGCGAACCCCCTCTCGTCCAACGAGACATCGAAAGTGATTTTAACCCATTCCGATCAATATTGTGCGAGCCTGCCTTCGCTCTCCACCTCGCCAAACGTTCACTTTGTTTCGACGAGCGTTGCGCGACCGAACACGTCGCGATGAAACGTAATTCAAGAGTCCTTGTAGAAAACACTGTACCTATGTAAGTGCCAAAATTAAAAATTAAAATTTTATCGGGAAATGTACGTGCCAGTGGTAATAGTAATTTTAGTAAAATTTCCCTTTGTAAATAAGTTACCAATAGTGCTAAAAAATGGTACTGTTGGTATGTGTATCCAATGCCACTTCTGTAGAAAACAATGTAACAGCCAATTAAGTTTAGCCATTACAGTGCTTGCAAATTTAAATCAATGGCACATTCTGTTTTCTGTACTGAGGTGGCACATACAGGATTTTCTATGAATATAATTCTTTTCTTAATAGTTTTGGACTATATTATTGCGAAAAATAGAAAGTTCTGTGATGTATTTGAGTTAATGTATACCTGAGCACATTTAGCAATCAAAATAAATCAAATTTTGTACATAATTTGAAGTCAGGGAAGTTTTTTGTTTCTCCTGAAAAGTTTGATTTTTGGCACTTACCTTGTTTTCTACAAGGACCATTCAATTTTTAGTCATATTTTTTCCCGGAAAATCGCAACGTCCCATTGCACCCCCCTTTGGAAGGGAATATCTCCGTCACAAGTTTCGAATTAGAACTAGGATTACGTCTGTAGGCTTTACCTCGAGCGCCCGTGGATCTTTATAGTGTACTTTAATACATGCATTCATTGAAAGGGGCACACGTTAAAGGATTCCCTCCCCCCCATCTCGGGCGCCTTGAGTCCCCGCGTTAAAAGAGTTTCGCACTGTATTGGAGAGCATCGATCAATATTTACCGACTGCGACTCCAAACGCGGACAAATACACGATCCGTACGCGGCAATTTCGCTGTCAATTGTCGGGCAAAGTTCACTCGCTCGGCAAGGACCGCGCGCAGTCTGCCCATCCATCCCTTATTCTCAGCCTGCTCGGCGTCGCGACGAAGCTGAGACACCTTTCCGCATATTTCCACGCGAGAGGCATCCGAGGGAGTAGCGACGAATGCTCACCAGGAGCCTATACTTGAATGAAGCGACGCACGGTGAGATATAATCAAAAGTTGCCATGGCTACACTGGGATCCCGTGTCACGGTGTGGTCCTGGGCCGCGGCTCGAATATAAGGATAGGAACACGAGCAAACAACCCCTACCCGTGGCCGTCGATAGCACAAGAACGTCTTTCACCTATGTGCGCCTCCGACGACGCGATCTCGTCCCCGTTCAAAGATAGCTTCGAATCGTACGCAGAGAACATGCCTTGTGTTTCGGCGCGTGAGACGGAACCAGTCTCGCGTTTCTCGTGGACAAGCACGACTCTAGGTGCTCGAGAAGGAAAGGATCATAATTAACACGTGCCGTGTTACTTTTGTTTTAAAAAAAGACCCAAAGTTCGCATCAGTTTTCATCCGTCAAGGTACGGAAATCCCTTAAAAGCAAAAACAGACTAACCCACATTGAAAAAAAATAATTCTTCCTATTTTATACGATTAGCCTGTTAAAAATATTGGAATACATTATTGCTACTAACGCAATTTCTCAATAAATGTGGATTGGCTCTCATGCATGAGACTACTATTTTTCTGTAACTAAATATCGCAATCTACTTGTGCCATCGCTTTTTACAATATGAATATACAACGATACATTGATGGATCATATCCCGCAGTGAAAATGTAGTAAAATAAGAAATACACGTCCCTGCTGAACGAAGCTTCCCGGACACTTTACCCCGCACACAGTGCAATCCCCAAAGTTTAAACAATTGCCCTATTCTACTCAAGTTAAAGTATCGATAACATCGCGAGCTCTTTCCCAACATAAAGAAGAAGTGCGCGCATCCGTGTCATAAATGGGTGGCAAGTAAATCCCTGATACTCTCGCCCCAGGCCGGAACTTCTAAATTATGCAATACCATCGACAACTCCGCGAGTCCTTCAGCGTTCTCCGAACGCTTCCGAAACTTCTGAACGGTTAATTCGCTCGAAACTCTATTTCAAAAGATGCATCGAATCAGCGTCGCTAGTTGAAATACGGTTTGGAACACTGGCGCGTGAAAGAGGATTCGAAAAGTAGGAACGCGAGAAAATTCCGAAAGTCCTGCACGTGTCCAATTACCTTGTTGCCTTCGTGGGTCTCGAACGTAGATCCCGACAAAAAGCACGCGTCCATCTTCGACAACATTTCTTATACTCGCACGACTCGTTTCCATAACAGTGCAGCGTTTACGATCGCCCCGAAGGAAGAAGCCCTTGGAAATTGGAACATGGCGTATCGCCGCCTCGAATCACCGTGCTCGGAGCATTTTTCGTTCGCGCTCGACTGTTTTCAGGAAGCACCGTGGAACGCGATCCCCGGGCTTTCAGACGCTGGCATGTTTAAGAAGTTTGAAGTTGCCACTCGCTTCAGAAGTAAATTTCGTGCCCGCGTTAAGTGGAGGCTGGCTCCCGTATCGCGCTTCGCAGTAGTCGAGTTCGTTTTTGGATCCAGCAGCGGGCATAAATTCGACGGAGTATTACTCCCTCGCGTTGAAAACATTGTACGCTGTTAGAGATTTGTTGCAGTTGTGCGCGAGCTCCTGAATGCTTCTGTTCGCGTTAATTTAGACCCCGTGACGTGAAATAGGAGGAATACACTGTTCAAGTTTATGGCGGAGCGTTAGAGCGAACGTGGGAGGAAAATACGTTGCTCTATTAGCCAGGATTCTAGAAGCTGTTTCCTAGCTACGGTCCAGCGAGCATCGCACGCCTACAGAAATATCGAGAAACGATTTCAATAGTTTTTAGGTGAGAAACTGAATTGTTTGTCGTTTTCCTTTTGAAGACGCTGCCGCTGCACAATCAACGAACCCAGGCGGTGGCGATAGGGGGAAAAGAGAGAAACGCGTCGGTGAATTATCCGCAGAAATGGGCAAGTCGCGAAATCAAGGGAATAGCGAGCGCGTATTAGCGCGGCGCCAACAGGCAGCTGGCGAACGAAATTTGTTTGCCAGCGGCGCGAATTTCGCCTCGTTGTTCCAGCGGATGGATCCAATGAGATTCCAAGAAGATTAAAAAGTTGTCAACTGCTCTTTCTACCCTCTGTCTCCCTCATTTTCCTCTTACTATCGCGGCACCGCCGCCGCTGGGAAACTTTGCTAGTTAGAATTTCGCGCGGTACGTTCCGAAAGGAAAATCACCCTCTGTCGCCGTGGCGAGGGAAAGAAAACGCTTGGTGAAAGCTACACGGTTTATCAAGTGGCGAAGCTGCTTGGGCACGCGAAACTTTCTCCCTTTTTCTTGCCAACTGCAAGCTGTGTACCTTGGCGCGACCGGCCAACAGAACGCTGAGCTTCGAAATATTTTCAGGAATTAGCAAAAACAACACAGCCTACGATGATCTTGCGATATATTTCCTTCATTATAAACTGAGAACAGTCGACGCGCGCCTAGATATTTTAGTGCACGCGCGTTTAGGTTCATTGGCACCGTGCTACGTGTTGTGCCAATTCTGCATGAGTTTCTATTAATCAATTAAATCAGAAGAGCAATCTGACCACTCTAATGAAATACTCTTTAGATCTCCATCTGCTGTGCCGTGATTATTGGGCGCGGAGATAGCTGAACCTTCGTTTAATGGATCGTCACGTCTTTCTAATCGAAAAGAAAACAATGAAACAATCGAGAAGCGAGCGGCGCTACTCGGCTAGCGAACGCACGACTGCATTCACTTCGCCGGGCCGTGAGTTTCGAAATAGGATATGATTGCGTTTCGCGTGACGCGAACTAGAATCGCAAAGGACTTCGGCCCCCTTTGAAGATGCGTGGTGCGCCCAGTGCTGTTCTATTCGAGACACGCAGCTTCCGACGCTTTCCGTCGACGGAGATGTACCGTCAAAGACGAGTCACGCGAAACACCGACTGCTCTCTCTCCTCCTTCCGTCGACGCGCGGCCTCGATCGATACGCGCCGCTTTAAGTTCGTTTAAATCGCGTAATCCCGAGCACGCCTCGCGTTTACCCTGAAATCGAGTTTAGAAAACGCTCCCCGGAAGCTGCCGGAGCCGCTCCGGAAATAGAAACGCGCATGCGCCTGTATTCTCGGCAAATGATTAAACCGCGGTGCGAAGAACACGCGATATCGCCGATGCGACATAATTCGCGCGACATTAGCGATGCCATTTGTAGATATAATAATTCTACCATCGCGCGGGGATCGCTCCCGTAAATTAATTATGCGGGACGCCGGGCCCGCCGTGAATGCGAGAGAAAAGCGTGTATAATTCATTTGATTAACAGTGGCTGCAACTTTTCTGTTATCTATCCGCCTGGTGAGTAATGGATCTCCAAACGTGACAAACGTTTTCGGGCTTGTAATTTATTACTGTTATTTCAATGGAAACTCCGAAACACCGACGGGGGGCGGGGAGATGGGCAAAAAAAAAAAAGCGGGGATAAAATGTGCGAAAATAGGAGACGCGAGAACGTTTCCCGTTTTTTATACAGCTCGATTCGAAGAGTGCGCGTTATTTGCTTTTTGTTTAAACTGACAATGAGTAACGCTGACAATAGCCAGCGTTCGCAACGCTGCTAAGGGACATCCACCGATACGTTGGTTCCGTACGATAAAAATTGATCATGTAAGTCACGACCTCGCACCTATAATAGCGTGCGATATAATTTGACCAATTTATCCTTTTAAATATTCCGGGCGCGCGCGCTTCAACGCGAAGAACGCGCACCCCTTCCCCGCTATCCCTCCCAACCCCCCGCGAGCGTACGTGCACACACGGGAGATCGGGCTCGGTGCGCGTACGTGGGTGTACGGAAAAGGAGGGAAAAAAAAAGAAGGGAAAAAATGTATTTGCCGTCCCAGTTTGCCCTGGTTGGCATGGCACGGCGAAAGCTCTTCAGTAAATCCAGCTTAAAGCAGCTGTGTAAACGTTGACCTATATTACAATCACGGGAGGGGAAAGGGCTGGAGTGCTCGGCAGGAACGGCGACGCCATCGGCCTCCTCGAGAACAGGCTACAAAGTAACTCGTGGCCGCCCCTGCACGCGGCGTGTGGCGTATTCTCTGTGTGCTGTGCGACCGAACACCCGCGCAAACGCCGCCTGAGCAGGCTCGAAAGCTGGCTACAATTATTTCTTGGCGGGCCGCGAACCCACGCTCGCCGACCTGTACGCCGAGGACCCTCGTGGCCGCTTCCCGCTCCGCCTCGCTGATCATTTCGCGATTCGGACGGCATGGCAGGAAGGCAGGAAGGCTGGGAGGCAGCTGCTCCCCTTTTCACCGACCACTTAATTAGTGTTCGGCTCGGTCTCGTCGCGCTACGATGAACGGCTATACCGCACCGCCGATGCTCGGATGGACGGAGTTTTTCACGCGGCAGCTCTTTCACCCGCTGGTCCAGGCCGAGTTTCTTCGCGACTTGGACCCTGGTGGCTCTGGAAACCGGTCGAACTAATTTTTCAGTTTTCGAGGGGGCTCTCCTTTCGAAGACCCAGCTACAGAAACGTTCTCGGTTGCCGAAATTCGAGGTTTCGTGTATGGAGGTTGGTGCAGTGATAGATGAATATTGATTTGGAAATATCGCTCGCCTTGGATGGGGTGGGGAAAGTGAATGGGTGCTGCAGCTCGCGGTTTTGTTTGTTATGTGTTCGGGTTGGTCTCGAATTTTAGGATTCGGGAAGGGGATTACGAGAGGTGTAGAAATTTTACTTGATTTTGCATTCTAATTTGTTTTCAGGTAACTCTACTTTGATACTGAAAGGAAGAGTGGCTTTGTTTGGTTGAATATTACCTATGTTTCGATCACTGGTAATCACTAGTCAATTTGAGAGATATTTTGGGTTTCAATGAACATCGTAGGTTGGCTTATAATGTGTACTTGTTTTAAAGTACGTACTTTGAATAACTGGGACTTTGGAGAAACGCGTTGTCTTGTTAATCACGTCTAACGTCAAATATTACTGCTAAAATTACACATACCTGCGTAGGAACATTGATTACGGTATTGTTACGTTAAATATTGACGCGATCTACGGTAACAAACTACATTTAATGAATAATAAATACACAGATAGATTGACATAGCAAACATCGGTCAATTCTCCTGTGGTACGGTATTGTCTGACAAATCCAGGGCTATTCCACTTGTCACTTTCGCCCTGCGTGTAATCACATAGGGAATCAAGCGACTACAAACTGTTTACGCGAAATTAAACTCTTATAAACAGATTAACTTAAAAATATATTAAACCTATTTTCGACTGCTTTTCCTCTCTGATTAACGCAAACTTTCACCCCATTTCTTCCCATTTTTATCGATAGCCTCGCGAAATTTTTAAAACAGGTATCATTGAAATTGAATTTCGTTCGCAATTTGCTCAACTCAGAAAACCTTCGATGAGAAACTTATATAATCTAATCCTTTTCCAATTTGCAATTTTTTAAAAACCAAGTACATACGTAACACACACTGATTCTTAAATGTGAACTCATTTTTACGAAAATGTGGACTACATTGGCCAAACTCAACCTTTCTATTTCTTTGTGTGCCGCACATAATTATGAGTCGAGGGAAAATGTCTTTGGAAAATGCGACAACGAAGGCGTGGCGTGCAGGATAAACAACGGCCGCGCTAAACGAGAACAATTTCGTTTCACGCATTGTAAATAGAACGAGCGCGGGCTGCATCACGTGTCAAAGAATATTCATTTACCTCTCCCTGCGAAATTACTTCCGAGTGTGCGCATAAAAAATACCACGTACGGAGCCCGTAGCCGCGGACGCGCTCTCGCGCGAAGAAAAATGGTACAACTGTACAGGTACTTCGCTTTACTCCTCCTCACTCTGTTATCTACACTCCAAGGGTTGAGTGGTAAAAGCGAGGAGACACTTAAAGGATTTACGGGCCTGAGAACTCTAGACCGCTCTTGGATTGACTCGAAAGTACGAACTTGAAACTGTGAGTGTACGCTCGGAAAAGGGAGAAAGAAAAAAATAAAATTTCCCCTTGCCATCTTCGCGATCGAATTAAGTGGTATTACACGAAACGTTTGCTATCTTTACTCATCAACGATTCAAAAGTGGAAAAGAGGCCACGGGGAACGAGCAGAGTTTACAGTTTTATTTTCCTCGCTAGAGAATTCAATCTCGAAGCCATCTGCACGGTTAGACTGCCCGAGGATGGCTATTCTGCCATGGAAGATCTGGCAGAATGGAAGTCGAAAGGAACTCTTTCGTAGAAAGATAGTCGGATGTTTTCTTGGGAATGTAGACGCTTATCAACATATCGACGGCAGAACGAGTCAACAACCAGCGATTCAATCCGTAATAATAGGAACTGGGGTAGCAAACAGTGCCAAGTCCAAGCGCAGCTGAATTTATGGAAGTAAAATGGTGAATTTCAATGGCGAGCACAAGTCACGAACAATATCTACAGAATAACAAGCTAACTGCGTACGAAGTAGCAAATACAAAATAAAATGTGAATCTGATGGTGCCAAATTTTTCCTGCAATCTTTAACATAGACCAGAACATACAAGGAAATAATTATCTCGTATGACTTACACTAGATCATACTACAACACCTATACTAAAGGAGGTAGTATAGGTGTTTCCGAACCATAAAAGATCGCTAGCAAATTTTAAAAAATCTAAACAAATAATCAAATAAAAATATAACGATGAATGAGTCAGAAGCTTCAAAGCCTCAGCACAGGCATGACTAACAAACATGCAGCAAGCTAATCTCCCTTCTTCGAAGCTACTTGACAGCTTACAGATCCCAGTACCAACCGAAACAACGACTTCCGACTGAACATTGAATTGTAAACTAAAATCGTAGGGCGCACGAAGACAAAGACAGGGTCGACAGCGACCTCGGCCGAGGGGTCGCAGGGTGGTAGGATTCGGCTGGCGCAGGTGCGTGTCGCGTGTTATCGACCAGCGATAAACGTCCGACCAATACATCGATAGGACGTGTACGGAAGCCAGCATAGGGGTAAGTCGGCCAGCAACGGCGGGTGGCGCGGCTGCGGCCGCCAACGATCAAAATGGATGTTCGTGCCGATAGCGAGGCCCTCCGCTTCCTAGCCGCCCAATTAGATCCCCCAGCTACCAGAAACCTCCCTCTAACCAGTCGCCAGAGCATTTCTCTGGCCGGCCAGCTACGTACCGGTGCCGCGATTCAAGGGCGATTAACGTTGCTAGGATCCGTCGGCTGCGAGCGATGCTGCCCCGAACGAAGGAGCGCGGAGGGTGGACCAGGCAACGATTAAACCAATAACTATTAATCGCCCGGCCACCGCACATTCAGCAAAGTCCGCGCGCCACCCTTCCAGTACCTGATGCATGCAACCCCCTCGAGTTCACGGGCACCCGCTGCGGCCACCAGGGAAATTCGCTTGAGAAAGGAACGTACACGGGCTTAAACGTATTCGTGGCCTCTGTTCAAGGACGCGTACACGTACGAAAATTCTGTGTGCGAGGCTGTAATGAGCTCTGATAGGCGGGTGTGAAGCTACTCTGCAAGGTCTGCTGGAAAGTTTCGGAACCGTTCGGGCAGAGGGATGAAAGGATGCGAATGTTTGTCGTTGCGAGCAGATACACACTCGCGCTCTGTAATCCTTTGCATACGGAATTAACTTGCGCATTTCTGCACTGTTTGAAGTATTTAAGGAACGGCTACTATTTACATTTCGCGTGGATCTATATCGGTGGGTTCGAAGAATTGTGTATCAGTTAGGGTTCAAATGGAGACAGATGGATAACTGTTTCTATTAAGAAGAGCTTATTTTCAATGGCACGAAATGTAATTCCTTTGCTCCTACTTCTCTTTCTGTTAAGGGGCAGCGTACACCTAGAAGGAGAAAGAGTAGGATGGATTCGAATTTTTTTCGAAGGAGATGACTGAAAATTTGAAAAGTCATAAAGTCGACTTCTTGCGAAAAATTGAAAAATTGAAGAATAATTTATCCTTTTTTAATTAAAATTTTACATTTTATCAGTCAAAACTCAAAAGTATAACCTTTCTTTGATAGAAATATTTCTCCACCGAAATTTTTTTTTCAAATCCATCTCACTTTTTCGCCCCCAGGTGTATGTTACCCCTCAATGCTCTGTTATGAATATCCATTAGGAAATGTTGCACTGAGTTCATCAAAGGTATCGAATAAATTTTGAAGCGGCAATGCGTGGAACCCTGCGGGCAAAAATAAAACCCCTAATAGGAAGTCGTTCGAATTCTAATTTGTCTGGTCTTCGCCGACGTTGCAAACGCCATGGCCGTCGGCGCGTTCGTCGTTAAATTCCCCTTGCGTGCGTGAATGGGTGCCAGGCCGATTCCGTTTTCCGTTCGATGGGATTACGAGGGGATGCGCGTCATACGCGGAAGAGGAGAGCACGATGCATATTTGTTAATACGTTTAATTCTGCAAATGTGAGCCTGCCGGTGCAAAGATTACACACTAATGCCTGGATTTCAAATTTTATACGGTACAGAGTAATTATCGATGCCGTCCAATGAATTGCCAGGCAATAATTGTCATTGGCAAACGTTCAACATACATATATTTTGCGCTCGGGGACAGTGCTTTTCATCACGTTTTACAGCGACGATGGAAAATATGGGGGACATGCTTCCAACACAAATTGTGTGCGGGATAAACATTTTCATGAAATTGGTGATCAAGCTAATCAACACTGAATCGTAATTAATTAAATCACAACGACCATATTTGAAGGGTAAGGGGGGGGGGGGAAAACAGGAATGTCACGAAACAGCTTTATTGAGAATACCAAGTTTTTATAGTTTAATCCAACACCAAAGAAGCAAGGTTCAATGAACTTAACAGTATTGTTCTTAACGTGAAGTTTATACTCCAATTACGAATCAGAAACTATTAAGCGAACAGATAATTGTTTTACCTTTTTTAATTTCTTTCAAGTGGAACATTACAGAATACTGTAACAAAATAAATGTCCACTTCTATTTAATAATAATAATCCACACAAGGATGGAAGTAGGATTCCCTGTTTTTAACGATTATCAGTACACCAAATCATTAACACATTTTTACTTTGTAACCCTTTGTGATTCGACAATTCTGTGGTCCCAGTTGCCGCAAACAAAATAAAAATGGACACCCCCTTTTCCCCTTTCCCTTCATCGGTGACGACAAAGACCCGTAAAAAAATCGAAGAATCTCTGAAAGACCAAACAGTCATGAATCTCCGACTAGTCCAGCGCAGGTTGCAGAAAGGGCGAAGAGACGACAAGTTGGGCGTTTGGCAGGTTATCAAGGACGATGCAGGTACCAGCGACCCTTCCTAGTTGCTCTCCTTAAACTGGCGCACGTAATTCGAGTACGCGGGCCGCGCTTCTCCCTTTTGACCCAGCAACCGAGCCTCGTAGCTATTGGAGGGCACAGCCAGGCGAGCTGGAGATATACGAGGAACGAATATCCGGAAGGGGCGGTCTGGAGCCCTGGACTCTGGTCGAGCGATCGTGGGGCGAGAGCAAAGTGTCTATCTCCTCCTCTGCACACGCACGCGTGCACGTGCACGCTGACAAACAGTCCTTCCAACTGGACTTCGTGACGGAGAGCTCGATATAAACTCCGGAGAGGGTCGTTCTCGAGAGGGGTAAACAACAACGGGTCGAATCGTAATGCCCGACGGGGGAGGGCCGCCGGTGGTGTATTTTGGCGCACTGGCACGAAACGGATAACGTTACGTTCTTGAAAGCAACTTTTAGTCCGCGGGGCGCGGGGAACGCGTGTAACTCGATGAAAAGCCTCGGTCATTGTGAACCAAGTGGATGGGGACGGGGTGACTTGAAATCTCTGGCCCCCTCCGTTTCTCACAATTAAGACTGACATGTTTGTTGGAAACTACGTATGTACAATAATGTACCTACATATGTGTAGCTTCCACCGGTAGCCTTGAACGACAGCAGAATGCGAACTTTGCCAATCGATAGCTTGTAATTATACATGTAACCAACTGCGCAGACCATTCCAGCCTATCGTCCTGACGTCCTAGTTAATCCTTTGAGTAGCATCCCCTGATAGTATCTCCAGTATCCTCATACATATTCTGTGTGTACTACTCGATCACAGAAAGTCCAAATGCACAGGACTTATCGAACTTGACTTTGATGGAAAGAGTGTTGCACGTCTCGAATGACACTTATCCGCGAAGAAGTCCGATCTCTTTACTGAATTTTGTGCGACGAACGTAGAATTACAAATGCAATGGTGAAACGACCATCGCGTAAAATACTCGGAACGATCCATCTGATACTTGAACGCGGTTTCTGTGAAAGTACCGGGCGAGAAAAATTTGATGAGGGTTAGCGACGACGTAAAAGCGCGGTCGAAGTAAACGAATAACCGTTAGCAAAAACGGAAGGCACGCGAGAAGGGACATACGGGATTCTCGGCTAACAAAACTAATTTCATTGTCGTGCACTTATTAAGATCAAGACGGAGACCCATGGGGAGCGGACAGGCTGTTGGCATAGAGTTCCATAAGGAGCAACGAGGCGTCTCTGGTTAACAATGTTTTAGCGTCAATTTACTCACTGTAGCTGCCATGGAGAGATGAGGGGCGGCTCGGACGGCGGGATCTGAGATTTCGCTAAGCGAGCCATAGCCAACTGGAATCTGGGCTGCCTTTTGACATTCTGCAACAGAAATTGTTTGGCATTGAGTTTCAATGGGTACCGGCCTGCTAGGTACTTCTATTCCGGTCTAACCTAAATTATACTTCACTTTTGTTGGAAATATTATTTTCAATCAATCACTACATAGTATTTTTGCACGAATTACCCTCTTCTAGTCTATCAGATTGTATTTAATATAATAATATGAAAGTAATATAAAGGAACGTTTAGAAATTTCCGACGTTTATACTATAGTGTTGAAGCCCCAACTGTTCGCGATCGGTTACGTTACCGATTAGTGAACTGTGTATCGAGCCGTGCATGGTTTTCTAGAAAAAGGAATATTAAAAATATAATTACAGTGAATTCTCGTTATAAACTCATGTCGACAGTGCGTTTCGCCGACAGCCCCGAGCGTGGAGCCTATAACGAGAATTTACTGCGGTCTGAATATATTTTCCCAGTAACTTTAAGCACAGGGATAGTGATCTTCAAATTTAAATTAGAAAAACTACTCGATTACAACAAAGATCCTTGATAAAATTCTTTATATCGAAGCAAACGAATCGTAGAATATAAATAGCGATTAAAAAATGGGTCGATGCAAGAAATGTGTGCATATCGTTCCCATTCATAGGAACTTACAGGAGGGTGATCAGTGGCAAATCCAATTTCAAAGTATTCAAGCGTTTCACTGATTTCACTACGGACATGTCTGTTTGAGAATTACATCAGACTGATGGCGTGGGCAGAACGAGCATTACATGGGCGCCGTCTAGCAGACGAGAATCAATTTCGGAAATTTGGCTGGCGAACGAAGCGTGGAGCATCCGAGGAGGAAGGGCAAGGCAGGTTGTGGGAGCAAGTTGAAAGGTAATCGTAAACTAATTGGAACTAAATTCGCCCGGCGTAATTACGCGTTTTAATTTGAAGCCTCGCGAAAGTGCTCTCTCTCTCTCTCTCTCTCTCTCTCTCTCTAAGCGGGTTCGTGCTCGCTGCTCGCGGCGCTACCACCGCCCCTTCGTTTCTCACGCGCTTTAAGAGAAAGCTGTATTTTAAGCTACCTAGTAATTAAAAGAATTACGTCTTCGTTCGGCCGGGCAGCAGACTGCTGTACTTTACTGGCGACTGCCGACCAAAATGAAACGGACCCGAATTTAGCCCTCCCTTTGTTGACACTTTAATTGGACCGCCACTGTGAGCAAGAATCGAGCACATTGAATTTGTAATTCGCCCGGCTGCTGAATTGAATGTCTCCGCCACTGTCCGCGAAGGGGAAGCTTATCTTTCCCTCGATACAGCGTAGGTATCGCAATTTAACGCAATAGGGTCGCTTTCAGGCGGCGACGAGACGCGTAGGAGTGAAACAAGCCGATGACAGAAGCGATGGAAATTATTTACATCCGCTGAAAGACGACTGTCTAGAGAGATGGAAATTGCTCCTTTAATTCTAGCAATATTACGAACGAGAGTACATATATAATTCGACGAGAGGAACCAGAATGCAAATGAAGAATGCGATGTTTGATCAAATTCGCCTATGGTACCGCAAAGTTGCGGCGTATTGTAAACGTTGGCGAGTAAGCTGAAGTTCCATCCACCTCGCCAAAACTTGATACGCCGTTCACGGCCAATCAAAGTTTGAGCACTGGTAATCCCGAAGCCAAATATTCCGCTTATACGGTATGGGTTATGCTTGAGAGCGTATGTTTCCTTAGCCTCGACAGTTCTAATCCCACAATTCCCACCTCTCTCGCAGCATATTCAAAACTACATTTTTCTGCAGGAACACAGTCCAGCAGAGATTAAATTAAATTTAAATTACGATACACGGACCCACGACACGGTATTCTCTCTTCCCGTATTTAATCTAGACATTCTTCTCTCCCTTCGCAAGTAGGAACGGTAAAACAAGTTCCCCTCGCCACACTGTGCCATCTTAAACTCTCCCGACTGATACTCCGCACGACTGATTAAAACACCGCAATGTCGGGTTCGCATCTTTCGTTATTGGGATGATTTCTATTGCTCTCGGGCTGGCACTCGAGGACCGGCCGTTGTGCGGTTCGAGTTCGATTGGGAAGCATCGGCGTGCCATTCAGCTTCTTCCCCGCTGGACTCCCGTTTGTCCCTCTTTCACTGGGCGAGGAGCGGCGCGCGTCCGCGCACCGTCACATGCATATGCAAATTTATTCTGCCGGGTGCATTAGTGTACGTGTGTCGTGGTGGCCGGCCGACCGTGACTGTGCTCGCGCTCCGGCCCCGTACACGTACAGCTTTCTCGTGCAGCGCGTTGTCGGTGCAGCGGAGAGGGTCATAAATTAAATGATGTAAATGCTCTGTCCACCCTCTGTCGCAGCGAGGAGAGACGACACACTACTTCCCTCTCTCTTCCCACACCAAACCAACCCCCCCGGGTGACCCCGACGATCTACGCTAAACCCCTGCCACCGAATCCAGGCCCCCTTCTGACTGATTATAATTATCGGGGCGTACTCTGCGGCCCGCCTCGCATGGATGAAGAGGAAAGATAATGCGTGCCAGCCGAGTGCCATTGATTCGGACGCGCCTAACTGCCGTCGAATTGCCGTAAGTGTTCCGTATCGACGTTTCCACGGACGATTCCTCGTTTGCCTGTGACTGGACACTCGGCCGGGCGTTATTGGGGGTACCAGGATTACAGGCGAACGTTGCTTCGTCTTCCTTTTGTCGCTCTTAGCGTAAAAAGATGAGCGTTTCGTAAAAGGTGGGTTTGGTAGGTGGTGGCAGTCGAGGCGAATCTTCGTGGCGTTCGGAGTAGTAGATAGAATTTGGAGCAACCGCTGTACCTCTTGTAGGCGACGGAGTTACTTTTAAGGTTTTATGGCTCTTACATGTTTGCCCTCCTCGCGAGTTGACCTGGATGCCTGGCATTTGTATATTTTCCAGTGAAGAGGGTAAGTCGGTTGACCTAACATAAAATAGCTATAAAAACTAATGCCTACTGACATTATTTATTTTATCAGAATAAATCTAATATCCTCAGAAATTTATGCTGATTCAGAAAAACTGTTCGATATTTGCTTTAAGACAGTATTTTCTGAAAATCGAGTTGAAAAGTGAAGTCGTGACATCTGACCATCTCTCCCAAGGTGCCGGGGAAGATGGTTTTACATAATTATTCATGGAAATATAACAAAGAATAAAGCAAAATTATTTATGAGTGAATACAACTGTAGAGGGGTCCTTTACTATCTTCGAAAAATACAAGATTTCCATCGGGCACATTCGAAAGAGGCATCTCTGTGATGTGGCGCGTCAGAGTGCTCGTCGTTGATAGTTTCATGGATATTCGAATATGAATTGCCTTGGTGAGTTTATTTAAGTTTTTTTTTCTACGTGGAACTTGCGCGCGATGTTTAGGGAATTTAAATTAATTGAAACATAAACTCTTGAGAGGAGAAACTTGATACTTCGACGCGAGCAAGATCAAAGTCCTTTCGAATATGGATGTCGGGCAAACACGAAACTCGATCATCATTCTGTATACAGTACTGCACAATTTGCCGTGCAGCGGGTCTCTGCCATCGTTTTCACGTGGAACCTCATTAGGCGAATCGATCGCGACCGGAAACAATCGCACGGTTACTAACACACATGTGACTTCTACTTTGCGGCAGGAGGCGCGTTTGCAATACCCTCTGAGGTATATCATTTTACAGAGAAGGTCGTCCAGATATTCAGCATCAAGTGAATATCAAGTAACACGTTTGAAAAAAAACAATAAACTGAACAGAATCTCGTATGCTAATTAAACTATTTACAAAGCAGTGGAATGGTACAAGTGTTATTTAATATCGCGCAGTGATAGAATATAAAAAAGATATTAATTCAGTCCCCTTTCCTTTTTATGTACCACTAACGTCTGGCTTTCATAAATTTGAATGGAGAAAACTACGCCGCCGTTGAGTAATGTATTCAATAAAATTCGGCGGTATGCAAATCTGAAAAGCTTTCCGCAGATCTCACGAATTCGACAGTGTTCCAATCCACTCTGCACCCCCGCCCATCCGCGTTCTTTTCATCTCGATATCCGATTCACCGGAAATAACTCGCATCAACCTTTACTCGGTAGCTCGCTACAAATTGCTCATTCTCTCTGACACATCCACGACGCCAGCCTCGTTTCTCCAGCAGTTAGCAAATACAGCGCGCCAAATCATTCTCGAGTCATTAGTTATCGAGGGTCATCAACGACTTTCTCGAGTAAACAACAACGGAGACACAAATCCATCTCCGGTTTTAATTCGCAAAATATCTTTGACGAATTTCACAACGAATCGCTGTCTGCCGAGCTCCGCTCTGTGGAAAAAGCTTCACGGTAATTTACATACAAAAAATGAAGTGCTTCGCATACACCATTCATCAGAAACACAGAACACGCATTACCCTGGCCGTTCGCAAATCTCGTAGCGCCGTCTCTCATCAACGAAAAACCGCCGAAAAAGCTCGCGATAGACGCATTACGGCCCTCCACCTGGCGCGCCGGCATCGTTATTATAGTCACGCAACAGAAGGAAGGTACGTAGCTGGGAAATCCAATCGGGAGCGAAACGACGAACAGACGAGGGTACAGAAAGATCGAGACGTTACTCCACGCCGACGTAGGTAAAATACCCCAGCAAAGAACTGGAGTTCTATCTGGATTTCCATCCTGGATCGAGCGGACCGTGGGGGGCGGAAGGGCGAGGCGAGTCGGAATCGAGGAATTCGTGGTAAAAGAAGCAGAAAGCCGGCTGCTTGCGTATTCGATCACGTAAGTACACACGGGAGCGACGAGAAAAAGAGAAGCAGCCTGGGCAAACGATGATCGTAAGGGAGTCTCGAGGCGGTGCAGTCCGACCCGCGACCCCGGGTGCACCAACCCTCCTCCCGTGGAACAGGGGGATGGATATCGGGCGCGTATTGGTCGCCGCTAAGCGGCGTCGAACGGTGAGAATCAAAATCCTGGATCGCGTCTGGATGGGCCGCGCGTGGAATTTTAAACGGGCGCGGAGACACGGATACAGGGCTGGTCCAGAGCCGGAAGCGGGAACAATTTGTACCGGGCTTTTGAAATATACTGGTAATCGCGTGGCGCATGCCAATGTGGGAAATATTTCCGCGCACACGGCTAAATCCCCGAGCTTTCGCACGCTCCCGACCGCCGCCGCCGCTTCTTCCCGCGCCCCTCCCAGCCCCGCCAACGGGCCGAGCGGAATTGAATTTTAAAATTCGACACCGCCGCGAATTTTATTGTTCCAGGGAACCGCGCGAATTGATTTAACCCTTGCGCCGCCGCCGCCGCGTGGCGCGCACCCTTTCTTCCTTTTCCTTTTTCGCCGGGCGGAATGCTAATGGGAGGGCGAAGGTTCGCGCCCTCGACGAACGTCAGACTGTTAATCGTGTAAACGTAACGCGTAATATCATTTTCGAGCACGTACACGTGCACGTGGAGCGCCGCGCGTAATTATTCCAGCGTTATTTCTACGTTGGATCGGTAAGTTTGTTAAACTTCGCGCCCCTGCATGCGAATCGAGTTTTCCTCGTTGCCCACGTATCTTAAGCTCTCCGATGCATTCGTCGTACCTATTTGATTCTGAATCGGTGGTGTGTCGATTAAAATTAAGAAGTTCTGGAACCGCATACCCAAGACAATTTACCCTCGATAGCTAGGGACATTCTTAAAAGCATTGGCGAGTCTTGGAGGAATGGGTGTGAACTGGAGCCAAGGGCGAAAAGAGGATCGACGGGAATCCGATCGCAGGAACGAGGGTTGCATCGGCGAGATGCAGCTTCAATATTGATATGCCGGATTGGCTGGTGCCCGGAGCATCAACGACGAAAGATCAGAGAGCCACGAGTATGCAGGCGGCGCAGGCAGGCTTACAAAGCATGCAAAGGATCGAGTGAAATTGGGCGAGATATTATCGAACACACTCCGCCGCCGTGTTGGTACGGGAGTGCCGCTGTGTTTCGCGGCTGCGTTCGCTGAACTGGCCTAACCCTCGCGCATAAAGAATTTGGCTGCAGTTTGCCAGCGTCTTTGCTACATGAGAAGGCAGGCGGGTCGGGTTGCGGCGATTAGACTCCCGGTATCGTTAACGGTGCACGAACAGCTCCTTGAAACGCCTGCTCGCTATTCTTCGGGTAAATTCGTTCGCTGATGGAGGTCCACACCTTTGAAGCCGATGGCCTCTCGTATGCCTGGGTGGATAGTAGGTTGAAGCCATAGATGGGCAAAATTTTTATTCGAATACAAATTTTGAATAACGAGTAGAAGTTGAAAAAATTATTCGTCACGTGTCGAATAAAGTTGACCCGGGCTAACTTTATTCGACGATATTCTATTCGAGGAGTGAAGTTAAATTTCTTATTCGTCGAGTGTTTCAACTTGAGCGCTGAAAAAGTTTTTAAACTTCAACTTCAACTTTAACATCTTCAACTTTAATTTCTTCAACCTTGACTTGTTCAACTTTAACTTCTTCAACCTTGACTTCTTCAACTTTAACATCTTCAACTTTAACTTCTTCAACCTTGACTTGTTCAACTTTAACTTCTTCAACTTTAACTTCTTCAACCTTAACTTCTTCAACCTTAACTTCTTCAACCTTAACTTCTTCAACCTTAACTTCTTCAACCTTAACTTCTTCAACCTTAACGTCTTCAACTTTAACTTTACCTTTAACTTATTTAACTATAACTTCTTTAACTTTAAATATATTCAACTTCGAATACAGTTAAAGTTAAAGTTGAAGTTACAGTCAAAATTAAAGATGAAAACCTTATTCGACGCGTTGAAACTCTCGAACAACAATCAAGTTGGAACTAAACGAGTAACAGAAAGCGTGGAGGATCGCAGGTTTTTACAGCCTAGGCCCTAGGTTTAAGAGAATCTTAACGTCCCATCGTCTTGGGGGAATTATACGTTTCCATTCCAAGCCTCCGTTTAAGCTTCTTACTTTCGTACATTCTTACCTAGTTACTCATAGGAGCCGGAAATTACGGAATGCGTGGCTAGAAACACCTCTAGCGATCCAGAAAGTCTATTATGAACCGTGACGGCGTCATAAGGTGAGAAGCGAGGCGGGAGAAGGGCGGATAATGCCGAAGGGAGTAAGTCGTAGTTTACACGTGAAATCCAACCCGTATGCCGACGTAATCGAAATGAGACGGGGGCCCCCATGTACCCCATGGACAGGATTGATGGACAGCCGGTGGTCCGTGACGTGACCACCTGACATTCTTGTCCGATCAGGCTGACATGCCCCAGGGATCATGCATGCGAGTTTCGTGCTCACGTAGCAAAACGTCTACTCCGATTTTCCGCCACCTCTGCCCGCCGGTAGATCCGAATCTGCGAGCTGCAGTTGTGTCTAATACCCAACGGCTGCGCTGATCTAAGGGCTCCTCTCAGCGTCTCGACTGTCTTGTTAATTGCAATTGTAATTCAGGCCAATTTCCAGAGGGCAGCAACTGTAGCAAGGGGAGCACACTGTTGTAACTTCATTGCGAAAGTTCCTTCTTCCCAAACGATTCGTCTATTTGCGATTCAGTACATGCTGAGGTATTATTAAGCACTACTCCTGGTTGAATTCTCAACTTTCCTCTGGCCAACATTCGACGCGCGGTAATGAAAATTTCACGGGAAATAATTAGGTTGCGCACTGAGGTGTTGCGCGATTCTTTTCCTCGTCGTCTACATACTTCCAGTCTACAAACTTACGCCTACACATTTGCATCGATCCCATTGACCTGACGAGAGAAATAGAGAAATCGTGAACGAAGCGCCTTCGGATCTGTTGGCGAGAAAAAAAACGTGCTCCCAAAGAGATAATATCTTCCGACGTTCCAGCGACAAATTGCCACTTTCCTGCGCTACGTTCCACACTTTTTCACAGGCTAACGACCAGCCCCAGCCGGTAAAGACGCGATACAGAGATCCTTGGTGCACTTCACACGCGCTCATCGCGCGCGGCTGCTCGTTCACACGTGCCAAGCAATTTTGCCATAACGCGGGAGAAGTATGCGAGGCCGTGAAGAACGGGTCGAGCATAAATCCAGGCGGCGCGGCGGCCGAAGCATGATTTCGCCTGCACACGCGCCAGCCGCCTCGAAACACGGACGATACTCTTTCGTCACGGCCGGGGCGTTTCGTTTACACGGAAATGCACGCGTGGGCGAGCGTGCAGCACGCTCGCGAATCAGCAAACCGTGCGGAATGTCGAGCCACGTAACGTCACGTGCAGCCCGGCACAGTAGATACAAATGCGCGGAATTGAGTCCTCCCCTCGTGAAATCGAATCCTTGCTGGACGGCCGACTCGATGACGTGCACCGATCGCTAATACATCTTCCGAGCGATACTTGTAACGTTAATCCCGCCCCTTCGTAAAGATACTCTTTGGAAAAGCCGCTCCTGTCGCGTGATAAGCTTACAGATACTTGGTTCGACTGTACAACACGTTAGGATAATTATGATTGTACGAAGTAAGCCTGTTTACGTGTGTTCCGTACTCTGTGGTTAGAAAGGATAAACTAGAATCGTTCGCGAAAGTATTATTGATCGAGCGAGTATTTCATGTTCCAGATGTTACAGCAGCGTGGGCGAATTTAGCGTTATCGTCGCTTATAGCTCCATTTACATACAAACACGCGTAAGTGCTTGTACGTGCGTGTTCGCAGATGTGGCCTTCGTCCCTACGGAATTCTAGAGATGGTCAATGTAGTATATCCGCGTACCTATATACGCAGCGTATCTCTGAACGAGCATGTATCCGTGAAACTAGACGCAAGTGTTTACCCTGTTTGCTGCGACCCACCGGTTAGAAACTATTTACAGAGGGAAAACTTAATGTAGCTTCGGGCGATACGCTGTCATCTTTTACCTTCGAATAAACGAGTGGAAATATTTCTGACCGCAAAGATCGAGAAATTTTAATCTGAAATTTATGCAAACGTGATTGTTACGCGACTTCGAACGAATGCTTTGTTAATTGGGCTAATAGGATCGTTGAAAAAATCTACTACTTTATGCTGGAATAGTAGCAGCCTCTCATTTTCCTTAATTTCTTGAAGACGATCTAATATGCATAGATGTACAAGCTGAGGAAACACTGGTGCAATAATGTCCAATCGACTGAAACTTTTAATTTTATAGTGATTCTCCATCTTTCCTAGTGCAACGCGCACGTTTTGACGATTCTACGCGCAGCAAGATTAATGTCGATACTGTGCATGGTGCACCGTTTGGAACGAGGGTGAAGTGCACAGGCGATGCATCTGCTAGCGCTGGGGCCCCGAGTTTGGCATGATTTAACTGCGGAACAAAGTGACGATTTCGCAGGTGGTTTGAGTCGTTTGTAAGCGTCGCGCGTGTCTAATGGTCCCCGTACGTGTAATTACGTTGACAGCCGACGGCAGGGACGAATTGTACGTGCCGCGTGTTGTGTCGGCCTATGCGATTGGTGTTGTTTGACGATAGAATGGAAATTGCTAATTACTTGCCGAATAAAAGAGTTCAGCGTAGTACGAGAGGAAGTCTTCTGAATTAAACTCTGCCAAAAAGACTTTTTACCCTACATGCTACACTGTCCTTTAAAAAATCCTAATGGAATCCACTAATAATACAGCATGTCCACAGTTCCCATTTCTTACATAGCATTCATTAAGAAGAAGGCTTCAGGATCGAAATCGCACCGAAGGTCATTAACCCTGATCCGACAAAAGCATGGACCTTTGGACCTATTCCAACAGAAACTACCCACGTTACTGCAATACTTATAATTATCCTTTCCATAGAGGAACGTAAAGGAATCGAATCGTAATTTGAAACATAATTCTCAGATGCACGAAATCAAACCTGCTAACTTTGAAGCTACCACGAACCCAGCACTGATTCAAAGTGCCCTGTTTATCGACGAAAAAATTCCAGACCACCCGCAGATAGTTTCGATAATTCGTTTCCGCGTTGATGGCGTTCCTCTCGTTTCTCTAGACCGCGGGGAAAGTTGATCCGGTTTCGCAGCCAGCCTCGAGTATCAAACTTTTCGAAGTCTTCGCGAGAGTGTCTCGGTGGTCGGCTGCAGATGTACCTAACTGCGCTACGGGTCGTATTCATTATCGGCCCGCCGGAACCCAGGTTGCTGAGACGATTAAACAGGGAATGGGAGGATCCTCCAATGATTGGCTACACGGGGCCGATTCAGTGTCTACGGATCTATCGTGTCCATCGCTCCTCTCTCGGTATATTCGGCCTACAACCGCGTCCCCGTCTCAGCTGATCTATTTTATCCCTCGTACCGAGTGCACGACGTCGAACGGATAAGGTGGAAAAATGGTGACATCCTTGGGGCTGAACCGGGAGCTATCGTTGGATCTTTTCGTCCATGTGTGACATGGTAATTGAGGAGGACGCGAGCCGTGTCGATTGTTTTAATGGACGAACGATGATTCACTATCGACTATGAATGGGAGCACGTAATTTCAGTTGGAAAGGGCTGCTTGATTAGAGTTCTATTGATATCGCTTGGATACATCGCCAAAGGGCAAGGCAGGCATCGTTTTAATTGCAAGATAATTCCCAATTAAGAGCAAAGCCTCCCGAAAAGCTCGCTTGATGCAGCTCCCTGCCAGTTAGGTCTAGGCCAGCGCCAGCTCTAACGTGGAACCTATCGTGCATCGAGAACAGATAATCCGGCGCAATTCGACCAAAATGCATCCACACGTCACGGGAAATGCAATTACAGATTGACGTCAGCTAGATGCTTCTGAAGCGTATTCATCATGCCTCGGATTCATAACGGACCTCTAGCTGGTTAATGCAAGATTTCGCGTGGCCTAAGAATGAAATTTCGACGCATCAATTTAACTGACTGGAATGGCGAGTTTTTGTGAGAGGAAATATAAGTGCATAGTGTAGTTTCGTAATTTAATACCACTTGCTACTAACCACGAAGAGGAAACAATGATCTAACGAAGTTTAAAATTGTTCAATGTACCTCATTACCATTAACGTAAAAATGGAATTGATCGTTGTCATCTATCTTTCTGCAGAAACAAAAAGGAATTTTAAATCCTCGGGGTCTTCGTTAGATTTGAAATTTTTTTCCGCTTTTAATGTAACGAAGAAGCATACAAACCGATGATTAGAATAGTCAGGCTTCTATAACGTTCGTATCGCAAAGGCAATCCACAGTCATAGCCTTTTAATACGAGCCATAACTTCCCCAACGATAAACCGATTACGAAACTGTTTGTTTTTCCTTAAACGTAAAGTGCAACATGTAGGCACCACCGCCTCGACATGTCAAACGCAGTGCTGTTCATACAACGAAAACTGTTCATGACTTATAGTTCCATACGCGGCGTTACCTTCACTTCAGCCAACATAGCCGTAGGTACACGCGAGTTTGTGCATCGCGCAAATCCTACCCCGATGATATACGAGCGTAAGGCTTCCAACTATTTGCTGGTCCAGCCAAGCCTGGCACTCGCTTGAACGTAATACACACCAAGTCCTTCGTACGTCTGTCATAGTTCTATTTTCAGTGTACGACCTAAGAGATATCAGAGGCACATCACGCGACAGAAGTCACCGTCTAACTACAACTAGAAACGATCCTCGGCTTACTTTAATTATTACATCGTGCGTTTATTAAACCACAGACGACCGGTAGACAGCTAACGATTCCTCCACTCGAAGGCCTCCGCTCCCTTCTCGCGGTAATTGCATTCGCTAAATGCTGGCAAGGATAGAGAGGTATTAGCGAGAAGGAAAGGGGGCCACGCGTAAATAGCAGAGGAGAAAGAAACAGTGGGTCGTCAATGGGAGTTTGATTTTCTCTGGAGTCTGTATTGGCTGCGCGGTGCAAAAAGGCTGACATCCTTCGAGGGCGCGAAGCAGGCAAGAACGGCGGGAAAGCAAGAGGCTTGAAGGATGTTAACGACAGACGAAAGTTCGAACCGAAACGAAACGGAGAACGACCCAGCGTTTCTTTCCTCGGCGCAGCCGTTTCTTCCATCTGGCAGTCGTTCTCTTCTTCCTCTTCGCGATCGGGCCTCATTAACTTCGCCCCTCCTCGCCTTGCCCGACGAGACTTTCGTAACCGTGGGACCATTTACATGTAAATGCCCCTTACCCACGGACATTTCCACCAGCCTTTTCCAGCATTTGGTATCAACGCAATACCCCTCCGCCTTTTTTCCTCGGGCAGACCTCGCTTCCTCCAACGCTCCCTCTCTTCCGAGCGTTCGCCTCGTTTCGCTTACAAAAGCTTCGGTAATTAAGTAGATATCGCGTTCGGACGTTCCCCCGAAGGAAAACGGCGGGCCAGAGCCGTGCTCGGAGGAAAAAAAAAAAGGTAGCGTCGCCGACAAAGGCGATCCCTCGTGAAACAATCGCTTTAATCAAGATGTAGACCGGTGGCTCGTTCGATTGCAAAAGACATCTCTCCCAGGATCCCTCGAGAGAGACCTGAACGCCTCGCGGAAGTCAAGGATTGCGTCGTTGCGATGAAATATGCATCCCGCGAAGCGACCCGCCTTTTTTTCGCCCGCGGCGCCGTTTATACTACTTTTCATCCAGCGAAGCTTTGCTTTATTCGCCTCCAATGAACGATTAAGAGACTTACAATGGCGACAGTGGGATTCTGGTAAAAAACCTGCATGCCAGATAGGAAGATTCCACCCTCTGATCACCCTGCAATCTACGCACTCACGAGCGAAGTACTGTCCACCATTCGTAAACAAGAAAATACTTCACCGAACCCCTTACATTTCCCTACACCCTAAATATCACCACCCTCCCGTTTAGCAACCCCCGGAATGGTCACAGCGGCGCCGTTTGATATCCCGAAAGGCGACTCGAAAGCAACCCATCGATTTAATCCCCGAGACCACGAGATCTAGGAGAAAGAAGGGACGCGAAGCGTTGTGCGATAGACAGATTCTATTAATCGTGAGGCTGGCGTGAAGTCGGCCAGCGAGAGAGCGGGGAGCAGCGACGATCGTAATAAATTACGCGCGAGTAGCGTAGCGTGCGCGGAGAACGTGAGAGGAAAAGGCGACGCCGGGCCAGGCACACGTTTCTCGTCGATATTGATGCCGGATTTATGAAGTCTTGCCGGGGTCACGTAGCGCGCGCTGTGCTCGCGTGGCCAGGCCCGCCCCCGTATAAGGTCCAGGACGGTTCATTTTTCACCGGCTGGTCCGATCGTAGATCCATGGCCGCGGCCACGAGATCGGCCCGGCTACGATTACGCTCCCCGCCGCGCCGATAAGACGTAAAACCTACGTTCTCCATCAGTGCCGCGAGATACGAACGGGCTGATACCGGGCGGGGGAGGAGGGTTGAAGGAGGGTAGAGGAGGTAGGAAACTGTGCGGACGAATCGCGAATGCCTGCCGCGAAGTAGCTAGCAAGTGCGGTCGAATGTTCCAACGATACGTGCGGATCGTGCTGCCCGGGGCTCCTCGATACTCGGCAAAGCCGATTTCGAGGTTACGGACGACTCGACTCGCGGCCATTGCGGTCTATCCGAATGCGAAGGCGGGGGGTTGCAGGTCTGGTCCAAGTGCGCGAAATACGCCGGCAGAATGGTAAATAACTGGCCTTACGGAGCGCCGTGAGATACGCGAGAGACCGCCGTGGATTTGGAAACGGAGTCATGCGAACGCCGGCCGTTCAACGTATCGGGTATGGGGTGGAAGGAAATTTCGATTCGGGTTGCGTAGGTGGGTTTTCGAGGAAGTTGTGGAGGAAGCGATGAGCTGCTAATTTCTTTATTTAATTAAATAACATTTTTTGACTCTCCTTCTAATTACCTACACTTCTGTTTCCTTTGCTTACCTACACTTCTGTTTCCTATCTATTAATCTGCCAAATCAATGAGGAGAACGGCAGTAGTGTAGGCGCGTAGCGTAAGTATAAGTAACTCACTGATTCTACCGTTAGCAACGGGGCAGCTCGACGTAAGGCTGGTTGCTCGCCGCTAGGCGCTGAGGAAGGCTCCCTGTGCTAAATTGACAGGAATGTCCCCTTCCTGTGTATAAGGTATCGAAGGAAAGGAGAATTGAGGTGTCAATTTGACTTATACGAAAGCGAACAAAGCACGGGCACGTGCACCTATCTCAGCGTAAAGCCTTGTGAGCGACAAACAACGAGGGAGGGGGTGTTTGTTACGCCCCACGGATCGTCGAAGATCAGCTGTGAAAAGGGACAGACAGCGTTTACGATTGACAAGAATATCTCCAAGCATCGCCCCTCCTAAATCGCCTTTTTCACACGTCTGTGACCCGTTGGATGCGTTTGAAATAGAGTTTCCACGAATTCCGACTCGCCTTAGCGAGTTCAGAGCAAGCGGAAAGAACGAACTGAGAACGAAGAAAACGCCCCGTGACGCAACACGCTGCGAGGAAACGAGGGAACCAGAGGGGAAACTAATTAAACTAATTATGACTGCGCGATGCCAGTTTCCAACGAACCGTGCTCGCATCTCATTCACGTAAACGTATTCGTGATTGTGCCGCGCAAACGCGTATTCGAAGCAAGTTGGTCGCTCTTTGGTTTCGTCACAGCCTTCAAATTACCATCCTTACGCGCTAGACGAATCGCAAAGGCGCTTTCGAAGATGCTCCTATAATTGCTTCGGCAAATTCAAATGCTCCCGAGGTCTCCGCTCCTCTCGAGATTGACTCGAACAAAGATAACTACGTCGCGTAATACATCGACGTCCCCCGGGGTGGATTTTCCTACCCGGTTATTAAAAAGCTAAGCTCGCTGTTTTTCCAGCGAGAAATCATCGCGACGCGGCTTTTATTTCGGAGCCATCCCATCCAAGGATACACATTACACTTATCCCAGTTTTCAGCACTGGCTTCCTTTTTCAAGTTTACTCGCCATTCCTCCGTGCGCCTTTAAAGGCGCTGAGTAAACTGTTCTTTCGGAGTGTTTCTAAAGCCGGGGAAAACTGATACGAACATTGATCTTAAGAAGCAAGAACTTGTTTTCTCCTAAAGAGTAACTGAAAAGTGCGCGATCTTCGGCGTTTCTGAAAGCTGCTCTCGCGTGATTTATATATTTTAGAACCTCAAGGATTTCCGCGCGCTAACTTTGCAACCGAACGATAATTCCGACAATGTTGACGAACCTGGAAAGGTGTATGGAGGAGAATATCTGTATGAAGGCACGTGTGTTCCATTCGCAAGAATACAGACAGCGATGAAACGCTCGGGTTCACTCGACATACCGAGTTAACGCGACAAAAACGTCAAGTGTTTAAAACCTACCAAACAGTTTTCAGGTAATTTTCGGAAAACTCGAGCCCCGACGGTGAAACTCGTGTTCGCGCCGAACACCCCCTCTAACAGATTAACGTTAACGACCTGTCGCTCACCCTCGCCATCGACGCGGTAACGGGCTGCAGCGCGCGCGTCGATTCTAACGCAAGACAGGACGCGGCGCGGGCTCCTTTTCGAGATGATTAAAAAACACGACGTGCCCCCTTTCGGCGTTAACTCTCGCGAAAACAAAAACCAAGGGCGGATGAGAGGCAAAGGAAAGAAAAGAAAAGGCAACCTGCCCCTCCCCCGCGCAACGTTCAAGGGTGTCTGTGAGTCTGTGTCGTTGGCAGCGTGATCAGCCAGAAATCCGACACTCGATGAGAAAGCTCAAGGGAGATGACTTGGCTCGCCGGAAAAGTTTCTCCCATTAAAGAGATGAGATTTCATCGAAGGTCCTCTGTATCGCCTTCCTTCTTCCTTCCTTTCTCTACCTCTCACTTCCCACCTCTTCCCCCCTCGCGTCGCTTCGCCATTTACCAGTATCCGTGTACACCGCCATGTTCTCCCCCTGTCCCTTCCCCCCCACTCCTCCTCTAGCCTGTATTTTTTAATACGCCTTTTTACCTGGCCCGCTTTTCATTTTGCCGACGAGAAAGCCGCGGGCGGGATTAAATACCCGCGTTAATCCGATTCGCTGCAAATGTTTTCGAGCGACTCACCCCCCACCTCCCCCTCCCCCTCCCCCCGCAGGATGAGGCTTTCTTTCTCTCTCCGCTCTCCCATCCAGCCTCTCTCCAGGCTTTTGACTCGGGCTTTCCCGTGGACGTTTCATACGTGTCGCCGATGGTGAGCGGTGTACACGCGCATACCGGGGCTGGCGCGGGGGCTGCTCGATAACGTCGTCGCGGTGCTGGAAAGGGGTAAGGTCGCGTCTATTCCCCTATATATCATTACTTTCTCGGCCTGGTAATCTCGGTCGCCGCGCTAAATTTATTCATGGCTCGGCTAACCGTGTTAAGGTGTATTTTACCTACTGGAGCGGCGCTGCTTTCTTGGATCGCGTGTTTTTTTTTTCTCCCCGCTCCTTTTATTCTCTTTACAGCCCTTTCTCCGGGGCCCACGATAGGGAGCCGAGTTTCTGACACTTGAATGAATCGTTTCCACGCGAAATCGTGCACCGAATGTTCCAACGTCACGGAATTTTCGGCGAGCTTGGCCTGCTTTACGATTTTAAGAGGCGCTCGAGTAAAACTCGCTCTCGCGGTATGCGGGGAACGTTGACATGGATCCGGGGAGGTAGATTATTGTTTCTATAATTATGAACGGTAAGTTTCCTCGAGGTAACGTGGACAGTGGAAGCATTTTTTGGAAATTCGGAGTGTTCTTCGTGATATCTTTGTGTCATTGCTTATTCTCATTGAGTTCTAAAGAAACTGGGGGGTGAGCGGAGTAAAATAAGAGTTACCTTTACTTCTTCCCATTGCTGTTCACTCTCCACTTTGTTTAGAGCTCTAAGCTTATTCTATATTACGGTGAAGTTACAATCTTCATAGATATGATGCACTTACCGCGTGGCAAGCTCCTGAGGAAGTCACTGCATCCAATTCACGTCGAAGGCAATCCCTGGAACATATATACAATCATGTAACGAGGTGAATTATTAACAGAACCTATTGGAAATTGAAACGACACAATTATATATAAATGCTGCGCTAGTGTTACTGACACTGAACCCTAAACCAAGTCATTGTGAATCTCCTGAATACCTAATTCTCAACTGACAAGGAAAGATCCCCAACTCACAAATTCAAAAAAATTATGGAACTTAGGGAATCTGTAGAGAGTATGTAGGTACGTGTTGCGCATTTTTTTTTTTGCTGGCCAAAATCACTCTGAGCGGGGTGAAATTATTGACCCCTGAAAATCCGGTTATTTTCCGATTTTGTGTTATAACTCGCGAACTGGAGGGGATACAAAAAAGTTTCCCGACGTACAATTCCTACAGTTCGCCAATTATAAGACGAAGTGGGAAATAGCCGAATTTTCAGGGGTCAATTTCACCCCCTGAGAGTAATTTTGTGCAGCAAAACAAATTGCATAATACGCATCCATGTATCTTCAACAGATCCCCAAAGTTTCATAATCTTTTGAATTTCTGGGTTGGGGATCTTCCCTTGTGAGCTAATCCGCCCTATTCTTAGAACGAGAGAGCTTGAATGGGCAGAGATTCGTACGTCGCGGCAGAATAAATTGCGCCACTGTTGCTCTCTTCGCAGAAGCTCTTACTACTTAGGTACCCAAATATATACCATTGTCGAGTATCACACGAACACATTCGAGTTTCCTCGATACGCGTAATCCTCGCACTACGGTTCGTTGTACACACTAACCGCACCGAGCCCGCTTAGCCAGCCTCGTGCAGGACAAGCAACGTCAAGCGGAATACACCGAGCAGCGCGCACACATGTATTATTCAAGCTGACACTTGCGCAACGCTTAGCAAGGGTGGGTCTACGGTCGGGCAGGAATGGCTGGTGGAAGAACAAAAATACGGCGGGACAGGGATCCGCTCGCCGCGGTGTCGTCCGGAAAGAAGAGAAACTGGGATGTCCGATGAGGAGGAGACGGACAACGAGCGCCGCGACAACGGCCACGACGACGTCGACAATGTCGCGCTGATGCTGAAGGAGGAAATGTTATTTCTTTGGGACGCTAAGTGACAGGGTGAAAGACATTCGGAGATACTCGTGCCAGAATGGTTGCACCGGCGGCCGGGCGAATCCGCTGAACGGCGACGAGTCATCGTGCCCCGGCAAACTTGGGGATACATTTTTGCGAGGGGGAAGGGCATCAATGAAACGAGTCGCGTGAAATCATGTTCTCGTGGTACGTGCAGTGTCACAAATGGGTGCTGATCGATCCTCCCCCGCGATGCAACGCTGCTTGCGCGATACATTGATGTCCCTGGGGCTAGTTGAAATAAGATGCGATGCGACGAGTGGGACCTATTGCGCGCCGAAGTTGCAGCAAGCTCGACGTATTTACACGACACGAGAGTAAGTGTGTTGTACGGCGACGATAGGATTGTGGGTTTGTTCGGAGAGAGAATCTGGTCTTTTCTCTATCGCTAGTTTTCTATGCGTAGCGGTACCTCCGACTCCGCCACAAGAGACCTCTCGACCGATTCCTCTCTCTCGCAAATTATCCCTCTACTTATTCCTATATATCCCAGTTCTATGTAGTCGTCCTAGATTCTAATACCCCCTGCTAAGTAATCCTTATCGATGAATCTACTATCACCTCCTTCCTTTTCCCTCCTTCGATCCTACCTATAACCATACTTCTATCATAGGCAAATATATAGATATAAAACAAGAAGTCCCGGCTAACTGACTCATCAACGCCCAGCTCAAACCATTTAACCTAGGAACGTGAAATTTGGAAGGTATATTGTTTTTGGGAAATTCCGCCTCAAAGAGGGTGATAAGGTGTAAATTGTATTTTAGGATTCCTTAATATTTCTTAGGCCCGATTAGATATAAACTTGATTTTTACATACAAATGTTTCCCGCACAAATCCCTAAAAATCAATTTCAGGTTTTTGCACTAATCAACCCATAAGGGGGTGAAAAGGGGTAAACTGTGTTTTCATGGAGTCCTTAATACCTCTTAGGCCCGAAACCAAGGGCGAGGTATTTTACTAGTATGCAATAAAACTAAAGAAATTTGTCCTGACAAAGTATCAAGCCCATAAAAAGAAGAAAGTCCTCTAATTGTCGCCGATGGCCATTGTGTCAAGAATCTGGGAAATCAATCTACGATGACCAACGGGTTCGAACACCCTCCAAGAAAATCCCACCATCCCATGATACCTACCATCCGTGAATGAACTAATTATCGAGGTGCTGGGCGCAGCACGGCCCTCGTCCGGCGAATTTACGGGGACGGCGCGCGTTGATGAATCGCGATGGAGCCCTGGAGGGGTCGAAGAGGATTTCGCAGCCGCCTCCAGAGAAAGCGCCGCGCAGATTTATGCGCTCGTTATCGCCGGTGAAACGCGTGGACATCGATGAACAAAGGAAGAAAAACGAGCGTCCATCGATTCCTATCGAATTACCCGTTCGAACGGTTCGGCCGTGTAAAAAATACTTTTATTCGGCGGGAACGATCGTTCGTACCGATTATTGCATTCTCCCGGGCGAAGAGTAATGCCCCCTCTCCACTGGCAGCGGGCATCGTTTTCCTCGCGCGGACCTCTAAACCGTGGCTGGCAGAAAAATGGCGAAACGACCGGCTGGCTGAAAGGAGCAGGGAAAGGGGCAACGGGGCGGGGGAGGGAAAGGGGGGAGGGGGACGGTATAAAGTAAGAGGAGCGGAAGCATTAGTGGTATTGCCATACTATTACTCGCGCCCCTCTTAATAGCCCGCCCATTAAAGATAATGAACGTAAATTATGCGTAACGGAGCACAGTTAAAAAGGTCGCCTCTGTCTACCGCAAAAGGCACAGCCACTCTAAACCGACTGTAGAACCGGACGGTTCCGCATGGCGGGCCGCGCGCCGTAGAAGAAGTAGATCGGAATGAAGAATTTATTGTCACGCCAAATCTGTTTAAGCGCAATCGCGAAAGAAGTTTTCTGCACAGCGATAGACAGCGCGGAATTACTCGTTCCATTTCGCGAACCGACGCGCCGCGTGTCCGAGATAGCGGGCTACTCCAGCTTCCGATCGAAATGAAAATGCCTGCCGCAACAATTTTCGCCGTCCGTCGGGGTCACGTGTATACCGCGCAATTCATATCGCGCTCGAATTTGCCAGAGAAAGGAAGGCAACCGCCGCTGAAACACTGATAACGCTTCTATCTACTCCGGCCTTCCTTTTCTTCCTTGGAGTACGTAAAGGGGGACGCGGGAGCGCACAATGGCGCAATCAAAGAATAAATTGGGGCTCGCGACAAAGCTGCAAACGTTCTGTCCGCGAGTGTAAAACATCGTGCGCCAGATGTAGAGCCGTGAAAAATTTGTCGCCGTGAAGCTGCAACGTTCCGAACAACATATTTTCCTCGGCATTTGCTGGTATAACTCAAGGAAATCTGGCACGGACGTGAGGCGAATATGTATATCCCTTCCGCATAGACGCGAAAATCAGTATATTACACGCGCCCCTCTCTCCTCTACTTTCTCGCCGATTTCGTGGGCGCGATCTCGAAGGAAACGTTCTACTCTCGTCTACCCCATCCAGTTGCCTTGCAGCGGGCTGCGCGATTCTCCTGCCGTCTTCATCAAAGCAACGACTTTTGAAAGTGGCGGGCAGAATCTTTGCGGAAAGTCTTTTCAAAGCTACCTGGGGGCTCTGGAATCCTGAACGGTAGCATGTAACTTTGATTGAGGCGAAGTACCTAGCTTGTAAGAGGTGCACCGGGAGTTTAATGTTGGGACGTTTAATTGAGATGTTATAACTGGTCTTTGGTTGATTAACACTCGTTTAATGGCAAGCTCAGTGGCGGATTGGCAAGGGTGTCGACTTGCACGATCGCAAGTGGACGCTGTGGGTCTCCTTAAATATTATAATTACTAAAAAAAATATACATTTGTTTGGCAAAAGTTGTAACTATACCTTTTCGCCACTTATGTATTATTTGAAAATGTTATTTATTTCTTATAAAAATTAAATGATAGCCTTATGTCGTAGGTGGACCCCCTTTGTCTCCTGGCAACTAATATTTGTGGGCCCAATCCGCCACTGGGACAAGTCTGAACAAGGTACAGTATAAGCACACTGTATTCTTAATTGTGAAAATTCTTAATCTGCAGACCCTGATTTGGAGTTTTCCTAGCTAGGAAGGAGTAAATTGAAAATGCCAAATACTATGATTTCCTTTTGAGGGCGGCATTTGCGAATTACTGGGATGGGACGACGGAAAGCGCAGTGCTTGTCTCGAGAGCTAATATTATTAGCAGCACAATAGAGTCTCGATTATCCGACTCGGTCGGAGCAACTGCACAAGGAATGCCGTCGAATAAAGTTTACCCTTTGACGTGCTTCCATCATGCGAACATCGGCTGAATGGAGAGTTACCAAAGCATACGCGTGTTATGAACTTTATGCACTCCGCTACGATATTACTTATCGCTAGGAGATGGTACAATGTCTTCGCGATGAACCAAGTATTTCATTTAGTATCAAACGGGAAGCCAGGGAAGAGGAGCTATGCGAGATAAGTTGCGAGGCGACATTAAATTCAATATTTCGCAGCAGGAAGCACATATTAATAAGGGCAGCCCCTACGAAGGCGCTAACTGATTACTGTGGAGACCTAATAAGAAAAGCAAACTCTACATAAATTTCGCAAATAGAGGTCCAAAAGGTACCATGGAAAATTTCCTTAAAAAATTTATTAGTTCTGTTACCCACTTACAGCCTGCAAGATAAACATAATCCAAGTTTAATTACTTCCCAATTGGACCAACCGCAACGAACAACCGCGCCATAAAATTATCACTCGCGCAATTTTCCCAACATTTCATGGCTATTTTCTGCGCGCAAAGGATCGTCGAACCTCGTTAACGTAAGTCCTTCCCTCCGCTGTCTCTTAACATATTCAACATCGTTGCTCCTATACCGCGGTAAATGGCTTTCGAGAGGCAAAACCTTCTGCACCGTCTTGCCTGGCATTTTCGCGTATTTTCTTGCGTGTGGTAATTGACAGACCGTAAAGCCCCGGTGTATTACGCAGGCGATATTCAGTATTCGCTGATGTTACGCGAATCACCGATGGAAGCATACCACCTGACGGCTGCTGGCGTTTCGTTTGTACGTTTTAGCCAGACGAGAGCCGGCTCCGCTTCTTTACCGTGACGCGAACCCATTACCATTTAGATACGTCGTTGCTTAGCCCTCCTAGGCAGGAATTCCAATTCGAGTCTCGCCAGAGTAAATTAACCGGCGGAACGGTTAACGTCCCATCGATATTTCGCAATTGGCTGCGATGCGGCGAGAAAGCCACTCTGTCAATTCTGGTTGCACGGTAATTCTTTGAACTTGTGGGCGGTTTATAGGGCTTGGCGTGTTTCCTATTATGCCTCGGTTACTGATAATGGATTTAGAATTTTGGTAAGACATTTACAGAGTATCCATTCGTGAGCTTGGAGTATGCAAAGGAATTGCACTCCTGGAATTCGAGTACCTAGGTAATTCATGGTGCTGATCGAGGTTTTGCTTATGCTCTGGCTTCACTGTACTCATTGTCAGTTATATAAAATTTCGAAAATCGTTTTTCACGTGTGGCTGGCATGGAGTCCAGTTGCGTTTCAGTAACCGAGAACTATGTACAGAGGCACCATGCTATTTCAAGAATCACTATGTTTGTCAAGCTACTAACAATAAGTTAGAGAGTAATTTTTTAAGGGGATTTTTGAGTCAAGGTTTTTTTCAAATCGCTTCATTCGAGAAAAACGTGTTCAACGTGTTCTCGACTCAAACCTGCGTTCGGAGTATGAATTAGTTATGTGACTGTAGAATCTATATCATTACGAATTTTAGTGTCAAACTTTCACATGGCAGAAGAGATGTTATACTACAAAAATATATCCTATAAAAAAATTGATTTTCTAAAAAATTTCAAGCCAGGAATCCCTTTAAAGCATTCAAGTAGCTTCACAGCGAGTCTTGCAGACGATCCTCTAATCACACTGGATATAGGAATATCGGTTCGTCCGGCAAGATTCGGAACGGAGAACGAGGTCCTCTACATCTCCATCGCTGCGTGGCGTCGAAAGTGACGTTTAAACCGGGGAAACCGAGCGGATCCATCGACTAGACTTGAACAATCTTGCCTTGTAGCCGCGGAGAGGCGGAGGAAGCGTGAAAGGGCGGGGAATAAATTCGGGTGGCTGCGTTTAAAGAGCGATCGGCTGCTGTACAGCGGATCAGCTCGTCCATAAACATTAGATAACGGAAATACGGTAAGGAAGGAGGGATGGATAGCGCGGGGGAGAGAGAGCGCCGCTGATAAAGAAGACCGAGTGCTCGCTGCAGAGGAAAGGGATCCGTAATAGGCGCGTCCGCGAGAAATATCGACGAGGGGCGGAATTCCGGAGATGTTATCGCTCCTTAACCTTCGCCCCCTTACTTACTTTCCCCAGAGCAACGGAGAAGCAGCGGAAAGAGAGGCCTCGCGATGTTATCGGAGCCTCCGGGAATCCGGCTTAATCCGCGAATCGCTTGTTAGGATGGCAAAAAGTGCTGGCCAACTCCGAGGCTCAACGCGACGGGGAGGCGTGCAACTTCGGCTTCGATCGCGCGAGAGATACCGCGGAATAACGCGAGATATAATTATGTGATAACACGGGACGACTTAATAATTCCGTGTCCGCCAGATTTCCGAAATTTACACGCTATCTGTACCTTTGCCTGATAATGGAAGAAGGAAAGAGTGGGTTAATTGTTTCAGCTAGAATGGGTATCTAGTATTTTTCATGTACCTAACTGAAATTGCGTTTATCGGCGAGTTACCATTCGGTACAGAGAAAATAATAGAAATACAATGATCCGCGAAGGAATTTTCAATTTCTTCGGCATCATTGTTGCCTGATTGCTGGGAGAGTAAATCGGGAACGATAAATCCGCGAAACAGAGGAATTCAACTACCCGCAGGCAGAGACGCGTGAAGCACCACTGGATGAAGCCAAAAAGATTAGGAAAATCACGTCCTCGGCCGCACGGCCCCCATTTAACCGTCAGCAAGAAAGTTAGATGGCCTAGGCGGGCGTGCGAGTAAATAACAAGCAAGAAGAGATATAGTTGCACGACGGAGGCCGTAATTAAAATCGGCTGGTATTTACTCGGGGGTAATGAAGGGGCAAACACACAGTTTGTCTCCGTACCTAGCCACTAGCTCACGACTCGCCCATGGGTAGACGCAGCGGGGGCGTAGGATGCGAACAACGCGATACCAGCACTCTGCCCTTCACGTGTCTCGTCTACCAGATCCTTGGAAATTCGTTTTCAGGTTACGCGGCAAAACCCTGGAACGCCTCTTAAAACACTGAGAATGTTGGAAATTATGTCTCGCTCGAATCTGAAGTCGAATGAGCTGTAAATCAAAAATGATTTTCGTTTCTGGATGTGGAAAAGGCTTTGTTTTGTTTAGAAGTGATTCATCAATAGAAGGTATCATTAATCAATCAGAGGTTGGGGAAGAAGTATGCAGAAATGAGGAAGGAAAGAGTGTTATAGAAAGATAAATATTCCTCAAGTTTGTATAAATAAAATGTATCGGTCTAATTTCGTGGTTTATCAGATATCAGAGGTTTCGTTATTTTCCCACCTCGATAGAAAGAAATACTTGCAGCAAAGGGTGGGTTTTCAATAAGGAGCAAGATATTGCATTTTACACAAGGAGTGAAATATTACAGGATGTATAGAGAATGTAGAGAGATATAAATTGGGAATATTATAAGTCCCGGCGATTACACTGCAACGATGCCATTTGAAATATCAATTTAACAGAGATTTAGCGAGTTTCAAAATGCAATACTATTCCGAACTCGTTGCAGGCATAAGAGTACTCGTAGCTCGAGTGCTGCCCGCTAATTATTCCCAGGGCACAATTTCATCTGGCCAGGTTCATTTAAATTCTTACTAATCACCTATTAAATTCAATATCACGACTGAACTATTAATTAAAGGAAAACGTAAAAGTAACGCTGCGATATCCAACTTCATTCTCCCCGTATTTCATATTCAATTCAATTTTAAAAAAATTCTATTACTCGTGCTCTTTATAAAAAAGAGTCATTTCTATCTACACGTGCGACTGGAATGAGCGTCAACATGAAGCCGGAATAAAAAATTGGTAACACGAGGGCTTCCGCAGTAAATAGCGACCGAGCGAAGTAAGAGCAGGTCCATACTTCCCGCGAACTTTCCTTCCACGGGAAATTACAGAAACGTGATACTGCACGCTTCTGAAAATTACAACTGCACCCTTTGCCGGACCCGAGGGATAAAAAAAAAGCGTGCACGGCCCTTTAACGGATGCAAATGTGCCGCGAAACGTGCACCAAGAGCTAAAAGTGTAAAATGCAGAGAGCAACGTACGCTTTAATTATTTCGCCTTCTTCGTCCACGCTAACCAATTGCGGTGAACTCTTTAAGCCCGTCCAAAGCTACGTAGCCTTTCGCAGGCGCTACGGTGCGCGAAAAATGTAGGCGTTTATAACCATTTATTAAGCAAAAAAAAAAAAAAGAAAACAAAGAAAGAAGTCAAATGTTACGCGATCACTTTCCGCTTACAAAGAGAAGGTAGTTTCTCCAGCGTTGTTTCCCTCCAACACGAAGCCCTTACGAGAAACATTTATTCCGTCTATTCGACCTACTTCTAAGCCCGGTATCGCCTTCATCCCAGCTGTACCGCGCGTTCCCTCTCGCCTTGTATATTTTTACCAAGCGTCTCCACTCGTAATTCGAAAGCCTACCTACCCTATCGCTGTGGCCCGCAGTCTTATCATCCAAGAACATACGACAGGGTGCGGGCGTAATTATAAAGCAACACCGAGAGGCATCCTTCGTGTGTACACGATTACAATTTCCCGGGAACGTAATTCGTTCGAATCCTAATTGCCGCATCCATTTCTATCCGGCAGCATCGCGGGCGTTCGTGGGTACGCGGGTTAAGGCCGTGCACGCTCTAGCGGCACGCACGTGCACGATTTACCGTGGCCCCGAGACGAAATAAGCGCGATCCACCTGATCCCTTATCACGGCCACGGGGCGAAATTGATACGGGTCGAAAGGGCTGGCGTTATTTTCGCCAGGATCGAGCCTGTACCCTACAGAGGGTGCACCACTCGTTGCTGGAGCGGTTCGATAAATCTTCTATCAGCGATTTTGCTCGCGCCCCTCCTCTACCGGCCCTGTCGCTTTCAATAGCAACGAAATAGCACGAAAATCACCGAGGGAATTTGTCGAAGCGGCGGGGAACGAATGCGACAGTCGATAATGAGGATACAAATTTGTCGGGCTCGACAAAGTAGCCGGTTGCCGATGGCGCATTTGTCTTTCCCTCGAACGGGGGTGCGACCAAAGGGGACTGATTTTCTTTTCACGTCGAATCTGGTTACGCTTAAGAATGGCCATCGAACGGTCGATACACGGAGAGCCAACGTTCGATTATAAGAACGTGGGCCACGAGTGAAATAAATTCGTAATTTCGCTTTGACCTATTTTATCGCGGCATCGGAGGGAACAGGCTAACGCGGTGCCGCGTTAAGTGCAAAATATGAGAACGAAGGCTAACACGTGTGATGTAGTTTCAGCGAAACGCACGGGGATCGCACGGAGCGCCATATGGCGCGAATAAATCTGACGCCAGAGTAATTAATAGACAGACTTATACCTCGATAAGAGGATAATGCTGCAAGATTAAAATATCGGGATCTGGTAGAGAGCACGCAAACGGCAGTGGGCTGGAAAATGATTTACAGCTTCTACAAATCTCTCCGCATCAGCGTATTCTCAAATCGTCAACTCTCATATAACTCGTTTAAAGAGGAACTATAAAGTCTGATGAATTGATGTGACAGAGTAAAATTTCGCGAGGACTCGGCCGGGATCGTAAAACGAAACGTAGGCGGTCTCCACTTTGCGATCCTAAATCCCGCGAGCTCCACCGTCGCCGCGAAAAACCACGGAAATACGGTGCCTTTGGTTTCCAAGAATCGTCCAGCGCGCGTGCGCGCGCGCGGTCAACGGGAAAAGCAATTTTACCTTTGTATCAGTCGCAAATGTGGCGCGAAAGGCTAAATGAGTTAGATCCCGTGCCCGATTTGCGCAGGCCGAGGGGACAAGAAACGCCCGGGCGCGCGGACGACAAAGACGAACGGCCGCGTTTCTGCACGGGCCGTACACGTGTACCGGAGCCCGCGTCGCGAAACGGAGCGTGGACGGACGTGTGCGTACGTCGACCGAGACGGAATTCGGCCAGCCGCGGCCAAATTCGACGGCTTTAACGAAGAGCCGAAATTGGCTCGTAAGGAGACAACTGGACATCGGCCATTCTACGTTTTGAGCGACAGCGCAGATGCGACAAAAAGATGCACAATTACGAGCCGCACGCGACGTCACTTCGTGAATAATAGTTGCCCCACTGCCTGCCCCCTCCCCTCTCAGCGCGACAGCCGCGATCCACTCGGAGCGAGTAGCCTTCTACGAAATTCAGCCAACCTAGAAACTGGCACGAGTTCCTGGTAACGTTGTCGCGCCAATTTTTCCAATTCGCGCTAAATTTAAGTGACAGTATCGGTCTTTATTGCGGAGCCCCCCTGTAGACTGTGAAAAAAGATGTTGGAGCTCGTCTGTTATTAAATACCAGCGCGTGCAGTTCAAGGCGGGAACTGTACGGGAAGTTGGACCTTAAAAGATGAGACTCTGTTGAGCTGGACTCGTACCGAGTACCGTCTCGTGGACTTGAGAGTCCATTTTTCTTTATATTTTGTTTTTAATTTCATATGCACAATTGCAGAGTCAAATTTTGCACGATAAATATTCATTTAAATTTAAAGTACCGTCAGCCCATAATGGCAACATTATTTTATAAGAATATCACTTCTGCTGACCATTTTTTCTGCAGTGGTCTAAAGAACCCCAAAAATCATGAATAATGTAATACAAAAATTATTGTAAATAAATCTTTTCCTACACTTTATGGGATAAATCATGTGTAACAAGTATTTCGCTTTATTTTTTCTAATAAAAAATCCTAAAAAATCCTAAAATCATTTATTTTGAAAAATAAGAAACGATGGAACAAACCGGTAGAAGTGCACGCGGTCTACAAAAACTGAAACTCCTCTGCTAATACCTACACTTCCGGATCTCTCGCTTCTCGTCAAGCTACACAGAATAAAACGACTGATTCTCCATGCCGTGCTGGTAAAAAATAGCTGCGCCTCTGTTGCCCGTGCCATGAAACTAGCTATGAAGAAGTTCGGGAGCCGTGTGGAAGAAGGGGAGCGTAAAATCGGGAAACAAGCTTTTTCAGTTCCCGCGATCCCATCCGCGCGAGGATTCGTGTCGATGAAATTCCGGGCCGAGGCTATTATCGGGGAGCACTCGTTTTAAAATATACCCCCGGCACGTGGCATTTGCAATTCTGACGAGGAGCCGCGAGTTTGCAATTCGTTTGGGAGGAGGAGCGGTGTAGGCGAGCGCGTAGCCAGCCAGCTCCGGCCGAGCGTGCACGGCCGCTCGCATAAACACGCCCGAGCCCCAGCGATCCCTGTGTGCATCCAGGAACCGGCGAGACCGCATCCAAACGTCCATCTGGATGCACATGCAACGTGACTTCGTATCCCGCGGTCGTTAAGCGTCCTCAACGACGGAACGTTACTTACGTCCGAGCGAGCCGGCAAATTATCGGGCCAGAAAGTAGGATTTACATCCGCATGGCCGCGGGCTGGCTCATCGGGGATCCATCAGCTACGCCGTGTTTCCTGGTGCTTCGCGTTGCGGCCAAAAAACGGCCACTCGTTGCGAAGAATAGTGAACCGAGGATGTGGAATGAAATTTTAGTTGGTGACACAACTTTACACGAGTAATATTCTTACGTGGGTGCAGCTGTAATTGTTTATACGGAAGGGTCCTCCCTCGATACTGTATTTGTCGATAACACAAATGCTCTCTCGGTGAACTGTAATTACGCCGAACGGAGATGGCCATTGAGAGAGAATATAAATTATAATGTATCGCGTAAGGCCGTCGAATTAATCGCGTGGTTTACGGCGCGATTTAAACAATCTTCAGGGATGAGAGTGACTTGAGCTGACGAGGGTTATTTAGCGCCTTCGCGTTGAATCGGTCTTTTCTCCGCGAATTATAACGTTGAATGTTTATACACTTCTGACGAGAGGCCCTCCACGCGACCGACTCTTCAAAGAGGTGCCGTTAATTTTAATGAAGAAGTACCGCTCCCTTCAGAAGGACGTTCCCTTCAAAGCCTGGCTTCGCTTTACTTAGCCAGCGTAACTCTTTTTTCCCCCGGTAACCCCATCCCCCCTCCCCTCTGTGCATCGCTCTGTGTACACCTGGGTGTGAACGCGGGCCGAATTTTCTCTTTTTCTCCTGCGGACCTCTCTTTCCCGTGGTTCCTTTTCTCCCGACCGGCGTTCAAAATGCCCGAAATTGGACGACGGCCAAAAGCGACCGGCCACCACCCGAAAAGCCTGCTATTTCCCTCCTTCTTTTTTTTTTTCTTTCGCTTCCTGTCTCCATCGCGCCCGCCGCTTTCACGTCCTCCCCTCTCGCTCCCTCTTTGTCCACCCCCGCCATCAATTTATACACCAGCTCCGGCCATCCACCGTCTTCCACTTATTCTTCTTTCGGGCTTCCGTTTCGTTGGTACGAGCAGCCAACCGCAGATAAATTATTGTTTACTCTGTCCAACACGCCGTTTCGCTGGCTCGGTTATTGTTTGCCGTTAATAATATCTAGACGGCACACGTGGTTAAACGAGTGACGCTAGGTACGAGGCGATGATCGATAGAACGTTTAAAAATTATACTTTTATATGCGCGTATAAATCAATGTAATGCCACGCTTTACTTGTACGAAGCATGTCGGTGACGATACTTAAGGAAAGAGTAAGGGACATAGTTCCTTCTGGTTAAATTCTGATGTTTCAGCTTCTTCTTCGCCTTCTCAATTTTTCTTTCGTCGTCGCTGCAGGGTTACGTGTGTTGATTAGTCGGATGTAAGACGTTAAAAGTCCTAGGGTGTAATCCGATTATAACTACTCGTACGTTAACGACGCGTGTCGTCGCCTTCGCTTTATTTAACGAATAACTTAACCGCCGCTACAAGTACAAATGAAAAAGCCGAACGGAGTGTTTCAGACAGGCATAGAAATTTGCGCAGCCAGGATAAAAGGGCAGATGTAAATTTAAAGGGTGGTATATATTGTGCAACGGGCTTTTTTCCATGAACCGACGGGCAGCGTTAAAATTTATACGACACACGTTTTCATCCGAGAATATCGAACAATCTCTGACACCAGCCGCCCCCCGTTCTCTGTTGTATTTTTTTTCGGTGACACTTTATTTTCGATAGAAAATTTAATGCCGGTGCCACTGACGCGTGTAGTAAATCAAAATGAATTTTAATTACGACGCGGAACCCCCGTAGACTTGAAATCATCGGAATAATGGTAAATCTAAATAAAACACCGTTCGAAAGGTTGGCACCGGAGTTATTCGCAAAAACGGATATTAATTCGTAATTTTCCTTCGATCAAGTTTCTTTACGCCGCGGCGCGGAACGGAGCGTTGACAAAAAAAAAATTCTGTTCAGCGCTGTAAATGGCGATGCACTTTTATGTGGCGCACACATGAAAGATTAAGTACACAAGCTTTTACTGCGCTCGATCGATCGACGTGCCACGCTTTTACGAGAGGGGCGACGTAAATCCAAAAATAATATATTAGAAAAATACGACGAAATGGAAAACAAATACGCGGAAATGGTGTGCTCCGAAGAAGGATCAAGTTTTAACTTGCATCGAATAAATTTTAATAAAATCGCCAGCCCCTCGGTGACGCCGGACGGCCAATACTTCCTGTCTGACGCACGGTAGACTCGTCAGTTACGTTTGCAGAGGAAATATAAAAAGTGCACGCAAGATGCAGGATATATTTAAAAGTGGGTAATGAAAAGCTCGCGAGGACAAGAGAAAATTACAATTTTCAATGGCGACGTCGCAATTCGCACAGTCGGCACTGGCGTGCCACGAAAAATTGGAGAGAAAATGCCAAAAATGGGCGAGAGTAGATCGGCACCCTTTCCCTCCTTAAATCGGCAATCGCGAGGGCATCGAATTCGCGCACAGGCTATAGGGATTTGACGAAATGAAAGAAGGATTTGTCGAGGCACAAAGCGCGAGGAACACGGGGCGAAACGGCAGGAAAACACAAAGGGGGCGCGCAGCAGATAGCTCGGTTGTCGCAGATGAGACGGGAAACGCAATGCATTTCAATAAAATTCCCCATATATATTCGAGATCGGCCAAGGGCTTATAGGAAAGCGACTCCAACGAAAGGTGCAGCGCACCGGAATATTGAGTCGGGCTTACGACGTAAACGTACCCGTTTCCGTTCTCGCGGCCCTTTCGCGATCTCGATACATATGAAAAGACATTCGCGCCCGGCGGAGGCATCCGTTGCCCCCCCACCCCGAAGGAAAAATACCCGTCCGAAATGTAAAATATTCCCCGCGACTCACCGCCGCGGAAAATAGAATTTCCAATACGTCAAATGCACGAAACAGTGCAACCGTTCATCGATCTTCCCGCCATTCGCAATCCTCCGGACAGTCGTCCTTGTTCTAGGTTCCGGAAGCTCGGCCGAGGATCTGCTCTGGGCAGATAAACTCTATTTCCATTTTCAAGTTCGAACTTTTCAACAATCCAAAACGTCTATATTCCTTCTACTATATTTCCCTGAATCTTTGTAAATGTAAGAACAGCTAAATATACAAGAACAGCTAACTGAAGTACTTGACTGATTCCGGTATATAATAGTTCTAATCTAAATATCGTATTCAAAAAAATTGAGAAAAAATACCTATATATCTATATGGTCCACTGAATTATCACAGTGGGAGAGGCGTTTCTCTAAAAGTAAAAGCGAGTTGATATAAAATCTGAAGATTTGTTAGACTCTCGACAAGTCTTGCAGAAGGGTAAAAGCACGGATTTCCCTTGCTCGGTGCAGGAGACGGTCGAAGCTGCATCCGAGTGCGAACAATCGGAGCGATTAGTCGGCGATGAGGACAGAAGATGCGGCGAGAGAGCAATGCACGTATTTCTATACGGCAGACGAGATGGAACCGGGCCGCACTTTCCCGGAAACAGCATCATTTCGGCTTACACACGACTGTTACAGCCGTTATAGATAGCACCTGTTACCTTTACTCAAGCTTCAGCCACCCCTGGCTCTCTCGCCCCGTTTCAATTCGACGGCCCTCTAACTACTCGAGCAACGCTTTTACATATCGCGCCGGCATCCCCCGTCTCGGTAGACGTTGCGACAATTTTTACGTTCGTGTCACCTGTGTACGGCACGCTATTACACGTCGACAGTTTTAAATCTTTTATCGGCACCGTTGCGTCGCTTGCAGCTATGGTTTGAAGAAGGAATGGGGGTAGCCGAGTTGGTCCATGGCGCACCTACTTGCAATGCGAAGTTACGTGTGTCGCAGACGGACACCTTTAAAACTGCGACGGTTTTGCTTCGGAACGGAGAGGAATAGGTGATAAGAAGATTGTTAGTTTGTGGAATAGCATCGGACCTTTCTGAATACCGGAGCTTCTGCACCGTTTCTTGACGAGTATATTAATATATGAACCTTCGAGGATGTACTAAGTTCGCAATGAAGAAGTAATGGGTAAGGAACAAGAGAAAGATTTCTTACTCGCGACCTCTTACGGCAAATACAAGTAGTAGCGCCCCGTGTGTAGTCAGACGCGCAGTAATTCCTCCCACCGTGATCGCGCTCGACGTTACGTTTCCAGATTTGTTCCAATTATATTACCAGTGAATATACTATTTTATTATCGATCGTATAAATTGTCTGCCGTCTTTGGGGACAGTCAGATACTCGTCAGAAATAACCCTAGCTAATCCTAAAATACTAAAACTAAAAGAATTTCGCCATTTTTCTCGCTAATTCTCGCGAGGACAGCTTGTAACACATCGTCAGGCTTCAAGTAATCCAACATTCTACTTTCACCACTCGAAACACTCGAGCAAACCGCAAGCAAAAGTGCAGGCAACAGTCTCCTATCGCGTCTATTCACGAGCTATCTCGCCGACCACTCAAATCCCGCATGCACGTGGCCAGCACGCAGCTCGCAGAGGAGGCGTGCGAGCCTGAAACTTCCACCGTCGGCGCGAACGAAATTACCAGGCGTTCTCGGCAGTGTCCCGTGAAAGGCCAGCGGGGACCGCGTTGAAAATTAGTTCTTTGTATCTCCGTGAATTATCGAGGTTATCAGGCACGTGTCCTGCGAGGCTGCGGAAGATAGCGGGCCGCGACCCTGCGTACGTGTCACGTTCAGATTGCAAACTGCGAGACCGAACGTGGCTATTAGAGCGGAAAAAAGTTTTCACGAACTCCCGCCGGCACGTTTCGCGTTTATTTCACGAAAATGAACGCGGCCGGTAAAGGAGACAGGTCAAAAAAAAAAAAAAAAAGGAGGAACTCGGTGTGCAACGGGCACGATCAACGAAACACAAACTCATTACGCTACGGAATTTTTTATCCTCTGTGTACCATTGCGCGCCAAACACAGTGAAATTAATCGATGAAAGTTCCACGACGGAGGGAAACGCAGGTCCCGCGGGAGCCCAAAATCAAAGCAGCGTTCGATTCGATCGTTGCGTCTCGACGTTTCCATCGGCATACGCTGCTGCGAAATCGTGGCACACAGGATGCCAAGTTTCTATGTAATCTTACGCGACAGCAGAGCTTGCAGAAACGAAATGCCTGAGGTGAAAAAGGCAATTTAAATTCGTTGTTGCATACCGCGGGGGAGGGTGGGGGAGGAGTTGAAGTATCACTTAAAATGCGCGCGCCTCTTGACATGCAATTTTCGATTTTCCGCGAAACGTATCGCGGTAGCCTTCCTCCGAACAAGGACGCGATATCTTTCAATTTCTCGACGATGCGTATGAAGCATGAGACTTTACGAGGATTCGAGGGTGCCAACGCGGCAAATCGATATCCGACCTCGAACTCCGGCTCCATCGGTTTGAAAGAAGAATGGCAGGGAATTCGGAGCAACAGCCACGGAGAGGGAAAGATAGAAACGCGATAGAAGCGAGGGAAAATCCAGGGAGAAACAGATCGAACGGAGGACAGGCTCGAGAGAAATTGAAAAAAGAGACGGGGGAAGGTTGGGAAGAAAAATTGTGTGTCAAGCTCAACGAAATACACTTAGTCTCGGATAATCTTCGTTGAATATTATTTTAAGTAGGGTAAATCCGGGAGACGCGGTCGACCTAATATAGAATGGCTATTAAAACTAATGTAGACATTAGGTACTTATCAGAACGAACCTATGTGTTCAGAATTTTATGCTGATTCAGAAAAAGTGGTCGATATTTACTTTAAGACAATATTTACTGTAAATCAAATTGAAAACTGAAGTTGAGATATCTGACCACCTCACCCGAGGTGCCGGGAGTAATGGTTTAGTGTAAGAACTATGAGAACTGTTACTTGCCAAATGATAATTCTAATTAAAAGAAGTAACTTTTTCCTGAGCAGTTTTTCTCTATCTTTCACAGTTCGGAAGTAATAACACAAAATCGAAAAAATTTCAGAAGTCAATTTCACCCTCTTGGAGTGAATTTGGGTGACAAATACAATTGTGTTTTATTCAGGAGGACGCCCCTACATATCCACAAAGTTCCACAACTTTTTGAATTTCCGGGTTTTCAGGATCTTCCCTCGTCAAAAGTAAGGACTGAAGCTTTGTAAGTCACCATACATGAAAATGGTTACACCTACGAAAAAAACATATCTAAACTTTTTCGCAAATAATTTCCTATGCTACAAATTTCATAATAACTATTTCTGCCGTAGAACTGATAGATATCTAGATATTCGCGAAAAACTGTTTTTATTTACCTTCAACTCTCTATAAATTTTTTACCAAATATCAGATCGATGGAGACTTTTAATATATTATTTAAAACTACGAAATAAAGGCCAAAAATGTAGCTTACTGGAAATTATTCTCCAGGCAAATCCTAATTTCACTTGACTATAAATGAAACTGTTTGGGTAGACAACACGGGATCGTGACAAGAATATATTGCCAGAAAATTCGTTCGGCTATCTCAATTTCCCTTTGCCAAACGAATATTCCTACAGCTAGTTCCTTCCACTGTTACTTATATCGAAACGCGAGCCGCCATGGTGCTCAAACAAACGGGCCATTACGAGGGCGACCAGCGGCGCAACGATGAAACCGTTATTGATATTGGCCGTGCCGGATTCCGCGAACGTAATCCGCAGCGGAACAGTAAGGGTGGTAGCGATAAAGGGATCAAGCTCGTTTTTACGAGCTCAAGGGACACTTTGCGAGCCAATGTGTAGCCAACCTTAAGTTTTCACGGAATTGCGCCGGTAACGTATGAGCACGGCATGAACTCGCCCAGCGGATCTGCTCGATAATCGCTATCGTTGCAGCAGTCGGTTCCCCAACAGAAGAAGCTCCGCGGAAGCATCAAGAGCGGGTTTTACTAACGCTCAATTGCGAGAAGCGTATCGAGTCACCTAAATCTTTTCACTCCACTCGTCCCTATTCAAAGAAACATATAGAGTGCGCTGTTCGCCAGATTCCCAACGCAACTGCGCCCTGATAAGCGCGATCAAATAGACAATAACTTCAGCCGAAAGATTAACGGCGAATAACCGAAATCTAAATACCTCGATCTAGGTTTTTCCTTCATCCCCGAGATAAATCGCCCTTTTGCACGTACGATTGAACTTAACTGGAACGTGACCGCGATCCTAGAAGCAAAGGGAAGCTGCAATTCAGAAAAGATAGGAAGGAAGAAAGGTTGGGACGGGGTAACGAAAGAATTCCGCCGATAGGTGAAACGCCTGATAGGAAAACGGAATTTCCTATTAAGCGCTATGCATACGAATCTCCATGGATCCCATGTAGCCAGATAATCAACACTTAACAAGCAAATGAAACAGCTCGGAATGAAGGGAATGTCTGTTATACTGGTGAATTGAAATTTGGGAAAACACGTCCGCTGCAACGGTGAAACTACAAGATACGATATCTACACAGATACAATATCTACATTTAATACTTCGCTTTATTCACTTTCATGGAATGCTCAATTATCAATCCCACGATTCAAATCCGCTTAAACTCATCCCGACGAGGAAATCTTTGAAAAGAAAGCTCTTTCGGGCAAACGCGTTTCCCAGAGAAGCTAGGCGCTCTTCCTGGAATCAACGACCTTAGGACCCCAAAGGTGAAGCAGAGTCAGAGATGCTTCTGCCCGCGGGAGACAGGGGAAAATAAAACGGGCAACCAAAAACCGCCAATTCCGGGCCTGGAGGGGTGTGCCCCGTTCATCCTCGGGATAAATCACCCCTCTCCGAGAATTTGGAGTTGAAGCTCGCCCGCGGATCTCAAGGCTGGGAGGAGAAAGAAGTCGCAGTTCCGGAAGGGAAAGGGCTAACAGGAGACCGGGCCAGCCACATTACGGTGGAAAAAGCGTGGAGGGGGTTTCGCGTACCTTCCACCGACTGCAAATAAAGGCTCGCTTCCCGCTCCTTCGCCCGTTATCTCAGGCGTATAATCTAAAGCAGGCCGTAAAAGCGTCTATACGAATCCTGGCGCTCTATCGACGCGCGCGAGCGCGCCTCTGGGTCCGGGGGAATACGTGTTTGGTGTGGTTATGCTCCAAAGTGAACACGCGGGATCGTTTCTATGCCCCGGCCGCTCCACAATTACGGACACAGCCGGTGGATAAGCGATTTTTCGCCGGAGATAAAACGCGGAATAATCGATCCTCTCCCATTCCACATCGATCCCCTGGCCCGCGTTTAACCGAGCCGCTCATCGTTCCAGCTGCGCGCGCCAACCTGGTCCTGGACCAAGTCTTTGAACGGTTAACGAACGTATCTCGATGCGGGGTAAATCTCGCATTACCGTTGTTGCATCCTTGGCTGAACAGAACTGTCGGATGTAAACTCTCGGGCTGAGAAAGTGTGCCACGTGTATACAAATGGAGCGCGTGGAGCGTAAAGAAACTCGGGTTAACTCGAGCGCGCGAGGCCAAGTTAAACTATGCGCGTTGGTTGGCTCGCTTAACCGCCGTTGCGCTAGGTTTTTGGGATGGGATTTTTGGGGGATATGGGCAAGAGTTTCCAATGTCCAGTTGGTTGAACCGTGCCGGCGAACGCAGAAACTGGCGCATATCTATTTCCGATGTTGCTGCGTGCTTCTGAACTAGCGCGCGTATTCGCAACACATGTGACGCCGGTGGAGACCGCCGCGGATATTCGAGCCACGTAGGAAACCTCTACTTAACTATCCATTAAATACGAGCAACCGCCATACGGCGTGCAGGGCCCCGGGAGCAGCGTAGACCAAATCCACGGTAATCTAGGGAAAATTTCATGGCCGGTAAAAACCGTCGTGCCGGTGCGGTGTAACGATCAATACCGCACGTACGCGCGTAAAACTCCCTGCTGACCAGCCGCAAGGGAGCGACATCCGTCGAAACCAGGGGCTGCGATACGTCTGGAACTGGTCGTAAAGAGTCGCCGCGTTGTCGCTTGACGAACGTCCGGGAACGTCTCTAATTCGAGATTCAGGGAAATGGCCACGGCTACGACACGCGTCATTTGCATCCCCCAATAATCTCCCCATGAATCGAACCGTTACGGCGTCCTTGCATCGCTAAAATTCGGTCCGAGTGTCAATCACGGATATCTCTTTTCAATATATGCTCGCTAGCTACCAAAGATTCTCAAGGGTTCGAATTTACGAACGTGTAACTTCTATGTGTAACTCTGGAACCATGAATCACTGGTGCGCGATATTTGCAAGCGTCGTCGGCTTGGAAGTGTGCGTCGACTTTGGATACAATTGTATAATCTATCGATCTATCAAATTCAAAGGAGATTAGTCGATGAGCTAACGGAACGCACAAAAGAAGACCTCGCTGAATATTTCGTCACTTTGCCTCTGTATACTGAATAGGTACTTCGCGGATGTCGCTGAATATTATTAAATTTAAAACTACGTGGAAAGTTGTTGCAACTGCTGATCACCGATTGCTCGCTAAACTCCGATCATCAGGTGTCAGCAGTGTTCCCGGAACAATAGGGGAAGCCTCGGATAGAAAACGCATTTCAAGCATCGATCATGGCAATTACCCCAGAACTCAGTAACCAGCAGTCATTCCATAGTAAATTAATTACAATCGTTGGACCGTTGCGTATAGATAATTTCGATAATGGTTAACTGACGCGGAGCCACGGGAGCGTGGCGGAGGCCTTTTAAATTTATTACGATTCGATCGCTCGTGATGAATGTATACCGAGGCTAATTAATTTCTCGTAAACACGTAACACACGATACGAGCCCGAAGAAAGCGCATTGTAGAAATGGGACTAATTACACCCGTTAATTATCAATTAGAACAGAACAGCGAGCGCCGGCTTGGGAGCGTTAAAAATATTTCGCTCTAATTACCAAACCGAAATGTCGCCGTCGGGGATGGGAAGATCGATCGGGTCACGTTGGACCCGACCGCCGGGGGTAAAAACGTCGAAGGCCGAGATCTATTAGTTTTATAGATCGTTGACGAAGGGGAGGAGAGGAGGGGGGGGGGGGAAGCTGCACGGCGGCCGATCTACGAGCCGCAGGAATTATCCGATACGAAATTACGAGTAGATGGGTATCGATGTCGATGACAAATTAGCCGTCTCCGGCGATTAAACGACCCTCCTTCCTTTGACGCAAATTGCCTCGTTAATCTGGTATTAAATCGCGGTATAAATAATCGCGACCTTTCCCCTACCTCCGACGCCCCATCCAAGGAGAGTCGAATTTTTACGAGATAATGGGAACACGCCCGGATGGAATCCTTTATGCGAGTATAATGGACGCGCGTGAGCATGCCAGGCTCCGTCGCTGTTCAACTTGACCGACGAGAGCTAAGGAGCCGGGCTTCTGAGCAGTTTGAAAATTCTCCCTTCGCCCCGGCAATATAAACAGCCGCTATCGATCGCGGGCCATCCTTTTATTATCACGGCAGCCACTTCCCTTAAAAACGCTGGATTAAGGTCCTGGGAGCTTTGGCGCGATAAAAAAAAAAAGCTGCAGCACGGTTTACAACGACGCGGCGGCGGCGGCCATTTTTCTTAATCGTTCCGACAACGACGGCCACAAAAGCATCGCGACGGGACGAAAGAAAAAGGTGGGAGGCCTCCGTGGCGACGTTTCTGGCTCGCACAAAGCGGCGTCAAAGGGAAACGCGCGAAGGTAAATTCCTTTCATTCTAATTAACAGCCGGGAACAGAGAGGAGCGGGCGACGAAGGTGCAGCCCTGAAAGATTCATCCATCTTTTTGACATTCCCGCGAGCGGCCGGCTCCTCGAAGGGGAAATTTTCCTGGGCGCAGGAAAGAGCCGGGGCCGGGCTGTGTAATCGATCGACATGGCCGCCCACATCTGGGTCGCGACTTTTTCTCTAATTACTTGCGGCTTTGAGAGTGGTAGTGGCAGCCAACCAGGCCGCAGCGCCGATGCAACTTTTCTACACGCCTGGGCCAACCCTCCTCCTCCTCCCCGTTCCCCACCACCCTCTTCGCAGGTCCTCGGTTCTTTTTTTTTTTTTTTCACAAATCAAAGTTGAACTCGTCGCGGCAGGCACGTCTGCGTAATCTCGATCGAAATCAAGGATCAAAGGTCGCCGCTGCTTCCTTGCTATTTCCCGAAGCAGCAAGTCTGTTAGTCGGCTAATTAATTATCGTTCGCCCGCTTCCTCGCTTTCCGCGCGCGGATATCGAAAAGAGTTTTGTAACGAGCGCGGCAGACTTTCTTTCCGAATGTCCACGGTATCCGGCGCGTGTACAGGATGCCTCAAATATATTGGCCAAGGTTGTGGTCGAAGTGAAACGGTTGCACGTGGAGTTTGAGTAGACGGGATGAGTTTGCACTGGGCGGACGAAAGGTTTATGAAAATTGTATAGCCTAACGTGAGAATGAACCGACGAAGGCGCACAGAAAGACTTTTGGTGGCCAGCAAGTTTGAATCGCCCTGTAGATACACGCCCGACACGATGATTACCTTCCTCGGGGAAGCCTTCCAGGCGATCTATCTATCGTCGTCGGCGACGTCCCGCCGTAAAGCGTTTTTCGGATCAATTACGCGAATTCGCAGTAGTAGCAATTACTTCTGCAGCCGGGCTGATGATGGACGTGATCGTGATTCCGCGAAAATCTCGCTCGTTCAAGGAACCATCCCCTCCCCCACGCCTCCCACCCCCCCCCCTGGCCCATGAGCAGCGCCCCTGCTTTTCCTCCGCGTGGCCTTTTTTTCCTCGCTAATTGCATCCGGTCTTTGAAGCTAAGTTTGCGAACAGGCGCTCGGCCCGTCGGGGATGAAAGAAAGCAGGAACGGGCGCAGATCGAGGCGGGGGTGGGCGGAAGGGAGCGCGCAAAGGTGACGCGGACGGGACGAGCGGATAGGTAGATAGCCGAGTAAAGAGAAGGATGAATGAGACGCCGAGGGGGTGGGGGAGGGGGGGGGGCAGGAGCAACGAAGGCGGGAGGTCGGGGCAGAAGGCGGAAAAGGGAAGTAGATCGAAGACGGGGCGAAAGGGAAAATTCACCGGAAGCGAGGGAAACGCACGGCGACTGAGAGGATCAGATATGGCGGAGGGCGAGGGAGAGAGAGGGTAGATGGGAATCGATTGGATGTAGCGGTCGGACAGAAACGCCGAAGTATATTGGCACAATCAGTTCCTGGCACGTTACTACTTGTCGAACTGATTGTAACCTAAGAGCAGGCGTGGTACGCGCGAGCGAGCACACAGGCATGTATTCCCGTAATAAGTCGAATTCCGTGGATCCATCGTATCGTGGCCAGCACCGGAATTAACGTGATTAAAAACGGTAATTGCGACCCTACACGCCCCGACATCGATTTCGTTGAAATTTCTGTGGTTTTACGACGCGACGTATCCGAACGTAAAGTCCGACGGGATTACAGAGATCGCTGGTCGGTCGAAAGCTCTCGATTCAGGGGCAATTCTATTAAGAATGAAGGATGCATCGGCGAATAATCTAGTCCCACGGAGGCTCGAGATTTCTGGCGCAACCGAGAATCGCGGTAACTCGTTACTGGTTTGGCAAGATTTATCGTTACATCGTTGAAGAACGTTTTTACGTACGAACATTGGACAGGTACATTCCTATATGATATCTGTATTAACGTTGGGTCTTGAATTCTGTAGCGGAGTTTGTGATCTCGAAAAGCTTCTAGGAACATTTTAGATAAAATAACGCCCTTTTCCTTTGACATCCAAGCTAGTTACGCGATCGTCAAGCGATGTTTAAAGATTATTTCGCACAGAAAAACGGGGAACATGCACGCCACGAGCAAGGACGCGTTGATGATCGATACAGTAAGATGAACGAGGATGAGAGACTATTTTTCCAGCGTAAAGATGAATCTCCGCGTGTAGGTAAATCAATTTCCTGTCGTGCAGCGGGGCCTCTTAAAGGAAGGACAAGTCGTTACGTTTTTTAGAATGCTTCCCCGAAATCAATTTCCTTCCGTTGATGAAAAACTCTGCGGCTCCAGTCGCGATACTTCCTTTACGGCTTGTCTATATGAATCGCGATGTCGAAAACACAGAAGCGCCAACCTTTGCGTCTATTGCGGGTATACTTTGCTACAGTGAAAAATCCAGTTTATATTCGATCAAGATATAAAGTTCCCATACCTTCCGCTCCGCTTCTACGCTATTACTAATAATACTATCCCTAATATTATCACTAACGCTATCACTAATACTATTATCCAGCATGGCAAACAGTCAACTCCCCAGACGCAGTCACATCTACCGCAGGGAGATTGCAAAACAAAAAAGAAGGGAGTGCGCCTGAAAAAAGTGCAGGGAGCCGTCGATATCGTTGCTCGCGGATAACCCGCCTGTGCGTCTGTCAGGCGGGTCGAAAGCGCGACGGATATCGATGGTCTCGCGATGCTCGAATCCCGCTGAACGAGTACACGGGCAACGCGGCGCGGAACCGCCGCCGCGTGTACCAACGGAGGCTACGCGAAGGATCGGTTATCGCGAATTGCGACGATGCGTTGATCCCGAACAGTGACGCAACGACAAGAGCTACGGCACGCGCAGTGCGCGCTGGCCAGAGTGTGGTCGTCGATGTGTGTACAACTCCGATCGTCTCAACGACGCATTGTTCCACCGAGGCACCAAGGGTTCCGGGTGGCCAGTAGAACGCGAGATAACACGACATTCATACTCGGTCAACCACTGTTACGCTATTTGCCCTGACCTGTAGCTGCTGCAGGGGAACTACTCTTTACTCACCCTGGCCTGGCTGATTTAGTGTCTTCTGGGATCCAGGAATGCCGTTGGAATAGGTGCTACGCAACGGCAACGTGTAGGTATCAGGGGTGAAAGAAATACAGTGAGATCGAGGATGTAGACGGGTGAAGACTGTGGTGTGCTTCAGTATCGAGAGTCAAGAGCCTGGGAACTCGTTTGGGACACCTTCCAGACTCTCGCGTGTCAAAGAACTGAGAACACCTAGGTATGGCGGGTAATAAAAAGCACATTCCGCAGCTTGTGCTTTGAAAATAGACACTTAATACACCCGCTGTGAGTCCCACGTGCCACGTTATAAACCTTCTGCCTGCAGTATCGTTTAATAATACAGGCACAAGTTCCTGAGAGGTTGTCCCGAAGATGGAAACGGCGATCTGGATGCAAGATGAGAGAACTCCTGTCGTATCGTAACCAGAAGCGTGGAGAAAAAAAGGGGAACCGTGACGACGATCGAAGGTTTCAGGAACAACGCTCGTTCGTTATCGAAGTAGCGATGCAGCAGAAAAAGGAGCGGCCGTGGAAAACAATTAATCGCTGGAAAATACTCTTCACGTCACTCGACGCCGGCTGGCAGAGTTACACCCATACGCGCTCGCGATGGGTAGTAGCCGTTGGCTGTAGGGGTTGAAGGGGGCGAGGGGGACGATGTACCGGACAATGGAAGGGCTAACAATACCCAGCATGAGGCGAGTGCCGAGACAATGCACCGTGGTTGGTTGCTCCCCGCCGCGATCCCTAAATCAACGTTCAACATATAATAAAACGGCGACGCGCAGAGGCCGGGACTTTAATGAATCGCGATTTTCTTTCAACGTCGCCGCTCTCGCTCGCCCCTTCTGTTCCCAGCTTCTGCTCCCAGACCTCTAGCACCCGGCGTCGTCTTTTGACAGTGTCAAAGGCAGGCGAGCATCGCGCGAAACGATCGCCAGATAATTGCCGGGGATGAAAGGGAAAAACGGACTATGTCCGAGGACCTTTGGTATTAGTCTCGCAGCTAAACTCGAGTGAAACTGATTTATGGAACAGCGATCCGACTGACTCGGCTTCTGGGAACACGGATACTTAGCAAATGTTTCGATCGGGTCCTCCGCGTTGTCAGTGCTCCCTAAAAACTAGCAAACTCGTCCGAATTTCTAAGAATCGTTCGACCATAACATTTCCAGAAACTGTCTATGCCGACGTGCTCGTCGTTCGAGTGGCAAGTACGCAAGTAGAATGCGCGCGGCGCGTACCAGCCGATGGTCATAAACACTCCGCGAGCGCGCTCAAGTTTCATGCCCCGCAGCGTTTCCAGACGTCGGTTAGAAAAGCGTGTAGGTAGGTTTTCGCGGTAACTGCGAGCGAGGGAACTGTTACGATCGAACAGGGGCGGCACCGTGAATTCGCGGCGGCGAACGAGCGCGGAAGTTATAACTCGATACCAGGGAACAAAGGAAGGGCGAGGAACGAAGAGCCTTTGACTGGAGGAATTACCAACGCGCTGGTAAGTCGGGAATGGAATAAACATGCAGACACGGCTCCAGAAATGGAGATGTTCGGGCGCGGTGTAGCCGGATGAAGCTCGGTCGAAACAGAGAGGCCGGGGCCTCATCGGTTCTCCGCGATCGAGAGAGCGACCCGCGTCTATCGATCGTCCCACGACTTCTATACGCGCACATTGCCAGAGGATTTGCTTCTCCGCGAATAGACGTTCTACGGGATTAATTCGCGCAACATAATCGGGTTACAACATCTGCGAGACGTAAATGCTTAGTTACAAGAGCTTAACCGATTGATTGGGGCAGACCGGCGATAGGCTTTGACTAGCTCTGCGCGTCGGTTAGCTACGGTGAGTAATGCCCGATGCAATTTCACTTACGATGGACATGTGATTTCTCTGTGCCCCGAATGGAAACCTGAATCGATCGCGACCAATCGTTTTTCCTAACGATCGTCGACCGGTAATCGGCGATAATCGGTTAAACGTCCGGGCGGATATCAAACGTAAGAACGAAGGTCCGGAGTGAGCGCAAAGTAGAAGAACCTCCACGCGCCTTAAAATACCGATCTTCAGCGGTGCGATTTAGACATCGCGGCGAACGGGGAACATCAACGCCGCAGGGCCTAGTTCCACGGGCACACTTACAGAAAGTCAGGTGAGCAGAAAGGCCGAGCCACCTCCGGCGGGAAGCAAGAGGAGCGGGGCGTATTACGCGGAGCGTGATAGCGTAAGGAGAAACAGAAACGACGGTGCCGCGAGACCTAAGGGTCGGCGCTGCCAGTAGTAAAGCTGGGTGCAGAGTCAGACTGGAACGCCGGGGAAGAGTTCTGCTTCTCTATCGTCGAGCGAACAGCACCTACCATCCGAGTACTCGCTTAAGCCCGTCTTACAAGGAGCCGCCAGATAGAAAGAAGGGAAAATGAAAGGGAGGAGCGTGAGGAGAAATGGAGAACGGAGTGAACCGAGAGAAACGGGGAATCCAGAGAAAGATAGAACGCAAAACATCCGAGAACTGCGTGGCGCCTCCCACAAGTTTCGTCCTATTCCGGGCTTTTCCTTTTTCACCCTGCCGCTGCCTTTACCTCGGAGCCGGGCCGTCGACGTTGAGAACTTTTCAGGAATCTATATATGTGCGGCCCCTTTGAAACGTACGTACGCGTGCTGGGAGCCCGCGGGAGAATAAGGCTGGATTGGCTTCGTGGAAAGGATTTCGTGGAATTCGAATTAGAAACGAAATGTCGCGGGGGCTCCCAGCCACGGCTTTTCCACCTCTATTGACTCTATCGAGAGGGTGGGCGCTCAGAGGACGGAGGGAAACAGCACGGAGGAAACCTCTAGGTAGGGGTGACGTGGCGGGAATATTAATGCGCCCGCGTTATGACGTTCCGCGAGTCGAGCAAATTACCGTAATACGACGTTACGTTGCTGCACAGGTCTCCACCGCGTGACAAATAGAATCCGTGCCCTCTTTTTCGCCTCCCCCCTCGCGGCACTCGCCCCCCGGCGGGGGCCACGATTTTCCTCGAGTGCGCGCTCGTTTTCCGTCGCGAAAGGAAAAGTGTGTACAGGCTTTTACCGACGGTGACGCATACCCGCCGTGCCATTTTACCCCGCCCAGCACGGGAAACCAGTGAAAGAAATATATTCTTGCCTGGGACGAATGAAAGGCGATACATAGAATTCAAGGTTCAGGATAATTTAAGCGGGTTACGAGGTTGGCTGGTTATTAGAAGTTTTATGAACGGGGGTGAAAAATTTATGGATAAAAGCTCTTCCTGATAAACAACCACGAGGTGCAGAATATAAGGGAATACATCAAGGGAAGCACGTTTAAACAGTCAACATATTCTCGTCTACTTACACCCCTCCCATATCGGAAACGCCAACTGCTCGTCGGGCAAATAACGATCTTTAATTAAGCATATTAATAACCGTCAAATAATTATTCCGAATAATCGATGAAATTTTAACATCTGATTATCAGACGCAGTCGTTTCTATTTCGAGGTCTCGGTTTTTGCGTGGACTCGCCGGTGTTTGTCTGTGAAAAGACACACTGTATAAAAGGGTGCTCGTTAACGATGCATCGTTGCACGCGGCTGGTTGTTAACCAACGCCGTAGCACCGTCGCATTCTGAATGAAAGGCTTTTGAAAAGTTATGAATGACGGCCTACTACGACCATGTAACTCTTTCAAGCCGCTGCCGTATCACCACGTAAACAACGAAAGATGCCGAGCTCAGGCCACAGGTGTCCTCGAGGATGCAACCGATACAGCATTCCGTATTCGTGAATGTCGAGTGGTTTGCGAGACAAAGCGGGTAGCGAACCATCGAAGAGCCAGGGGCGGGGGGGGGGGGGGCGAGAAGAAAGAAGAAGAAGAACTCAACGGGGTCGGTAGGTGCGTTCCAAATTCCTCGTCCACGTTCTCGTAGATAGAACTCTTTCCCTGAATTCTTGTCGAAATCCCCCCCGATCTGTATGCGGATTGGTTCTTCGATCGGCGAAATGCTTCCGACTCGGTTCAGCGCACTCCGAATATGATGGAAATGGAAAGTAAACACTGATGATACAGAGAAAAGGGCGGCGTATAAGTTACTTTTTTTTTCAGAGAATATTTCGGAAGGAGTTAATACACCGTGGAATACACAAGTGTGATGTCGTACGCGTATACCAGCGTAATCTCCAACGCGTTCGATAAACCGAGTCGAGATTTACGACCATCCCCGAAGTTGTATAAAGATATATGCACTTCTGCTCCATAAATTTCTGTGAAACTTCCAACGATCGTAGCGAGCCAAAAGAATTAGAAACAATATCAAGCTGAAAATCAAAGATTTTATCGCGTCATAAAAGTACAATTAACTTCTTCTGTCCAACGAACCATCCCGGTAGTCAGGGAATAATCATTGCTAAAAGTACTGCTGCAAAAATAGCCAAGCTCTAGCTCGGACTTTTTGCAACCACTTTGCCACATTTACCACGTGACTGTAAAAGCATAAAGTTCCATGTGGAAAGCATTCGACGCAGCTGCGTAACGCAATGAAACGGGTGCCAAAGGGGAATACGAAACTAAGACACGAGCACACGTGAAATCCATAAGCAAAACTGTGAACAAAGGTTTTCCAATGATACCTGCGTTTTTCATTCGGAAGACGAAAGCTATTACGAATTTCGCTATCGTTGTTACTTGAATTATTAGGCTAGTAATAATACAAATTGAGCTCCGCTATAACAAACCTTCGCACTCTGTAATGCTTCGCCAACAGTGTCTGTCTCGAAAGCGTGTTTTCGCCGATTGTAAATTCATCGTGTGTCATGATTCAGGGACAATGCGGGGCCGACCGTGCATCGAACTACGCGTCGCCCGTGTTCGCGTTAATTCACCGAAAGTGTTCGTCTTTGGGACGTCCTGTAGCTGCTTCGCGCTAATTACGAAAACTAAACGAGCCACCTTGGTAAAATACGGCCGGCTATTTGTAAACGAGCCTTCGTAAAGATAACTTTGCAACAGCTGTATTTAACGCGAGCTTGCGATATTTATAACCTTCTATTAATTTTTCATGCGTAATTTAAGCAGCCATGTACTCGCGAAGGTTGCTATGAAAAATTATAATGATATTCAGGTGTGCTCTTTTATCTTCATCCATTCATTGTTTCTCCCCGTCTGTACGTAGCATGTATTCCAGGGGATTTAATTTCGAAAATCACGATGCTCCTGGTGAGATACGGAGCAGCTTGTAAAATAGGATTTTGTTTGTAATTTCAGTGACCGCTGGACGTTTCTTAATTAGGTGCTCGCTGTTTACGAGTTTAAAATGTCAGCTACGTAGAAATGTTTGCGCTTTTTAATGCGTGAAATTTAAATATCATCGCTGACGCAAACGAGCACCCTTTGATAATTCTATCGGCGAAGTTCTATACCCGTGTCTCTGTTCGATATGTTCTCCGATTCAGCGTACCAGGCCGGGTCGGATTTACGACAAGCAGAAAGGATAACCGGTAATACGAATAGAGACGGATGTAGCTTGTTAGGGGATGAATGAAAGTTGTCAAGACGGTCCAATTAATGTCAACTCTTCGGGCCGAGTTTACAGTAGCTTACAACCAGTCCCAACTTACCCCTATACTCCGCAGCCCCCTGTCCCGCTACACTCAAGCATTATAAGCTTTTACCACATTTCACTGAAATACCGATCTCCGTGTTTCACTCGTTCCGTTCCTCCCCTATTTCCTTCTCTTCTTTGACTATCTTCTCATTCTTCTGACGGCTGTACGTCCACAAATTCGTGCCACCGATTCAATAAACGTTTCGAAACAGAGGGTCGAAGAAAATAATTTTAAATGTCACCAGGAGCCCTCCTAACCGGTAAATATATAAAAAAAATTGTAAATATTCTTTCATAACTCTCGCCGAAATGAGAAGAAACGAAAGTAGACCTGTTCCCTCGTTCACATATTACTCGAAACATTAAAGCCCGTTGCAAACACCCGCCGCTGCATCAGAACAGGCGGATAAACACACGCGTGAGCGTACTAAAGCGGAAGCTGCATCTTTATGGAGAGTATATTCTCGGGAACACGTATTAACGCGCATTAACAGCGTGTATCCCCCGTGTCAAGTTTACGAACGCTTCCCCGCGCGTCTCTGATAAAAGTCGAAAGTGGTAGCGGACGAGCCACGAGACGAGCTTCACAGAGTAAGGGAAAAGACCGTTATTAAGGGCACGCTTTGTGTTATCCTGCGCAGTCTTCTACCGCGGGACAGTGATGCCGCCCTTATCGGCGGGACTTCTTACGCGCTGGACATCGTGGAAGTGGCGGCTGACAAAGGATAATGCGAAAGTAAGTTCGTCAGAGGGTGTGATAACTTTCCCATGGCCTCGGACAACTTTGGACCGGCGCCTCGCATAATATTATTTTTTCACCGCCGCGGGATTACACGCCGAAGCAGCAGGACCCGTTCGTGGGGTTTTTGCAACGGGTTACCGTGCCACTGTCAGCTGGAGAATCTCGCACGGTGCTGTAATTTGCAGGCACACTCGCTCCGATCGCATAAATATTGATGGTCCCTAGAGCCGCGGGAGAAAATTGCAGCACGGAATACTAATCTGCGCCATGGCGGTGTTTCACGGGTTTTCTTCCCTTGCTAATTGCTCGGTGGACCGTGCGCAATGGTGCACGCTTTCTCGTAGAATGGAATATCTATTTATCAATACTATCTAAACAGTCGGGCACTCGCGAGCAGCTAGTCTACGTAAATAGCAATGAATCCTTCGAAAAAAAGCAAGGGACCCGAAACGAAGACTTCTCTGCTTTCAAAATCATTCGGACAGCGAGGATAGCTTTAAACCGCATTCGAGAATCCAACGGAGACAGTCGCCCGGAGAGATTTGATAGGAATGATATTGGCAGCAAACAAGATCCTCTGCGAGAAATCGTTTTTCGCGAATAAGAAGGGCTTTTATGGGGTTGCTGAGTCAGGCAGGGCGCATAAACGAGATGGGCGGTACCTGGCAGCCGAATATACAACCTTCCTCCCTTAAATCCTGTACCGGCTCGAGGAGAAGGAGAGGCCCTCGTTCGTGTCCAATCCGCGTGTGTGCGTGTTAAAGCACCCATACAGGCGGCCGAACGCCCTCACGTACACCGCCGCAGACGTGTACAGGCCGGGCCAAAATACGATCACTAATCAACGGGACCGACATTTCCGGGCATAGTTTCCGGTGGCGTTCAAATAACATCTTGGAAGGAGCATCGATCCGTACGCGAGCCAACGATCCACGAAATAACTTCCATGTTATTCCGGTAGCAAAGCAACCGGGGTTGGCCGGTGTACACGGGCCAGCGTACAAAATTTCGTTACATTTTTTATAGCTCGATCGGAAACGAGGCGTTGTTTTATGAGAAGTCGCTGCGTATCCTTTATACCAGTCGGATACTTAATCCCTACGTTAAAGCGAATTCAAACGCTATATACAGCGACATGTCCCATGCCTAAGATGAGTTAAGGGGTTGTGCCTATCTGTTTTTTTTTTAAACTTGAAGACTTTTTTTAAATAAACGATTGTATATTCGGAAGAATATATTTTAAAGTTCTTGTAGTTTCTTTGCCTTACAATATCTAAATAAATAATTGAATTATAAGTCATTTTACTAATATACTAACTAAATTCCCGCGAAGTTTTTATTTCAGATAAACCAGGTAAAAATCAGAATGGTCAGTGCAAACTACTGGGAAAAAATCACTGCCGGGTGATCGCTGATATTTCTGTTAATTATTTCTATTTTCCACTGCAAAAATTTACTACCCTTAAATGAGTAACCATTCAACTTGCGTTGCCAATTGACAGATGGGTAAAGAAATTTGTACTAAAAGTTCGCAATGGGAATCGAATCGCAGAGATGCCTTTATCGACTTCCAGTGAGCGTCATTAATTGGTTAAACGGTGTTCTTTCGTTCAGCTTCATTACCGTCAGAGACCGTCGCGGGTGCTGCAGGGTCTTGTTCCGTTCTAATGCACGCGTGCTCGCGCGGCCCTCTATTATGCATTCTTTTCCATTATGCAAATTCCCGACTATTATGCAAATAACAGAGCTCTCCTTTGGCGGCCGCGCAAGAAAGATATGTATTTAAACGGGAGAGCCGCGGGGTCGCGCGTTCGACGATGTCACCGAACCCATCCACCCCTGTCTTCGACACGGGGTTTCGCGATGAAACGAGGGAGAATACGAAGAAAAAAAGAAGGAAAGGAAAGGGAGAAGGATAAAATATCCGGCGTCCCGCTCTCGGTGAAAGGGATAAATTGCCTCGCGAGTCTTTCGTCTCCAGGCAAAGATCGAAGGTGCGAGACGAGATAAAAGGCGCGAAAGGAGCCATCGATATTAATCCGTCGACCCGGAACTTGTCGCTTAAAAACTCCTACGGGCCGGGGTGTTTCGTTTCATTTTTAATGAACACCCACGGAGGCTGGCCGTGAAACGAATTTCGTGGCATGAAAAACTTTTAAAAAAGTTATTACCGCGAAGCCGGGCCCTCGTAATCCGCGACCCCCGGAATAGGAGAACGCTGTTGAAAAATTCAGCGCGTCTACTCGCGACTACTTCTTCGCCTCCTTACATCTGCCAGGGTGGCCCAACCCTTAAGGATTTCTCCGTCTCCTCCCCAAGCCATTCTTCTCCTTCTCTCCCATTCCCATTTCCATTTCCCTCTTTCTCGCCGACCTCCCCTCTCTACCTGTGTTCTTTTTTTTCTTTGTTATCGTTTAATCGAGTGCGGACCCGTCGATTGCACTCGCGTGTGCCGACCGGCGTGTCGCGGTGAAAGAATTTATCGGTCCACCGCGATGGCCGCAACTAAATTTGCGTTCACGGTTGGCCAGATAAATGCGGTGCCACCGTCGCTTTTGTTAGCCGACGGAATAATATAGTTGCGCGCTTGTGCGCGCATATGGAGGGGGCGCGTGTATCGACGGCTCACCCGCATGCATCATTTATACGTATAATATAGGTACACCGGCGGAAGCGCGTGCGTTTCTGCCTGTATAGTTGGCCCGCAAACTACTGGATGATTGACCAGCGCGAGAGAACAATAGGCTGTCGCGCGACACCGCTGAAATATACTGGTCGAACGAGGTGAAAAAAATGGGGAGGGAAAAGGGCGAGAGGGACCGTTCGACGGGACAGAATTTTCCGTTGGCGAAAAGAGCGAAGGGAGGGAAAACAGCGGGTCGTGTATCGGTGAATTTTAATTAGTTTGCTGGTGTACAAAATGGCGGAGCTGTGCCACAATTGGGAATACCAGCAAGAGAAATACTTTGGAAAAGGTGGTGACGTAACGAAGCTTCGTAATGAATTATCGCGGAAGGGTGAATGGAGTTTGAGGGTGAGGAAGATCCGATCTCAGGTTGGAGCCTCGTTACCGTGTGTTTGTGTCCATGTAACTAGCAAAATTTCAGCATTCGTGTGCCAGTAATGATCGAGTGAAAGTGAGATGAAACACTCGGTGTTACTCGCTGCCATTTTCCTCCGCTTCGTCTGCTTTCAAGCGACGTTCTCAGTTTCTTCCAGGCCCACCATCCATCGCGTACATGCGCGGGGAGACGCATACACAGGGTGTCACGGGCACGAACACGCCGGCTGTATGCCTGCACACGAATTCGGCGAGCACGAAATTCGGTACAAGCAGGCGCAGACATCCCCCTCGCGTTAAGGCGTCTCTGCGTCGTCGGGGCTCGGTCTCCGTATCTCAGAAATCTCTGCCTCTACTTAGCATTTATCTCTGGAATTAGGTTAGCTACGAGGCCTCTGCCGCGATGGTTTTTCCCGTGGTACGAGACTTTCGCGTGGCGCGGGTGGCTGGGGACCACGGTACACGAGTGAATTTAAACGCGACCCCTCGTGTAATTCTCCGGCCTTTCGTTTCTTCGGCGGAGACGTAGCTTTCCTTAAAGCCGATAAAATGGAGCGCGTTGAACTTGAAATGAGTACGGAAGGGAGAACTGTCGCTGAAGCTGCGCGAGCAACGAAGATGCATTGGACGTTTCTGTAATTCCTATGGTAAACCGAAGAAGACCGTTGCTTCTGCATGCATAACCAACCGAGAACAGGAAAGGTGAGCGAATTATCGTTCTATTCTTCATTTCGCTGAATATCGATCCCACGCTGCGCTCTCCTATGGACCTTTTCACCGACCACAGTGGAAATTACTATCGCTAGTCAGACATAAAATCGTGAAGTATCGCCCACTCTCTTTTTCGAAGTAGAAATGCAGGAACCTTGAATATAACGGGTTTGAAATAGACAAACTGTCAGCCCTGCTCCCTGCTTTCCGCGCCACATTCCAAGACACCCCTGGAAACAGCCTTCAACGCGGAGCAGATCCAGCGGGGGCGTTAATTGAACTTCTGGAATGGGATGCCTATAAAATTGCGCTAGAAGCCGAGCCAGGGTATAACTGCAATTATTTAGAAATGCAACAGGTGACCGTCACTGCAGCGAAAGTAATTGAATCCCCGCGAGATCGCTCGGAAAAATTGCGTCACTTCCGGGGGCACGATGATCGTGGCACGTCGTATTAGAAAACTGCTAGGGAAGCTGAGTCGCGACCCGAGAATTTCCTCTGTCGTGCTTATACTAAGTACCTCGTTCGAGTAACCAACTACGTGAAAACTACGCTTATGTCGAAGAAGGAGAAAAGCAGGAGGCGAGGGGAAATAGAATGAAAGTACGTACGGGCACCTTGTACCCACGGGGCCGAAGTTTAATCTCGTAAACGTATAAAAAGTTTAGCGAGCCACGCTGCCGGATAATATTACGCGGTCGGAAGTTAGAATAAGGGCGATGCAAATTGAAGAGGCTGAAGTGAACGGGCCAGTCAAGATGAATTCGTAAGCTGAGGGAAGCCAAAAGCGCGATAAAGATTAACGAACACCCTGTTTGCGCGGAGGAGGCTGTTATTCGTCGATTTCGCACGTTCTTTTAAGGATCAAGCTTAAAGTGAAAGGTGGATTAATTATTAATATATAATATGACTACTTAATTATTAATTTTAGCCTAGGTGGAAAAGGTAGAAGAACGAGTCCTAAAAATCGTAACTGGGTGGTGATGTTTCCCATTCGGATTAATTGAAATTCATCTTCAAAGTGATTACGAGCTGTTGACACATGGTCGTAACATCCCAAGGCCTCAGCGAAGAGACAGAAGGAATTAAACAAAGTGTACTAACGAATCTACATACATCTAAGAGACCCAAGATAACGAAGGCTATAACTTTACAACGATCGCGAAAAGTTAGATAGCATATGCGCACCCCGCGTGACAAAATAAACTTGCACTTGGAGTATTTCAACATTGGTTACAGCTGCTCCTCCCCCGAAGAAAGCAAACTGAGAGAAGCGCCGTGCCTAGTGTCGGGTGTAGTTTATGCCTCTGCATTAACATAGAAAATACGAATTGTCCCAAGTTTTCTTCGGCCGTTCTTCTCCCAGCCAGCGCGTTAACAGTTACGGTATCGTTTTCTTGCGACAGTAAAGCCAGCAAATTTTACCGTTTACCTCGTAACCGTAACCTGCTCCTACTCCACGGCTGCTGTTGATCTCCGTGCGGTAGCATAGAAGAGTAGAGACAAAGGAAGTGTCGGAAGTCTCGAAGCATCCGCCACGACAATGCACAGTTTCCTGCAGTTTCCTTGGACCCCTGAGTCGGGCCCATAGAATCCGACTTAAAGAGCTAGGGCACGAGATCAGACTACCGCGAGACTATGCGAACCTTTGCAAGCGGTTGCAAAGTGGTACAAAAAGACGCACTCACTGTTTTGGGACCTTTGTCCTAGGATTCGTCATCCTAATGACGATGATGACACTGTTACTGCTGGGAATATCAAGCTTTCGAGACAAGAGTAATTAATTCACGGTACAAGGAAGTCTAAGCTACAATCGGTGCCTTCGAAGAGTAATCTTCTTCAGCTTCTGAATTAACATAGAGTGGAGCTTAAAAATTAAAAAAGAAATTGAGCATTTTTTTAGAAGTCTTACTTCTCTACTAAAATCTCTAGAGTTCCATGCCCTTCCACATAATTATCATGCACTTTGGAAATTTCACCATCGTTGAACTACCCCAAAATATAAATCAATTGTGTTCATATTCTGCTCGTTTTTTTTTTTTTTTTTTTTTTTATATATATAAAAAGTACTAAATTCAGATGATAAGATCATATTTTCATAGTTGAAATATTAAGCTCCACCCTAATTAAGAGATTTATGCATATATACAAGAACTCCGCTCTCTAAAATTAGGCAGCTGGTTGGCTTTGGTACGACTGCTGTTTGAAACAGCAGAACCTCTAAACGTGTTTTATGGATCTTGAGTCGTGAGTTTAGCATCAATAATACATCCTGCTCCGTGCAGGCGCCCGGCTGCATCCAGGAAAACAACGTTTCCTTTGCCTGCCGTGTTTCAGGTGTTTTGAGCAAGAAATTTGAATGCGCGCCGGTGGCGCGAAATAGAAAACGAGGCTGCGAGTATTCCTGGAGAGCGCACAGAGAAATACGAGATCGTCTCTCGACGCACGCTGCACGGCGGGGAACGTAATGATTAAGACACTCAATTTCTCAGCCGTTCCAGTGTCACAAGACGGTAATAACAACGGGCGTAGTAATGGTAAACTTGGAACATCGTCTATCCACGACCCCTCTTTCCTTTCATCTTATATAGGAATAACGACGAGCAAGTCGACTTTAATGTCTGCCTAACTTTAATATCACGGACCGTCATTTACCTTCCTCGTTAATGATTCACCCATTAAGACCAATTCTCGACAAAGAGGCGGCAGCAACTTCAAAGACCCGGGATCAGACAACGGCGAAGCCGTGATTACGTAAGAACTAACGTTCTTAAGTTTCTATCTTCGTCTTTTAGTCTTGAATACGAGATTCAGCCTCGTCCTCTAGGTCGAGCCTCTGCTTGGACTGGTGACGAGAGTGAGAGTTGCGTCTGCGCTTTATGTAATACTAAATCGGTGTTCAGAGAAGGAACTTGGAATTGTCTATCCTTCTATCAGGACATTCTAAAAACAAGTGTTCCGAAGAAGAGTGTAGCAACCACTAATAACTGAAAAAGCAAGTGATCAACCTGAACGTACTAATCGTACGTCCATGATTCGGTTTCTCAGCACCTTTTGTTAGCTATGATCCAAAAGTAGAAAAAGCAAACTTTCAAGCTTAAATATCTTCGTAACAGACATTGAGACAATACTACGAGCATTTCACAGTAATTTGTGAATTAGACTGGATTATTCGTACCTGTTCTTGGCATCGAATCGTACAATACGCCCCGTGGCAGGTACTTTCGCGTAAAACGAAATGTCTCACGGATTTTCTTTTTGAAATATCCGTTATAAATCTCGAAGAAATGGCATGGGTCTAAGGAAGCCTGTCAATGCCGAGGACACAGACAGATTGCACTTCTACGTTTTTACGAACGTGTTCGCATCTGGGATTTTATTCGAGCACGAGGGCAGCCTAACGTACAGTTTCCAGAGACCCGGTACGAGTTAATAAAAATCTTAACGTTCGTGGATAATAACGAACCGAAGGACGAGATACGCCTTAATACCGTGAAAAGAAACGTACGCAAGTGTATCACTGGCCAACTCGATACAGGACTCGGCAAAGCAGCGCCCTTCACGTACAAGAAACTTTCTTCACCCTTTTAAGCCTGGAACATACTAGCAAGTCGATACACCACCACACGAGCAAGCCAGAACTTTAGATATCTTTATCAGCCTTCTGAAAAGTTTCCACGAGAAGTATACCATGCTTGAAACTAAATTATCAAGCACATACTCCTATTCGCAACTTCATTGTTCAGAATTTATCTGCGGTAACTGTGTTATAGCGTAGTTCGTTCAAGATCAGGTGACAAGGGGCGATCAGAAAACTGTGAAACACGTACTAAAGGAACGTATCGAACTCACGCACGCCGATTTTGATGATACTACAGATTTGCTGAATAGTGAAAAATATTTGACAGGTAAGTGTCTGTTGTTATCGTCCATGTCTAAAGTCAGGAATCTTGGAATCACATTTTCCGAACATTTCTACAAACTGAGCAGGTGGCTGGATTCGTCTTTAAAAAACTCACACTTATTAAAAAAAATGCTCTACGCCTAAGTCCTCGAGATATTCCAGAAAATATGTTTTCGAGCTCCAACTTTAGGACCTCTTTTCACCCCAGAAACACGAAGGTTTGCCGATAACAAAAAATAATCGTCAAATATTTTTCATTATTCTGCAATTCTGCAGAGTCTCGTCAAAATCTTTAATTACGTCAACACGCGACTAAATGAATTATTTATAGAACTAATCATTATTTCGGATAAGTCGTTTTATATCATAGATACCAGGAGCGCGATAATTTCGGGAAGTGTCGTCGTGAAGCCTGGTGGCTGATAAGCAACGGACCGATAAGAATTTTTGTGCGATTCCTGGATGCAGCGTCGCGCTCTATCTCGCGGAGCATTTAATCGAGGAAAAAGTTGGTGGAAAATAGTAGGCAATGAAAGACGCGAAAAAGGGGGCGCTGCGAATCGATAAGAAATCCGGATGCGGGCGCAGAAGCCGAATGTTTCTGCGTTTGCATGCAATTTTCAAACAGTTCCGCGCGAACCAGAGGGGCGGACGAATTTACGAGTCGTTGAAACGCGTACACGTCGACGATACTGCGCCTGGCTCGATGGAAGACTGCGCGAATCAAATTTGCAAACGTTAACAGGGTGACAAGAAATTAATTTAGGTCGAGACCACGCTCGATTAGTTTGGCTCGTGACGTTATCCGATCGTTCTCGATGCTGTAACCTACACGCAATTCCAATCTAATTAATTAGTGGATGAATTTCACGATACAACGACGCGTCGATCATGTATGATTTTTGCTTTGACAATTATCACGACCATTATTTCTTGGGGCAACGTAGGAACAATTAATTACTTTGCAAGTACTCGGCACTGATAAAATTCCAGGGAAAGTGTACCAGCTTCTTGAGTGCTTCCTCAGATTGATGAAGTCTCCGAGATCAGTTTAACGACATATATAATCTTGTATAAAGATTTTATAATGTATGCAGATGAATGGAATACATTAAGAATGAAAAATAAGATGAAATAAAAAATGAATAGCACTCCGCTACGATAAGATGTCCGTGATAATGTATCGAGCGTTAGAATCTCATTAATCAAAACAGGTACTCAACGAATCTCTGTTGTGTTTGTACAAGCGACAGCTTGTGTTACTTACACCTATGTGCCATTCAAATCATGTACTAGAACGCCACGTATTCACTTTGATGATAAACCCTGGTAGTATGCGCGAACGTAACACCGGCAACGTAGTAACCAGAAACGATTAACCTGCCAATGTATTGCAATTCGATATAACGACTTCAGAGTCTTTAACACTTGCCAGCGTTGCTCGAATTGTCGGCATACAATTGCGAACGAATTAAAATCGTCTCTAATTGAAATAAACATACGTGACGCGTTAATTGCAATTTGAAAATTATCGCGTTTATGTCGAACCGAAGGCGGTTTACCAAAAGTTAATAAAGTTTCAAATAGAACGTTTGAAAGATAAATAATTGCGAAGACCATTACGAAAAGAATAGTTACAACGAAGAGTGAGAAAATATTTCTCGATTAGATTCGTATTCGTTATAATCCGAAATTCCAACACTTTCAATTCGAATACTCAGAATTATTCTAATACCTATTCAAACACTCCGTGCTAGTTGAATATTCGACTTATTCGAATAAATTATTCATATTCGAATATTTACAGCTCTAACACCTAACTCACTCGAATAAATTACGCGATATAAGAAACTTTGATTATATTCACAGAAACAAGGTTACAAGCTGACCAGCTACGCCGAGAGGACACCGAGAAATCGTCGATCCTCCCGCGCTTAATTCCGCACGCGAGACTTACACATCTGTTTCGCGCTGATCCGACCCAGGCGCGCAATCTCTTGCGCGAAAATCGTCCCCGTAAAAACGCGGCATCGCGGCGGGCTTTACATGCTAACGTACGAACAAAGGATAGGAAGAAACAAAAGAGAAGGATTTCGGTGGTAGAACCGCGGATAAAAGTCAGCGATAGTGGCTCTGAAAGAATGGCGGGCCCAGGGACCGGACGAAGAAAGCCCGGGCGAAGGTGAAAGAGGAAGTAGAAAAACTAGCGACGGCGTTGGGGAGAGGAAAAAAAAGGGGGGGGGAAAGGAAAGGGTGGTGGAAGAAGAGAGGGAGGGTGGGGCCGGACGAATAAAGGGAGAAGAAAAGTGGGAAGAGTTTCTTCCGCACAGGATCGATCCGCGAAACTTTCTGGCTCCGTAACGATCGCAGGTGGCCCTGTATTCAACGTAGGTGCACGGGTCAAGTCGTAGGGGTTGGGCGCGCTGAAAGAAGGTGGAATAGGGAGGAAAAACGAACGGCCAGGACGGAGGGGTGGCGGGTAACGAGGAATTGGAGTCCGCGCAAACTTGACCGTACCGAAAAATTGGACGGCTTGTTCCGAACGCTTACGAGTTCTGGACGTGTGCGGATTACAGAAATCTTTCCCTGTGCACGCTTTCCCGCAGCCGCGTGTACCTGCACGGCCAACCACCGTCCAGCTACACCGAAGATCAATGAAAGGAACACGAACGGTACGCTGAATCGTGGCTGACAGCCAGGGGAGCGAAACTGGTCGCGCTCTTTTTCCGGATAGCCGAGATCAAGTTTTCGGGCTTAACGATACGTTCGGGGAAACAGGGTTTCGGTCAGCGATTGCTGCTTGGGCGAAGAGCGGTTGCAAAGTGTTTGCAGGCGATAAGGTAATGAGGAAACGGACGGATGCTTTATATTCGAATTTTCCTGTGTGCAATTGTGAATGATTTGATCGAATGAGGCATCTGTCTTCGACAGAAATAGCAGGAGAATTAGGTATATAAATTTAGAGCCATTGAAAGATATTCTCCGATGAGTTTGCTCCAACAGGGTATGTATAGAACCTACGCGGTTAATACCGTCCGACTCGATAGGGATTAAGCTGGGCACGAATGAATGTGCATCCACGGGAAATCGATGTTTATAATATTCCATTGTCTCCAATTGCTGCACTCATAAGAATTCCCTGAAATCTCCTTTATTACGCCGTTCACGCTTATTGACAGAGAGAAATTTCATTCGAGATGATTCTAAAGGGAACGAAATAATCCTTTAATACTTCGCTTCGGATTTAGAATCCTCTCGTCATCAGTAACCCATTTCATTTGAAATTAATGAAACTCGTATTAGAATATCTTCGCCGTCGTCGCAGTGGTCGTGGCGCACGAGCATCGACTCGTACGCGAAGATAATTAAGAGTTTAATCAATGGATACCGAAAGAGACGATACAGCTATGGAATCGTTTGAAAAAGGAAAACTACACGGGAGTGGAAATACACGATCCACGAGTAAACACCTGCTTACCAATGCCCAGAGAATACCCAAGACTCTGGCGCGAAAGAAATTTGTACAAGGTCGAGCCTGTCGGTGTAATTGATATACAGGTGAAGAAAAACAGCGCACCGGTGTGTACGTAGGTATATACGTTTGTTGCTTCCTATTTATACGACTCGGCCGTTGTAGCGTTGCGTCGTGGATCGACGTCGGTAAACGGCGGTAGCCAAATATTTTGAGAGGCCACGAGCAAAGAAAATCGTTCGAACCGTTTACCGGAAGAACAAGCCACGCGAAGATTCTACTGGCAGCGTTTGCAAGGGTGACGTTAATCCGGATATCCAGGATATATATACATAGTTCGATACGACTAGAACAGAGGCGGACGGGCAGCTTAGCCGTAAGCTCGAGAGATCGACTAGTTCTCCGGTTCGTGGAGACGAGACGCGCGGAGATTGTAGACAGGGCGAGTGTCAAATGATCGGAAACTCTAATCAGGAACTGAGCAATCAATTATCGTAATGCTCGTCGGCAAAGCGTTTAAGCGTGGCTCGGATTTGGTGCGTGCAATCGCCGCGCCCCGAAAACCCCACGGAGAAATTCTGTTCGACTCAGCGGGAATCTTGCAAAGGCGAGGAAACTCGACTCCTCCTCTGGTTACATATCCTCTGTCTGTCGCGTGGAATTCGCATGGCCGCTCGTCGACTGTAATTTCGAGGACGCGAGACTGATTAGAATGATCGCTGATCGGTTCGGAGTATCATTTTTCAAACACGCTCGCAGCTTGATCGCCTAGACTCTAGGATAAAAGATGACTAACAGGCACCGAGAGCGGAGTAGACGAACAAGGAAGGAATATTGATTAATTGCTAAGAAGAACTGTGTCATCGATAAGAGTTGCGTGAAATAACAGGTAGGTCCATTGCGATTCCCTCGTTTACCAAGGAACGGCAGCAAAAAGAACTAGGCATTGAAGAAGTAACCAGGCGGAGAGGACGGGTGGGGAAACAAAGGCAAGATGGACCACCGTCGAACGAGTGGTGGTCCAACGCAGAATCCAAAGAAAGTGAATCCCGTCTAAGCCATCCTGCTCTCTCCCCGTTCGTTTCCTCCGCTACTCCTTGACTCGTGTGGTCAGGAGCTTTTCCTCTTCCACTGATCAGACTCCCTCCTCTGTTTAGTCTTTTTTTTTTTCCTTGCCCCAAGTCGGCGGTGAGGTTCGCCGCTCGTGTCCCCGCCGCGAGACGGACCACTCCATCCTTTTCCTTGCTCTTTCACCCGCCCGCCCCTACACGTAGACCCTTTTACCCGCGTGCCTTGCTCCTTACGCACCCTTCCCGACCTTCCCTCGGCTCACCCTTCTCCTCTGACGACGCGCGCTACCTACATGGGCGCACGGAACGAGGATTATGGAAGTTTTCTCTGCGAAGGTAAAGTTGTCGAGGCGAAGCTTAAAGTCCCACCCTTCTACCCTCCGCTTTTCTTTCCCCGTCCGCCCCTTCAGACGCCGCGGGGCCGCGAGGGAAAAGGAGAGCGCGGCTGGAGCCCACCGGCAAGCTTCAACTACGCGAATCCATTATTCCCTTTAGATTTTACCTCCTCCCGCCAAATGCGACGTGCACACAAACCGTACCCTCCCCGTGTAACACATACGTACGATTACATACAGCCGCCGCGCGCCTCCCCGTTCGCGAGCGCACGTATGTACGTATATGAAATATCTGTCGCAGACAGGAAACCGGCTAAGACACGTTTTTATTCTTCCGCGGTTTGCAGGCTTCCTCGCCGCCCCCGCAGCTCTCTCTCTCCCATCCCGGTTCCACCATTCTAATCGTGCCTCCCTTTCTTACCCTTCAGCCCTGCCTTCTCACATAATGATCCTCTTACCCCGCGCGTCTTCCGCGCCTCGCATTCATCCCCCCTCGACCTACTACTCGGCAACGACCTTCCGCAGGTCGACGATAGTGCGTCTACGGCGCAACCTGCGCCAGCGAAAACGACGAGAATTATGGAAGTTTCCCTGCTGCTGACGTAAAGCTCGAATCCACCCTTTCCCTCGGCTCCAACCACTTCTCCCGCCCCCCACCCCCCCACCCCCTCGCCGCCCACCCGCGCCATGCTCGTCCTGTAATAGCGTACGGATCGCCGCGGAGAAGGAAGCTCCGCCGGCAGAAACTACACGGATTCATTATTCTCTTTGGATTTTTGCTCTTTTCGCGAGACGCGTTCTATTTACGGGCCCCAGCCTCGACAATGCGGTCTTTACGCGCAAGGTTAGCCGCGGGAAATGATACGAGCTTAGAGAGCCGCCGGAAGAGACCGCTGATAAAGCTTCGCGTTCTTTTAGGGCTGGCTAATTGTTCGAGATAGTGAAAGTAATTAGTCGAGGGCCGTAACATGGCAATGGTTGGCCATTATCGCGGAAACGGTCCTGCAACTTTTCGATGAGAAGCGTCGGGCGTAACGAGATGGAGCACCTGGTTCGCGCGGCTCGCCCATCAATAACACGTTTAATTAATATTTCTGATGCCCGTCCCGATGAGAGATCGCTACAACTTGGAGAAGTTGAGGCCTCGCGAAGCCGGAGATGCCTCGCGTCGAGTCCCGGGCGCGGAACATCACCAACGGCGTGACCATGCGCGTCTACGACGCGACTCCATTTCGTTTCGAGTGTTTCAAGTGCCTTTCGCGTCACTTGTTGCAGCCCAGTGAATGCCAAAACGCTCATCCACCTGTGGCGGGCAGTATCGGCGTATCGAGGTGGTGAGATGTTGACGTCTGGTGGACATCGATACCGCTGCAACCCCCTCGGAACCCTAAAGCCTCTAGGTCATCTGCGATGAGTCCCACGTGGCTAGTGTTCTCAACGTTGGATCCCATGAGTATTAAAATCATTTCTAAAAGGCACCCTCAGTCCTGAACCGTTGGTTTGTGGTATTATAAGTTTACTATCGTCCTTTGCATCTCGTACAATCTAAATATTCTAAATAAATATAAATCAACTGCTATCGATCATCTGTTTTCCAACTTCGCGAGACAGAGTACCTATACGAACTCCTTTCCGATACCACGATTACAAAGTAGAGAACAGACATCCCCCCGCTGAACGTAAACGCGAAAATGAATACACCGCGCCTGAATGTAACGACAGTACCTACTTCAAGTACTTCATCGTTTCCGAGCAGCCCCGGATGTTATTGACCAGTGGAGAAGTATGCGGACATCCGTAGTTGTCGGCATGTTGTTCGAGATATCGAAGACAGTATCGGAGATGGCAGGGGATACAGTTGCCCATCGACGGGGGTGAAAAGAGCCGGAGAACAACGGTAAAAGGGGGCGGGCAAAACGGAGGAACTCAAACGGTTTCGGTGGATGATAGATTGGATGGGGTTGCTGACGTTACCACTCCCGGGCCCCTTTTCGCTGCGACGAAGAGGAGAAACGGCAGGAAGAACGCGGAGGCTATAATTTTCCAAAACAATAACAGTTTGCGCCGACGACATCCATGCGTGAAATATTTTCGTTTATCACGAGTGTATCTTCTTTTCCTCGCGATAGCGTCTCTGATAAGTTTCCGATCGCAACGTTGTATCGTTACATATCTGTAGAATTTATGGCGAATTAACCGACTATTTGTTTAATACCTACAGAGTAATATAGTCTCGTGAACTTAATTGGCGTACTTAACTTCTTGAGTAGCCCCAGTCGAGAAACATTAGAAAAGAAAATAACGGGTGAATAAAGTCGCTTTATGGGACAGTAAACGGGGAACGTGGCGCAAAGTTGTATTTCGTACTGCGAGAAATCTAAGTTTCTCTTTATCGGTATTATAGCGACCAAAGACTAAACACAACGAATTGCATTTCACGTTCAAATGGCCGAGAGCACTATCTAATAAAGAACAGAAGCGATAAAGAAGCCGCATGAGTAGAAAAAAACAGGGATGCGATAGAAGGAGAAAATTGTATACTTTTTAGGTTAATCGTTGCTCGGTAAACGAGGCATGGAGGCGCTTCTCTCTACTAAAAAAGGCCTTCCATCTTCCTTCTCCGCCCGCTTCGTCATACTGTCTTATCCTGAGGGATTAATTTCTCGAGGTTTATGTACGTCGCTGCTGGAAGGATGGCGCCAGGTAAATCCTTCGCTGTGAAGCGTATTTCAAGAAGAAAAATACGAACTGGGAGAATCATACAAGTCCAGCTCTTCTTTCTTCTGCCCCTTTCTTATTTTAAATCGTCATTCCAGATGCTCGCGGAATTTAATTATGAACACCGTTGACACGTTTATTCTGCACTGTTATACTTTGAAAGACAGTAGACCAAATACCGCGATTACTGTTCAAACCCTATGCCCAAGTTCAGTGACCGAAAAATTCTGCATACAGGTAGATAAAACTTTAATACACCCACCAATGATGTAATCAGCACGCGCTACGGGAAACGTGTCGCGAAGAAATGTTTTTGAATTTATAATCGGCGGTGTATGTGGAGCTATAAAAACGGCTATCGAGAGGAGAAAACGAAGGAGACTAAAGGGAACAAATAGGCAAATACGAGAGGAACGACCGCAGGTCTTGTCCCCGCGGAATAAGCCGCGTCGATATTGAGTTATTCGCCGAAGGTGGAACCTTCGTTTTCCAGAAAAGCTCGACTGGCAACGGCACACTTGCCTCCTCCACCCACGTCCCCTGCCCGTCCGCCAAATGAATATTAGTGGCACCCTGGAGACAGAATTAATAACAATCGTCCTCCGCCCTTCCCTCTCTCGCGCCCACGGCCGCAGACAAAACACACACCCTCAGCGAAAGCAACTGGAATTTATACTCGGCAACTAATCCGTTCGACCAGTGAAATCGCCTGGAAATACGAAAGTAAGCTTCTTCGAGTGCGCGAGAGATCGTAGCAACCAATGGAAAACGATATTTCTCGGTATCGGTCGGTTTATCTAATTTCGCGTGAACTTCGAGTGGGCGGGCGGCCAACCGCTGGCCCGTTTGACACATTTTTGCTATATATTTTTCCTATATTTTGATTCGTAACGGATAAACGCCTTGGTAATCGAGATAATATTATCGCGGGGAAGAGGAAATGGAGACGAGATAGAGGCGGGTCAGCTGCGAAGTAAATCGATGAACATTAAACCCGATTAAAATCGATTATCATCTTAATCGACACGGTGTTTGTTGGTCCGAATCGGTCGAAGATGCTATCAATATTTACAACAAATTCCCTGAAGTGATGCTCGCCCATAAATAAAATTACTTGTTCGGACATTTATCTACTTAGCGATCGATATCGCCGCTTTGACGTCGCTACGTAATGCCGATACATATTCCAGTTTTCAAGTTTAAAAGCGTGCCAGAACGTACGCGGAATATTAAAAAGTAAACATACTCCCATCGAAGGAACGCCAATATGTTATGAATGGAGATTCGAGAATATTTCAAAGTCAATATTCGAAAAGCGATGTACATCAGGGGTGGCCACAGCGCGGTACTCGAAATGTTATATGCTCAACTGGTACAACGATATAAAATGTTTCAATTACACTTTCGCGATTCTATATTTACCTTGCTGAAATGATATTAAGTCAAAAGTGGAATGCAAAATCCAATAAAATAATCCTTCCTTCCGTAGTTGCTGTTATATTTGATTATTCGGTTTGACGCAATGAAAATGCTTTATTACCATCATTATATCAAAACGTAGGATGCAGAATAGACAGTATATACTCCGTAGTGACGCACAGCAAGAAATAATGAATCTATATGAAATTATTCTCAGTCGGAACCGGTTGACCACCTCTGTCGTGCACTCGGTGCATCATTGCAACCAGGCGCATACATACGACCGTATGGTTATCACGTCTTACGTCTCTTCGTTCCCGTCTCGTTGTAGATCGGGCCGATACACGATGCAATCTAATGGCCGATCGCGGATGGGATGAATGTATTAAATATGTATGCAGCACAGAAAGATGAATGCACCGAGATGCATCGCATTGGAGATAATCCGCGTAGAAAGGTGAAGCGCAATATTCACGTCTTGTGCCCTCGTCCGCGCTTCTGCAGATAGATGCATCCACTGCTTTTCGTATCGCGTTTACGATACGATCGAAGAAGAGCCAGCGGCCTCGATGTCTCGTTCGACAGATCCTTTGTACCGTATCTCGTTAAAGGACAAAAGCTTCCTCGCATGACCCTGAACTAGGATCGAACGGGCGAACCATGCGCATCGATTAAACGTCGATTAAAATGTACTTGACCCGCTCGTTGTTCGATATATTAACATAGGAGACAGTCTAGTTTCCCAGCGTGCATTCGAAGCGGAGGCAAATTATTTAATGCGGCAGGTATGGAAATCGCACTTCGAAGTGGGAGAAGCGGGAGCATGCTACTCGATTGTGAAATATTCCAATCTTTCTTGAAAAAGATATCGCACGAGATAACAGACGAACAATTCCCACGGTACAGATACGCATCACCAGTGGCGCACCCGGAATTTAATCTTGAGGGAATTTAATGCAAATTCAATAAAATTCATTACGTGATTATAGAAATTTATTTAAAGAATAAAATCAATTTTCTTTTCTTTTTACAAAATCCCTTCTTTGGGGGGTGTCTTGGCACCCACTCTGGGTGCGCCACTGCAAGCGTGTGTTGGAAGATATAGGTACTATTGTTGCAACGTTTATCGTCGCAACATGCTTGGATGTAAATAATACTAATTTTATTGAAACAGCACCTTTGCATGTCACAGAGATTCGAGAATAAATCAAGCATCCTGGCGAATGTCGGATCATAGACTTGGCAAGCATTATTAGATTTATAATAGCTGTCGAGTGCTTTCGATATAGTAGTAATAAGATAACGATCAAAGTTCAGTTTCCACGCGATAACAGAGAAATAATTCAAAACGGACGTGTCCTCTCGTCTAAAAGAAACAATTAGGAGAGACGGAATTGTTGTTCGATGCTGCTTATATCGCAGAAGCTGCTTTATCGGAGCACTAAACATCGAAGCACGCGAGACTAAAAATAAGGAGAAGAGGAGTGAATCACGAGCAGATACAACAAAAGGGTGTCGTGGCTCGTGAAACTTTTATGCAGCAAACTTAATTCTTTTCCCCCTACTCACCCTGCCTTCCCCCTTTAGGATACCCTCTGTATTTGCATACTCGTCGTTTTACTGCGGTTCGATTATTAAAGTAACATTATCTTCCTTTTTACCAGACGCATCAGCACTGACTGAAAATCGTGTTTACTCCCGAACTCGTAAAACCTCCATTACTCTCAGCATATTCCACGCGCAGAACATTTCGCACAATTCACGATTTTAGAGGAAACTGGTCTGAAAGTTTTGTTAGACAACAACGCTATTTCTATAGAAATATCTGAAAAACTGCAAATTTTGAATTGCGTCGTTGTTGCAGCAAATGAGCGATTTGTACCTACGTATGCACATACCATGAAAACATATGGGAAACATATTCTGTCACAAGAATGCCCAACACAAAAGCTGCACCACTGTTGTAATTTCGAATAATGGTCCAACTTTTAGAACTCAGCTTTAACCGAAAACATTTCAGACCCGGAATACTGGCCTGGCTGCGTAACAGTGGAGCAGATGAAAAGGCTTCAGCGAGCCTCTGTTTCTTAACTATTTAAGGCGTCTTTTTGCGCACCGACCGCTGTAGAATTTAAGCAATCTACATCCGCGCGGAAAACGGACGAGGGTGCGGAGGAAAGGCGTAACCGTGGACCCTAACGCATCGGTAGCCGTGTTGCGATGCACGCGGAGTCGGCCGTTGCTTCTGTATCAAAAGCAGAGCGAATGATCTGGGAATAATGAGGAAGTCGGGAGAGGAGAAAATGAGAGCCGGTGGAAAAGGTGAGCGCCGGCTGGCGTCTTCCGCTTTCAAATCCATCGAGTCATTATCGCACTTCCACGATCGATGCTTCGATCCGTTCTGTGCCCTACTTTTTCCTCCTGCCCCCTCCCGCCCCCCCGCGCCGCGTTTCGCAGCCGCCGTCGTGCTTTCGTAGATTACTCACGTTATTGCACGAAAGCTTCGAGAGCATCGGGTCGCGTATTCATTCCGCGGCCCGTAAACCCTTTTAGGTTCGTATGAAATACAGCAACCGAATGTCTTCCTCTTTCGCAGAAATTGAAAATGGAATCATCTTATAGCTGATGAAAAATCCATTCGCCGAGCTGTGCCCGTTCATCCCACAGCTCTGTTATTGCAGCTCTCCTACGAAAGTAAACTGCGATGCAAGGTCTTGCGAGCCTTTGAATCTTTGGGCGGAAGCGCAGTGGGACAAACTGCACTTTTTTGTGTCAAAATCGTAGAACTTTTGATAGAAGTAAGATAGAGGGATGAATCTTTTTCGAGCTAAGATTTTGCAGAATATGGGAAAAGTATTAAGAAAGTATGAGAAACAAGTTTTGACCTTGAAAATCTACGTGAAAGTTGACATTTTTTATGTAAAATTGTGCGACGCACGGGAGTTTCGGCGGTGGACCGATATCGCGAAAACGAAATGGCCCTTTGAAAGATACCGGGGCTAGAATATCGTACTTTGGTTTATAAAGAGCGAGGGAATTCTGTTTCATGAATTTTAAGCTTAACACGAATTAACTGCGATCTATTAGCAAAGAAACTGCTGATTTAACTAAGTGACGGTTGAAGCTGATATGTCGTGTAACCGGTTCGAGGTAGTTAATGCGATAACGGGCTAGTGTAAAAAAATTCGATCGATTTTTGTAGGTGATTTTAATGTGAAATAAATATGGTAAATGTAGGTGAATCGGTGGGACAGACGAGTTGGCATAGTCGCTATGTTTCAGACTCTAAGTGTATTCGTAAAATAATCAAACAGTTAAATGAATAACGTTATTTCACTTCCTTCTTTGTTTTTAAGGATTAATAATCTAAAAAGGTAAGTTGAAGTTACATTGATGTTACTTCTAAGTTTATTACCGTTTAATGTTTTGGATAAGAAGCTAATAGAGGTATTGAGTGACAATGTAGCGAAAGTATTTGGCCATTTTAACCTTATCACCCGATTTTCAGTAAATATTCTCTTAAATCGAATATCTACCACTTTTTCTGAATCAGCATAAAATTCTGAACACAGTAGATTTATTCTGCTAAAATAAATAATATCAATCTTAATTTCAATAACCATTTTATATTAGGTGAACCGACTCTCCTCAACTTACCCTATTATCGATCACAGGCTGCAATAACGAACGTGTTGTTAACCGTTTAAAATGCTATTATCTTATAAGCAATCTAATTCTTGCGAGTTGGGAAATTGCCTACTACCTTTCCCCGATGAAAAGCTGCAGAAAGCACAGCCTTGAGCAGCGAAATTCCGCCCCAGGTGAAACCGGAAGCTTCACTGCCCGTTAAAGAAATGCCGTTAAACGAAAGTGCAAAAAGATGTAAATCAATTTTACTTTACACCAAGACATTAAAATTCCCAACTACACGTGGCAAGTGCACGCGACGCTCAACTCTAAAGCGCACGGTTGTTTCTTTGCAGGAACGAAATGCTTCCGTTTCGACACAGGGAAAATGCAAATCCCGTATCTCGCAGTCCGATACGCCGCTTCGTCTAGGTACCTACCGTTCGTTTAGGTATTCCGAGCCGATAGCCTTCGAGCGCTGCTCGTACGAAGGTTTTCGTAACGCGGCTCGATCTATATACGGGAAACGCTCGAACAGGTTTATTAACATGATTGATGGAGCGTGTCCAAACGAGAAACGAGCCCAGCGGAATAAAGATCGAGGAAACCGCGAACGCCCCCGTGTACGCGCGTAAACTTTCGTGGAGACTTTCACGTTCCGTCCAGGCATCTTTTTCCCCCGGTGTCGGTTCGCACGCGATCCACGGCCCGAATCACTTTCAGAATCAGCGCTCGCACGTTCGCGCGCCACGTCCAAGTATTATACTTGCTTCGACGGGCGTCATTCAGGACAGCCTCTTTTCTTATTCACGGGGAGTTCCCTAGCAGGTATTCGCGACAATGGACGCGAGGGAATCCGCGCCTGGTGCTTTACGGCTCGCGCACAGCTTCTTCAGGGAGGAGGAGGGGGAGGGATATAGAAGCAACCGAGGATCCGGTTCACCTAGTGACGAGCAAATAAGGGGCACCGTTGCCTACATTTCATAAAAGTCAGAAACTCGCGCGTAGGATGCTTCTGCGAGAAAGTGCACGCAAGAAGTCGACGAGTTTTAATGGACACCTATTTTAATTCCACGCTCGCGAAGTGCTACTAGTACATTTGAGCGTAGTTTCTCGGTGATTCATAGCTCTTACCCCTGCTCTCAATGTATCAGATGAATTATTACGTAATGAAAGAAGTAATTCTGGGAAGTAAATCGCGAGGAAGCAACTGGGAAGATTTAGGAGAGCCGAAGCTTATGCAAGCTTGAAACTGCGAGAGTTATTTTGTAAAATGATTTCCAGCTTTATTTATTAAGCCTCCACTTCGACTCGTGTCGCACAGCAAAGGGACGCTGCCGAGTCTTAATGAAGCGAATAAGCCTAAACGATATCGCCTTCAATTAATCGCCTCGAATCGCACAGAGGAGTTTCTTATCCAGTTACCCGAGCTATTTTCGCATTACATCGGCGACAGCGTTATCGACGTACCCCGTTCAGAGAGCAATAAGACGAATAACGTCTAAAGGGAAATTATTCTCGATTCCAGCCTCGAACTTAACTAACATTTGCATATTAATCACGAATTCATTGGGAAGTAACATTCTGACCTGGCTTAACGCGTTGCGGATCCCCTGACGTAATAATATTACGTTTAACGCACTGTTAAGCTTGCTCCTCGTGCTTCGGGGAATTGCAGAATACTTCGAGTAACCGTATCAATGATAGGATAACTTCGTCAAACAAAAAGCTGGAACGAGACTCTTGAGAAAAAGCGATACACCGTTGCGGCGCTGCTGGGGAATGCAATTATCTCGCTTACGGACCGTGCCAAAGTAAGAAAAGATGGTGCACAAAGTGTGCCCCGAAAGTGTAGGTAAAAATAATCGAGTGAATCGGGCTCCGTAGCGAAATCACGTTCGAATTTCGCCGCCCGCTTTGCGGGAAATAAATTGCCATTGAATACAAAGCAGCAGCCGCTTTCGATAATACTGACGTTGCGGAGAACTTCAGATTTTCTTTGCAAAATAAATTTCAAGAGATTGCTTTGTTAGATTTACGTGCACGCGAAATCGAAATGATATTTTCACCTATAGGTACTTTATGGATCAATTTCCGTGATCGTACTGTTCGCTCGAAGTTGCTAGACAATACCCAATCCACTTATACGGGAATGAATTAAAACTTCGTTGCACTTTTTAATCAACTCGATTGCTCGGATATAAAGGTAATATCTGATGATAGTAGTGTTTCGCAACTGATGAATTAAATGGGTTCCAGCGTACTTCGGTATTCGATAGAGCAATGGAAATATCTAAGGAAAGTTGGTGCAGAATCGTGATGAACGGTTCAGTAAACTAACGCTCGCGGTCGATCGTTATTGCAAAACGAGCTGGTCGCGTATCTCAGTGGATCACCAGTCACGACCTTTCAGTACAATGAGCCGCAACAATAGTCAGCCGAGTACACGGTCAACCTAGATAATAATTTTGCATAAGATCAGAAAACGAAACGGAATTATTTAGGGTGAGACGAGGGACCCTTGTTCGTGGGAATAATGGTGACATCCAAAGTTCCCTTGGAAATTGATGAACCCAGAGACTACTTGCAAAAATTCACTTGTAAGTATTTCTCTAATTGCAATTGAAATACTCCTCTTTTTGTCCTTGAATTTGTTTCATATATAGTACAGATAAAAGACACGGTTCCTCATATTTTGAATCGAACAATAGAATCACTAAATTGAGAGTAACTTAATCGATCCTCGATTCTTGAGCCTAATATTGCTAGCCCAGTGAAAGTACACGTGCCGAAATCAGAAAGGCTTTGAGGGAAATAGCGAAGGGAAGGAGAAGGGTGGAAGCAGCAATAAAAATTGGCACGCGTTTCGAGGGATCCTTAATAGAAATTACGGTAAATCACGAGTCGACACGGGTGCAAAAACGGAAATCAAGGGAACAAGCCGTTCCATCAACACCGGCTGATATATAACGGCGCGAAGCTCAAATTAAATATCTCATAATGCCCTGCTCGCGTGTTCCTGGTATATGTGTGCACATCTGTACGTGTATTTGGCCGGACTCGGGTCTGCTGGGCGCGAGCCAAACTTCGCCGACACGCCAGATTTGATGCCTAAAAAGGATCGTAAATTTATCTCATCGCGCGTTCGTCCCACATTTGGCTCCAAATTCACGAAATAAATAGAATTTTCAAGGTATATGGCGGCCTGCGAAAACCTTATAAATCGCCCTATAACGTCACAGTCTCTGTTACATAGAATCTCCTCTACTTTCGATTGCGCTGCTCGACTTAACCGAACACATCTGGACAGTAAAGATAAGTTCCAAAAAGGCTGTGGCGTTATCGTAACGATATCCTCCTAATCAGTGTTAAATTCTATCCTATTGTTCCTGAAGAATCAACGTATACCGAATGTTTAAGCGCTTGCTTGGAAAAGAATTGCTCGTATCGTGGGGTATGCCAGTAAAGGAGAAGGGAGTATTGGCCATTTTTTACAGCGGAGACATTAATCGCACCCCAAGGCGACCACTTTCTGTTGTTATTACGCCCCTGAGAAATTTACCATTCGTATGAGAACGATAGCACGAACTGCAGCGTTTTATTATGATTTATAACGGTCGCCCGTTGAACTGGTCCAGTATCCTTGAAATATCGCGGGCACGTGCATGTACAGGGAGAACGTCGATCGTCAACGTTCAAAATAGGTCAGGTAAGTGCTATAAAACGTAATTCTTTATTTTCGATGGTATCCTGTGTCGTGCAATTCGAAGGGAATCAGCGTAAACTGCTATCAATTTTATTATCCTACCAGAGTTCGAGATTTAGGAATACAAGTGTGTGAAAGAACTCAAAATTGGACCAAGTTATGCAGAAAGGTACCAACCCTAAATTTAATTTGAAGATTATAATTGTTAAAGAAACGTAGCTTTATTTTCATTGGGTATATCTTATTTCTTGGTATTGTTTTACAATGTTTTTTAATCGGTTATTCAATAGTGAGTAGCATAATTAATTTATTTTAAAGCTTCTTTAGTTTTTGTTTTTTTAAGACTAAAGTGGAACTATGGCTTGGTAGTTTTAATAATTGTATAATGTAAGACTTGTTCTGTAGGTTAGTAATTTTTTGTAAAATTCAGATCATGAAATTTTGGGATCCGTACTATTTTGTGTAACTAAGTTTTCGGCATTTTGAGCATGACTTGGCCCAATTCAGGCACAAACCTTCGTAGCATCAGAGACGTAACCTCGACCTTTGGATCCTCGAACTACTCAGGCTGTAAACACCGAGGGATCAAAGTCAGTATTGTAATTAAATCTCAACGACAATATCCCTTCGTGGTTACACGGGGTGTATCGCACCCCAAGAGCCACTTTCGAGTTTAAATGTCGCGCCTTTACGAATTTCAAAAAGGATTTAATCCCCAAAAAATTAAATAAAAAAATCATTTTTCTCCACAAGCATGGAAAATTGCTAGAAAAAGAGTATTAAGAGCACAATTGTATAAATATTAAGAATGGACAATTATCACTCAAAAGTAGTAACTCAAAAATGATGCTGAAAGGCAGTAAACACCACGTGACCAATTTGTATTATGAGAAGGTGCGTCCACAAAGGTATATATAAGGAATGTATATACCGACAAATAATTATCTCCTCATTAACGCCACGTTTTTGACAACCGATCGATTTAGCACAACCGAATAGGCGTGCAACCCCATCGGTACATCCCGATAACCTGATATTCGACAAATTCACCCAAGATACGATAAATATCGAGTGTACTGGCGAGCAACTTGAACAACCTCGAACTGGTCGCATTGAATTTCAAATGGCGGAGGTGGAAAACTACACCCTGATGTGCGCGCTTCGAATTCAATTCTGATTATTTAATACCGCGAAAACTCGGTGAATAACCAGCGGGATCGAAGCAACGGCATGGACAAGGGAACAGAGGAAACGGTGCGCCAGTGCAACGACAATTGCATTGGCAGCTACGAGCCTTTTTGATCGAGTTTACAATTACGCGTCAGCCGTCCCACGAGGCGCATTATCGGAGCTTACAACGTATTGCCACGTATCGGCCGTTAACGCCGCGCCGGAGTCCGTTCATTAATAATAGAAACGTTATTAACGGGCAGTCGTGCCGGAAATATTGCCGGTAATCAGTACACGGCCTGTGTTTTCGCGCGAATCACACTTTTCCGCCGCGATCGCGAACGGTCGATGGAAACAGAGGGCGATCTGCTCCCGCTCGGAAACGATTTTATTCAATCACTGCATAAAAACAATGAAAAGAGTGTGTATTTCGAAGACAAAGGAAAGTATCTCACGAGACAATTATTTTCTTATTTTATTCATGGAATTAGACTCTCGTGATTCATATATTTCCAAAAATTTCATCTCTCTTGACAATTGTCTCGCGATAGAAAAGTCTCGTGTAAAATCTCATCGTGAATTCGCGCCATTAGGATATTCGTAGATGGGAGAATATTAACGCAAACAGAAGAATACCATGAGAAACTATCTGTTCCAATTGACACGATGTTACTCAAGTCTCGGATGAGGTAATTGATAATTAATTGAAAGTTTGGCGAAACACGAGAACAATCAAATATCGCTACTCGCGGGATCAGCGGGATGTCGCGCGGTTGTAACTTCGCGGCACGGTTTCGCGTCACCAAAGACCGGCAGCCAGACAAATTTAATTTCCGCGAAAGGCTATACTTCGTTAAATCAACCATTTCGTTGATGGTTCGATCAAACAATTTACATTTCAATTAAACGGTCTTTACACTGTGGAAGGGTGAATCGAGTTGGGCTATATAAAAGTGGCAGGGTTGCCTAAAATAATCATGTTCGTTTGAATTGATGAAGGATGCAGCGCATAGAGCGCCCGCAATTATCAGCTGCGCGTAGTTAATTACAGTTGTAACGGGAGAAAGAATCCACGGAGGGGGAATGCGTCGCACTGACGAGCTACTAATTACGATTTTCGATCTGCCAGAGAATAATAAAAGAAAAACAGGTTGCGCGCTAAAAGCCTCGAACTGATGGACAGGAGCGAAGGCTGGAGCACAGGATGTGGGTAGCCAATTTCACGAAACAAATTTTAATTGCAATTACTTCAACGCTATCACCGGTAGACCGTGAATCTCTCCCGTCGCGATGTTCACATTGAAATAGACTACAGAGTGTGTCCTCAGGGGAGAAGATGTCAATTCGATAATCAACGCGAACCGATATTATTTATTGCGCCTGTATTACATTGGGTGTATTTAAAAATCGTACTCCGATTAGATTACCTAAAGGTCGGACCCTAGTATTTCAAAGTTCACAGTTGAACTGTACGACAGAGTTCTACGATTTGCTCCAAAGATATGAATAGAAACGACGTGCAAAGTATCAGTTAACTGCTGTGCAGCTGTCGAAGTGCGAGCAAACTCGAATCTTAGCAGCGCAATCTTCGGTACACATTATAAAGCAAAGACTTGCAGGTAATCCAGTGGTAGAGAAGACAGTGTTCTTCATTGGATACAGGAAACACTAACAAAGATTCTGCTGGGTATTACCAACGTAAAAGAAGAAAAGGTGAACCCTTATTACTATTGATAGACTATTTCTCCTTCTATCTAGACTCTAGGTGTCACTTGAGGATGAACAAACTAATTCAAAACTAAAAACATACTTTGGGCTGCATTTCACCCTACTTGTCAGCCGAAATAAGTCAGCTGATAAGAATTTATCGCGTGGGTGTGACGAACCACAGAGGGTTCGTGAATAAAAACGAAGCACGGCTTGCTAAACACGGCATTAATAAACCCGAGCGAGAATTAATATGCTGATTGCTGCATAGACGCATTATTGCCTTCGATAATTTCACGCGACTAAAGGAAAAGTACCGCTTGTTCGTGCGCGAGTTCCACGTGATAACGAAATCGCGCGGCAACGATAGCGATGCATTTTGTAACGAACCTATCGGTGTAATTAAATTCGAACCGAAGGAAACGATAACTAGCCAGAAATTGTGAAACATTCGCCTCTGCATTTGCATAGGTTCGCCTGAATATACAATCTCCCGGGGACGTATAATCGTGTTCGTGCGTCGCTTCATTCTGCGTTTGCCCAGCCAACGTAGTTAACGCTCCATGGCCAGGGGCCATTGCTCAAATCGCCTACGGAAAGTCCGATTCAGGACGAAGTCGAACGAGTAATTGCATCGAGAAAAGGCAATGCGTGGCGTTTACGACGACACCAATTAAATCCGAATCGGCTGAAGGTACCGGGATCGAAAATGAGTTCAGTGTGTCGAAACTATATGCCGAAAATTTCAGCAGTGACCTAAACATTCGTCGCTTACGACACAATTAAATTTGTTGCAATCGCAAGTATTTCTGAGTCGCGATCCCCATTAATAATATTTAAATAACCTGCGACCCACGCCCCCCTTATTTATAGGTGTCGAAATTTTTTTGTATTTCTTTGCTCTCGCCCCCTAGAACGGTGCCATTTGATAAAAAAATAGTTCCTGAAAAAGTTTATTGCAGTTGGACAACAGGAAAGGGTGCCAACCAAGCCTTAAAGTTTAGAATTCATAGTTAGGATTTAAAGAATTTCTAAAAAATAGTAAGCCCTATCGAAATTTTGTTGAAATAATATTAAAAGAGTATTCAATTTTCTGCAATTACTGTATATATAATTTTTTCATGTTTAAAACATTTTTTAAAAACTTATACATACAGTAATTGTAGAAAATTGAATGCCCTTTTAATCTTATTTGAACAAAATTTCGATAGGGCTTACCATTTTTGAGATATTCTTCAAATTCAAACCATTGATGAATTCTAAACTTCAAGGCCTGGTCGGTACTGTTTCCTGTTGTCCGATGGCAATAATCTTTTTCAAGGACTATTTTTTTATGAAATGGAACCATACTAGGGGTGAAAGCAAAAGAAATCGGAGGTTGAAAATAAGGGCCACACTAGCCCCCCATACAAGGTAAGGTAAATTTAATATGGTAAAGAAAAGAAAACACTTCGCGATCCAGCGGTTGGGAATCACTGTACTAAGTAGAAAATTTCAAATATTCTTTGAAAGGCAATCTACTTTTGCTTAATGTACTTTTAATGATGTGTGCAAATTAGATAAATGAGAAACGCTACGTTTCAACGTAGATAGTATCGTATCGTTAAAAGAAACCTGAATGTATCAGTGTCAATATAATCTGTAAATACTTGACAGGTGTTACTAGAGTTTGTGATTCTACTAGCACGTTAAATATTTAACGTAGAAAATATTCAAATTGAATTATTAAATATTTGAACGGAATGTTATCCCGTTCAAGAAAAGTGAGTCACAGTTTACGATTGTGTACGGATCAGGTGTTTAAGAGCATCTGATTTAATAATGGCTGTTATATAACTTATAAGATATTTGAAGGTAATCAGACGCGGATAAAGAATAAAAAGCAGTTTACTTGCATAACAGCAGGAGCCTGTACCACTTAATTATGTGCCAGGGAAGAAAATTCAATGTTAGCTAGTACGTAACGTGTACAATAATTAATTATCAATTAATCATAACAATATTTGAACGTTATATCCTCCTACAGGTACGTCTTTTACTGCTTTGTCCATATTATGTCGTCATTATATCGACTACCATGAACACTTCAAACGACAAATCTTTTTGCTACTACTTCGACTCTCAACCAAAGGCTACTTAACTGATAATTTTCTACGTATCGCGTGTTTATGGCAAACGAGAACAGAACGACGGACGCCGCAGAAAAACGTGGATTTACGGCGTGTTTCCTTGAATTCCACGATGTTCCGAGCGTGAGAGCAATAATAATGAAAAGTTACATAACAGAACCGGAAAGTCTGAGGAAGAAAGGGAAAGAGAAACGGTTAGTGATGAGGGTTCGTGACTGCATACGAGCTCCTATAGGTAACACTGACGTGTCGGAAAACCGAGCAAGAGATTGATGAGCCCGTAAGTGAAAGGACCGAACTGGTGAAAAACGAGGCACCACGTGAATTCCTTTTCCACGTCTGTACCAAATAAGAAGAAAATGTTGCAGCCACCCCGAAAAACTGTTGTATAGTAATTAAGCGCCGCGGATAATTACGGATCGCTGATGTTAAATATACTGGCATTTTGTACTGCAATTTCCACGTCCACGACGCGGAGTTGTTGTCTTTTAAAATTAATTGTCGCGAATGATTGATGTTATTTACCATATTACTTGAATTTCGAAATCAATATTTGCACTACTCTTGTGGTGATTGATATACAGTAATTTCACTCAAAAACGCAATCGCAAGTGTCGACATATTCGCGATCATTATTCCACAAATTTATTTCTTACAACGTCGTGCACGAGCGAATTTAATTAATCCCATCGATAATTGTAAAATGTCCGTCATTACTTCACAAAGACGTGACGTGACTATTACTTGCGCGTATAAGTGTATGCAACTCCGCGCCACGTGACAATTAAACCATCTCGAATTTCACGGCTGCTCAAGCAAACGTCGCGCAAAAGTACCAGCATCCCACGCATTTGTAACAATATACTACAGTGGCGAGATTCTTGTAAAAATAGTTCGCGACACATGGCCAATGGAACGCGTGCCTACTACATACCATTCTTTTGAATTCCTACGTTCCCTATCAATGACCGGTGAAACGGAGCCTTCGGCTGAATTCGAAATACCGAACCACTAAATTCATATATTATTCCTTCTTAATATCAGTGTCTTTTCGAACTTCCATAGCTTATCGATGAATCGCATAAAAAGAAAATGTAATAGTAAAGTTACCCGTAACAAATGTCTCAAACAAATTACCCTCCTAGAGGATAGAAAAGAGTAAAATAATTCATCACACGAGCATGCACGTTACACAAGATCAGCGTATACAAAGGAGCATTACTCACCGAGTTAAATACGTCTCGCCGAAAACTGCAAACAAATCCCACATTCCGAGCGAGGCGGGTTCAGTGGTCGTTTGGTGTTACATAATTTTCTAACCTCAAAGCTCGACGGAGCCGGGTGAAAAAGCAAAACGGCATACGGAAGAAGGCGCGCGTGAAAAGAGACCGCGTACCGACGCGTCTCACCTAAAACCACGGTCGAACTTGGCGATCTCGTTCTGGTGGCTAAGGGCGATGTAAACACGGTCGCGCAGTGCCGGCATCGGTGGGAGATAAATAGTGCCGATAATGCACGAAGGGCTTTTAAACGGAGCGAAACGACACGAAACGAGCCGAGGCCTGCTGAAAAATTTAAATGCCTCGTTAGTCGGCTCCGCACGGGTACGCCGCTGTGTCATACGCGTGAACGTAGTTACCCTTCCGCGGCTGCGATTTAAAGGGCCCCGGAGTAGTTCCACACGCGTGTCAGCCGTGAGCCGTGCACGGAACACGACATCACACGCGTCTCGCACGTTTCACACACGGGAACTCCGTCTCGCTGGCGTTGCGCGTCGGCTTGGCGTTGCGCGCGTGAACTCTTCCCAGACGTAGACCGACGAATTCGTTATCCGCTGTCAAAGGGAACGGAAGCGGAAAGTTGACAGGATGAATGTGCAGCTGGCTCACGGGGGAGCACGAGGCCTCTCTTGACACCGGACGTCACCACGGCAATGCACCACGGGCACGTTCCACGCGCGTACGAACGGCCGAAAAAAATCGCCCGTACTTTTCGCGTGTATCCGTTTTTAACGACGGAGGGAATGAAGCAGCGCGGCCGAAAGGCATCGATGTTGCGCCACAGTTTCGCGCTGGAACGGCACGACAGTGTTTCGTTTCCCTCCGTTCCTCTCTCTCCCTCTCGTCCTCCGTTCTGACATTTGTTTACTAGCCCGTGCTCTCTCGTCCACTCGACGCTGGTTCGCGCGTTAATTGTCAATGCGCACTGTACGTTCTGTCGAACAGCATCGTCCCACGGAACTGTCGTCGGCTCCCGAGGATGATACGCACGGCGAGTCGGCACATTCGATCGGCCGTGCAAAACGGACCTCGAATTCGCGGAACGAAACAAACCACCGCGCACACAGCATCCACATTCCACCATAGGGAATCTGCGACCGCGCAACCGCCGGGATCAAATCACATCCGCCGGCGAAAGTAGTGCCGCGCTCCGCCGAAACCGCGAATCAGATGAACGGGTAAAGGACGGCTGCGCGCACCGATATTACAGTGAACCAGATGTAGAATCTTTTTCTTCTCAACGCGTTTCGTCGGGAACATCATTTTCTGCCTTAAATTCCGAATTAGATTTTACACCGTCGTATGTTTACACATGCCTTACTTTTGTATTATGCTATGTTATATTTTATAAAATGAAATAATATTGTTATTTTTAATTTCGTTTATTATCTGTTTACTGAAACTGTCACTGTCACGCGTTATAGAAAAAGTGAGGGTAAATGCAATTCCCGTCATCGATATTAATGCAAATTCTTTTCACGTATCTACGAATGGTAACAGCGCGCGGCTTTTGTACTGTCGCATACGCATGCTGACTCTGGACCCGTTTACTTTCTCCATTGTGGCAGACAGAATTATCAAGTGTTTGTTCACGTATTGCACTGTCTCGTTCCTGTATCCTGCGCGCGATCGATAAGTACGTTTTTCAATGCGTGGATGCTTAAGCGCCGGGAAGCTGACCGCAATTAGTGAAAGTTGTAATAGGAATGCGGAGTTTCACCAGAATGGCAAAAAGTAACCGTGATTCGAACGTTTTGTAATAATGCAAAACCGCGTTCCGTGTAGAAAATAAAGTGTGAAGAAAATTGTTCCAGAAGGAAGTTTATTTTTAGATGTGTATCTAATCTAATCGATTATCAATTCAAAGTTTCGAAACTGCTGTTATTGTTTCATCGACGAGAGGGAAAGGTGGGTATCCCTGGGAAAGTGTTACCGTTGCTTCCCACGACACAACAGATTCACTTTCATTACTATTATATTCTCTGCATTTACATTCAATTAACGTGCCACTATCCAGCATAACCGTGCGCATTGCCACGAGCAAGTAAAAGTCTCAGCGACGAAGTTCGTTTTAACCTACGTAGTGAAACAGTTGCACGCAGTTACGGAAGTGGCGTCATTCGTATCCCAACATGGCGGAGACTAAACAGCGTAAACAGAGTGGCGATTACAGGAGCTCGTATGTGGGTAAGTATTGTCTGCATTTTATAATATACGACGACGGTGCGATAGGGAAATGTGCAAGATACGACAGTGATATCGGAAAATCCGTTTAGTAATCGACGGGACGTGGTCTGGGCATCGCGTGCCAGATGTAACCCGGACCGTTATGCTTTGTGCTTTTTTTTGACGTTTCGTCAACGGCTCAAGTGTATATTCAATTTAGTGGGACACGTGCTAATGACCCCTGTTACTTCGATTGAATTCCACCCACGTGGTGAATCTCCATAAGTCACGCAACAAAAATATAGTTTGCGAGGGAGTGCTGCCAGGTGTACGTTCAGTCATCGTTCAAAATTCCATGCCTCTGGCTTCGTGAATCACACCGTGCACAGGTTATTAACAGTTATACGTGCCTGGATTTATAGTAATCTCCTTGGGGATGCATATGTATGGCAAGAGAGCAAAGATTAAGGAAAGTGCCATGTAACGCTCGCGATCTTAGAGGTTATAAAAGACTCGTAAGCAGTTTTTGTCAGTGATGTGCGACTTTTGAATTTTTTGCGTTGGAAACATGATAGAGTATAAATAGCGTGATAATTTGTTATGCATTCGTAATTACGCGTAGTAACATGATATTCTGTCAAAGGAGGATGACGTAGGCTCGAAGCATGGTACGTAAGTGCTGCCGCCTCGCGGGAATCTTTCCTACTTCTCGCCTTAAAACGAGGGAACTTTAAACTGTGTCAGTCAGTCGCGCGTACGTCCTTGCTTCTTGTTACTCAGCAAGATTGATAATTATTCCACTTGTTACGGTGTTCTAGTCCGCTGCTCGCGTTGTCTGAACAACGTGGTTTATTTATCGGGTCACGGCGCATAAAAGAATATGATATGATATAGTTTACGAACTGAGACCCTTTTATGAAAGCTGTACTCAAATTAACTTTCTAATAAATTCCGAGCAGTTTTAGGATATTGTTTCTTACAAATTGCCATCTCTTAACTAATTTTGCAGTGTTCCCTTATGTACTTTAATGTTAGAAGTTATATGTCGAGTTTGTATTCCTTTTATCAGAGTTGATCTTTTTATTTGTATTCGTTATGCTTATTCACATAATCCTTTAAACTCATTTATTAGCGTTGTGATTGTTATTGATGATACGATCAAAAAGAAACTGTGAAAATTACATATTGCAACAGGTGCATTGTATGCGATTCTCAGGCTTAATTAAAGCGGAAATATACAAGCGTCTACTATTCGTATAAAAGAGGGAAAGTAATAGAGAGATGAATAATTATAAGGGAAAACAGTAACGGAACTTTCGGGACATTGAACTTCAATTCAGTTTCACTAATCGTGCAGAAATCTGCGTGTTAATCTCGGCGGAAATCACATTGTAGGGAAAGAAACTGCATTTAAAATTAGGACGAAATGGCGTGCAGGGAAATATTACTAAAATGCTTTAATTGTTTCTAGCACAGTATTAATTTGTGTGAAAATTTTCCTTTATTATATAAAAATACGTATAATATAATGTGGAAATATGTGTAATTGCTTTGTAGCGCCGTCAAATTGTATACAGTCTGCTGAAAGAAATTCGCATAAAATAGAACGCACAACTTACATGTGTTTAACCTCCTTTTTCTTTTATTGCTTCTTCGCAAATCCTCGAAATGTTTTTAACAAGCTTCTACACTCTTACAGCTGGTATTTACTGCCATTATCCTTCACTAGATGTTTCACATAATTTCTTAACTTATCTTAATACTCTAAATACATATTCTTTTTGGATAGCCAGAAAACCCTCCCAAAACATTTTCTATACATATCGTAGAATCGTCTTTTTTGAAACGCTAAGGAATGCATTATAGAATAAAATTTGAAGCAGTGACCCCAAAGTTAGACAGCGCCGCACATAAATACGCGATTATTCAGTGTTCGTACTGTAGAAACTACAAAAAAAAAAACAGATTTATTCCTCCGAGCGCGTTAGGCGATGAATGACGGCGCGCTATGCGAGGAAGTTGCAACGTGATTTCTCGCATTAAATGAAATCAAGCGACAATGAAACAGGTGGGAAAGGCAGGCAGCGAGTTTCAAAGCGGTTCAGCGCACCGCTGTGCAGCATTGCGCGTGATATTCGGGATTGGAAATGAGACCCGCATGTTGGCATACTTATTCAAGCGCGTGTTTTATTGAATACTATCGATAGGTTTACGTACCGCGCGTCCGGTGGAAAACGACTCGTTTCATTTTCCCCGTATATAGTTCGCGGTATGTACGTATTCATTTCCGCGGCGGGAACGATAACCCGCGTTAAATATCCTATTTACATTGTGCTCCGCGAATGATTAATTATTCATGAACTGTATAATTTTACCTGACGCGTCTGGAACTTGAAAAGGAAATGGGCAGTGGCTCCTACGAGTGTTTTTTTTTTATTATTATTTTTTTTAAGTGAAAGCGGTGGCGGAAGAATCAAAGTTAACTTTCTGCGTGTGTAGGCTATTCCATTTAAAATATTGCTGTGGGAATCGAGTATTTCCTATCGCAATTCCAGTCGCCTCTTTGATTACGATCTTGATTATCGCATTTGTAACACAAAGTTCTTACCAGCTGTTTGTTATCTTGGAAGATACGTCAAAATCGCCTCGGGTACAATTTCCACGATTAGGGTCACGTGAAGATCGTTTCGTAATAGGTTTCCGGTGTTATTTTAAATATTGCTATTATCTTCTACACACGGGTGGGGGGAGCACCTCCAAAGAAGAAGGGGCTTTGTAAAAAGAAAAGAAAACTGAATTTCGTTCTTTAAATAAATTTGTATAATCACCTAATGAATTTTAATGAATTTGCTTTAAAACTCTTTTTAACCGTTCCACTCGGCTCCCTCCAAGATTAAATCCGGAGTGCACCACTGCTACTACACCATATATGCAGGAATGAGTTTTCTTCGCAAAATAGAAATAGATCGAGTGCTACAAGTTTGACAAAGAAAATTTCATTAATCAAACAAACTACCTACCTTATTCAAACTAAACAATGGTGCCCACTTGTGCTTCTGCTCGGACTTGATAAATATTTCGCTTGAATGAATAAAATTTCTTACTATTAAGAATCCATCGATAATCGAGGCAATGATACGTGACAGTTGTCATCCACATGGCCACTGGAAGATTACAATTGATGACTATCTAACACGCAGTTGGGTGTTATAGTACAATTTGTAGCTTGATATGACATTTAACGAACGACCATCATTTTATTTGCCCGATAAAAACCAGAAACTTGTTAATTGCCACCCTAAATACCGAACTTCCATAGAATTCGACTTAGGCCTCGTCGAATGGTAATTAGAGAAAGACGCCGCGGGGTAATGAATGGGAACTATGTCAATTGCCAGCGAGAACTTCGCAAACCCATTTGTCGCAATCCAATAAGTCTAATACCAGGAGTTTCTCCTCTCTCGAATGTGTCAATACACCTCGAAATGCGTGCACGCGCTTGTTCCGCGACGCGATAGACGGTGGACTTCATCGGCCGCCCACGTACTTCCATGCCTCGTTAATTAAACTCGCATTATTCAGTCAAATGAATTCAGGGACAATCCACGGTACATACGCACCGTTAATTGCGACGTTTCTTCGTCGAATTTCGGATCGACTGACGATCAACTGGGGGGTGGTTGCCTGTGATTTCACTCTCCCGAATCTCGCGACGAGTCTATAAAAGATTTTTACGTTGCCAACGATAACGCCTGGCATTGCGCGTTCCGAATAGCGACGCACATTCAACTCGTAAAATAAAAGCTCGCTCGTTGTTCGATACACGTAAAATGTGCACGGATAAAGGTCAATTTATACAGCCACCGATGCGGGAACGATCCGAGCGGATAAATTGGTGGGCGCTCGTCGAGACGACGAGCGCTCTCCGTGCCATATCTGAGCGCAACTTTGTAGTTCATAATACTATGTAGACATAATGCAAAAAATGGAAAATCTTCATCAAATCCACAGAATACACATTTTCCGAGCGTTCAAACGCTTATACCTCCTTAATACGTTTCGCCCTTGCCACCCTTGGCAGTTTTACACTTAAACTGCGATCGTAGCGTTGTTTTTTAAGCATCTATATTTCTCTCATACGCCGCCCACGCTCGGCAAGACCCGCGAGATCGAGATAGTCCTCTGAGGTCGCAGTAAAACGCGTGTAAGAGCAATTGCACGCGATGACGGACGTATTCTTGCACGTGGCGCGATAAGCAATGACGCGGACGTAAATTCATTCTTCTCGGTTTTTGCTCGTACCAGAGTGGCTCGTCTCGGCTGCGCGACTATCGATGTAGAAAAACCGGCAGGCCGTGATATGTCGCTTTTCTTTACCCTTTTTCTACACATTGCAGTTAAGGATTTCTAATCTGATCTTCCATTGCGATATCGAAATCGACATGTGACTCTATCTCAAACGAACATTTACAGAGAAAAGCAGGAACAGGGAACTCGTGTTTTTTTTTTTTTTAACTGGCCAATCTCGATACGCGCCTTTCACTTCACTTTCTTAAATATCGAGCCCCTGTTCAATGCCCCGCGATCCTGATTAACACGCATCTTATGCCCGTAAAAAAGTTCTGCCCGTTTCAGTGTCGGCAGTCGTAGGCTGCTCGTCGTAAACACGACGGCACGAGCGTTTTTCGCACTCGCGGGTACACGAGGAAGTATTTTCCTCGAAGAGAAATAACTTCTTGGCTGCATTGCTAACCGCGTTTCTCTGGGGCGAGCAGCGACCTTAAGAAACCACCACCAGGGAGTCGTAGACACCGGATTCTGGGCACAGCCTCCGGCTGTTGCAGAACTCGTAATTGAACTGCGTGCATGGCACTGCATAAACTTCGGAAATCGCACTTACTCTCGTCGTCTGCCACGGAGAAATATAAATAACCCTTACACGAGATACCGCCATAAACAAGATTAATGATAGTTCGGGTGCCTGGAGGAGGTATAATAATCCTATCGTGCTCTCCGAGATACGACCGATCTCTCCTCGCCGTGTTACTCTCGTTCCCCTGCCGTTTCTTGTCGATCTTGCTAGTCATGCCTCGACCCTCCTCCATCTTTTTCCCCCGCAATAAACCTCGTTTGACATAAAACATTTGCCTTGGAGACGCGGCGCGCCATAAGAGAGGGACAGTTTCTGAAATAAATATACCGGGGGGGAAGCGAGTCGTGACCCCCCCCCCCCCTCTGCATCATCCCGGTTCTGATCGTTAACTCGCTCGGTTTTACAGCTCGCGCTAACTGTACCCGATCTAAAATCCCCTGCTCCTGCAACCGTGGGCGCTGACACGCTGCTTCGATCGCGTCTATTCCGCTACGCTTGCTCATAAATTGGTAACATTCGCGGTATGGCGAGCGAAGAGAGTATAACGCGGATGTAGAGCAAATAACGATGCATTTTGCTTGGCAGCTAGGTGTGCGGTTTAATCAGGAACGCGTCTTTGAATTCCTCTCGTGTAACGTATGCTTCGAGTTGCCCAAGTAAATTCTGATCGAATATGCGCGCTTTTCATTTACCGCGTCGAGCGAACTGACGTCACAGCGTTATTACGTGAATGAGTATAAAAAGGGAACCATTTCAATGTTACGATTCAAAGGTCAAGAACGCTCAAGGTTCGAACCCCGGCAACGGTGGAACGCACTGTTCAGCGGCGAATACTTGAGAAGATTTTAAGTTGATTGCTTTGTTCCTGCCAAAGCATAGTTCTCGTCTCTTAACTCAAATATCAAATGCCCCGCGAATCGTGTAAAGAAACCGACTGCTATTTACACACTGCGAGCAAAGAATCTTCCAAGAGACTTTTTTTTATTACTTTCGCCTTGCGCGCTTTAAAAATATTTGTTTCCTCTTCGACCGACTCGGTTTTTAAATTCTTGTTTACATCTTCGATAACATCGTCAAAGATTCCGGTCGCTCGCAGCGTAGCGAGGCGCACTTGTGAATACGGTATCACTGTGCGAGAACAGATTATTGATACAATTATCTGTGCGATATGATATTCTGGACTGCTCACTACTGTTTCGTTATTTTATCTCCCTCTTAGCACATTTCTCTTAATCGGTAGCGACACATAATTATTTGCACGTTATCGCGAGGGAAGCTCTGTTCAGTTATCGCTTAATTATGTAATGCTTATAAAGACAGGAAGACACGAAATTTACTATCTTCGTTGGTCCTTTATTTCTGCTTGTGCTGTACTTGTTCAGCCATTCTTTCGTACACTTTGTAGTCTGTAACAAATTCACGCCTCATTCGAATACACATTAATCTTTCATCTTGTCCCGCGTTTGTTTTCCTTTCCGTTCTTTACGCGCGGAAACTGGAGCAAAAATAACGACAAATGTTAAAAATAGGCTTTCCTCGAGTAGAATTCTACATACGACGCGAACGGACGCTACGGTTACCGAGCAGCCACTAATACCCGTCCATCGTAGTATCATGCCAACTATCAGCGGCTCTTCGTAAATTGTTATTTACTTGCAAAATAATACATTGTCTAATTCCATATTTCTTTAACTTACTTTATGGAAGACCCATACTCATGAACATACAGTGAACATAAATCACAGCGTATCGCGACCATTCGTCAATGGTTAATCAATCATCCACGCTTCTACTTTGTACACACGTGGATTTATTGATCACCTTCATTCCAATACAGAAAACTTCAGAGTACGTCAGAAACTATGTTTCTGCGTATAATTCCCACTCACCGGTCACCTATACGCAAACATTAAGTGTCCCATTGGCTGTTTCATAACTCATGGGGAACCTCATAGTTTCTCCGACCTGTGAGCACTTCTCAAAGATAAATAGATCATCTCGTTACCCTTTGCGTACGAACAGTGTCTATTGATAGGCATATGCACAGGCTGAATAACCGATTAGGTGATAGAACTGGCTGATTAAGGGCAAATAGCGTAGAATGTGATGCCATAGGCGGGCAGTCGCAGCGCAAGGTGACACGCACGCCGCAACCGTGTCACCCAGGTTTCACCGGTATTTCTTGATTGTGGGATGCTGCCAACTCGCGAACTCCGCTGCTAACCGCGGCCCCATCGGCTGGCCACCACCACACCAGGATATTTCTAGTCGGCTCTCTCGCGACTTAGTACTTGATCGTGTGTGCACGGAGCATCTATGCTCTCCGAGCCGCCTGGTTTCCTCGTCTGGCCCGTCACTCGCGTACACTTTTCGTTCATCCGCGCCTTTTCGACACGGCGAATGTGAAGGGACAAGATGAGCGAGAAAAGAAAGACACCGTCAAGTCGGAGGCGACCCGAGGAACCGCTAACCAGGCCAAGGGAGCCGACCAGACCACCAAGGACAAGAATCCAACCGAATCGCGATAATAACACCGTTCATCGCAATGCGAACCGTGGTGCGCACAAAACACACACAGCCGTAACACTACACCATCGCTTACAACACGACACCGCGTAGAGCTATTGTCCCGGCGTTCCTGAACATTCCATCGCGAATGACGATTGGCGGATTACCAGAAACTCTCAAACCTGACAGATCGGCGATAGCGGAGTTGTTAATTGAAATAGGAACCTTGAAATACAATCGTGACGCGAAACGATCGTCCGAGCACGAAGCCGAGCACTATTTACGCTGCGTCGAGTTTAGAGCGTTAGCTTTAAAGGGAATTGGTTCGTTACCAAAATTTGGATAACTTGACGAAATCGCTAATTGTAACGTAGATCTTAAAATACGACTGTGACGTAAAATGATCGATACGCGAGACTGCGTAGGATTTAAGTTCAGTCGAATTTGACGATTCGATTGGAAAGGGAATTGGCTTGCTACTAGATACTTAGGTACTTGGAAATGCAACAGATTCGTGACAAGGGACCTGTCAATCGGAATGTAAATCTTAAAATACAATTATGTCGCGAAGCGGCCGCTTAAGTATGAAGACCGAATAGAGCTTAGCTTCGATCCAATTTGAAAGTTCAGTTGCAGAGGATATTGGATTATTAGAAAAAAACCCTACTGCTTATCAGATTCGTGGTAATTGAGTCGTTGATCGGACAAGCATAGACCCCAAAATATAATTATACTACGAAGAGATTGCTTTGGTAGGAGGCCTAGTGCAGTTTAGGTTTTGAAGGAAACTGGCTTCCCACCAAAAACCCGGATAGTCGCTTCCACCTAAACATTGCTTCCATTTATCGAGTTATTGGTGCTTCGTTTATGATCTTGATAGAGATTTGTTCGCTCCGAAATATACCGTGCATTAAACCTTGTTTAAGTGCATCGCGGAGTGAGATTTAGGAAACATTTGCAAGCAAATCACCAAACACCCAAGTAGATATGGCGGGATAGGAAAGATGTGGCTAAACGAGCGTTCAAACATTTGTTTTCAGCCGAGAAAGTTACGATGACGGCTCTTGACGAAAACGTGAACCGTGTGCCACGGGTTTATCCAACAAACGAACCAGTGGGTGAGTGTTCTTGTTCAATATTGTGTTTCGTGCACCTTTCTATCGCCTTCTAATCGTTGCTGATGACTGTGGTGTTTGAAGGAAGTAAGAATGAATTTGTTGGTACACCGAGGACTGTCTCACGTTTTTGAAAGATAGACATGGTCTTTCCTATGCGCACCTGCTTTTCCGATAAATTAATGTGGTCGTATAAGTACAATTTCTTGCGCGGAGTACTTTTCATTCTGTTTAATGCTTCGCAAGATTTTTATTTGGACAGTCAGTAGTCACATCAACCCAGGAAAGATAACAAATTGACGTTCGTGTATACAATATGCATTATATGCTTGCATTAAAGTTTCATAACCATTTTTCCGCTGCTAATAGATACAAATCCATTTTCTTTTACTTATTGTGTACTTTGGACTCCTTTTATGTCGACCTCTCAACTGCACACGTGGCATCCATCGGTACCTGCGTGCAAAGTTCAATTTTAGGATGTATTATCGGTTTAATCGTTCCTGTAGACCTTTCCTCGTATTTCAAGCAGAACGAACGTACGAATATTTAATTCCCATTTAGCTCTCGTAGTAAGCACAGTATGAATGCAGAATTTTCTGCATCGGCGGGGTTCTAAAGCCTCGCCTATTCCGCGATACATTCTTACCGGCCCAATTGCATTTCAACATTTCCTTCTTTCCGATTCAGCCAGCCAGGCGCTCCGGTTAATTAAATTCTCGTATTTCGTTTTTCTCGCTGGCAGCCGCGCGTCTCGTTCCAGATGAGAAATTCGACGCCCTGTATTTACGAGTTTAATGCGGTAATGATTCGTGTAAATGCGAGATTGCAAGGTACCGATGTGGGCTGGCGTCTGACGGTGTGTGTTTTGCCGTCGACGACGATGACGAGGGACCGGCGTAAAAGCAGAAGACGGAAGAGAAGAGGCGGAATTAGTGTTCGCGCGAGTATAATTGGCCGTTCGCTAGCAATAAGTAATCGCTCCGGGCTCGAGGCTCCTTCCGAACACGTTTCGTCACATAGGATTCAAACGCTTCAGCTTACTCGAGTTCCTCGTAGTCGACGATGGGGCTTGCTCGGTCTCCTCTTCCCCTCAAGTATGATCCTGCGAGATAACTTCGAGGAATGTCTGAGTGTCGCGTCGAAATTCGCGTGGCTATCTCACTCCGATGTAACTTAATCGTCAGATAGGGAAGGAGGAAGAATGTTGAGTCTAGGGAGGGGCCATTTTCGAACAAAGGGTGAGCAGCGATTCCGATGCACCTTTGGAAAGCTCTTAGTTCTTTCAGGTAGCCATATTACGAACTCTTGGTTCATATTTAAGAGCGTTACCACTTAGTGTTTAGGTTTAGACTGAAGATAGTATCTACCATCTGATCCTTCTCCACTTTTTGTTCCAAAGCGAATCCGTGGACTTAACAAGGCCTCTCTCCGTAGACGAGAAAGCCGATTTTATAGTGCACCCATGAAATAAAGTTCTCGAAAGATCTCCTCAGTCATCACCAACGAAATTCTGCTTTTCATTTACAAGCGTGATAATGAATACCTACCTGATCCCGGTTTTCCTTTCTCAGCTTCAGAATTAGTGTGTGTAGAGGTAATTTTTACTTCTGTCCTCTTCGTACATACAATTCAAATTACTCTACTAGACACACACACACAAGAATGGGATACTGTTAATTAAATAAATATATTCTTTGAATTGTGGACTTCGTTAGACCGTTTAGGTTGGCAAGAAAGGATTGAGCGGGTCTCAATGGCTAGTCAAGATAGTAAATTGGACCTAGGAAAACCTGTACCAATTGTACTCGCTCATCCAGACCACACCTTCGAACTAAATGAAGAGGCCTTGGCGCAAATTCTCCTCCAAGATGATATTAAAGATAGGAGTGTAGTTGTCGTCTCTGTAGCAGGTGCCTTTAGGAAAGGCAAAAGCTTCCTGCTTGATTTTTTCCTCCGTTACATGAATTGTAAGGTATGTTATCGATAAACCTCAAGCAATCAAGCGTTTATGCACAATAACATCAAAGTCTTTATAAAGTTAAAAAAATATTCAAAGATTTTACAAGCTATCAATTTAATTTTAAAGAAAATAATTTAGTAAACGATTATTATTACAATACAATACTATATATATATTTACTGAAGATCTATTACTTTCTTTCATGCTTACTCTGGGAATGCGTTATATAATAATATTACGAACAATAGTATAACAACAATAACAAAACCGATTCCTGGTTGGGTAAAGACGATGATCCTCTGTGTGGATTTTCGTGGAAAGGAGGCTCTGAAAGAGACACAACAGGAATTTTAATGTGGTCGAAAGTTTTCCCTAGTACTTTACCAAGTGGCGAGAAGATTGCTGTGATTTTAATGGATACACAAGGTGCTTTCGATAGCCAATCCACAGTCAGAGATTGCGCAACTGTGTTTGCTCTAAGCACGATGTTGTCATCTGTGCAAATTTATAATCTATCTCAAAACATCCAAGAGGATGATCTACAGCATTTGCAACTTTTCACCGAGTATGGTAGGCTGGCATTAGAGAAGTCTGGAAGCACACCGTTTCAAAAGTTGCAATTCTTAGTGCGAGACTGGAGTTATCCATACGAAGCGGAGTATGGGGCAAACGGTGGGAAGGAGATATTACAAAGAAGATTAGAAATTTCTAACGGACAGCACCCAGAACTGCAGAGCTTGAGGAAGCATATTAAATCATGCTTCTCAGATATATCTTGCTTCCTCATGCCACATCCGGGCCTCAATATTGCCACTAACCCCAATTTCGATGGGAGACTATCCGAAATTCAACCGGAATTCAAAGAGCAGCTGAAGGTGCTGATACCGATGCTGCTGGATCCAGAGAATTTAGTAACGAAAAAGATTGACGGCCAAGTTGTAAAAGCGAAAGATCTGTTAGAGTACTTCAAGAGCTATATGAAAATTTACAAGGGAGATGAACTTCCTGAACCTAAAAGTATGTTAGTGGTAAGTCTTCATTGTGCAATTGCCCATGTTGTTAATTACATTTTAAGCCTTGTACTATTTCGTATTTAGGCAACGGCAGAAGCAAATAACTTAACTGCGGTAGCGGAAGCTAAAGATCTTTACTTGCGATCAATGGAGACGGTTTGCGGGGGAGCAAAACCATTTTTAGCAACGGCGCATTTAACATCAGAGCATATGCGCAGCGTCGATAGGGCTATTAGTCTGTTTCAAAATAAGCGGAAAATGGGAGGAGATGAATTTAGTCAAACGTACATGGACAAGTTAGTAAAGGCGAGTATTATAGCGGTACACATAGGCTAAGAAGTGCCTTGTACATACTGAATTATTTACATAAAAACGATTCGTGTATATTTCATTTGTAATTAAACTTCCACAATTGCGATTATAAATAGAGTCTGTAAGAATGTTCGCTTGCCTTCGTTACTTCGGTTGATGTAAACAGTAGTCTTCTACTTGTTACAGGATATGGAAGAAGCTTTCGTTCAGTTTAAAGCACACAATGAAAGTAAAAATATATTTAAAGCAGCACGAACGCCGGCAGTGTTTTTCGTAATTGCTGCCATTATGTACTTTTCATCCGGACTGTTTGGTATTATTGGTTTATACCCACTAGCAAATATTTGTAACTTTGTCGTTGGCCTTTGTATAGTAACACTTATTTTATGGACATACGTAAGGTACATAAAACTTTTTCCCGCGAAAGCCCATCTTTGCCTCCTTACTTCGATAATAAATTCTTTTTATTTACACAGGTACAGTGGTAATTTCAGATCGTGTGGTGCAGTACTCGATGAAGTGGCTAACGTTTTATGGGATAATGTAAGTAATGTATTTTCAATTATTTATCTACAAATTTAGGGATCTCAGCCTGAGGGGTATTTTGTTTGTAGTATGCGCGTGGTAAATAATGCATTGCCCTCGGTTGGCGGTGGCCGTCGGAGTTTTACCTTATAACGAAAACACGGAGAGCGTGGAGTTTCTGCGCCATAGACATATATATATATAGTCGGACCTTTAGCTCAGCAGGGGAATAAGAATCGCGCGATGGGGGATAGTTGTGGTAAATCGGGTAACTCCGTTCCTCTTTGGTGCTATTCGGATATACAATCACGTTATATTATGAGAAATAGTAAAATAAAAAAATATACAGTAAAGTCTCGCTATAGACGCGCGCTCGGAGCTGGTGGCGAACGTTTAACGTACATAGCCTCGACGATTCCGAGCCGCCGATGGCGCGCTCTCGCTATAGGCAGTGCGTAGGGCGCGTAGGCACGAAAGGTATCATGCTTTCTCTCTTTCGTAGCCGACGGTATCGTCGTGTCTACTCTTTCACCCCCTCTCGATCGCTCTTGGGTTCTCTCACCCTCGACCGAAGGATTCTATGAAGTGGTGGGGATAGCGAAGAACGCTTAACGCATTTGGTATATCAAGGAGTTTATATATATTTAATAGAATTAGTAAATAGTATAAAGCTTTTTTCCACTCAGTTTTAGTTTTACTAATCACGTTTGACTATTCATAATACAGCAACAGCGGTTATGTTCTGAACGCAGCCGTTAATAACGAGCCAACACGAGCCGAATGCATCTGAAGCTAAACGTCGTGCCACTACTGAACCTCTGTCTTTCCCCTCCAATCCTACGACCCCTCCCGCCTAAATTAGCAGTTTACGTTAGGTCTATATATGTCTATGGTCTGCGATCAGTCACGTATTGATTCGTGATATGTATTTTGAGGAAGAAAGACGTGCCTGAATCCATTGTTTTATATAATTTCTATAGTTTTTGTCGTATAGTAAACGTTTACCATGACAGTTGTAACGATAATAATAAATATTATCTATTTTTACACAATTTATAAATATAGGTATCCGATCCTCTATCTTTATACAATAATAACATTTGTTGCAAGTAAAGAAATATACGATTGGATACAGTGCTCGCATATAAACGTAGTTTGGAATACGAACGGGTCAGATGTAACCCGGCCACAGCCGTCCGAGGGTTGGTAAAAGATGCTTGTAAAATTTCATGCATATGGTGCGAAACCTACATGCTTTATCTCACAAAAAGACATGGTACTATGTCATCGGTCGCGAAACGGTTAATATGCAGGATTTTGATAAAAATCAGGAGCACTATTTTGATTTCTATTGTTGCTAGACGTCAAAACAGTAACAAATAAAAGTTTTCACTTTCAAAATATATTCAGATAAGACATATTTTTAATTATGGAGAAGCTCTAGCAAAAAGTATAGACGAAAACATAGTCTTTTCAACAGTAACTTGTATGAATGTTTTTTACAGTTTTAATGTTTAGAATTTACACCTGGAAAATTTCCTCGATTTTTATGAAAACCCTTTGTATTTTTAGAATACTATCTATGCTAAAGGATGGGGCAAATATTTTACTTCACTACAGCATTATACGGAACACGTATTAATTTCAAATTGTAAATAACTCTATATGTGTAATTAGCACACCCCATTGCATCGCATTTCCGAATTCATACCTACCATTTCTTATTTCTACAGGTCTGGAAAACTGTATATACATATACTGTATTTATACTTACTGCACTATTACTTATTGCATTAAGAACGTACATATATAATTATTTTCTTAAAGAAGAGGAAATTAGAGAAAAGAAACCTATTCTTCCTCCAGAAAAATTACGTTATTTACAAAATATTTATTTTGGCCTTACTTCCGCATTCTATGATACATATAATTCTTTGATAAATATTTACAATCATTTTTGCAATCAGGATAAATTGCTTTAAGTGCAGTTAAATGTTTTCTTTGCATTCTTTACACTCGTTACAGTATTCGTGTTTATCATTTATTTGATACTTACATCATATCACATCTCGCGATACGCTTTTTAATTATACCAATTTAGCTGTTAACATTTTTTTCTTTTGGCATTATCTCTTGTTTTCGTTTCCTTTTTTATTTTTTATTTGTGTCATAAGCTGAATACTAACAGGAGCGAATATATCAGAGGTATGACGTTTGCTTATCGATAACATAAAAGTAATTCTAATTTTCTACGTATTTCTAGAATTAAGAAAAAGTATTGTTCCTTAACAAATAATTCGGATTTCATTGAAAGAAATATTTACATAATTTTAAAAGGACATCAGGGTCGTGTTAATAATAACCATAATAGTTCATTTAGACTTTAGTAACACTTTTATGTAAATCAATATTAAGTATTATACGAAAATAATTTTTGTTTCTCTTCAGTTCATGAAACCACTCTACCAACAATTTGTGGAGAAATCAGTTTCAGTAGCAGTGGCTCAAGCTGCTGAAATGGCTACAAATACAACAATGAATGCCACTATCACTGCCAATGGCAAGCCTAAGTTAACATAACGTTCATTCCCTTCCTAACGCAATTTCTTAAGACCGTTAAAACGTACATCATTGTATTACACCCAGTAAGTGGCATGAAGAAATTTTTAGTTTTGACCATTCGATATAAGGCCATAAATAGATTTTCGTGTGTTACGTTACAACAAAAGGCAGCGCGTTGTGTATCTACTGATTTGAAGTGACTGTGAATGTATATACAGCGTATTTTCATTATTATTCCATGCTAGATTGCTGAAAATTTTGATTATTAGTATTATCCCTGCTCATTAACATTATATCATTAAAAAAATAAAATTCCATAACTACTGGTAAACGATATACTTTGAACAGAAATTATTATTTTTGGGGTTGTTAATGTTTGTAACTAGCTTTAATTATTTCTTTTGTATCGAAATGTATATTTTTAAAAACACTATACAGGTACTTATTTTTACATTTATTGATATCCAGATTCATATTTAACTTGCTAATTAGGCAATCATGGTTAAGTGCATTTCGAGGTCAGAAAATTCAAGCAATACACACACACACACGTTGTACATTTATGCATTGTTCTATGTATGAACTAACATAGGTAAATTATATGTGTGCCAGACTTATTCTACAACAATTACGATTGTATTGAATAATTTTTTAATAAACAAAAATGTAAATAATTCTCAGTGTCTTTCACACTTAACAAATTCTAAACAAAATTCATGATGTATGTATGTAACTGCAATGAATGAAATATACACGTATGCCATGTACTTAGTTTATTCTATATTTTTGTTGAACACAACTAACAAATGGGCAACAATAGTCTAATATAATTATACTGATTTTTTTTTCTTTACCGTATTATGGGCCAGAAATTATGTACGAAAGATTGTAAAAACCGCGTCTTTTTTTCTGTTGAAGTTCTTGTATCTGTCATATATTTAGAATGAAAAGGGAAATACTCGTAAGGCAGCCGTATGAAGAATTTTATTGTCAATATGGTGTTAATAGTGCTCAAATATGCATATTAAATATGCCACTTTAAAATTTTAATACCAATCTTTAAATTGAGAATATGTATGAGTTAATTATCCTAATAAAATCGTTAGTATTCTTAATAAATTTTAATTATTAATGTTAGAAAAGGTTAAGGTACTTAGTTATACATTACATGTGATGATTGTTAACTATTTTGCCTTGAAAATACATTTATTATAGATGTTATAAACATAGTAAAATTAGTTATTTGTATTAATTTATCGTTTGTATGCGTGCCAATATAAAAGTGGATATAATAAATAATACTATCGAAGCGTGTAGTTAGTTCTGGTAAAAATGGAATTACGAGAATACAGTAAAATACTATTATCTTGCCAAACAAATATCGATGTATATTTCATTTTCACGCCATATTTGAAAACGGATGCTGACCAAATATTAATTATCTACGACAGTAATTAATATTCATCTTTGAGTACATGTTATTACACCGTTATCTTTGAAATTAATTACTATATCCATTTAGCAATTTGTTATATGTGTATACGTTTTTCACATCTGATGTTTTCATATTTTACATTATAATATATAATCACATAAGAGTAACACAATTTTACGGTGGTGGTGGTTCAAATAATGGAACATTGTTTAGCAATTATTTTCAAATTTATTAGCGGTCACTTTTACTCTGATATCAACTTCTTTTTTTTTGTATTCGTTATTCCCCGAAGTGCATATTTTTTAATGTATAATAGTTGCATAACAGTAAATTTATGTTTTCTGGTTAGAGAATTATAATTGAAAAGGTTTTTTAATCAAACGTTCCTGAAATTAAATGAAAGTATATCATGGTAAAGGTGGCATTACATATATTTAAAGTTAGTTTATTCTCAGCCATATATTAGTATAAACTAATTCATTGTATCTTTATACTTTATCTAATAATAGGAAATGAACGAAATTACTATTATATCTCGCATTGTTCACTAAACATATGTATGTTGTTCAATTAATTTTACAATATAATTGCAGCTGGGAAACAGAAGATAATTTAGGTACTCTCCTCATATGTGATGTAGCTCGTAATAAATTCTTGCGTGATACAAAAGTATTTTTATCACTGTCCGCATATAATAATAGCGTGACGATTCCGTTGAATTATAAACAATAAAAGAAAATAAAAACAAATGCATGGGAATAACTTTTAAGGCATTTTACTTAAAATTTTTTAATGTATTTTGCAAGCTGGTTGGAGACAGTATCAGATTATCGAAACAAGGCCTACTGGCAAGTAATGTTATGTAATTAGTTAATATAAACATTTATATATTTGTCATGTATACAATATAAATATTTTAAGCACACTTTTGTAATAACAGCATTGTAATAATGATAATAATGTGGGATAAATATAAGGTTGCATATTGCAACTAATTTTTCTTAGTTGTGATATTTAAATAACTTAATCTAATTGTAGTGTCAATAATTGTGGATAAAAATAAATGCATATTTTTCTATTTATTAGATACAAATATTCTATATTCTTTTCATCACAGACAAAGCGAAACAATATTGTAATTTATGTTTTAAACATTCTTCTTACCATATCTCCAAACTTTTGATTTGCCTCCTGCAATTGTGCATTATAAATTAAAAATTGTTCTTTCGCGGCACGATTATGCGGCTCCAATGTAGTGGCGGTTCTTAAGTCAGCAACGGCCTTCTCCAAGTCTTTCAAATTTCCATGCGCTACTCCCCTTCTATACAACGCTTTAACATTGGTACTCTCTTTATTCAAAATTTTAGTACACAAGGAAACAACGTGTTCATAATTCTTATGATTCAACTGGCATCCAGCCATATTGTTGTACAATACGAGCCTCAGATTATTAATATCGCTTTCCAATTTTGCCTGTAATTCTAAATCAGGTATCGGCTCTAACGTTATAAGAATTTTACAGGCTTTACTAAATTTACGAAACGCGTCTACCCATCTACATTCCTTAAACAAAACAACACCAGTTTCTTTATACTGTAATGTTATCGAATACTTTTCTTCGGGTGTCCACTCCCAAATCGGTTTATACGGCTGCAGTTTATTTAGTGTTATCTCAAACTTGATAATTACAGGTCGATCAATGCCTTCTAACGTTAGATGCAACGTGATTAAGCTTTTCTCAAGGACCATCATCATCTGTAGTGCTCGCTCGATTTGTCTATCTATTTCACAGTTAGCTTCACCTATGACTACTAGCTTTTTGGCTGAGCAATCTAAAACCTCCGAATGAAATTTATGTTTCAAATCCTCTACAGACGCGTTGACAGCATCTATATTTTCAATAACAACTGTGCAAATGGCACATTCTGTCGGTTTTTTGGAAAACGGGCCAGGCTTTATTATTTCCTTCTTCACGATTTTATCCACCGACTCCCACGTATCAAGTAACATATTGTATTTACAATAAATTTGCTCTGTACAAGACAAGAATACAAATTAACGTATCTGTTGTTCGTATTTTGCTCGCAATCAAATTGCCAAAGTTGCACTACATGCGAAGTGCGTATAAGTACAGTACGCATACACTACCACGTGAAACGTCACCTAACCTTTGCTTCTGATCCTGTGAATTTAAAAAAAAAAAACTAAGGACATCGCTAAACACGCATGCGTGCGATTCAATTCGATTGATATGATTTGGAAGAAAATTCTCATTACGTACTTACTTAACAATTTAAATAATCTACTTCCCGTGCTACAGATATAGTATGTACATACATCAGGAAGTTAAGAACAGTATTCTGTGCATTTTCCTTTAAAAATTATATTTTATCTGTCGAATACATTTTTTTAAATATAAATTGCAATTGCATATTACTTATTATAAACACCGATCAACTTTTTTTTTTTGAAAAACAATTGAGTTTTAAAATAAAAACAAAGGTGTTTCATGTGCGCCAACCTAAGATTTGAATTATTCATTAAAATCCCGCCAATCAAATATGTTCGTTACACATGCGCATAAGTACCAATTATTTTAAAGTTGAAGCGCTTTAACGGCCGGTTCAGACACGTCCAGTAGTTTAGTCGAGTAGCAAATAGTTTAATAATCTTTCGTGTGTGGACACTAAAATTTAGTCAAGTAGCTTAGTAAAACAATGGTAAATTACTAAATTACTGTGCATTTTCGCGGTTTCGGTTTAAACACAAATTCGAAAATGAAAAACAATTCGAGAAAGATCGTAGAAGTGCAACGAATTAGAGAATACTGGATGCTCTGGCTGCAACAAGGGCCAACAATTTTGTACATCACTGATTTTCGTCTCATTGCTGTCATATTCATACAAATTCGTGAGTAGATCTACCTATTTTTAAACGTAAAATACTGTATACGAAATTTCGATGATTTTCAAACATGGTGCATTGGTCGGCTATTAATAGTACTGAATCTTTTTAATATACAAAGAGGAAAGTGTTTCTTTCGCCTAAAAACTTTTGAACGGTAAACTCTAGGATCGCGAAATATGTCCCAGCCCATTATGCCCAGCTGATCCAAATGACTGCGACTATTTTCACAAAAAAAAATTACTTTTTTAATAAAATCAGAATCTAAATTTCGGGCGAAGCCGAGTAGTAAAGCTAGTTCTCTATAACACAATCACATTTCATCCACGTTTCTCTTTGGAATCGTGATATCACTGTACAGGGTGCAACATCCTGTGAAATCTATATTGTAATTGTTAAACGAATTACCAAATATTTTTGAGTTCTCATAACATTTCGTAATAGACTGCATTGCTCATTACGTTACCGATAGTGTTAAAGTCGTTTATTTTCAAAGACTTAATTACATTTACATTAAATTACAGAGCATTTAATTTTGTCCACTTTTCACTAGCTGCCCATAACCATTTTGCAAGTCCGTCGTTCTTTGCTTCGTCAGAGACATCCGCCATGGTACAGTTACTGTAAGATAAATAGTATCAACATAATTCACTGTCATTTCTAACCAACTGAACTAGAACTCACCTGAAATACGATCCGGTTACGTCTTTCAAAGATGGATCTAATGCTACAAATAGAACAGGCTGCGCTCCCTTCTTGGGTGGCTTGACAAACAGCCATGTTAACGACTTTATAAATATTCGAGCAATATAGCTTTGATAAAAACTCATGTGTCGCACTATATCTGTACGAACTATACCGGGATGAACAGCATTCACTGTAACGCCAGTTCCTAAATAACATTAAAAAAAATGGGGTGGGCTAACAAATGATAAATTTCAAGAAACATTCAGAGAATTTATATAGGATGTTAGAATGATCCCTCCGTACCTTTTAACCTATCTGCTAACTCCCTTGTGAACAGAATATTGGCCAATTTACTTTGGGCGTACGCTTGGGAAGCATCGTAAGTCTCTGCACTGTTCAAATCCTTCAATTTAATCTTACCACGTTTGTGCGCGGCACTTGAAAGATTTACAATTCTCGATGGTGCAGAATCTTTTAGAACATCCAATAATAAATTCGTTAGTAAGAAGTGTCCCATATGGTTTACTCCAAGTTGCATCTCGATCCCTTCCTCGGTGTAGCTCTTAGGACACCTCATTACTCCAGCATTGTTTATGAGGATATTTAGTTTCGAGTGTTCTGTAATTGAAAGCAGGAATTGAATCGAAGATAATTTTGTTAGTCTGCCTCTAAGATAATATAATGTTATACGTTATTGTGTTGTAATATTATTCTGCACCTTTTTTGAATTGTTTCACAAAACTTCTGATACTTTCTTGAGACGCTAAATCACATTTTCTGCAATAGACATATTTGTTCCTAGTGTCTAATACTATATCACGGCGTGCCTAGAAACATTATATAAAGGAAATAATTATTAAAGTAATTAAGTGGCATAATTCATATTGGCAATATCGTCACAAATTCAATTCGCCGTACGAGATACTAACAACTATACAATACCGTTTCGCATTTTTCCATGTCCCTGCATGCCATAATGACTTTGGCGTCGCGTTTAGCTAAATCATGTACTATCTCTTTACCGATTCCAGTATTTGATCCTGTTACAATAACTACTTTGCCTTGTAATGTTTCCTCGCTTTCGTATAACTTCCCACTCAAGTAATCCCTGCAACCAGAAAACTATATAAATCCATATTCGACAATAACATAATGATTTAATCTTCGTTGGCATTTGTATTATTGGTTCCTTGTATTTGAAAAAGGAACTAAACTCATTCAGTTGTGTCTCGGAATTATAATTTTTTAAAAAGTTACCTGAATATATAACCCCCTCCGACGACAGATATGGCTCCAGAGTAGTAATAAAAAGGTTTTGGAATAGACAAACCCATTTTGACAAATACGATCAAGTCACGACTAGAAGTAGTTAAATATATTTCATAATAAGCGATAGTAAAGCGTCACGAAGCTTTTCCTATGATCTCGTGTAACCTAAACCCGGTCCATAATAAAAAAACACACGTGTGTGCACTGCGCAGTGTGCACATGTGTTTCAAATATATGTATTGAAGCGTAATTTATTATAGTTTACCATGGAATAAATATATTATAGATTTCAGATAGGTGTATCGAAATTTTTTAGTTCTTCATACGATCGAACTAGCGTGTTTTACAAATGCTCTAACTAGGGAAATTAATTCATTACTTAAATGAGGATTTACCTTACACATCATTGTTATTAGAAAATAAGAGAAAAATTGTTTACAGGTTTTAAACATTGTATTTCAATGTTCTATCAACATACTGTCTACATATAAGTTGTAGTATTTAAACATCATAGAAACAGAAACTGAGAAATTTTGCGAAACTTTGACCGAATAAAGATCTTTAAGACTAGTTTACAATTATTTTGTTAAATTTAGTATAAAACGAAGTATTTCCACGTAATTTGATCCAAGGGAGAATGAAGGAGTTTAATGTTAATTTGAAAAATCAAACAGGGATACATACATTATTTAAATTATAATGATCATCAAAATTTATAGAATTTCTAAATCTTTAACATTTGCAGTATTATTATACATCGCCAAGTACTTTAAAATATACTAACTGATGCATAGGAAGCGTAATGATACATTTTAAATAAACAATATCAAATTATTCATGATATCGATACATGCGGCATGTCTATAAGTTACATTTATTATGTCAAATATGTGTATAGTGTTTTCTGCGTGACGTGGAGTCATAAGTTTATTTCTCGAAATAAATTTGTATACAAACAAAGTGGCTTATCATTCAAATTTAAATGTATCATATGTTAACTACATTAGTTTCTGTGTATTTTTCTGTAAATATTGTAATTTAACATGTTGATACAAAAGGTGTTACGATTTACAAGAAATGCAAATATATTGCAAAGATCGCTAATTCATAGAAGTTCTCAGTTTTCACAACAGGTATGCAATTATACATAAATGTAACTGCAGTTTATTTTTCATTAATTCGTAAATTTTCATTAATTCGTATAGAATAGCATGATATTTATCGAACAAACATGAATTTTACAATGCACAATCATATGTAAATTTAGTACAAAGTTTTCAAGAAAAGTATAGCTTTAATACATTAACCGAGAGTGTTTAATTAGCTTTCATTATTAGAGGAACAATCGCCATGGGTTAGTGACAAAATTAATAGGTGCGTCTTCCTTTACGGCTATGGGTATGTGGGGTCTAGCGAAAAAGAAAAGTGAAAGTGAAACGGGCATAACTACGAAGGAAGTGGTAATAGCAAAGGCAGATGCATTATTTGATCAAGGAAAATATAAAGAAATATATGATCTTTTGTCGCATTATAGAGTAAATATATTCTTCTATTCAAATTGTACATGTATCCCATCCAAGACTTTTCAAAATATTCATTAGCCTTCTATAGGATAGTGGGGATGTTGAAATTATATGGCGCTTGTCTAGAGCATTATATAAAATGGCTAAGACTGCTAGCGAAGTAGAAGGGAAAAAAATGATTTACGAAGCGTATGATTTGATGGAAAATGCTTTGAAGCTAAAAGAGGATCATTGGGCTGTACACAAATGGATGTCGATTATTCTCGACAGCAAATGTTCTTACGAAGGCATGAAAGTGCGAATAAGGGAATTGTATAATGTGAAAAACCATATGCTGGTACATTTTACGCTACATATGTTTTTAAATAATGTATTTATCATTGTATAACGCAAAGAATGATACCAAAATTTGCATATCTGTGCATGATATTGCAGAGGGCAATAGAACTCAACCCAATGGATGCAACGACTATGTACATGTTAGGTACATGGTGCTATCAAGTTTCCGATTTAGCATGGTATCAAAGAAAGATCGCAGCTGTAGTATTTGGAGAGCCGCCGACTTCTTCCTTCGAGGAGGCTCTGAAATATTTTGAAAACGCAGAGAAAGTTGATCCCAATTTCTACAGTTACAACTTATTAATGCTGGGGAAAACTTACTTGAAGTTAAATAAAAAAGAAGAAGCTTTGAAGTATTTGAAAATGACAGTTGAATATCCTGCTAAAAATGATGACGATCAGAATGCCAAACAAGAGGCACAAAAAGTATTGAAAAATATTTAAGATCGCAAAACATTTTACGTTGTGTGGCACGAACAATAATTAATTATCAGTGCTTAGTTGCTTTTGAAGAGAGGGAACGCTTAAGGGCACAAAATAAATCTAAGAATTCATTTTTATACAAAGTATATTTATTAAGAAGAAAATGTGTTTGTGTCCCAACACTTTTAGTGTAATACTTTTATACAAGCATTCTTAGTCATATACATACATCGAGTGAAAAGATATGTATCCGAAGATTGCGCTGCATTATTATAATCAGCGAATGTGCACGAGACAAATACAATTGTAAATGTTCAGAATGCATTTAAAACTAAAACGTGTAATACTACTATAATTATATCACATACCCCGAAGGTAATTATCAATTGTAATATTTTTGATACTTTTATACATGTAAACAACAATAACGTATGAAATATATGTTTACACCTTGCATTTTAAAAATGATTTTTAACATTACCATCCGTAAAACAGTCACTTAACTCACTTAACAGTCATTAAACAGTCACAACTTTATCATCTTAAATATATCTTATGTATCTATGTATGGCACTTATACTATAATTATAGTTATTTAACAGGAGTCAGAGAATATTTGTACATAATGCACTTCACCACTTAATCGATTGATACCAATAGGAATCTCGAGTTAATTACACTTGCACAGAAGATTCTCTATATTGAAACAGTCACTCTTAGCGGTCGATATCTTCCTCGTCACTGTCCATATTCATTTCTGCGTAATGTGCACTGTAATGTGGATATGGTTGATGTCTTCCACGCAGTTGCATCTCGGCCTGCCTCTGATGAAACGGCAGCGGTTGTACGTGTTGTACGAGTTCATGCCTTGCCATGTGGTCGAGCAGAACGTTCCGATGGATCGTAAAGTGTGTCCTATGTGTCCCACACGCGCAAAGGCAGTACAGTAAAACGTGATTCGGTGCCAATGGTACCATCGACGTTGGCATGATCCGAAAATGCGCCGGGAAGTGTCGGCAATGATTATGCATAGCTGGCACCATCCTGGATATACTAGTCGAATGTATAATCTGAAACGGAGAAAAGAAGTTTGTTATCGCTGGGTCGTTAAACATTTAACTGTTTCTTTCAAATAAATTAGATTTAACATTTATGGAAGAAGGGAACAACACTTATGCACGCCTTAAATAGAGTTTCAGAAAATTAAAGTTTCACAATTATAGATACGCAAAATTATGTGTGGTGCTTTTGACTAAAAAGAAGGAAATTATAAAAAATGTAGATTTCAATATTATTGACAAGTCAAAGTATTCTTAAAGATATAATGATGTTAGACTCACCGTGGTTAGACTCAAGTGTAGCTCTGACGTTCGCGGCAAAGTTGCGGTGTTCACAGCTCGAAATGTGCTGCTCTGCGCTTAAACTGCAAATGATATCCTCAAGGAAATCGCTACCTTATATAGTCGTCGGGTTTTCGTCTTTACCTGCTCCCCACCCCACCTTCCGCGACCCTCGATGTCCTTACGGCGGTACAATGTACTTGTGTTACTCCGACTCTTACTGACTTTGTTACTAGCATTATTACTACCCCATCAGCTCAGTTGACGCGGTATTCGACACGTAGTTGCATAATAGCAACGTAATTATTTCGGTGGCCATCGGGGGAACGTAAGAATTACGGAAAGGATGGTGAATGAGAACGCAGCCAAGAAAAATGCAATTCCGTTTATTATTAGTCGTCGAAGTTAAGCAAATACACCGCTTACGTTTATAATTTACGGCCGTGTCTTTAATAAATAATAATTTACGCATTCTACGAAACATGGAAAGCCTGCGTACCACTGGGCTACTAAAATCAGTGATCGATCGAATGGTAATTATACGCGTACCTTGATATAAAGTTCAATTCAGTAATTCATATAGAATTTCAAAGAATCGAACGAGCTGATTATCGCTTTGCTACGTCTTAGAGTATATTATTTACGTGGGCATAGTAATTACATAAATTGTATCACTTCGCGCGCAATTGAAGGACCGCATGCTTCATTCTTCGCGCGTATTACGTCAGACTAAATACAGTAAAGTAGGGATTGTTGGGATTGTTATTTGAGCTACCCTAGGTGTTGGATTGCCAGCAACTTTTCGCTTTGCATATATTTTTGCACGGGGGGTTTCAGAAGTGTTTGTATATTAATATAAGGGAATTGTGGGGGTAACGACTCAGTGCTTTATGGAGAATCCCAGGAAAATATATTCAGGAGTTCTACTATTCAAAATTATCTGAGAATCACATTTTACAATTCACATAGAAAGTGTGATATATAGGAGTATCGTGAATTTAATATAATTATACTTTTATTGAATATTATGTTTATAAAATAGGTATATGACAGCAGAGAAATCAAGGTAATATTAACAACTGCAAAAAGGGTGAATTGAAAATTTAGTTAAAAATAGAGAAAGCTTAATGATGTGCTTGCAATCAATATTAGAATTCCATAGTCATAATCGTTTGATAATAAACACATACTACTTAATTACTGATTTATGTATACTCAGTTCTAAGTACTATCGGTTTGTTCAAGTCATTCCGTATTTTTCATGATTCCAAAATGGTAACTCAATCTCTTCCAACATCTACTCTTCCGTAGCTACCCCTAATTGGACATCGGATGGAAAGATTTCAATACAATAGTTCATGTAGTTTCATGATCGTATGTGATCGAATAATCGTGAATATCGAGATACACTGACACGGTGAATATCGTCTAGAAAATTACGTACTAGGAATATCATTGGCTATGTTAAATAATAAAAAAACTTTACAAAGCTTGCGAGGACTCCGATCGTGTAATTAGATCCCTAATATGTTTACGAATCGATTAAATTAAGCACTAAAACGAACGCCCTGTAGAAGACTATCACTAATTATGCGCGTTAACTTTACATAAATCTCGTTTCGGGGGACAACATTAAATTACTTTTCGCGGTGGAGCAGTAAATCTCTGTCGGTTGTACTCGATCTCATAAATCGTGCGAGTCTATTATCGACGTCGAGTAACACTTCTGCCGTCGGTTACGTCCAGTACCTATTTACATAATCGCTGCGTGCCGAAATTGCAAACACGGTTCAACGTTTATTTGCACGTGTACTCTTCGGTACGTTCGGTGCACGTTTCACAATGCACTCTGCAACACCAGTGAAATTTGCATCTGCACTGCCACGTTCTTGTGAATTGATGCGTGTTGTAGCCGCGACCGCAGCACATCAAGTCGCATCCGTCGGTTCCTGAAAAAGTAGCACACAGTTCATAATGTATGTGCATAGGTCACAACAGTAAATCTACTAATATTCGATATAACCCAATGAAATCTAAAGAAAGCGCTTCGACAGAGGCCGTCGTGATAAAAGAAATTCAAGTTCAGCTTTTTGAACCAAGATATATATTTGCATTCTAAAGGAAACGTCTCTGCACCATTTTTAAAGATCAAGCACCTTGAATTGCCATTCGATTCGGTTTACCTTTACTAGTACGATTACAATATCTGCCCTGCGTTCCCAGGCTGCCCTGCGCCAAATCTGGCTCGCAGTAATTAGGGGAAGGCTGCAGAAAAACCAGCTCGTTTCTCTTTGGAATTCTTTTCTGCCCCATGGCCGATCCGCCGCTAGATTTCGTTCTCTTCAACACCAAGTGCGGCCGCCTCGGTTTAATGGCTTTTTTCGGGGGTTGTCGATCGTGCCGAGACTTGCCAACCTCGTTCGGTTTCCCTTGGGTTTTCGCGTCGTTGCCCAAGATTGGGACCATCTCCGCCGACGTCGAATGCAACGTGTCTAAACTCTGCGCAAAAAGCAAGTGTCTCGCAGGTTGCAATACGAATCAGTAAGCAATTAAATAAGTGATTACCTGCATCGTGGGGGGTGGCGGCGGGGTAATCGCTATGACTGGCCTGGCTCTGTAATATTTTTTCATCAGTGCATCGCCAATCTGACGAAAACTAGGCAAGGTTCGCCAGCAGGTCCTCACCGTGCAGGAGCCGGACACACCGTGGCACTTGCATTCCGTTTGCAGGAGGGCTTTAACAATCTGGAAAGGAACAATGTACGCGTTATCCACTAGCAAATTCTATCGTGTACACAAGCAATGCAGTTTCAAATCTCATTTCTCTATTAGACACAAAACCCTGACGTTTGAAAGTATGTACGTAGTGTTACACCTGATTATTGCATTTTCAACCCAATGTTGTTAGCGGACTCCGATATTTCTACCCTTAATAGTTCAAGCAAACGCTGGAAAAATTCTTGTTCTGTCGCGCCGTTCTACATCCTCTACTATAAGTATGTAGTTCACGACCAATCTACGTCCACGCAAACTATGTAACGTCAGAATTCATCTGTGTATCAGCGAGTAGGCTGTCAATTTAAAATGAAGGCTGTTCGTAAATTCCCTCGAAGTGCGTGTTCCTTCGTCTTCTCGCTCATTGTGCGTCTACTGGGCAACGCGTACGCTGAGAAAACTGGTTTACATTTCGAATTATCGGGAGCGAGAAAGAAAGAGAGGCAGAGGGAGGTTGAGAAAAAAATCGTCGAGGCATAAAGTATGCGGCGTGGCAAGGCGAGGCGATCAACGACTGTAAGAATAAATCGTTAGCCAGTGCGTGTCTATATGCGCGTACAGAATCGGTGCGCGAGCGCGGAGAAGGGGGTGGCACGATATATGCTCGTTTTTATTGCCGCCTCGATAATAAAGCCCATCGAAGAAGACGAAAGCTCGACGAACTTTCCCCAATTAAGACGCCGCCCGTTCGCGTACCCTACCTGCGGCGCAACGCCCAGTCCTTTCTCACAAACGTTCCTTCCCGACCGTCGACCCTACCTCCCCTACCTTGGTACGCGGATCCGCATTACCCTCGAATCCGAGGAAATTAATTTCAGGCCCGGCCAATTGGAATTGGTTCGGTAACAATGGCTCCGAGGGATTTCAAGGGAAGTTATATCTTGAGTGGGCAATCGAAGGAACCGCCCACGTATTGGTGCATCGCGAAACTTTTGCAAGTTCGAATGGAGGTAGTTTCATTTTAGAAAAGCAATTAGGTATAAGATAATTCTATGGGAATGTCGATGAATTTTGTGGGATCGGAAGTAATACTACTTTCTACGTTGAAGGTGGTGGAAAGGAATTCAAGAAGGTGGAGCATTTTAATTTTATTCATCTGTAGATAGTATTTGTACTATGTGGTAGTGATTGTAAATAAAGTTTAGTTATAGGACTCGATCGAAATCGGTAAAAAGCCAGTATCGTACATTGTACTATTCAGAACGATATGATCGGTAATTTTTCACGTTTCTGTAGTATTGCTGTAATTTTCTACGAAGAATTCCATTATGTGGGGCAACCAGGGTGTGCTGAACGCATTTTACACAAACGCAAAGAGCGAAAACCGTGCATAGTAATGGCGATCGCTTAGGTATCCTGCGTGCCAGCTGTCACGTATACCTGTCATTACCGAATGTAATCGATTTATGGTGTAATTCTACTAAATCAGCAGGTATAGAACGAGCCGTACTACGGATTGCAAAAAAACTCAAACCGAACGCATTCTACCAAATGTCTAGGGATTAGGAAATTACGACAGGAAATTACTTTAAATACCCTGCTCTACCTGGCTTCTCAAAAATTTACACCGCCCGCGACCCGGGAGACAAATTGAGGCCCCCCAATTTGAGGTCCCCAATAAAATTATATTACCCCAGGAAACTACACGCACCCTGAAAATTCTTAGGTCCCGATAGGGTCATAAACTTGCGAAGAATCGAATCGGAAGTGTTTTTACAAAGTTCAATTGTACAGTGTTTTCCAAGTGGAGAATCGAGGCAGTCATAAATTTGGGAATAATATTTCATGTGCTCGAAGAGCGTAGGGAATTTGTAATGAAATTTCATGCGCATACTTTCCGTGCACCGTGAATCATGTCTGAATAATAGCACGCGTTACTCACCTTCCTTCCAGCTTTGTTATTATGAAGGTTCATCAGACTCCTTGCGTCACCCTCGACCTCCCTCGCGTCCAGAAACCTACGCGCGAACCTAACATTAAATTATAATATTAAAATCCATGCCTGTACAACTGCCGCGACGTAGGTACACAGCGTCATGTAAGTTTTACACGCACGTGACACGTGCAAAGGGTGCCGCGTGTACCGGCGACGAATTCATTACGGATCGGGTTTAATTATCTCACCTCATCCCGTAGGTGACGTCCGCGCTGCAACCACCCCATTCCCAGCCGTTTGGCGGTAATTCCTTTCTCGTCCTGCGGAAACAGTCCCCGTATTATTAACTCGTAATCATGTAAATTCATATTTCAAAATATTAATCGCTACACATTCTCCTGGAGCCCTAAACTTCTTACAGCTTTTAACATTTTTCGTAGAGACCATTATCAGTCTTTTAATAATTTATATCTAAAGTCATGGCACAAGATGGAATGGCTTTAAAAAATAGCAACGTAGAATGAACCGGATAGGGGGTGATTCTATCAGACGCCGAAACTAGGTCGTCCCTTCGAAAGCTCGAATAAAACACTAAAGCAAAAGAGGACAGTTTACCTTACGGTGGGTTCGCAACCGCATGCGGTGATGTTGCCCCTGCTGCAAGCTGCGGTCACGGCGTACGTTACACCCGCTGAACTTATTGCGTACGTGAAAGCTGCTTCCCTGCTTCCTGAAATAGATCAGTGAGAAATTTCCTGTTAGTTCTAGCGACTGGAGCAGGTCTGTCCAGTTTGCGCGGTAGGTGGGAAACGTGTCTAGGGATTTCAAGCTATGAGAAACGGGGCCGCAACTATGCGACAGATAGGGTTACGGTTTACGAAACTTTGAAGGGCAACGCGGGAACGGAAAGGGATTTTGTAGAGAGATGATAATTAGGACTATTCTTTGGGACAGCTGGAAGCATCCCATTCACATGGACAGGCAGGATGTTTCTTCAGATGTTTGTTCGTATTCAATACACCTGAGAAGTTAGAAATTTCTTTACAAAGAGCCAAGAGTAATCCGTGCTTATTAACGTTCCGAATTGCTCAACAGAGAAAGCATTCTTCAATTTTTACCAATTGGGACACCGATTTCCCGCGTTTTAATTAATAAGATACTTTACGTAGATGGTTAGCAAACATACTTCGGCGAGGTATATTTCACACGTCGTGCTTTTAGTAGAATAAACTGAGAATTTTGGAAAAATCTTGAAAGATGGTAAAGAGGCGAGGAATCATTTTCCTCGCTCAGTCATTGGCATTAATTTCAAACCGCATTGCATCTAGTTTCTTCTAATTCGCTTGTTCGCAATCTCCTGTCGATACCTATTAAGTTTGAAGTTCCCGTTTCCAATCCCTGCGTGTCAAGCACGCGACGTGTTTTAATCCACGCGTCCCGCGATCCGATCTACTTCATTTCGCCGACAAGCATGATACATCAGCCGCGCAAACCCACATTGTCCACCAGCGTTTCCGTCACACTAATTTACAGCTATCCGACACACGTAGAGAGCCGCGTAAAGCGCGAGCACAATTAATTACCCGAGCAGCTCTTTCAGCTCGTTTGCCATTCTGAATGAGTTACCGAGCGTTCCTTTCTTCTCGATGTTGCTTTTTTTTCCCCCCACGACGACGCTCGGTCGTCGTTCCGAACACCTACGCGATAGTCTGTGTCCGAGTTGATTCGCGCTCGCTTGGCAGCCATCAACCTCGGCCGACTTTAATTCGAACGTCAAGATCGCCTTTTACACGCGACGCCTAATTATCGCGCGTAATAAAACTCGATATACCCGTAAGCCGGCCCCGAGGCACTGGTTACACGCTTTGACAGTGCAATTTTCACGGCCGATCGAGTCTTATCGTTACGTACTCTCCATCTCTTCGACTCGACGCCTCGAAAGTTTCTTTCAGTTTTTACCCCACCCCTTGAAGGGACACTTTTCCAACTTCCCGATGCGCGAGAACGATTACAATGGCGGGAAAATTGATTTGCAACCATGCAACAGAGCTTGAAGATCCTTCGATTTTTCAACGCGAAGGAAACTCCGGATACATATTTTACGGTTCAACGGAAATACCATTGCAAACATACTTCAGTTGCCACGTGCTAGTAAAAGCACCGGGGTTGGTCAGAATCACGATAAACCCCCAAAGTTCTAAATTTTTAAAGAAAAGTGGAATGCAGTGACTACTTATTTACGTGGGTACTTTGAACTTTGCTATTTTCCTTGGGTTCGCTGGTTGAGAATTACTATCAAGCACAACTTGGACCATCGGTAAAGCAGACATTACAAATCGACTGTCTAGAAGATTAACTATGGAAGTAATCATCGAGCGTATCGCAACGGTCGGTATCGCCGTTCATTACGGCACACAACAATGAAAATCGCCGAGAGGCGAGAAACATCGCGTTGCGAATTTCGAAAGGGAACATCGTTCTTTTCGTTTAACGCGTCCGTTTCTGCCCCTCTCGCCACTTCGATTCGCGCATCATCGGCTGGAGGCACGGAGATTGAAAAGATCCGGTTAACTGTAATTACAGCGGATCTTCCTACACGCGGTTGCCGTATAATACTACCCGAGTCGATGTTTGTTATGCCCACGGTTATAATTCATAGTCACCGACACGCGCTCCGCTGGCTTGCATATTGTGAAAGTAAACACATATACCTACGTGCACTTTCGCGAGTCATTCGATATCATTTTTCCCGTTATCCGCGATCATAATCGAGTGCGATCCCAGCCGTAATTATCCCAACAGCCGCGCGAAATGCCGCCCCTTTTATTCAGGGGACGAACTTATATCGGCATAAAAGGCCTGCGTTTAATAGCGGATGCTTTCTTTGTGGCATATTTGAGAAAGGAAATGGTAATTTTTACTACGCGATTTTGCTCGGCCGCGAAATTACAGTAGCCGGCAATTGGAAAGCATAAATTTTATTGTAAATTTCAAGGGTGGTGGTCATTTAGGAGATGAAAGAACGTGGAAGTAGGTATTATCGGAATATTAATATTGGACCGTTTTGTATGTCCTTGCGTGGTTAATTCTATGAATTTCTAAGTTCTGTTCGGAGTTGAAGAGAAACTATTAGGCGAAATAATTGTCGTTCCCTTTATTATTTATTTATGAAGTAGAAGTCGATCCATTCTAATTCGCGTTTGTTTCACTGGATAGCTATAACACAATATCTATGGCTCGACTACTTAGCCACACAACACGTTCAAGTTCAGTGACTTTAACGACCGCATAGAGCATTGCTTCGACGGGGCTGTAAATGAGTCTGAGTAAAAGGGTATTCATTCGAATTTCTCTGTAGTTAGACAAATGATTGAATGCTGTAGAGTAAAAATGACGCGATATCAACGCGGAAGTGATAGAACCCTCGAGGGAGTACGGAGCCAGAATAGAATATGAATCTTCCCAACGGACCCTTTAAAAATCTATAACGTATCCTCTATCAACGTGGGAACACTTATCGAGCACATATGAATAATTCATGTTTAATAATAATATAGAAAACTCCGCTCGACGATGTCTACCTACTTCACATATATTCAAGAACTACCTATCACTTTCACCTACAACAAAACCAAAAGAAAAAAATACTCACCACCACATTCATCTTCGTAAACCCCAATGCACATTCTAAATACTCTTTAAATACATCAGAGAACTAAAACCTCCCCTACTCGTTCCATCTCGAATAAACTACTTAGCGAGAAACGATAACAGAGGGGAACTGGCGATCCATCAAGGAAACACTACGTCCCCGCCGATCTTCCAATGCCGTCTCATTAATTAAATCATCCTTCCACTCTGTTTTACCTGTTCTCGCGAAAATGACGTGCGAACGGGACGAGATACGCCGGGAACTCTTAGATAAAGTGCATCGCGTGCAGCTGCCTACACGCGCGAGCGCAACGCGACGCAGCCTCCACCCCGTTTCTGTTCTTATTGTCAGTGAGCAGTCCCTTAGGCTGCGGATGCATCATCCTCGTCGCGCCACGGCCCGACGGAGGAAGAAAACGAACGCATTCACGCCCGTCGGAGGCGATCATGCAGGGCGCCATGATCGGGCACGGGCAACTCGTAGTCACGGTTTATAACGCGGCCTCGAGATCCGTATCTCTCCACGATCGACTGGTTGATTTATAAGACGCCAGCGAGGAGATCAGTATCTGCCGCTCGTTCCCGCGTGTCCCGATGCGTCCAATTTATGTAGCACGCGACATCCTCGCCGAGTCGAAAACGTATCGGCAAGAGGATCCCGCGCTTACCGTTTGCGCGCCCGTACAGGCGCTCTTCCTTTTGGCGCCTCTGTGTTTCTTTTCTTTCAGCGGAACCTGATTCGGTAGGAACGAAGAGATTGGCTCCGCTTTACGGAGCACAATGACGGTTTTTTCCGATGCGCAGGTCGCTGGTTACTTGGGAGGGATTTTATCGGAGCTCCCCTTGCGAGGGTTTTTGTAGTAATTCTTTTATATTCAACATTGAATAAAGCGATAACTACGCATTTTCCATTCAAGTGTCTTCCTAAACTTCGCGTTTCTTATTCTCTACCGAAGCTATAAACGTTTGTCTGATTTATGGTGAACCAACTTCCCTGCGTAATAACGTAGGTACTCGTCGTTCCTTTCGGGGCAATTCAACTACTTACACAATTTATTAGACTTTTCATTACCTTCGGAAATGATTAATATGAAGGCGAAGAAAGCGTCTCTCGGGCGATGGGGGACTCGAACTCAAGATTTGCGGGGTCTTTGGCGTACCGGACTTTGGTCAGTCGCGTTACCAATTCCCCCAACGCCGACTCTGCGATATTACTATTTTCCGAAGTCTACGAATACCGAAAGCAACGGAGCTAAATGGCTACAAAGTACAAACACTATCTACTTTAGCGTATCAGATTTTCGAGTTATCAATTTCGTAAGAAGAAGCTGATAATACCTATAAAACTCGTGTCGTTCAGTTCTGCGGTCTAAAAAGTATCGTCACGTCGACGATCGTCGTTTTCCATTGGAAACAAAACTACACGCGTCACCCTCGCAACGACGGTTCCATGAAGCGTGCCTTCGATTTATCGAAGGACAGGTCGTTTCCCCGTGCACGAACGACCGATTGTACCGCGCTGGGACGTGGGGGACAGTTGGGCGAGCACATCGGTCACAAGGTTGATGAATTTATGCCGAGTGTTTATGTCAAAGGACGGCAGAGCGTACATCTACTTAGTGTCGGAAGAGGGTAACGGGGATATTTATCGTTTCGTCGGCGTCCGCGGCCGCGGCCGCTCAATGGGCGGAGAAAAGAGAGGTGGCCTTTCCATAAATTCATTTCAGCTGTAAATTGTGAACGCACCAAATGAGTACCGCTCCCATATTAGGCCCCGACACACGGCGATTCCGGTGAGTAGACCTCAATCTATTTGTATAGCGCACTATACAACGTTGTATATCCCGGCGTTCCGAAGATGGTTCCATGGTCGAACGTTGCGGATTATACCTTGCAACGATATCTTTTACAGAAGGGTCATTTAGGCCCATTTACACCCTCCAAACACAGTCTTCAACATATCTAAATATACATTTCTAGAAAGTGACTATTAGAGCGTGATTGTACGAGTATTGCGAATGTACAATTATCGCTCAAAAGTTAAAAGATTGAAGAATACGAAAATAGTAATTTAGAAATTACCAATAAAGAATTTATAATTTCGACCGTATTTTTAGAATATTAAAAACCAAAAGGTGATATCAGCGCATAGGTTCGGTCATGTAAATATTTTATAGTTTATACGACCGAACCTATGCGCTGATATCACCTTTTGGTTTTTAATATTAGAAATTACCAATTATGATTATAAGAAAGTGTGACCACGGAGGGTTAAATTGATAATTTTATATTTTTGATGCCGATTGATGGACGAGTTACATCGAAACTGTGGCAAATTCGAATCTTATTGGCGCAGTTTAGGAGCTACTTGGTTTCCCCAGTCATGCTGACGTCATTGTTTTCCGAGTCTTTGATGAAAATAAGATACCTGGGGCTGTCGACGCTGCGTCGTTTAAAATCGGCGCACAAGCAGTAAACAGTGGGCTGCGGTAATAAACCACGCAGCAAAGCCATAAAAGGAAAGGTTCGATTCGCAATCGCACTCGATCGGTATACACGGACGTCTTTTAATTTATGTCATCGCGTTTTGAGCGAGTCGCGTAATGGGCCTAGAAAATTTATAAGCGGCAGCATTCTAGGCGTGGGCGAACGTTATGATAAATATAATAACGAATCCGACTTCGCCACGTTCTCGACCGTGCGAGCACCTTCCGCCTTGTGCTCGTGGAAACGCAATCAGTGCGCTAATGAGGGAAACGTCCGTCACAATCTTTAACGAAGTAACACTAATACGAGCCATTATATGCAAAGTCCACATACGCCCAAATCGCCTGGAACGCGCGTGATTAACATTCCAATTTTTTTGAAAATCTCTTGAAATATGGAAGAGAACTCTGTGAAACAGCCATAATCGAAAAATACAGTTTTTTAATTATAAATTACGACTCGAAAACAGGAAGATATAATTTATGATATTCATTTTATTACAATAACGGGAAAATCTTGAGTCAATAGACAGAATTAAAACTCACACCCCCTACAAGAATTCTTTTCCCTGCAAAACTTCCCTGCCCACTCTATCGTATTCCATTGAACTCGAAGACACATAGATAATGCTATTACGTTTCCATTATATATTCCCCTAAACGTTACACACGGTCGCTCTATTCAGCTCCAAAGAAACTCGCGTTCCCCCCGAACGGACCCCATATTTCAATACTTAACATTACAAGCTGTTGGCAAATGGGTCTTACTTTCACACGTAAGCGATCTAGACCCATTACAGACTTAACGCACACCTCTACCGATGATTTACGCCGCGGCGAGAGCGTTACTTTACGACCGCCCGCGTTTATGGAGCCGCGCTCTCGATAATCGTGAAATCTCTCCGACCGGAAGAGAGCCTGGGCCCCATGGGCGCCCATTTCGTTTAACCCCGTTCCATTTCCCGTCTATAGACGCCGCTATCCAGCCCATTTCTTCGCGCGATCGGATCATCGAGTGGAGCCAGTCCCACCCGAGTGTTTCTTATTTCTCAAACGTCCACCATCCGCGGACCGATCCGCGGCTCGTTCCGTGAATCATCGGCGACAAGGCCGAGAATTCGGGGCGTTCCAGCCGCGAGAGCGAGTATCGCGCTAATTAGCTGTCGGCTAATTAGCGGGGCCGCGATATACGAGCGATTCGTGGCGCCCGCGGCGGTAAAACTGGAACGATACTGTCCTGACAAGCGTTAAATCTCGCGTTCCCTCGCATCCTCTCCATGGATCCTCGCTGCCCGCTGCTACGTCACGTTGATAGCAGTATTTCAAACGGTGATGCGTCACACTTCCACCTACAATAACATTGTCCGTGGCCGGCGATGCACTCGCGGGACGTTATTATTATGCCCTCGCGATTTTATGCCCTCGCGAGCGATCTTATTAAAGGTAACGAGCACGATCGTATCGCGTCGCGCAATAAAATACCGCGCTCGGGATCCCTTCCCCCCCAGCCGCCGTCTCTTCATCTCGCCTCCGGGTTGGTAAAAAAAGGGGAAAGAAGTTTCTAGTTCAGCTGGACCCTCCCCCTAGCTCGATCGAGATCGCAGAGATGTCCGTAAGGTGATTCAATTTGTCCGGGACGATCTAGTTTCAGGCAATCTTTTCCTCCTTTTCTTGGAAGTCCTTTCTAGGATGCCCGCCCAAGTCACCCTTTGCTTTCTCTTTTTATTTATTCGTCCCCGTTCGGGGAATGGTAAGATCCCGTGGTATTTAAAGAATTTGGAATTCCCCTCGACGAGGAGCGTCGCCCGTGAAATCAATTGTTTCCAGGTCAGCGAGGACTCATTGCGGGTACCTCTTGGAAACTATTCCAAGGGACCGGGTTTTAAAAGTTGACCTGCCGTTGACCGCAGTTAGTCATTAGCGTTCTCTTAGTCAGGTCGGCCGGTGACTCACCGGTGTACCGAATTTAAAATTAATCCTGCGGGTCTGCACGCGAGCAGCGGGCTTCTAAATAGTCATTAACACGGAACGCATCGCCGTTGGGCGTGCCCCGGCAGCAGGCTGAAATCGCGTTTCCTCTTGGAGCTAACTTGCAAAAAGTCCACTCTATTATCCCTCCAGAAGCAGATCGTAACGAAACTCGATTATACGTTGCGCGTGCAACGGGGAACGAGAGATCCTCTGACGCTTCGCGATATCTCCAAGACTTTATACATCGTGAGAATGGAAATGAGCTTCTGATTAAAAATTTGCAATGTCAGATAAATTTAAGATTTCTAGATAAGCCAGCATTATATTCAGCGGAACACTTCTGTCGTCTTTTTTGCCTAGGGACAAGACACCCTAACGAAGCCTTTGTGACCGAGTGTCTATGCATTAATTCACGTTCTACCGATTGAATTGAAAAGTGTCTCCTTCTATGATAGGTTGTAGTCTGACGAGCAGTCTGAACCCAGTCCAAGGACAGGTTTTTCATTAGCATAATCGTCCGGTTAATCCATTCGTCACCTGATCATTTGCTTCCAGTAAATTTCCTTGTAGGTAGGATAATGAAAGGTGGAGAAGTTAGTTGGCGTAATCATTTTAATATTTATCTTTGTTATTTTAAGGGGATGTTGGATTTTGCGTCAAAGGGTAGGGATGAATTTGGAGATTTGGCTAGGCTAACAAGCTTCTGCCACCTTTTCCGCGAAATGTCATCAAATATTTTAATTTAAAAGAGTTGAGAGAATTTTAAAATTAACTCAATATGACAACAGTTTTACTTTCATTTGAGCTGTTGCTAATTTGCTACATGGAAAGAAGTGAATTGTTCTTAAAAGTTGTCTCAACCACTGCGTTTAAAGAGCACCCTTATTTTAGACCAGAAATCTATGCTATCATTGTCGATTAGAAAATGAAAAATCACGGGTAAGAACTTGCTACCCTTTTCAATTTCTTTCGCCCAAAATTTGCTGCAGGCTGCAGCCTACTTAGCTTATGCGCGTAGAAATCCGCCCCTGTCAAAGGAGCAGGAATCAAAACGAAACATGAAATCGCTTTCAAACCTTGCGCGATTTCGAGGCATTCGCGCACCATTTAATAATGTTCTCTGGCGCAAACCGGTCTCGTAATTCTATATGTTTGTTGGGTAGCCTTTTTCTTAGATCCCACTCGATATTCACGATGAAATTCAATATTCCGTATAATCGACAGACGTCGATATAATTTATATTTCCTCTTTCCTAGCGATTTCGATTTTAACGCTCGCGCAGAATGTTGCAACTACTCCAATTTACTCGGCGCGGTATAAGGAAACGACTAAGTACGCGGAGTTACAGTTAACAGTGTTACGCGTTCTCGTATCAAGATTTGGTTAACCGATGACAGCTGTAATAAGATTGAATGGCGCTTCGCTGAGTATAAAGAGCATTGAAATATTGCAACAGTGGGAAGGTGTTCATTTGAATAGATAATATCGTGTTGACATCTGTATAATGACCTTTGTGAAATGTCAGCATAATGTGAACCGTTCGCACGTGGTCCTGGGCTGGTGTATGGAGTGTCGATAAAATGTAGCGGGGTCTTCTTTTAAAAAAGAAAAGCAACATTACGGTGCCAACGTTGCAAGAATTTCAATGAGGTTGTGGTTTGAAGCAAAAGGAAAGTTGAAAGACTTCTTAAGCGTGAATATCTCTCCACGAATTTTAAATTTGTCATTTTATAAAGGAAGCAGCGTAAGTGAACGGTACTAAGACCCTCAAAATATGTTCTTAGTTCAAAGTTTGAGGAAAACATAAGGAATTGTTAGTATGCGTGTTCTTCGTCCCTTAATATCATATTAAATAAATATATAAATAAATCGAAGAACCTATTAGGTGTAAAGGACTTCCAAATAAAGAATAAAATAGATTCCGAATAGGGGAATGAATTTACGACATGTAAGAGTTTCTCGTGTTACAAACACCGACAGACAGACCGAGCACGCGCGGACGGCTTCGAGCTCCTCGTAGTTTACGATTGATTCGACAAAATCTTTCTCTTCCCTCGTATAGAGCACCTATACACGCTCTGTAACGGATACTTTGCAAGCGAGACCGTGGACAGCCATGAATTGAAACTGATTCTTGTAAGGCGAGTTGAGTGGCTTGTCTTGAAGCCGAATCCAGCGTGTGGGTGCCGCGCCGCGACGGATATTTATTATCGGGCATTCGTTCTTGCGAATGGGTCACAATAAAGTTGCTAGCAGAAATTTTACATGGCTAGAACACAGGGTAATCAACGTGCACCTTTGTTGCGTCATCAAGGGTGAAATCTAATCGTCTAACAACGACGACCGTTGACGCCTGAAGCTTTGTGGAGAACTTTTGCCCAATATAAGGTACTTTAACCTTTCATATGTCTGATATTCTCCGCAATACGATACTCAAAAAGAAATTGAAATCCTAGAATAAATTGCGTACGTAAATAATAGTTCAATGTCAAAAAGTATCAAACACTATTTAGGAATCAAGATTGCTATTTTTTACTTAGAATTCGCAACCAGCCACTATTCATCTTTTTCTTATAAACCAGCTGCAGAACCTTTGGCAGAGACGAAATCGCCAGGGGTCACGTACAGAGAGACACCGAATATTTTCGTGGATCGCGGCGATCGTTAGGGAGGAATCACGCGTGTGGGTGCGGGGAAAAAGCGAGGGAAGCTTAGGCAGAGTGCGCCGTGAACGAAGAACCAGAGGAGCGGCCGTTGAAACCCGAGGTTATCTTGGTGAACAGGCATGTCCTGCCACCACGCACCAATGTTTCCGTCTTGTACGCTCTCGTGTCCGACAAGATCTTTATTTTGCCGTGAGAAAAATTTATCTGCTCGCAGCAACACCTGGCATCACCTCCCGCGATCGCTCGTAGGTACAGGGCGTCCCGCTTCTTGCCCCTCTCGTTTCCTCTGTCCACGCGCGAGCTTGAAAGTCCGCTCGCGCCTCGCCGAATAACAGCCCTTTAGCGACCAGCTGCGTTTTGTCACTGATCATTCGACCACCGCCCACGCGATCAGATCGATGTTAGATCCATTGCATCGCGTTGCCTTTAACGGAGCTTGCGCTCCTTGCTCGTTCATTTGCGATCTTTAATCCAACTGGACGAAGTGTTTCGTTGAATATTGCTCGTGGATTGATAAAAGATCATAGAATCGAAACGATTTCGAGTAGGTGCTTTGATCGAGGTCCTTTTCTTCGCCACAAGCATATCGATCGAACGCAACATTAATGTGTTCTCGATTCTTACCCCGGGGGTAGCTGCTCCATCTCACTCCCTCCTCTTCGTTTAGCTCTCGCAGTTATTCATATGTAAATGCGCTGTGTCTTTCGCCATCGTTAAACCTCAAATTAATGTACGACTTCGATTCGCGAGTATCCGGCAGCGGGTCGTTAAGCGCGATGCATATTAATAGCATGCCGCTTCGATACGCGTTAATGCGTGATGCAAACAGAAACATGAATCAGAGTAATAAACGTGGTGAAAAACGAGGAACGGGCGTGCGTGTATAAGGACGCCAGCGCGATTGCTGAAAGCGAAAGGTAATATCAATAATGACGCGGTGTAGTATTCCTTGGGTCGTTAGTTTCACGGCGAAGTTATCGGCGCAGGGTGATGCCTCCTCGTGTCCTTTTAGGCAGAGAATCCGTGGTGCATACTATCCCGCGCGAGCCTTCGTCTTTAACTAATGATAGTTATCTAGGGGATAATGCGTCTACGCGATAACATCTTCTGGGGGGGAACAAAGGTGAATGAAAGAGTAATCGGGATGCATCAGATAGGAGTATGTAATTCTTACGTGCGTGTGATGCCCTGTTCCGAGGAGAAAGAAGCAAGAAACGTCGAACGAGTAACGCCAAATTGCTGGTAACACGAAAGCGTGACAAATGGATTTTATCTCGAATGCAGGGCGAGCCTTAACGAGCTAAAACGAAGAAGAGAAGCTGCGATCACAAACTGCATACGCGATGAGCTTCGAGCACACGTTACGTTTGACTCGAATTCTGTGAAATCTGGTCCAGATTCGGTAACAGTTATAACGTGAAAGCAGAGATCGGTATGAGAATTTTTAGATAGATACTAGTATCGAAACAATTTCCCCTTCCTTTGCAAGTCTCAATGCTAACGTGTTCCTGGATGAGAAGAAAGATAAATGGTCGTTAAATGTACGGCGCATTGTCGATAAGAAGGTGGCAGCGCCTACTTTTTGGGGCTTCAATTTTTCAATGGCGCGAAAGCGATGCGTCTCTCGCGCCACTGAAGAGACAAAAGATCGTGTAGGTGGCTTCGAGATGGACGAAGGAACAACTTTTACGGTCGCGTGGCAATCTCCAGCAATCGACGACCGCTGGTCCCCACCGGTCCAATGAATAATCATTGTTCAATCATCGTAAATGCCGAACGACGATTGCCTCCGGGAGTCTTCGAGCCGCAAATCGGAAACGAAGCATGCCCATCGCTCCTCGTAGTTAGCTACAATTGCGATTTATAGCATACTAACGTTTCACTACTTACCGTGGTGTTTTTTGGTCCCTGAAGGATGGAACCCATTCGATTTACCTAACAGTTTTAATCGACAGGGAGTGGTAATTATTCTCCGGAAACTGTAGGTACTCTATCATTTCGCGTAGATGAGCGTGCGCGTTTATTGGATGATTAATCAATTTCGAAAGTCCAGGCGGATTTTAACGACACTGGAGAGTTATCGAATCGTTAGTCGACCTCTAAACGCATAAACTCGTGTATTTTACTAGCCTGCAAGTAATTCCAGCCTCCTCACCCGCCACTTAAATTCGAAAGCGTTTACAGCAACAATCAGAGCGCGGTGACAAATATTTTTATCCAGCATCGGGCGACGAATGTATTGACATTTAACATGCTAATTTGATCTCTTCCTCCGGGCACAATATCCGTACTAAATTCTCCGTCATTAACGAGCCCGCGTGTGATTATCAACGCCATCCGTACCCCACCTCGCGCTAACGTACGAAATTAAATTATACACGTATATCCCATTGCCCGCGGGGGAAAGTGTGGGCTGCGAAGAGGGAAGAAAAAAAGAGGCAATAGAGAATGGCGAACGGGACGTAGCGCAATTAGCACCGATCAAAAGTCACGAATGGTCGGGGCTTAACGAAAAACTCGTTCGCAGCATCTTCGCGGGGCTCATAAATAATTTTATACGCTCCTAATGAGGACCACCAGTGCTCATAACGAATTCACAATCAACAAGTTTATTCGAGTTTAACGAATTGTACAGGGGCCACGGTTCTCGTTCTCTTTCTCCGTTTGGAGGAAGGGCGCCCCTCGCCATCGTCTGGTCCCACCGAAAATCACGTCGTCCCGAAGGAATCTGATAAATACAAATGCAACCGGTATCCGTACTTCACCGGGACAGGTTGAACTCGATCAGATAGCGAGACAATTAACCAATTACTATAATTAAGACACACGCCTCCACTTAGCATTTGTTCGATCCGAGCACGGCTGTTGAATTTGCATTCGAATCCACTTGGTTGCCTCGCACGGCCGTTCCTTTCCTGCCGGGCCTTGGTCCCTTAACGATCTGGGCGGTTGAATTGATTTTTCTCTTAACTGATCCGGCCCCGTAACAAACACCGCTCCGCGCTCCCTTACCTTTTATTCGTTTGTTAACATTCGGGTATCTTTCGGTTAAACGAAGCAAAGAGATGACTGGCTTTCATTGGGAGCTCTGCGGAGGATGGGGGGTCAGTTTTAATCTCCTTCGGATGCTCAATCGGTCCACTATGTTGCTTATCCGGGATACGATGAATGCCACTGTTATGAGGTGGAGTAAGAAGCCCTCGGGTATTCAGTCTTTCAGTTTGCATCTTTAAAAAATAACTCATTTTTTGTAGACATTCTCAAAAAATTTTAACATTGCTTTTCATTTCTTCTATGTATTTCACAGTAAAGGTACGAAAATTTGTAAGTGTTCGTTGACATTTTCTCAGAAAAATGTCAAATTTTAGAGAAAAATTGTGCCACAAGATTCAAAATTAATGCAGTGCTAATCAATACTTAAATGGTTCTGAATTAAAGCATTCTTTTAGAATTCTTTTGGTTTTCGATACGATCTGCCGCGAAGGCGATACAACAGAGTCATTCTTGTTTCACCTGCGTTTCCTCTTGCATCAGAATTCTACGAAAAGAATGAGTCCTCTTCTCCTTTATGAGCAGCCAACTGCTTGCAGAGATTACAGTTGCCGTTTCTTCATCTTATAAAAATGTTTAAAAAGTAAAGTCTCGCTGGTCAGTGTTATTATTTTGCCAGTAGCCTTGTGGGGAGGCTTGGCCCTGCGCGTGTTAAGTCTTTGCCACGCAAATGCTGTTTCACGTTTTACTGCCAGGAGACGATCGCTCTCCCCTCGTCCTCTTCTTATTTCGTCCGTTAGCGAACAGAAGTCAGGATGTCGCAATCGAAACGCCTGTATTACGCACCCTGTTGCGTAAAACAATCTCGTTTAGTTATTTAGAATGACGCAGTCGAGTACACACGTTCGAACGCGGACAAGACGCCTGACAACCGCAATAAATTGATTCTTCTTTGAGGCACCTAATTACAGCGCGGGTCATGGAATTAATTTACATTATTAGCGTGGCTGAGCCTCCGCCGATGCACTCTCGACGTGTCCTGGCTGTGATCGTAAAGTCTTCCATATCTTTACGAAACGAGGAGACGCAATCCTCGTCTGGTGATTTGTCTCTCGAACTTTGAAATGCTGTACCAATAGGAATAACGTAACACTGCAGAGGAGGTGGAACCGTAGGCTTCTTCTTTTTTATGGAAACACCTATACCAAACTCTGTGCTACCACCTGCTCCCTCTGAACTGTAACAAGTAACATATAGCCACTGTTACTCAAGTGAATTTATCTACCGAAACATGTATGCAAAATAGTAAGTTCCTTGATCTATAATAACACTGTCCAACCAAGTTGAACTTTTTTTTTATTCTGTAACATTCAATAGCCGTTTCCTAGAGATTTTTGTGTGTTGTAAACGAAAGATATCTGCAAAAAATGGGTTTTGCATTTCGGGTGTCCTTTTCCATTTCGTGATTCGTTTTCAGCGCACAAAAGTCTATAAGAAACGGCTATTGAATATTATAGACCGAAATGGCTATTGGACAGTGTAATCTGATAATTCTTTATCCCAAGACTTACCGCCTTAAGAATCATGTTCGAAAAAGAAACTCCTGTCTCCAGCTGCGTTTCAATATCGAAATAAATTCAGAATCAATATCGAAATATCGAAATAAATTCCCTAAATAGTCACCCAACATAGAGGGCCGATAGTACCTCGTCGCGCTTCATATCCATTGACAATGGCAACTAAACACTGGTCCCAGTGCTCCTGCTGAGAAGTAGACAGCGAAAGACACATTCGACGGACACTTGCATAGCTGTAACTCAGTCCTCACTCCATTATCGTGTCTCTTCGCTCACGCGTGCATGTACGCGTAGTAAATCGCGTAGTTGGTCTTAGGTACGCGGACGAGGCTGAGCCAGGGTTCTCCTAAGTCCCTCATCCCCGTGACAGGTGCCTCGGACGAGTAACATTAAATAATACAGTTGAAGACGAGCCTGTGTACAACGCGTAATACGATTAACCGCGTCATTGTAAGATCGCTTGTAGCCACGCTGTCGCGTCGACGGGGGGTCGCCTAGCGTTAGATCCATGATCTATGGCCGGGGCTCGTTTACAACGTTCGTTATGCTGGGCTCTATGATTTACGGCTTCTCGGATGCTTTTAACAGGCGACGGTGGTTACATAGTCGCGCGTAAGCGTGCCCATTAGGCGTCAGAACGCGACAACGCGTCCCCTCTCGTCGCTTTCCATCACGAGGCTTTCTACCAGAAACAGAGAATCCTCCGAGAGTCTGCAGCCGCCATGCGACCTTTCTCTCTGCCCGGCGATACGTATCTGACGATAGGATCCCATGGAATTTCTTTATCCTCTCCGCAGCCTTCTTTCGCGGAGTGGCTTAAGTGTACTCTCGCCGTGGCCTTCGTTATCGACAGCACCGATTTCGCGATTGCAATATGTCAGCCGGAGAACGATCGTTGGAACTCTTGTCCAGCGATCCCAGGGATATCTCAGCATCTTCTCAGCCGCATAATCGCATAGGTCATGCTGGCAACTGTTCAACGGAACGGATCGACCTTTTCGAATGGTTCGATTGGATTCTCAACGACGTTTTTGTGGGCATCTTTCAGTTAAATGCGAAGGATCGTGCCTTTTTCGATGAGCTGATAGGCCTTCCTATGCTGGGCACTAACACCGATTATTGGAAACAGTTGAACTCTAGGTGTAAACTCTGATCACCGATAGTTAGATCGCCATATCCGAAGACATTTGAATCCTTCATTCCTCCTCTGTTCTCATTTGAGCTGACAGGATCGTGGCACGATTGATATTCCTCGAACAGTCAGCCACGCGTCAGCGTTGACCGTCCCGGATCGTGCAGCTGAGCCTGGGAATAGATGGTATCATAACTGGACCAGCCGGGCATAAATCAGCCAATGTTCCTCGGCTGGCTGGAACGGTACAGTGACAGAAAAAAGAGCATCTCGTTGGAGGGGGGGGATCGTGGTACTTTCCTGAATCACACTTATCGGCCCGCTCGATGAGTGGTTACATCTTAATAAGGAGGGCAGGAACAAGCGGCGCGAATTCATCGCCTCGCTCGAGCCATTATTAATGGCCCCGGTCTTGTTAGCGATTTTCGCAGGGGCAGTTGCCCGCCACGGGGGAAAAGATACGCCAGTGATATATTAATTTATTAACTAGTTTATTTATACGGCTTAAAGAGGCCCTTCTACGCACGGCACACGGAGCCCCTGGGGACTCGGCCGGGGCCAGGCCCTGGCCATAACTCAATCCACGGATCTGCCTGAGTCCCCCGTTGGCAGTTTTCTACGCTAAACTACTGCCGCCATATCGATCGTATCGCCACGGTTGCACGCGCTGTGCCCTCCTCCATCGGCAGGTTAGTCCCGTCCTGGGGACCAGATTCTATCCAATAACGCCGATCTACGGACTTGTAAATGGAAATTTGTCTCCGGGCCCCTCGGTTCCCTCTGCGTGCTTATCGTCGACGAGCATTAGAGCCGCGCACGGACACTGCCACGCTCCCCCGGACACTTGGCCGATTTACATGGCGCACGTACACGCGCGCCTCGACATCGCGTGCTCCGCGTGCCGTGGTGTGCAAATAACACGGGGAACACGATACGCCGCTATGACAGGCCGAATCCGATTCGAGCAATTGCTGTTATTACGATTGCGATCGGAGTCATTAGGGTCAGCCTAGGCGGGGGGAATGGCTGCAGGTGTAACGTCCATGGTAGTCGAACGCTGCTCGGAGCTGTGCGTCGAGCTTCTTCAATCTTGGGGGTTAGCTGTTCGATAGGTAAAGCCGTAATGAGAATTTTTGTACCTTTCGGCTACTTATTTCTGGGCAATCCTTGTATCACTCACATTTTCAAAGTAACTTGTTAAGATTACGTAGGGACGTATCGTAACCGAAACGCTCGATCACTCGTAGCTGAATCAAGGGAGACAAAAGTTGAATATACTCTTGAGTAGCTATAATTTTCATGTCAACCTTCTCTTCGATCTTCTCGAGCCTTCCCCGAGTCCTTAGACCCCCGAGACCTCATCAAACGGACCTAATTAATCCGAAACTCTCTACGGGGCAAGGGAATAGAGACGGGGTCCTAGATTCTCCCGGTAAAAGCGTCGTGGATATTTATGAATGGTCGGTTATCTATGCCATTCTAACTTCATCCTCGTAGTTAGGTATCTACGCATAGACCGGAGCATAATTTAACTTCGAATGAGTATCAGTCCCGGAGGAGGGGCGGAAGAATCCCGGGCCGCGGAATGCCAAGCAATGGTAATTTTCTGTGGCTACTATAAATTCTTCGGCTGATCGTGGCGGTGAGCGCGTCGTGCGGGCCGGCTATCATCTAGTCTAGTTACATTCGCGGATGGTAAGATACAAGCGGCATTTGCTCCAGGTGGATCCGTCGCGGTGGCAGGGTTCTCTGCCCCGCTCCCTCCGCCCCACCTCGACCTATCGAACAAATTAGCGGTAAGATAAAGTCGACAGAGACGGATCGTTCTGCACGCGGCACGATACAATTATCCCCGGCTCGGTGCTGCCTGAACTTCTTCGAGATCGGCCAGGACGAAGGTGATCCTCCTCGTTGCACGTACGCGCCCGGCACCCCGCGCCACCCCCTTCCCCTCTGTCGCACGATTCGTCGTGGAATTCTCAATTGCAACCTCCGTCGAGACGTTCGTCCTTTTTCGCAGATTCCTCGCGACTGGACGCGCGCGAGCTTTCGATTTAAACACGTTCCTCGAGGGGACGGGCTTATCTTCGATTCTTCTTAACGGATCAAGACACTGTTAGGAGTTTTAGGCAATTCTAGACATTGCATGGCGTTTTGAAACTAGGTGGTATTTTCCGCATATGCTTCTCTTTTATATCTAAAATAGACGTTTCATTCGTTTCATTCAGGGGAATAAAATCTTAGATACTATTCTGTCATCCAATTTGCCCCGCAACTCTGCATTCCCTTGTATTAACCCGTCCAGAAAAAAATATGTTACCGTTGACACGGCGTCCCCGGTGCTCGCCCCCGCGGGGGTAATCGTTTATCGACGGACGAGAAGTAAAAAAGCCGAATGAATCGTCGTCCGAGCCGGACACTCGAGCGATTAAGCAAAAAGCTTTAAAAGGCTTCAAGCTGTGAAACGAAATTTAGATACTTCGCCGGGCTAATGATCGCGAAACGCATAAATTCGGCGCGTCCACGTGGCACGAGAATTCCATTCGCAGGGTATCTCGTTAAACGGGCGAGAAAAAAGAAACGAGGGAAGAAAGAGATCGGCCTGACTTCTCTCATTATACGCGCTCCGATATTCCGTTGTTGGGGTTTCCTCGAACCGGTCGAGTCACTCGTCCCGACACGCGAATATCCCACACGTGTGCGACCTGATATCTGATCGATTCGAGGGCGAGTTTGTCACCCGGCGAATATAAGCGAGTCAAAACTACCACGGCTGATAGCAGCCGAGGGATTGTGCCGTGCACGTTTACCCATCGTACGATCAATGATCTACCCGCGCGGCTCTCTGCGCGGCTGGCACATCTAACAACTGGAAACACATTTTCCCCGTACCGGTTCTTCGTCTCGTCGATCGTCCGCCGGGCCTTCCTATCTTCCACTCGTGCAATTTAATCCCGCGAACCGCTCCAGCAGATTACTTGGAACTGGGAAATTTTCATAATCAACATGATCACGCTGGTCTTGCGCGCGGCCCGGCGCTCGTGCTGTCAGGATTCCTCGCTCGATTAGCGTCTGGATGCTCTGCCGACGTGCGCAGATTCTTCTAATAAGTCCCTCCCGTCCATTAAACACCGGATATAGTCGATTTTTAATTGACCTTTAACTGAACGCCCGAGATTATCTCCAAGTGTCCCGTTTCGCATCTTCGTTACGACGTTGCGTTACTATGTATATCTACGCTGAAACGGATGAATCGTCGAGGTAATCACCGTAATTGCACCGAAGAATAATTACCTCAGCTACGATTACGCAGATATAATGTACTGGTTAAGCGAGATCCGCTCGCTCCACTGTTCGAATTATATCGATGCTTTCGCGGAACAGAGAAATCCATCGCTATCGTCAGAATTGCTGCCGAGCAGTCGGGGGCATAAAGTCGTCGCGTGCAACGACTTCGTCTTCGGGACGGGGATAAGCCAGGGCTCGATATACGCCTGCAATCCCCCCACAATCAGAGTTCACTCACGATTCAGTTACAATCCATTCAAATATCATCCGATGCTCTTCAAGCGCGCGCGCGCGCGGCCAGCCAACGACTCGGCTCTAAACCGTTCAGTTAACATTTGTACGAATCGTAATCGGATCGTGACCGTGTCGTTACCCGGCCACCGTACTAAATCAAGCCCGAACGACCGTGTAAACCCTCCGGATCGCGCTATTCCGTCGTGTTTCACCGCGCTGCATTGAATCCACCGGGATGGTACATGCACTAATGAGAAAGCTGGGAATGCGTCGAACGCGCCGAGGACACACACGGCCGGAGACGTATTTAGGTAGGTGTTGCCGGCGCGAATGCGCCGAGTGTGGGCCAGTCCAGTTATTTGAGACGGATAAGGGGACCGGGATGGAAAAAAGTGGCGCGAACCGAGGAGCGGGCAGAGGTGTACGAAAGGGCGAGAAGGTGGAAGGCTTTCCATTGAGTTCAGCAGAAATTGATAAGACGCCACATTAACTCGCGACGCTCCCTCGTTGACGTTATCCGAGTGCGAAAGGACACACACTCGTTGTCCCGCCCGAGGAAACGCCGGTGCCCTTTTTCTTTCATTCTCCCTCTCCCCCGTACCTGCCCGATCCTCTGAGCTCGTCTTTTTTATCTCACCACCGGTGTGCGGTCCGGATTACTTTGTCACCCGCTGGAATAAAATTAGCACCTCGACGGACCGTATGTACGCGGATTTATAGGCTGATAATACCGATATTATCGCCTGATAACTGCCAACGAGATATTCCGCAATTTTTAACGAGTCCTCCAGCCGATTCCCTCCCCGATCCTATCCCCAGATAAACTTCCCCTGCAAAGGATTCGTTCTCTTCTATATTCTATAGGGCTCGGGGTGATTCGGAGCTTATCGTCGGTGGCGTTGCTTCTTCTCGTCGACTATCTTGTCACGGGCGCATAGAAGACGCGGAAATGGCAAGCGTTCTTTTCCAGCGGCGCAAATTTCAGTTCTACTTGGGAGTCCTTTTATCGTACTTCTGAAATTGAGTTTTTCGGAGAGTCGCCCGCGCCTATAAATCCTGCTGTATCGACTTCCAAATACGCCGCGGAGCGCAAGTAGGCAGGCAGTCAAAACGGCGGGGAGGAGAAAGAAATATAGCTGGAATATAAAAATAACGACACATCATTAGAGCGAGTTGACCGAGAGAATTCCACGAGGAGTCTTTTTGTGCGACCCGTCCCAACCGCGGACAACCATTCTGCCTCGGTCTCGCTCAAGATATTCCTGGAACTCGTCGATCTTCCCAGCATCGAATCCGACGAAAGTCGTGCCCGGCCCCTGTAATTAAGAATACGGCCCTCGTCGATTGAATTAATAATAGATAATACAACGTGGGGAACGGGGAGGGGGGAGGGGGGAGGCGGAGGGGGGACGCGAGTGGCCGACGTAATGGATCTCTTAATTATGTCGTTTTGTTTCGACGATTAGGGGGCCTACGCCCACGACGCGCACCGAAATCCACGTCGCCGGCTCGCGTGAAGAATCCTAATTTATGAAAATATATTCACCGCGAGTCGTCGTGTGGGCCGCCGTGCTTTCGATTAATTTTAAGCGCCGCTAAACTCACCTCGGCGACTTCCACTATCGCCCCGAATCGGCCGTTTTCGCAGAACCGCCAACGAAAAACTCGATCGTTTGGAATCGCGATCGAATCTCCTCCGCGCCCGATGCCGATCGTTCCTTTCCCCGGCTTATTGAATCCCCCTCGGGCGTGAATGCTTCTTAATTTCATTCTTCGCGGCCGTCTTTATGCGGTCCTCTGGAACTCTGCGCGGTTGTAACGCGATTAGGCGCTGGACGGTGACTTCGATGCAAGCCGTGGGGCACATTGGCGAGTTCAAGCTCGCGCGGTGTTTTCGCGAAACGTGTTAATCGTGCGTTTAATTCGAGAGCACGCACTCCTACGTGTACGGATTATATCGGGTACATAATGTGAGCGTTTTAAGAGCCGGGAAATATCTTAAGCGTATATTGCCGCACTTAGCTCCAGCATGTAGAGCGGCCCCGTTAATTTCACTAATTAAGTTAGCAACCGACCGCCCCTCCGTCTTATAAGCGTTATTTATATTTTTTTTCCGCATTAATTCCTGGCCTTCTTATTTCTCGCGCGACTTCCTCCAAGCAGCTGCTATTCTCGTTTCGCCACGTTTATCGGCTCGCTCTTTAAACGTTTTTTCCCCTCTTCCCGTGCCTCTTATCATCCTTCCACGCTGTTCCTTTTCCCCTTATTTGTGAAAATCATTTCTCGATACAAATTCTTTTCTCTTCCACTTAATTTTATGCCTCGTCGATGTCCGCCGGCGTCCACGGTTTTATATCTGCTCGTTTTAATAAATGTTTAACTCGCAATGTCACGGACGAGCGGAATTCATAAATCGTTAAAAGAGCAACGACGCGCGCGCTCGAGTTTTTGCGCGCGTACAAGTTGCAGGCTGATTAACACGACTCGTGTGTCGTCACTGTACGAGATAAGGTATCGTATTTTTCATAGAAAATTGACGGACGATGCTAATGTCGATGTTTTCAAATAAATAATTTATGGCGAGGTCAAGACTTCCAGCTGATTTTTAGGCTCACCGTCGTTTCAGGTTGGGAAACCTTTAAACGAGAATCTAGTGACGAGTGTCTCGAACGTCGCATCAGCTTTTCGAAGTAAATATCAAAGAGTAGGTACTTTATTCGCGGAATTCAAGGAGTTCGAGTCACACGCCACGTGACAAACTACTAGCGATTCCTCGCGCGAGGTAAATCACGTGGCTGCGCGGGGTGGATTCTGCTTTCTCGATTTTTCCCACGTTGAGGCTTAATCCCCCGCGTTAATCATGAGAAATCGCGGTGCGTGCACCTACCTGTTTCCTATGTAACGCTGTCCGTGGAGAAAAAGAGACGGCGGGAGAGCCCGTATCCCCCACGGACGCGCTTATGGTTTTTAATGCCCGGATGACAAATATGGTGTATTTAGCGATATTTATGCGAGCGGATCACGTCAGCTTCCGCTGACTGGACTCCCGGATTATCTTGTCCCTAAGAAATATTGCTTTCGCCATTTGTCGCTACGTAACCTGCTGTAACGTTCTGTCTCGCGATATTAAGTTACTTCCAGCCACGCTTTGGAAATTAAGAATGGAACAGGCGGTGCACGGTACAGGGTGTCCATGAAAGAGCCTTGGAGAATTAGGTGTAAGTGTGTGCTACAGTCAACATTAGGGAGACAAGAGTTCTGTGGGTTAAATTTTGTTGATTTTCTCTGGCGATTATAGTTAAAAAGTGTAATTTGATTATAGGATATGTGTCGAGCAACATGAATCAAGCCAGAAATTTTTAAAGCTTTACAGAACGCGAGATTTCGCAACATCGAAATTAGAGTTATGGACAATAAAGTGCAGCACGCAATCTTGATATTCTTGAATAAAAAATTACCACGAATCGCGATCTTCGGTATTTTAGACAGCCACCGATGTGGAAGGTGTCATGTGAGTAACGGTTCTCGACCAGCTCGAGCCAAAAGCTGTTGCGTGAGTTGCGATTCCTGAAAAATTGGCACGTCGAGCAACTGCTGGTATTCCAAAGGGGACAATTTACAGCGTGTGGCGTGAAATCAGGAAAATTGATGCGTGCTGCGTCGTTGGCATTTTGTGGCGCCCCAAGTTGTCACGCGAACGATACTTGCAGAAAACTTTGTGTGGGGGTGCGATTATCGACACTTTAAACACAGCTAATAACGACTTGTGAAAGTTCCTATTCGTTTTCCAAATTGAAAAGAACTAACGCCACGGTAATATTCAGTCTTTAAAGCGTGTTCATCTAAAAAGAAATCTATCTCGAAACCTATCAATCCCACTAAACACCTGTTTTGCTCGAATAATATTGAAATCCCAACGCGATGTCTGACATGGACTCTCTATTCAGTCCACATCCACGACGCGACGTACCTACAACAGTGCCTGAAAGTAGGAACGAACGAAACTCTGCCAACAGTTGGTTTAGACGTTAAAACAAGGGAGCCACTGTAGATTTTCGACAGCAGCATGATCCATGGGAGAAGACACAGGGAGCGAGGCGTTCCTCGCGTGCCCTCACGCACGAAATTCGTTAAGGCCGCGCGTGGGCGGGTTACCGACGTTTCTGCTTATGCTTTTTTCGCTATTTCTTTTCGCGAAGACATCAGAGTGCTCTTACACAAGGTTGCGACGTCCCTTCCGCGGCCCGAGCATAAGTTATACGCGTATTATGCGGCTGCTGGGCAGCCGGCAGCATCACGAAACGGTAACACGAGAAACCGGACCCACATCTAACGCACACCCGCGCACACCGACTTGTGGGTGTAGGGAGCTGCTACCACGTGTGGCAGTTGGCCGTTTCGTCGATTTCCATCACGATAAAATCCGCTACCGCGCCACTGCTCCTCTATCATCTTCCCCCGCTGTATCCTAATCCTCGTAAAAACGTCCGCGATTCCGGCGAAAAGAACGCCTACTTCTGGCAACCTAACCGTCCACGGGATGCCATTACGTCGGCCCCTCCTAATTTGGAGATTTAAAAGGTGTCCGTCCGCCGAGTTATCATCTCTGCGCTCGATTGTCCCTGCGTATCGGTCATCTGCGATAGGAGTCAAACAACCGAGATAGTGTACATTCTTCTTGTGGGAGGAATCTTAAGGAAGGGAACCACCATTTTTTGAAAGCTGCGCGCTTACCTGTAGCTATTTTAATATATTTTAAGAAAACGCTCGAATTTTTCAATTCGGAGCAAATGTTGGAAAGTTACACGACCGGCCGTTTGGTACTTTTTTTTGCAGGGCCTAACGTTATCGTATGCTGTGGCCATACTACCCAAAATTTGTTCAATCCAGACGCATAAAATATTAGTTAAATATATGTATTTTCAGTGGGTAATGAAGATTTTTCGTAGAAAGTTACATTTCATTATAAAAAAATGCCTTGAAAATAGCCTTTATTTTCGACCGTCACAGTGTCTCGCTGTGAATTCTGAGAAATATGATGCAAATCTTCAACTCTAGACTTGTTCATTGCCAAATATTCTACTCCAAGTATTTATTGCATCACGCCCAAATTCACTTCTTATTAAAGTAGCTTCAAAACTCCATGATTGATAAAGTAGTTGGTATACAATTTATTTTAACTAAAATATCGGGCACTGTATCCTTACAACAATTTATTAGTTAACAATTGCGCGAAAATACCATCCGAATACTAATATTAAACGAGGTGGAAGCGAGTACACGTCAAATATCCGAGCGATGCAATAAATATTTCCAGCATTGTAATTCGAGAAGCGAATAAACTATTTCGTTTCAGTTTCACGCCGATTCGTCGTATCCTTTTCATTCATTCTTCGCGCTGATTCACCTTAAATCGATTACACGCCTCAACAGGTGAGGCCTACTTGTCGAGTCATGGGAGTTTCTGAAACGTAGGAAACGAATTACAAATGTGTTTGAAGGGGAAAAATTGCGGCGTGTCCGTGATAAAGAATTTCGACTTTACACCGCGGGATGTACGGCTTCGTAATTTATCTTCCCTTCACAAGGGGCGCAGCGGGATGCAAAATAAACCTGAGACAATGAGACTGTCGAGGAGGAAACTTTATTTCCTCGTTGCTTCAGCGTTGCGCTCAACTAACCCCATTATTCGGATTTTCATCTAATTAGAATTTGACGTGGGTATAGTATCTTCACAGGTTCCAGTATCTTTGAAAGGATTCGAAATTAAAGTTCCACGTATATTTAGTCCAGTAGCTTTAAAAAGATTTCGAACAAAAGGAGCTGCAAGAATTTACCGTTTTCGATTTTTCTGAAATTTTTAAATAGCCAAGCACAGATGTGCCCGAGACGAGGACCATTCCGCGTCACAACCTGATTCGAGCACTTAAAAGCTTTAATTCATGGGACTGGATTTTTTTTCATCAGCCGAGGTATATAATTATACGAAACCTACGCCGAATCTTAATAATTTTGAGATCCAAGTGTCTGATTTCTAAAGGTTTATTAACACAAATCCAATACGGCGTGATTAACTGGCAGGCGAACGGTCAGTGGCTAGAAATGGTCCCACGGTAGAATGTGAATTAATAGGTCCCCGATAAAGCTTGGAAATCCTTAATGAAAAGACCATTAGCATGATAGAGGTACGACTATGCCCGGTAAAACACGGGTCTGGCACAACAGCTATTTATCTTCTTTACTCTTGTAACGTGTCCGTGACCCTCCAGACACATGTACACGCGTGTACACACCGATTAAATAGTTCGACATCTCTGGTGGCAGTTTATCCGACGCAAAAGCGTTTTGGCCGACGGCATTAAATAAAACCTTCGATCTTCATTTAAATAGGTACATTTCACCGAGTACGCTTCGGAGCATTAATCGACGACTGCAACTAGAAAATATATGTACTTACGGTATCAAAGGAAACTTGAAATCGATAATGCAGCCGAGGACTCGAATTATAAACGGTATCCAACGGTAGTATTACCATAATTATCAGCGTACAAGAGGCCGTGATGGCCACGCTATTGCCACCAGGCTCGGGGCGTTGAACATTCCGAATCAGAAGTGCCCATTTACAAATAACTTTGAAGCAAAGCGCGGATACCAAGAAGAGCGCGCTAACCGAGGGATACCGCGTGCAGAAGTGTATCCTCGAGTACCCGGAATACTCTTTCTCTCCCTCGTGTTTCTTGATTACTCGAGATACCCCGATTCATCCACTGGCTTGCTCCTCCGCAACAGTAATGCATCGAACACAGCGTCCCGCCTGCATAGCCTACATTTTGCTCGGCGTATGGTACCTATCTCGGAGAGGGCCCCGGTTTAGCCTGCGCGCGCGCGCTCGAAATACCGTGGACGCTCTGAATCCATTACCGCGTACACGTCGTCGGCTGGCCTTTTGCAGCGCCAGCTGAACGCTCCTTACGGCGCAACGCCACTGTTAAACGCCCCGGGCATAATAAATAGCGGGCTGGCCGCGGTGACAGGACAATCCTTACCTACTACGACCACGTGGCCGAAGACCTGATCGTTGGCCACGTGGGAACAGTTCCACCGGTGATGTCTGAACTGATGTCGGCACTCGCGAAGTCCGAGCTCCGCGCCCTCGCCCACCGCTGGCATCGCGTGCGGCGCTTTCCTGCACTGCTCCCGTTGACTCTTCGCCAGGCCAGGAATACGCCCGCAAACAGCCGCCCCGACCACCACCGCTCCGACCACCCTGCAACCAAGCCGATTTACCGTGTGCGTCTTCATTGTCAGAGGACTTTTTGGCAGGACCACTCTTATCTCCCTCATTGGTTCTGGGAAAACGGTGCATTAAGGGGTTGGTACGTTTTGGGAGGTGAGTTCGAGAAGGTTGGATAGCAGAGAATCTGTGAGATAAGGGTGGCATATTATGAAAGGATTTTCACCACTCGGTATATGACGGTACAGTTTTGAGGAGTCTTTGTACCTGGGGATATTCAGGTTCTTAATGTGCAGGGATATATAAAAAGGATATAGGTATGTTACTTTAAGTGAGAGTCATTGATAGTATTAAATATGGAATGCAAAAAAAAAAAATAAAAAACGAGAAAATGTCACAACTAGCCCCGGTCTCCCCTACCTACTCTAGTCGTGCTGCTACTCTCATTCTCTTGCTTGTTTCTTGGCCTCGATGAAACTGTATTTATGTGTTATTGTACCGAAAGTTTCAATATTCTTTCCTATTGTCGTATTAAATTATTCGCCACGTTTCCCGCCCAACATGCGGTGAACAAGCTTCCCATAAATTCCTTTGTAATGAATTTCTTCCACGTCGCATCGAACACGGAATCCTATGTACCACCAAATTGTACAGGAAATTTATGGCTTGTTCTATGAGCCGCCGACCCCCGTTGCTCAGGATGTTAAATCAATTTCGTATGAATTACCGACCGGCGTGACTTCGATTTCGAATGGCTACAAGAGCGACTGGGTACCGTTTAGCATCCGCCAACATTGAGAGATCGAGGAACGACGACCGGTAGTGGGCCTACCTGGTCGTACGACGAATTAAATCCCGATAAATTCGAACGTGTGAAAGTACGGAACGAGCGTGTCGACGAGGAGCCGGGCCCCAGCGACTCGTTCATTAGCATTTTAAGTTCCTCCGTTTCGTTGTCGTCGTATTAATTCGATTCCGGTGGTACGTTATACTTCACCGCGTACGCGACGCTGTCCACCGCTAAGAAATTAACGATGCTTCGATCTTTTTATCCCACGATCTCGCAACCTCCCCCTGTATCCGCTCCCTTTGCCTGTCTCGGACATTTTGCTGCAATGTGCCGCGAAAATCTGCAGATCCTTTGCCCGGCATACTTTGGCAATTACTGTCCGGCATGATGCATCGCGTTGCGCGAAGAAATCTTGAAAAACACCAAGGCGCGCGGTCTTTTTGATGCAACGACACGATGCAGCGGTGGAATTTAACGTTTTCACCACTGGCGATGTACGTGGCGGTTGCAAAAGCTTCATCTTCTCATCTCGAGGAGTGGGGGACATTTTTACCGACGAAGGGAATTTGTTTCGACTGTACTTTTGTCTTATTTCTTAGCACGCTTTCACTTGTGAGTTTGTTTTTGAATTTACCTACTTAACTTGGAAGAGAGATTACGTTTACCTTTTTTGAGTCTTTGAATCATACATAAATTAGTTGGAGATGGTTTCGGCTTTCTGATAGCTTTGAAGCAGTGATGAATAATAAATAAGAGTTAAAAAAAATTATTCGTCATATTTTTTTTAACTCTTATTTATTATTCGTAGTTTAGTTTCAATAAAAATTTTGCCCATCTCTGTTTTGAAGTAACGAGTTGTGCAAGTCTTTTGGAACTAACCAACGGGAAGATCGATTTTCAGATTATTTCATTCAAAATTCCTCGCTCCGGTGGACCCGTTCCTCCGCATCTAACAATTCCAGGGGCGACAGGATCCGATTACGATGGGTCTGATTTAATCTAATTTCTAGCCGATCGTCGAACCGAGAAATGTCTCATTCTGTATTATATAATCCATGGTCACAGGACTCGTGGTCCCGTATTAAAAGTTTAATGCCCATCCGTCATCCGGATCCTTATTTCGACATCTTCACGAGCAACCTGCGGGACGCGATCACTGAAAACGATTTACCTGCCGACAGGCTGAAACGTGATACGCTCAACCACCTACTGGTCCATTGCGTAATTCACATCCCATAAGTCAACCTCTCCGCAACGGTCAACGTTTCTAGAAATTCTGGATACCAGCACAGAATCCTTCCCCCACCTTCTTTTCTTCCAAAATCTAATAAGTAGAGTCTCGAATTCACTCGACAACAAATATCAAACGCAATCGCACGAATAACAAAACTCCTTTCCTCAAAGTCCTTTCATCCTGACGTATTCAGCTTTTTTTTAATTAATCATGGAATAACTAATTAATAACTACGATGAGTAGGTGCGCTACTTCCAACCATACAAGCAGACCTCCAGAAATCTCCGTGCCCAAGCATTTTATTAATGCCATACTTCGAATAAACGGCAGAATTTAAAAAGAAAAATGAATATACTATCGATCCCGTCGTTTGCCAGGCACACTGTGTACATTTCTCTTCCGTAGCCAGGCTGAAATCAAGCAACCCAGCAATTACGTAACCAGCATTCCGCTCCGTCAGTGGAGGGTTGAATTAAAACCGTCAATTAACCCTGCAAGTGTTAAAACCGTCAGGCCCCCGGTTATCTATCATCGCGGGCCCATCAGCGGTCCCACGGCAGCCGGCCTAAGGGAGCCACCGAAATCAAACAGGCCCGCGGCGGTGGCTGGCCGCGAACAGCGCGGCATAGACGTTCCCCTCCGTAAACAGTCATAAATAAACAGCGAACGTTATCGGTTGTCAACCGAGCCGATCCTCGCGATGGATAATGCATCGGGGCGACAGGCGCACCCGGGGGGTGGTTTATCGGGTGATATAGAAGCAAGGTGGTTTCGGGGGAGGCAGCGAACCGGGGAAGACTCCGCCACGGAGCGAGGGACGAAGGAGGGAGGGCAGGGGGGATAGGCAGGTTGAATTTCTGAGAAGCATGAAATTGCGACGATTACGCCGCGTCCCCGGGGCGAGAGTTATTTGCATTGGAATGCACCGCGCGGCTCGGTGGCCGAAACTCTCCACGTGGGACGATCTACAAGGTGTCCTGATGAACGTGAGAAGCTGCCAGGACGGCGGCCGCGTGCCGTGCGAAAACGAGCCGAGTGAAATCGCCCGGAGGGTCCCGTCCACCGCGACCTCCCTCGCCCCCACCCCGCCGCGTTCGTATAAACGAGGAAGACGTTGACGCGATGGGCGGCAATGAACGAAGGGCCCCGTCGCGTTCGTGATCTCCGTCGAGACATAAGGGAAGACATAATCGCGCTGCTCGTCCAGGTGAAGACGTTCCACGTCAAGGTGCCTGATGGCGCGTCAGCCTGTCGTGTACCGTTGGCTCTCGCTTCGAGAGATCCCTCGTTGTCCGCCGCGCTCTCCCATTTCAGTTCTCGCGGTTTCGGTTTGCTGTCGGGGAACGGCCGATACCTACTTGGTCGACCAGTGACGCGTAGTTCTTTGGTCCGTTTTCACTTTGATAAGGTGCAAAACAACTTGTCTGTTGATAATCTTTGTTTTAGGAATTACCAGTTCCTTTCCCCCTTTTTTGACTGACAGGGAAACGTTCTCAACTCGGAAATTCGATTTTAATGAAACTTCGCGTGAACGTGGAGCATACTGGAGTATGCAAGAAGCTATTCTTTTTATATGGAAATTCTTTCTGAAGGGGTAAAGGTAAAGTTGTACCTTAAAGTTATCGCGTTTTTTCCTATTTTTAATATAACCTCGTAACGGAACGAAATAGAACGGAACTTTAAATATAAGAATAGTTCAATTTTTTGCTTTATCACGGTAACAAAAGAAAAATATAAAATAAAACATGTCACCTATGTTGACGAAAAGGAAAATGCGATAACTTTCATTGAAATCAGAATTTTCGAGTTGCGAATGTTTCCTTGTGGCAGTTCTTGTTCATTTTTCGTTTCATCCCCTGTTCCCGTTTGCTTTCTATTTATGTGATTTTGGAAGATTCGGAAGAAGTGGATACTTCCTGTGGAAATACGGTAGATCATTGATTTTCTCACTGACATTGCAGTGTTTGCGAGGTGCTGATAAACTAATGCAGTGAAGGGTCGTGATTGTGCAGTAGCCCAGTGGAAGATTGTTCCATCGAAGTTTACGAGAGTATAAGAGCGTGTAAAGCCCGTGGCAATGGTTCAGCGTAGGTAATTACACGTTCGTTACGTCATTCGTTATTCCTAATTAGAGACGCTTAATGTTACAACACCTTTAGGGCACATCTCAAACGAGCGAGCTGAGCTGATACTAATTATTTATTTGTCTTACCTGGTGGTCATGTAATTACTGTCTCCAGTAATGCAATTGCTCCTACGAGACCTGAAAGCTCTTACACTTCTATTTTAAATCGTTTTAGCGTTGCTCAATATCTATGCGAGGAGAACACTCCATCTAATCGTAGCTTCGCAAAGTATTCTTTAAAATAATACTCATTGAATGTAAAGAAACTAAGTATACGTAGAAGCTGACTTTTTATAACTCGACAATGGAATTCTCAGTGTTCTTCGCTCCAAATATTCCCCAATATTGGAGCAAGTAGTACGTTCAATTCAATTTTCTGTTGCACTCGCATTGCTTTCGCATCGAAACTACGATCTTCAACTTTATGTACTTCTGAGAGCCAATATTTCCTGCTCCTAGCATCCCTCTTACGAATTCACCGTGGTACAGGAATTCCAAGCGAGCGGATGCTGCGAGTTGTGACACAGATTTTGTATCTCGCTTGGCTGGTCGAGTTCTCTTGCAGGGAACTCGCGGTGCCGCTGTTCCGTTCTTAGTATTCTGCTCAGGTTAACCGAGAACAACGGACTCGTGTGCATGTGCTCAGCAGCAACACACACGTAGCCATTACCGCGTAATGTATAACATTACGCCCTCCTCGTACAGGGGCTAATGGTGCGCCATTTGCAGCAGGCCACTTCAGCACCGTGGGCCACCGTAGGTCCTTTAAAGCCGCTGTCGCGACGATTTCCAGCAGCACCAAATCTGTACCGACGATTACTTTATCCCTACCCTACGTAACTCAATAATTTGAACTTCAAGTTCACTCTAATATTCCAAAAGTAAAGAAATACACTACCCAATTACACTCGTCGTCTTTTACACTAATTATTTCCTCAAAGAAAGCATTGAATTACGTTTCCCATCGTTTTAAGTATAAGAAGCACTTGTAATGAGTCTATCAGGGAACTCTACGCATCTCCAACCCCTTTGGAATTTCAACGAAATCACGGATATCCAGAGCGAAGTGTATTTGTCTCGCGTACTTCATTATCGCGACTCGCCGTGACCATACAATAGGAATTACGTTAATCATAACTCGTAGCGGTGGAAAGCCAGGCAGAGTGGCGATAGGGGCGTGCAGAGATTGGGGAAATCGAGGGAAATCGTCGGGCTGGTGGCCGCGCTACTTTACATAATACCGTCTTTACAGGCTACTGTTAAAATGCCTTTCACGGTATCGCATGAATTCTCGAAAGCTGACTCTGACGCCCCCTTCTCGCTTGCGATCGATCATTACAGTCGGCTTTCCACGTTCCTCTCGCCAACAGCGGCGCTCACAGCGGAACCATTTCCACGGACGTTCTATACGGATCCAAACAGGCCACAGGTGCTGTATAATGTTTGTTATCGACAGGCGTAACGTCGTTTCGAAAATTTCTGGTTTCCGTTCTGAGCTCCAACAGCACCGCCTTTACCCTCTTCCTCCTTGATGATCAGGCTCAGTCACTTCCACTTCCTTGTGCTTTGGAAGGCCTGCAGGCTTTTAAACAGAGGCTGCAGGTTCTCCGGTGGATGGCGAAGAAGGTAATTAGGTCGTGGTATAATTCCAGCGGTATAATGTTTGTTGCTCTCGCGAAATGCTTATAAAGATTTGCTGACAGGATGGTTTAGATCTGGCGAGGCGTTGGAGGACGAAAATTTAAACGACAACAACAGCAGAAATGTTCGAAAAATTTTTAAGCTAAAGTTGACTTCTGATATCTTTTTCTTTTACCAAGTTTGGTGTCCTTATAATCTAAAAGATGCGAATTTGTTTTTTATATCTACATAATTAGTATACATGCACTTATTGTAGAAATAGAAATGAAGAAGTAAAATAAGAAAATTTAAGTACACCTAAGACACCGAAAAAGTTGCAGTCAGCTTCCCCATTGCAGCAATGATAATGAAGTATATTTGTACAAGCAACGTTGAAGGGAAGAAACTTAGCGAACAGTATAAGCCTCGAAAGTACTTACACGGGCAACGTCCACATTACACGATACACACCACTATACGATTATTTCTTTTTGCCAACACGCAGCGTAATTACATTGAGAGTTAAACCCCCTATTGGTCCCTTACTTTGGCTGCGATTCGTTGTAATTTGCGATCGTTAAGGTTGCGCCGGGCGCCCGTAATATGATTTATATTTAAATTAAGTTTCCTTATTTGAAGAAATTCAATAGCAGAGGCTGAGTAAAGCGGGCTAACCTCGTAAATAGGATAATTGTAGAGTGGTGTGAACAGAAAATCTGTAGGGTGGCCCCTCTGGCACGGTACTGCGCACCGTGCGTTCTTACTATAATTATCAACGATTACGAGGATTATTGTAATCCCCTGACCGAGTGGTTTCGCGTCGGGGAACTTTCTAAAGTGCTCCTGGCTCTTTTTGTTCTTCGGTAATTCGTCACGCGATTCTATTCACGCAGAGTCCTTAACAATCGCAACGAAACATTTCATTCCTTTCGTTACCCGCGCGTTTCTACCACTGTTTCTGACTTAATTACGGGCCGTCATCATCGGTTCTCCACGTCCATCGAATTTGACCGCTTCCACTCGAAATTATAGCCCCGCTTTCCCTTCTCCCTCCCGTTGCTCGTTTCGCTTTGATCTATGAACAGACGTCTTCGAGCAGTCGCTAACTGGCGCTCGTTAGAGAAATGGAATGATCTACTGGGAGCCATTTTTTTCTCTACTAAATTATACGGTAACTCCTGCTGCTCGAGCTGCTCCTCCGCGACAAGTTTTTGTCGAGCGCTTTGAAACTGGGAAATCGATTCTAATGGCACCGGACGAAGAGTTATGGAGCGATCTAATTGTAAGTAGGAGAAGAGGAGCGAGGGATTCTTGTTAGAATACATTGACCGTGGGTTTCTGTTTATTAGATAAGCGACAGAGAAATGGGTTAACTACCTCCACGGAGATGAACAGATTTGAGAAGATCCAAAAGTTTTAGATAATGGAATTAGAGTCAGATAGGAGAGATTATAAATCAGGTTTTTCAAAGGATCTTCCCGATGCTCGATTGACGTCACTTTTATTAACCACTTAAACGGGTGTCAGGAAGTTGCGAGGCCCTTGAAATGAACTTTTTTCGGACAACATCACAGGCAGCTTCACCAGTGAAAAGGGAATTCGTTTCGGTTGACGTAAATCCTCGGACTGATGCGCGATGCTGCCAGGATACGTCCGTTAATACTTGTTATAGTAGCTGATGCGTTACGATGCAGGCACGGTCAGGACGGCCCTCACGGTTTAGAGTTACAGGGACACGAAATAATCATTCCGCTGATGCAAATAACGTGTTCGGTGTGCTTAGGATTTTAATACGCAAAGTGCAAGATTTCTGGATAAGGTTCCTAGAATTCTGCGATCTGTTAATTAGAGATTAGTATAATAGAGATAAGGCGCAGAATTTCTATCTATATTTACAACAGAAGAAAGTGAAATTCGCCGCCGAGGCCTTCCTTAATCCCTCGATTGTAACGTCGCGATTATTTACCAAATAGGCACCGTTTACACCCGGAAGTCTCGATTATCAGGGATGCAGCATGCATAGGGTCATTCTTCGCGTCATGGGCGATTACTATAAAATCGTAGATTGCCATCCTTAACCAACTATTCACGTGCGCATCCTGTTTACCAAAGGTTACCTACCGGTTAACTGTTTGCGTTAGGACTATTACGGTTGGCGTCCACTGGCATTACACTATCACCGTTACATCACCGACTGTAACTATCTATCCCACTTATCGGATGATTGGTCCTGCCAACTGGCAGTGCAACTAATCTTCTCGAGAATACTTGTTCCCTGACACAGTGACAAAGTAATGCAGAATGCTTGTACATTCTTCGTACTCGACGTTTATTCTTCCATCGCGTTGCAGTTGCATGTGAAAATGGGAAAGCGAAAAGTTTCACCGTTCTCTGTAAAGCGTGCACGGTGTTAGTGGTTCTTTGAAACGTGATGCTTCTGGATAAGTTAATCTCCGCCAATTACAAGCTCGAGTCTTTCTTTCGTTTCTCATTCCATTCGATCCTCTTGCAATCGATAGACGTGGAATGCACAGGAGAGCTTGCCTGTCCGAAGCAAGAACCACGTGGATCGAGAGTAACAGCCTTAGGAAAGGCTGGAACAGCGAACACGGGATCAGTTGTGTTCGCTTTGCGAGTTTCTTTCGATGATATCTCGATAGTCAGTGGCGGGTGACGCTGCAGGAATTCTCTTGCCATGGATCCGCGTGTACAATGTTACCTGGAAACTGCATAATCTCGCGAGGAAGTATTTATATGGTAACACGTGTAAGAGATTCAATCTCTTCACATCTTGGAGAATGTCGACGCTCCTTTTTTTCCCCCGTTTCATCTGCATTTCTCGAGAATAATTCTTCGAAAGTCTAGGTTCCAATCTGACACACGTAGGTTATATTAATATTGCGATCCAGATGATGCACACTAGGGCGGTTCTTTTTTTCGACTTTTGAATTTTCTTCTCGACACCCCCCAGAATAGTTTCAAATAATAAAAAAAATCTGTGTAAAGTTTGAGCCGGTTCGGATAATTGGAAAAGATGCCCCTGGCCCTTGAACATTTAAATAATCATTTAACAGCTCACGAAGCCCATTTTTTATAATAGTTATTGATTACATAAAAAAAATATGTCCATCTAAAGTTGTAGATCCAGACAAGTAGCATCTTTTATGATCTATTTAATCCGAAAAACTAAAGAAAAAAACTTTCACCAACAGTAAATAAGAGCCACCATAATGTGCCGCAGCTGCGATAACAGAATTGACCAGTGCTTCCAAGAATCCTGAAAGCTTACAAGTCAGACCACTGTCATTGCTATGTAGGATGTCGATAAAGGTAGTCTAATTTATTACAATCACCTGCGACTCGCGGAAGCTTTCGCAATCGTTGGTTACCCAACAACTTTCGGCTCGAAGGATTGCTTAATCAATTAGGTACCATTTTACCCCCCATCTTTTATCATCGATTATTCTTATCTAATAGTTTCAGAAGTCTCGATCTTCGCGGAGCGTGTAGTTAGAATTGCACAAACGGTACCCCAGAGCGAAGAAACGTTAGTGGTTACCGATTCGCGTGCCAAATTATATAATCGCGAGAGCGTGTAATGTCGGGTAATGCATTAGATTAGGGACCCTTTAAATTTCGTCGGCCCAGTAAGCTGAATAGCAACTTGTCCGTACATATTACTTACACGGTCCTCGTAATCCGAAGACATTTACTGCAGGGTATATTTACGAGGGTCCAGTAGCAACTCTGTTAATTATAGCACTCGATACACCCATGCGAATGATTCAATGCCCCGATACCAATCTCACCAGCGGGCCAGATACGTAATGGCGCGGTTTTTGCGCCCGATCGCTGTTCCTCGTTCATTTCACCCCTATTTAACGAAACGTGTTGTAAGAGCGTTGTAACGGGACATTAGCTGATAATGGGATTATTGAATTCCTGGGTGTAGTCGCGGAGATAGGGCAAGTCGACGAATTAAATAGAAATAACAGAAATTAACGGATCACTTGTGCGCAAGAATAGTGAAAGTTCATCGTCCTTCTGGATCTTGCCGAGGGATTTCGTCTAATATAAAACACGACTCTGGACTTGTAACGCGTGCATGTAAATTGATATCGATTCACGGAGAGTCTCGTGCACGTGGAATTTTCAGCGATCCCGCGGCAGATCGGATCCACGAGGAACGTGGAAATATTTCGTAAAACCCGTGTTACCGTTTTCGTCGGCGAGTATTTCGTCATCGTCGTCGAGAGAAACGGCCGGTGCTCTAACAACGAAGCTATGCATCATCCCCTTATCTAGCTCGCAGATTCACGACTCGCGATCTCGGCGTCGAGATACGCAGGCCGAGCCTTCTGCTCGCTCCGCTGACGCACGTGTGTTCGCGTGCATGCGACCGCACGGAAATCGCGCGGGGCATTTAATGATATTCAGGGGGATACGTTTTTCTGTCACCGAGTGTCACTTTAAGAGGCCGGATAAAGAATCATTAAACATCGGCGCACCGGCGATAAGATTGCGAGAACGCTTTCGGAATTGATTTATCATCCGGCTGTATTTTCGGGGGATATAAATTGGCCTGTCTCTCGTCACGAATTACCATGAATCATCGTGCACCAACGATTACTTGGATTCGAACGATCTTCAATGGATAAACGTTGGAGCAATGAATCGAAGCAGATGGCTACACGATTCGTTTCGATTGGAAGTTTAGGTAAGTTTAAAATTGGGTTCCCAGTGATCGACTTACAGAATTTAGAAAGTGTACCTCGCCAGGGTTGTTTCTATAAATGAAATAATATTTATGATACATGTAAATGGTGCAGCATAAAGATCCCAAGCGTGCACGCGTGCATCGATGCACCTGTTGCAGCCAGTTACGTCAGCTCTCCTTCACGAGTCTCCACATCCGTGGACACAGCGAGCGCGAGAAACGAAGGGGGCCAGTGTTCGCGAGATTCATTGTTCCAGGTACAGGAGGGGCGTAAAACTGCGCGAGCAAAGATATACAGCGTACAGGTGTACGGGGGCATTAGCTGGTGCCGCGAGTATTCAGACTATCCGGCCTGGACGCCGTCGTGAAATTTACCGTCGCACGAGTGGGCCCTATCTCCCGTCACTTTATTGCCGCTTATCGTCCCGGTCGATTTCGTTTCTCCGAGCTTCGTCCACCGCGTTCCCGTTCCCGATCTCCTGGCGTCTCTGTCAGTGTCCCACTGATCGGTCCCAGGGCCCGAGGACCCTTCGATCTCCACCCGACACTCGTTTATCCGGCGTCGGAATCTTCGAGACAGTTTTCCGTGTTGCCTTGCCCGCGACAACACGGAGGATTCCACGTTCCACGTCTCTCCTTCTCGCCTGGGGTCCGTGAAGATTTTAACTCGACAGCCCGTGGCGAATGGGTTTCAGCCTCTCGATACACCGTGACTAATCGGTGGCGAGGTGTCCGTGGAAGTTCTTGGGATAGGTCCCGTGTCGGTGCGTCTCGTTGCCAGCCGCACACCGCTCCCTGCCACGATTATATTCAAAACTGCCTTCGCTCTGGTTACGATGACTCCTCGCGGGATTCGATACGCCTATTCGAGGCCCGAAGGGGGGCTCCGGCGGATTAAAACGCGCCCTCGAATGCGAGCCAGGCCCGGTTACTGGGCCAGCACGACGTTTCGGATCTGGTCTAGCGACAAAGTGAGCCTGGGCCCCCTTTGGGGCTAGAATCGGCCGCGTCATCGGCGATTCATCGATAATCGATTCTCGCCGGCGGCGGCCCCGTTTATCCGGTGCGTGACATCGACGGTTCTTCTCGATCGGCCCGATCAACGGCGTAATTGTTTTTATTGTTGGCGGCTCCTCCTTCGATTTGTCGATCTTGCATGGCCCTGTGGGAACGTTCAACGTCGAAGCATTTCATTTTTATAATGGATAGAGACTTGCCTGTCGCGTGTGTGCCGGTTGGAGGGGATAAGCTTCCAATACTCAAAATTATCGGAATTATTGGCGCGGGAAGAAAGCAGGTAGATTTCGTTATTGTTGATCATTTTATTACGCAAGGTTTTCTATTCCCAGTGGCCTATATACTTTGCCCACGTTACACCTAGGTATCCGTTCACACGAATTCAATTCAGGATCGCATTTACGGTTTCGTCCCGCGGTCGGTGATGGAAGGTGGACGGGGCGCGCTGCAGGGAACCCGGGATATTGAATAAACCGCGCCGTAAATACGGGAATTAGATATGAAGTGATACAGTTCGCGCGCGTGCAAGGTACCTGCGGGCTGCTCACTAAATAACGCAGCCACGGTGGGAAGAGGCCGGGCGGCCCACGTACCGCTGGCACGGGGACCACTTAGTAAGTCCTTAATCCTTATCTATGCGTATCGCGCATATGCAATGCAAAGTGGACGCGAATATTGGCCAGGGCGAGAGGGATCAGTCGGCTTATCGGCCGAGATAAATGCGGCTTTGCGTGGATCGCCAGGCGCGGGCCGATCAGCCCGGCCCCCGTCAGGAAAGCACGCGCTTGCGACACGCTCGCTGCCCCGTCAATGCGCTGAATGCCCCGAGTTCGAGAGCCTGCAGCCTTTTTGGACCATCCACGAGGCTCGGTGTTTAATTTCACTCGCGACTCCGCCGACCCGCGGGTCGCGTGGGCGTGCGCGCGCGTCGTGTGCGATCGTCGCTTTATGCGCGTGTAAGCTAGACTTATTATTGGCCGGTGGGTGTCGGAAAAGGGTCCATCGAAAAAGCGATACTGGTGTTATTCGCGCTGTTAAGGGACCGATTTTTCAAGCAATTTCATGATTTTTTTTCTAGACTTTGGGGCTTTGCGTACACTTCTATTCATCTTTTGGAAGTTTAAAATCATGGAGGATGATTTACAATGTTTACAACTTTCAAAGTTCTAAGTTGTCGCGCGCGATGTCATCCGAGTATCCTTGCTGACTTGTCCCAAGGCTAGCGGCTATCGTATTGGGCAGAAAAAATAGAATCAAACGTTTTTTTAATCCTCATGAGTATCGGTGTCACGATCAGAAAATTACAAAGAAATCTACAAAATGGCAATGGGGTTAAAGAGAATATATATTTTTTCCTAAGGTTTTCGTAACTTTCATGTGCCTCAAAAAAATCGAAGTTTAGAAAATATTGCCCTGATTTTGGTAGGGGTGATAGCGGCACTCATACGGATTAGAGAAACGTTTGATTCTGTTCTCGATACAAGCAAATGAATTAATTGCAAAATATGCAAGTCGCTGGCAACTTCACTGTTTTTCCCACCCCGGAATGATCAATTCCCCCGTGACTGTCATGCAATTAAACTTTTTCAGCAGACCCCAGCTGTATTAGCCGGTTCAGCTTGCTTGTTACGAGCTGAGTAGGTTCTAATTAAAAAGTCGTGTATCAGGTCTCGAGTGCAGACTGTACCGATGCGATGTGGGAATAGTCTTTGGAAGTACAAGGTGGTACGTTTTTATCAACACGATTCTGCTGACGTGTAATAATCGCTGGGCGATATACAGCGTGGCAGTTTCCTCTCTGAGCTGCTTATCGACTTACATTTAGCCATACCACTGCCAATTCTATTCCTCAGCGACGATGCCAGCCTTAATCTTGGCAGAGTTTTTAAGCAATTCCACATTTAATGGCTACAAGTACTACAAAAATTCTCGACCCCTCCTTCAAGCTTCCCCCAATTAATCTCCGAGGCACCATATGGATCTTGGCGCTCGAAACGAAACTTACACCCTATATGCGAGCGAATAGGACGCATCGATAAGAATTTCCAATTAACAACGCCACGTCGAACGTTGCAATTAGTCTGGACCTGTGAATGTCGATGCGCACGGTGCACCGATGTAAATTAGCACGTCGCGGAGTTGGTGATCGCGAGTCAACGCGGACCACGCCGCGAGGACACCTCCACGTGCCTGGTGCGTGTCGCTTACGCGATGGGAAAAATCAGATTAATCGTCGGCGGAGAGTCGAACACGTGGACGGGGTACGGTGGTCGCCGAAAAAAAAAGACGCGTTTTATTGTATCGAGCGTAACAGGATCCTCGTCCCTCGATCCTCGTCGTTGGTTTCCATCGCAGGAAAGAATCCACCACCATCAGCAGGTTAATTTAATTCGTATTCAATGCTAATGGAAGGTGAAGTGCTCGTGATTCTTCGCGTCCACGTGTCAGCCTACCTACGCAGCTTCTCCTCGCGCTCGCGTCTCCCGGGACGCACGTGTCTGCCGGCGAGAATGGGTCCTGTTCCCGCTTTCCCCGGATTCCGATCCCGAAATCGCCCTCCCCCGCGACAGTCGGGTTATTTACCGTCGGCTGCTACCCTCGCAGGGGAGGGAAATGAAAGAAACATGTCGAACGTCCACCGTTACGATCTCCGACAAATTTTGACCACGAGCAGCGGAGTTATTACCGGTCGGAACGGTTTGTAGGGGACTGACGTTTATACTCGACTGGCACTAATTAAAAAGAACCAACGGGGAGGCCGGGGCGACAGATAAGATCGTCGTTGACGCGACGGAAACTCAAGCCCCGTAGCTCTCGCGCCCCTTTCTCGGCAGCAGGTGAGATATTTTGCACCGCGACCGTCTCGAAGCCCTCCCTCGGGGTTGCCACCACCTCGAGTGGTCTATTAGCTACGGTTAGAGAAGCCTGGAGTTAGGAGGGAAGGTGGAGATTCGAACGGGCGATACGAGGAATTTAGCGAACCTAATTAGCGACAGTTTGATTGGTGAATAAGTGAATTTAAATTTACCTTTACTTTGGGAAATATATGGATCTCCACGTTGTATTACAAGTAACGAGAAAACGAGGTATGATTCGGTGTAATATTTACAACGTAGGACAAAAGGAAAATATGGGAAGTCTTCTTTGAAAGAGGCCATCGGTTTTCTCGCAAGGCTCGTCGCATTGAAATTCTTGCGAGGAGCAGAATGGAGGTGAATAAAAGGCATTCGTGGAGTGCCGCGAGAGAGGCATCTAAAGCTCGTTGAAAGCGAGGGGAAAAGCGACGGGAACAGGTGAAGCTGACGTTCCACGAGCGATGAGAGACCTGGTAACTGGTCCCAGGGAAAGGAAGCGGGCTCGCATAAATTCGCGATATTATCTTGGCGCAAAAGGTATTCTTCATCCCGAGGAGAATGTCCGTCGCGGATTCCCACGCACGAGAGCTCGTCCAATTTCGAAATTTCGGGGTCGACCGGGTTAAATGTTAACACGGGAATTATGCTAATTTTTCGGCAGCGGGCTCGGCCATCGGGACATTCGTCATCAGCCGCGGGCCGCGGGTTTCTGCTCGCTTTTTGCGGCGCACGATTATGCGAATGTACGGCGGTGGTCCACGGCGAAGAGGAACTGGATTTGAAAGTCTAATTCCTCCTCTCGTTTCCCTCTTTTTTTTTTAATATACTATTTTCATACGAGAGCCTGCGCGATCCTTACTAATGCCCGCGCTTTCATCTAATGCGCGATTGTTGTCCCTTGTCGTTCCGTAACGGGCTGGGGATTCCCCTCGTTTCAACTACGCGAAGCCAAAATTCAACGCCTCCGGTTCCGTTTTGTAAAATCTGTGGTGTCTTGTATTATTATTTTATGATTTTGATATCACTTTAGATTAAGTAGACGATATTCAAAATCTGCTTGATTTCTCTTACACGGAAGTCAGTGGTTCTAACAATGAGAGCAGAAGGACCAGCAAAGACAGCCGAAAGGAACCCCGGACGAGTTCGTAATTTACAGGTCGGCTCAGACGTGATGGCCGGGGGCGTGGCCCGTGTATTATTTGACGCGCGCTTTCGGACGTAAATTCCAAGACCCGTACTAATCCACGAAATTATATTTCAGCTAAGGCCCGCCCGTAACAAAGCTCGTCTCGTATTTTTGGCGATTAGCCCTCTTTCGCCCGCTTGATGCTAAGTTATGAATTTCCGGCGATCGCTCGCAACACTGTGCTCGCTCTCATCGTCTCCCACACCGCGCGAGTGGGAGTAGCGGCCACGTCTTTCGTAGATTTCTCTATTTCAGCGTTAAGGACCGATTCTCCCTCGGCTCGTGATTAGCGATGGGATTTAAAGGGCGCGTGGGAGGCGAGTCCTCGTTGCAGTCTTGAAACAGTTCATTTCTTTTCATATTTATTACGTATCACAAAAATAAATATACTACCATCATTGCGGTTTAAGTAGCTTAGCCAAATTGCTATACAAAGTGTATCAAAGAAACTCAAATGAAATCTTTGGAAACTTGCCCTAAATGGATCACTCAGGATTTATCGATCTCATTAGAATCTAAATGCCTAGATTTTTTTTCTCGCTCAGGACTTCGCTATTCAGCGGAAGAATAAAATTTCACAGCATAAATAAGGTCATGTTCCTCACAGATGTGCTTAACTATCAAGCGAAAGCTCACCTTGGGGATAATGCTCTAATATTCAACCTTTCCATCGAACCTCTATCGTCGCCCAGATATCGCGAGCCACCTTCACACTCCGAATCATCGTCTTTCATCGCGTGTTACCGCGAACGTACTTGAGGCAAGGAGAAACAGAAGTGGACGGAAGAGTTGCAGAGGCGAGAGACATCTCGGATGTAAAAAGAGAAAGAGGGGAGCTACGCGTACAAAACTGAAAGAGGGTCAAAGGGAGAAAGAAGGAAAGTGGCACGGTGTACGGTGGAAAAGAGGAGAGACAAGTCCTCCTGTATGGTAAAAAGGTGCAGCAAGTGCGACCCCCTCTCGCATGGGCGTTTCTTCTGATGTCGATAGTGGGGATGGGTGGGTGGATGGCTGGAGGGAGGGTGGGGAGAGGGGGGCAGCGATTCAATTTATGCCCCGACAATGCGGCTTTGTCTCGCCAAATTATCATACATGAACCTACATGCATAATCCCGTGGCGGCGTATTATCATATCATAGACGCGCATTAAAGTACCGGTTCCCTCCCCAATCCCCCTGGCCCCCCTTCTCCGCCGCCCCTGGCACTGACGCGAGAGGCGCCTGTATTTATATGGCCGAGAAAAGCACATTGCTTTCACAACGAGCGCATCCTTTCATCGATTAAACGCCTCGACAGCGCGATTTCGCGGCCTGTCCTCGTGCCTGCTCGCAGCATCCGTAACTCCAAAGTCCATGCTATCATTGGGGAAGACTTAGGTGAGCTTGAGTTACACTGGGCTGCTAGCTGCGCCCGCGGTTGGATCACTGATCGTTTAGAAGTTATTCCGAGTGCTAGGTTCATTTATCGCTTCCTTAGAAATGTGTATATGAAAACGTTTATGTGTCTGGAATGTTATGTATCATGTAAAGAGAGAAATTGGGATCGCAAAAAAATCTACTGAGATGTGACCCCCGTATATGGAGAAGAGGGAAGTGGTTGATTTAGAGAAATTGCATTCAGCAGAGCTCCTCGATGTGAAATCTTGCATATCTTATTTTGCTTCTTCTATACTCATTGATTAATACTCCGTAGGAACCTATTACACATCGACCTTCTGTCACCGTGCAGCACAGCGCGTGCCATTCGGTATTGCACAGCAGCTGCATCTTAACGATTTTCAAATCTCGTCGTTAACTTGTTTCTTCTGCTCCTTCAATTACGCGATCCTTCGCATTTCTGCGAAGGGGAAAGGTGTAAAATCGTGGGAGACCATTCATCACCATCCCGAGTGTTGCCACATACGCTGGAACGCATGCAGCATAATGTTAACAAGTTGCAGTTTAATCTCTCATTGCGTTGCCTCGCGCGCGATCGAGCGTCCTCCCCTTCGCGGCGCATTAACTTCTCGTCAATCCTCAACGAAAGCCGCGCGACAGGCCGCGAGTAAATTTCTATTAAAGAACAGCAACGGGTCAAGATAATTACGAGTGTCGGCGGCGTGCAAACAAGATAAGTTACAAGGCTGCCGGTCGATCTCGATCGATCAATCATACCTACCCCATCGTGAATTGCCGGGGAAAGTATGCGGTCATTAATACCAGCTTGGGGGCTGGTAAAGCGAAGGGAGGATATCATGTGCAGGGGCGAATGTTGAGATTAGACGTCCCTAGGCTAACAAGCGCCTGCCGCCCTTTCCGTCAAATGTCTACAAATATATTACTTGGAAAGAGTCGGGGCAATTTTAAAATTAATTCGTTATGGCTACTCGCTGTGAGAGTTTGCTAATTCGCTGCGTGAAAAAAGGTGAATTAAGGCTGTCTCAAATCCCTGTGTTTAAATATTTTCCAATTTCTTTCGCTCAAAATTTGCCGCTACCTCAAATTTACCGCCCCTCAAAATTGATCGCTCCCCAAAATTTGTATCCCCAAAATTTGCCACCCCCAAAATTTGCTGCTCCCCTAAATTCATCGCCCCGCAAAATTTATTGCTCCTCAAATTTCCACCCTTTAATATTTGTCGCTCCCCAAATTTGCCCTCCCTTAGAATTTTCGCTCTCCAAAATTTCCGTCCCTGAAAATTTTCCGCCCTAGGCTGCAGCCCTTCTTGGCCTATGCACAAATCCACCCCTGATAGTATGGAATAAATAAAGCAACTGACGTTTAACTACACCGGCCTGAAGTACGCGAGTTTCGAGTTCGATGAATTTTGATAAATGATAAAATTCATCACCTCTTCGTTCAATGTTTCTACACAGAAGTTAACGCAACATTGACTATAGCTGTTAAGTGGTCAAGGAAAACTTCGTTTAAATTTCACTTTAGCTTTACTAATACTTTTCCATCGCCCTACCTGGCAGCTCCTCAAATCGCATCGTAATTTTTGCAATACTATCATTAGGATAAAAAGGTATAAATTTTATTCAAGCACCATTGGTTAAACACTCCTGCAATTTACGAGTTAGATGCCTCGGCGATAATAAGCGTTTCGTAATGGAAAACAAAAAATGCGCGTGTTATAGCAGACCGAGAGTTAATTGCACAATATAATCGCCGTAGCTGAAGAGGAGGCGAACAGGCTAAGATGGCTCTACACGTCTCCGCCTGATGACTTACTATTAGAATTTTTCATCGTGGTTAAAGTACGCCGCTTTAGCAAACAGCGTAATTCATCGAGTCGTACATCGAACTCCCTCGGTCTCCCCATGATCTCGAAGGTGACTTCACTTTCGTTCCCTGTTTGCCGACTAACGAACAACCGTTCACCAATTTCCTCATCGATGCCATAAACAAGAGTACCTATATCCGAACACGTGCCTGGAGTACGAAACTCTTCCGCCAAATCAATTTTACAAGATGCAGAGGATCGCTCTACAAACAAGAACCCCGAACGATCGCTTTCCTCCCACGTGATCCTCGACCAATCCATTCGGCAGAATTAATTGCACAACGTAATCACCGTATCGGGAGCGGAGGCGCGGATCAAACGTCGCGCAGGTCGAAATCTCGCCTCCATTTGCATATTTCCGTGGTCGGCCCGGATCGCGTGCGGCATAAAATTCACAAGGCTCCTCTCTATCTCCCCTCTTCGTCCCGTTCTGGCCTCCTCCAAGCGATTCGTCGACAGAGAGGAGATTTCTCAATCGATGCGGGGCGTATCGCGTGAAGACGACAAGAGACTTGAGACTTGAAAATCCGACGCATTGACAGGATAATTACACGCACGTAGGCCGGCCGGTTGTCTGTTCCGTTGGTTCTGTCAGGCCGCGAGGGGAACAGTGAACAGGCACGGGAGACAGGAGAGGAAGAAGAGACGCGGTCGGTAGCATCGACTCTTCGGCTACTGGGTAGATCTACAGCGCCGGCGGCCACCCACGATGTTTGATCATCGTCGAAGATCGGTTCAACCTCGCGCCGACGTTCGCCAGTATTTTGCATTTGCATAATGGAAATTACACGCTGCGCCGCCACCAGGGCGAACGTTTCCGCGGGACGCGATAATTTACGGATATTCGGCGACGTTCCGATGAGTTTATTTTCGATGCACGTTTACGCCCGTCCACTATCGCTGCCAGGGAATTAACGATCCGCCGGGCATGATGATCGGGTGGCCCGCGAATATGTTAATACGCTGTTAACGGAAAGGCGAGCCTGGCAGTTCCGTTCGATGCAAATATTTCGGTAACGAAGCGGGGTTATTAAGCCTTGTTGCTCCCAGCTCCTTTTAGTCGTCAGGGGCTTCCTGCCACACCGGGGATACCTCCCTTTAACGGGGTTGCGTAAGGCCTGGATTGAAATCTTCGCGGAATAACTCACCGTCGGAACGAGTGTATTAAGAATTTGTTTTCTAGATTATTGCTCAACATGGTCAACTTTCAAATGGGCGCTTGGTCCATCGATGGTGCAATGTTATGCACCAAGGTCTCAGTCCACCTTCGTGTATATCATAATTCACCGCAGAGATCGATGACAGTCCATTTGTAACTCTCGTCACTGCTGACACTGAATACGAAGGTGAATTGAAACTTTCGCGACCTTAAGAGAGAAATTTTAGCAGATCGAGATCAGGGGAGCTGTCCTTAAATTATTTATACTTCCCCTAGCATAAGAATTCCTAAGATTTTATATTCCAACCCCCTACCTCCTCCCCCTTGTACGAAAACTTAAGAAATTTGCGAGGCTCTCTGCCCTAAAATGCCTTACATAATTTAAGATTTGAAAAGGAACTACGTTGAAAAATAAAATAAACAAATTCTTCAGCAATCCACCCTTGTACATACCTCGATCTCCAATGCGAGTCGTTTGTAATTTTGCAACTGTTGGAAACGTATGCGCGTGTGGATGCTGCAACGAAGTTCTTAAGGGAGAATTTTCATTAATCCTTGCCTATTTTGGCGAACGAATGGTTGCACGCGCGGAGTTAGTTTCAGTTTGCAATTTCCATAGAGACTTTGTTCAACCGTGCCATTCGACAGGCATCGACGGATTAGCTGACACTTTACCGCCCATCGGCCTCGCAAGCTGTTTTCACGGAATGAATCGTTATGAATCAACGCTGCCTGGCGAGGCGTAAGCGCGCTCTCGCTAATAACTTAGCTTTATCATCGAAGGCAGCAGCACGTGGATAATGCAGGGGGGGAAGAGGTTAATGCAAATTTATCGCGACTGATCTGGCTATTAACTTGGGACGTTATGAGACGTAAGCAGCCAGCTGGATGGGAATTGTGCAGTCTGCTCCTTAGTGGCTGTTGTGGGCAAGAAAGGGGAAACAAGCAGGACGGGTGGTAGGTACGATACCCTCGGAAGGCTGAATACCTATTTCTCATTGTACAATTCACTTATTATCCCATAAAATGTTTCCTATAGCAAACGAAACATGCAATGGCTCGCAGTCTTATTCTCGATTGCAAGTTTCTTGTCGGTGTTTCCCTCGTAGAGTTTGGAGATTTTGGTCCAGAAACCGGTACAGCTCAGGGTGCTTTTTATTCAACAAACGTTGGAATACCATTCTACATATTGTTATTATGTAAGTTTTGCCAGAAATCATATTACAAACCACAACTTTTCTATGTTGCCTTGCCTAAATATATAAATCTAGTGAATGGTCGTTTTTATGAAAATTTTTATACACTGCGGAGTATAACTATACCACTACAATTATTATTATTTACAATGCTCTTTCATATCTTACAATTGGCTTCGTTGAATTATTCTTTACAGTTCAAAATTTAAAAAATATCAATGAATCTGTAGTTATTTTGAAGAAAACTTTCGAAGTTTCGGCACTGAGCGCTACACAGAGGAACACCTACCCACTTACACTTTCAGGGAATATTTCCGAGATGTTGTACATCAAGAACATATAAAAATCGAAAAATTAATTTTTCGAAAATTTCTAGGTAGTCCTTCTCCCTTAAACTTAAGCGCAAGCTCTAAAAAGCACCTTAGCCAAACCTCCACCTAGAATTAAGCCCCATTTCACCGTCATCCTCACTAATTACCATCGCCTCTCGCGAGCACAGAAGCCGGGCGAAGCGTAAAAACGCGCCGGCACGCGTTTCCCTCCCCCGACGCCGGGTGCTTTCACTTTCTCCTCCGATCTTTCACTCGCCCACGCGGCGTCGTCCGTCCCCAAGGATAATAAAGGACAACCAGATCGGCCGCCAATTGGAATCGGCATAATTTATCGGCGTATAATGTCCCTCCCTCGATCGGCCGTTAAACGCAGCACCTTTGATTTAAGCGGTTCGTTAAACTCACGCCTCGGACCGCTTCCATCTCGAGCGGAGCTCCGTGGCGTGCACGGTGCTCGTACGCGCCGCGAATACGTATAGCCAGGACGACCCCGCTCGTGCTACCGTGGTTTATTCCCTGTCCCACATATTATGCCGGCGGGAGCATTCGTCATCGAGCCAATCTTAATAAATAATCGGTATTATCGGACCCCGTCGAGCATTCGTGGCGCGATCGGGCGCGTTCGTAGAACCCGACGGAATAAATCTGGGCCCTCTGCTGCCCGTCGGCCGACGCCACGGCGGAAATAGGCTGCTTAAGACATCGCCGGCCGGTGTGTTCCCGCCGGCGGATAATAATAGCCACCGATCCGTTAATCTATCAGGCCCATACGACTCTGTTACGCGACTCGTTCGAGGGACGACAAAAACCTGAGAGCTGTTCTCCTACGTGCGAGACGCGCTTGGAGCGGGGACCGTCGAGTGGGCCTGCTACACGACGGCCATTGTATCGACTGCAACAATGTACGATCTTTCGATATAAAGATCGCTCGCTGTTTCAGTGTTTTTCTACCGGAAGTCGAGGTCTGCCGTGCCTTTGCCGCAAAGTGTCACGAGGGTGAAAGCGACGCGGTCTGACCTAGGAGGGCGAGCTATTCCACCCCGTACGACGGGAACGAAGGTGGAGTCTCTCAACTGTGCGTCGTGAGTCGTGACACTCCTCGACACGGCTTGTGCGGCGATGGTCACAATGTCCGCCACCGGCAGACAAAGCGCGTCACTTACATATTTCCCGGTTTCAAGTAGGTGGTGCCCGTTTCAGTATCGGTGTCAGGCTGAGCAGCCGGACCCTCGAAACGTCAATCCTCCGGAGCTGGGAATTCGATAATCCGCGCCGCGATTCTTTCTACCGTATAATCCGGTGTTGGGGAAGGCAACCGCCCACAGGTAGCGGTGGGCCAGCGTCTAATCCTCCGGAGGTGGTCGATCGGGGACTCGGAGAAACGTGGCTACCCCGTGGAACGGACACGGGCGGGACACGTGTATCGAAAGGGAAAACAGCGAGGTGCCCTCGTGTACGGGTGGCGCGAACTCGTGAGAAGAGGGGCCCGAGGTGGGGTCAGTGTGGGCCAGAGGGGACACGGAACTATCCGAGTCGCGACATAAATTCGGCCGAGGAGCCTGGGCCTGATCCTGGCACTCCACGCGGTAGGCCAAACCCACGAGTGCCCGTGTACCTCTACTCGCGAGACATCGACGACTCCACGCCCTATAAATACGCATAAATATTCCCATAAATCCCCTGCACCGTCGCATTACACGCGTTCGCGAGAGTCCCGACGATTGCGGAGGGGATCACCGGCGGAGGGGCCCCGGGGGGAGGGGGAGGGAGCGCGAGCAAGGGAGGATGAATCGAGCAGCAATGGTTCACCAAGCTGCACGGAGTGTGTATATCATATATGGAATAAATTACGCTTAACGTACGTACTCGGCGACTCCGGCGCCGCGATTTATACACTCACGGCTTTCTGTGTATCCCGATGTAATCGAGCGTTTAGTGCGCAATTCATGGGTCTCATTGATCGGTATTCAAACGACGCGTATAAAATTTGCATTTTTATATTGGCCCCGAGCGTGCGCGGCGGCGCGCTGCTCGCTAAGCTTCGGTTCGCCGGCAACGCGACCAGCCGTGTAGCAACGATTGTTGTCCTCTTTCTGCCTTTTTCTTCTCAGTTGTTCGCTCCTCTTCTTGGATAGAACAATGCAGCGCGACGTGGCTGGTATGATGCAAATGACAGCGGGCACGAGTCGAGGGGGTGGAAGTGGACATCTCGCGAGCAGATCGGTTCGCAGTGTCAGAGAAATTTGTCACTAATTATGCTCGCGATTAGATTCTTCTGATGTACGAGTTGACGGGTGTCGTTGTAATCGTGCGATTAAAGCCGCAGCGTGATTCGAATTCATCATGATCACGTTCCGTGTTACGTTCTGTACCCCATTGTCCTCGTAAAAGTTCTCCGTTTCCCACGACCGTCCCCCGGCATCAATTTTCACGGGGCGTCGCGGTCAAGCTGGAAAAATTTCAGCGAATAACTCATACAACAATGTGTTCCGCGAAATTAATCGCGCAGCATGGAGCACGGCGCGGCGTTCGTCCCCGCGATGGTTATTAATTCGCGCAGCGTTTCAGGGGAACGAGGCGCAGAAGGACAGTCGGTTGACCGTTCCCCTGAAATGACTCATGTGAATAACTCGGTGTGCCCTGATAGCGATCAGCTCGTTAAAGTCCTGTAGCACACAGCTCTAGAGCCCGAAAATACGGGCTTACCAGGCAATAAGAGAGCCGTGCGCGCCAGGAAAACGTGCAGTTCGAGCGGTACCTGAAGACTCTGGTACCTGGAGGACGTCAGGAGGTAAATAGATAGAACAAGTAGCAGTGGAGGATTTAATGGACGGTCGATGAGCAGCTGCCGCTTGCTGCTTGGGCTTAGACTTATTACCTGTACTATATTATATGTAAGCATGGATAGGATTGTAGTATATTTCAGTAAATTGTACTATATACTGTTGAAACAAAATATAGTACGCAAAATACTATGTTTTCACTGCATAGTTAATTAAAATATATTAATTATCAACCTAATTGCAGCGAGTCTCAGTGCTCAGACCAGATGTCACCCTATTAACATCACGTGACACTTTCTTAAATTTCCCAGAATATACTATACTTTTTTCAAACTTCCACAAAAAAAATCTCTTGCCCTAAAAGGTGTCATTCCTACTTGAGCTTCTGTCCAGAAGGAACACCCAGGACTCTGCTTTCCAAAAGAAAATTGTACCTTTATCCAAACAATATATTTTCGTTTCTTTCGCATAATTTTCATATCACACGCGCATAAATTTATTTGTAATACTGTTGTCTATACAGGGTGTTCCTGTACGTTTGCCAACTGGGCCTTTGTCCTTAAATCCGCCACTGAGAACTATTATGAAAACGTATATTTCGCTACTGTAAAATAGACGAATTTACTGCTTCGTATGATTTGAGCTTCCGATACGGCGCAGTCGCTAAAATTCAGACGCCACGCTGCTTTTCGCGTGTATATACCGAAGGACATCGTCGACTCGATGAAGCATAAGGTCCACGATTGAAGGAAACAGTTAAACTTTCCGCGAGTAGGTGTCCCAGCGTCCACGAGGCGCCTGGAACCCCCTGAAAATGGAGCAAAGTGAACCAAGAAAGATAGGGGCTCACGAAAGAGCAGCTGAAAAGTCACGCCTCGTTACAGAAAATCAAACTGTACGTTTGCTTGAACCTCTTGGAGAAGGTAGCGATGAGATTATCAGGCCCCGTAAATCATCGACGGCGCCTCCCAGCTCGCACCACTCGTTTATCCGTTTCGTACTTCTGCGCGCGGCGTCATTAAGCATAATTAAATGCTATCGTCCCGTGACTTCGATACCAGGTAGAAAATCGAACAGTCAAGCGTAGACTGGGAAAAGAAACATCGGGGCTGAGCCTCGCGTAGACCAGATCGTTGTTGTAGACATCCTCGTGGGCGAAGTTTTACCATTTTTACAGGTCCCTATCGGGACCAACTCGGCCGCGGGATAGCACAGGTGTCACTAATTACCCTGATAACACTTCCACGCTGCCTGTCGGCGAAATGAAGCGTTCCATGCGTTTTTCTTTTGGCAGCCCTGATAGGTTTATATGCAAAGGATATGTACGTGAAATCTGTATTTCAAGTAGGTTTTATCTAGAATGGCGTTCTCGTTTTTGGTATAGGTATCGAGGTGCAGATTACTTGTGACACGGTGCAGGTGTCGTTTACGTTCCTTGATAATGTAGGTAATACCAATTACTCCAATCTCATGGGGGTACAACAGCAGTCTGTTTCTATTTGCTTGATTCTGCTTGAATTTGTTGCACAAAGTAGTACGCGAACATGGTTGAGTGCTAGAGGTGGAGCCTGGGCTCGATCTAGCTCTTCCGCATCTCTGGGGAAATATGATTTTTGCCGCCCTTTATATGTTACTATAAGTAATTATTTTCAAACATAACTTTGGACAAAAGAAGTATTTTAAAATATAATTTTTGACAGTGAGTGAAATTTATTATACCTAGGTATTTGTTGAATAACAGAAGCCTTTTGTTTGATAAAAAAACTTCTTGATATTACTCTCCCATATCGGAAAGAAAATACTAACTGTACCGGAAATTACACTCCACAGCGTGCGACGCCTATTTCCGATTCTTCCGAGTGACGAATCTTGCAATCACAAACGATATATAAATAAATACTCGCAGAAGTATCACAGTTACCAAACAATAGAGTCGTCAAAATTGAGGATTGCCTCGTGCTCGCGTGGCTGCTGCAGGAGAAGATGCATTCGTTTTCTAGAAACGAGGGTAGGCTCGTTTGTTATCGAACGTGGAGGTGTGTACATATCGGGCCACAAATTAACATTATTTTATGGAGGATGGGGAAATAGAAGCGTCCCCTTCGTAGAACGAGGAGAGCTCGTTAACCCAGGTATCTTCAGGATCTGATCTCCAGCCAGGTAATGCTGAAAATATCTCTGTAGGAAGGTCCTGACAAGCGGAGAGGTGGCGAAAATTTCAACTCTGGCGCCTGAAGATTTATTGAACGGCTTCCCTCATTCAGGCCTTTCTCTGTGTTTCGGTTCACGGACCTGTTCTCGGTGTGTTGGTGAGGCACGGCTAACGCCAGGGACCAGTCACCCGGCCAGAGGTGGTGGAAAACAAAAACCTCGAACCTTGTCCTGGATGAAAACTAATACAGGCTTGAGTGAATTTTTACCAGTGAGTGACAACTGTGGCACGTCTTGACTATATCGATTACACGCGCTGACAAATTCTCGTTTCTTTGTTGCCGAAGGGCAGAAGAAGAAGTTTCTCGGCCAAGCCAGTACGTGATATTCGAACATGGTGCAACTTAATTAAAAACGAAAGAAAGATCGAAGCATTTTTTGATAATTACTGCGAATTGTTTGTCTACGTATCGTGCAGTGTATTTTCTAAATTCTGCCTTTTATAATTATTCTTGTCAAGCTTCTTGTTGTTGCCCAACATTCCTCGCTGCTCCGAATCAAATTACCGTCAACTTGTGCATAAAATCATCTTTGATCGTTGACGTAAAAATGGCCATGCCATTTTTGAGCTTCGGTGACCAGCACTGAAAGTTGGGAGCCAAGAATGACTGGCTGTCGGTGTAATTATAGTGAATTAAAGTTAATTAGATTTGGTGATTAGCGATCGCGTTTCACGACAACCCTTCGATTCCTTCGCCAGCCAACGGGAGCTGTCGTAATAGACGGCGATAATTATAATGAGGGCAAAGATTATAGTGATTACCTAGACGCGAAGGCATTCTTTAACCAATGTGGTAATTGGGATAAACACGTAGCTGGTTGATGGCCGTTTGAGTACATCGGATCGACTTTTGTCACCTCCTGTTAGTCGTTCGTGACTAGTTGACTAAGCGATACGACCTTCGTCGAAAAGAAAAAGAGGTTTTGCTTGAAAAACAAAAGGGGATTGGTCTGTTCTTGTCTTCGTTTAAAATAAGAATTTGTTTAAGGTCAATTCGATACGGGAACGAGGAAGTCTAATCGTTTGACTTCAATTAAACGATGTTTGACATATTCTATGCGCGTAGTTTGCAAGTACCTCGTCGTTTGAGTTATGCATAGTGTTTTAGAACTCCAGTTGTCAAGGAGGGGAGTAACTGAGCGGAATTGAGCCATTTCTGGATAAATATAGATTGAATTACCAACGATAATGATTGGACATGTACTTCATAAATGTTTCATAGTTTCATCCTGTTTTGCTACAAAGTTTTGAACATATTATAGCAGCATAATCGCGAATGAAGTTGCAATTTTAATCAAATATAACATGTACCTATTAACTTAATACCGTTGGATTATTTATAATAACGTCCTTGTGGATTATAAAACCACTGTGAATTATTTATTAATTAATTTAAGACGATCCTGACTTAAAATATTCGCGAAAAGTCGATAACCTCCGTGATTTTTTCTTTCTGCTTTGACAAGCATTTATTAAATTACGAGCTTTGTTATTTCATTACACCTCAAATCCGACCAACGCTTATTTTCTTTCATTTTTATTAGGATGAAGAAACTTGCAATGAATTATTAACTATGCTGCACGCCCTTTCTAGCAATTTTCCCAGAAATGATTCCAGTAATCTTTGCGTTCCATTCTCGCTGTAAATTTCTCCTTGACCAGCGTTTAATTATACAGATTCATCTTCCGTCGTCGTTAACAATCACCGATAAACGGTTTCTGTGCAACAGACACCTATTCTCCTTTTTCCTATATCGCGAAATTACACCGTATCATAACCGGCCTTATAAATAACGCCATCCACATTTCAATCTCATTAAGGCTTCTTTTTTCGCGTCGATCATCATCGGATAGTTACACCTTGTTATTTCAATATCATTTACCACAAATAACTGTTCTCGATGCTTCCGACATTACCCTCAATCTAACCGTTCGAGTAATTCTTGCAGCACATTTTGCTCCCACTATCTTCTGTATTATATGCAAAAACTAATTGCAAGACAAACTTCTACTCTTCCTAAGATAAAATTCACACGTAGACGAGTCGTTTTTTAAATACATTCTGAAATTGAAGTTTCTACTTACCCAACCCCAATCCGGAAATTTTAAAACCGATGAAACTTTAAGGATATGTAGAGTATCATGCAATTTGTTTTGCTGCCCAAATTCACTCTAAGGGTCCCTGAAAACTCGGCTATTTTCAAATTTTGTGTCATAAGAGATAGAGAAAAGTTTTTCATTTGGCAAAATTGATACGCGAGTTATAACAAAAAATCGGAAAGAAGCCGGAATTTCATTTCACCTTTTAGAGTGAATTTGGGTAGCAAAAATATTGCGTAATATATACCTGTATATTTGAAGATCTTCCCTTGAAATACTCCTTTAGTTATCTCTATATAAAATACAAGCTACCTATATTTTTATCCTACGTATCACTTTAAAGACCACACGACTTTCGTTTGAAAGCTTTCTTCTGTAAGATGAGATTCTGTAACCACAGCAAATACTTGAAATGATAAAGTGAAGCAGTACAGCCAGCATCAACCCGTTTCCATTTATATCCTCCCGTTCAGTGACTGTATAAACTGTCGTCGTTGATCTTATCCCGTTGGATCTTGTCACCGTGAATCCCGCCGGTGCAATAACTCCGCGGATCGTCACGTCGCCGCGGATTCCATTCGTTAACGTCCGCGCGCGATGTCCAGCTAATAAAGACATAGATCATGATCGCGCGCCAGCTTCGCCGTTTGGCCACGATGAGGCCCAGATACGGGGCCGTAAATTGCTACAAGTCCTTGTCAGCGCTTATAACGGCTGGCGATCAGACGCGACGATTCGCGTTTAATCGCATTGCGCCCCGCGCCGATAAGCCGCCGAGCAAGCGATTCTGGGGACACAGGAGGAACAATGTTGCAGAAAAGTTGTTTACCTTGACGGCAAGATGCGCTAAGAAGCATCGAGGTGTCCCTTTCGTATAAAACACACTGTATTCCATAATATCCCGGTGTGAGATAATTCCTAGAAAATCTCCTTGGGGTAAGAAACTAAAATGATTTGATTATAAATTGTTAAGCCATGACTCGAAAGGGGTGATTAATAAGTAGGGATGCCAATTTAAAATGAGAATTGTCTATTAGTTATTCACGTACTTTCAGCTCCCCCGTTACATATGCAACTACTTAACTCTATTACTCCCTTAAGCCTACACCCACGGAAAGAGAAAGAACCCGCACGCTTCTGCGATCATCCGAGAACATGCGTGGTAAAATTCAGGAGCAACGCGTACGTACTCCCGTGCACAGAGATGGCATCAACTCGAACAGGCAATCAGATAAATAAAAACGACAGCCCTCTGGAACGGTTTCACGTACGGTGATCTTGAAAGGGGGATCAAGAATTCACGGGCTCTCCCGATGGCTAGGCTCGCAGGGAACGCGGGCCCACTCGAAACCTGCCGAACAGGGCGGCTGTTGCTTCTTCTGCGGCGTTTAATCCATTTGAATCGCGAAAACGCGTCCTTACCCCGACATCTTTCATGCCCCACCGGCCACGGAGCAGTTCCCGAGGCACTTAGAGATATTTTAATGGCGCTTTGTGCCCTGTCTCTTTCTCCCCGTCTCGAGGAGGGCACCTTTATTCGACGGCCGCGTTTCGCCGCCCTTTGTCTCTTTCCCGCCCGGCGTCTGCCCGCGCTTTCCCTCCTGCTTCGCCCTTTTCGCTCTCTCCTCTCTCATTATACTTCTTTCGGGCGACGTCTCCTGGCCACTGGTTATTTTAATTGGATCTTCGCCGAGGCTTTTTTCGCCCGTTTCTCTCCACATCTTTTCCATTCGGCCATCCCGTGGACCGTCCCCCCCGCTGGCCCCCTCGGTCTCTTCCCCTTTTTTCGTGTCCTCCAGTTCCACGGATACCTTCGTATCCACGGCGTGTCGGTTTTTGTGCGCGGCGCGACGTCGGCTTTGGGGGACTTTGCTGGAGACCGCGGCGACGACACGCGGAATTCAATATACTCCTGGAACACCTCAAGGGCCCGCGGGACCCCTCGCGAGGACGCGCCGCGCTTTGTTCTTATCCGCGTGATACACGGAGAGCCCCTTTGGTGATTCGTGATTCTATGCAGGAGATACACGCGTGTTTGTCCGTATTTCAACGATCATATGTAGCTAAAGATTGCTCTTTAAAGTTAACGCTTAAGGCAAACGTTCTGGGACACCCTGTATACGTAACGGAATTACAAATAAATTTACGTGCGTGTGGTATAAAAATTACAGGAAATAAAAAAATATACCTAAATAAGTAGTGTTTCGTAATTTTAACTTGTGCATGATTTCTTTTGTGTTTTAAGTTAAGTTGGTACGTTAACACTTTATCTCTGTTGTTAGATTTCAGTTTTAACAGTTACTTCATGTTTGATTAATAAAACGGAACAGAAAAGATAATAGTTATAAAATTACAGTTACCTATACCAGAGTTAATTGTAAATTTTAACACTTTTATTTCCCCTGTTCAAAACTTTTCTTTGAATTACAATTATTCTAAGTTCTAATTTCAGTTTCTGTTTCACTTGAAGATAAATTTCCAGTCGGTCCCAAATTCAGTCGTATTTTGTCCACGAAATAGTTGTTACCTCAAAGTTATCTTAGACAGTTTATATGGCGAGACTACATTGGCATTCTACGTGTTTCGTTGGCAACAAAATATAGGTACAGAGTATCTCAATTCTGTCAGTCTCGGCAACGCGTTCCTTGCACAACACACGAAGAAGATGTGTGTAGGTGCAGTTATAGCGGCAGGTGGTCGCGAGGAAAGCGGAATTCTCTGGATTTAATTTAATCTTTGATCATAATTGTTTTATGTCCGCGATTATGTTTCGCGTCGCTGTTATTTTAATAATTCCCTACAAAAATGCTCACTGTTCAACAGCCCGCGAATATCGTTAAATCATATCAAGCTGTTAGGAAATTAAGCTCGGTCCTTTAGGATAATGAAAATATTCCCGGCTTTTATTGAGACAGCCTCCGTGAAATATCTTCGGAGAATATTCGGTGGCTCACTTGCCTTGAAAACGTCACAAGGGTATCCTTAGACCATCCGACGAGAAATAATGATTTAATTAGCGGGGTATTCCAGGTGATTTTTATCGTGAAAGCCTTTCGAAACCGAAGGATTATATGAAAGCGAGCAAGTTTACCGTTTCGAGCGTGAGCCTGCACGAAGCCACGCAACCACAAAATTACCACAGTGTTTCCATCGCGTGGAGAAAGAAAACGAGATATTAATATACATAAATATATATGGAGGATATATTACTCACGCTCCGTACTTTCTCCGTCTCGCAATCAATATTTATGGGACCGATGCGAATGGGATTAATTAAGATTTAAATGAGACCTCAGGGCTACCTTCCTATATCGCGAAAGGGAAGAGTTTAATCAAATTGCAAATTCATCAAACCCAAAGGAGGGACCAATAACTCTGCTTCCCCTCCATCAATCATTTCCCTCCAAAATGAGAAAAAAATTCCTCTCTATATAGAGCTCCAAATATTTCTATAAAATCTTCTCGAATAGTAATACCACCTTCATAAACCACAACTAGAAATTCTCTCCAACGCTAACCCCCTGGACCCAACCCCGCGACATTTCGATTTCCCAAGTAACGAAAAAAGGAGTCAGGCCCATAACGATCAAGCTCCACGCAATTATAAGAAAAGCATCCTCGTCGATCTTGTCGTTAAAATTCAAAAAATGACGCCCGTGACGGCGGAAACACGCGTTCGCGATCGAACACGGCTTTCTCGAGCGCGTAACGAGCGTGTACCAGCGGCGAGGAACGATCCCTCGATGATTCTCGCTAATGAGTCCGTTGCAAAAGGAGCAGCGGGAACCCCCGTTGGACACCAAGGAAAGCTTTACGATCGTGATACTTTTCGTCCCATCCCCCCCTTCTGGAAACGTTCCAGCAGCCTGTCCTCTCGCGAACTTCCGCGCTGGAATCACTCGATCCTCGAGCATAAACGCCTGGCCATAGACCATGAAGACACGAATTCTACTACCGAACCGAACTCACTGAATGGTGTTACTACTCTTCGCGGCAGGAGGGCCCGGTTGGGCTTACTTTACACCGTCGGATCTTAATTTAACGCCAGTCCTTCTCTCACAACCACATCGATTGCCTCTCGTTGGAGGGCGTCCCCCGACGACTCGCTCCCTGAAACCTTCCTCGAGGATCCACTGGGTGGGGTAGCTACTAAAGGTATATTTTTTGGTGGCGATGTATAATAGAGTGACGTAAGACATTTTCATAGATTTAGAATGGTTTGAGAGAAAAGGTAGGGGTTGAATTTCACTGTTTCCCTTCTACGAATCGTGTAGCGTTGTCTCGATTGTGAATCATACGGTGGTTTATAATACTCCATGAGGTTTTTGCTGGATTATGGGTTAAATAAGAATTAGACGATCTTTTTACCAAGAATACAGTAGATTGCATTGATTTTTAAAAATTGAACTACCTCGAGGAGGTAGATGAAGAGCAAGAATTGTATTGAAATCAAAATTTTGAATAACGAGTAAAAGTTAAAAGAATTATTGTCGAACTTAGCTTTAATCGTCAAATAATCTAAAGATAAAGTAATTTTTATTTGATTCGATATTTACATAATTTTTTCTTTTGTTAATGCCCAACTCTGATGAAGGGAGACTTACTAACGATCGTGTCTTCGAGTTAAGATACTTAATCGAGGTAACTGGTTACGTTCAGACATGGGAGCAGCGTTCTCAAACGATCGTTTACTTAATATTCTATTATGGGCTTAACCCTGATAGGTATAATCCGCTTAGACCTCTGTTTAAAGTTCCCAGCTAGCAGATTGAACAGCAAGTCCCGAGAAATTATCGAAATTAGTTTCTACAAAGTATGGGCTCGTAGAATGTGAACGATCTCGAATTAGGGGGACGTAATGTTGCTAATGTTCTCAAAATTTCATCCATAAAGCACTATTGGAAATCCATATCCCTTCCTTCTCACATGATTCACGTTTACCCACCGCTAAAAGTGTCCACTTTAAATCGAGCATCCCAAAAATCACCTACACCTTCAGAAACTACCATCGTCGTAGGTTTCAATATCAAATATTTGCACTGAGTCGTAGCAAGTGTTAACAAGTACTTCAACGTCACGAGCACACCTTAATCCTATCATCAGTTATAATATCTTTCATAGAGAACCGCGATGTATACAATTATCATCGCCTTTCATCCTCCTCTCACTTTCACTGGCATCGCGTGGAAAGCTGTGTAGGTTTACCGATTCCTACAATCTGCGGTCCTTTTCACGATTATTTGTAACCGTCAAGGGCAGCGGGCATAAAGGGACACCCTTTAAAAGGCAGCACGCGTCCGCGAAGCAGAAAAGCGTGGCGCAGGAGAATCGTCGAGGGCGAGAGACGCGTCTTCGTGACGGATGATCAGGCCCTTTCCTCTCGGCCGTGTTACCACCTTGCTCCACTACCATCCGCTGCAAATCATAATTCAGATTGATATACACGGTTTCGTTAAGTACCCGGCGTTTCGGTCAATTTGGACCCTTATTAATGGGCCCTTGAACCGTAGTGGATTATGATCGATAGCCGCCAGCTCGGTATACTATTATTTCTCACATTCTTCCCTTGGCCCCTCGTTAATTCCAAGGGTTTACGGAGGGCCGTACACTGTTAATCGCCAGACATTGTGTCCCAAGAATGCGGCAGGAATTTCTCGATCGGCTAAGACCGTTTCTTTGTGTCCTTTCGATTGTGAAAAGAAATTGAAATGGTGGGCGTGCGACGCGGCTTGTGCGGAAGGGGTGAGAAGCGATGGCTCGAGGTCACGTTTGAAATTAGAAGGGTGGAAGGTGATAGAGTACTGAGCACTAAATCGTGCAATTATCGTTGAGTAGTGAATAATTGAGAATTGAAGAATTCTTGTAGAAAACACTGTAGGTAAGTGGCAAAATTAAAAAAGAATATTTATCAATGGTAATACTAAAGTATCGAATTTTATTTTTGCCACTTACAGTGTTTTCTACAAGAAATCCTTCATTTTATTCATGATTTTGGCAAGCTGAAGGTAATATGAGATGACCAAATTTAAATTTAAATTTAATTCTGCATCAGTCTGGTGCTTCGATAAATTCAATGCGTGTCTACTGTCAGGAAGACAAAACTTGCGGTTTATTTCCGTATCGTGTTCGAGATCGTGATGCGTGGCTCCAAGATCTTCGACAGTGTCAATCGATGATAAATCGACCGACACGCCGACACTTTCCGAGCATATGTAACACCTTGTTAGATCATATCTTTGAACATGGTAAAGCAACAAAACTAAGATCCTCGCAAAACTTGATATCAAAATAGAAGAATCGGTGGCATATCCGTAGATATCAATCGGAAGGAGCTCACATAGAATTCTACTACCATAAAAGGAAACAAAGGCAAATTATTACAAGCCCCAATTAGGAGGTATGCCGATCTGTCATTCGATAAGCAGTCCACGAATTTGTTTCGCGACACAGATCGCTTCGTTAAAATCTGTGATCGATTTTACGACGACAGGTTTTTACTCGAAGCAAAATGGTCGTGAAAGAAATTCAGTCTGTTCGAATACCAGCATCGAATCTTTAATTCCACCTGCAAGTAGATTACACAAAGCAGATTTACTCCAGAGTTTACAGTACTACAAATAATAAGGTATCCTTGAGAACAGAGTCCTAGATTCTCGTTTAACACATCGAGCGTATTTGCCGGAGAGCATGTGTGATTACTTGCCTGCACGGAGAAAATCAAATAACATTCCAATAATTCTCCCTTTCACGCGTAGAAGTTTTGCAATGCTTGGATCGTGTCCATCAATCTTTTCGTTCAATGGCAACATCGTCTGCACCGGCAACGAATGCGCCGCGAACGTGAAAACGTCCTGCACCTATGCAACTGTCCGTTGATCGGTTCCTGACTTCTTTTACCCGCTCCCGTCCACGCATTTAATCATTCTGACGAACTATATTGTTACTGCCAGAGAATTCTGTGCACGTGCTCTGCACCTTGCACCATACACCGCTCTTCTACAATCTCCACTCTCGATTTCACTCTCGAACAACCTCTGGATAAAAGAGCCCAAGGGAAAAGTACCCCAAAGGAACAGTAAAACTTGAATTAAAATATTAGAAATTGGATTTCCATGTGCAAACGCGTAATGGGAGAGATGAATTTAAATAAAAGGCTACATTCATTTTAGGGGTCGTCCTTAAATTACACAAGGCTTTTTTGGGGAGGTTGGGGGTCGCGTCTCATGTAATATTTTTTAATCTAGTTTCCAATACGAGTAGTCTGAAAAAACGGCGTTCCACCGCACACACGAAACCGAGTAAAAGAATTTTAATAACTGAAAAAATGTAGTTTAAAAAATACTGGGGAATGAAGGGGGTTGGAATATAAAATCTTACAAATTCTTATACTGAACTAGGAGGAGGTAAGAAAGCGGCAATATTACTCTTACGTAATTTAAGACTGGTCCATTACAGTAGACACCCTGAAAATACAATTATCTCCGTGAGAATTTGAAAAGGAAAATTTGAAAGGAACGCGTGAGGTTACCCGCCAGTAACGTCAAGTGGCTTGACTTTAACGAAGCCAGTAACGAGAGAGGCTCGTAAAACCGAGCGAACCTTCTAGGGGCGTCCGCGAAATAATTAAATTTGACTGTGGACGTGACCGTGTGTTACGTAAAAGTTTCATTTCGCCGAGAGTTGCAATTAGAGCCGCGCGTCCGCCTCTCGATATTGAATGATCGCCGCCGCCTTTCTTTACGTAAGCGCCGGCGGAATGACAATATTTCATCCCCGCCGCGGCGAACTGTCAGGCGCGATGATTATTACTTCTGTTAATAATTTAATAGCCGCTCTGTAATAATCACGGCGCGGCTCGCGCGAGTTTGGGAGCCGGTTTCGCGTGGAACATGCAAAAAATGCCCGGCTGCCTCTATCCCGACCTTACCGCGGCCATGATAAAACGGTGAAACGCGACAGTGGATTTTCGTTCGTTATGCCACGTCGGTCGGCACCTGTGAAGGCGAAGGTGATGTTGCAAAACACTTGAACTTTAATTAATAGCGCGACACAGAAATGTAAATTGCAGCTGCTAAATTAAACGTTGGAGGCTACCTTAGCGCGCGAAACAATGGAAAATCATGCGTATCGTTAACGAATTTCGCGCAGCTTCCGATATCGCGTAGTTTATATTTTTGTATGCTGTTTGCAACGAAATACGATTAAATGGAATGTGTATGGTTTTCTCGAATCAAGAGGGTCTTGCGGCAGATTTTAGTTTTAGTGGTTTAAAGATGCCCCTCCATCGATCACCGGACACGTGTAAACATCAAAGGGATGCACCCAAGAAGGCTGTAATTTACTGCACGATTTTCAAGGAGCTGTCTGAATTTATCGTACGCAGGAACACTGGGCCGTGCATCAAATTTCATTGCTCGGCTATGGAAGTTTGACAAGGTGTGACGGGCCTCCAGCACGCGTCGACACGATGTTGTGGCCTCGCAAGCATGCTCCGAGATGTAGTTTCTCTCTGGATGCAACCCCTTGGCCGACCTTGATGCATTTGTCACATTGGTCACGATAATTTATTCTTCGATAGATAGATCAGGGTGTCGTCATACTCCATCAAACAATTCTACTTCACAGTATTAAAGTAAATTAAAATTCACACTTCTGATTATTTGTAACTTCCAAACGAAGCTACCTTACAAAGAAATGCAAACTTTCCCTTCTAAATAAGAAAGAGGGTTCGTTCACTTCATGGAGGTTTCAAATTCTTACTGTCGATCAAAATAAGTTACTCTCTCCTCCTAACGAGGAGATTTCAAATTTCATCAAATGACAATCCTCGAAATAGTATTGATACTTCTGCTAAACTATTTACAACTATCTCCGATCCGGGAATCCAAAAAATTATGAAACTTTGGGAATACGTAGAGGATATAGAGATATTTACTACCCTAGTAGTTAATTTTTTAATAATTTTTTAAATTTCCGGATTGCGGATCTTCCCTTCTTAGTAATCTAGAATTCTAGACTCACAATCGGTTGACGTCTAAACTGATCTCGTACCTTCACCCCGAATATTTGCTCGAACGTTCGAACGACCCCGTAAAAGAATTTCACCCGTGATCGATACCAAACAGAAAAGTCACCAACTTCTGGATTCTCACGAAGGCTAAAGCTTGACAGAGCGTGAGCCTGTAGCTAATCTGGCGATTTTTCTAACTGCCTTCGGGGATAGGTCTACCCTTATCTCGGGGCTGAATCTGTTCCGGTTGAAGTGCGAACGATTGAGCCTCTGCGACGAAACCAAATCTCGATCGAGGTGGTCCCTTCTTTCTGGATCCCTCGAGGCCAACGCGATCACTTTGCTTCACTGCACCCTGTTGCGTGCCGGCGGTCGCTCTCTTTTCCTACTGCCATTCGGGCTCGTCTTCTTTTACAGAAGGGGGTTGCGATGGGGGGGGGAGAGGGGCGCGTCTTTGTGAATATTGTTACCCGACAACACGGAAAGCTACTTTATAGAGTATACCTACGCGACCCTTTTTAGTATCAAAGGGGCATAGAGGTGCGCGTGACGGGGGTAACACGAACCTCGGATGATAAAGTCGCAGTCTTTTAACTGGGCACCTTTGTGATCGTGACATTAGAGTCCTTAGAGGGAGAGGGCACGTTGCGCATGTTAGCCCAGGGGTACGTTTCGATTACCCGAATGCAAATGAATGAGCTGTCAACAAATGCTAATGCCGCTGGAACGATGGTTCTTGAATCGGTGAATGTTTTCGCCTCTCGAAGGGGTAATGATTGGCGAGCTCGGAGTAACCAGACATCGGTACGTTTATAAAACTCGTTCGATACGAAATATCGCGAGACGATAATTTAGCGTATCCTTTCTAATTTAGCACACAACTTTCCAATTCCCTAAACACGTTAGCTCTATGCGTAGACGAGTGGGAACGGGATAAAAGAAGAGAGGAGTGGATGGAAGGAATCTTCGTAGTCGATCACTTTCTGCATCCACAATCTTTTACCGAAAACGATACCAGCGTGTGGATCAAACCGTAATGTTGGAAAGTTCTCGTAACCGATACCCTGCCCCACCAAAACCGCGAACAAAGAATTCTTACCTCGTTTGCCGTGGTCCCTGGATCTGCCCAAGAATCAGAAGGGCTATCGCGGTTGCCGCGATGTCACCACGACGCATCTCTTACATCACAATCCCCTTGTTTATTGAATTCATAAAACGGATGCACACGCGACGAGTTTCACGCTTCCGTGGCCAGGCAACCGGATGCACGTCGGATGTCGGTCGTTTCAGTGGGGCGACATGCGTTTCACGGTCCTCTGGCAAGGCATCGCACGATTTCTGTCACCGGTCTCCCTCATCACTGAACCGAATGCACTGACTCCGATCTCAACTTTTCTTGATGCCCGACAATGATGCCATCGGTCGTAACGGTTAGCACGATCGCAGTCGGTGTTCACACGCGCGAAACCGTCACGGAACCCCGTATCACTCGCAACGTATCGCTAGACGATAGTGTTCCGCGGAGATACCCGCGTTAAGGTCGGCGTCTTTCCTCTGTCAGCGATGGTAACAAAGCCGCGCGCTCCGTACAAGCGCGAACGAGTTAAGCTGCAAGGCCAACATTTAGAAACTGTAAAGTGTTTGCTTCGCTTAACTGGTCCGGCGAGTGTTTGCAATCGCCAAATACTCGAGAGCCCCGTTCCCTTTAACCGGTGACTAAGCGGAAAGAGAAGCGTTCGCCGGAGCTTGATGGGTCTATACACTCTATACGTTCAGGACCGTCTCCCTCGTGAGTGCTCCTCGCGTGGCCGGAGCCTCGCGTCCGCTAATTCCAGCCCCTTTTCTTCGTGACGGGCCGCCGCCGGTCGCTCGTGATTTCCACGTTCCAGGCGGAAAGGATCAGTTCCGACGAGCCCGATGCCAGGGTTCAAACGGTGAATTAGCATCGATCGGAGAGAGGAGGCACCCGTGGGACCTGGTTCCCGAGGATTCGCTCGACCAGCCCGAACGGAGCCAGGTAAAGAACTGGGAGATACTTGGTCGAACCAGAAGGCACGGTTTATCCGGAGGACGGCGAATAGGTTCGCCCGTTGGCTTGGCCGCGAGAGCAGTCGGCTTGCGTTGGGCTGCAACGGCTCTCCAACGGGGTCATTAGCAAATAGACACTAATTAAAAAGATAACTAACTGCCGTGATTATCGACACGCCGCGCTTTATGGCCGAGCTTCCCGGCTGATCGGAGATACGCATCTCACGCGACGTATTATTGACGAAGAGTCCAGGCTCACGCGAGGATATTGTCTTACTGTGACGGCGTGGCGCGGCCGTTGCTAACGATTCCGTGGCGAGGATTTATCGATCGGCTCATCATCGCCGCTCGGTGCGCGATAGGCTGGCGCGTTAAAAAGTCCGGCGATCGCGGCGTCAAGATCGCGGGATCACGGGGCGAGCGTGATCGATCGCTGGCTCGCAGTCACGAGAGGTAAACGTTGCTGCGCCCGTACCCCGTTCTTTTTCACTTGCCATCGGTGCCGCGATGCGTCTCTCGAACGCTACCTTAACGAAGAGGAATTCCTTTTCACCGCGTTACCCCTCCCGTGCTACCGGTTCTTATTGTCCCACTCCGCTTTATTATTCCCTTTTGTCAGTTTTTTCGAAGTTGCCGTAGCTGGTTCGCTCGGCGTGTCGCGCTTTCATACGGAACACGCACGAACACGGCTTTATACCGGCGGAAATTTGTATGCCGCTTCCGACGAACGTTACAGCTGGGGGGCTCCCCCGTGAATGGCCGGCGAGCGGTGCGCCTTAAAAACCAGCGTTTCGCCAACGGTGCCCCGTTCTTCCCTCGCTGGCTGGGACGGTGATCTCGATACACGATCTCAGGGTCGATCGACGCCTAACAGCATCGTTCACCTGCCAGCCTTGGCGAACGCTCCTCCAAGGCGACGCGTGTCATCCGATCGGCCCGCTCAGATTATCGGTGTTGTAATTAAAATTTCATGATCGATTTCCCCGGTGCAACATCGACGCGCTGCCACCCCCTGTCCTCCGCTCGGACGCTCGGAACGGACAGGTGTAAAAGGGCTGTCGCTTCCCGTCTCCAACTTCCGTCTCCTCTCCACGGCTCAGTATCTGGCGCGTCGTTACCATCGATCAATCCAGGCAAAACATCGCTGCGACCGGTTGGCTCCTCTGGATCTCCACGCGGAACTATATAGCTCTCTAACCTCCTCCTTGTACGGCGAACCGTCGCCTCGTAGTATCTCATCGGACCTTCGTTGTAATCAGATCTACCATAGACGCGACTGTTTCGCGCAAGTTACACCGCGAACGCGGCCGTGGCTCGCTTCCTTTCATAAAAGATTCGCGAATCTACGCGTGTTCGGAGCGACTCGCGACCGTGATGGACGATGGCTCCGAGGATCACGGCGGGAACTGGAGCAGAGGGTAACTGTGCAAGGTGTGCGGTGTAACCCGGTGTGCTTAAGGTAACGCGACCACCGCCATCAGCAGACCGCGACCGCCAAGCAGCACAGAGAGTGACAACCACCACCACCACCACCACCACCACCACCTCCACCAGCAGCACCACCACCCCACCAGTAGTAGCAGCGGCGAAGCGGCACCAGGGGGACCAGCACCGTCAC